>OX387431.1:3943907-5268955 GCA_947563755.1 Lochmaea crataegi | reverse complement strand
TTCTCTTCAATTACAAGCATTGTGCATTGAATGACAAACTTTATTTCATAACGCAACTGTCAATTACGTGTCATGATCTATTACGATTTGAATAGTCCACTATCTTGAAATTTGTAATACAATCTAAGTACTTAGAATACAGTTACTCTACGCTCATAAAAGTAATTCAGTTAAAACATTAGTAACAAAATGTTTAAAAAGGTCCAAAAAGACTTACTAACTTTTAACCTTTTTGGCTGGGTCTAAAAAATGGGAGAAGGCAGACTAAATTTATTGTACTGTTGAGACTGTTTTTCGTTTTGTATTTTAAATCTCGAAATTCCGTAGTACTCGTAAATAAGACTATTACGTCTTTTTCGTAAAATAGTTGTGGGCAAAATTAAGAAAGGCCTAGAGAGCTAAAAGCCACTAAACTTTATATTTATAGATGACAAGCGTCACGAGTTCACTGCTCCATCCGACTTTCTTTTTAGACATCAAAAACATTTGAAAATTAGGTGAGAGAATATTCAATTTTCGTTAAGTAAATAAACAATCAATCATCTGGTCTAATTAAAGGTTCAGTAGACCATAACAGAAGCATTAAAAAAATTTTATATGAAAAATGGTAATTTATAAAAGGAGGATTGTATACAGGGTGCGGCAGATAACAAGTCGATTAGAAAGATCTTCAGTGGTAGACTCCGTTTCACGTAAGAAGAAAGAACCCACTTGAAGTTGCAGTCGTATGCGCGAACTTGTTGTCAAAACCAGCGCCATATTGTAAAATTGACATTTCACAAAAAGCTGCAACGGCCTTGACTTTGGATAATTTTTCCTTTAATACCAACAAGTTTTTAAGGAGGCATGGTTTTAGATCAAATTAAATACACAACACTCACAGATAAACTAGCTAAACGTCTTGAAATATTCAAAAATCAAAAATATTCGACAGCTTCAAACAAAACCTCAAAAATGTCAATAATAAAATGGCTGTCGGCATGAAACATCGTTTGTAGCGCCAATGGCATGAAACGGTCGTTACGAGTCGTCATAGATAAACAAGACCGATTTTGGTTTCTGCGCAAGACAGTTGGCAAACTTCAAGTGGCTTCTTCTTCTTCTTATGTGAAACGGAGTCTATATGAATAGTCGTCTAGTTAGATAGGGTTGTTCCAACGGATCCAATAAACAATTCTGGACTATAGTCTTCTGTGTTTGAAAACTTTCATGTTGAAATAATTTTGATTACATTGGAAAAAACAAAATTGTTTTATTTTTCTTTAAATAAAACAGGTTAAGCAGGTAATCTTGTGAAGTTTGTCCAAAATCAATTGCAAAAGGTAAAACAGGTGTTCGTCGCACTTGCCGACTTTTTTCTTTGGTAGGAAAAAGTATGCCTTAGAAGCAGGGAAGGTTTAAGCTTTTTCAATTGGTTGATTGGTAAGTCACTGGCCATATTTGTACAAAAAAAATTACAAAAGAAAAGTTATTAAAAAAAATTTATTATATCACTTCTTAATCGTCATTCAAGAGCAAGTTATTAAATGTCAAAATTGAAAATTTCTAAAAAAATTCCGGTTTGAAGGGGTTTTTCGATACGGTCATTTCAAAAATTTGATCCGTTTTTCAAAAAAAAAATTGCTTTCCCGGAAAACTCGACAAAAATTCCGGAAAATCGAATTTTTCAAAAAAATGTTGATCTTCCATCGAGAAATTATCATGATTTTTGGATTTCCCGACCCGGAATACATAAAAAAGTATTTTTCCAAAATTTCCCCAAAAGCTTCATAAAATGCTCATTTTTTGGAATTTCCACCAAATTTTTGTCCAAAAACATGACATTTTCACATATACAATGAAATTACGTCAAAACCATAGGAGATATGTCATTCTTCTTTTCACCATTCGACAGAGGAATAACGGCCCTAAATAATGCACCATATTTGGCTTCTTCTATTTAATAACTGACAAAGTTATACGGGATCAAAGCGAAAAGTCCATTTCCTAATTCATTCATCAAATTAACCGTTGGACAAAAAATAAATATATGGGCGTGTAGGGAAAATTTTTTTGAATAAAAAAACTGGACATCGATTTTCACGCCCCCCACACTCTCGAAATGGTTAGACATGAAAAAAGGATCGCATAAAAGTATTTCGGATGCCAAAAAAATACCCCCCCTTACCGCGCCCCTCCCTTCAAAGATCCATCATCCAAGCTGAACGAACTTTTTTATTATTTGAGCTATCGAAATGAAACAAAAACCATTCGATTCGTAAAAATTGTCCGAGTCTATAGAATCCATAAAAAGCGGGGGTCAACCTGAGAATATATACCAGTATAGTCAAAAATAAGTGAGACCCGGAAATTTTTTTTAATATGCCCAAGTAAAGGGGAGTAACAAACTCTCTTTGTCCCTAAATTCCCCCCCCCCTCCTTTTTTGGGGTACACGACCCGCCAAGATATCAACTCGGAACGAAAATATTCGGGGAATCTTCCTTATTTGGGGTGCTTATAACGCAAATTTTTTTTTTTCGATAATCGATTCCCCCCTAAATTCCCCCCAAGTATAGCCCCGATTGATAGTGGAAACCGCGTATGGTGTTTCTAGCCATAGTTTAGAACGGTATAAAGCAAAATTAGTGAAAATAGTGAACTAACCTCAAAATTTGGTGCCCTCTATATCGACTTTTAATTTTTTTTAAAATGGATTCCCATAGAGACGAACCTGGAAATTTTCATGGGCATAATGAAAATTTTCTAAATAAATTTTTTTTATAAGGATTTTTGACTTTTTTCCGATTTTTAATCATATACTTTATACGTTTTATATAGTCCATGCGTAGGTCTCGACGACTACTTCAAAATTGTATTTAGGTATTTTTTCATATTTTCATAAATAAAAAAGTTACCTTTACATTTTCGTATATAATTCCAGTGGCAGCGCCGATGGGTACGAGTCATTATTTTTCCCTAAATCTGCTCGGCCGATTCTACATACAAAAACAGCTCAAGTGGCCTGTTATGTACAAGTACCGGCTTGGGGGGGGGGTAAAATTTTACCTAATCGAAATTTTTGAAAAGTCTCAAAAATTTTTTTTTCTTTAGTATTAGATTAAAAACATATCAGAAACAAATTATTAAAAAATGCCAACTTAGAAAAAAAAATTCACTTCTTACCAAAAATGTACAAATCATTTTTTTTAACGGCAAATATATTACACAACAGTGTAAATATTATTTTTCGCTATCAATCAAAACTAGTTCATGTTTTATAAACAATAATACTGTATAATTAATTCTAATTTACAGAATAATCAGTTTATCTTTAATAATTTCAATGGATCATTAAGTTTTAAATATAGATTGGATATTGAGAACGTTTTTTCTTCTTCTATTTAGGAGAAAAACACTATAACTCTTTTAAATAACTCATTGGACCACTAGCAAATACAAAAAGTGAAGAAATAGCGTCCAGCCCCAGCTTCACTCGGTAAACTGGAAACTAATCAGGCATCGCAGTATTTTTCTCACTTTTAAAATTTTTAAACCTGTCGTAACTTCTAAACGAAAGGTCCGAATCAAAAATTTAAGATCATTGTATACAACAGCTAATTCTGGATTTCACAAAAAAAATTGTACTCACTTATTCTGTACACCCTCAGGATCCCTAAACACAACTCCATTTTTATACCTTCTTCAATTATTTTCCTTGCCCTTCTCGATAAATTAGCAAATGATCTGTTTTAAAACGTCATTTTATAATTGCCATGTTGTCAGATTGTCAGGATAATCTTATTTCTAATACTTTTCTCTCTTCGTATTTTGAGGTTACCCTACTAATTTTTTTATTGAAAAATATTATAATTTAATACCGAATAACAAGTTGAGTTTAGGTGAGCTGAATGAAACTTGGAGAAAATACATTCTACAGTCATTTTAAACAGTTTTCTGCAAAAATTGACTCAAAATACCAGAAGCAGATGTTGTATACAATTACCAACATAATATCGTAAGTAACTTTAAATCGAACTATTTTTGACCCCAAATTGAGTGGTATAATTTATGATTTTGTCATTTGTTACATCCTGTATATGTACAAAACCACACTTTAAAGTATTTTGTTCATTATGTAGTGATAATTCTAAGGAAACATCGCAAAGATAAAGAAAAACTGTGAAGGGATCTATATTGATAAAAAAATTAAATAGAAGATACACTTGGTATTTATGGAAGACCGCTTTGATTAAATGACATTTTGAGATGAAGTTAAAGTTGGAAATTTACTTTTTTGAAGTAAAATATTAAATCTGTCAACAGTGTAACGATAAAATTAGGTTTTAAAACTTACCCTTTGTTGAATATTTTGATAAAATTTATGTACCAAAAAAAATTTTTTTCAACAACCTTGACTATTTATTCCATATTTTATTCACTATACTTTTACCTTTGATATGCCTTGTCAAACAAATTTGTATTAAAATAATTTTTAAGACATACCTGAGGTCTTCTAAACTCATCATAGCATTTGGATCCGCTCGTTCCCAACGCTGGTGTTTCACCGACATCCTCGACACACTTACCAACACAAAAACAAAAAAAAATCCACAACAACACACCGCCACTCATGTCAACTTAAGAATAATTACAAATCCCCTTTTACAAAAAAATCTTCATTCGACAAAACATTGTAAAAAAGACGATACTTTTTTTGGGGCCACTGCTTGACTTAAAATAAGGCGACTTAACGTCTGCGACTATACTTATTTTAGAAACACGATGAGTTCCTGTCCATCCCAACACGCGGTATATATTTATGTAGATACAGATAATGCGGATTACTAATACGACCTCCGGTATGCGGAACGAAGAGTGGAGAGGTAGAAGACGTCGATTAAGGAATTTTCGAAATTGCTAGATGATCGCTTTATTTACAATAGAATTTTGCATAGAATAGCAGATCATATATTAACACACATACACTGAAAAAAACAACTTTATTCAGTTGGTTTTATTTTTATTAATTAAATTACATTCTGTCATAATTAATAGGATTATAAACAATTTACTGCGTATTATATTTATAGCCCGTTCAGTACAAAAACCGTTGCACGTCATCAAAGTGTCGAAAAAGAGACGTTCGTTTATATCATGTACGTCATTCGATTGCTGCTGTCAATCCTCTGTCAATCACTATGTTAAGCCTCTCTAAACTCAATAAATGTTGAAATTTGTAGGTCGCATTGTATTAAAGAATATAAATATATGTTTAAAGAAAGGTTTCGTAATTAATTTCATATCAAATACAGCTCGTAGGTTAATTAAATATTAAACTCAAACTAACGTCAGTCTTAATAAAAACTTTTTATGTTGGCAAAAATGCGCGCTGTTGCCGCGATTAAAATGGTTTATTTCAGGTTCAGTTGACGTCTTGACATTTTTGGGGTTATGTTGTGACAAAAACTGCAAATAACTGTGAGTAATTTTTCACAAGCAGTAATGAGTTATCAAAGTTAAAGTCACATCCAAAAAAACGTATAAATGAAACTTAATAATACTGCAATAGTTGATGCATTTACTCCTGATACTATTTACAGCGTTTATGAAGCAAGTATGTATAAGTTCAATATTATACCCAATCAACTGTATTTATTATATTCTGTTACATTATTCTTAATACTTGGCAATTATACATGGACATTTTTTTTTATAGATAATCATGTCACTTTAGGAATGTTACTGCAGTAATTGGAGGAAGAACAATAAATAATTATTCAATGTAGAAGGTTCCTAAAATATGATACACATCCACAAAGAGGACTTATGGAACTTTCAACAAAAATAAACCACTGTATAAATTTGTTTTTATTAATGAATCCTGAATTTTCCAAAATGGTGCTGTAGGCTGTGTTCATGTCAAAAGGTATGTTACAATGATAATGTAAAATTTTAGAATGCAAAATTGTTTTTATTCTAGATATTTTGTATTACATGCTGAGAATGAAAATGGTTATATTGATGGAGCAGAAAGTATATTTTTATATGAATCTCAGTTGAGTTATTATCATGGGAAAATGAATGAAGAACATGTTTTTAAATGGTTTGAAAACCAATTACTTACTATTGAATCTTTCTGAACCTTTAATAAATTATGGACAATGCTTTTCGATAATATTTTAATGACACAATCAACAAATGTTGAAGCTGAGCTTATTTATATTACAGCCTAGTAAGTAGATACAAACTGTATTTGAACAGTGATATAGCAAATTATATGTTAGAATTCAGAAGACTACACAACTAGTTTAATACATTCAAAATTCTTACTTCAAATTATACCTAATAGACAATAAATGCTGTTTTACTTTTATTTTTACAAAAATAATAATATAGGTATATTTGAAAAGAAAATAATTGGTTATTTGAATACTGCCCTTTCAATAAATGTTTTTTTCAGAAGCAAACCACCCAACAAAATACATTGTGGATATGATAGAACAGTATAGTCACAAAGTATTACCTACCATCTTTTTAAAAATCCTATTGAGTTAATACTGGCTACTGCCAAGCAAGCCGATAGATGCATTCCAGAAGTTGCGGGTTGGAATTGGTTTGACTGTGAACCTCTCAAATTTGAAAGATTTCTATTTGACAATTATTGTTCTACCTTATTTAAAAAAATAGTATTGCAATCTTTTCGGTGTAGTAACTAATTTATAAATTTGCAATGTTTCTTTTTAATAAAACAATTCCATAAAAATTGGGGTGGCATTATTTATTATTTTATTTTAATCATGATATTCAAAATAAGTAATTCAGGCAACATTTTCTAAAGGTAAATGTGTATATCACAAAGTTTTATAAAAACTACCAAGAATTAATTTAATAGTTTTTATTGAATTGAAAGGTCTCATTTGATCAATCGTTTTATTGGCAATACTTTCAGCTGCGGTAGATGTTGGCGAGCTAAAACAAAATGGTAAATATAAATTTGATTGATTAGAAGACGATGAAGTGATAAATAAGTCACCAAGATACTGATAATTATAATATGTATTGATTTTAGTGATACAATTTAATCAATCATTCGGAGAATAGAATGGATTTGCTCTCCTTTTCTGGGCTGTGGTGGTGCTTGCTGCACAATTTTCTTTTGCTATGATCAATGATCATATATCTCAGGATGATTTTCCTTGTAGAGAATGACCTACACACTAAAGCTTTACATCCCGGATTTTCTAAAAAAAATGTAAGATTTATTTCAACAAAATATAAAATAAAATTGGATCTACCTTTAAAAAGGAGGTAGATCCAGGTTATCAGAACTTTTTTATTTATAATTTGTCTGTAAACCTTACATCAATCTTTCATATTGTAGTGACAACATTTTAGAAGCCAACATGTACTTAGGTAATTGTAACCTAAAAATTATATTAGATAATATTTTTTCCTTGATACTATATATACATACATGCATTTTAAATACTAGAATAGTTCCATAACTTCTAACTAATTAAGTGTGTGGTATAAACATACAAATAAAAGTGTTAACTATTCCATACATACCTTTTTAGTGCTAAAAATAATTCCATAGTTTTTAAAATAAGAATTCCTTATTGCTGTACGGTTAACATACAAATTGAAGTTTTATATGTAACATCTCTGTATGTAACTGAAATAAGTCGAAGTTTCTTTGCACGCAATAACCATCAATAACTAAACCTAACCTAGAATATTTGATAAACTTCATTTGACATATAATAGATTCTCATATTATTTCAAGGGCTTGGCAACATAGTACAGTTATGATGACAGATGTGACGTGCAACGGTTTTAATACTGGACGGGCTATATTAGACATGACCCATTTGCTGTATTTTAGCAACAAAAATAGACCATTTTGAGGCGTTACTAGAGGCTATCCATGCTAATGCAATTGAACTATCAGACCACAAATTTATACTTATAGAAAAGAAGAATTTAGTTTTAAAATTTTTTTGTAATAATTGGGAGAGGAGTAAACTACAAAGTTCTAATCGAGGTAAAGTGGTAGTTTTAATTTTTAATGGGAGCTATAGGGGAGATTTGCCTAATTTGAACCATTTCGAAAGAAATAGCCATTATTCCGTTATTAATGAATTTGAAGAGGTCATTTTGAGCTTAAACGATAGAGAGATTTGCAAAAACAAAAACAACAAAAAATAAAACATTTTTATGTAGCAAATAAAAAACGATTTTCAGAAAAATGGTGCAAATTCGGCTACCGGTGGCCTAAAATGAACCACTAGTAACCTAATTTGAACCCACATTAAAAGTCAATCTTTACATACAGATTGCGAAAGTCCCTTTCGTACGCTGCGACTTATACAAGTACGACAAGGAAAATATGAGCAAAACTATGTGAAAGAGAGAGAAGACTTGTTAGCCCAACGATCATTCGTCCCCTCTACCAAAACAGTTGGGCGTGTATTCAGTCCCCTCCTATTTATTTTAACTGTTGTGTTGCCAAATGTACTTATCTGTAAAAATTATTCCTAATTTTTGTCTATTGTTGTTTTAAAATTTTCAACGGCATTTCAACCGGCAACAATGTTAAATGCTAATAATTGTTAAATCGAAAGCAGTGTACGGATTTTATTTATTGCAGATTGTAATTTGTCCAAATTTGAACTCCATTATTTTATTCTTATTTGTGTTGATCTCACTTATTTTGCAAAAGTCAATATTACCAATCTCGATTTTCTCCCACTAAATACAACGTTATCCGGTGTTAAAAGTCAAATGCAAAATAAGTTATTTATTACTTAGAAAGTACCAAACATTCTAAACTGGCAACGCTGCAGCAGAGACTGACTCCCCACTATGTGAGTACGTTCACTCTGGTTCAGTAGTTTCCCAACATGGAAGGAGTGAGGTTGTAAAAGAAATAAAAAAATACACTCGCATCGTGCATCTTCATCTTCTTTTTCGCTTGAATCAGTTGATTTCTCCAAACTTGCTTTTTCAGTATTTCTCTTTCTCTGTCGTATTTTTGGTTTTTGTTTCGGTTGTTGGTTTTTAATCAGTCCTTTTGTTTTATTAAACAAGTCAGTTTTTACTTTTTGAATAGCTTCTTTAGTTTTCTTGCCCTTTCTATTCAGTTTTGCCACTTGCATGCTGTAACTTGACAACAACATACATTTAACGGGAGTTTTTAATGACTGATTTGCACTATTTGGATTTATAGAATAAACTGGTACCTACTCTTATGGCTGGATGGTGGAGGCAAACACTACTTTCTTGAGATAAAAACAGATAAACTTTGGTAAATCACTCCTGTGCTTAACATGAACTGCTGCTACTTCTAATCCGGCTCGAAGGACCAAACTTATGGATAATTCACAATTAAAAGGGTGATGAAAGTTAACCAGCAATTCGAAACCGTAAGTCATTGGCGTAGTTTGTCGTAAATGAAAGTCCATTTAATTAGAAAAACACTATAATATTTAACTTATTTATTTAACTGAACGTTGGTAATAATTATGGAACTTGACAAAATTGTGATTGATTTATTTATGTATGGCTAAGAAGTCATGGCAACCAGGAGATCTCCTGATAAATGGCAACAGTGTATGTATGACACTCTAACCAAAAGCTTTTTAGCACCAAACGTTCCGTACAATTTAATGTGAAGTGATTATGAACACCATTAACAAAGACGGGACAAGTTAAGGGGTCTGAAAAGGGAAGTGATCTGAATGGGAGTATTTTGGAATGTTTAGTATATACATAGCCGTCGTATTTAAAAGAGTAAATTCAGACAGTTTTATTATAACTTTGAGTCTTACATTACTTAATCCAATTGCACTTGAAAAACAGTATCTGCACTACTTCCTTTGTGTTCAGTATCCGACGACGATTTATCAGATAATACATCTTCGGTATTCCCATCTTCCGGAGACAATCCTGTATCTTCGATATCTTGTTCAGCAACAGCTTTGATCGCGTTATTTATAGAAATATTTTTCTCTATATCATCATTAAAATATCTTATTGTATCCTCATCGATTTCCGTAGTTTGTTTTTTTAACACACACTTTATTTTAGGTTTAAACACTTTGTCGCTTGCTATGGAAACGTCTTCATAACTTGACGATTCTTCAATAACGTTCAATCCAACACTATCTTCTATTTCTTGTTTTGTAAAAACGGTAGTAACGTTACTTATAGATTTATCGCTGGCAGTTGAAGTATCTTCGTAACTCAGTGGTTCGTTAATGGCGCTTAAAATATTTTCAGCACTTTCAGTTTTACTTATTGTTATTACTGGAATACCTTCAGACCATACTGATGAATCTGAATCTTGCCTTGCTCCTTTGGTTGGTGTTTCGTCGTTTTTAGCTTTTTCTCTAAAGTTTATATCAAAATCAGAAGCGGGAACTTCAGTTATAGGAGTAAACGGTTCTGGGTGAACTACATCTTTAATATTGACATATCTGTTGAAACCAAAAGTGTATCTTAAGTCTTTAGATGTTGAAGGTTCGTGGATATCGTTTGTTAAAATTGATTTTTCATTTATATGTACGTGTTTTTGATCTCCTTCGTGGTGAACTTGTGTAGCTGGTTTGGTTTTCTTCATCTGCCAGGCTCTCAAAGCAACGTTCTGGAAGTCAGTACTTCCCCAAGAGAATGAAGGTTTTATAGGTTTAGGAGTTTGCTTGGCCACGATAGTATCGTAAGGTAGCGAATCATGTTGTTCGGTATCAGTACCATCATCTGCATCGTCGGAAGTTGATGATTTTCTTAAGGCTCGTTTTATCAATTTAGAAAAGAAATCTGAAAAATATTTTATTAAGAAACATTCACAACAAGAAAATTGTTAAAAGTATGTTGATTTATTGATTATTTTGTGCTCTTGGTTGTAAAGGTTCAAAAGTTTTTGAAGGCATTCCCAGATCAGTCTAGATCTGATTGACGGAATACAAATGCAAAAATTCCCAAAATTGCACCGTGTACTCCTGTTCCTGTTTCTATATCAGTTTTAGATCCCTCAGTGTACCACACCATCCCAGTTTAGCTGGATATGGTATGGTTGGTTATTGTTAATTGTGGCCAACATGGTTCTCATTTCAAGAAGCGAGTTTGTGATAATATCTGTAATCCTGGAAAGACTGTGGGTGTTGGTTCCTTCGTGCCATTTCCCATTGAAGCAATTCTTGCTGCTGCTTTAACATGCTGAGCAAGAGTGAGTAGGCTGCTTGTCATCGCACCTGTTATGTGAAGTTTTGATAGCTTTTGGTAACAAATTATGTACCTTTACTTTTATTCTCAAGTTTTTCATCTTTTTGAATATCTTCTTGTTTAGGTGTTTCATCTAAGCTTTTACCAGATGGAAGATTCCCCATTAACTTTTTCCATTTATTAAAAGGTGTATTTGATAATTCATTAGATTCCCCTGAACCTCCTCTTCTTCTTCTATCCGCTAATTGGAACATTTTTCTTCTTTCTTCAGTCCTTTCTCTACGTAATTGGATCTACAAAATTATTAATAACAATCTCACAAATCCTACAGTGATTCCTACCTTTAAATCTTCGTTAGCCTCCCTGAGTGAATTAGTTAAAGACATTAAATAATAAATTATTAATATTAACAGTACTAAAAGTGGTATAACTATTCCTGGTGAAGCTATATAGTCTAAGGCTCTCTGAACAGGCTCTGGAACATTTTCCCTAATGGTGTCAGTAAATATGTGGAAAATTCTATCATGTTTAGAAAATGGACCGCAATGCCAGGAAGGTTTTATCCAAACAATTGTGTATCCCACAGGTAAAACGCACAAAAACAACATGGCTAGTAAAAGTGCGTAATAGAAGTTGTTAGATCTAAAAAATGTTAAAACGTTTAATAATCTTAATTAAGACAGGATATTTCTTACCTCGATGCTCTGAATATTACTTCTGGTGGTACGTTACACGTCATAACAGCCCATCCTTTAAAGTACATGGTTATATACAATTTTATAACGTTGAACACCACCAGACCAGGACAAAAGAACATCCCCATCCAAACCATACCCTGGTTGTTTACTAATGATAGAATATTTTCTGCAACTTTGAAGTCGCCGTATTTTGGAAACTTCTTTTCCAAATCCCAGCACCAGCATCTTAAACATTTAAAGCAGAAGAGTTAGAAGATAAGAAAATTCTTATTAGAGATACTGATTCTTCTTCATCAGTTGAATTGAAAAAGTGGGAGCTGGATAACATCATAGAGACTCAAGCAGATTACAATTTTGATGAAGATATTTCTTCAAGCCTACCCAAATCATCATATCATAATTATACATGCTTTCCAAAGAAGTGGCAATGTAAAGTTACAGAACATGATTACAATCCATAATAAAACAGATGATGTAAATAACAGAATTATTAAATTCTCACCTGTTCATGACTCTTACGAAAATTCCCCTAAAAAAATCCATTCCTAACGAGGGTATTATGGTCATTATCAAATCCATTACTGTAATACTCATCAATTCCTGTCCGAACATTGTTTCCCAACATAAATTTCGGAATCTAGCGTTCATGGTATAATTCATATTATTCTCCAAATTATCTGTTTCTAAAGATAAATATACATCATCGCAAATCTTTGTACAATTAATTATTGGAGTAATCGACGTAGATGGCAGCACTGTCGGTAAAGACATTGAAGGAACGTTATAAGTAGTTGACGTGTCGTAATCAAATCGTTCTTCATCAGTGGAATCAGTGAGATTCATTAGTAGAGGAAGGATTGTTGAGCTTATTTCTTCCCAATAGGTTGTAGATATTATGTCTGCTTTTAGTGTAGAATTTTCGTTATAATTTAAAGTAGAGTTGGGGTAATCTTGTAGAGAATATAAAATGTATGTTAAGTAATCCGTGAACTTAAATTGTAGATATGTTAAATCTAAATCTTCATAAACGTTAGTGATGTTATCAACAGTAGTATTAATAGTATTAGAAAGAAAGTTAATTAACGATTTATTCAAGAAAATTATTTCCGGTGATGATTCGTTAAAGATCGTCGTTATGTTCGATAGCATTTGAGCGGAAATATTAGCTACTAGTTCCATAATTTGGTTATCAGAGTCGATAGTGCTGTTGTACTTTTCTATGCACTCCAAATGACATTCAGAGTCGTTTCGTTTTCCGGTTATGTTTCTAAACATCTGAAGCTCTTCGGTCTGCAAATAAAATGGTAACCGATAGATTTTAACTAATTGTTAACTTACCATATCACCGATTTTATCAATTAATGCGAAGATTAGAGAATATAAATTAACCAAGTTGAGTATCATTATCCTAGAACAGAAAAACCGTGTCTAGGACTTTCAAATCATCATTTTTCCATGTTAATATTGCTAATTTACCTTCCCAATTGTAATCTGAGCTGCTTCCTCGGATGGTATTGCTCAAAAATTCCTAAAACTTCAAAAATCATCGGAAAAATAAACGTTAGTATCGCCATAACGATGGCAATTTCATTTTTCCTCCAAAAAGTGCTTTCAGCTTCTGCTTCTGTAGATCTTCTTACCACCAAGACTACTATATACATAGAAAGTGTTAGTAAAGCTATTACGATTACATTTACCAGTACACGAAATGATATTATTCTCCATCTATAAAAAAAATATTATTTGTCAAAATTTCGTGATGTGCGTATGTATGTATATTGGGCTGACATTCACTGAGACCTAAAAGATCTATTGTGCCCCCTTTTTTCTACTTTGTTCATGAAGAAAGTCTTAGAGACTGGTAGTACCTTTAGATCTAATTCCCGAAGGAATTTTTGGGAAATCCGCAGGTTTTAGTTTAGGTTAGTGTCCATCTTCTAGTGATGAGCAAAATTGGTCTTGGACTTGCAGTCTCGATCTAGGTCTTGCGAAAAAGCAAGACCAAGACTACGAGAACGAGAACGAGAACGAGAACGAGAACGAGAACGAGAACGAGAACGAGAACGAGAACGAGAACGAGAACGAGAACGAGAACGAGAACGAGAACGAGAACGAGAACGAGAACGAGAACGAGAACGAGAACGAGAACGAGAACGAGAACGAGAACGAGAACGAGAACGAGAACGAGAACGAGAACGAGAACGAGAACGAGAACGAGAACGAGAACGAGAACGAGAACGAGAACGAGAACGAGAACGAGAACGAGAACGAGAACGAGAACGAGAACGAGAACGAGAACGAGAACGAGAACGAGAACGAGAACGAGAACGAGAACGAGAACGAGAACGAGAACGAGAACGAGAACGAGAACGAGAACGAGAACGAGAACGAGAACGAGAACGAGAACGAGAACGAGAACGAGAACGAGAACGAGAACGAGAACGAGAACGAGAACGAGAACGAGAACGAGAACGAGAACGAGAACGAGAACGAGAACGAGAACGAGAACGAGAACGAGAACGAGAACGAGAACGAGAACGAGAACGAGAACGAGAACGAGAACGAGAACGAGAACGAGAACGAGAACGAGAACGAGAACGAGAACGAGAACGAGAACGAGAACGAGAACGAGAACGAGAACGAGAACGAGAACGAGAACGAGAACGAGAACGAGAACGAGAACGAGAACGAGAACGAGAACGAGAACGAGAACGAGAACGAGAACGAGAACGAGAACGAGAACGAGAACGAGAACGAGAACGAGAACGAGAACGAGAACGAGAACGAGAACGAGAACGAGAACGAGAACGAGAACGAGAACGAGAACGAGAACGAGAACGAGAACGAGAACGAGAACGAGAACGAGAACGAGAACGAGAACGAGAACGAGAACGAGAACAAGATACTGTAACTTTATTGGGCGCCAATTTGTAACTGTAAGCGCTCCAGCTTGAAGGGCTCCGGCTACAAACTCCTCTCAAGGGTGATTCGATCCCAAGTTTATGTCGCACAAGGATAACAGAAGGGTTGTAAAAAATTGAGGGCGCCACTACCTTTTTGACGTCGATAAAAAATACTAATGAATTTTAAAAAACTGTCAATTGTCTTAGCGTTCGGAGTAGGAGAATTTGAGATCACAGAACTATAATTGGAAGTTGCTAATGTGGCGGTGAGCGGTAATTAAAAGGATTTATTTTATAAAATCGAAACAGGTCGATAGACATGTTACAATACACTCCTCAACACTTCTAATAGATGTTTTTGATGATTTCCCGAAAATGGCCATTTTTCAGATACGACAGACAGACAGATAAAATAATCCAGACCAAGACTGGATACGCAAGACCAAGACTAAATAAGCAAGTCCAAGACCAAGACCGGACATATTTGAGCAAGACCAAGACTGGATCAGCAAGACCAAGACCAAGATTGTCCAAGTCTTGGTCTTGGTCTTACTCTGCTCATCACTACCATCTTCTATCCAGAAGTCTCCTAGGTGTTGTGTCCTAGGATTCTGGAATCCACATTAGGGTAATAATGTTGCTCTTGCTTAGTTTTTCGAGTTTTCCTCCCATATCATTTAAGAACCGATTACACAGTGTACAAAATTATGATAATCCTTTGCCTTTTATATCTTTATAAATATTGAACTGGGTAGACTTTCCTTTCCCAAACTTTCAGTGTCTTCTTGGTTTCCTGGCTCATACACTCTTATCCCTCAATACTTACGTTTCTGTATCCTTTTTCTTTTCAGCTTCTTCTAGCAAAGCTTCCTTGAACCCCATCACAATAGATGCGACTCTATTGTGAGCAGTTTCTGCATTTCCTATCATGTAATCCCATGCTGTGAATACTTTCCAAGTAAATATACATTCGTCGTCTTTTTCAGATAATTTTGACATTCGAGAATTTTCAGCCATCCTAAAATTGAATAAAGACTTTATTTTCTGCTTGAAATCTAACCTATTACCGACCAAAACCAGTTTATAATATTTAGGGGAGAAAAGATAACATTTTTCCTCCTACCCATATAGAAAGTACTCACTTTCCTCCCTCGTATCAGGGAGCAAACTCATACTTCCCACACACTTTGCTCCCTAGGGAGAAAAAGTTCTTTCCCTTCCTAGGGATAAATAAGCAATGGGCTGAAGACAACAAAATAAATAATAATTCAGAAAAAGGTTGAATAAGTGGGAAGGATGAAAAATTATATGTATTACATTGGAGTAAAGTGCCTTTTCCTCCATTGAATGATTACTACATCCTGCGGGAGGAAAAGTGGTTTCCTCCCTACAAGTAGCTATTCCTTCCTCTTTTCACCTCCTCTGTAGAAGTCAACAAGATAGGATGGGTTTTGGTAGAAGTACTCTTAAGCTAAATGGATTTGATCATGCAGTACGTACTTTTTTAAGGTTGCAAAGAAGCTGTATCCATAGACAACAAGCCCCGTGACGAAATAGGCTATGGGCATTTTATAACCTCCTGAGGAACCACTCGAATACCAGCCGTAAAATAGAGGCGTGTATTTTAAAAGACCATCGAACTCCCATAAAGTCATGAAATTTGAAGCATTATATTTTTCTTCTGCCAATACAATCTTCCGATCTTGAAATTTAAGAGGATCAGCTATCAAGTACTACAAATAAAAGTTTATATTGTTTATCTCAAATGCAGATAGAAGTTTATGTGATAAGATGAAATTTGGTAAAATTCAGGAGAAAAAGAGCAAATTTGTTATGGGGTTGTGCCTCCTTTTTCTACTCTTTTCACTTTGGGTAGATTAGATTTTGGCACATTCAATTGTGACCTTTCTTCAAGAACCAGGCAGTCGCACTGGCATAGGATGTGCCCTGCAGTTTCCTTTTCTAGGTGACAGAATCTGCACAAGGCTTCATCTGCTTCAACGAATAAAACTTTTATATCAAATAAAAACATTTATTTATTAAAACCTAACATTGGTTATTTAAAAATATTTGACTAAATCCTTGGAGTTGTTTGTTCCAGTAACATCTGTCCAAAATAATCGCCAAAACTGTCCTTAATTGTAGTTTGACTCATCACATATTTCTTGTATATATCGTAGACTTCCAGGAAATATATCCCATTTGGAATTTCTGGTGAAGCTGCAATTCCCATTGGATATACTTCCAAAAAAGCTGAAGTCTTATTTATATACTTTATCCAAGAATCATACGAATATGCCTTAAACAAGTCGGGTTTTCTAACGGAAGCTATAAATAACTCACAAGCTCTCAAATGACTGCAGCTCCCTAAAAAATAACGATAGGTTTAAGATTGCAAAAATGAAAATAAAAATACTTACAAAGCTGGCAATCCCATTGTTTCTGACCACCATCGGGATAATAATCAACATGACCTGCCGGAGTGATCATACCAACAAATCCTGCGTTTGTATGAATTACATCAACAAAAGAAGCATCTGTAGGATCCAGTACTTCATCGAGGGACTCTATATGAGGCCATTCGAATAGAGGAGCTGCAGGATCCAATCCTACATTTATTCAAAAGTTTCTTTTAAATTCTTGGATAGTAGGATAAATATCTCACCTGTAATTCTTCCTAATTTACAATTATTTTCTTCTTCTTGAACGTCATGACCAGCTTTAGCAGCAATCTGCGCACCCATACTATGACCGATAAGGTGTATACTGGATAATGGATAGGCTTTCACCCTTGCCAAGAATTGAATGAACTTTTTCAACTGTTTTGCAACAACGCGGCCATGTACTCTCGTTTCGATGTAGATAAAGTGAGACAAAGGAGCCCAATCAACGACTATTACGTTCCATAGATCAGTTGTAACTAAAACTAATTTTTGAAATTTAATATCACTTAAAATATGGTACCGTGGTATATTTCGAATAAGCAATGGCTGAAGCTGGTTCTAATTTTATAGACCTGGATAATGACAACTACATAAAAAAATTAAGTGAAAGCTAAAATCTCTCATATAAGTTTCCATGTAACTTAATTAAGCATGTTAAGATTAGAAAGCTTGATGGTTTCCAAATAATCATCTTTTACTTGGAATAAGTAAAACTACATTCATGCAAACAATCGTTTTCATCATATTTAGCCATTTCCTCACCACCATCTTCCTCTTCCATTCTGGTGTGAAGATGTTGCAACTGTAACTGAAAATTGTCCACTTGTTCTTGCAATTCTTTGTATTTTTCTAATATTATTCATGGCTGTGTCTAATTCGTCCTCGGCTACAGCTATATCTCTTTTAATTTATTCTACTCGTTCTCGAGAGTTTCGTATTGTTCGGCTCTACGTACATCATGAGCTAATTCAGTTATCTTGTACCATCTTTTTCAGTTTGTTTTGTGAATGTTTCAACTCGGATATTTCTTTGTTTTTATCTACCAATTCCTGTTCAAAATGTCTAATTTCAGCTTCGGTTTTTGTAACAGGTCTCCTTTTTCGTTCTAATATTGTTTGCATGTCTCTTAATTCACTTCGTAGTTTCTTGTTATCTCTTTCGATTGCTAATTTTTCAGTTTCGAATCTTTCTCGTTTTCCCCATTCCGCGGCGTTTTCTGCTAGCAGCCTTTCCAGCTCTGCTCTTAAGTCGTTAACTCTCTTGTCCATTCCCTCTCTAGAACTGGCCTCATCTTGCAGATCAACTTTGATTAATTGTAATTCCTTTTGATGTACTTTTACTTTCGTTTCTTGGAGCTTATATTGCAATCTCTAAGCACTTCTATATAGGTAATTGAGATTTTTCTTCTCTTTCTACCTTCAATGTTTTTGTAACCTCTTCTAACCTCAACTGCAGCATTGACAATTTTTGTAAAACATAATCTTCGTCATAATCGTTAGAATTTTTTTCAATTCCATTGGCAGTTTCTGGTTCAACAGTATCTAGTTTTTTATCGGCTTCTTTATATCTAGGTACAGCTCCTTGTAAAATGTATTCTTCAAAAACGGAACTATCTTAATTTTGTTCAACAGTACTATCATATTTTGGATTAGATTGTGATGATGTGACACCATTTTCTCTCTCCTTTAAAGGGGAATTATTACTAAATACAAAATCTTTAAAGGGAACATCACTCAACGCTTCAAGGATTTGTGAATCGAATTGAAACAATAGTAAAATAGGAATTTCTTCTTTATGTTGATCGCCTTGTAGCTCCAATTCTTCTTTGTGTCTTTTGTAGCTGTTCGTTTCTTTTAGTACTGCTTCTTAATGCACGACATAGGACTTTTGGGAAGGCTAATGAACTCGTGAAACGTGTGATGTTACGAAAAAGCGTTCGTCACGCGATGACTCATTCTCTTTTTCGGCCGCCCGCTGCGCTAACTCTCTCCCATCTCTTTCTCTCTTCCTCCGCCGTAAAATTGTCAAAAATGGTCAATAATTGTCAAAAACTATCAAAAATTGTCAAAAACTGTCAAAATATTGAAAAAATGGTTAATAATTGCCAAATATTTTTAAAAATTGTCAAAAATTTGGAAAAATGGTCAATAATTGTCAAAAATGGCCAATATTTATAAATTTTTTTTAAAAAATGGTCAATAATTGTCAAAATTTTTGAAAAATTGTCAAAAATGGTCAATAATTGTCAAAGACGGCAATAATTGTCAAAACCAATCAAAAATCGTCAAGAATTGTCAAAAATTGTTGGATATTTAAAAAAATGGTCAATGATTGTCAAAATTGTTGAAAAATTGTCAAAAATGGTCAATAATTGTTAAAATTTTGAAATAATGGTCAATAATTATAAAAAACTGTCAAAAATGGTCAATAATTGTTAAAAATGGTCAAAATTTTTGAAAAATTGTCAAAAATGGTCAATAATTGTCAGAACCTGCCAAAAATGTTCAAAAATTGTTAAATATTTTAAAAAATGGTCAAAAATAGTCAATAATAATTGTTAAAATTTTGAAAAATGGTCAAAAATTGTTAAATATTTTTAAAAATGTACAATATTTGTAAAATTTTTTGAAAAATCGTCATAAACTGTCAAAAATGGTCAATAATTGTTAAAATTGTTAAAAATTGTCGAAATTTTTAAAAAATGGTTAACATTTTTGAATAATTGTGAAAAATGGTCAATAATTGTCAGAACCTGTCAAAAATGGTCAAAAATTGTCAAAAATGGTCAAAAATGGTCAAAAGTGGTCAAATATGGTCAAAAATGGTCAATAATTGTTAAAATTTTGAAAAATGGTCTAAAATTTTTTAAAAATTGTCAAAAACTGTCAAAAATGGCCAATATTTATAAAAATTTGGAAAAAATGGTCAATAATTGTCAAAAATTTTGAAAAATGGTTAAAATTTTTGAAAAATTGTCAAAAATGGTCAATAATTGTCAAAAACGGCAATAATTGTCAAAACCAATCAAAAATCGTCAAGAATTGTCAAAAACTGTCAAAAATGGTCAAATATTGTTAAATATTTAAAAAATGGTCAATGATTGTCAAAATTTTTGAAAAATTGTCAAAAATGGTCAATAATTGTCAAAGACGGCAATAATTGTCCAAAACCAATCAAAAATCTTCAAGAATTGTCAAAAACTGTCAAAAATGGTAAAAAAATGTTAAATATTCAAAAAATGGTGAATGATTGTCAAAATTTTTGAAAAATTGTCAACAATGGTCAATAATTGTTAAAATTTTGAATAATGGTTAAAAATTGTCAAAATTTTGAAAAAATGGTCAATAATTATAAAAAAACTGTCAAAAATGGTCAATAATTGTTAAAAATTATCAAAATTTTTGAAAAATTGTCAAAAATGGTCAATAATTGTCAGAGCCTGCCAAAAATGCTCAAAAATTGTTAAATATTTTTAAAAATGGTCAAAAATAGTCAATAATAATTGTTAAAATTTTAAAAAATGGTCAAAAATTGTTAAATATTTTGAAAAATGTACAATATTTGTAAAAAATTTTGAAAAATCGTCAGAAACTGTCAATAATTGTCAGAAACTGTCAAAAATGGTCAATAATTGTTAAAATTTTGAAAATTGGTCAAAAATTGTCAAAATTTTTAAAAAATGGTTAACATTTTTGAATAATTGTGAAAAATGGTCAATAATTGTCAGAACCTGTCAAAAATGGTCAAAAATTGTCAAAAATGGTCAAAAATTGTCAAAAATGGTCAATAATTGTTAAAATTTTGAAAAATGGTCTAGAATGATCAACATTTTTTAAAAATTGTCAAAAATGATCAATAATTGTCAAAACTGTCAAAATTGGTCAATAATTATCAAAAATTTTGAAAAAATTGTCAATAATTGTCAAAAATTGTCAAAATTTTGTATTGTGCATAAGAAACAAGCTTCTGTCGGCGGTCCGACGACCGCTCACTTTTCTAATTTTGCACGCATCTTCTCTTGCTTTATTTCGTTCATTGCGGACTTTTCTCCATTTTTCTCTCCAATTTGCGGTGCAATCAGACCACTATCTCATGCTGCTCTACCTTTAGCTTCTTCTAGTTTTCTTTGTCGCAGTGCCTCATTAGCCTCCCATTCGGAAATATCTCCAATTCTGCTAGAAGTAATGGAAGCTGCATTGAGAGCTGACGTCTGGAAGATGTCCCAGCTATGTTAGTTTATGCCATTTTAATAAATGTCAATTCTGCTATCAATGGTTATCTATTAGTAGTAAATTTTAACGTGGTTTAAATAAATTACTTTTGTTGTCCCTTACAGTGTATTTAAATTTAAAATTTATACAGCACGTCTTACCTTCAGATAACTCTTTCACCCAAGGAGTCTCTTTAGAGTTGGTCCATCCGTGGATAATAATTTTCGTTGACAATTTAGGATCGAACGGAGAGTTTTCCAACAACGTATCATTTCCAATAGCTAGTTGAAGATGGAGATTATTCCTAAATAACAAATAAGTGCTAAGTAGACGAAAGGTCATATGTATTGAAAAATTAACACTTACCTGTGGTATAAATGGAAGGTCACTTCATTTTCGGGGGGATAATAATTATATAAACGGTCGAGAAAGACTATTGGATAAAAGTGACAACGTATTTTCGTACATTGTTCTATGGCAAGTATTAATATCAACCACAGTTGCATCTTTTAATGCTTTAATCGAACACTGTGTTAAATGCAGATATAGCATATAATTGTTTGTAAATTGTTTTTAAATGTAAATATAAATAATAAATGTACAGGTTGTCTTTTAAAGTATTAATAAAAAGTCGACACAAAATGAGAAATATTTCATCCTTGTAGAATTAGAAATAGACTGATGGTGCAATCATTTGGAATTTCAGGATTTGGAAAAAGACAACCATCTATTTAAAAAATCGCAGAAGTCACAAAAACGAGAATATAAGGCTAAAATTTCAGCAGAACACTTTCAAAAGGCCAATTTATCAAGAAAAAAATCTACAATACTATAAATAGAGAGATAACCAAATCTTCGAATAAAAAAACTAATTTCAACTTTGAACCCACATATCTCAGAAAATGTATCCATGAAAATGGACAAAAAGTTTATCGAAAATTTCATTTTAAATTTATTTAAAAAGAGTACAACTCGATAAGATGAACATTATGGAAGTTATAGGTAAAATAATCGACCAAAGTCATACAGGGAGAGTCAAAAGTGACTTAGAACTATAATTACAGCTTTTAACAAATTTTTATTTGCAGATTCCTGTTATTTGGAGTTGTTTTTACATCCAGAGTTCCAGATATTCCTAACTATCCAATTTAGTATTATTGAATTAAACCAACGTTTTAAATTAACAAATATAAATTATTTTATTTGTCAACAAATGTTTATAAACATTACGATGAAATGTTTAAATAATTAAATTGATTTCGTTGAAGAACTGATTTCTACTATAACATAAGTATACCTAATTAGATTATTTTTATTATTATTATTAATAACACTTTTCCCAACCTGAGGGTATCCATCAAAACAAAAAATTCCCCACTATGACGTTCCCCACGTTCGTCACGCGATGACTCATTCTTCGTCTCCTTCTCGGCCGCCCGCTGCGCTAATTCTCTCCCCTCTCTTCCTCAGCCGTAAAATTGTCAAAAATGGTCAATAATTGTCAAAACCTATCAAAAATTGACAAAATTTTGAAAAAATGGTTAATAATTGCCAAATATGTTAAAATTTTTGAAAAATTGTCAAAAATTTGGAAATTTGGTCAAAAATTGTCAAAAATTTGGAAAAATGGTCAAAAACTGTCAAAATATTGAAAAAATGGTTAATAATTGCCAAATATTTTCAAAAATTGTCAAAAATTTGGAAAAATGGTCTATAATTGTCAAAAACTGTCAAAAATGGCCAATATTTATAAAAATTTTGAAAAAATGTTCAGTAATTGTCAAACATTTTGAAAAATGGTTAAAATTTTTGAAAAATTGTCAAAAATGGTCAATAATTGTCAAAGACGGTCAATAATTGTCAAAACCAATCAAAAATCGTCAAGAATTGTTAAAAACTGTCAAAAATTGTTAAATATTTAAGAAAATGGTCAATGATTGTCAAAATTGTCAAAAATGGTCAATAATTGTCAAAGACGGTTAATAATTGTCAAAACCAATCAAAAATCGTCAAGAATTGTCAAAAACTGTGAAAAATTGTTAAAATTTTGAATAATGGTCAAAAATTGTCAAAATTATTATTAATAACACTTTTCCCAACCTAAGGGTATCTATCAAAACAAAAAATTCCCCACAATGATCCTTACACAATACTCATCAGAGATTGAATGACTACTCTTCAAGCTCTAATTGTCATAGTTAATGGGTAGCTTATGAAATATTTAATATTGGTTCTAATGGTTCTTACCTCCGGTATAGTTACGAATGAAATGATTGCAACTGACACTACCACGTTTACCCATAACAACCATCTCAGAAATATGAAATATGAAGCTACTACAGATCCAAAATGTGATTCTATTTCTTTTATTTTCAATTCCCATGGTATAAACCACATTGACAGGTTTAACATCTCCCTCCGAAACTTCTGCCATCTCTGATAATATAAAAAATATATAATTAATAAGCAGATGGTGAATTATTGTTTAGATGTAGATTTTGTTATCCTCTTTCAACAATAATGACAATAGTTGTGAGTAAATGAAACAGAAACAACTACTCCTCAGGTTCTTTACGTTTATATAATATTGTTACTACTTATGACTTCATAAACTTTCTTTATTTCTACAACAAAGGAAAGACGTGAGGAGGAGAAGGAAAGATGTAGAAAGTAGGAAGAAGAGAAGAAGGAGAGACGTAGAAAGGAGGATGAAGAGGAGAAGGAAAGACGTAGAAATGTGGATGAAGAGGAGAAGGAAAGACGTAGAAAAGATAAAGAAGAGGAGAAGGAGAGTCAAAGAAAGGAGGAAGAATCAAAGAAGGGAAGACGTGAGGAAGAAAAGGAGAGACGTAGAAAGGAGGTAGAAGAGGAGAAGGAGAGACGTAGAACGGAGGAAGAAGAGGAGAAGGAGACACGTAGAAAGGAGAAAGAAGAGGAAAAGAATAGACGTAGAAAGGAGGAAGAAGAGGAGAAGGAGAGACGTAGAAAGGAGGATGAAGAAGAGAAGGAAAGACAGAAGGAGGAGAGGCGTAGACAAGCAGATGTAGAAATTATGAATGGCCTAACACAAATTCAGTAAAAATTAAAGCTAGAGGTAGGACAGCTTAATAAAAGAGAAGACCAATTAGAAAAGCAACAAGAAAATTTAAAAAAACTAACTAACTAATGTCAATTGTCCCGCTTTTTATACTTTTCGCCTGTTCCAGACAGTTCTCGACTTTTCGATGACATTTCTAAACAGTTCTAGATGATTCTAGATGTATGTCTTCTTCTTTTTCTTTATGGACCTCTACATATCCTCATTCTAGATCTAGTAGTTATGCAACCCTGTTTTTTACATGAATCTCAGGGAAATGTAAAATAATCATAGTTGTAAGTGAGAATTAGTTGGTTGTAGATCATAGAACAGCAACAATGGATAAAGTCAAGGTCAAGCCTGTTTTTCACACAATTTTCAGGGAAACGTATAATAATCATTGTTATAAGTGATAACTGGGGTTGATTGTAGATCATAGAACAGCAACAATGGATGAAGTCATTATGGGGGAAAAAGTAATTGAAAAACAGTAAGAGCAAATAAAATATAAAAACTTACTTTGATTAATAAAATATTCCATCTCGCTAACAAATCTCTTGTCGAATGACTCTGTGCCAATCTCTCTTGCAAAACTCCTTCGTGTTTTTTAATATACGCCTTAGCTTGAATAACCAACTTGATTTTTTTCCGCATATTCCATGGTTGCATTCGAACATTACTCAAAACTTCTTTGTGTAATTTAATATTTTCGAAAATGTCTTCTTGCGTTGCTTCTACCACTAAATTTTCGTCAATTGTTATAGCAGTACTGAAAGATATCTCGTTTTGACTTCGTTAAATGTTTTTCCCCCGTTTCACTTACTCTCCTGACGAATTGGTAAATACTGAAGATCTTCTTGGAACATTATCAATGCCGCTAGGTAAAACGTCGGGGCTGAAGGGCGAACTAGCTCTTCTACTTTTACGTTTAGATTTTCTGGTGGAAGCTTTCCTTTGCATTATGACATTAGCGCTTGCCGAGTAATCTTCTTGGTCTGAATCTTCTCCATCTTTACACATAAATAAGAAAATTTACTTTACAAAGAAGTAAGCTTCTATTTAATATTATTCACCTGTGTTTATAGAATGTGTATTAATTACATCCATTCTAACTAACAATGGATTAAAATAGTTAACTTTCGTGGAGCTGTCACTTTTCACGGATTCATCTGCAAAAGTGACAGATAGACGGTCATCAGACGGTTGAGGAGAAGTTGGATCGCCCTAAAATAAAGTTATTACTTCATATCCAACGTACAGGAAAATACATCTTATTCACTATATAAAGTCCTCTGCCCAAAGACTACCCACTGACATTTAGCTTTCCTACCAGAGGTTAGGGCACTACAAGATTACCAGCAAAAGGAAAAGCTTCAAAATGGTTCTCGATACACTCTCCAAGATATAGTACAGGTGGCTACATTGGCGAGTGAATAATGAGAGGTGACGAGGACTCGAAGGCGATGACTGGTGGAGCCGAACTAATCCATCAATCAATCAATCAACTCTTCCAAAATCCGATCCACAGTAAAATCTTCCAGAGTTTTCCAACTGGAGAAAATTACCAAAAAAAAACATTGGACATAAAAAAAAAGTTTCCATTTTATAATGAGAGTGAAATTTCACAGAAATTGTGGAAGGAAAACCTGGAAAATTTCTCTTTCTTTCCTGTCATATGAAAATACATATCAATCAGTACTTCACCTGTTGTTTAACAATTCCCAGAGATTCAACTCACAACACTTATCTTCAAAAAGTAATAATCACAAACTAACCACACACTTCACTTGAATAAAAGAAAATTCCTACACTTCGTTCACTTTCTGAGATCGGTAGAGGGGTGAAAAGTGTTTAATCAAAATCATGGAAAACCTTCGAACACGCATTTATTCAATCTCAACCACACCTCTCAGAAAGAACAGTTAATAGCGGATTATTCTTTTTCTCCTCATACCTGTAGAATTGGAATTTTTGTTAACCAATAAGCTAATGGGCTCCGTATGAGATCGCGTTTGTTCTGATTTAAGGACATGTCAGAACAAGATTTATTTTTGTTGTTTTTATTGAATACGGAATGTCCTGAAAGGATTATTAATGTTATACAATCACATTTAAGCATGCAAATGTTATTTTACTAATATTTTCACATCATTCTGAAAGCGATCAATTGGATTTAAATCAGGACTACTTAATGATCAGTACATGAGTTGAATATTAACCTTCTCATTCGCATTATCTAAAGGTCTCTAACGGTCGCTAAAGGTCTTGAAGGTTAGCTCATTGTATAAAACAACTGTTCAAAAGGCCAACCATTTGTGTGGCTACACTAAATGATTGGCGGTGTCGGCTACTGCTAGGCGGGAGGGGGAGAAAAGGAAAAACGGGTGAGTGTTTTATAGAGATGAAAAAATTGAGTGAGAAAAGTACTCTAAGGTTAGATGGAATATTTATAACCTTATTGATGAGGATGAGGAAGGAAAGGAACTGATGAGGAAAAGATAGGCTGGTTACTTTGAATTCCACCCCTCGTAGAAGGTTTTTGGCGTCATCAGATAAAACACACAAACAGCTTTTTGTGATGTGGCCTAAGCTGTAGGATGAAGCAATGCATTTATAATAATTTTGATTGGGATGCTTATTTAACGCAATACAAGAACTAAAGACAAGCACAAATAAATTAGCCTTTGTTGATTTGAAAAGTGTGTGGAAGATTGTTAAGTGGTGAAATAATTCCATCAAACCAAAGTGGTGTCTAACTAAATATTATTGTTTAACTAATTATAGGTAGGTGCACTCTAGGGAACATTTATTTTTATCATTAACGCTAATTCACCCTGTCGTAATATTATTTACTCATTTATTCTACTTCATGGAAAAAATTAATTGCTAATGCCGTTTTCACTTTATTCGGAGCATTTAACTGGAACACACCCCGTTCGTGTCGTGCTACAAATAAAGATGAAAACAGAGCAAAAAATTGAATTAATTCAAACACGTGATTGCTATATATTTTCACCACACCTTATATTGGTAACAATAATTTTTCTTTTTTATTCCCTAAGAAACTAGAGATTTATAATGCTAGGAATATTTACTTTCAACAAAAATGGTATTTAGGGGGGGACCGGAAAAAATAAATCTAGTGACAGTGAAAACTTTTCTCTAGCTAGATTTAGACTGTCTTGTCACTGCGTACTGAGCACGACACGTTTTTTCGGGTCAAGATGGGAAACTCATGTTCGAATGGGTCCTGGACAGGACAACGGTTCAAACAGTGTTGGACTCATCCCACCTTCTCTCCATTTCCTCCTCCTCCATCCATACTTCCTTTGTAGTCGCACCCATCCAGTGTTTGTTCTTGGCTCTAGCCATCACGTCTAATGGGTAGGACCTTGACAGCACCGCTAATGCTAATCCACCCACTATCCTCAGGAGTATCCCTCTCTGCCCCCGCAGAAGTGGCCTAACCCTCGCATTCACCCCCGCTCTATCACCACACGCCTCCGCAACGTACAGCATACTCTGCTCTACCGTCCTACTAATTACCCTCCTCTTCCACTCTTCCGGCCCTTTCACATTACACATCTTAAACATTTGTGTTCTGAAGGATACTTGACTATCCAACCACACCCCTAGGTATTTCACAGACTCCTCCATACGAATTCTCCTTCCCTTCACCATCACCCCCACTTCCCTCATCTTGCTCCGTCCCTTCACTAGCAACTCCACCGTCTTATCTTCCACCACTTCCAGTCCGCACCGCTCTATCTTTTCCACAATCTTCCTACACATCCTCTCCGCCTTTCTTTCTATCTCCGCCTCTCCCACAGTACATACCAGACACACATCGTCTGCATACACCGTATTCTCTCATCTCTCTTCACCTACTATCCAACAAACCTCGTCAAACACACACTTCCAGAGCGTCGGTCCAAGAACCGAGCCCTGGGACACTCCAGCCTCCGTCTCATACCTCCTCCTTCTAGATTCTACGATCACACGCCCCGTCAGATAGTCCTCTACTAGGTTAACCAACTCCTCCCCTATTCCAAGTCTCAGCAACACGCTCAACACCGCTCGTTTGCTGACACTGTTGAACGCGTTCTCGACGTCGAAGAACACCAGTAGGGCCAATTTATTGTTCTTTTTTTCTGGAGCACAGCCTCATGTCACAGCGAATTGAACGAGGTTTTATATTTGCTTCTATGAAATTAAACCAAGAAAATAAGTACAGATTTTTAAAATACTAACCTCGTGATGGAATTTAAATTCAGCAGTTAAACATCTGGGTTTTCCGAAATCCAATCTTAGAATACCTGGAGGAGTTTCTTTTACTTTCTTACTTACGTGTACACCACTTTCATTAGAATCCATGGTTATTTCTATACGGAAAATTTAGCTGGGAATTGAAATAATTTGTTGATTTTTTATTTGACTGTAGTATAATTTAACTTTTATCATTAATTTATTATTAAAATCGTTCAAGAGGCTTACATATAAATTAACTTTAAATTTTTGATTAGTTTCTTGATTAAGTGTGAAAATATCTCACCTGTTGAAACACTGTAATACAACAAACCATTGAGTAAAAATATCTAAATGCTGAAGACACACCTCATATTACTACCATCAATGTAAACTTTAATGTTAGCTATTTTAATACAGTCAATAAAGAATCTAATATATATTTTTTTATTTCAAGTGCCTCGCAGCTATGGCTATTGGAACTATATTAAAGATTTTTTACATAAATTTACAGCTAGATCACATTTTGTGTTGGAGGACAACTTTGAAGAATTCTTCAAGGTTTGGCTTCCGGATCAAGCTTTGGGATGTAGCCAAAAAGTATAAATATCATGGAAAAAGACAACAATAGGGTAAAGGAAAAAAGTAAATGCTCTAATGCTTCATCATCTTCCAAGCAGATATGGCTTGGTTCTAGTCTTGATTGATTGATTTCTGCAGTACACCCAGTAAAGGTCTCGAGTCCCCAGGACCTCAGATTTTTTGTGCCTTTTATTCCTAAAATTCCTTTGAGAAATAGGTATAAAGAAATTAATATCACCCCAATGTACATACATACCCACATGGACTAATCTGAGCTAGTAAATATCATCATCTCATCTAGAGAGCAGGTGAAGCCTTTAGGCCCAATATAATAATGTAATAATAAATATTTAAAGTAAGAATTAAATTCCCCTGATCTTATTTCAACAAAACGTTCGAACATTTCATTATTATATAAATATAAATTAAGAAGATTACTGAATAGAAAGTCAAGTTCAAAGCGTGAAGTAAGACAAAACAATTATATGTTTTTCTGTTTTACTCGAACTTGACTAGTTATATAAATATACATTCATACTTTGGAGAGGAATTAATACAACCATCACAACTACGGAAAATATCTCCAGTCAAACTAGTGGCCTTTATAGAAGACACGAAGCTGCTGGAATGGAAGTAGATAACATGGGAAATGTTACAAAGATTCAGTTCAAGTGCCTGGGCTGTTGAGCACAACCCAAACGAATGAATGAACCCCAATTTACATACATATACATATGAACTAATCTTTTGTTGAAACTAAAAATAAAGCTCAGAAGCAAACAACGTTGTGGACTTGAAGAAGACTTTGTTTTGGCAAGTATAAAGTTCAAGGATGGTTTCTTCTGTATAGATGGCGCTAGCCTTATAAATTCCAATTGAACTTGACAATTAACTAAAATTATCTTTATGACTAGACTATTTTAATAAATTAAATTGTGACACAACGTTTTGTTTGCATTGTAACACTGCATAATCCCATCATCATTATCATGTAAACAGGTGATTAGCCAGACAACACGGAACGAATTAATTAGTCTGATATAGAACCATGTTGATAATTTTGAGTCGAATCTCGATACCGTACATAATGTAATTAAGATCTTTGCAGATATTAAAAAAGCTGACTAACTATGCGAGGTTAGTCTTTGTGAAACTATCGATAAGTGGACTAGAGTTGAGAGTGAAATTTTATGGAATCGTCACATTTAGGCACATTTCGTTTCATGACAGAGAGAGACAAAGCGACATAATTTAAAAGTAGACAAAATATAAAATTCATTTAATATACCTATTATAATACAATATTATAATATCGTACACCATACTAAATATTGAATTATGCCAATGTAACTCAAAAGTTTAGGGTAGATTGTAGAATTCTGCCACTGAATAATTCAAGCAGAAAAGCTTTTGTTAATCTTGGGGACTCACCAAACTTTAAATTCTAAAGGTAGCTGATTGAATAATTTTTTGGTATTGAACGTGATGGAATTTGTTACCAGATCAGAGGTGGGCATTGTTAAATAAATATGGTGGAAAAACTTTAACTTAACCAAAGATAAACAACTTAGTGTAAATATTGACATGAATACAATGCTCGATTATTACAGAAATTTTTATAAACCAATACAAATCTAACAACCCTCTATATAGACAACTTACATCCTAATTTAGATTTGGATTTCTCTAATGCTGAAATTTACCAGGTTCTGAATACAGTAAAAAACAACAAAGCACCAGGAGAAGATAAAATACCAAATGAGTTCTACAAAAACTTGCCAACAGAATGGGTAATGTATTTAAAACAACTTTTTAATACAATTCTGTCACCCTCTACAAAGACTAATACAAAAATGATCCACTTCCATAAGGAAGGCCCAACAGATGACCCAAATATTTAGGGGTCATATTCACCTTCAATGGGCTATTTTTGAACAATTTTAAACAACGCGAACAAAAAACCCGATTCTCTCAAGGTGTTTTAGTTACAAATATAGTCTGCTATAAAATCTCATCACTATAGAGTCAATAAAACTATTGTATAATAACGTCGCAATACCTACATTCACTTATGCAAGCGGTTTTTGGGGCCTCCGTCATCTAGAAGAAGCAGAAAAAATACAATTGGAAACACTTGTTTCTGCAAAGATCAACAGCTGCATATATAATTAGGTCCCAACTGGCATTATGTAGGATAGGGTACTTCATAATAAAGCAGGCTTTAGAGCTTCTTTTACGAATAAAAAATAAAACTCCCAATCGATATGTTAATAGGGCACTAATCCGCTCTATTAAACTACAGCAATCTACTGTTGGAAATTCAAAATATAATTGGGCTGACCAACTCTGCAAGGCTATGGTAAACTATTGTGACATAGAACTTAATATAAATAATATTGACCTAAACACAAAAGAAACTATATTATCTCGTTATATAAATAAAACTTTTGAACAAGATCAAAATAGAATAATACTTAATTAGCACTCATCACGCTTCATATAAATTTCTTTTACAACAAAATGAACCTAATGAAAACAATTATTTAACCTGTACAATTCCCCTTCATATTAAGAGACTTATAGCTCAACTTAGGACAGAAAACTTGTACATATATGTCAATAACAATTCGTATAAAATTGAAATGACCAATATTTGCTCAATATGTAACTTCCGAATACCTGAAAATCTTGAACACATATTGCTGGTCTGTCCCATGTTTAAAAGCCTAAGAGAAAATCTTATTAAGGTTCGAGGATTTTTCGCTATTATCATCAATAGATCCACCTACGCTAATGCAAATATATCGTTTCATATGTGGAGCAATGAAAATTAGATCATTCATAATAAATAAATGAGATCTCAGTAAAAGTCCCTACCAGCTCTATGCTGATGTGAGCATCTACTTTCTTAGGAAATAGTATATTGTCATAGTTCCCTTATACACATCATGTTTGTTTGATGTCTGAATATTATATTTTAACAATTTGTATGTATTTTATGTGTCACAATGTACTTATTCATAGCTTTTGTCGCTCTCCTTGTTCATGTAACCTCTTTACGTGTGAACAATAAAATTATAATTATTAAACAAACAAAAAATATGGTGCAAACTACAAGACCCCCATAAAGGCAAACCATAGCGAAAGTGTGATTAGAACAAAGAGTAAAGCAGTAGAAGAATCAAGCTGATTAGAAAATTTAATGGCAAAACAAGCAGAAGATAATTTTCTCGCTAAACTGTTTACATGAATAGACCATTTAAGGGCATCGTCAATATGGAGACCAAGAAACTTAATCGAATTTGAAGATCTTCTTAAATATTTGTTTGAGAGTTTGTAACATAAATCTAAAGTTTTCTCCAGACTTAATAGTAATGAGATCTTTGCCTATGGTAGAATGTAAAGTTGGTATATCTGAACTATTCCAAGATACTCTAGTGTCATCAGCAAAGAAAGTGAATTTACCATTAATTCGTAGGTCTGTGGCATCGTTAATGAGTACCAAAAGAAGACTTGGACCTAAAACTGAAAGAGAGTTATATATTCTGATGGCTTTGAGATAAACATACATAGAAGTTGTAGGTGTGTTGTTTCGAATCACACCAAAGCTAACCTTTTTTTTTGGTAATTTAATTAAATACCCTGTCTGAGTACACTTTTCTACACACACTGTTAGAGCTAGTTAATTATTTTATGTAATTTATGTATGCGAGTAGAAAGCAGTTCATTTAATTTGTAGAATATTTCTAAGAAAGAGTGTGGGGCCTGCAATACATGTGTCAGCGTTGAAGCCCTTATTCTTATCTTAATTGATGATGCCACTTAGGTCCATTTACCGAGGCTGGCAGTGTACATTTTAATATTTTGTGATTTTCTATTTGTATACAGATGCTTTTGAGATTTTAGTTTAATTATGTTAGTATCGATAAGAATTTCGAAAGGAACAGAGGTATTTTTACCATTCGTGTTATACAAAAAGTTCGGACCTCTCGCTCCTTATTATTCATGTAGTATTATTTCATGTCTAAGTATTTTGTATAGTTTTGTATATCTAAATTGTCGAAACTAATTTGAAAGAAGGAAGTATTAAAGGCTGTTCCCAAAAAATCTAAATACGGCCTTTTAGTTTCGAACCGTCGTAGTTAGCTAAAACGGATAGTTTCAGTGAACGCGACACACACTGCGCTTTGAAGTAGTGAAGTAGTTGAGTTCAAACTGTTCTGGCTTAAACATATACACTGTGTTCATTTGAAAAGGACCCACCCTTAATATTTCAGAAATGCGACATATTGGAAAGAAATGCCGAAACACGTCAACTTTTAACTTGAGGGTGACACTTTTTGGCGCTAATGTCATATACGTCAGATTCACCCCCTCCCTTCTGGAGATACCCCTTGAATTTTTTCAAATGGCATTAGGTATCAAGTCATACCTCATTTAAAAGGTCTGGTGAAGCTCTATCCAATCATTTTGTTTTGCCTTTGATACCAGCCTTCCATTGTTATTTAATCGTTGTTTAAAAATGTCTCTCTTTCAACTTTGATTGCCTGAATGTTAACGGTGGTCACTTTGACCACATGATTAAGTAACGGTTATGTCTTGTTAACAGTTGTCTTTTCACTATTTGTGAATTTTTTATTCTTTAAAGAGTCTTTCTATCATAACACAATACGGGGGCATACGAAAAGCTGAAAGAGAGCCAATTTCGGCATTTCTTTCTAATATGTCCCATTTCTGAAATATTAAGGTTGGATCCTTTTCAAATGAACACAGTGTATAAAGATAGATGCAGATATCAGGGGAAGTGTTTCGAAAAAAAACTTCAAAATAATGTATAGAAAAAAAGTTTAATCACTAGCAATACAAAATTATGATAATCAGTCACACAAGAAATACTTAAAAACATAACTTCACATTTTTTTAAAACTAATTACTACTCCCAATTTTGGAAAGAGCTTTCAAAAGAGTGAATTGAATATACACGAAGTTTATTTTGTAATTTTCTATTATTGAGTGGAAGAGAAAATTCTTGAATTATTCAAGCAATCCGAACCCTGCCATGTGTAACATTATAAACCTTTTTTGTATTTCTTTATTTGTATGCACTGTATGTTTGGACAATAAAAGCATTTATTATTATATACTCAGTTTCCTCATGTGTTAGGATAGTAAATCATTATTAAACTGTAAACCCCAGTGTTGTGTGTGTGGGGGGGGGGGAGAATGGCCTCAGACATAGTCTATTAGCCACAGAAAATTAAAAGTTAGTAAAAAGTTAAAATATTAAGTTGACTGTCACGGAATAGCGATATAAAAATACAGATTGCTGATAATTTAGATTATTTATGAAATCCACTATTTCATCAACTACAGACCTATCAATGTTTGCCAAAAGAGTGGGTATATTTGTGGGAAGAGGAAAATTGAAATATATCAGAAACTTGTAAAGTTCAGTAGCTGTTGTTTTGTTTTCAATTCATTCAATGAAAATATGATTCAGGTCTCCTAATAATACATTGTTACAGGAGCAAGCTGGAGAATTAACAATACCTATTTTACAAAGATGAGCCGGGAAACGACCATGACTGATTCTTAAACGTGATATGATGGAGGTATATTGTTTTCTATAATCAAAATTTTAAATATGAGGAATCTTAGTTGGTAAAGTAGGATGCAAAAGGAAACATCGACTATTAGATGTTTTAGCTTCCAATTGGTTCTAATATGTTTCTTATAATCATTTGAAAGGTCTGAGAAAACACAGAGTTTGATATAAGTAGTCATTTTGCTTGGCTTCAAAGTCAACGAACTCATTTCCTTCCAAACTACAGTGCCCTTTTACCCAAATAAACCCCAGTGTTCTTCACTGTATTCGATAGACGTAGAGAATTCTAGTTTTTTTTTAATCAGGAGGATATTGATTGGTTCAAATATACCAATTTCAAGTTAATTTCCGGAAGTTCTTGGAATAGTCCTTTCTTGAAAATAGCTAGTTTCTGAATTTGTTACTGAGGTAGGGATTAGTAAAATTGCACTGGGATGCATTTGGGATCAACTTCAGAAAGATACACTGAAAAAAGAAGCTACAGGAGATTCCAAAGTCGAATAAACCTTGTACGAAATCGCTTTAAAACGAAATATATAGCAAGGTATGAGAGAAGTTGAAAATGTTTTTAAACGGAGAATATTTCTAGTTGAAAATATTGTGAATGAACAAAAATATAATTTAAATTTACACATTTGCCAGATTCATTGACTTTAGTCTGTTTTTATCATCGAAGGATCACATTTAGATAAAAAGTTTGATTTCCAACTCATGGGAGTAGCTATTATTAATTTAAATATTTTTTGAAAACATAATTATAAATTACTAACAGTAATCATAAAATGTCGTATTCCGAATATTATATTATAAAATTTTTAAATTAATAAAGGTAATTTTACATCTTAAGTAAATTCACACCTTTAACGCTTTATATATAAATAAGTTTTGAGCATATAATTTGTTGTTATGTATATTTCGGGTAAAAATTCACCTCGGTCAAAAACTTAAATCTACGTTTGAGAATGAAGATCCATCAAAAACCCTTTAAGCGCCCATTCGACTTGCAAAATCATCCCCATTCCCGAAATATAAATAGCGTTTGTATAGAGGGTGCGGCAAATAAACCGTCGATTAGAAATATTTCGAAAACTGAACCTGGTTCTCGATGATATTTATCTGTCTCACTCTGTATAAATAAGTAATTAATTTACTAAAACTATTGTATAGTGTATAAATGCAGATTATTAATAAAAATATTCTATATATATTAATGTCTTTACTTTGAAAAAAATTATATGTGAAACTAGAAATTTACTAGAACATCTAGATGTTTCTAGATTTAAGTGAAATTTTGTTGACTTGGCAACACAGTAGTATGGACTATGTCAATATGACGCGACGAATTTTCAAGATACAATAATTCATTATACAATGTACAAATATGTATCCCTAAATGTTACTTTTATTTAAAATATAATTTAAAAAAGTCTATAAAGAAATTATATTATAGGTACATATATATCGAATCTAAAATCTTTCCCAACGTCAAAAGGTCGTCACTTTTCCCAATTTCAGTCCTAATAATTTTCTCTGTTTTCTAGCGCTGAGTTTCGATAAAAGATTTCGCGTCCCCTCGATTATTTCTCGTTCGTCGTCGTCTTCTTCGGCTTCTTGGTCTTGGTAAGAGACGAATCCACTTTCTGGACGAGAGATCGACGAAGGCTCGAAAAGCTCAAACCACCGCTCCACTTTTGCCGTAGCACTCAACTGCGAAAAAAAAATGTACAATCTTATTTAATTCATTACGAGCTGCTTTTTCTTTTGTATTCCCCTACTCACCGTTGAAAAATACAATTTTGAATCAACTTATAGAAGTAAATTTAGGAAAAAGGTTTTAAAATAAGTTACTGGTTGGCACAAAAGTGGTTTTAACTGAACAATTTCTGATGGTAGATGCTTAAGTGGGATGGAAGTGTTCACTTACTGAATATTACATTCAGCAAATATAAGGTTAGAACGAAAAAAAATATCACAACAAAATAAAAGTAATATACAGCGTGTCCCAATTGAAACTGACATTTTTAACGTGATTATTGACTGAACGGAATAAGATAGAAATGAGCGGTTTCAACCAATGAGTTTATTCCCGATCACATAATAAAATTATATAGCTATACAGGGCGGGGGAAAAATTGCCCAATTTCAACTAAAAATAAAAGGAAAAGGTAAATAAAACATACAAATTGTGTATAAAAGTATATAGATTTTAAATATGATACAGAAACAATACTGTAAATCAAATGGAAAAAGTTCAAACAATAATTTTTTTATAACAATATAATAACGCATATACAGGGTGTTCCAGGACTTCGTAACAAAAACTTGGGAGGTGATAGAGAGACTAAAAATAATTATCTCTTGGTACGAAGTCCTGGGACACAACTTACGAATCAATATTTTAAATTATTTATACCTCATTTTATATAACCTAACAATATTTTTCAGTAATTTTGAAAACTGAATTTATATTAAATATTTACCATTCTGGATTTTTTTCAAATACGTATACATTACCAGTATTTTCAGGAATAAAAGATATATTTTACATACGAATATTTCATAATACACTCACGGACAAAATTATTGCATATTTTATTTTAGGTCTTTATTTTTTCCCCCTTTAACACTTTTGTAATTTAGATTCTTTTACGTTATTAATAATAAATTTAATTACATACTGAAGCTTTACAAGAAATTAGTGAAATGGCCTGTTTTTGAAAATAACGTTTAATTAGGAAAGAACAACAACATCGACACGATACATTAGTTTAAGACAAAATAATAAAAATGTAGTACTTAATATTTCCTCCTCTAGCTCTAACGATAGCCTGCATCCTCCTAGGCATACTGCGTAAAAGATCTTTGATGGTTTGTGGTATTCGATTCCCTTCTTCCTGTGCAGCAATCCTTAATTCTGCAATTGAGTTAGAAGCTGGATTTCGTGCTCGAATATTTCTTTTTAGGATGTCCCATACATGTTCTATGGGATTTACGTCAGGACTGTATGGTGGCCACTCTAACTTCGCAATCCCGACATACTCAATGCACTGGTTTACTGATATCGTGCATTAGCACAAAGTTATATCATATCCAATAAAGCTGGCATATGGTATAACATATTCTGCAAGGATGTTGCGTATGTCCCAGTCAGCATTCATCCTTAAATTCACTTCAATGAGCTCCATGCGACTCTCCCAACTAATGCCAGCCCATAGCTCCTTATTATTGTTTTGGTGGCAACATTGACTTGCCTTGCATTTAGTAATTGATTTTTTAGATGCGGAGCAGTAAGTGTACTATTTCGCAGATTGAATTCTTAAATATTGCTCATCCCTTGGCGTTGTACATCCTTTACGTCCTTGACCAGGTATCCTCCAGTCTCATTGTGAGGTTTTAGTACGCGAGAAACAGTCGATTGATGGACATTCAATCTCTATATCATCATTGATTAAACAAACAATTTTAACCGAAACTAACTCATTTAAACGTGGGATTTCACTAACTGAAACTACAGATTGAAGAAATAATGCATTGAAAATGTCATTCTGACAACGTCAAATAAAGAAAAGCCATTGTTTTAGTCGTCAAGGCATACTATGGTACGTTTATAGTTTTCCGCTTATTCAATTATAAAAGCTATGTCTAAACATTACTTTATCTGTAATAAATTGCAATATACGTAGAACACTCCAATGTAACAGACTTAGCAACCGAAATCACAAAAGTGTTAAAGGGAAAAAAATAAAATATGCAATAATTTCGAAATATTTGAAATAAGCTCTGAAGTTCCACTGGGTAGCGTCACAACCAATTTCAAGCAATATCTTTCATTTTCCTTTCCCCTTCTTGAAAAATATACTCTATCGAACGGTGTCTTTGAGGTTTTTGTCTATTTGCAGGTATTTATCTAAATAACTAGTCTTTTAGATGCATGCACCTCTATTTTTCACATCCTCTTCAGCTACAAAATCTTTTTATGAAGATCTTATGTCAATAAAAATTCATAGAATAATGAAAATATGTTTGCTTTATCTAATTTTTGAATTTAATTATTTTTATCAACTTTTCGAGTGTCTTTGGTATTATTCACAAGGACTATTCCATCACAAGGAGTAGCTAGCTTCTTCTTTAAAAAAAAAAACGATTTTAATTGTTTAAATGATAAAACACTTCTACCATTGGTATTAGAAAATAAAATAAATATATTTTTTTCTGTTTCAAACTAAAATTACAATAACAAAACAAATTTGTGTAGATACTTATACTATACAAGATATTTAAAATTATTGGAGCACTCACATTTTTCATTTTATTTTCATTATTTAAAACAGAACTGACATCTTGTACCTGGGGTTGTTAAGATTATGATTAATATGGAGCTTATGTGCTGAATTTCAAAATGATCTTAAGGAAAAATATTAGAGCGAGGTGCTTTGCTCATTTGCATCCAATAATTTGAATTCTGAACCTTCGAAAATTGGTAGGATTGTATTTAAGGTTAAAAGTTGTTTCTAATTTTTTATCCTTTCTTTTCGAGTGTACGATAATTTTAAACTGAAGTGTAATTGAAAATAATTGACTGAATCCTAATATACATTTTATGGTGTTATTGTATTTTGGTTGGCTCTACTGTTGTTCTGAGTGGACATACTGGAAGTCCCACTATAATTTTTGTTAGTCATAAGAACCAGTCTGTAGAAAAACCTTTTTAAATTGCTGTCAATCATTTTCAAATAGACTGTAGTAAAATGCAGCAAATAATAATAGAAAACAACAAAAAATTATAGGAATGTATAAGATGAAATTATTATATCTAAAAGTATTTGAATAGTTTCAAGAGTTTGATATTATTTAATAAAAATAATATTTTCAAAAATGTTGCGGACAGAATAGAAAACATTAAAACATGGGGAAACAATAAACTAAATGCTAATTTTTGTTCCCGCTACGTGAATTTGAGATAGCGGTGTTTAAAATATTTTTTGGAGCGCTAGATCATGATCCTTTTTTTTGCAGCGTGACATCTGAGACAGACTCAGACAAGCTTGTCAAGCTGCAAAACCAATAAAAAAAGACTTAAACTAGTATAAATAAACTTAACCACTATCAAGTACTTTTATGTCTCGAAGGCGAAGCTTGATGTGACACACTTTTATTCAACCTACCACTACCAGTTCTTGATAAAGTACTTTTTGATAAATCGTCAGTCCTTAAATTACTAAAAGAATCACTTAAATCGTTCTTAGAATTAGATAAGACCGGAACTATAACCCTAAGTCGTCCACCCGCATCAGTCGTAGTTAAAGTACCCACATGAGATTGCGGTTTAATCAAAACAGAGGATTTTTCACTAGGTTTCGATGAAACATCCCTTCGTAAAGATTCGTTTTGTTGTATTCGTATATGTTTGTCGCTGGAAGTATCTTTTTTGGGTAAAATTGTTTGATATAAAGGATTTGGACTTGGTTCTCTCAAGTTCCGTTGCAGTTTAACTTGCTTTGTTTCTTCTGGTTCTTTCTTGGGAATTATTTTTTGATATATAGGAGAATCACTTTCCATTTTCTGATATGTTTCGCTGTTATAATTTCTGGATCCAAATTGTTGGGAGTAATAATCTTCTTTTTTACTAGGAGGAGACTGATTCTGATGGAAGTAAGTAGGATTGAGTTGTTTGGGTTCGCTGTGCCTTCCAAGTGTATTACTGGAAAATAGTGGAGGGTTTTGTAAAGTGAACGGTTTATTTACAGGCGAAGGATTGTAAAGGTTTTGTAAGAAATACGGTACGGATTGCAAGGACTGCGAAAAAGGATATTGAAACTGTTGGAAATTGTTTAAAGCTTGTAATTTTTGTATTAATTGATTTTCTATTGATGCAGTTTCCAATGGATAGTTGAAATTAAACAGAGATCCTCCTGGATTCATCGAATTTCTGATGGGCGATGATGGTAAGTAAGATGAACTAGGTCTGGTGTCGGTTGCTGACGGCATGTTGAAACTAAGTGGATTAAATGCGGGGTTGTCAGCGTACTCGTAGACGTCGGAACCTGCGCTGTTGCTTTGCGATTGATTTGATGGATGCTAAAGAAAAAATAGGTATTAATACTTTTTTTTCTACCTATATTTTTAATTCCTGTATGTGTTAAAATGAAAAAATGGACTTTTTTTTTCAATAATTCAACTGAAAATTCAATTTGGGATGGAACTGCTAAGCAAATTTGTCTTATTTTAACGTTAAATCATCTCTAGACTTGAGAGTTGAAGAAATTATTAAATAGCCCATTTTTAAAGGGTTAACCCATACAGATTTGTCGCAAGATAAATAAACATTTCTCTCATCAGTTACTATTAAAAGACTTCAGTTACAATATTTGGGAAGAACTTTTCTTTGGTAGATTCAAAGGAATTCCCTGTCCTCCTATCCTGGAATATTGGTCCACTACTTCTCCGGTGTGAATCGGAATCCATACCAGGAGAACCTTATTGATTGCGTCCAGTTGGACTAGAAGTAGTGTAGTATTCCAAACCAGTTTTCAATTGCAACTGTCATAGCACAGGGACGTTATTGCAGCTTGGCTGTCAGAACATATTTAGAGTAATAATTATAATGGCGAAAACTTCCGCCTGAAAGACTTTTGTATGCTGTCTAAGACTCTCAGCAAGTTCAGGCTTTGTTCGGCTGCACCAGGTGGCAGATCCAATTTGTACGTCCATTTTGGATCCGTCTGTGAACCAGCTCATGTTCGCCAAAAGTTATGAGGTTTGATTCACCTTGAAGGTCAGTTGCTGTGAATTTTTAGTGGGCATGTGATCTGAAGCATCTGGAGCATCCATTTTGTATATTGCATAGGTGGTCATTCCCGCTACCCTCTCAAGGTGGAGATGACTGTGTTATGTTGAAAATGCTTACCAGCGTCGCTGTGGGAGTGGTGCACTTGCTCCACCCAACCAAGTGATCATACGCCTGAGTCAGTAGATCAGTCTGAGTCTCATGACCAAGTTTGATCCATAAAGTTTCTTGGAATTCCTAGTTTTTTCCAAATGGTGGTTTCATTTCAGCGTTTTACCCAGGGTAATGCCTAGATAGTTTGCTTCCTACATAAATAGAATGCTTTGACAGTACAGCACAGGTTTAATTCTTCTCCTCGTGAAATGTACAATTACAGTTTTGGTGGGATTAACAGAGAGTTATACTTTGTCACACCATCTGCACATAATGTCTAGAGCTTTCTGAGTATCCGCTTCTAACTATGATGACTAGGTAACAGCATAGGCTTGAGCCTCAACGCTTTCTCAAATGAGTTCATTCAGCAGACCCTCCAGCAGTTAATCTAGGGAATAGATATTTTTCATATTTTGAAATTAAGTCAGAATAAGAGAAATGTTTTTAATAAAAGCAAACAAATATTTACCTAAAAACTGGATCTACACACAATATCCAGAACAATCTGGTTATTGTTATCCATATTTTGTGAAAAGACCTGCACACAAAATGCGTAGGTACGCCGTCAGCAGAGCGGTAATTTTTGATACAAAGCAGCACTTGCACAATCACTTATAGCAGCACAAAAAGCAGCGAACAATAAAATTCATGCACGCGGTTTTAATTCATTATAAAAACAAAACTGTAGGTTGTAGTTTAAATAAAATTTCACGTATTTAGAAAATGTTTTGAATGAAAAACTTGCGACAGTCGTTTTTTCATCGGTATCGAATACGGTTGTGGATAAATAGTTCTGAAAAATATTTCCATTTCATCACAAGCGACATTAATTATATGAAAACAATACTGAATACTCCAAATAATGTTTGTTAATATATTTCAATCGAACAAAAATAGCAATGCAGCAAAAAGTGGACTTCTAAAAAGCATTATATTCATTGAACTTTCCAGTTGCAAAATGTTTTACCAGCAACAAACTTTTTATTTAAGTTGTTCTAAAGCATTTTAACATAAAATAAAGCGTCTGTAGATGAAGTTAACACCATGATAAAAGGAATTTTCTAGTTCTCTTCTTCCACTCAGTTCCTAACAAAAGTCTCAGAATCTAGAAGCTCTTCTTGCTAGTTTGAGCTTCTTGAATTGTCCATGTCCTGTTAAAACACTTGCTAAACCTCTCAGGTCGTAGCTTCTCACTGTTTAGACCTTCCTCCTTGATTTTTCTAATGGTACGATCTTCTCGTTTTTTTTGGTCCAGTGTCTTCTGGAACCCATAGTAGGAAGACGATATTGTTCTTCCCTAGTTCATTAAGTTTTTCTATGCCTTCCCATACCATTTTAGAACTCAGTTCTTGGGTACAATTTCCTATTGCGTTAATTTCCGCTCGAAAGATGCAAAGGGCTTTTTCCCAAACTTTTAGAGTGGTCCAGTGATAAAACTTTTGACCAAATTTTTGCCCATAACCAAGAGCCGAGTGGTACGCCAGTGGAATAATGATGAGTCTTGAGTTTTTTCGTCGAAATACTACTGTCTAGTAAAACACTTATAAAATCGTATATTGCTTTTTAAAAGTAAGCTTTAAATATGCATAAATATCCATACAGTGGATATATTTTTTTGTTAAATATATACGTACTTGCGGCATGGTCATATGAGGCGGAGTCGGTTGCTGACCGGATTTTTCGTTTCCTTGAAGATGAGCTACTAAAGCAGCTATGTGGTCCAATAGTTCTCTGTTATGTATTAAAAGTTGATGGGTTCTTGCTTGGGCTTCCAGTCTGGCCGCCTAAAAAAATTAATTATTCGTAAAAAAAACATTTATTGATTTGTCAGATACATAAAACATAAAGAGCACCTTCAATTTTCTACTACCTGATTACCCTATCGTTTATCGTTAAGTAGATGTTACGTCAAACGTCACAAATCACTCAGTAAGATTTTGACAGCGACAATTCTTCTTTGTCTTTGACCTCGTTGTCTTTAAATGGAGCTACCGACGAAATAGGTGAAATATTATAATTAATCCATGGTTAAATGATTCAAAACAGAGTGAAAATATTGTCTGCTGACATGATATATGACATTTCTTGAACTAAAATTGTTTGCAGCTTCTAATTTTGAGACCCCTTCTAATTACAAATAAAAGGGGGTAATGAAATCCGTGTTATTCAATGTTTTTTCGGGGCATATTACCCGGAGAGTGGTTGTTTCTTTTAATTGATATGTTTTATTTGCTTAAGCTTTTTTAATGTTTTTATTAATGCCTCAACCATGTTTATTACCTTAACTGTCAAGAAAACTTTTAAATTCTTCGTCACAATCGTACAGTTAACGTATTTTACAACCAGACGATCGAAATGTACATAAATCAATACACACCTATCCTAGTTGTAGGCTGCAAATACACACCTTCCAGATTTTTAATTCGACAAATAATCATGTAAACATGTCGGTTTAACTCCACAGGCGAAAGAAAATTTTATTTTGCATAACGTCGATGTGAATCTTTAGCCAAATTAATCAATATTTGAAGAAAAAAAATTCCAAAATTCACCATAAATCAATTCGGTGACCACAACAACAATAAATATAAATAAATTCTATAATTTGTTTCTCCTGTTGAATTTTGGCACATAAACTGGATTTCTAGTATCGTATTTTTCTTGGTTTATTTATAGTTTAAGAAAAATTATATTTTATACGTTTCAGTCTGATGACGAGTTTTATATTTTAAGTTTTTCTCTTCCGCAAATTGTCAAAATAATATTTAATATTAGTCCTCTTCACTGTACCTTAGTTCACTAACCCGAAAGGGAGCAAAGAGCACACTCCTCATCAAAATTCACGGAGTACCTGCTAAGCCAGAATAGAGGAACAAACAGGATCCTGGTTGAGCTCCTGACAGGGCATTGTAGACTCAACGAATATATGAGGAAAAACCACAACCCTAGTTTGGTATTTAAGCAACTCACAATGAAGAGGCAGATTCACTAACCCGAGAGGGAGCAAAGAGCACACTCCTCATCAAAGAGCCATCACCAAAATTCAAGGAGTACCTGCTAAGCCAGAATAGACGAACAAACAGGATCCTGGTTGAGCTCTTCTGACAGGGCATTGTAGACTCAACGAATAGATGAGGAAAAACCACAACCTTAGTTTGGTATTTAAGCAACTCACAATGAAGAGGCAGATTCACTAACCCGAGAGGGAGCAAAGAGCACACTCCTCATCAAAGAGCCATCACCAAAATTCAAGGAGTACCTGCTAAGCCAGAATAGGCGAACAAACAGGATCCTGGTTGAGCTCTCCTGACAAGGCATTGTAGACTCAACGTATAGATGAGGAAAAACCACAACCTTAGTTTGGTATTTAAGCAACTCACAATGAAGAGGCAGATTCACTCACCCGAGAGGGAGCAAAGAGCACACTCCTCATCAAAGAGCCATCACCAAAATTCAAGGAGTACCTGCTAAGCCAGAATAGGCGAACAAACAGGATCCTGGTTGAGCTCTCCTGACAAGGCATTGTAGACTCAACGAATAGATGAGGAAAAACCACAACCTTAGTTTGGTATTTAAGCAACTCACAATGAAGAGGCAGATTCACTCACCCGAGAGGGAGCACAGAGCACACTCCTCATCAAAGAACCATCACCAAAATTCAAGGAGTACCTGCTAAGCCAGAATAGGCGAACAAACAGGATCCTGGTTGAGCTCTCCTGACAAGGCATTGTAGACTCAACGAATAGATGAGGAAAAACCACAACCTTAGTTTGGTATTTAAGCAACTCACAATGAAGAGGCCGATTCACTCACCCGAGAGGGAGCAAAGAGCACACTCCTCATCAAAGAGCCATCACCAAAATTCAAGGAGTACCTGCTAAGCCAGAATAGGCGAACAAACAGGATCCTGGTTGAGCACTCCTGACAAGGCATTGTAGACTCAACGAATAGATGAGGAAAAACCACAACCTTAGTTTGGTATTTAAGCAACTCACAATGAAGAGGCAGATTCACTCACCCGAGAGGGAGCACAGAGCACACTCCTCATCAAAGAACCATCACCAAAATTCAAGGAGTACCTGCTAAGCCAGAATAGGCGAACAAACAGGATCCTGGTTGAGCTCTCCTGACAAGGCATTGTAGACTCAACGAATAGATGAGGAAAAACCACAACCTTAGTTTGGTATTTAAGCAACTCACAATGAAGAGGCCGATTCACTCACCCGAGAGGGAGCAAAGAGCACACTCCTCATCAAAGAGCCATCACCAAAATTCAAGGAGTACCTGCTAAGCCAGAATAGGCGAACAAACAGGATCCTGGTTGAGCACTCCTGACAAGGCATTGTAGACTCAACGAATAGATGAGGAAAAACCACAACCTTAGTTTGGTATTTAAGCAACTCACAATGAAGAGGCAGATTCACTAACCCGAGAGGGAGCAAAGAGCACACTCCTCATCAAAGAGCCATCACCAAAATTCAAGGAGTACCTGCTAAGCCAGAATAGGCGAACAAACAGGATCCTGGTTGAGCTCTCCTGACAAGGCATTGTAGACTCAACGAATAGATGAGGAAAAACCACAACCTTAGTTTGGTATTTAAGCAACTCACAATGAAGAGGCAGATTCACTAACCCGAAAGGGAGCAAAGAGCACACTCCTCATCAAAGAGCCATCACCAAAATTCAAGGAGTACCTGCTAAGCCAGAATAGGCGAATAAACAGGATCCTGGTTGAGCTCTCCTGACAAGGCATTGTAGACTCAACGAATAGATGAGGAAAAACCACAACCTTAGTTTGGTATTTAAGCAACTCACAATGAAGAGGCAGATTCACTCACCCGAGAGGGAGCACAGAGCACACTCCTCATCAAAGAACCATCACCAAAATTCAAGGAGTACCTGCTAAGCCAGAATAGGCGAACAAACAGGATCCTGGTTGAGCTCTCCTGACAAGGCATTGTAGACTCAACGAATAGATGAGGAAAAACCACAACCTTAGTTTGGTATTTAAGCAACTCACAATGAAGAGGCCGATTCACTCACCCGAGAGGGAGCAAAGAGCACACTCCTCATCAAAGAGCCATCACCAAAATTCAAGGAGTACCTGCTAAGCCAGAATAGGCGAACAAACAGGATCCTGGTTGAGCACTCCTGACAAGGCATTGTAGACTCAACGAATAGATGAGGAAAAACCACAACCTTAGTTTGGTATTTAAGCAACTCACAATGAAGAGGCAGATTCACTAACCCGAAAGGGAGCAAAGAGCACACTCCTCATCAAAGAGCCATCACCAAAATTCAAGGAGTACCTGCTAAGCCAGAATAGGCGAATAAACAGGATCCTGGTTGAGCACTCCTGACAAGGCATTGTAGACTCAACGAATAGATGAGGAAAAACCACAACCTTAGTTTGGTATTTAAGCAACTCACAATGAAGAGGCAGATTCACTCACCCGAGAGGGAGCACAGAGCACACTCCTCATCAAAGAACCATCACCAAAATTCAAGGAGTACCTGCTAAGCCAGAATAGGCGAACAAACAGGATCCTGGTTGAGCTCTCCTGACAAGGCATTGTAGACTCAACGAATAGATGAGGAAAAACCACAACCTTAGTTTGGTATTTAAGCAACTCACAATGAAGAGGCCGATTCACTCACCCGAGAGGGAGCAAAGAGCACACTCCTCATCAAAGAGCCATCACCAAAATTCAAGGAGTACCTGCTAAGCCAGAATAGGCGAACAAACAGGATCCTGGTTGAGCACTCCTGACAAGGCATTGTAGACTCAACGAATAGATGAGGAAAAACCACAACCTTAGTTTGGTATTTAAGCAACTCACAATGAAGAGGCAGATTCACTAACCCGAGAGGGAGCAAAGAGCACACTCCTCATCAAAGAGCCATCACCAAAATTCAAGGAGTACCTGCTAAGCCAGAATAGGCGAACAAACAGGATCCTGGTTGAGCTCTCCTGACAAGGCATTGTAGACTCAACGAATAGATGAGGAAAAACCACAACCTTAGTTTGGTATTTAAGCAACTCACTATAAAGAGGCAGATTCACTAACCCGAGAGGGAGCACACTCCTCATCAAAGAGCCATCACCAAAATTCAAGGAGTACCTGCTAAGCCAGAATAGGCGAACACACAGGATCCTGATTGAGCTCTCCTGACAGGGCTTTGTAGACTCAACGTATAGATGAGGAAAAACCACAACCTTAGTTTGGTATTTAAGCAACTCACAATGAAGAGGCAGATTCACTAACCCGAAAGGGAGCAAAGAGCACACTCCTCATCAAAGAGCCATCACCAAAATTCAAGGAGTACCTGCTAAGCCAGAATAGGCGAATAAACAGGATCCTGGTTGAGCTCTCCTGACAAGGCATTGTAGACTCAACGTATAGATGAGGAAAAACCACAACCTTAGTTTGATACTTAAGCAACTCACAATGAAGAGGCAGATTCACTAACCCGAGAGGGAGCAGCGAGCACACTCCTCATCAAAGAACCATCACCAAAATTCAAGGAGTACCTGCTAAGCCAGACAGGATCTTGGTTGAGCTCTCCTGACAGGGCATTGTAGACTCAACGAATACATGAAGGTTTTGTCAAGGAGAGGAGCAGCACACGTACTGTGGTACTGTGAAGGCTTGACTAGGATAAAATTTTTGTCGTTAGATGAGGAAAAACCACAACCTTCCTAATATATGGATGACCTGAGGACCCATGGGGACGGTACTCACCTGTTCAGCAGCTAATTGTTCCCTAGCTAATTGTAATTGAGCTAACGCTGCTTGTGTTTGTTGGGTTTGCTGTTCTAGCTGCTCTCGCATGAGTTGAATTTCGTGGTGGGTAGATAGAGCGCTTCCTGCTGGGGGTAAACTTCCACCACTTTCTGCGCTGCCTGTCGTAATACCATCGCTATGGGGTGAAGAATACATTTCCGCGGAGGCCTGTAAAGTTTGAAAAAATATATTAATATCAAGGAAACCTCTGAGATATTTTGATCGTCTTGTAAGATAATTTCAAATTTACCCGTTTTAATTTTCTCTGGAACAGCCCTGTACGTGTAAAATGATGTTATTAGGATGAATACACCAGTGAGAGCTTTTTTTGTGAGTTCTTTCAACTTTGATGACTTTCAACGTTAGCGCCAAACAACTTAGAATGAGTTTTTTTAACGCGTCTGCTCGTTACTCGATAAATAAGCGGTCTTCTAGAGAGACTTCTATGAAAGTCAATTATGAAGTTTAATAATCTTCTGCTCACTTCGAAGTTGGGATGAAATAATATTTACTACGCGTGTGGTTGAATTAAAAGTAGTACTTACTAGTAAACTGCTTTTTATATTTGTATTTGGAGGCGGTGGAAGTATGTCGAGCTGTGTGGAGGTTCGTACGTTTTTACAATTTTCTAGATCCCTGAAGCTGCAGTCGTCTGGGGGTAGAGAGAGTCTGTCACTAGCACCTTCCGACAAAATATCTAGAAATATAAAACAATGAGTCGCATCGTGGAAGAAATCCGAAAAGGGGAAAAGGAACCGCAGGTACGCGCTCTGAATCGAAAAATCGTATAGTCCATAATAATGGGAATTTTGGACTGAAATTTGAAATCCATAATCTCAGATAATGAATCATTATGGAAAAAAATCAGGAGTTTCGTTTATATGATATTTTGTATACAGGGTTATCCGAAAGTGAAGAGTAAATTTTTTTGGACAAATAAATTTTTTTATTAAAGACTTTGGGAAATTTGGATTTTTGGAATCTACGGGTTCGAATTAGTAGATTTCCATACATAAAAGTGTCAACACAGACTTAATATCGATTTTGGAATTTCAAAATTTCGATTATGGGTATACGCGATGAAAAATAGTACATGCGCAAGGTAAAAAATTCGCAGAATCCATAATAATAAGAATTTCGAACTGAAATTTGAAATCCATACTCCCAAATAGTAATAGAATATGAAAAAAAAACGGGAAAATTGTATCTATGATATTTTGTATACAGCGTTATCCGAATGTGAAGAGTAAATTTTTTCGATAAAACAAAAAATTCTACAGTTTCAGATATTTTGATGGTCATTTTCGTAATCTACGGGGTCAAATTAGTAGGTTTCCATATTCAAAAATGTCGGAAAAGATAGTACAGATTTTGGAAATTCGAAAATTGAAAATATAAGTTCCGCGATATGGCATCAAATGACACGTTCTAAGTCAAAAAATTGTAGAGTCCATAAAAATGAGAATTTCGAACTGAAATTTAAAATACACACTCTCAGATAGTGATAGAATATGGAAAAAAATCAGGAGAATTGTATCTATGATATTTTGTATACAGAGTTATCCGAAAGTGAAGAGTAAATTTTTTCGAAAAAACAAAAAATTCTTATTGAAGATTTTAGAGAATTTTTATAAGGATTTTCGGAATCTACGGGGTCGAATTAGTGAATTTCCATATATAAATATTTCAAAAAAGACTTAGTAGCGATTTTGGAATTTCAAAATTTCGAAAAAGTTATAAGGGCCGAATCAAAAAAAATCATAGTGTCCATGATAATGGGAATTTTGAACTGAAATTTGAAATCCCTACTCTCAGATAGTGGTGGAATATGAAAAAAAATCAAGAGAATTGTATCTATGATATTTTGTATACAGGGTTATCCGAAAGTGAAGAGTAATTTTTTTTGGAAAAATAAAATTTTTTAATAAAGTCTTCAGGAAATTTGGATTTTTGGAATCTACGGGGTCGAATTAGTAGATTTCCATACATAAAAGTGTCAAAACAGACATAATATCGATTTTGGAATTTCAAAATTTCGAAAATGGGTATACGCGATGAAAAATAGTACATGCGCATGGTAAAAAATTCGCAGAATCCATAATAATAAGATATTCGAAGTGAAATTTGAAATCCACACTCCCAGATAGTAATAGAATATGAAAAAAAATCGGGAGAATTGTATCTATGATATTTTGTATACAGCGTTATCCGAAAATGAAGATTAAATTTTTTCGAAAAATTGAACTTTCAAACTCTACAGTTTCAGATATTTTAATGGTCATTTTCGTAATCTACGGGGTCAAATTAGTAGGTTTCCATATTCAAAAAAGTCGGAAAAGATAGTACAGATTTTGGAAATTCGAAAATTGAAAATATAAGTTCCGCGATACGGCATCAAATGACACGTTCTAAGTCAAAAAATTGTAGAGTCCATAAAAATAAGAATTTCGAACTGAAATTTAAAATACACACTCTCAGATAATGATAGAATATGGAAAAAAATCAGGAGAATTGTATCTATGATATTTTGTATACAGAGTTATCCGAAAGTGAAGAGTAAATTTTTTCGAAAAAATAAAAATTCTTATTGAAAATTTTAGACTATTTTTATAAGGACTTTCGGAATCTACGGGGTCGAATTAGTGGATTTCCATATATAAATATTTCAAAAAAGACTTAGTAGCGAATTTGGAATTTCAAAATTTCGAAAAAGTTATAAGGGCCGAATCAAGAAAAATCATAGTGTCCATGATAATGGGAATTTTGAACTGAAATTTGAAATCCCTACTCTCAGATAGTGGTGGAATATGAAAAAAAATCAAGAGAATTGTATCTATGATATTTTGTATACAGGGTTATCCGAAAGTGAAGAGTAATTTTTTTTGGAAAAATAAAATTTTTTAATAAAGTCTTTAGGAAATTTGGATTTTTGGAATCTACGGGGTCGAATTAGTAGATTTCCATACATAAAAGTGTCAAAACAGACTCAATATCGATTTTGGAATTTCAAAATTTTGAAAATGGGTATACGCGATGAAAAATAGTACATGCGCATGGTAAAAAATTCGCAGAATCCATAATAATAAGAATTTCGAAGTGAAATTTGAAATCCATACTCCCAGTTAGTGATAGAATATGTAAAAAAATCGGGAGAATTGTATCTATGATATTTTATAAACAGCGTTATCCGAATGTGAAGATTAAATTTTTTCGAAAAATTGAACTTTTAAACTCTACAGTTTCAGATATTTTAATGGTCATTTTCGTAATCTACGGGGTCAAATTGGTAGGTTTCCATATTCAAAAATGTCGGAAAAGATAGTACAGATTTTGGAAATTCGAAAATTGAAAATATAAGTTCCGCGATACGGCATCAAATGACACGTTCTAAGTCAAAAAATTGTAGAGTCCATAATAATAAGAATTTCGAACTGAAATTCAAAATACACAGTCTCAGATAGTGATAGAATATGGAAAAAAATCAGGAGAATTGTATCTATGATATTTTGTATACAGAGTTATCCGAAAGTGAAGAATACATTTTTTCGAAAAAATAAAAATTCTTATTGAAGATTTTAGAGAATTTTCGGAATCTACGTGGTCGAATTAGTGGATTTCCATATATAAATATTTCAAAAAAGACTTAGTAGCGATTTTGGAATTTCGAAAAAGTTATAAGGGCCGAATAAAAAAAAATCATAGTGTCCATGATAATGGGAATTTTGAACTTAAATTTGAAATCCCTACTCTCAGATAGTGGTGGAATATAGAAAAAAATCAAGAGTATTGTATCTGTAATATTTTGTATACAGCGTTATCCGAAAGTGAAGATTACATTTTTTCGAAAAATTGAACTTTTAAACTCTACATTTTCAATTTGAAATCCATACACTCAGATAGTGGTGAAATATAGAAAAAAATCAAGAGAACCGTATCCTCGACCGTATCTATGATATCTTGTATACCGGGTTATCCGAATGTGAAGGGTAAAAATTTTCGAAAAAATAGAAATTTTTATTAAAAACTTTACTTAGATAATGTTTATATAGATTTTCGGAATCCACGGGATCAAACTAGTGGATTTCCATATATAGATGTTTCAAAAAGAACTTATTTCGGAATTTCTCATAAGCCTAGATCTCTCTAATATGGAGATTTGTAATTAATTTTCTTGCCCACGTTAAAAGTGGAAATTTATTTGTAAGGAGAGGATAGAGTGAAAAATATTACGAAACTAGCCAGGACCGTTGGATCCAAATGCATTGCCATGATTAAAAAGGACAAAAAGACGAATAAAATGGATCAAATTAATATTAACCTTTGATCTTCAAAGAAATTTTATAAAATTTTCAAAACTACGTTACTATTTATTTTTTTTTTCAAACTCCCAATTTTCATAAGGATATCCAATGATTTGTTAAAATACACAAAAAAATATATTATGAATTAGACAAAATTTTAATTATTTAGATTGGCACCAACCAGTCGTCATTTAATTTTAAAAATAGTGTTAGTTGTTTTGATTTAATCGGAAAAGCCTTTCCGCACATTAATGATTTCCTTTGAGATGAAAAGTAAAGGAATCCGCTAACTATTAAACCATAACCACAAACAACACTCACAAATTGTATAATCCTGCCTACATAACCTAAAAATATGCTCAAGATTACGATGTTCAATAAAATTTTTACTGCAAAAATGTAATTTAACTGTTCGAGGTTAGGTATTTGTACCAAGCAAGTTCACAGTTCTCACCAGAAGCAGTTGGTAACAGAATTTCGGTATTTATTTTTATTCTATACTTACCTATATCCGGTAAGTAATGACTCATAAAATAGTGCAACTCTTTTTTAGAATTAATTAAGAGAAATGATTCATTTTTATCAAGTGTTCGAGATCCAACAAAACGAATCATCATTCCCGTACATCAAAATGAGGATAATGCTGTACAGTTTCATTTGTCAGGAAAACGTATTTCGGTTCGTATCACTTTAAACAAATTAATTAACTTGGTATAAAACAGAGCTACTGAGTATTTACTTTCTGAAAAACGATAGCACATTTTTAAAATACCCACCGGTATTTATAAATAGCTATTTATCCTTTCCTTTACCAACAACAATTAGTCTAGCTCGGTACAAAAAAATATACCATCTTAACCCAGGAAAAATTTTGAAAATCTACAAATTATCCTTAAAATGAAAAAAAACCTACCTCTTTTTTGCTTATCACTAGTTATATCACTGAAACGATCGCTGAGTAAGTCTTGAGTAAGCGTATCTTGTTCGTCCTGATCCTGCTCATTTTCAGGATTATTTAACGAAAGTTTATGGCACACTTCGAAAGCTTGACCTACAGTACGAACTACACGCATAGCTTGGCTCTGAAACAAACAAAAAATATACAATACAGAACATAATGTACGGTTTTAAGTCATATAAGAAGTTATTTACAGTTTTGTATTTTTAATTTGTACCAATGGAGATGGTTGCAGTGATCTGGAAGGTTCATTGAACAACCTCTTATAGCAGCAAACGACTTTCTCTCAGCTTATTAATCACCCTCTAGTATGATTCGTTAAAGATCATGTATCTCCACAAGTTAATTTTGGGAGGTCCTTTGTACCATTTCCTGGAGAAGCATGCAATATCGTCTCAACCAGCCTACTGTAGGTCGTTAGAAAAAAGGTTTCGGACTTTCTTACTTTTGGGAGGTTCATTGTACAACCTCCTGGAGAAGGTGAAATCTTTCTCTCGGCTTATTTATCAACCTAGAGATTCGTTAAGGAGAAAGCATCTCACTACTAAGTTGCTTCCGGGTCCGTTTGTACAATCTCCTGGTGAAGCAACAACTTTTGGAAGTGGAAGGTTCTTTCTACAATCTCCTGGAGAAGCATGCGATATCATGCAGTTATGGTGAAGATATTTGAATTTGTTACTTTTGAGAGGTCCATTGTACAACCAGGAGTAGTAGGCAGCTTCAGCTAGTCTCTAGAGATGTTTCTTAGTTGATAGTAGCCAGTGACAAGTTTTGTAGCTTGGCAGAATATGCGTCTATCCACTTTTAGCAACTTTTTAGATGTGTCAAATTTTAGTAAATTTTTGAAAAAATCAAGTTGTCATATATTTTTTAGATCAGGCTAAATTTATTCTAGCTGGCTCAATTTTATGAGCTAATTTCTTAAGCTATACAGTTTTTAACACAAAAAAATTACTTTAAATATTTTTTTCAGTTACAAAAATAATTAATTGATGAATACAAAGTGTACTCATTCACACTTTTGGGATAAAAGCATCTTCGATTTCAACATTCCAGCCGATGCTAATGTCTCTTTATGTATGCGGAATGTGGCTGCTTAAATTTAGAGTTTCAGTTGTTGAAAACATTATATCAAAATATCTGTTTATATAAAACCTATTTATTGTTGTTATTATAAACTCACTGTCGAAATTTTTATCGAAAAGAGAAGAAAAAACGAAACTTCAACTTGAACTTGCCAAAATAATTTTGGATTGCATTTTAAAATAATTGTATAAAATACAGAAATCACATATTTTGTATAGGAATGAATTGGAATCGAAGGATAGATTTATCGAGCCACATAGTCGTTCTAAACAGGTTCCAAAAATATAGACATTTCGGATAGTATAATAAATAAAATTACCTCTAAATCACTATCATCGAAACTTTCTTTCCGTTTAAAGCCCCCATTGACACCTAAATAAGGCGGTTTGGCTCCGGCTTTTTCAATAATATCTCTAATATTTCTGTAACTACCACTTTTGGCATTTCTAAAGTTACCAATACCAAATGCATTTTCAGTAAAACTACCAATAATTTCTGGTACTCGGAAAGACAGCTTCTTCCTAGGTTTCTCCAAGGCTAATGCTTCAGTACCAAGAGCAGCTTCACCTTTTTCCACGCAAAGAGGAGAGGAAATAATTTCCGTTTCGTCGTTTTCATTTGTAATTTGAATTCGAATCGGGTAAGATCCTACTGAGTGTTGTTTCAGTAACGTACCAGGTTTGTTGCTTGGTGGTTTCCGATGCGAGTTGATGTACAAGTTATTTTCCGCTGATTTTTCTAAGAAATTTTCCAAATTTACTTGAGTGTTCGATTTTATTATTCCTTTTTTAGTTTGGTTGGGAACGTTCAAGTTTTTACTCGATTTAAGGGCTTCGCTGAGATTGAAAAGTTTGTTTTTCGCTTTAGTTAGGACGTCTTGTTTTTTCTTTGTAACATTTTCACCTTCTGGATTCTTGTCTTCTTTGGGTTTCTTGATCATTTTGCATGTCATTACTCTACTTTAACTCGCCTGTCGTAGCGAAATTTAAAACAAATACATCAGCTGATTTTATAGTAAATAAAATGAAGTTGTCAAAGAAAAAGGGTAACTGGAGTGAGGAAGCAAAGAATTTAAATCTTTTATAAAAATTTAGCTGTAGATATAGTTAGGCTCAAGAAAAGTCCTTGGACTTTTAAGAATAAGTAGCCTCTATCGCTCAGACTCAACCCACTCCAATTTCTCTGCTACTATATCTTTAACGACTACTATATCAATATATTTATCATAATTGTTGTTGGGAAAGTTTTGAATTAAACTTTTTATTAAATATAACATAATTATGGAAACTATCCAAGTTTCTAATATTATTATGATAAAATCCTACTACTTCAGTCAACTAAGTTTATTCACAATGCAGAACTGTTTGCATTATTAAAGAACTGATATCTACGTTTGATTTTGTTTATTTGTCAAGGAAAACTTTTGATTTGAGTTGTGTTTAGTTTCGAATATCGTTAGATTCGTCGCATTTGATGAAAAACAACCTCGTCGAAGAAGTAACAACTGCAAACTCGGTTATTTCAAATTTGGCATAAATCAATCGTAAGGTCAACGCTTGTTATATCGGTCTCGACCGCATTAGAAAATAAAAAGTGGAAAAAATATGTTAAGAGAAAAGAATTTGAAATGTGTGAGAAAAATATATTAAATCAAGGAAATTTTAAACTTTTGAAGTAAATTTTTGCAAAAAAAGTACATCAATGAACCTACTTTGACGTGTAGAGATAAAGAACCATCAAAAACATTTGTTTATTGGGCCTCGGTATAACAAATATAAATAACATTCTACCTGACATTTGGTTGTCAAACATATTTGGCCTGCTTCTTTGGTAACTACACCGTTAAAATATTCTTCAAAAGAAAAAAAAACAGATCGATTCAAGCAAACTCTGTTGAGGATTGTAAAATTTAAGTTTTAAAGACCAAAGTTGGATCTGCGCTCTTACAAGGAATGTGCGAAAGCCGATTTCGAGAGTAAAAAGGAAACAATGAAAATAACGACAATGTTAATAAAAATAGACAAAATAAGGAATGTGGGTATTAAAATATACAAGTTATATGAAAAATCACAAAAGGGAAGTGGGAAAGGTGGATAAAATTAACATAGAAGTGAAATTGTTGAAGAATGTATGGATTTTTTAAATACTATTATATTTAAAACAGTAATTTAACTATGATTAAAACAAACCAATTTGGTGATAATTTATATAAAATCAGCTGATTGTATTGTATGAAACATTCACTATTGAACATGTTAATAAAAAAACACTACGCGCACCTTCAACTTTAAAAAAAAATACCGACGATTTTCGGTCCGTTCACTAGCGTGTGTTGAAACCGTACTTAGATATAGAGACGCTCAGGTGGCCGTGGACAACCGATTGTAAATGACGATGCGAGAGAGCGTCGCGACGCCATAACGAATTCGCACCTTTACAATATCCACTGGTTTATTTTTGTATTTTTGTCTATATTGGATTCAAGGTTTATTTGAGACTCGATAAAATTTTTGTTTCAGCATTTATAGTACGTTGTTGGGCTATTTTTATTCGTTACAATCGAATTTTAGCGATATACAGGGTGTTTCTGAATTCAGGATAGAATTATGAAGGGTCTTTCCTATGAAAAAATTTTTCAGCCCGCCTCCTTCCCAGATATCTATCACCCCTAGAAAGTGCTGAGTAAAATTGAGTTCTCATCTTTTTTCTCAAATTTAAGTGAAGATGGAAACTTGAAATTTTCTCATTTTCGTTCACTAATGACTAACCACCGGTTTTTTTCAACGCTCCTGTTATAAGGAGGTGAAATTATCAATTTAATATCAAATCTTTTTTTCGAGATTGAGTGTTTTGTGAAATACTTTTCTTCTCCTTCTACCTTTTCAGGTGTCGGACGAGGATTCCGATTCCTCTCGTACTCTCTTTCCTGTATCTTGCTAAACTTTTCATTTCATCTAGAGTTTTCCTTTCTTATTCCCTCCTTTATTTGGTCTACCTTCTTTCTTCTCGGTCTACCCCTTCTTCTGTGAATAGTACTTCCATCACCTTTCTTGTAATTCTATCTGTTTTCATTCTGACAATATATCCATACCAACTTAATTGTTTGTATTATTGATTCTTATTTTATTATTTGTCTTATCTCTTCATTTCTACATTTGTCCCACTAATATTCTTCTTAGGTGCTTCATCTCAATTGTGTTCATCTTGGATCCATCCTTCTTTCTCAATGTCCGATTTTCACATACGTATGTTGTTGTATTGTGGATCTTCATTTTCACTTCCCCATGTTTTATCCCTTTCTTCATCAAAATCTCTTCTGATTTCATTCCTGCTATTTGTACTTTAGCCCTTACGATCTCGTATGTGTTTCTGATAGCACCTTTTAGTCCCCTAGGTATTTCCATCTCCTCCAAGCATCTCCAGATTTCTGTTCGTTCTACTGAGTCGAAGGCTGCTCTTAGGTCAATAAATGTTAAAAACATTTCTTTCGCCGTTTAAAAATTGGAATTGTTCTCATGATTCGTCTGGTTTTTTGTTCGGTTTAGTCCGATAATTAGAAAACGTCTTGCATGAGGTAATTACAGGTAACCGCAAATGAACCACGAACCTCTCTTTGTTTATTGCTATTAGTAAATGATATCCCAGACAGTCAGTAAAGTTCAAATAGCTATTTTAGTTACTCAACCAAAGTTACAGTTATACTAGCCAAGATTGCGTTAAGTCCGTACAATTTACTGAAATAAAAAACCGCACCTAGTTAAATAGTTTTTATACTACGGAAATTGAAGATTTGTTATTTATTTTTTTACTTAACCACGGAAAAATTATTATTTTTATCAAAATCTATTAAAGGCAATATATTTTTAACAGCAACGGCGACCCTGGGGTGGAGGGAGAGGGAAAGGGCTCCAAAAGGACAAATGCGAAAAAGTTGATAATTTATCACCATTTAATTAACATGGGTTGAAATAAAATTTATGTTTCGACCAAAGGACGCCGAAAGACAATGTCGCTCTACCTTGATTAAGGGATAAAGTCGGCAATGTTTAACAATGAAAATCCTCTATTTGTATTTACTTAATTACAGTTACCTGTAAATAATTGTATTGAACAATTATTTGTTGACGTCCTCTATTTGTATCCACTAAGCCTGAAAGACAGATCAGTAGATATCGGTGGTTTTGACACAAATTGTTTTCTTTTTTGTTACACTCTGTATATCTGCTCTCTCAGTAGCAATAGCTTTGGTATATTAAAATAAAATGATCCAAAGACAGGCTGTTTCACGAAGAGCTTACACTATCTATATATTGGAGACTCACGCGATTTCTATAAACATTGGCATAGATGGAGAACACGTTTTGGCGAATTTATGGAAAATATTTTGACATTCAGCTTTGTTATTTTGAATGTTACCCCCTGTATATTATTAACTTTTCGGATTCTACATTAAATTTTAATGTCACTTTGTGTAGAATACCCTGTATCTAAAATATATACTTATCGAGGTATTAATTTTTTTAATAAAAATTGACAAGTCAGACCTTCATATTGAAAATTTTGTGTGGACATCCCCAATATAAAAAAAAGGTGAGCGCTCTTAGAATGCGAGGTTGGGAAAATCATCAATTTCGAAAATGTTGACCATTTTAGACCATATTTCAAAATTTTAACAATTATTGACCATTTTTGATAGGTTCTGACAATTATTGACCATTTTTGACAATTTTTCAAAAATTTTGACAATTTTTAACAATTATTGACTATTTTTGACAGTTTTTTATAATTATTGACAATTTTTTCAAAATTTTTGACCATTTTTCAAAAATTTTACAATTATTGACCATTTTTGACAGTTTCTGACAATTATTGACCATTTTTGACAATATTTCAAAAATTTTGACTATTATTGTACATTTTTCAAAATATTTAACAATTTTTGAGTATTTTTGACAGGTTCTGACAATTATTGACAATTTTTCAAAAATTTTGACAATTTTTAACAATTATTGACTATTTTTGACAGTTTTTTCAAAATTTTGACAATTTTTGACCATTTTTGACAGTTTCTGACAATTATTGACCATTTTGGACAATATTTAAAAAATTTTGACAATTATTGTAAATTTTTCAAAATATTTAACAATTTTTGAGCATTTTTGACAGGTTCTGACAATTATTGACCATTTTTGACAATTTTTCAAAAATTTTGACCATTTTTAACAATTATTGACAGTTTTTTTAATTATTGACCATTTTTTCAAAATTTTGGCAATTTTTGACCATTATTCAAAAATTTAACAATTATTGACAATTTTTGACATTTTTCAAAAATTTTAACAATCATTGACCATTTTTTTAAATATTTAACAATTTTTCACCATTTTTGAGAATTCTTGACGATTTTTGGTTGGTTTTGACAATTATTGACCGTCTTTGACAATTATTGACCATTTTCGACAATTTTTCAAAAATTTTAACCATGTTTCAGAATTTTTAGAAATATTGACCATTTTTCCAAATTTTTGGCAATTATTAACCATTTTTTAAATATTTTGACAGTTTTTGACAATTATTGACCATTTTTCCAAATTTTTGATAAATTTTGACCATATTTTAAAATTTTTGACAATTTTTCAAAAATTTTAACATATTTGGCAATTATTAACCATTTTTTCAAAATTTTGTAGATTTTTGACCATTTCTGATAGCTTCTGACAATTATTGACCATTTTTGACAATTTTTAACAATCATTGACCAAAAATAGTCAATGATTGTTAAAAATTGTTTTTTTATAATTATTGACAATTTTTGACCATTTTTTCAAAATTTTGACAATTTTTGACCATTATTCAAAATTTTAACAATTTTTGACCATTATTGACAATTCTTGACGATTTTTGGTTGGTTTTGACAATTATTGACCGTCTTTGACAATTATTGACCATTATTGACAATTTTTCAAAAATTTTAACCATTTTTCAAAATTTTTGACAATTATTGACCATTTTTTCAAAATTTTTATAAATATTGACCATTTTTGATAATTATTGACCATTTTTCCAAATTTTTGACAATTTTTGGGAATTATTAACCATTTTTTTCAATATTTTGACAGTTTTTGACAATTTTTGACAATTATTGACCATTTTTCCAAATTTTTGACAATTTTTGACCATATTTCAAAAATTTTTACAATTTTTCAAAAATTTCAACATATTTGGCAATTATTAACCATTTTTTCAAAATTTTGTCAATTTTTGACCATTTTTGATAGTTTTTGACAATTATTGACCATTTTTGACAATTTTACAGCTGAGGGAGAGAGAGGAGAGAGTTAGCGCAGCGGGCGGCCGAGAAAGAGACGAAGAATGAGTCATCGCGTGACGAACTTCTTTTTTGTATACAGGGTTCTTAAAAGAAATGATGAAAAGTTCAAGTTAAAAATGTTAAATATCATCATTTTGTTAAGGTCTAAAATAAGGGCAGTATGTTCACTTCCCTATACCCAATCTTAAACGTTTTTGAGATATTAACATGTATTTAAAAATATTAATTATTTCAGCCTTATTATTGCGTAGGCATAGGCCGTGTTATTTATTCTTTTATTTTAGCAGGCTGTGTATTCACCTGTCACAATTGAATAGTATTAATTGTCATTATTTGATGCCAATCGCATCGTACAAGAACTTAGTGTTCAAAATGTTTTCCTTGAACCTCCAAGCATTTAGCATTTTTATCACACCTTCGTTTGTTCCACGTCTAATCATTGCTACAGGGAGATAATTGAATGCATTGCGAACTCTCCATTCACAATCTTCTTTGGTTGTTAATAGGAGATCGGAATACACCTCATTTTTTATGTAGCCTCATATAAAAAAATCTAAAGGTGTTATATTCGGTGAACGAGGAGGCCACCGAAAAGGACCATTGATAGCTATCCACCTATCTCCAAACGTCTCATCTAAAAATTGATTTACCATTATGGAACAGTGAGGAGGAGCTCCATCGTGGAGGGAAAATATTTTTCTAATTTCAAGCGGTACTAAACGATCTAAATAATTTTTAATTCTTTCAAAATATCAACCGTTTTATAATTAAGACTCAAAGTGAGCTGATATATACAGGGGTTTCCATTAAGAAACATTTGGATGACGTTACTACTAATAAATGATTCACCCTGTATATTTATAACCTAAGCTTTGCAGTTTTAGAAAATATATAACTTAACTTTTTTCTTATGTCTTCACAATGACTTTAGAAAGGGTATACCGTAAGATCAATCAATTTTGGTTAATAAAAAAAAACAACGTACTATTAATAATAGTACAGGAAAATTTTTACTATGGATGAAAGTACATACACCTTAAAACCGAAAACAAATACATGTACGTTATTAATAGCAAATGGCAAATGATCCCTACTAGAACCAACTTATTTTAGTAATGGTCCGTTTATTATCGCCATTGCATGTCTCTTTATAAGATTAATGATTTTAATTTGGCACCGATACCAATATGTGACGTACGTTGTCGGGTAAAATAATGACGTTCTCACAAAAAATTTAAATCCAAGTTCGCGACTGTCTGCCAATTTAATGACAAGGTTATTACACGATAGGTCAACTTATCAAAAAAAAATTATGAAATACGTTTAGATAGAGCTTTCTGGCTAAATTTAAGATTTTAATTCAAAGGAGCGACTATTTACTATAAAATAATGTCATGACAACTATAGTTAGGTGCTGCTTAAAATACTTCAACCCATTTTTTCATACCCCCTATGGAGCAACCATGTCGATAGTAACGACGCAACACCCAGCATTTGTAAAAGTTAGAACGACACTAGACGTTCACTTGGGCGCTAGAGTGGCCTCTCGAGAAAGATGTCAGCATGAGACTCTTCTCAAGAGTGGTACTACTCCATGTTAGTGCTGCTCTAGGTATGTCAGAGGGTTGTCAGACTATAAGAAACTTTAGGGCGCCACTACCTTTTATACGTCGACGATAGAACAAAAATGAATTTTCAATGAAAAGACAACTGAGGTGAAATGTCGACATGAGACTCTTCTCAAGAGTGGTTCTACTCCATGTTAGTGCTGCACTAGGTATGTCAGATGGTTGTCAGACTATAAGAAACTTTAGGGCGCCACTACCTTTTAGACGTCGGCGAAAGAACAAAAATGATTTTTTATTGAAAAGACAACTGGGGTGAAATGTCGACATGAGACTCTTCTCAAGAGTGGTTCTACTCCATGTTAGTGCTGCTCTGGGTATGTCAGAGGGTTGTCAGACTATAAGAAACTTTAGGGCGCCACTACCTTTTAGACGTCGACGAAAAAACAAAAATGAATTTTAATGAAAAGACAACTGAGGTGAAAAAGGTATACCTTGTAGAATTTAATTGGGATAATATTTATTTCAAAAAATGAAAAACTTACGTTAACCCTGCAGCTCTTATAGCCGGGAAAGAACAAAAAAATGAGGCCAGTACTTTTTAGGTACTTATCATTGATGTTGTTTTCTCCAGGAAGGGTGGATGGAAACCTAGCCTGGAGGTGTCCCACTGGTGGGTCGTCAATAAATTTGGAGGTATTTCTGAGATATGCTAGTGGATGTCCTAGTTGGTGTCTTGATATTGCAACGGTATCTTAGATATATCTTAATGATATCTTTGAGGCTGTGGTGTCTACTACAGCAATTTAAGTAAAAAGATAAGATAATATAAAAGGTAGGTCTTGCCTCGAAGACAGTCGATAGCGAAAAAGGAGCTTTGCTCGTGGCGGTCGGAGGAAGTTCGCTGGCAAAATGGAGGCGGCCGTTGGCAGATGTCAATTGTCTTATGGTCAGGGTTGAGGATTGGCAGTGGCTAATGAGACGACGAGCTGGAATTAGATATAAATTTAAAAGTCGAAACAGTTCGATAGACATGTTACATATTTCACACTCAGGGTATTGAAATAATTTAAAGGATTCTTCCTTTCCTTTAGGTCCTGAGTTATCCTGTTGCTCCTTGCCAGTTTTTGAAGCTTGCTTCTTTTTGCACGACATAGGACTTTTGAGAAGGCTAGTGAACTCGTGAAACGTGTGATGTTACGAAAAAGCGTTCGTCACGCGATGACTCATTCAAGCGACTGTGCGCAATCTCTCTTGCCGCACTGAGCTCGCGTAGGTGTGAAAAATTGTCAAAAATGGTCAAAAATTGTCAAAATTTTGAAAAAATGGTTAATAATTGCCAAATATGTTAAAATTTTTGAAAAATTGTCAAAAATGGTCAATAATTGTCAAAAATAGTTAATAATTACCAAATATTTTCAGAAATGGTCAAAAACTGACAAAAATTGTCAAAATTTCTGAAAAATGGTTAAAATTTTTGAAAAATGGTCAATAATTGTCAAAGCCGATCAATAATTGTCAAAACCAATCAAAATTCGTCAAAAATTGTCAAAAATGATCAATAATTGTTAAAATTTAAAAAAATGGTCAAAAATTGTCAAAATTATGAAAAAATGATTAATAATTGCCAAATATGTTAAAATTTTTGAAAAATTGTCAATAATTGTCAAAATTCGTCAAAAACTGTCAAAAATGGTCAATAATTGTTAAAATTTTTGAAAAATTGTCAAAAACTGACAAGAATTTGGAAAAATCGTCAAAAATTGTCAAAAACTGTCAAAATTTTGAAAAAATGGATAATAGTTGTCAAATATTTTCAAAAATTGTCAAAAATTTGGAAAAATGGTCAATAATTGTCAGAAACTGTCAAAATTGCTCAAAAATGGTCAATAATTGTTAAAAAATGGTCGATAATTGTTAAAATTTGAAAAAATTGTCAAAATTTTGAAAAAATGGTCAATAATTGCCAGAAACTGTCAAAATTGCTCAAAAATGGTCAATAATTGTTAAAAAATGGTCGATAATTGTTAAAATTTGAAAAAATTGTCAAAATTTTGAAAAAATGGTCAATAATTGCCAGAAACTGTCAAAATTGCTCAAAAATGGTCAATAATTGTTAAAAAATGGTCAATAATTGTTAAAATTTTTGAAAAATTGTCAAAAACTGACAAGAATTTGGAAAAATCGTCAAAAATTGTCAAAAACTGTCAAAATTTTGAAAAAATGGATAATAGTTGTCAAATATTTTCAAAAATTGTCAAAAATTTGGAAAAATGGTCAATAATTGTCAGAAACTGTCAAAATTGCTCAAAAATGGTCAATAATTGTTAAAAAATGGTCGATAATTGTTAAAATTTGAAAAAATTGTCAAAATTTTGGAAAAATGGTCAATAATTGTCAGAAACTGTCAAAATTGCTCAAAAATGGTCAATAATTGTTAAAAAATGGTCGATAATTGTTAAAATTTGAAAAAATTGTCAAAATTTTGAAAAAATGGTCAATAATTGCCAAATATGTTAAAATTTTTGAAAAATTGTTAAAAATGGTCAATAATTGTCAAAGACGGTCAATAATTGTCAAAATTCGTCAAAAATTACTAAAATTTTTGAAAAATTGTCAAAATTTTTTAAATATGGTCAAAAATTGTCAAGAATTTGGAAAAATCGTCAAAAACTGTCAAAATTTTGAAAAAATGGTCAATAACTGCCATATTTTCAAAAATTGTCAAAAAATTTGGAAAAATGGTAAATAATTGCCAAAATTTTTGAAAAATGGTCAATCATTATAAAAAACTGTCAAAAATGGTCAATAATTATTAAAAATTGTCAAAATTTTTGAAAATTGTCAAAAATGGTCAATTATTGTCAGAACCTGTCAAAAATGCTCAAAAATGGTCAATAATTGTTAAAATTTGGAAAAATGGTCTAAAATGGTCAAACTTTTTGAAAAATTGTCAAAAATGATCAATAATGGTCAAAATGTTGAAAAAATGGTCAATAATTGCCAAATATGTTAAAATTTTTGAAAAATTGTCAATAATTGTCAAAGATGGTCAATAATTGTCAAAAACTGTCGAAAAAGGTCAAAAATTGTCAAAATTTTTGAAAAATGGTGAAAAATTCACGAAAAATGGTCATTCTATGGAGCATAAGAAGCAAGCTTCTGTCGGCGGTCACCTTTTTTCAGAATTTGTTTGTAATACAAAGTAACTTTTCAATATTTTAAATTCTAGTTTTATGGTTACTAGAATGAAAATTATTTTTTTAGGCTTCCTAGTTTAAAAAAAAATCAACATTTTGTTGTTGGATTTTACTGTGTGCTTTAATTAAACGGGTAAAATAATGCAAACAAAGCTGGAGGGTTAAGAGTAAACATAGGATTTCGAAATTTCACTTAGTCCTTGATACGTCAACAAATTTGAATTTTTTAATGTTTTCTTTACATTATGCAAATTGCGTAAAATAAACTGAAATAAATAGCCAGAGTTAACTAGAAGTTTATTTTCGAATATATTATGTCGAATCTTTCAAGAAGGGGAAGGAAAAATCTGGCTTGCATTTACGATTGCACTGAAAAGAAAGATCTCGTTTCCAGGGTTCGCTATTTGTTAATAAACTACAGTTTAAAAATCACCTCACTACTTCATGAATATTATTAGGGATAAAAAAATTTAAAATCAACATTTTAGTATTATTATTAAACAACTCTCCTATTTCCAGTTAATCGTATATAAATAAATCCGTGGAAGCGATAAATCTAGTAAAAGACATAATTTCTTTGATCTTTGATTTGTGGTACGCACTTAAGTTCCGCGATTTAGAAAATATCCTTTCGAACGTTTGATATTGAATTAGCAGTATGCGATATCAAGTAATTGGCGAGAAAATTTATAACATAAAGAGTTCAGTTGAGCGTAACGCTGTAGAATTCTTTGACAAATTTAAAGATCAGACAATTTGCTCGGGTTGAAAACGAAAAAAAGAGAGTCTCCCTCAGTAAAACTCAGTTCTATTTACTTTTATTATTAGTAGAAAACTTTTCCACGCTTGATAACATATTTTCCATCTATTTTTTTGTCACGTTCACATTGTCTTGCTCGAAATTCTTGACGTAAAATCCGTCAGCGGTAATTTTCTTTTTACATCTTTTCGTTTTTCGAATATAATTTTTTTTTCGGCACGTACCTACATATAACAAACAATTCCGGATTTTTATCATCGCGGCACAATTCTTGACATTGAAGTCAGAACCTCACTTTACATTTATATTGCCTTATTTCTAAGGTAGGTACATAAATGGAAGTTTCGCCTGTCACTCTCACTTTCAACGTAAAGCGAAAGATATGAGATTATTTAGAGGTATTTCCAACAGACAGAATTTCCTTATTTTGTAGTTCATCATTTATGGTTTTAACAGTAACATGTTTCCCTAAAAAAAATACAAACTTTGAAATTATCATTATCTCAAACGAAACAAAAGATTGTTTTATATTTACTTCATACTAAACTTGAACACAAATTTTTGATATTAAGATTTTTTTATTATTTGTACCAAATAATGTATAGAACAACCCCGTATATGTGACATCAAAAAATTCAAATTACCAAACAAATTGGTAAACATTTATGGTCAGTAGTCAACTTAGAAATCAGCACATGTAGAAGCTATAATTTATCACATTCAAATTAAAAATATGCACAACTTTCTGTATTCTAAATCTTTCATTACTCATAACTTCTATAATCGAACTTACGTTAAATTACCTACTATAATATAGGGTTGCGCGATACATTAGAAAGTATCGATATTAGGTATCGATACGGATCGGAACGTAAAGTTTCGATACAGTAGAATATCGAATATTAATTTATCGATACTCGAAGTATCGATACGTTAACGATCCGAGATTTTGCTATTTTTTTTTCGGTAAAAAACACCTTTTTGGGGGGTGGAAAAAGACATTATTGCGATTTCCGGCCAAAGTTGAGTTTCTAGAATAATGAGTTGATTATAAAAGTTGTAGATCTTGAGAAAATCTACAACTTTTTAATTGATGACTTTTCCACATAACCTCAAAATTAGCTCGAAAAACGCAAAAAACTGCGTTTTTCGTTTTTTATTTTTAGGTTCGTTAAAAAATGTTCGAATTTGATGAAAATTTGGTAAAAGGTAGTTTTCATAGTCACAAATCACGAAATAAAATTTCAATTAAAATATTGGAAATTTTTCGAATACACTTTTTGGGGGGTAAAAAAAGGCATTATTGCGATTTCCGGCCAAAGTTGAGGTTCTAGAATAAAAAGTTGATTGTAAAAGTTGTAGATTTTGGGAAAATCTACAACTTTTTTATCAGTGACTTTTTCACATAACCTCAAAATTAGCTCGAAAAACGCAAAAAACTGCATTTTTCGTTTTTATTTTTGGTTTCGTTAAAAAATGTTCAATTTGGATGAAAATTTAGTAGAAGGTAGCTTTGATAGTCACAAACCATGAAAAAAAATTTCAATTAAAATATTGGAAATTTTTCGAATTTTGACGTTTTTTCGGTAAAATACACTATTTTGGGGGGTAAAAAAAGACATTATTGCGATTTCCGGCCAAAGTTGAGGTTCTAGAACAAAAAGTTGATCGTAAAAGTTGTAGATCTTGGGAAAATCTACAACTTTTTTATCAGAGACTTTTTCACATAACCTCAAAATTAGCCCGAAAAACGCAAAAAACTGCGTTTTTCGTTTTTTATTTTTAGGTTCGTTAAAAAATGTTCGAATTTGATGAAAATTTAGTAGAAGGTATCTTTGTTAGTCACAAACCACGAAAAAAAATTTCAATTAAAATATTGGAAATTTTTCGAATTTTGACGTTTTTTCGGTAAAATACACTTTTTTGGGGGGTAAAAAAGACATTATTGCGATTTCCGGCAAAAGTTAGAATCCTAGGAAAAAAAGTTAATTATAAAAGTTGTAGATCTTGAGAAAATCTACAACTTTTACATCAGTCACTTTTCCACATAACCTTAAAATTAGCTCGAAAAACGCAAAAAACTGCACATTTTTCGTTTTTTATTTTTAGGTTCGTTAAAATAATTTGATGAAAATTTGGTAAAAGGTAGTTTTCATAGTCACAAACCACGAAAAAATTTCAATTAAAATATTGGAAATTTTTCGAATTTTGACGTTTTTCGAGGGTAATATCCCTAGTGCATTTAATTTTTCCGGAAAAATTCGGAAAAACGAGTTTCTAAGTAATTTTTTTTAACAAATAGCATGAGCGAGAGTGGTTTTAAAAATCCGAGTCGAAGACGAGGATTTTTCCACTTTCTCGAATGCTATTTGTTAAAACAGATTACTTAGAAACGAGTGTTCCAATTTTTCCACAGAAAAAATTAGATGCACGAGGGATATTTGGTAAGATTATTTCCTGAGTTAAATAAACATTTTATTTTAATACAACATTTTTTTTTATTAAAATAATAAGAACAATATAACTTTCAAGCTAGGAAAGGTAATTACTTCAAACTCATTTTAAATGTCAAACTTACATGAAATTTTTTCGATTTTTTTCCGGAAAAACTGCTGACAGCTAAGTTGAAAGTTGTTAAGTAATTTTTCCACTTAAAATTTATATTTGACATACCAATTCTTGATAGCGATTGGTCAAAATTAATAGGAAGGAAATAATCGGTAAAATACACTTTTTTTGGGGGGTAAAAAAAGACATTATTGCGATTTCCTGCAAAAGTTAGAATCCTATGAAAAAAAGTTGTAGATCTTGAGAAAATCTACATCAGTCACTATTTCCACATAACCTCAAAATTAGCTCGAAAAATGCAAAAAACTGCACATTTTTCGTTATTTATTTTTAGTTTCGTTTAAAAAAGCACGATATCATTTCACAACGTGATTAAAAAATCAGGATATCGCTCATCACTATAGATAACGCCACTTATCGCTACCACTAAAAATCCCGTATCGCAACGTATCGATACACTACAATTTCATCGATACTTGGAATGAATCGAAAAGCATAGTATCGATACAAAATATCGAGTATCGGAAGTAAAAGTATCGATACACTGGAATATCGGATCGTATCGCGCATCCCTACTATAATATAATAAATACACTTTCAATCCAAAAATTCGCTAAAAACAAGACAGTAAACTAAGCTCGCATAACCTCAAATGCGGTAGTGTCAAACTCAACTTTTACTACGACCAGTTATTCACGTTACGTCAATTATATCGTTGTCTCTTTTTACGAAGAGAATGACGTGAAGAAGACAATCGATCGTACGTTGTTACGTTTGATTTATATTAATAGAAGAAGATAGAATGTAGAAAATATGTGTTGCATAAATCGTAGATTGGATCACGTGATGGAAAAGCTCCACCGTTTTTACTGTATGTCCTATTTTGTAGAAGAAATAGTAGTTTCCGTAAAAGACCCAGTATTAACATACACATAAGTGTCAAACTAATCAATGAATATAAAAATATAAAAGACAACCCTCTTATTTTCTTTAAAATGTAGTGCTTCAAATATACAGAGTATACCAGAAGTTTTTGACACATTTTTTAGCAATTTCTCTTCTTCTAAAGCTCTTATATAGAGAGATGTTAATCCTACAGAAAAGATAAACACCTCCCCTTTCCGAAAATGTAAAATTTGTTTTTCAAAAGAGACAATTTAATTTTTAATTTATTCACACGCAGCGCCATCTAGTCATCGACTTCTCGTCCTGGTCGTCCGTTAACATATCTGGTCGTTGCTTCCGTCCTCTAACTTTTGTTACTTATTCCTTTCTTTTTTTATTCATCATAAATAATAAATTTGATTGTTTACTATATTGATGGAAGATCGTCTGCCAAAAATTCGAAGCCCAACTGACTGAAAATGTAGCCAAAAAAAAATAAAAAAATGTACAACTTAGTCTCGTATAGAAATGTTCACGTGTTACTTTTGGATAAATTCCAATAATTATGTTTTCCGAAATTCCCGCAGAAATGTAACTTGAAATATAAGCTGACTGTTGCAAATATCCGTACAATCCATTTCGCCGGAGCGTGAATCAATTATAAATTTTGGACCGAAGGTGCCAAATTCAATAAGCGTATATATTTTAGGTCATCCCACTTCGAATGATTTTAATTAGTTGGTTATTTAATAATTTTTTTTAGGAATGAGGAAGTTTAAGAAATAAATTTAGCTATAAGTTATAAATAAATGCTCCATTAACATATTATTTCAATGCTTAGGTTTGGCTTAGAAATATACAGGATTAATCGATCAATCAATAATCCCTACCATTATTGGAATGACCGAGACTACTGAATCTAAAATTTTGAAAAAAATATTACTATAGAATACAAAAAAAATTCATAGAAATTCCAAGTTCTTGAAATTGTTCACCAACTCAAAGCCGGCCCTGTCTATCGACTGAAAATTTTGGTGGCTGCGCTCCTTTCGAGAACATTCTAGAAAAGATGCTTTGATTACGCATAGGACGAGCGCGGAAAATACTAGAATTTCGAGAGTGAGTTAACACGAAGACAAAAAGTTAGTTCACCGAAGTTCTTAGTAATCGGACAGTGAATGAAAGAGTGAAGATAAATAGTGTAATATTCAAGTGGTGAAAGTAAATTAGTATACATTAAGTAGAGATAAGATTAATAAATGAATCAATAGATAGTAATTATCCATAGTGTGTATAATAATGTAGTGTAAGAATTTGAATTTAACACTCTACAAGTTGTTAGCGTTAGAAACAACTTCAAAACTATTTTTATCATGTAGGTCTCTAGGTAAGCAATAAATCTGTAGTGTTGAAAATAAATTAAACGGTAGATTTATGAGGTAATAAATGTATTCACCGAGCAACATCAATCTGCAAATGACTAAGTATAAGTGAAGCAATTATTTTAAACTTTAATTGTTTCTATATAAAACTCGTTTTGTATTTATAATTATTCCTATAATAGCCAAATAAATGTAATTGTTGATGTCATAGGTAATTAATACTATTACTATATAAAATTTTTATTTTTCAAAGAACAAAGACCGTCAACTAAGAAGAAACAACTACTTCTCGGGCTATATGCATTAAACTATTACCTATGACATCTATTGATAACACGCTTTACTAAAATATGACAATTTTGTACAGATAACTGTAATTAAGTAAGTAATTGTTTTCTACAAAAATAACTCGTTGTTGAATTTTTTTTTCGTTTATTAAACCATCTTGAGATGGAATTTAACTACCGCTAAATGAATTGAACATTTTTCAGTTTGACATTATAATTAATAATCTTTTGTGAGTTTTCTCAAAAAAACATTTCGGGGTCTTTGTTGAATTATCCTGACAATTAAAAGGATCTAAGCTTCTTAGTCGTAATTAATTAATACTAAAAATTCATTCGAAAATATATTTTTAACGGTAATTGAGAGCTGATTCAAATTTTAATTTGATTATTTGTCTAGATAAGAATAATTATAAAAGATAAGGTATGAATTTCTTTGCCTTTTATATATAGAGAAAAAAATCTCTAGAAGCTAGAAAAATGTGTCTTTAACTAATTCAGATTTGAGGGGTTGGTTAACCTGGTAGAGGACTACCTGACGGGGTGTGTGATAGCAGAATCTAGAGGGTGGAGGTATGGAGTGCCCCAGGGCTCGGTTCTTGGACCGACGCTCTGGAAGTGTGTGTTTGATGAGGTTTGTGGGATAGTATGTGAAGAGGGATGAGAGAGTACGGTGTACGCAGACGATGTGTGTCTGGTATGTACGGCACAGGGAGAGGCGGAGATAGAAAGAAAGGCGGAGATAATGTGTAGGAAGATTGTGGGGGAAGATAGAGTGGTTCGGACTGGAAGTGACGGAAGTGTGAAGTAGAGGATGATGTGTTTAGATGCTGGAGGAACGAGGAAGTGCTGAAGAAGTTGGAGAGGAAACTAGGGGAGGCGGTGTATTGGGAGAATATAGTGAAGATAATGTTGAGGGGGGAGGAGTAATTGATGGAGGTGAGTGGCTACGTGGAAAGCATGATTAGAGGGAGAGAAGGAATCGATATGGCATGAGAGGTGGGAGTGATAGATAGGGAGAAGATGACGGTGGGAACGGAAAGTGCGCGAGTGAAACATGAGTTTCCCATCTCGATCCGAAAAAAAAAAGATGAGTACCTAGCTCTTACCTTTTTACTAGATTTAAAGACAGCACATTTGAACACATTGGTTGCTCCGTCTCTTGCTATATAACTAAATATTTTGAGATCTTGTGAATCGTGGGAAACGTAAAATACTCGATAAATCGGATGATTGAGAATAACCGATTTTCCGTCATCTAACCAGTTTTTTCTCTGAAACAAAAAAAAATATTATGCAGTAGGAAAATTTTGATTTTTTTAAAGTCGTCACTATCATCCATTTTCAGTCGCTCTATCTTTGATAATTTTAATGATAGCAAAAGGAAGAATAATTAATTTAGATATATAAGTATTATTTCTTTCTTATTTCTGAAGAAAACACTTGGGAATTTTTTTAGTTCGAAGTTTCGTAACATGATAGTGACCCTTGACCGAATGGCGAGAGAAGTGTAATAAATTTATCGACTCCAGATCTAAATCTCGGCAAATTCAGCTGAAAATTCATGCACTGCTCAAAGCGGAAAGAAAGGATAAAAGCAAAATCGTGTTTCCGTTTAATACAAAACATTTTTATCGACATTTAAATGCCGAACGTACCTTTCGCTTTTTCCTAAGTGTCACTTTTACTCCGTCTACAGAAACTTCTATTGTCACCTTCTTTTTCTTGATCCCTTTGGCTTTGAATTCGTACTGAAAAACATGGACAAAATTTAAGAAAAAAACATCCTTATATTATTTAGATTTGACTTGAAACATTATTAAACAATAAAAAACTGTGATGCCGAATTAAATTCCGTTAAAACTAATTTCAATAAATCATTAGAACGTTATATAAGTATAAATATTACATAAATAAGTAAGAAGGTCGATAGGTACGAAGTCAAGTTCAGAGCGTGAAATAAACACAAAACAGTAATATGTTTATTTACTTATGGTGAACTTGACTGGTCGTATAAATATACAAGCGACAACGCATTATTCATTATTCAATATGCAATATTCAATATAATGCAGTTCAAGAAGATTCAGTATGAATGATTCAATTCAACATAATAAGTAATCCTTAAATATAAGTATGCTATACGGCTAGGAAATTATACATATAGTTAGTAATCTTAAATAGTGTTATGTATCATAGTACAATACATAGTTTAATAAATTGAACGTATCCCAGTGACAGAAGTAGTAGTTTTATTCCCTTACAATGACTCTCCAAGTGGCCAGCAACACCACCGATTAAGAGGCCTTTCCACACATTAAACCCCAACGTTTCCATTGGAGACACAACCTTTATAAATGAATAATATAGTGAAAAGGATTAGGGTTATTGAAAAAGCTTTTAGCGAAACTTTTAACGAAACCTTCAGTCAACCTCCATTTGATTTGGTGTTCTTTATCTAGCCAGTTCCGGATATCTCCTCTTATGCAATCTTTTGTGATCCTACAGAGCGGTTCCGGATCTATGAAGTCTCCTTTAGAGCTACTGCGAAGGTCTGACTAGGCTGAGGTTTTCAACGATAAGGGAGGAAAAACCACAACCCTCCTAATATAAGGAGAACCTGAGGTTTAGAATTCGAAGTCTGGTAGTAAGGACGGGTCTAAACAAGGAACTCTGCAATCGAGGCACTCAAACTAGAGACTCTGATAGCTTTGAGCAGAGTCTGGGTATAGAGCACATATGTATATCAACCAAAGCTAAAGAAAATTCTCTTTCAAGGTTTTTACCAGCTTCAGTGCCATGGTTTGTCTTAGAACCATCGGTGAACCAGATGATGTCTCCAGGATTGGTGCATCACTTGTTTCTAATTTATTATAAAACTAAATGATATTTGATGTGAAAAAATAACTTACTCGTATTCGCCGCATTGCTGCCACAATTTCGACTTTACTGGTAGGCCTGGGGACATCCAGCATACCAATGTACTGTAATAAAATAAAATAAAAATATTAATTATAGTCTGTATACTTTTAATCTTTCATCGTTTTCTTATTATTTATTTGGCATATTACAGATAATTTTCGACACTCTGGTGTAATTTATAAATATAAAACAATCACCTGCTGATATTTCGGTTCCAATGGCGTCATAATACATATGTTCGGGGAAATTGCTACGGCGCCGCTTATTTTTTTTATTACGTCATTATTTTTATAAAAAATGAATGTTTGTTATGAATACTCATCTTCACAAGATGTCAAAAAATAGAATGCTGATCAAGGTAATCTACACTACGTATGGGCAGACGAAACCCAGCACAATATTATAGAGCAGAGTTTTCAAAATGGAATGGAATTATATATATTTTCTGCCTCAGCCATTGCTTGCACCAGTTTTCTCCAAAATGATCTCCCTGAAGTACTTGAGGACATCCCACTCAATATTAGACAAAAAAGGGGGTTCATGCACGATGGTGCTCCAGAACTTTTTAGTCAGATTTCTGGGGAATACTTAGATGCAACTTATTCCAACCGTTGGACTGGTCCAGGAGGGTCTCAATAGTGGCCTCCTCGATCACCAGATCTTATTCGTGTGATATTATAAGAAATACGCCTGAAATATGTGTTCGACGATCGATGAGACGTTTATGTATTTTGGCTGGAGGCACCCTGTATGTATTTTGAGCCTTCATTTGTGAGTTAATGTCTTCGATATATGCAGTTCCAAGGAGATGCTGCTGAACATTTTTGTTCCAGGACATCTGTCTTCTTACTACTGTACACTTTCTTTTTCTTCTGTTTCTAACAAAATGTCTAAAACTTGTATCTGTTCGTTGTAATCTTTATTAAGCATTTCCTATTCCATATTCTGACATTATCCAAACATAGAATCTCTCTAAAATTTCAAAAGTTTTTTTTTCTAAAAAGTTGTTTCACTCTAACCATTAAAACTTACGACGAAACAGACAAACTAATTGGTTGAATTTTCATGTTTGAATTATTCATTCAGTTGATTGTAAGGTGGGTTGTAGCAAAAGATATAAAAAGGCGATTCTTTTTGAAGTACAGCAATTACTTTTCCAGCGGAGAATCCTGAATATATTTTTCAAATTGAATGTAGATTACTACTCTAGCTTCTCTTAATTTATTGGACGCTCGAAATACTAAACGGTTTTCTTGTAAAAAAAATGAGGGTACAGTGTTGGCTTTAGCTTGAGAAAAAATGCCATTCAATGCTATACAGACAACTCAAAAGCAACAGAAGGGACTGGGATAGGAAAAGCCTCAAGCGAAAATTGTGCCCAGCTCAAAAGATATAGAAGGCAAAGTATTATCATCATGTATAGTCAAGCAGCTATTAAAGCACTGAGCTCTTGCTTAATGCTCAATGAACTAGACGAGAACAGCATTGTCACCTAGGGAACAACAACTAGTGTCCAGAAGACTACTGAATAGAAGAGGACACTTATCTAAACTAAAGCCTGCTAATATCCTAATAGGTTAGGTTAGGTTTGTGGTGAGTGGGTCTATAAGGTCTATAAGCCTGAAATACGGTTGCATAAGATCCTAGAGAGGTTGAAATTTCTGTTCAAGGTCTGCGCCTACACCAGAGCCTGAAGGTGTTTTTGATCCATCTGTGTACCAACAGCTGACAGCTCTTAATAGTTCATCCTTACGGAGGACCCATTCGTCTCTAATTGGAATTAGGTTAGGTTTACTGTTGGAGGCATTATGTCAGAAGTCATTCCCAAAACTTTCATTCTGCTTTGGAATGTTTGGTGCATTTAGAAATATGTGCCTTCCTTTCCAGAAATATATGAAGAGGAGGAGCCTTTGCTTGGGCAGTAGCTCCATATGTGATTATTGGTCTAATAATCATCACTTATATCCAATGGATTTGTTTGGGTCCCATGCACCAAGATTTTCCACAGATCCTGCGACATGTCCACAAGGATAGGTCTAAGAGAAGAGTACTATTTTTTCTTCCCTTTGTATATTCCTTTGTGACTCAATTGGTGACCATCTATCGAAAGGATTTATAATACTTCAAGGATCTGCGTCTGATAATAGCACTTTTGTTGTGTTTTTGCCATTTTCCTCTTTGTTTATCTTTGCGGATAAGCTTACGACGGTCCTGACGGCACTTCGGCAATATTATGATTTATTTTTGGTATTAACTCCAGTAGGAATGAAGATAAATGCATAAAAATTTCCGAGGCTTTTACGGTCTAACGAAGTGTAAAGAAAACTCTTAAATCTAAACGAGATATAAATTCGTCCGAAACTTAGACCTTACAACTGAAAAATTAATGAGGCTGCAAAAGCACTTCTATATACATTTTTTTCTCAATTAATCGAATTTTAATTGGAAATATTTTGAGATGATTATATTTCTATTTGAATTGATTTTCATGATTAAAACAATAAAATCGTGCTCGATTATTCGACAGATTCAGTGGATGCTTGAAAATTGACCCTTATTTTGTATTTGTAGTGTAACGGGTGTTTCGATTAAGGGAGGTAACCTGTATCTCAGAAACTACACAATAATATAACAAAAACGTCATTTTCCTTTAATAAATGTACCGTTAGTTCCATAATATTACCATAAAATTTAAGTATTCGTAAAGATCATTTTACGTAAGATGGCTCCAGTAGGGGAGGGAGGGTGGGGCACAATGGAACAAGGGGCACAGTGAAACAGTTCGTGTACCGGACGTGCAGAAGGTTCTAGTGCAACGACATTCCAGCAGGAAGCGCTGTGCGCCACTCCCAACAAAGCCAGCTAATTCTCTCCTCCTCACCAGTAGGGATGGCGATTCTTTCTAAAAAAGATCGATTTTTAAATCGATTCGAATCGTAACCTGATGAATCGATATATAAAAAATCGAGGTCTAAAAGATCGATTTCAAAAAAATCGATTTTTTTCAAGTTTGTATTTTTTACAATGTAAATATAAATCGATATTTTTTATTGAAAAACAACAAGAAAGGTACCTCTAAATAAACAATCTCTTTCCGGGATCTCTTATCAGTAAAATTGGGGATTTTTTTTAGGTCCAGGGAATTCGATAATAATAACAATTATTATTTTATTACCATATTATTACCACAAAGTATCGGATTAGGAATGTGTGAGATTAATGGAAAATAATAATCGATAAAATAAAAATCGATTTTTCTTCATTCAAAATTAATGGATTTGTCGAAAAAATCAAGTTTAATAAAAAATAAATCGATTTCTGCGAAAAGATCGTTGATTTTTTTTTGATTGTTTTAAAAATGGACATGCTTTTCGTATATATTCCGATAATAAACGTCAGAGATTTATTCGTTAACGATATTTATCGGATTGAAAAAAAATCAAATAAAATTTGGAAAAATGGTCAGTAATTGTTGAAAAACTGTCAAAATTGGTTAATAATTGTTGAAAAATGGTCAATAATTTTTAAAAAATGAACAATAATTGTTGAAAAATTTGGAAAAATGGTCAGTAATTGTTGCAAAATTGTCAAAATTGGTCAATAATTGTTGAAAAATGGTCAATAATTAAAAAAAAATGATCAATAATTGTTGAAAAATTTGGAAAAATGGTCAGTAATTGTTGGAAAACTGTCAAAATTGGTCAATAATTGTTGAAAATGGTCAATAATTTTAAAAAAATGATCAATAATTGTTGAAAAATTTGGAAAAATGGTCAGTAATTGTTGAAAAACTGTCAAAATTGGTCAATAATTGTAAAAAATGGTCAATAATTTTTAAAAAATGATCAATAATTATTAAAAAATTTGGAAAAATGGACAATAATTGTTGCAATACTGTCAAAATTGGTCAATAATTTAAAAAAAATGATCAGTAATTGTCAAAATTGGTCAATAATGGCTAAAAACTGTCAATAATTGTTAAAAAATTGTCAATAATTGTCAAAAACTGCTGAAAATTGTCAATAATTGTCAAAAACTGCTGAAAATTGTCAATAATTGTCAAAAATTTTGAAAAGTGGTCGATAATTATCGAAAATTTGAAAAAAAAATTTTAAAATGGCCAATAATTGTCTATTATTGTCAAAAACTGTTGAAAAGTGTCAATAATTGTTAAAATTTTGAAAAATGGTCAGTAATTGTTGCAAAACTGTCAAAATTGGTCAATAATTTAAAAAAAAATGGTCAATAAATGTTGAAAAACTGTCAAAATTGGACAATAATTGTAAAAAATAGTCAATAATTTTTTAAAAATGGTCAATAATTGTTGAAAAACTGTCAAAATTGGCCAATAATTGTAAAAAATGGTCAATAATTTCAAAAAAATGGTCAAAAATTGTCAAAAAGTTTAGAGAAATGGTCAATTGTTGAAAAACTGTCAAAATTGGTCAATAATTTTTTAAAAATGATCAGTAATTGTTGAAAAACTGTCAAAATTGGTCAATAATTTTTTAAAATGATCAGTAATTGTTGAAAAACTGTCAAAATTGGTAAATAATTGTTGAAAATGGTCAATAATTTTTAAAAAATGATCAATAATTGTTGAAAAATTTGGAAAAATGGTCAGTAATTGTTGAAAAACTGTCAAAATTGGTCAATAATTTTAAAAAAATGATCAATAATTGTTGAAAAATTTGGAAAAATGGTCAGTAATTGTTGAAAAACTGTCAAAATTGGTCAATAATTGTTGAAAATGGTCAATAATTTTTAAAAAATGATCAATAATTGTTGAACAATTTGGAAAAATGGTCAGTAATTGTTGAAAAACTGTCAAAATTGGTCAATAATTGTAAAAAATGGTCAATAATTTTTAAAAAATGATCAATAATTGTTAAAAAATTTGGAAAAATGGACAATAATTGTTGCAATACTGTCAAAATTGGTCAATAATTTAAAAAAAATGATCAGTAATTGTCAAAATTGGTCAATAATGGCTAAAAACTGTCAATAATTGTTAAAAAATTGTCAATAATTGTCAAAAACTGCTGAAAATTGTCAATAATTGTCAAAAATTTTGAAAAGTGGTCGATAATTATCGAAAATTTGAAAAAAAAATTTTAAAATGGCCAATAATTGTCTATTATTGTCAAAAACTGTTGAAAAGTGTCAATAATTGTTAAAATTTTGAAAAATGGTCAGTAATTGTTGCAAAACTGTCAAAATTGGTCAATAATTTAAAAAAAAATGGTCAATAAATGTTGAAAAACTGTCAAAATTGGACAATAATTTTTTAAAAATGGTCAATAATTGTTGAAAAACTGTCAAAATTTGCCAATAATTGTAAAAAATGGTCAATAATTTCAAAAAAATGGTCAAAAATTGTCAAAAAGTTTAGAGAAATGGTCAATTGTTGAAAAACTGTCAAAATTGGTCAATAATTTTTTAAAAATGATCAGTAATTGTTGAAAAACTGTCAAAATTGGTCAATAATTTTTTAAAAATGATCAGTAATTGTTGAAAAACTGTCAAAATTGGTAAATAATTGTCAATTAATTGTTAAAAATAGACGATTTTTGTCAAAAACTGTCAATAATTGTTAAAAAATGAATTTACTGTTTGTACCCTTACTTTGTGGAATCTACTCATATTACTTTTTTGAATGAAACTAAGTGTTTTTAATTAATTCCACTATTTAATGAAAAAATTATGAAAACTCTAAGATATTGATAATAATTAATGTTAAAAAATGGTCAATAATCGTCAAAAGGTGTCAAAATTTTGAAAAATAGTCAATAAATAATACGAGAGCCGTTATCGAAAATCCACTCCTTAAACACACGTAATTTATACAAAATCGATTAATATTACTCGAAAAATCGATTATAACAAAATAATAATTGATTTATATAAAAATCGTTTAATTTTTCAAACATCCCTACTTATAGAGTTCCCTATAAGCTTTTTTGAAAAAAAAAAGCAACAGTGCCTGTCGAGTCTACTGGGATCCGAGCGGTTCCGCTCTCATCACCTCTTGCGATGTTGCCGGGGCAATTGAAAAAAAAGCCGCTCCACCAAAAACACAAAAAAAATCGAAAGACGATTTTCAAGGGTGAAATATCGATTCACTGAATCGATTCAATACAACATATCGATTTATTAGGTCCGAGGAATCGATTATTCGATTAATCGATTTCAGATCGCCATCCCTACTCACTAGTTGCGTGCCAGATATGACGAGGTGAGGTGCTGTTTTTCGTAGCTAAAGTAAAAAATTTTCGCCTCCAGGTAAGACTGATTTTCTACTGCTTCATGTTCGTGATAGACAGTGAGGAAAACCGAAATGGTGTGTTTGGGATTCCTTGAAACAGAAGAGATTGGGGCGCAATGAAACATTTCACGGAACCCCATGAGTGTTTCATTGTGCCCCATGTGTTTTTCATTGAGCAGTAAGTATTGTTTTTTCTTTTTGTTTCAGAAATGCTGTGAAATCGACAGCGAAAAACTAGCTCTTCTTGGAAGATGACATGAAGGCAGCTGTGGAAATGGTCATGAATAGAAACTGTTTAAGACGTGATGCTGCATTGAAGAACGTGTGTTATGTCACTTTATCAAGATATGTGAAGGAAACAAAAGAATATAGTGAGGGTGGGGAAGAAAATATGAAATATGCACCTAACTACTGATCGTCACACTAGAGAAGGAGGAGAAATTGAAAAACTACCTCATTATGTACTCTAAGATGTTTTATGGCCTACCAGTTGAAGATTGCAGACGAGTTGCATACGAAATGGCAGTGATGAACAAAAAGACGAAGAAGAAAATTGCTGGCATTGATTGGTTTTACGGTTTTCTGAAAAGGCACCCCAAACTCAGCCAAAGAACTCCTGAGCCTTGCAGCTTGTCTCGTGCTAATTCGTTCACCAAAGCAAATGTAGATGTGTTCTTCAATAACTTGGAAATACTGTATCAACAGCACCCAGAGCTTGGAGATGGTACAAGAGTGTTCAATTTGGATGAAACTGTACTAAAAACCCCAACGAAAAAGGCGCGAAGCAAGTTTGCAAAGGTACAAGTGGAGAAAAAGGCATTAACGTCACCACAGTGTCCATAATTTCTGCGTCTGGCAACACTATTACGCCAGTCATGATTTTTCCACGTGTTCTTGTCAAAGTCCACATGACTCAAGGAGCACCTCCAGGCACACTGTGCTTAGCCACCCCTAGCGGTTGGATGACATCAGAGGAACTTATTAAGCATTTCATTCGCCACACTTGCAATTCTAGAGAGAACCCCACTCTATTAATCTATGACAATGTAGAAAGTCACTTGCCCAAGAAGCTTGTATAATGTGCAAGGAGATTGGTGTCTCAGTTTTGACTTTACCTCCCCATTCATCCAACAAAATGCAACCCCTAGCCGTTTAAAACTTATTATAATGCAGCTCTTGACTCTTGGATGATGCAAAACCCCGGCAAAACTGCGTCAATTTATAATACAGCTTCCTTCGTGAACATACCTCATCAGAAAAGCAAGACCCTTCCAACATAATTGCAGGTTCCAAAAAAAGTGGGATACATCCATTTGATCGAGATGTTTCTACCGAAGCAGATTTCATATGCAATTATGTGACTGATCGACCGCCTCCTACTGTTGTGGATGATCAACCACCTAAGACCAATATAGTTATGCTGTGCCAAGTGATTCGCCCAACGGTTCCCTCCTTCAAGTGGAAGATGGAGTAGCTTTCGTAGAAGAAGGAGCAGCTTCCCTAGAAGAAGAAGCAGTTTCTTTAGAAGAAGGAGCAGCTGCAAACAATATAGTCATCGGTGTCCTCGATCCAGGAGCTGGTCCAAGTCATGCTTTTCTATCTCCAGAAGATTTTCGTGGTTATCCAAAAGCAGGAGAGCGAAAAACTGGTCGAAAGTAGAGGAAAAAAGGGAAGAGTACGATAGCCACGAGCACTCCAGAAATGAAAGCCATTGCAGAGAAGAAGAAGCCGATTCAAACTTCCAGAATATTGTCAGTCAAAAGGAAGGTGTTCGTAAATCAACCGAAACCGAAGAAGAAAAAAATTTAGTGAACAAGCTCCAATTCATTCATCATCAGAGGACGACGAAGAAGACGATGGAGAAGTTGAATATGCAGACATGGATATAGATGAGGAGATTATTGCTGTTGAGTCTGACTATTTCGCAGAATTGAACCGTCTTCCTGTTTTGATCGAGTTCAAGCTTAGAAGCCAATCCAAATTCTATGTTGGTCAAATCACCAAGATGAAAGACGATGAGGGGGACTATGAGGTTAAATTCTTACGATACCGAAGATGCAACACCTTTGTCGAACCTCTTGTGGATGACATAGCCAAAGACATAAAGATGTTGCTGGAAAATCCTTCTGTGGTTCGGGGTACTAAAAGACAAAAAGGATTCATCTCATTCAAGGTTGATTTTGGCAGTTTGAACATTGGCTAAACGTAAAAGGATTTCGTGTTTGTGCCTTCTTAAAATCGATATTGAACTTATTTCACATTTCAGATACCTCTTTTTTTTAAATGCCTTTCCTTACCATCACTGGTCACAGGAGAAAATTAAAATGTTGAAAAAAAATTCAGGTGGGGAGCTATGGTCAAAACCAACTTTTGCGTTCCATTGTGCCCCACCCTCCCCTACTTTTTCCTCTATCTTGTAAGATAACTGGTAGAGATGAGTGGGAAAGCTGACTTAAATGCCTAATAAAATATCATATCATCGTTTTATTCCAATTAATTCAACGGTCGATAGATGGCGGTGATTGAACAAATGTTTTGTATTCAACTTTTTTTGGGAATATTTAAATGAGATGCTTGAAAGAGGATGGAATTTAAAAAAGACGGTTAAAACTGCTTCTCAATATCTATTTTTCATTTCAATACTGTAAGAAATTTGGGAGTCCTGTTCGTGTCCCAATTTCCATACATAACCTCTACGTGTCCGACTGTAACAAAGATATCTTATAATTGCATTTTGATTAATCTCGTTAATAAAACACGCTTTTCTGAGTAAATTGACAAAAGGTTCTACATACTTCAGCAGTTCAAGCGATGTGTATATCACAATGAAATAGGTGTTTCAGTATTCAGAGCACTAACTGTAACTCAATTAAAATTATCGCCGAAGATGAAGAGGTAGCAAAGTTCATTTGTGCGGAAATTCGGGTTGTATATTTATCATATTTGTGTGAAATCTTTTAAATTTTATTCGGAATTTGTTAAATTTAAGGAAGGAAAAAATAGGGATTGCATTACAGACAATTTGAAGCCCACTAATGACTAATATAAATTTTTTATATGGATTAGCCAATGTTTATGTCCACACTATGCCGCTGTTTGCCAATTGGCAAGAATCGATTAAATAAAAATCGATTTTTCTTTATTCAAAATTAAACGATTTGTCAAAAATCGATTTTAATAAAAAAGGAATTTTAATAAAGGAAGGAAAAAATAGGGATTGCATTACAGACAATTTGAAGCCCACTAATGACTAATATAAATTTTTTATATGGATTAGCCAATCTTTATGTCCACACTATGCCGCTGTTTGCCAATTGGCAAGAATCGATTAAATAAAAATCGATTTTTCTTTATTCAAAATTAAACGATTTGTCAAAAATCGATTTTAATAAAAATAAATCCATTTCTGCGAAAACATCGATTTTTTTTTAAATTATTTTAAAAAGTACATGCTTTTCATATTCCGATAATAAACCTGAGAGATTCATTCATTTACAATTTATTAGATTAAAAATCAAATAAAATTATTTGAAAATTGTCAAAAATTTTGAAATATGATCAAAAATGGTCAATAATTGTCAAAAACTGTTAAACATGGACAATTTTTATCAAAAATGGCCAATAAATATCCAAAATTGTCAATAATTGTTAAAATTTTGAAAAATGGTCGAAAATTGTCAAAAATTTTCAAAAAAACTTGAAAATGGTCAAAAATTGTCAAAAATGGTCAATAATTGTCAAAAATGGACGATAATTGTCAAAAACTATCAAAAATGGTCAATAATTTTGGAAAATTGTTAAAATTTTTGGAAAATTGTCAAAAATTATGAAAAATTCTCAAAAATGGCCAATGATTGTCAAAAACTATCAAAGATGGTCAAAAATTGTCAAAAACTGTCAAAAACGGACAATTATTTTTAAAAATTGTCAAAATTTTGAAAAATAGTTGATAATTGTCAAAAATTGTTGAAGTTTTTGAAAAATTGTCAAAAACTAAACCTAAGAGATTCAATGATTAATAATTTATTAGATTAATAATCAAAAAAACTTATTTGAAAATTGTCAAAAATTTTGAAATATGGTCAAAAATGGGCAATAATTGTCAAAAACTGCCAAAAAGTGTCAATAATTGTCAATAATTGTCAATAATTGTCAATAATTGTTAATATTTTGAAAAATGGTCGATAATTGTCAAAAATTTTGAAATATGATCAAAAATGGTCAATAATTGTCAAAAACTGTTAAACATGGACAATTTTTATCAAAAATGGCCAGTAAATATCCAAAATTGTCAATAATTGTTAAAATTTTGAAAAATGGTCGAAAATTGTCAAAAATTTTCAAAAAAACTTGAAAATGGTCAAAAATTGTCAAAAATGGTCAATAATTGTCAAAAATGGACGATAATTGTCAGAAACTATCAAAAATGGTTAATAATTTTGAAAAATTGTTAAAATTTTTGGAAAATTGTCAAAAATTATGAAAAATTCTCAAAAATGGCCAATGATTGTCAAAAACTATCAAAGATGGTCAAAAATTGTCAAAAACTGTCAAAAACGGACAATTATTTTTAAAAATTGTCAAAATTTTGAAAAATAGTTGATAATTGTCAAAAATTGTTGAAGTTTTTGAAAAATTGTCAAAAAGTAAACCTAAGAGATTCAATGATTAATAATTTATTAGATTAATAATCAAAAAAACTTATTTGAAAATTGTCAAAAATTTTGAAATATGGTCAAAAATGGGCAATAATTGTCAAAAACTGCCAAAAATTGTCAATAATTGTCAATAATTGTCAATAATTGTCAATAATTGTCAATAATTGTTAATATTTTGAAAAATGGTCGATAATTGTCAAATTTTTTTTAAAAACTTGAAAAATGGTCAAAAATTGTCAAAAATGGTCAATAATTGTCAAAAATGGACGATAATTATCAAAAACTATCAAAAATGGTCAATAATTTTGTAAAAATGGTAAAAATTTTTGAAAAATTGTTAAAATTTTTGAAAAATTGTTAAAATTTTTGAAAAATTGTCAAATATTATGAAAAATTCTCAAAAATGGTCAATGATTGTCAAAAACTATCAAAGATGGTCAAAAATTGGCAAAAACTGTCAAAAATGGACAATTATTTTTAAAAATTGTCAAAATTGTGAAAAATAGTTGATAATTGTCAAAAATTGTTGAAGTTTTTGAAAAATTGTCAAAAATTTTGAAGTATGGTCAATAATTTTGAAATATGGTCAATAATTTTGAAAAATGGTCTAAAATTTTGAAAAATTGTCAAAAATGGTCAAAAACTATCAAAAATTGTCAATTATTGTTAAAAACTGTTAAAAATGGACAATTATGGTCAAAATTTGTCAAAAATGGTTAAAAATTGTCATCATTTGGAAAAATGGTCACTAATTTTGAAAAATTCTCAAAAATGGCCAATGATTGTCAAAAACTATCAAAGATGATCAAAAATTATCAAAAACTGTCAAAAATGGACAACTATTTTTAAAAAATTGTCAAAAACTAAACCTAAGAGATTCATTCATTAACAATTTATTAGATTAAAAATCAAATAAAATTATTTGAAAATTGTCAAAAATTTTGAAATATGGTCAAAAATGGTCAATAATTATCAAAAATTGTCAATAATTGTTAAAATTTTGAAAAATGGTCGATAATTGTCAAATTTTTTTTAAAAAACTTGAAAAATGGTCGATAATTGTCAAATTTTTTTTAAAAAACTTGAAAAATGGTCAAAAATTGTCAAAATTGGTCAATAATTGTCAAAAATGGAGGATAATTGTCAAAAACTATCAAAAATGGTCAATAATTTTGTAAAAATGGTCAAAATTTTGTAAAAATGGTCAAAATTTTTGAAAAATTGTTAAAAATTTTGAAAAATTGTCAAAAATTATGAAAAATTCTCAAAAATGGTCAATGATTGTCAAAAACTATCAAAGATGGTCAAAAATTGTCAAAAACTCTCAAAAATGGACAATTATTTTTAAAAATTGTCAAAATTTTGGAAAATAGTTGATAATTATCAAAAATTGTTGAAGTTTTTGAAAAATTGTCAAAAATTTGGAAATATGGTCAATAATGTTGAAATATGGTCAATAATTTTGAAAAATGGTCTAAAATTTTGAAAAATTGTCAAAAATGGTCAAAAACTATCAAAAATTGTCAATTATTGTTAAAAACTGTTAAAAATGGACAATTATGGTCAAAATCTGTCAAAAATGGTTAAAAATTGTCATCATTTGGAAAAATGGTCACTAATTTTGAAAAATTCTCAAAAATGGCCAATGATTGTCAAAAACTATCAAAGATGATCAAAAATTATCAAAAACTGTCAAAAATGGACAATTATTTTTAAAAATTGTCAAAATTTTGAAAAATAGTTGATAATTGTCAAAAATTGTTGAAGTTTTCTAAAAATTGTCAAAAACTAAACCTAAGAGATTCATTCATTAAAAATTTATTAGATTAAAAATCAAATAAAATTATTTTTTAAAATTGTCAAAAATTTTGAAATATGGTCAAAAATGGTTAATAATTGTCAAAATCTGTTAAAAATGGACAATTTTTAACAAAAATGGTCAATAATTATCCAAAATTGTCAAAAACTGCCAAAAATTGTCAATAATTGTTAAAATTTTGAAAATTGGTCGATAATTGTCAAATTTAAAAAAAAAACTTGAAAAATGGTCAAAAATTGTCAAAATTGGTCAATAATTGTCAAAAATGGACGATAATTGTCAAAAACTATCAAAAATGGTCAATAATTTTGTAAAAATGGTCAAAATTTTTGAAAAATTGTCAAAAATTATGAAAAATTCTCAAAAATGGTCAATGATTGTCAAAAACTATCAAAGATGGTCAAAAATTGTCAAAAACTTTCAAAAATGGACAATTATTTTTAAAAATTGTCAAAATTTTGAAAAATAGTTGATAATTGTCAAAAATTGTTGAAGTTTTTGAAAAATTGTCAAAAATTTTGAAATATGGTCAATAATTTTGAAAAATGGTCTAAAATTTTGAAAAAATGTCAAAAATGTCAAAAACTATCAAAAATTGTCAATTAATGTTAAAAACTGTTAAAAATGGACAATTATGGTCAAAATCTGTCAAAAATGGTTAAAAATTGTCATCATTTGGAAAAATGGTAACTAATTTTGAAAAACAGTCAAAATGGTCAATAGTTGTTAAAAATGGTCAATATTGTTAAAATTTTGAAAAATGGTCAATAATTGTTAAAATTTTGAGAAATGGTCAATAAATAATACGAGCCGTTTCCGAAAATCGATTTAAACACGTAATTTATGAAATCGATTTACTAAAAATCGATTAATATTACTATAAAAATCGTTAACTAAAAATCGATTACAAAAATATAATAATCGATTTATATAAAAATCGATTATTTTTTAACATCCCTACGAGAACTCCACAACTCGAGGATCAGTTTCTTCAAATTAATGACGAACATCCAGAAACAAGTAAATACTTCCAGTTATTTTGAAAGATGTACCTCTCATAATTAGAAGACGTATAATTTTGCAGTAATCGAACGGGAGAAAAGCGATTCGAACTGTCAACAAAAACATATTATCCTGTCATGTTTCTCGACGAAATTCATCGCTTTTACGATCATTTCCAGTTCTTGTTAGGAAGCAAAAACAATGAAATCGTGACTTTTATTCTGGTAGTAATGATCTCGAACGCAACCATCAAAAAAACTTCGCCTTGAAATAAAGAAAATGACCGCTAAAGTTACATAATTTGAGGTCGTCGTGTGATAAAACGGATTCTCTCCGCTTTCATTTTTCTTTCGGCGTGTCTATTATATCCCAAAAAAAAAGCATCCAATAACAATGATGATTTATAGTGTGGTCTCTAGAGAGAAAAATGTATTTTGTTTTCATTCCATCAATGATTCTAAATTTAACCAGTTCAAGACACTAGTTGGACTTTTAGGAAAAATAAATTCAAGTTTTTGAAAAATTGTCAAAAACTAAACCTAAGAGATTCATTCATTAACAATTTATTAGATTAATAATAAAAAAAAATTATTTGAAAATTGTCAAAAATTTTGAAATATGGTCAAAAATGGTCAATAATTGTCAAAATTGTCAAAAACTGCCAAAAATTGTTAATATTTTGAGAAATGGTCGATAAGTGTCAAATTTTTTTTAAAAAACTTGAAAAATGGTCAAAAATGGTCAATAATTGTCAAAAATGGACGATAATTGTCAAAAACTATCAAAAATGGTCAATAATTTTGTAAAAATGGTCAATGTCTATTATATCCCAAAAAAAAGCATCCAATAACAATGATGATTTATAGTGTGGTCTCTAAAGAGAAAAATGTACTTTGTTTTCATTCCATCAATGATTCTAAATTTAACCAGTTCAATACACTAGTTGGACTTTTAGGAAAAATAAATTCAATTAAGTTTATCTTTCTAAACAGATGGAAAATGATTAGAGTAATTTTGTTTTGCTCTAAGCTAACTTTTATTTAAATTCTACAAGGCGTTTCTACCTTTTCCTCCTTAGTTTTTTTTAAATTCATTAGTATTCTTTATCGACGCCAAAAAGGTAGTGGCGCCCTCAATTTTTACAACCTTCCTGTTATTCTTGTATGACATAAACTTGGGGTCGAATCACCCTTGAGGAGTCTCTAGCCGGAGCCCTTCAAGCTGGAGCGATTACCGTTACAAATTGGCGCCCTGTAAGTTTACAAATTAGCGCCATCTACCGTTACAAGATCATCGATTAAAAACTTATACTAACAAGAATATCCTTTAGTTTTATGAATGGATATTTGTTGACAGAAAAAACTTAAAAGACAATCTTCGTACTATGTAACTATTATTTTTTCTAAAAAATTATAAATTCATGGTATGTTAAGTATTTAATTATTAATTCAACCTTCTAAATAGGAGAGTTTCAACACATTCAAGGAATTTAATTCAATTCTTTGCTATTATGCGAGATGCATTTCGTTGCATTCCTGTTAAATGAGCAACTGAAACTCCAAATGTTAAATAATAATAAACTACAAGCAGTAGATAAATGACTGTTTTCATTACATTCTAAAATGTTATGAGGTAAATGTTATTGACCTACAGACTTACACAAGCCGTTCAGTTGTAAAAACAACGAATTAAGTTTATAACACTCGGCATTATTATTTACTTGTAATGTTTATAGTTACTTACATTTTTTTAGTTTAACTAATCGAAATAAAAAAATATATACACTTTGTTCATTTGAAAAGGACCCACCCTTGATATTTCAGAAACAGGACATACTAGAAAGAAATGCCGAAACACCCTCCCTACAGGAGATACCCCTTGAATTTTTTCAAATGGCATTAGGCATCAAGTCATACCTCATTTAAAAGGTCTGGTAAATCTCTATTCAATCATTTTATTTTGCCTTTGATTCCAGCCTTCCATTATTATTTAATCGTTGTTCAAAATTGGCTCTCTCTCAACTTTTCGTATGCCCCCGTATTAGGTTATGACCGAAAGACTCTTTAACGAATAAAAAATTCACAAATAGTGAAAAGACAACTGTTAACAAGAAATAACTGTTATTTAATCATGTGTGCAAAGTGACCACCGTTAACATTCAGGCAATAAAAGTTGAAAGAGAGCCATTTTTAAACAACGATTAAATAACAAAGGAAGCCTGGTATCAAAGGCCAAACAAAATGATTGGATAGAGCTTCACCAGACCTTTTAAATGAGGTATGACTTGATACCTGATGCCATTTGAAAAAATGTAAGAGGGGGTCTCCAGAAGGGAGGGGGTTTATGACATTAGCGCCAAAAAGTGTCCCCCTCAAGTTAAAAGTTGACGTGTTTCGGCATTTCTTTCTAATATGTCACATTTCTGAAATATTAGGGGTGGGTCCTTTTCAAATGAACACAGTGTATACACGGGACATACTGTATATTTCATAAACGTTGCAAACTATTTACATATGTATCTACATAATACAATGATTGATACAAACAAAAGAAAACTAATTTTCTCACGATAGAATTTGAATGAACTTCTATGGTGTCCTCGACAATGATAAATATACAGTATAGTCGGGGAAATAGGGATAGTCCTTTTATCTGATCATATATAGTAAAAAGGACATATTTCTTTGATTATAGTTTTAGAATTGTCATCAAAGGACTGACAAACTGCGAAGACGTAGAAATATGAAATAGAAAAGGAAGGAGTCCAAATCGCGAAAATAAACCAACCCATTTATATGGTGGAATTAGACGTGGAAGAAAGGGATAAGATAAGAAAAATCCAACATATACAACAAGTGAGGATAAGATGGGAAGAACGGAAGAGAAGAAATGGAACAAGGGACAAGCTAGCTATCTGCGCAAACTGCCAGGGAGTACACCCAGCAAATTATAAGGGATGCTCACAGGCCCCAAATAACGGGACGACGAGGAAACCAGCCCCAAAAGGAACGAAGCCAGGAGTGAGCTACGCCCAAGCGAAATTCAAAAAGAAGACGACGTTCACTCCGACGAAACAACAGATTCTCGAAGACTGACAAGACTGTTAGCTCAGCTAATGGCCTAAAATGACCTATAGAGAATCTCAGGAAGACCCACCCAGGAGGAGGCCCGACACATCCATAGAAATACAACAAGTTAGGATATGATGGGAAGAACGGAAGAGAAGAAATGGACCAAGGGACAAGCTATCTGCGCAAACTGCTAGGGAGAACACCCAGCAAATTATAAGGGATGCTCACAGGCCCCAAATAACAGGACGTCGAGGAAACCAGCCCCAAAAGGAACGAAGCCAGGAGTGAGCTACGCCCAAGCGAAATTCGAAAAGAAGACGACGTTCACACCGACGAAACAACAGATTCTCAAAGACTGACAAGACTGTTAGCTCAGCTAATGGCCTAAAATGACCTATAGAGAATCTCAGGAAGACCCACCCAGGAGGAGGCCCGTCACATCCATAGAAATACAACAAGTTAGGATATGATGGGAAGAACGGAAGAGAAGAAATGGACCAAGGGACAAGCTATCTGCGCAAACTGCCAGGGAGAACACCCAGCAAATTATAAGGGATGCTCACAGGCCCCAAATAACAGGACGTCGAGGAAACCAGCCCCAAAAGGAACGAAGCCAGGAGTAAGCTACGCCCAAGCGAAATTCAAAAAGAAGACGACGTTCACACCGACGAAACAACAGATTCTCAAAGACTGACAAGACTGTTAGCTCAGCTAATGCCTAAAAAGACCTATAGATAATCTCAGGAAGACCCACCCAGGAGGAGGCCCGACACATCCATAGAAATACAACAAGTTAGGATATGATGGGAAGAACGGAAGAGAAGAAATGGACCAAGGGACAAGCTATCTGCGCAAACTGCCAGGGAGAACACCCAGCAAATTATAAGGGATGCTCACAGGCCCCAAATAACAGGACGTCGAGGAAACCAGCCCCAAAAGGAACGAAGCCAGGAGTGAGCTACGCCCAAGCGAAATTCAAAAAGAAGACGACGTTCACACCGACGAAACAACAGATTATCAAAGACTGACAAGACTGTTAGCTCAGCTAATGCCTAAAAAGACCTATAGATAATCTCAGGAAGACCCACCCAGGAGGAGGCCCGACACATCCATAGAAATACAACAAGTTAGGATATGATGGGAAGAACGGAAGAGAAGAAATGGACCAAGGGACAAGCTATCTGCGCAAACTGCCAGGGAGAACACCCAGCAAATTATAAGGGATGCTCACAGGCCCCAAATAACAGGACGTCGAGGAAACCAGCCCCAAAAGGAACGAAGCCAGGAGTGAGCTACGCCCAAGCGAAATTCAAAAAGAAGACGACGTTCACACCGACGAAACAACAGATTCTCAAAGACTGACAAGACTGTTAGCTCAGCTAATGGCCTAAAATGATCTATAGAGAATCTCAGGAAGACCCACCCAGGAGGAGGCCCGACACATCCATAGAAATACAACAAGTTAGGATATGATGGGAAGAACGGAAGAGAAGAAATGGACCAAGGGACAAGCTATCTGCGCAAACTGCTAGGGAGAACACCCAGCAAATTATAAGGGATGCTCACAGGCCCCAAATAACAGGACGTCGAGGATACCAGCCCCAAAAGGAACAAAGCCAGGAGTAAGCTACGCCCAAGCGAAATTCAAAAAGAAGACGACGTTCACACCGACGAAACAACAGATTCTCAAAGACTGACAAGACTGTTAGCTCAGCTAATGCCTAAAAAGACCTATAGATAATCTCAGGAAGACCCACCCAGGAGGAGGCCCGACACATCCATAGAAATACAACAAGTTAGGATATGATGGGAAGAACGGAAGAGAAGAAATGGACCAAGGGACAAGCTATCTGCGCAAACTGCCAGGGAGAACACCCAGCAAATTATAAGGGATGCTCACAGGCCCCAAATAACAGGACGTCGAGGAAACCAGCCCCAAAAGGAACGAAGCCAGGAGTGAGCTACGCCCAAGCGAAATTCAAAAAGAAGACGACGTTCACACCGACGAAACAACAGATTATCAAAGACTGACAAGACTGTTAGCTCAGCTAATGCCTAAAAAGACCTATAGAGAATCTCAGGAAGACCCACCCAGGAGGAGGCCCGACACATCCATAGAAATACAACAAGTTAGGATATGATGGGAAGAACGGAAGAGAAGAAATGGACTAAGGGACAAGCTATCTGCGCAAACTGCCAGGGAGAACACCCAGCAAATTATAAGGGATGCTCACAGGCCCCAAATAACAGGACGTCGAGGAAACCAGCCCCAAAAGGAACGAAGCCAGGAGTAAGCTACGCCCAAGCGAAATTCAAAAAGAAGACGACGTTCACACCGACGAAACAACAGATTCTCAAAGACTGACAAGACTGTTAGCTCAGCTAATGGCCTAAAATGACCTATAGAGAATCTCAGGAAGACCCACCCAGGAGGAGGCCCGACACATCCATAGAAATACAACAAGTTAGGATATGATGGGAAGAACGGAAGAGAAGAAATGGACCAAGGGACAAGCTATCTGCGCAAACTGCTAGGGAGAACACCCAGCAAATTATAAGGGATGCTCACAGGCCCCAAATAACAGGACGTCGAGGAAACCAGCCCCAAAAGGAACGAAGCCAGGAGTAAGCTACGCCCAAGCGAAATTCAAAAAGAAGACGACGTTCACACCGACGAAACAACAGATTCTCAAAGACTGACAAGACTGTTAGCTCAGCTAATGGCCTAAAATGATCTATAGAGAATCTCAGGAAGACCCACCCAGGAGGAGGCCCGACACATCCATAGAAATACAACAAGTTAGGATATGATGGGAAGAACGGAAGAGAAGAAATGGACCAAGGGACAAGCTATCTGCGCAAACTGCCAGGGAGAACACCCAGCAAATTATAAGGGATGCTCACAGGCCCCAAATAACAGGACGTCGAGGAAACCAGCCCCAAAAGGAACGAAGCCAGGAGTAAGCTACGCCCAAGCGAAATTCAAAAAGAAGACGACGTTCACACCGACGAAACAACAGATTCTCAAAGACTGACAAGACTGTTAGCTCAGCTAATGGCCTAAAATGACCTATAGAGAATCTCAGGAAGACCCACCCAGGAGGAGGCCCGACACATCCATAGAAATACAACAAGTTAGGATATGATGGGAAGAACGGAAGAGAAGAAATGGACCAAGGGACAAGCTATCTGCGCAAACTGCTAGGGAGAACACCCAGCAAATTATAAGGGATGCTCACAGGCCCCAAATAACAGGACGTCGAGGAAACCAGCCCCAAAAGGAACGAAGCCAGGAGTAAGCTACGCCCAAGCGAAATTCAAAAAGAAGACGACGTTCACACCGACGAAACAACAGATTCTCAAAGACTGACAAGACTGTTAGCTCAGCTAATGGCCTAAAATGACCTATAGAGAATCTCAGGAAGACCCACCCAGGAGGAGGCCCGACACATCCATAGAAAGATGAGTCGGGATTTTAACTGGGGATACTTATAACAAGTGGATCCACTCTATAAGGTCGATCGTCTTTAGTCGGCTAAGGATTTGCCCCTTATAGAGGCAGCCAAAAAAACACACACAACAGAAGACAAGGAACAACGAGAAGACCGCTGAAGAAATAACCACCGTGGTTACATAGCCAAGAAGAAGACCCCAGCCAGCAGCTATTTGGCTAGGGAAACGCGAACGTCGAGGACCCATCGGATGAGATGGAAGGTTGGTAGAAATTATTCCCGAGATGAATCCTGGGAGAGACGGGTTCATCTCGCATATGTGTGTGTGTTCGATTATAGTCTGAGTTTCTTCTACATACATTGTCAATAGAAATTCAGGAAAAACGTAAAATTTTCATCGTTCAGCTCAGCAAATAATACATTGTTTTAATCGAGCGTCCATCGTATGCTAAAAACATTTCAAACTTAATTACTTCCGAGTCAAAAGGTCTGACGTTTAAACCTATTGTGAATATTATAATTAAACGGCTCGCAGGAGACTTTTTCTTTTCGGTTAATCTAAACTTGAACACGTTTTCACCACTTACGCCTCGTAAGTTCTAGAAGCACTACGGAGTTCAACTTAAACGTTGAAATTGTTGGAAGGGGATTAGAGAACCAATTATGTCACTCATTATTTCGTAGAAGTCAGGATTTCCTGACTGTAACTACTTAAATTATATACACTAAACGATGATGAAATTCTGGTGTATTAACTAGAAGTTTTACTTTTAATTAGCGAAAAAGGAAATAAACACAACGGAGTTTAGTTTTATAGACCATAGCGGGAAATTTTCATGAAAGTTTTATTTATACAGCGTGTCTTGTGATATTTTTTTAAAGGGGAAAAGTGGTCTAGAGGTTTTCTTTATTTGGACTCGTTCCAAAAAGTATTTAACGTTCAGGTCCGTGACTTGAAAGTTTTTTTCACCATGTAACCCCAATTTTTGATAAAGTATAGGGCAAGTCCACGTGAAGGTACGCCCTGATGAATCTGATGATAAACAAGCGTTCTTTGCACAACACGTGGTTCTTATAGTTATTTTGATCGTTATTTAATTTTGATTTGGTGCCTAGCTCTATGAACAAAACATAAAAGACAATCCTCGTATCTAATACAGTTGTCTGTAAAAAAAATAGACAACAAAAACAAAAGTTTTTAATGAAAAATATTAAAAGTTATTAAAAAGAAAGTGGGTATAATAGTCTTAAGTGAGTTAATCAAATAAAATAGTTAAGAGGTTAATTTGGGCGTGTCTCAGGGTTATACTTTCGACCCATTGTTTTATACAGACAAAGCCAGTCTAGTAAGAAGACGAAACTTAAAAACAGGAGCAATTGATAATGCTTCCGATCCCCACTACTATTAAAACAAACTTAGACTAGCAAGATCCGACACTATTAGAGTTAGAAACAATAGGTAAATTTTAAAACGTTCTATTCATTATTATGTATAATATATAAAAAAACAAATAAGAAGAAGATTTTTCCCCTATTCCCTATAGGACCTTAATTAAATGTACAGGATGCTGGATAAATAAATAATGTTGTATATTCCTGTTTTTGTGTAAATATTGATTCGATATTTAATGATTTGCTGTATTTGTAATTAATTTCGTTGGAAATTTATTAGGTAAATTTGAATCGTTAATGATTAAGTTGTTTATCAATAACATCGCTTTATAGATCGACAACGTTATATCATTATTTTATATGATGACTCTCTAATAAATCTGCTTTATGGACCATTCATTTTGATAGATAAAAATAATGAGGTATTCCATGCGATGCGATTTCCAGTAATTCTGCTCGTTTAGATTGTAGAGGTAAATGGGTTTTTTTCAACCAAAAATTAATAGTTTATGTACACTTCTAAAAATTACAACATATTTTGTGAAGTTTATGTTTCGTTACTTTTTTTAACAGTGTAGATGCGGCGTCTTCAACAGTCGATGATGCTGAAAGTTTGTTTTGATTATTAAAGCACCCAGAAAAAGTTTTGTGAAATTTCTATGATACGTATAGAATCTATAACGTTTTTTTTTAATTTTAATATTTCATTATTTTTTTAACAGTGTAGGAGGTGGTTTCACCAGCCGTTGATACTGAGTGTTTGTTTTGGTTATTGAAGTACTCAGTAAAAGTTTTGTGAAAAATGTCTATGATGCGTATAGAATCTACAACGCTTTTTGTAAAATTTAATATTTCGTTTTTTTTTTAACAGTGTAGAAGGCGGTTTCAGCAGCCGTTAATACTGAATGTTTTTTTTTTTGGTTATAAGAGTACTCAGAAAGAGTTTTATAAAATTTCTATGATGCGTATAGAATCTACAACATTTTTTGTAAAATTTAATTTTTCATTATTTTTTTTAGCAGCGTATTAGGCGGTTTCAGCAGCCGTAGATACTGAGTGTTTGTTTTGGTTATTAGAGTACTCAGAAAAAGTTTTATCAAATTTCTATGATGCGTATGGAATCTACAATATTTTTTGTAAAATTAAATATTTTGTTATTTTTTTTAACAGTGTAGAAGGCGGTTTCAGCAGCCGTTGATACTGAGTGTTTGTTTTGGTTATAAAAGTACTCAGAAAAAGTTTTGTGAAATTTCGATGATGCGTATAGAATCTACAACGTTTTTTGTAAAATTTAATATTTCATTATTTTTTTAACAGTGTAGGAGGCGGTTTCATCAGCCGCTTATTTTGAGTGTTTGTTTTGGTTATTAGAGTACTCAGAAAAAGTTTTATCAAATTTCTATGATGCGTATAGAATCTACAACGCTTTTTGTAAAATTTAATATTTCGTTTTTTTTTAACAGTGTATTAGGCGGTTTCAGCAGCCGTTAATACTGAATGTTTTTTTTGGTTATAAGAGTACTCAGAAAGAGTTTTATAAAATTTTTATGATGCGTATAGAATCTACAACATTTTTTGTAAAATTTAATTTTTCATTATTTTTTTTAACAGTGTATTAGGCGGTTACAGCAGCCGTAGATACTGAGTGTTTGTTTTGGTTATTAGAGTACTCAGAAAAAGTTTTATCAAATTTCTATGATGCGTATGGAATCTACAATATTTTTTGTAAAATTAAATATTTTCTTATTTTTTTTAACAGTGTAGAAGGCAGTTTCAGCAGCCGTTGATACTGAGTGTTTGTTTTGGTTATAAAAGTACTCAGAAAAAGTTTTGTGAAATTTCGATGATGCGTATAGAATCTACAACGTTTTTTGTAAAATTTAATATTTCATTATTTTTTTAACAGTGTAGGAGGCGGTTTCATCAGCCGCTTATTTTGAGTGTTTGTTTTGGTTATTAGAGTACTCAGAAAAAGTTTTATCAAATTTCTATGATGCGTATAGAATCTATATTATTTTTTGTAAAATTAAATGTTTTGTTATTTTTTTTAACAGTGTAGAAGGCGGTTTCAGCAGCCGTTGATGCTGAAAGTTTGTTTTGTTTATTAGAGTACTCAGAAAAAGTTTTATGAAATTTCTATGATGCGTATAGAATCTACAATATTTTTTGTAAAATTAAATGTTTTGTTATTTTTTTTAACAGTGTAGAAGGCGGTTTCATCAGCCGCTTATTTTGAGTGTTTGTTTTGGTTATTAGAGTACTCAGATAAAGTTTTGTGAAATTTCTATGATGCCTATAGAATCTACAACGTTTTTTGTAAATTTTAATATTTCATTATTTTTTTAACAGTGTAAAAGGCGGTTTCATCAGCCGCTTATTTTGAGTGTTTCTTTTGGTTATTAGAGTACTCAGAAAAAGTTTTATCAAATTTCTATGATGCCTATAGAATCTACAACGTTTTTGGTAAATTTTAATATTTTGTTATTTTTTTCAACAGTGTAGAAGGCGGTTTCATCAGCCGCTTATTTTGAGTGTTTGTTTTGGTTATTAGAGTACTCAGAAAAAACTTTATCAAATTTCTATGATGCGTATAGAATGTACAACGTTTTTTGTAAAATTTAATATTTCATTATTTTTCAACAGTGTAGAAGGCGGTTTCAGCAGCCGTTGATACTGAGTGTTTTTTTTGGTTATTAGAGTACTCAGAAAAAGTTTTATGAAATTTTTATGATGCATATAGAATCTACAATACTTTTTGTAAAATTTAATATTTCGTTATTTTTTTAACAGTGTGTAGATGGCGATTTCAGCAGCCGTTGATACTGAGTGTTTGTTTTGGTTATTAGAGTACTCAGAAAAAGTTTTGTGAAATTTCTATGATGCATATAGAATCTACAATATTTTTTGTAAAATTTAATATTTCATTATTTTTTTAACAGTGTAGAAGGCGGTTTCATCAGCCGCTTATTTTGAGTGTTTGTTCTGGTTATTAGAGTACTCAGAAAAAGTTTTATCAAATTTCTATGATGCGTATAGAATCTACAATATTTTTTGTAAATTTTAATACTTCATTATTTTTTTAACAGTGTAAAAGGCGGTTTCATCAGCCGCTTATTTTGAGTGTTTCTTTTGGTTATTAGAGTACTCAGAAAAAGTTTTATAAAATTTCTATAATGCATATAGAATCTAGAATATATTTTGTAAAATTAAATGTTTTGTTATTTTTTTAACAGTGTAGATGGCGGTTTCAGCAGCCGTTGATACTGAGTGTTTGTTTTGGTTATTAGAGTACTCAGAAAAAGTTTTGTGAAATTTCTATGATGCATATAGAATCTACAATATTTTTTGTAAAATTAAATGTTTTGTTATTTTTTTTAACAGTGTAGAAGGCGGTTTCAGCAGCCGTTGATACTGAGTGTTTGTTTTGGTTATTAGAGTACTCAGAAAAAGTTTTGTGAAATTTCTATGATGCATATAGAATCTACAATATTTTTTGTAAAATTAAATGTTTTGTTATTTTTTTTAACAGTGTAGAAGGCGGTTTCAGCAGCCGTTGATACTGAGTGTTTGTTTTGATTATTAGAGTACTCAGAAAAAGTTTTGTGAAATTTCTATGATGCGTATAGAATCTACAACGTTTTTTGTAAAATTTAATATTATATTATTTTTTTAACAGTGTAGAAGGCGGTTTCATCGGCCGCTTATTTTGAGTGTCTGTTTTGGTTATTAGAGTACTCAGAAAAAGTTTTATAAAATTTCTATGATGCATATAGAATCTACAATATTTTTTGTAAAATTAAATGTTTTGTTATTTTTTTAACAGTGTAGATGTCGGTGGATTTAGCAGACGTTGATACTGAGTGTTTGTTTTGGTTATTAGAGTACTCAGAAAAAGTTTTGTGAAATTTCTATGATGCGTATAGAATCTACAACGTTTTTTGTAAAATTTAATATTTCATTATTTTTTTAACAGTGTCGAAGGCGGTTTCATCAGCCGCTTATTTTGAGTGTTTGTTTTGGTTATTAGAGTACTCAGAAAAAGTTTTATCAAATTTCTATGATGCGTATAGAATCTACAATATTTTTTGTAAAATTAAATGTTTTGTTATTTTTTTAACAGTGTAGAAGGCGGTTTCAGCAGCCGTTGATACTGAGTGTTTGTTTTGGTTATTAGAGTACTCAGAAAAAGTTTTATAAAATTTCTATGATGCGTATTGAATCTACAACATTTTTTGTAAAATTTAATATTTCATAATTTTTTCAACAGTGTAGTTGGCTTCGGCTCCAGCAAAGATTACAAAATTTTGTAATTTTTGGCTTCAGCAACCGAACTTTTGTAATCTTTGACCGAACCCCGCATTGAAATATAATATATATGGTTGAATTCTTGACTGAAAAGCATTCTCGTTATTTATAAAAGTAAACATTATTAATTGACACGTCTAAAAGTTATCAACAAAATGTTTGAATTGATCATAAAATCTATGAAAATCGATATTTTAATTTTAGATTTGGCAGGTTATCAATACCTACACACTCGCAGACAACGGGGATTTAATTTATCGATTCAATAAATTTCTAAAATAAAACCGAACTTTTTGATTTTATCAAAACATTTTAATTTTGAATCGATATAAGTAAATCGGCGTCCCTATATATATATAACTTCATCACGACAACACTATAATTATATATCTAGCGGTAAACACAACAATAACATATAGATTGAATGAGAAGAATTCTTAACTTCAACCCCAAATGTTTCTCTGTAAAGTTTGTCTAAAATCAACTGCAAAAGCTAAAGCACGTGTTAGTCGCCCTTGCCGACCTTTTCTCAAAATTGCAGGGCATTTTCATACCGTAAACAAAATCACACTTACACAGACCTTACGTCTCACAGACACCAGCCAACATAAAATTGCTCGTGAAAAATTCAAACACGGACGGTTTATTACTGAACCCTTCGAAGGTACATAACGTCACATCGGCGTAGATACCCTGAACAGTTCAAGGGCAGAGGTGTCTCACAGACGTCTCGTCTGTAGTTACGGGTAGCATTTTTATCAAATTTAGTTACCAAAGTTAAAATTTCCAATTTATTATTGGAATTGTTGTTGAATAAGATAAATAAAAATGGTGCAAGTCCGGTACTGAGTAGGTACCGTCACTGACTTACCTTGGCTTGAAATGTAATTCCATGGTGGAATGCCTCCTCGGGATGCAGCGGAATTCTCGTATCGTAGTCGTCATTTTGCACTAAATCGTACTGCCTTTTCGATGGCATTGTATCAATTACATTTTCTTCAACATTTACACTACGCACGAATTAATACTGAATTTTTAATTATTATCAGAAATATTTGGCACTAGATAAATAATTATTTTTTTCCCCTTTAAAACTAACACATGTTTTCACTAAGAATAAATCGGATGTTGGTCAGTCTCCGGTTCGAAAATAAACTGAATGGGTGAGTGTCGATTGAGAGACTCTTGAATTTCATTGCAGCCGATCTGGGGGTCATGATTCACGCATTCTTGGGAAACGCACCTGAAACAAGAGATGACAACATTAGATTCTGTGAATCAAGAAAATTCAAAGTATTTAAAACAATTTCCATATTCTCACGAGTAAAATACTTGTCATTAGAAATACAACCTTATGGTACATAAATAATAATAACCAAAAATTTTCACAGCTTCCGTCAAACGTTCTCACACTTTTTGGAGTAATCGACAATGACCAGAAGGTTTCCAGGTAAAATACCTGCTTCTAACTTACTCTAAATCTGCTCAGTACTAGTTTTCTACATTTGGTGTGCCTTGGTACTTCTTCTGGAAACCTTCCGGTCTTTGTAGATGTCTTTAGGAGGTGTCAGAAAGACGAAAAGTGGAGTGAAGGTCTAACCTCGTTAATATCTACTGATTTTGTTGTGTAGGAACATGAAATATGTTGGAAAATGCTTTCTAGGAAACTGGATCATTCTCTAGAAGACTGAACCAAATTAGAAAGCGAGTTGCAAGCAAAAAACTGGTAGCTGGTAGCTGTCATAAATGTCATAATTTCTGCCTTAGCTGTGAGAAAGCGGTTGAGAGAAGTAAGATTAATAGTGATGAGCAAAGCAAAAACCAAGACCAATACCCAGTTTTGGTAACGGTCTCGGTTTTGCTTGTTCGGACTTGGTCTTGGTCTTGCTCAAATACTTGTAGTCTTGTTCTTGGTATTCCGTACTTACTCTTGGTCTTGCTTTCGTCGTTTTGTAAAATTTTCGAGTCTTAGTCTTAGTTTAGTCTTGCACTTTGGTCTTGGTTTTGCATTCTCGGTCTTGGTTTTGGTCTTATTCATTCATTCTTGGTCTTGGTCTTGCTAGTGTATGTATGATCTTGGTTTTGCTCATCACTAAAGATTAAGTAGTACGAGGTATGCAGTTGAACTATTACTTATTCCAGGAGGAAGAGTACACCGCAAGATCCTGCAGATTAGTCAGATAAAGATTGAACTATACAGATTACTTTTTAGCCAATTAAGATCTACACTTTTTTCAAATCTAATCAATATTCACATTTTGACAGCTTCCGTCAAAAACACGTTCTCACACTTTTTGAAGTCATCGACAATGACCAGAAGGTTTCCAGGTAAAATACCTGCTTCTAACTTACTCTAAATCTGCTTAGTACTGGTTTTCTTCATCTGGTGTGCCTTGGTACTTCTTCTGGAAACCTTCAGGTCTTTGTAGATGACTTTAGGAGGTGTCAGAAAGACAAAAAGTGGAGTGAAGGTCTAACCTCGTTAAAATCTACTGATTTTGTGGTGTAGGAACATAAAATATGTTGGAAAATGCTTTCTAGGAAACTGGATCATTCTCTAGATGACTGCACCAAAATAGAAAGCTAGTTGCAAGCAAAAAACTGGTAGCTGTCATAAATGTCATAATTTCTGCCTTAGCTGTGATGAAATGGTTGAGAGAAGTAAGATTAATAGTGATGAGCAAAGAAAGAACCAAGACCAATACCCAGTCTTAGTAACGGTCTCGGTCTTGCTTGCCCGGACTTGGTCTTGCTCAAATACTTGTTGTCTTGGTCTTGCATATTAAGATTTGGTCTCGGTCTTGGTCTAGCTCAAATACTTGTAGTCTTGTTCTTGGTATTCCGTACTTAGTCTTGGTCTTGCTCAAATACTTGTTGTCTTGGTCTTGTATATTAAGTTTTGGTCTCGGTATTGGTCTTGCTCAAATACTTGTAGTCATGTTCTTGGTATTCCGTACTTAGTCTTGGTCTTGCTCAAATAGTTTGTTACATACTACTTACGTCGTTTTGTAAAATGTTCGAGTCTTAGTCTTAGTTTAGTCTTGCACTTTGGTCTTGGTCTTGCATTCTCGGTCTTGGTTTTGGTCTTATTCATTCAGTCTTGGTCTTGCTAGTGTATGTATGATCTTGGTCTTGGTCTTGCAAAATCGCAAGACCAAAACCGATTTTGCTCATCACTGAAGATTAAGTAGTAGGAGGTATGCAGTTGAACTATTACTTATTCCAGGAGGAAGAGTAGACCGCAAGATCTTGCAGATTAGTCAAATAAAGATTGAACTATACAGATTACTTTTTAGCCAATTAAGATCTACACTTTTTTCCAATCTAATCAATATTCACATTTTGACAGCTTCCGTCAAACGTTCTCACACTTTTTGGAGTAATCGACAATGACCAGAAGGTTTCCAGGTAAAATACTTGCTTCTAACTTACTCTAAATCTGCTCAGTACTAGTTTTCTACATTTGGTGTGCCTTGGTACTTCTTCTGGAAACCTTCCGGTCTTTGTAGATGTCTTTAGGAGGTGTCAGAAAGACGAAAAGTGGAGTGAAGGTCTAACCTCGTTAATATCTACTGATTTTGTTGTGTAGGAACATGAAATATGTTGGAAAATGCTTTCTAGGAAACTGGATCATTCTCTAGAAGACTGAACCAAATTAGAAAGCGAGTTGCAAGCAAAAAACTGGTAGCTGTCATAAATGTCATAATTTCTGCCTTAGCTGTGAGGAAATGGTTGAGAAAAGTAAGATTAATAGTGATGAGCAAAGCAAGAACCAGGACCAATACCCAGTCTTGGTAACGGTCTCGGTTTTGCTTGTTCGGACTTGGTCTTGGTCTTGCACAAATACTTGTTGTTTTTGGTCTTGCATATTAAGTTTTGGTCTCGGTCTTGGTCTTGTTCAAATACTTGTAGTCTTGTTCTTGGTATTCCGTACTTAGTCTTGGTCTTGCTCAAATAGTTTGTTACATACTACTTACGTCGTTTTGTAAAATGTTCGAGTCTTAGTCTTAGTTTAGTCTTGCACTTTGGTCTTGGTCTTGCATTCTCGGTCTTGGTTTTGGTCTTATTCATTCAGTCTTGGTCTTGCTAGTGTATGTATGATCTTGGTCTTGGTCTTGCAAAATCGTAAGACCAAGACCGATTTTGCTCATCACTGAAGATTAAGTAGTAGGAGGTATGCAGTTGAACTATTACTTATTCCAGGAGGAAGAGTAGACCGCAAGATCTTGCAGATTAGTCAGATAAAGATTGAACTATACAGATTACTTTTTAGCCAATTAAGATCTACACTTTTTTCCAATCTAATCAATATTCACATTTTGACAGCTTCCGTCAAAAACACGTTCTCACACTTTTTGAAGTCATCGACAATGACCAGAAGGTTTCCAGGTAAAATACCTGCTTCTAACTTACTCTAAATCTGCTCAGTACTAGTTTTCTACATTTGGTGTGCCTTGGTACTTCTTCTGGAAACCTTCCGGTCTTTGTAGATGTCTTTAGGAGGTGTCAGAAAGACGAAAAGTGGAGTGAAGGTCTAACCTCGTTAATATCTACTGATTTTGTTGTGTAGGAACATGAAATATGTTGGAAAATGCTTTCTAGGAAACTGGATCATTCTCTAGAAGACTGAACCAAATTAGAAAGCGAGTTGTAAGCAAAAAACTGGTAGCTGGTAGCTGTCATAAATGTCATAATTTCTGCCTTAGCTGTGAGGAAGCGGTTGAGAGAAGTAAGATTAATAGTGATGAGCAAAGCAAAAACCAAGACCAATACCCAGTTTTGGTAACGGTCTCGGTTTTGCTTGTTCGGACTTGGTCTTGCTCAAATACTTGTTGTCTTGTTCTTGGTATTCCGTACTTACTCTTGGTCTTGCTTACGTCGTCTTGTAAAATTTTCAAGTCTTAGTCTTAGTTTAGTCTTGCACTTTGGTCTTGGTCTTGCATTCTCGGTCTTGGTTTTGGTCTTATTCATTCAGTCTTGGTCTTGGTCTTGCTAGTGTATGTATGATCTTGGTCTTCACTAAAGATGAAGTAGTAGGAGGTATGCAGTTGAACTATTAATTATTCCAGGAGGAAGAGTAGACCGCAAGATCTTGCAGATTAGTCAGATAAAGATTGAACTATACAGATTACTTTTTAGCCAATTAAGATCTACACTTTTTTCCAATCTAATCAATATTCACATTTTGACAGCTTCCGTCAAACGTTCTCACACTTTTTGGAGTAATCGACAATGACCAGAAGGTTTCCAGGTAAAATACTTGCTTCTAACTTACTCTAAATCTGCTCAGTACTAGTTTTCTACATTTGGTGTGCCTTGGTACTTCTTCTGGAAACCTTCCGGTCTTTGTAGATGTCTTTAGGAGGTGTCAGAAAGACGAAAAGTGGAGTGAAGGTCTAACCTCGTTAATATCTACTGATTTTGTTGTGTAGGAACATGAAATATGTTGGAAAATGCTTTCTAGGAAACTGGATCATTCTCTAGAAGACTGAACCAAATTAGAAAGCGGGTTGTAAGCAAAAAACTGGTAGCTGGTAGCTGTCATAAATGTCATAATTTCTGCCTTAGCTGTGAGGAAGCGGTTGAGAGAAGTAAGATTAATAGTGATGAGCAGAGTAAGAACCAAGACCAATACCCAGTCTTGGTAACGGTCTCGGTTTTGCTTGTTCGGACTTGGTCTTGCTCAAATACTTGTTGTCTTGTTCATTGTTTTCTTTACTTACTCTTGGTCTTGCTTACGTCGTTTTGTAAAATTTTCGAGTCTTAGTCTTAGTTTAGTCTTGCACTTTGGCCTTGGTCTTGCATTATCGGTCTTGGTTTTGGTCTTATTCATTCATTCTTGGTCTTGCTAGTGTATGTACCAAGACCAAGACAGATGTTGCTCATCACTAAAGATTAAGTAGTAGAAGGTATGCAGTTGAACTATTACTTATTCCAGGAGGAAAAGTACACCGCAAGATCCTGCAGATTAGTCAGATAAAGATTGAACTATACAGATTACTTTTTAGCCAATTAAGATCTACACTTTTTTCAAATCTAATCAATATTCACATTTTGACAGCTTCCGTCAAAAACACGTTCTCACACTTTTTGAAGTCATCGACAATGACCAGAAGGTTTCCAGGTAAAATACCTGCTTCTAACTTACTCTAAATCTGCTTAGTACTGGTTTTCTTCATCTGGTGTGCCTTGGTACTTCTTCTGGAAACCTTCAGGTCTTTGTAGATGACTTTAGGAGGTGTCAGAAAGACAAAAAGTGGAGTGAAGGTCTAACCTCGTTAAAATCTACTGATTTTGTGGTGTAGGAACATAAAATATGTTGGAAAATGCTTTCTAGGAAACTGGATCATTCTCTAGATGACTGCACCAAAATAGAAAGCTAGTTGCAAGCAAAAAACTGGTAGCTGTCATAAATGTCATAATTTCTGCCTTAGCTGTGATGAAATGGTTGAGAGAAGTAAGATTAATAGTGATGAGCAAAGAAAGAACCAAGACCAATACCCAGTCTTAGTAACGGTCTCGGTCTTGCTTGCCCGGACTTGGTCTTGCTCAAATACTTGTTGTCTTGGTCTTGCATATTAAGATTTGGTCTCGGTCTTGGTCTAGCTCAAATACTTGTAGTCTTGTTCTTGGTATTCCGTACTTAGTCTTGGTCTTGCTCAAATACTTGTTGTCTTGGTCTTGTATATTAAGTTTTGGTCTCGGTATTGGTCTTGCTCAAATACTTGTAGTCATGTTCTTGGTATTCCGTACTTAGTCTTGGTCTTGCTCAAATAGTTTGTTACATACTACTTACGTCGTTTTGTAAAATGTTCGAGTCTTAGTCTTAGTTTAGTCTTGCACTTTGGTCTTGGTCTTGCATTCTCGGTCTTGGTTTTGGTCTTATTCATTCAGTCTTGGTCTTGCTAGTGTATGTATGATCTTGGTCTTGGTCTTGCAAAATCGCAAGACCAAAACCGATTTTGCTCATCACTGAAGATTAAGTAGTAGGAGGTATGCAGTTGAACTATTACTTATTCCAGGAGGAAGAGTAGACCGCAAGATCTTGCAGATTAGTCAAATAAAGATTGAACTATACAGATTACTTTTTAGCCAATTAAGATCTACACTTTTTTCCAATCTAATCAATATTCACATTTTGACAGCTTCCGTCAAACGTTCTCACACTTTTTGGAGTAATCGACAATGACCAGAAGGTTTCCAGGTAAAATACTTGCTTCTAACTTACTCTAAATCTGCTCAGTACTAGTTTTCTACATTTGGTGTGCCTTGGTACTTCTTCTGGAAACCTTCCGGTCTTTGTAGATGTCTTTAGGAGGTGTCAGAAAGACGAAAAGTGGAGTGAAGGTCTAACCTCGTTAATATCTACTGATTTTGTTGTGTAGGAACATGAAATATGTTGGAAAATGCTTTCTAGGAAACTGGATCATTCTCTAGAAGACTGAACCAAATTAGAAAGCGAGTTGCAAGCAAAAAACTGGTAGCTGTCATAAATGTCATAATTTCTGCCTTAGCTGTGAGGAAATGGTTGAGAAAAGTAAGATTAATAGTGATGAGCAAAGCAAGAACCAGGACCAATACCCAGTCTTGGTAACGGTCTCGGTTTTGCTTGTTCGGACTTGGTCTTGGTCTTGCACAAATACTTGTTGTTTTTGGTCTTGCATATTAAGTTTTGGTCTCGGTCTTGGTCTTGTTCAAATACTTGTAGTCTTGTTCTTGGTATTCCGTACTTAGTCTTGGTCTTGCTCAAATAGTTTGTTACATACTACTTACGTCGTTTTGTAAAATGTTCGAGTCTTAGTCTTAGTTTAGTCTTGCACTTTGGTCTTGGTCTTGCATTCTCGGTCTTGGTTTTGGTCTTATTCATTCAGTCTTGGTCTTGCTAGTGTATGTATGATCTTGGTCTTGGTCTTGCAAAATCGTAAGACCAAGACCGATTTTGCTCATCACTGAAGATTAAGTAGTAGGAGGTATGCAGTTGAACTATTACTTATTCCAGGAGGAAGAGTAGACCGCAAGATCTTGCAGATTAGTCAGATAAAGATTGAACTATACAGATTACTTTTTAGCCAATTAAGATCTACACTTTTTTCCAATCTAATCAATATTCACATTTTGACAGCTTCCGTCAAAAACACGTTCTCACACTTTTTGAAGTCATCGACAATGACCAGAAGGTTTCCAGGTAAAATACCTGCTTCTAACTTACTCTAAATCTGCTCAGTACTAGTTTTCTACATTTGGTGTGCCTTGGTACTTCTTCTGGAAACCTTCCGGTCTTTGTAGATGTCTTTAGGAGGTGTCAGAAAGACGAAAAGTGGAGTGAAGGTCTAACCTCGTTAATATCTACTGATTTTGTTGTGTAGGAACATGAAATATGTTGGAAAATGCTTTCTAGGAAACTGGATCATTCTCTAGAAGACTGAACCAAATTAGAAAGCGAGTTGTAAGCAAAAAACTGGTAGCTGGTAGCTGTCATAAATGTCATAATTTCTGCCTTAGCTGTGAGGAAGCGGTTGAGAGAAGTAAGATTAATAGTGATGAGCAAAGCAAAAACCAAGACCAATACCCAGTTTTGGTAACGGTCTCGGTTTTGCTTGTTCGGACTTGGTCTTGCTCAAATACTTGTTGTCTTGTTCTTGGTATTCCGTACTTACTCTTGGTCTTGCTTACGTCGTCTTGTAAAATTTTCAAGTCTTAGTCTTAGTTTAGTCTTGCACTTTGGTCTTGGTCTTGCATTCTCGGTCTTGGTTTTGGTCTTATTCATTCAGTCTTGGTCTTGGTCTTGCTAGTGTATGTATGATCTTGGTCTTCACTAAAGATGAAGTAGTAGGAGGTATGCAGTTGAACTATTAATTATTCCAGGAGGAAGAGTAGACCGCAAGATCTTGCAGATTAGTCAGATAAAGATTGAACTATACAGATTACTTTTTAGCCAATTAAGATCTACACTTTTTTCCAATCTAATCAATATTCACATTTTGACAGCTTCCGTCAAACGTTCTCACACTTTTTGGAGTAATCGACAATGACCAGAAGGTTTCCAGGTAAAATACTTGCTTCTAACTTACTCTAAATCTGCTCAGTACTAGTTTTCTACATTTGGTGTGCCTTGGTACTTCTTCTGGAAACCTTCCGGTCTTTGTAGATGTCTTTAGGAGGTGTCAGAAAGACGAAAAGTGGAGTGAAGGTCTAACCTCGTTAATATCTACTGATTTTGTTGTGTAGGAACATGAAATATGTTGGAAAATGCTTTCTAGGAAACTGGATCATTCTCTAGAAGACTGAACCAAATTAGAAAGCGAGTTGTAAGCAAAAAACTGGTAGCTGGTAGCTGTCATAAATGTCATAATTTCTGCCTTAGCTGTGAGGAAGCGGTTGAGAGAAGTAAGATTAATAGTGATGAGCAGAGTAAGAACCAAGACCAATACCCAGTCTTGGTAACGGTCTCGGTTTTGCTTGTTCGGACTTGGTCTTGCTCAAATACTTGTTGTCTTGTTCATTGTTTTCTTTACTTACTCTTGGTCTTGCTTACGTCGTTTTGTAAAATTTTCGAGTCTTAGTCTTAGTTTAGTCTTGCACTTTGGCCTTGGTCTTGCATTATCGGTCTTGGTTTTGGTCTTATTCATTCATTCTTGGTCTTGCTAGTGTATGTACCAAGACCAAGACAGATGTTGCTCATCACTAAAGATTAAGTAGTAGAAGGTATGCAGTTGAACTATTACTTATTCCAGGAGGAAAAGTACACCGCAAGATCCTGCAGATTAGTCAGATAAAGATTGAACTATACAGATTACTTTTTAGCCAATTAAGATCTACACTTTTTTCAAATCTAATCAATATTCACATTTTGACAGCTTCCGTCAAAAACACGTTCTCACACTTTTTGAAGTCATCGACAATGACCAGAAGGTTTCCAGGTAAAATACCTGCTTCTAACTTACTCTAAATCTGCTTAGTACTGGTTTTCTTCATCTGGTGTGCCTTGGTACTTCTTCTGGAAACCTTCAGGTCTTTGTAGATGACTTTAGGAGGTGTCAGAAAGACAAAAAGTGGAGTGAAGGTCTAACCTCGTTAAAATCTACTGATTTTGTGGTGTAGGAACATAAAATATGTTGGAAAATGCTTTCTAGGAAACTGGATCATTCTCTAGATGACTGCACCAAAATAGAAAGCTAGTTGCAAGCAAAAAACTGGTAGCTGTCATAAATGTCATAATTTCTGCCTTAGCTGTGATGAAATGGTTGAGAGAAGTAAGATTAATAGTGATGAGCAAAGAAAGAACCAAGACCAATACCCAGTCTTAGTAACGGTCTCGGTCTTGCTTGCCCGGACTTGGTCTTGCTCAAATACTTGTTGTCTTGGTCTTGCATATTAAGATTTGGTCTCGGTCTTGGTCTAGCTCAAATACTTGTAGTCTTGTTCTTGGTATTCCGTACTTAGTCTTGGTCTTGCTCAAATACTTGTTGTCTTGGTCTTGTATATTAAGTTTTGGTCTCGGTATTGGTCTTGCTCAAATACTTGTAGTCATGTTCTTGGTATTCCGTACTTAGTCTTGGTCTTGCTCAAATAGTTTGCTACATACTACTTACGTCGTTTTGTAAAATGTTCGAGTCTTAGTCTTAGTTTAGTCTTGCACTTTGGTCTTGGTCTTGCATTCTCGGTCTTGGTTTTGGTCTTATTCATTCAGTCTTGGTCTTGCTAGTGTATGTATGATCTTGGTCTTGGTCTTGCAAAATCGCAAGACCAAAACCGATTTTGCTCATCACTGAAGATTAAGTAGTAGGAGGTATGCAGTTGAACTATTACTTATTCCAGGAGGAAGAGTACACCGCAAGATCCTGCAGATTAGTCAGATAAAGATTGAACTATACAGGTTACTTCTTAGCCAATTAAGATCTACACTTTTTTCAAATCTAATCAATATTCACAATATTCACATTTTGACAGCTTCCGTCAAAAACACGTTCTCACACTTTTTGAAGTCATCGACGATGACCAGAAGGTTTCCAGGTAAAATACCTGCTTCTAACTTTCTCTAAATCTACTCAGTACTGGTTTTCTTCATCTGGTGTGCCTTGGTACTTCTTCTGGAAACCTTCCGGTCTTGGTAGATGTCTTCAGGAGGTGTCAGAAAGACGAAAAGTGGAGTGAAGGTCTAAACTCTTTAATACCTACAGATTTTGTTGTGTAGGAACATAAAATATCAAAAAACGTAGTATGCTTTCTAGGAAACTGGATCATTCTCTAGAAGAAAACCAAATTATAAAGCGAGTTGCAAGCAAAAAACTTAGAAAACCAGCTGGTATCTGTCATAAATGTCATAATTTCTGCCTTCAACATTCATTTTGGATTGATTATATTTGATCGATATAACCCTGTACATAATATATTAGATCACACTGTATAATTGAGCGTTGCTTTATCTTGACGTAATACAAATAAGTATCAACTTTACCCAGTGGCAAATAAATTACTCATACTTGCAAATTTTAATCTACTGTTTACAGCCGCTGCACCTGGAATTAATAGACAATATACATTATGAAGAATTTTTGTGATTGTGAGTTGAGGTTTTCTCGATTCTCACGTTCTATACGAAAGTCAGCTGGTCAAACTACGTTCAAATAGCTTTGTTGTGTAATGATTAATATACAAAGAAATTCTGTTCTTACGAAAGCAAGAGATTAGTATGAGTTAACTTAATAGAGCGGTTCTAATTTTAAATTAAAAGGATCGTTTTCACCGATACACAAGAAATGCGTTCAAGTCGAGGAATACTGCTTAGATTAGAATTTTGATGAATCCTTTGTTGCATCACTATATCATTATTCACTTTGGATCCAGGATCCAGCAAAGTTTTAGGTCAGCTCTGCTAAGCTTCAATAACTATTGATGACCTTGTAATGCTATTTTCGCTCTGGAATTTCTTCCAGTGGTACTGCAATTGAATATTTTCCTATTTCCAGCACACAGATCCAAGGAACGTTAGATTTATCTTACCAATTGTCCTGAGTGTATTTGCAGCTCCAAGTTAGTCTTTATTTGTAGTTGAAGGTTTATAAATACTGCTGGGTTGTTTTTGAACCATATTTGTATTGTACCATACATATATATATAATTATTTGAGAAGGAACTGTAAGACTCAAAAAGGATCAAGTATAATGAAACTCGATAATAATTCAACTATCTGAATTTATTCTCTTCAACGTCACGGTTACACATCGACTGCATATTCCAGAGCACTTTCCTTTTCAGATCCCCTCGACCCTTAGGTTAGGTTAGGTTATATGTGAGTGGTGCCTTCTCGCCACCTCCACTGCGACCCCCGTTGGGTCTATTGTGGCTCACCCCTAGGGTGGTGTATTTGGTGATACTTTTTTGAAGTCGTTCGGCTCTAAGGTACTAGAACCGAATATGTTATACCTTACCCTGCCCAAATCTGGGCATGAGCATAGTATGTGCTCAGCAGTTTCGTCCTTCAAATTACAGAACTGACAATCCGAGGTCTGAACCTGACTCATCTTCTTTAGGTGGTAATTTAGTCGACAATGGAGAGCTTGAGCCACTTGCAGTGTAACCTTATTTTTGCTATGCTGTGGAGAGTTTGTGTCACTTACAGTTTAAATCACAAACCTATACTGTATTGTGGAGAGTTTGCGCCACTTACGGTTTGTCCATTCCTGATACAGGGTGACTTGTCACGTCACCCATATCTCCTTCAACTCCCTTGTACCGTGGAGAGCTTGAGCCACTTGCAGTGAAACCTTATTTTTGCTATACTGTGGAGAGTTTGTGTCACTTACAGTTTAACTCACAAACCTATACTGTTATTGTGGGGAGTTTGCGCTACTTACGGTTCGTCCAGTCCTGATACAGGGTGACTTCTCACGTTACCCATATCTCCTTCCACTTCACTGTACTGTGGAGAGCTTGAGCCACTTGCAATGTAACCTTATTTCGGCTGTACTGTGGAGAATGTGTGCTACTTACAGTTTAACTCACAAACCTATACTGTATTGTGGAGAGTTTGCGCCACTTACGGTTTGTCCATCCCTGATACAGGGTGACTTTTCACGTCATATCTCCTTGCACCCCCTGTACTGTGGAGATATTGAGCCACTTGCAGTGTAACCTTATTTTTGCTATACTGTGGAGAGTTTGTGTTACTTACAGTCTAACTCTCAAACCTATACTGTATTGTGGAGAGTTTGCGCCACTCACGGTTTGTCCATTCCGGATACAGGGTGTTTTCTCACGTCCCCCATATCTCCTTGCACCCCCCTGTACCGAGGAGAGCTTGAGCCACTTGCAGTGTAACCTTATTTTTGCTATACTGTGGAGAGTTTGTGTCACTTACAGTTTAACTCACAAACCTATACTGTATTGTGAAGAGTTTGCGCCACTTACGGTTTGTCCATTTCTGATATAGGGTGACTTTTCACGTCACCCATATCTCCTTGCACCCCCCTGTATTGCGGAGAGTTTGAGCAACTTGCAGTGTAACCTTATTTTTGCTATACTGTTTGTGCTACTTACAGTTTAACTCACAAACCTATACTGTATTGTGGAGAGTTTGCGCCACTTACGGTTTGTCCATTCCTGATACAGGATGACTTCCACGTCACCCATATCTCCTTGCATCCCCCTGTACTGTGGAGAGCTTGAGCCACTTGCAGTGTAACCTTATTTTTGCTATACTGTAGAGAGTTTTTGTCACTTACAGTTCAACTCACAAAGCTATACTGTATTGTGGAGAGTTTGCGCCACTTACGGTTTGTCCATTCCTGATACAAGGTGACTTATCACGTCATATCTCCTTGCACCACCCTGTACTGTGGAGATCTTGAGCCACTTGCAGTGCAACCTTATTTTTGCTATACTGTGGAGAGTTTGTATCACTTACAGTTCAACTCACAAACCTATACTGTATTGTGGAGAGTTTGCGCCACTTACGGTTTGTCCATTCCTGATACAGGGTGACTTCTCACGTCATATCTCCTTGCACCACCCTGTACTGTGGAGATCTTGAGCCATTTGCAGTGTAACCTTATTTTTGCTATACTGTGGAGAGTTTGAGTTACTTACAGTTTAACTCACAAACCTATACTGTATTGTGGAGAGTTTGCGCTACTTACGGTTTGTCCATTTCTGATACAGGGTGACTTCTCACGTCATATCTCCTTGCACCCCCTGTACTGTGGAGATATTGAGCCACTTGCAGTGTAACCTTATTTTTGCTGTACTGTGGAGAGTTTGTGCCACTTACAGTAGTTATAATATTGTTTTTGGAGATTTTGTGCCACATATTCCTTACATGCACTGGGGAGAGCTTGCGGGATTTTAACTATACTGATCTTTATTTGAATAATAATTATTATTTAAGGCAAATTGAATAATCAAAGCACCATGTTATATTCGTACCATGTAAACAGTGACTGTTTTCAATAAAAGAAAAAGTTTAAAATTGTTCAAGTGAATTAAAAGAGAGTACAAAACAAGGTAAGTAAAGTAAATTTAAAGTGGTTACAGACACCAGTCGACCTTGACCATCGTTTTTTTTTTGAAGAATGAAAATTGTTGAGAGGTGAACTACCGATATAGAATCTTTAAAGGAAGTGTTCGAGATCCCACTCCTTCGTTCTTTTATCTCACTATTATAAAAATTAACTGTTTGCTATAAAACACTATTAGGCCAGTATTTATTGTTAGGTATTTTAATATACCGTTTTTATACCGATTTAAAGGCCGAAAAATTTTACAGCTCCTAAAGACTAGCCTAAAAAGGTGAGAAGATTTTTATTGTTATTGAAGTCACTCTAAACATAGTAACTTAATCCCAGATTATCATTTTGGATTCAGGAAAAAACACCACCAGGTGCATAGAATAACAAACATTATTGAACGTGCTGCTCTGCAGTCTTTTTGGATTCGACAAAGTATGGCACGAAGGCCTGATATACAAACTAAACAAAATGCCACCAGAACAATTCGTTGACATCCCAACCTCATATATATCCGACAGATTGTTTAGAATCAAGCACGAAGTGGAATACTCCAACCTGAAAGAGATATAAGCGGGTGTGCCGCAGGGTAGCTTCCTTGGACCCATCCTATATTTGCTATATACCTGCATGCTGCCATCACTAGAAGATATAGTTATTGCTTCATTCGCTTCATTAGATGCAAATTATTGGTTAGTCTCATAAGACTAGTTTTAATACCAGGAAGATACCCCAAGGGGTATTTTTTAAATAAACAAACTCTGATCTTAATTAATTAGATCAAAGGGTTTCTCTCCTTTGAGTCTTATTATTCTTCGTGACACTTGGCGAACTTTCAGTTAAATAATGTACAGCGAGGTAGTGTTGTTGTTAGTGTCTGCTGTTACTTTCGAATGAAATAATAAAGTGTACAGCCAGGACTGTGCGTTATTAATTCAGTTTGCTAGATATTGAAAGTCTGAACTTTTTTATAAGAGATATGATTGAAAATGGAAAAAGAAGACTTAAGCCGCCACCTTGAACACGTTTAAATCCACGAACTCGATGAACATCGAAAATAAGAGAGCAGCAGGAAAAATAAAATAAAAACTCCACTCCTGCTCGACCGCACCAGGTGCAATTTGTTATAAACCACCTGCCGGTTCAATTTAACAGCTGAAACTAAAAATCCCGTTCTTCAAAGGGAAATAATTCAACCGAATCTCTTTTAAATTGAAAATTGAGCCAAACTATTGTTATCATAAATTGCGATATTGCGAGAGTTCCTAGTTGGGAAACAAGACAAAGTAAAATTGATCGAGACTAAAATGAGGTGAATATAGCCAGATTAATGTTATCAAAATATAATGCAACTAATTTTATATACAGAAGTGTTGTAGAAAGAACAAGATACAGAATCATTAAAAAAAAACACCTCCTTACTTCTTAAGATGGTATGATGAAGTTTTCAAAGAATTTCGTTATGAAATTAAGCAACAAGAAGGAATGGGATCCAAATACCATTACCAGACTTGGAAATAATGCCATTCAATGGTGCTCAGACGGCTCAAAAGAAATAGAAGGAACTGGGAAAGGAGACAAACACTCTGAAAGCTTGGGAAAACCCCCAAGTATATTTCAAGCGGAAATTCTCTCCATAAGAAAGAGTGCCTAGTTCAATATTGATGAAGGATATAGAAGGCAAAGGATTATCATAATGTCGGATAGTCAAGCACTGAAATCTTGTGTAATCAGTTCCAAAATGGTGGAACTAGGCGAAAACTTAACTGTGGATTCCAGGACACACTGGAATTGAAGGAAATGAAATAGCAAAGAGGGGGACTGAAACACTCTTTTGGGGGCCGGAACCATTTTGTGGTATCAGCTCCAATGTGATATTTATGATGACTCTTCACCTCAGGTTGGGTTCATGGGTAAAATGCTCACTTAGTTTCTTTTTTTATTTTATTATTTAACATATCCTCAGGCCGGTTCTGTGTCCTTGCCCTTGAATAATAGGAACTATCTAACTGTGAAGCAGTTTTGCCAACTTAATAGGAAGAAAACTCTTTATATTTGAAATTTATGAAATATTATTTAATTTATTTTCTAATGAGCGGCGTATTTATACAGAATTGATAAGTAAGGACATAAGGAACAATTCAAAACACTTATCTAAATGATCTTTCGCTCAACGTTCACACTAAATGAAGTTTTTATATCTAATATATGAAATTATGCAACTCTTTTTACATGTACAACTAAAAACCAAAGACAAAATAGAACATCTGTTTCTAACAGATTTTATATACAAAATGGACGATATTGTAATCGTAACGAAGAGGAATAAATATCAAGTTCTGGATTTATTCACACGCACGTAAGTTTAATGATTTAATTTATAGTTTATGGAATACCTTTTATCTTGTACTACTTTTTGAAGATTGGATAATTACTTCTTTTCTGTGTTTTAGACCTTTCTGGGCCTTGGAGTCCCTCGTAGAAGTGGCTTCGATATGGCTTCGGGGTCGGCTTGGGAAGATTTTCAGTTCTGCTTACCTCTCGGAGTTTTCACTCATGGTTTATTTGAGGAATTTAATATTTACAGAGGTTATTTAACATCTGTTTTTAACAGGCACTTGTAAGGAAGGTTAGTAACACAAATTCACTTTATAGTTTCACCTTTTAACATAACGTAGCCTAATTTTAACTCAATTTTGTAACATGAAAAAGCTTATACTTCTCAATTCTGTATCTTTTTTCGTAACTACCCGTTTCTAATCAATAGTAACGTATGTCCATTTTTCTATATACAACAACCATATGTCTCTTTATTTTTAAGTTTTCCTATATTTGCTGACCAATCAAATTCATTTAATAATTTTTGATTTCTGTTATTTGACTTGATAATTATATAATTTGATCTTTTTCTGATTTTCTGATATGAAAGTTTATTTTTAATGTCTCCAAATAATGTATTATTGTTTTAATCTTTTAGTTAAAAAATTTTAAAATTATTTGACATCTGTTTTAATTTCAGTTGTCATCTCCTTTCTTCCGTTCGAGTTGACAAATCTAGATTCACACCTTGTTTCATATGTTCATAAGTGTACTTTTTCTATTTTTACCAGTGTCAGATTTTATAACCTAACTAATAATTTTTAATTTTCAGGTTCTTTCTTTTTAGATTTATGATGAGCCAAGAAACTTTTTAAAATTCTGAAACTATGTGATAGGATTTCAATAAATTAGAGAAAAGTTATAAAGATTCCCGTTTAAAGTTTGGGTTGTAAATATTTGTCAGGTGATTTGTTTATATTTTATTTAGATTTTATACTGAAATAACCCTTGTTTGGTGTATGTGTTGTATGATTCCACTTTCCATATCAATATATATATACAGGAACTTTTGGATAAATTAGGTTAGATGAACATAAAATCACATCTGCGTTTGGCATGAGAGTTTCTAGACACCCTGTATAAGACATCAGATTGTTAGAGAGAAATACTTAATCCATATTCAATAATGAATCTTATTGGTACGCTTTTACTAGCTAATCGCTTTTATTGGATTCATGTACTTAGTTCACAACTTTGCACTTTCAAAGAATTATTTTTCAATTGCGCAATTGATGTAATTACAGTTAACAAAGAATCCGAATTAAAGCGTAACAACAATTTAAATAACACCATTGATGTATTTGTGATCCAGGTGTACTTCTTCCGAGAATATTATTATTGTTGAAATTGCAGTGAAGAGAATTCTGTTCTGCTCATTGTTTTTGTTTGTTATCTCTGTCGTGGGCTTTGAATTATTCAAATGCAATTTAACTGTAAGACTTACTTTATGAAGGTATCTATAGTCGTCTTGAGTTATACTATACGGGACTAGCATGGGAATTGTTTTTCTACTTTAGAGTAAGTTATAGAGACATTGTTGTCAGTAACGCCTCATCAACCTTGGTATTTGATCTGGACGATATATCGCCTTTTATAGGTCCTATTGAATGTGGATCAAAATTTAAACGCGCAATTTTCTTTTCTTAAATATTTTTAAAGAAAAATCTACAACCATCCATAAATTCCTTTATTGCTAAAAACCGCTAAAAAATTTTTTTCGTACGCCACTGGTAGAGAATAGTTATTTTTTCTAACAACAATTACACAAAAAAATTACTTTTTCTCTCTCAACTTTTTGGGACACTCTGTATATGTATAAAAATTAATATCTCAGTCAATTCCACCAAAAAAAAATCTCTTTGATAAACATAATAAATTCAACTAGTATCATCAATATTTAATATTTTTCCCCAATTTCTCACTTAAACTATCTAAAAACATTCTAGGGTCATAACTGGGTTCTTCCCCACCCAATTCGGCCGGCAAAACGTCCTTATGGACGTGCTCGTACGTGAACAAAAAGTCTTTTCGTGCAAAAACGGTTTGATAAAAGCTAAGGCCGTTTCCACGTAAACCTTCATTCTAAATTTTCGTCAAAAAAATTAAAAATGCTAAAAATTCGTAAAGAGGGGTTTTTTAAGACAAGAAATCGACTGGCACAATCAGTTTTCTGATAAAATCATTATTTCGCCTTCAAATAGAGTCATGAAATTTTCGAAAATCCATTTTTCAAAACAAAAAATACTCATAACTCGACTAATAGGAAAGATAGAACGTTCTAGTCTTCACCAATCGATTCAGATGAAAATTTTACAGATTTGAGTGAATTTTGAGTCGATATTTCCAAGGATTAAGGGAGTTGAAAAAAGCAGTTTGTTTCGCAAAATATTTCCATACCCCTTTGTTCTAAATTTTCGACAAAAAAAAAATTTTAAAATGCTAAAAATTCGTGAAGAGAGGTTTTTTGGGCCGAAAAATCGACTGGCACAATCAGTTTTTTGATAAAATCATTATTTCGCCTTCAAATAGAGTCATGAAATTTTCGAAAATCCACTTTTCAAAACAAAAAATACTCATAACTCGACTAATAGGAAAGATAGAACGTTCTAGTCTTCACCAATCGATTCAGGGGACAATTTTACATATTTTGGTGAATTTTGAGTCGATATTTCCAAGGATTAAGAGAGTTAGCAAAAAGCAATTTATATCACGAAATATTTTAAAATTTCCAACAAAAAAAATATTTTTCGGCATGGAAAATGCTAAAAATTCATTAAGAAATCGACTGACACAGTCAGTTTTTTGATAAAATATAGAATAAAAATCACGCAAAACTATTTGGTAATAAATTAAAATAAGATGGAAATGTGCGATTATTATTATCGATCTTCATAGATAGTCATGAAAACGTTTTTCAAATTTGCATATTATATTTATCCGAAATACCAAAGTATGTTTCTGCGTAGAATATAAATGATTTTGTAATTTAACGTCTAGCGTAGGTATTCATATAATAGTACAGTGATTTTATGAACTTAAAAATGTTGAAAATCGCTCTACGCCAAGATTGGTCTTTTGAAAGAATTCTTCTAAAATTTCAGCTCAATATTCATAGTTTTGTGGTATTTACAAGACTTTTTTTGTTGATAATTGCGTTTTTTCGAAAATTTCATAACACAGTTGTTCAATAGAGTCTGGTTGGTTTTTGAATACAACGGATTTCAAGTGACCCCATAGGAAGAAATCGAGCGGAGTCAGATCTGGTGACCTAGGTGGCCATTCAATGGGTCCTCTCCTACCAATCCACCGCTCCGGATAATGATTATTCAACCACTCTCTTACTGGGCGTACATAATGAGGAGGTGCTCCGTCCTGCTGGAAGTGCAGTAAATGTTCATCTAGAACAAGATTTCCATTGGCGTCCCTTTGATTTTCCAGCTCATAAATCATTGACATTTATTATTTTGTGAAAAAGTTCGTTTTCTGAATGTTTTTTCTTTGTACCAGTTAACATTTATCTTCGATTAATTCCTTCGGTGGTTGTAAAATCCTCTCAGCTAAAGCACTGTTTTTTTTTTATAAACTCTTTTTTATCTTGTACTGAGATCTCTTCTAACTTATTCTATATCAAATATTTATCTTCTATTCATTGATACCAACATTAACTGCACTATAAAACTCCACGTGTTATAAAGAAAAAAAACATCTAAGAACTAAGAAGACCATGAAATGAGAAGTAGATACTTGAGCAAGATTATCAGACTTGCAGCTTAAATGCAACAAAACCGCTGAATCGAAACAATCATAGTATTTCAAAAGAAATGCTTATTATTATTATTATTATTATTATTACATAATGCTCCTTTTTCCTTTACAAGAGGAATTAATAATATACAATAACTCATTCATAAAATCAAATCCTTTCAAGGTCAACATTCTGTCTCTTATTTTAAATGAAAGAAAACATTTCTGTCACCCACAGCTACCCTTTGGCGTAGTTATACTATTTTTTAAGAGGGGTCCAGATATGATTCAAATAATAATAGATATACAGACAAAGCCAGTCTCTTTATTTTGTTCTATATATTTTTTTAGTAAGGATCAGAATTATTTCAACATCGTTATAATTAATCATATAAATATAAAATGCCTTTCGCTTTCAAATAAAAAGTGAAAAAGCACATTACCGTCTTTATCTATCATCAACTGAATTGTAACGTGCAGAAAATTGCACCAGAACTGGCTTCGAACATCGAGTCGAGCTTGTTTTTGTTCTGAAAATAAAATCAGAGTTGGTGCATTGCTCCTTGTCCTTAGGATGTACACTAGAAAAAATTTTGATTACGTATATTTCGGACAATAGAGAAGAAATTAAATTTTACTGTCAAAAATTGATTGGGGTGCCTCCTAAACGACCTCGTACCTTACAAAGTCGTTTGAAACACAGATGTATATCGACCAAGGCTAAACAACATTCTTTTTCTAGGTCAATTTACACCAGTCCCGGTTTAATGGTTTTTTTAGAACCATCGGTGAACCAGATGATATCTCCAGGACTAATTGGATACATAAGCTGTTCCCTAAATTGGATGATGATATCTACTCACTCAGTGATAATATATTCACTGCTGAAGACCCTACTGACCTCCTCCACCAGACTAGTACAGGGATGAACAAGTTTGTCTGTGGTACATGGTACATTGTCTTCCAAGGCAAAGCACTGATTCAATGGAGTTACAACTAGTTTCTTAGCATAAACAGAGCAACCAAGATAAAAAACAATAGGTTGAGGTGAAGAAGACTTGAAACCTTGGCTGCCTGTACTCGGTAAATCAGTCAATCAGTCAGCAGAAGAAGAATGTCGGGGCTAAGATAAGTGGAACCAAATGTTTTGGACAATTTTTTTAAGCAGACTGTGGGTAAATTAATAAACCACAGTGCCATTAAGTACAAAGAAAGTTTCAAAAACGAGGCAGTGCATCGAATGATGTGTTTAGGCTGTATAGATAGCTGCCTGATGTTTAGGCTTAACTGTAGATATGGCAGCAAGGAAAAAATAGTTTGATATAAGTTTTGGACAACTTTTTTAAGCAGACTGTGGGTAAATTAATAAACCACAGTGCCATTAAGTACAAAGAAAGATTCAAAAACGAGGCGGTGCATCGAATGATGTGTTTAGGCTGTATAGATAGTTGCCTGATGTTTAGGCATAACTGTAGATATGGCAGCAAGCAAAAAATAGTTTGGTATAAGTTTTAGACAACTTTTTTAAGCAGACTGTAGGTAAATTAATAAACCACAGTGCCATTAAGTACAAAGAAAGTTTCAAAAACGAAGCGGTGCATCCAATGATGTGTTTAGGCTGTATAGATAGTTGCCTGATGTTTAGGCATAACTGTAGATATGGCAGAAAGGAAAAAATAGTTTGGTATAAGTTTTAGACAACTTTTTTAAGCAGACTGTAGGTAAATTAATAAACTACAGTGTCATAAAGTACAAAGAAAATTTCAAAAACGAGGCGGTGCATCGAATGATGTGTTTAGGCTGTATAGATAGTTGCCTGATGTTTAGGCATAACTGTAGAGATGGCAGCAAGGAAAAAATAGTTTGGTATACGTTTTAGACAGTTTTTTAAAGCAGACTGTGGGTAAATTAATAAACCACAGTGCCATTAAGTACAAAGAAAATTTCAAAAACGAGGCGGTGCATCGAATGATGTGTTTAGGCTGTATAGATAGTTGCCTGATGTTTAGGCATAACTGTAGATATGGCAGCAAGGAAAAAATAGTTTGGTATAAGTTTTAGACAACTTTTTTAAGCAGACTGTGGGTAAATTAATTAATCACAGTGTCATTAAGTACAAAGAAAGTTTCAAAAACGAAGCGGTGCATCGAATGATGTGTTTAGGCTGTATAGATAGTAGCCTGATGTTTAGGCATAACTGTAGATATGGCAGCAAGGAAAAAATAGTTTGGTATAAGTTTTAAACAACTTTTTTAAGTAGACTGTGGGTAAATTAATAAACCACAGTGCCATTAAGTACAAAAAAAGTTTCAAAAACGAAGCGGTGCATCCAATTATGTGTTTAGGCTGTGTAGATAGTTGCCTGATGTTTAGGCATAACTGTAGATATGGCAGCAAGGAAAAAATGGTTTGGTATAAGTTTTAGATAACTTATTTAAGCAGACTGTGGGTAAATTAATAAACCACAGTGCCATTAAGTACAAAGAAAATTTGAAAAATGCAGTGAATGATGTGTTTAGGCTGTATAGATAGTTGCCTGATGTTTAGGCATAACTGTAGATAAGGCAGCAAGGAAAAAATAGTTTGGTATAAGTTTTAGACAACTTTTTTGAGCAGACTGTGGGTAAATTAATAAACCACAGTGTCATTAAGTACAAAGAAAGTTTCAAAAACGAAGCGGTGCATCGAATGATGTGTTTAGGCTGTATAGATAGTAGCCTGATGTTTAGGCATAACTGTAGATATGGCAGCAAGGAAAAAATAGTTTGGTATAAGTTTTAGACAACTTTTTTAAGCAGACTGTGTGTAAATTAATAAACCACAGTGCCATTAAGTACAAAGAAAGTTTCAAAAACGAGGCAGTGCATCGAATGATGTGTTTAGGCTGTATAGATAGCTGCCTGATGTTTAGGCTTAACTGTAGATATGGCAGCAAGGAAAAAATAGTTTGGTATAAGTTTTGGACAACTTTTTTAAGCAGACTGTGGGTAAATTAATTAATCACAGTGTCATTAAGTACAAAGAAAGTTTCAAAAACGAGGCAGTGCATCGAATGATGTGTTTAGGCTGTATAGATAGTTGCCTGATGTTTAGGTATAACTGTAGATATGGCAGCAAGGAAAAAATAGTTCGGTATAAGTTTTAAACAACTTTTTTAAGCAGACTGTGGGTAAATTAATAAACCACAGTGCCATTAAGTACAAAGAAAGTTTCAAAAACGAGGCGGTGCATCCAATGATGTGTTTAGACTGTTTAGATAGTTGCCTGATGTTTAGGCTTAACTGTAGATATGGCAGCAAGGAAAAATGGTTTGGTATAAGTTTTAGACAACTTTTTCAAGCAGACTGTGGGTAAATTAATAAACCACAGTGTCATTAAGTACAAAGAAAGTTTCAAAAACGAGGCAGTGCATCGAATGATGTGTTTAGGCTGTATAGATAGCTGCCTGATGTTTAGGCTTAACTGTAGATATGGCAGCAAGGAAAAAATAGTTTGATATAAGTTTTGGACAACTTTTTTAAGCAGACTGTAGGTAAATCAATAAACCACAGTGCCATTAAGTACAAAGAAAGTTTCAAAAACGAAGCGGTGCATCCAATGATGTGTTTAGGCTGTATAGATAGTTGCCTGATGTTTAGGCATAACTGTAGATATGGCAGCAAGGAAAAAATAGTTTGGTATAAGTTTTAGACAACTTTTTTAAGCAGACTGTAGGTAAATTAATAAACCACAGTACCATTAAGTACAAAGAAAGTTTCAAAAACGAAGCGGTGCATCCAATGATGTGTTTAGGCTGTATAGATAGTTGCTTGATGTTTAGGTATAACTGTAGATATGGCAGCAAGGAAAAAATAGTTTGGTATAAGTTTTAGACAACTTTTTTAAGCAGACTGTGGGTAAATTAATAAACCACAGTGCCATAAAGTACAAAGAAAGTTTCAAAACCGAGGCGGTGCATCGAATGATGTGTTTAGGCTGTATAGATAGTTGCCTGATGTTTAGGCATAACTGTAGATATGGCAGCAAGGAAAAAATAGTTTGGTATAAGTTTTAGACAACTTTTTTAAGCAGACTGTGGGTAAATTAATTAATCACAGTGTCATTAAGTACAAAGAAAGTTTCAAAAACGAAGCGGTGCATCGAATGATGTGTTTAGGCTGTATAGATAGTAGCCTGATGTTTAGGCATAACTGTAGATATGGCAGCAAGGAAAAAATAGTTTGGTATAAGTTTTAGACAACTTTTTTAAGCAGACTGTGTGTAAATTAATAAACCACAGTGCCATTAAGTACAAAGAAAGTTTCAAAAACGAGGCAGTGCATCGAATGATGTGTTTAGGCTGTATAGATAGCTGCCTGATGTTTAGGCTTAACTGTAGATATGGCAGCAAGGAAAAAATAGTTTGGTATAAGTTTTGGACAACTTTTTTAAGCAGACTGTGGGTAAATTAATTAATCACAGTGTCATTAAGTACAAAGAAAGTTTCAAAAACGAAGCGGTGCATCGAATGATGTGTTTAGGCTGTATAGATAGTAGCCTGATGTTTAGGCATAACTGTAGATATGGCAGCAAGGAAAAAATAGTTTGGTATAAGTTTTAGACAACTTTTTTAAGCAGACTGTGTGTAAATTAATAAACCACAGTGCCATTAAGTACAAAGAAAGTTTCAAAAACGAGGCAGTGCATCGAATGATGTGTTTAGGCTGTATAGATAGCTGCCTGATGTTTAGGCTTAACTGTAGATATGGCAGCAAGGAAAAAATAGTTTGGTATAAGTTTTGGACAACTTTTTTAAGCAGACTGTGGGTAAATTAATTAATCACAGTGTCATTAAGTACAAAGAAAGTTTCAAAAACGAGGCAGTGCATCGAATGATGTGTTTAGGCTGTATAGATAGTTGCCTGATGTTTAGGTATAACTGTAGATATGGCAGCAAGGAAAAAATAGTTCGGTATAAGTTTTAAACAACTTTTTTAAGCAGACTGTGGGTAAATTAATAAACCACAGTGCCATTAAGTACAAAGAAAGTTTCAAAAACGAGGCGGTGCATCCAATGATGTGTTTAGGCTGTATAGATAGCTGCCTGATGTTTAGGTATAACTGTAGATATGGCAGCAAGGAAAAAATAGTTTGGTATAAGTTTTAAACAACTTTTTTAAGTAGACTGTGGGTAAATTAATAAACCACAGTGCCATTAAGTACAAAAAAAGTTTCAAAAACGAAGCGGTGCATCCAATTATGTGTTTAGGCTGTGTAGATAGTTGCCTGATGTTTAGGCATAACTGTAGATATGGCAGCAAGGAAAAAATGGTTTGGTATAAGTTTTAGATAACTTATTTAAGCAGACTGTGGGTAAATTAATAAACCACAGTGCCATTAAGTACAAAGAAAATTTGAAAAATGCAGTGAATGATGTGTTTAGGCTGTATAGATAGTTGCCTGATGTTTAGGCATAACTGTAGATAAGGCAGCAAGGAAAAAATAGTTTGGTATAAGTTTTAGACAACTTTTTTGAGCAGACTGTGGGTAAATTAATAAACCACAGTGTCATTAAGTACAAAGAAAGTTTCAAAAACGAAGCGGTGCATCGAATGATGTGTTTAGGCTGTATAGATAGTAGCCTGATGTTTAGGCATAACTGTAGATATGGCAGCAAGGAAAAAATAGTTCGGTATAAGTTTTAAACAACTTTTTTAAGCAGACTGTGTGTAAATTAATAAACCACAGTGCCATTAAGTACAAAGAAAGTTTCAAAAACGAGGCAGTGCATCGAATGATGTGTTTAGGCTGTATAGATAGCTGCCTGATGTTTAGGCTTAACTGTAGATATGGCAGCAAGGAAAAAATAGTTTGGTATAAGTTTTGGACAACTTTTTTAAGCAGACTGTGGGTAAATTAATTAATCACAGTGTCATTAAGTACAAAGAAAGTTTCAAAAACGAGGCAGTGCATCGAATGATGTGTTTAGGCTGTATAGATAGTTGCCTGATGTTTAGGTATAACTGTAGATATGGCAGCAAGGAAAAAATAGTTCGGTATAAGTTTTAAACAACTTTTTTAAGCAGACTGTGGGTAAATTAATAAACCACAGTGCCATTAAGTACAAAGAAAGTTTCAAAAACGAGGCGGTGCATCCAATGATGTGTTTAGGCTGTATAGATAGCTGCCTGATGTTTAGGTATAACTGTAGATATGGCAGCAAGGAAAAAATAGTTCGGTATAAGTTTTAAACAACTTTTTTAAGCAGACTGTGGGTAAATTAATAAACCACAGTGCCATTAAGTACAAAGAAAGTTTCAAAAACGAGGCGGTGCATCCAATGATGTGTTTAGACTGTTTAGATAGTTGCCTGATGTTTAGGCTTAACTGTAGATATGGCAGCAAGGAAAAATGGTTTGGTATAAGTTTTAGACAACTTTTTCAAGCAGACTGTGGGTAAATTAATAAACCACAGTGTCATTAAGTACAAAGAATGTTTTAAAAACAAGGCGGTGCATCGAATGATGTGTTTAGGCTGTATAGATAGTTGCCTGATGTTTAGGCATAACTGTAGATATGGCAGCAAGGAAAAAATAGTTTGGTATAAGTTTTAGACAACTTTTTTAAGCAGACTGTGGGTAAATTAATTAATCACAGTGTCATTAAGTACAAAGAAAGTTTCAAAAACGAAGCGGTGCATCGAATGATGTGTTTAGGCTGTATAGATAGTAGCCTGATGTTTAGGCATAACTGTAGATATGGCAGCAAGGAAAAAATAGTTTGGTATAAGTTTTAGACAACTTTTTTAAGCAGACTGTGGGTAAATTAATAAACCACAGTGCCATTAAATACAAAGAAAGTTTCAAAAACGAAGCGGTGCATCCAATGATGTGTTTAGGCTGTTTAGATAGTTGCCTGATGTTTAGGCATAACTGTAGATATGGCAGCAAGGAAAAAATAGTTTGGTATAAGTTTTAGACAACTTTTTTAAGCAGACTGTGGGTAAATTAATAAACCACAGTGCCATTAAATACAAAGAAAGTTTCAAAAACGAAGCGGTGCATCCAATGATGTGTTTAGGCTGTTTAGATAGTTGCCTGATGTTTAGGCATAACTGTAGATATGGCAGCAAGGAAAAAATAGTTTGGTATAAGTTTCAGACAACTTTTTTAAGCAGACTGTGGGTAAATTAATAAACCACAGTGCCATTAAATACAAAGAAAGTTTCAAAAACGAAGCGGTGCATCCAATGATGTGTTTAGGCTGTTTAGATAGTTGCCTGATGTTTAGGCATAACTGTAGATATGGCAGCAAGGAAAAAATAGTTTGGTATAAGTTTCAGACAACTTTTTTAAGCAGACTGTGGGTAAATTAATAAACCACAGTGCCATTAAGTACAAAGAAAGTTTCAAAAACGAGGCGGTGCATCGAACGAAGTGTTTAGGCTGTATAGATAGTTGCCTGATATTTAGGCATAACTGAAGATATGGCAGACATTTGTTTCTCCAGAAGTATGCGATGCAAACAGAAAAAATGAGGATCAACGAAGAATTATTGAGTGATTTATTCGCGCAGGTGTGGGAAAAGTGTTGGAAAATTGGTCAATGGGATTGTTATAGAAAATATTTTGAAAATCAAAAAGTATAAGTATATACATTTTTCTCAGTGTAGAATGTTTGTTATTTTTCGTTTCCACGTACTGAAGTAATACAGAAATGCAATTTATTGTCGTAGGATTAGATCCGTAGAAAGATGAGGCTGAGTAAAAATAAATGAAAAGAAATTACCCGGGAGGTGGTATATGATTGGAAAATATCACTTCTATTCTTCTCAACCAATTTTAAAGACATTTTTAGCATTTTAATCCAAAGTTAACTTTCCTTTCGAAAGTATTATCTATTTTTAATAAAATTTAATCATCTTAGCTAGATATTTATTAATAGATATCGAATAATAATTTTATACTATTAACGCCTTACTTAAAGTTTTGAAAATCCGTTCACTTAGAAGAAACAACTACTTCTCGAACTATATGCCCCGAAATACATCAATGTTTTATTTTCGAGCAGCGAGAATCACGAACAACGAATACCGACCAACAGAGTATATAAATCCAGCTTTATTCTTGAATACTTTATCCGAGGGAGAAAGATCAAGAAGTCACCGGGTAAAGACGGCATCAGCAACAGCGCCCTGAAGCAGCTGCTAACGAAAGAACTAGTATTCCTGACGGCCATCACCAACGGAATACTAAGAACCAAACACTTCCCAAAGGCATGGAAAGAAGCGGAAGTAGTAATTCTAAGGAAAGGAAGACAAGACCCGAAATTCCCCCAGTACCACCGACCCATCAGCCTACTCCTAACGATGAGTAAGATAGCCGAGAGAGTCATCCTGAACAAACTACAAGAGCAGACATGAGACATAGAAATACTGCCAGAAGAACAGTAAGGATTCAGAAAGGAACACACCGTACTGAAGCTCATCTTCTTGGACATCAGCAAAGCCTTCGACAGAGTCTGGCACGAAGACCTGATCTACAAGATGAAATAAGCAGGATACACTCACTCACTAAACTAGTCTACAGCTACTTGAAGGACAGGACATTCAGAATCAGGATAGGACACACCAAATCCAAGGAGTAACTGAAGCAGGAGTACCACAAGGAGGAGTACTATCAGCACTACTCTACAACATCTACACGGCAGACATTCCTAAGACGAACAACACCATGATGGCCCTTTACGCAGACGACACAGCCATAGTGACAAGAAGTACCCAACCAGCTATGGTAAAACAGCGAAAGCATAGACGACTGGTTTCGGCGTGGAAGATAAAGGTTAATGCCGAGAAGACTCAAGCAGTCTACTTCAAGAAGAAAAGGAAACTGACAGAAGACAACATAGAAGTGGTAGGAGAAGAAATACCATGGAGCAAGAAGGCGAAGTACCTAGGAGTCATCTTAGACCAAGGATTGTCCTTCAAAGAACACGTCGAATACGCAGTCAACAAAGCAAGACAAGTAAGAGGACGACTGGCAGGACTCATAGAGATCCAACCTGGAGCTGAAAACGAAGACAAAGCTCATCTACATGATCATCCTACCCATAGCCTGGGGTCACATAGCGCCCACCTGGCGGAAGAAGATCCAAGCACAGCAAAACATCTGCCTGAGACAAGCCACCAAGGCACCATATTATTTCAGGAACGATCAGATCTATCGGGATTTAGACCAGAAGAAGATCCTAGAAGTCATGGAAGCCAGAGCCTGAAGAAGATTCGAAGAACTGAGGTCACTCCAACCAAACACTCAACTGAGACAACTCACAGACTACGCCAGAGAGGACTACAACAGACACCCACGACCGAGAAAACAGCTGGAATATGGCCAGCAATGAAGAAAGGAAAAACAACAACAACAGCATGTAAGTAGAACGAGGACATTTACTTAGAGTTCCTGCGTGTCCATAAAAACGACCAGCAGGAAAGCTAGTAAGGCCAGCTTTAGCAAGTGGATCCACTCTCTAAGGTCGTCTTTAGTCGTAGTAAGTCGGCTAAAGATTTGCACTTTTTAGAGGCAGCGATATACACACACTCCGCGAGAGACGAAAAATTAAGAAGATCTACGAGAGAAAAGTGAACATCACTACCTCGAAGGAAAAGAAGACCGCCAGAACTTTTCCCTAAACCAAGAAAAGAAGATGGACTAGCCCAGCAGATAGGACTGAGACCTCATCGGAAGAGATGAGGGGTGGAGGAATGTTCTTCCCGGGATGCATTGCTAATAGAGGAGTGCATCCTGGAAGGGACCGGTTTGATAGAGGTGTGTGTGTATGTGAAGACTTTATTTTAAAAAATGCTCATCTCTACAACAAACAACATCCTCGAATTAATCAGTATAGCACATTCTCAAATATAAATTAATTCCGTTATCGCAGTACTTCCACGCTATATCTTTATTTTTTATTGCACTACCGCTAAAAACTTTAGTGAAATTATAGCCCCGTATCTCCTTTTGTTACATTTGCATCGTAAACATTTATTCCGCAATGGATATCTGCATTTAAAAGGAATTTGCAGTATATTATTTTATGCATAAACTTTACTCTATTGTTCGCTTTGTATTTCCGACAGAAAAGGTCTTATTATTATGGTAAACGGTAAAACGGTTTTTGTTTTAATTGTGCATGCAGATAAATAATGCCAGTTAAAGTAGGTTAAAATCTAACATAATTTCATTTAATTCTCACTTAGGTCAGTATATTCAGATTATGGAGTAATCAAATGTGAATTTGCAATTACAAGAACTATAAACAACCATCAAGAACAAGAATTATTAAGCAGATAATTAGATGTCAAAGATAATAAGCCCGACAGACACTTCTAAGTTATATCTTGCAGATATACCAACCCCGTTTAATATAGAAGTGTAATTCAATGTCTTTCGAGGCATATAGCCCGAGAAGTAGTTGTTACTTCTTAGTTGAACGGTCTTTCTTATTTATTTAAATAGTTTTTACGGGTGGGATAAAATTATACACACTTCTATGGCTAATTACTATTGATTTATTTATAGAAACACACACTTGAACTTAATTTATATACACACTTTACTTAATGTCTACTAATTTATTTACACTCGGTATAATAGTTCTAATTTATTTTTACCACTTGAATATTACACTATTTATCTTATTCAATTTTTACAGGAAACTTTAATTAAGTAAGAAGATAATTGATTATTATTATTATATTAAATAGATAAATAATTATTATACAGGGTAATTCATTGGGAAATGCGCATGAAGTAAAGGTAGATGGAGCAAATAATGTTATGGTGGGTTTCACCTTTGAAGTAAATAACCATTACATTCTTAAATAAAACTTGTTGGCCTTCAGGTCTTTCTTTTTATTTACTAACAAGTAAACTGTACTGGTTGAAAAATTATCGTCAAGTTCATTTAAAAATAACTTTTCTGAATGGAAAGTATCTCAATTGAAAAGTCCTGGAAAAACGAGAAGATTATTTTTAATTGTAGATTTTAGTTTCCGAGTAATTGTCAACAAAACACGCATTTACTGACAATAATGATGTTGAAGCAAGAGACGAAACTTTTCTAAAAAAAATAACCTCAAAAACAAGAAAACAGTAAATTAAATTTTTCTACTAGACCAGAAAGTATAGGTTCAAAATACGTCGTTGAATTCTACTGTCTTAAGTAACCTATCCACTTAAGCCACATTGTGTAGCCCGATAATCGTAAAAATTCAATATATTGTTACAGGGTCGGTTTAAAAAAGGTAACAAATAAATAGAATTTATTTATTATTTATGGAATTCAATTGGATTTGTTTTATTTTATCCTTTTCGTGTGTTTCGTCAAGACAGGAACCGACCGTAGCACTTGGACAGCTTAAGACTCTTTGCACATTACACGATTTCGCCCGTACGAGAAAAAGCCGTACGGTCAATTTTTCTTAGTCTACTAATGAGGAAGGAGCATCAGACTTTTCACATTGTACGGTTACAACACGGGCACGGTTTTTGGCCGTATTGCAGCCGTCCAGTGCCACGGGAACCGTATCGTCTCTCCAGCTCAGTGGCCCACGTGACCATATGAACGCTTTCATATTAGACTATTTTTAGTCGTGTGAACTGTGTCCAGTGCGCACAGTTTGTTTGTATTTTGTTTTAGTTTGTGTGTTCCAGTTGCAAAGAACAATGTACACGATTGAGGCGGAAGTTTTGATCTCGCTTATTAAACCAAAACCTGTCTTGTGACCTCCCCTCCGATTAATGGGGTGCACCCAATAGAGGCGATCTTCTCTCGATATTCTTTTTCGGCAACGATGAGGCAAGCACAAAATTTTTTTCGATTCATATTGTCGTTCTAAACAAATGAAATAAAAATCCGTACTAATGTGAAAACAATAATGTTCGCCGCAAAAACTCGGACGATTTTTAACCGCACGATTAAAACCGTGTAATGTGAAAGAGGCGTAACGGTTTCGTGTCCGAAGTGGTCCCGGGTTCGAATCCCGGTGATGGTTTTGATTTTTCAATTTTCAGCTTATAGAAGGATAATGTTTGGTCAATAGCAGAACATCTTTCATGTGAACGAACGTATGTAGTGCGCTATTGTTTGTTTACATCGTTGGCAGCTTGGGTTTGAATTCAGTATACATCCTACGTTGTAGGTGATTTTTGACAATTGACAGTTGACATATAATACCAAACGTACGTTTTCGACTGCAGGTGACTTCGGTAACAATTTTTATTTACTGAACAGTTTTCCAGTGTTTTTAATTTTCAGAGTAATTATTTTTTCATGCCAATTCTTTGTTTAGAATTTAATTTCGACCTGAGAGTGGTGATTGCCAACATTGTTTGATGTGTATGTTTTGGCAGTAGATACAGGTACAATTAGTTCTGCTGAAAACGAAGGTGAAAGAATTTCCGAAAACTGTTTTATACTGGTGGTGACAAAGTATTTGGATTGTTAAGTGTGTTTTTCGTAGAATCTCAATTTTCTGTTATAATATCGCCATTTTTACTCCATATATATTTTAATACCAAATAAATATTGTTCAAAAACTTTACAATTAAAATCCTCTCGTATATATGCCGCTTGAAAAGGGTCGCTAAACTCGTTAACTTATTGTTTTGGAAAATATCTGGGGTGCAAACTACCCTCTAACCTTAATAAACATTGTGGAACTTGATATTACATCAAATTCCATTAACCGAATGAGGGTTAATTTATGAAATCAATTTTGAAATTCCTCTACCAGAATATCGGTCGGTATTTACGATTCACCGAAAAAAAAACAACCTTTTCATTCGGCGATTTGTCTAACTGGATTAATAAACATTTATTCGGATATGGCGTTTTCAACACAATATAACACGTATGTACATATTATTTTATCGAGGTATACATTTTCACATCCAGCATAATGATGAGCAAGCAGGAAGTTCATTGAAACCTATGGGTAATATTTCAGATAATCTATGAATTATTTATTATTATATCTAATTATGTACGAGTCTCATAGAGAGTACGTTTAGTCAATAGAGATATAAAATTAATAATATACATCTATACAGGGCGAATACTTTGACGATTCATAAAATGGAAACTCTTCATGGTATGGTCTTGTAATTTTTTCTAGACTTAATTTAATGACCCATATTTTTAATCCCTTTGAAGGCAAGTGCCGCCCAATGGCGTGCATATAAATTTTTGTGGAAACCAAAAAATTTGATACAAATAATTGATACATCAACAACAAAATGCCTGGATGTTCTAACCCAGGTCAGGCCAGATGTTCGGTAAACTGATATTTTTCATGTCCCAGTTGGCCGAGTTAAAACTGTCCGGTTACTTCGTTATATTATGCCAAATACTGGACTGGATGTCTTAGCTTTTGCATGGAAGGCTGCTACGTTGCCAGCTATTCAAAATTTTCTTAAATATAGTAACATACATAAAGTTGTTTTTATTGCTTACTAATAAATTTATATTATGTATATTTTTTTTAATATTTCCAAACTAGCTTACTAAGAGCATCACAAACTAACAGTTCACTGAAGTAAGGAGAACATTTGTATAGTGAGCCTAACAATTCTAGAAAATATATCTGACAATATTGCTTTATTTTATTGTCGTTACACTGAGTTTGGATCCACTATACCTATACCAGTAGATTGGTTTTAGAGTTTTATGTTGTAAGGTCATAACTAACGAATTTGACAGTAAAATCACAATCAATACATGTCTTCCAGTGACGGAAATGTTAAAGTTGTGACAATAGCGACATCTTCACCTCAAACCGCAAACGAAAATTCGAAAAATTAACATCCATACACTTTGACAGTTGACTTGAATCGTGATTCATTATCTCTTTTTTGTACAAGCCAAAACTACTTAAGTATTCTTACATCGTATTTGGTTTAAAATTTAACATTATATTTCACTGAAAAGTTAATTTTTTTGGATAAATTATTTTTGTTTACCTTGCAAATACGCAAAGCCTGATTTTAATTTATAAACAACATGCGTGATGGAATAAATTTAATATCATAATCATCGGCATTATTATGAGCTCTCCCTGTATTAAATTACATTGTGGTTTCAACAAAAGTCTATCTTTAAAGAAGTTGTTGGCCTTCAAGTTTCTTGAATGTTCGTAAAGTAAAGGATAAATATTATGTAAGTTGGTTAAACATTTACCGCCTTTTTTAACGGTGTTACTATTTTAACAAAATATTTACCTTTTTTTTAAATATTATATACTTTTAGAGATAAATCTTAAATGTTCAGGTGCAGTTTTCAAATGTTATAAACAAAAATTTTTAAATTGTATTTAAAAAATATTTTTATCTACGGCCACCATTAAAATTAAGCATTTACAAACTCATATAAATAAGTGAAATTACATTTTATAGATACGTCTAAAGCGTGCGAAAAAGAACGATGCTTTTTAAAAAATGGAAGTTTCATTATAACACCCAAAAGAGTGCGAAAAAGTAAAATGCTTTTTAAATGGGATAATCATTATAACCCTCTTTTTTATTTGTATATTTATTTTGTGTTTTGTTTTCTGTCAAAGGTTCTGTAATTGTAATAATTTTGTACTGTCATTAAGAAGTGTGAAACGTGAATGGTCAATAATTGTCATAATCTGTCAAAAATTGTCAAAAACTGTTAAAAATTGTTAAAAATTGTTAAAAATTGTTAAAAATTGTTAAAAATTGTTAAAAATTGTTAAAAATTGTTAAAAATTGTTAAAAATTGTTAAAAATTGTTAAAAATTGTTAAAAATTGTTAAAAATTGTTAAAAATTGTTAAAAATTGTTAAAAATTGTTAAAAATTGTTAAAAATTGTTAAAAATTGTTAAAAATTGTTAAAAATTGTTAAAAATTGTTAAAAATTGTTAAAAATTGTTAAAAATTGTTAAAAATTGTTAAAAATTGTTAAAAATTGTTAAAAATTGTTAAAAATTTTCAAAAATTGTTAGATATTTTAAAAAATGGTCAAAAATAGTCAATAATTGTCAAAATTTTTGAAAGTTGTCAAAAATGGTCAATAATTATCAGAAACTGTCAAAACTGGTCAATAATTGTAAAAATTTTGAAAAAATGGTCAATAATTATAAAAAACTGTCAAAAATAGTCAATAATTATAAAAAACTGTCAAAAATGGTCAATAATTGTTGAAAATTTTTGAAAAATGGTCAATAATTGTTAAAATTTGGAAAAATGGTCTAAAATGGTCAAAATTTTTGAAAATTATCAATAATTGTCAAAATTGGTCAATAATTGTTGAAGTTTGAAAAAGTGGTCAAAAATTTTTAAAAAATGGTAAATAATTGTCAAATTTTTTGAAAAACGGTCAAAATTTTCGAAAAATTGTCAAAATATTGCAAAAATGGTCAATTATTATAAAAAAACTGTCAAAAATAGTCAATCATTGTTAAAAATGGTAAAAAATTTTGAAAAATTGTCAAAAATGGTCAATAATTGTCAGAACCTGTCAAAAATGCTCAAAAATTGAGAAGAATAGTTGAAATTTGAAAAAATGGTCATTAATTGGTAAAATTTGGGAAAATATTCTAAAATGGTCAAAATTTTTGAAAAATTGTCAAAAATGATCAATAATTGTCAAAATTGGTCAATAATTGTCAAAAATGGTCAATAATTGTTAAAATTTGGAAAAATGGTCTAAAATGGTCAAAATTTTTGAAAATGATCAATAATTGTCAAAATTGGTCAATAATTGTTGAAGTTTGAAAAAGTGGTCAAAAATTTTTAAAAAATGGTCAATAATTGTCAAATTTTTTGAAAAACGGTCAAAATTTTCGAAAAATTGTCAAAATATTGCAAAAATGGTCAATTATTATAAAAAACTGTCAAAAATAGTCAATCATTGTTAAAAATGGTAAAAATTTTTGAAAAATTGTCAAAAATGGTCAATAATTGTCAGAACCTGTCAAAAATGCTCAAAAATTGAGAAGAATAGTTGAAATTTGAAAAAATGGTCATTAATTGGTAAAATTTGGGAAAATATTCTAAAATGGTCAAAATTTTTGAAAAATTGTCAAAAATGATCAATAATTGTCAAAATTGGTCAATAATTGTCAAAAATGGTCAATAATTGTTAAAAATAGTCAAAAATGGTCAAAAATTGTTAAAAATTGTGATAAATTGTCAAAAATTGTTAGATATTTTAAAAAATGGTCAAAAATAGTCAATAATTGTCAAAATTTTTGAAAGTTGTCAAAAATGGTCAATAATTATTAGAAACTGTCAAAACTGGTCAATAATTGTTAAAATTTTGAAAAAATGGTCAATAATTATAAAAAACTGTCAAAAATGGTCAATAATTATAAAAAACTGTCAAAAATGGTCAATAATTGTTGAAAATTTTTGAAAAATGGTCAATAATTGTTAAAATTTGGGAAAATGGTCTAAAATGGTCAAAATTTTTGAAAATTATCAATAATTGTCAAAATTGGTCATTAATTGTTAAAATTTGAAAAAGTGGTCAAAAATTTTTAAAAGATGGTCAATAATTGTCAAATTTTTTGAAAAACGGTCAAAATTTTCGAAAAATTGTCAAAATATTGCAAAAATGGTCAATTATTATAAAAAACTGTCTAAAATGGTCAATCATTGTTAAAAATGGTAAAAATTTTTGAAAAATTGTCAAAAATGGTCAATAATTGTCAGAACCTGTCAAAAATGCTCAAAAATTGAGAAGAATAGTTAAAATTTGAAAAAATGGTCATTAATTGGTAAAATATTCTAAAATGGTCAAAATTTTTGAAAAATTGTCAAAAATGATCAATAATTGTCAAAATTGGTCAATAATTGTCAAAAATGGTCAATAATTGTTAAAATTTGAAAAAATAGTCAAAAATGGTCAAAAATTGTTAAAAATTGTTAAAAATTGTTAAAAATTGTTAAAAATTGTTAAAAATTGTTAAAAATTGTTAAAACTTGTTAAAAATTGTTAAAAATTGTGATAAATTTTCAAAAATTGTTAGATATTTTAAAAAATGGTCAAAAATAGTCAATAATTGTTAAAATTTGGAAAAATGGTCTAAAATGGTCAAAATTTTTGAAAATGATCAATAATTGTCAAAATTGGTCAATAATTGTTAAAATTTGAAAAAGTGGTCAAAAATTTTTAAAAAATGGTCAATAATTGTCAAATTTTTTGAAAAACGGTCAAAATTGGTCAATAATTGTCAAAAATGGTCAATAATTGTTAAAATTTGAAAAAATAGTCAAAAATGGTCAAAAATTTTGAAAAAATGCTCAATAATTGTCAAAAATTGTAAAATTTTTTGAAAAATTGTCAAAAATGATCATTTTATTGTGCATAAGAAGCAAGCTTCTGTCGGCGGTCCATCGACCGCTCACCTTTATTTTTGGATTGGTGTAACACTAAAAAAATTAAAAATTAGACGGAAAATGTTCTTATTGCATATTTCTCGGAAAAGTCAATGGAAATCATCAACGTTATGGTCCCATTATTCAATGTTGAAAACTACCATAAATTTAAATTTAAACATTGATATAAGTAAGTTTTATAAACTTATTACCTTCATAAAACGACAATCAGAGAGCCATAAACCAAAAAAATCATGGAACAGATTTTGGATTTTATAAATGGAGCACCAGATAATGAATTTCTTATGATGAAGGTAGGCAATAATACAAACACAATTATTAAAAAGAGAGGTTATGTAATATATAATTAAGGGAAATTATTTTTAATGTGGTCGTAGATAAAACATTGTATGATACTCATGCGTGAATTACTTTTGCGCACTCGTTGCGAAAAAAGGCACTAGTTACGCTCGTGCCTTTCATTTTCGCAACTCGTGCGCAAAAGTATCACTTCACGCACTGGTATCATAAATAACTATTTCAAAATGGGACTCATCGTATAATAACTCTCAATCCAGATCTCCATACATAACCTACCCATTGTAATGTGTACTTCAATTTCATTTGAGGCATTTCTTTGTAATTCACCCAAAAATAATTTGTCACAAAAACGTAAGAGTCTAAAAAAATTGTTAAAAAGTCTATCAAGGAATACTGCTTTTTTCCTTCCATCTCAAAATCTTTTACTCCTGCAATCCGAATAATTTCAGTTTCATCTGGTTCCATTGTTATCTTGGTAGTTTCTTTTAGACCTTCCCGCATTTCTCTTACATTCCTCTATGTGTCAAAATGTTACCTGTCACTTGTATAACTCTTTCCAGCTTTACTTTTCTTCCGAACTCTATTCCTAAAGCTGCTTCCAAACTATATCCCTCTCCAATGCTTGTTTTATGACGAAGTTTGTTCAGTCGGCTGGTGGCGCCAACGGCAAATTTTGTGATCACACCAAGCGACCAGTCTAATGTGACCCGCGCTTAAGATATAAAGTATCCGGTTGAAATAATAATTAAAATTTATTTAACAAATCGCCAGAAGAAGCCCAGTTCTCAACTAAAATTAATTGATAGTATCTGTGGATTGACACAGTTTTGAAGAAGAAAAAAAAACGAGTTACTGTTACCTTATAAAAATCGTCTACCTGCAAATAATACAAATCTAGCCGGCAAAAAAAATTAAGAACGACCGACTTCTTAATGGCTTTTAAATTATTTGCGGATTTTATACCTGACACACAAAATATTTACGTGACCGAAAAGAGCTTTATCTAATATAATATATTTATACTTAGAAGTTGGAAGACCCATAAAACAGGGTGGACAACTTGAAGGTTCTATTATATACTAGCACAGATAGTTTTTTCCACGTTATTCTCTTGAACTAACAGCTAAGGGTATAGAGGCCAAAAGATCCTCATACTCTTAGATAGTCAGGCAGCACTGAAATCTTTATCATGTCCCCAGATCAGATCTAGACTGCCTATAAAAACTTTTAACACTGGCAAACCATAATAGGCTAACTCTTAAGTGGGTCCAGGGGCACAAAAGTATTGTAGGTAATAAAAAGGCAGACACCCTAGCAAAGCTATTGTCTGAAATTGCATTCACTGGTCCTGAACCAGTATTTGGAATATCAAAATCTGCTGCACGTGGATTCAAACCAAACATCAGACGTTCTGGAGACACGTGCCAAAACAGGAACACAGCCAACTCCTGGTCAAAAAACCTTCCCTATATAGGGAGAAACCTATCTGTCGGTTTTGCATGGAAGAGGAGGAAACAAACTATCTTTGAATGTGAAGCACTGTCTCATTGGAGATATAGACTCCTAGGACTAGAGTATCCAAGGGAGTTTTTCTCCAAGAAGGACCTAGTGAAAAGAGTGTTGAGGGCTAATGGTCTCTTCATATAAACGGTATAACCTTATAAGTTGAGTGAGGTCTCTAAGCCTCTGACTGGTGGTGCCGAACTAATCAATCAATCAACAGCTAGCCAGACAAGTTCTTAGTGTATTTTTTGCTCCCAATAGTATTTTTAGTAAATTTTTATTGTGTTTTTAGAGCTTTAGTTTTAACATTTTTTTGATAAATCAAATTCACTCGTTTCGTGTGTTTTTCCGTTTTCACGTCACAAGTGTGACGTCGAAAAAATATTTATATCTATGACATGTGTATTGTAAGTAGGAACTCTTGAAATAAACCAATTTTATGTAGTAGTCTAGAATTTTGGCAGCTCGCATTCTAAAAATTCTCATTTTATTCTGTTGCCGAGAAAATTGTTTTGTACCTTCATTTGTTCGACTGCAATTAATGAATAACGATCAATAAACATAAAAACATGGAAAATACAAAGATATAAATATTTTAAGAAGTTTTATTTTTAAAATATACTATAAATATAAATATTCGTATTTATTGCCAAAAAAAATATTTAGAGTTGAAAAAACCAATGTACAAATAATAAAAAGCTGGAGTATAATTATTCAACTCGTTAATTAAGAAAGAATATATTATTTACAAAAGTACAAAAAATGGGTGACAACTATCGAAATTATCTTGTCAAAAACTGACTGACATTTATTGACCTTAATGTTATATCCTAGTTAGTAGCAGTCTACAACATCTTACCCTTTTAAGTAGGTTATTTTATTTTCATAGGTAAGATCGTAATCTGCAAGTCTTTGAGGCATTTTTCTACTACGTGTAGGTCTACTGGAGATTGGTTGACTTCTACCTTGAAGAGACTGAGTTTCTTCAGATAGATCTGGACATGAACCAGTGGTGACATCTTTTGTAGATTCCGAAGCTACCATTTTGGCTGTGACTGGTAAATGTTCCAAAGCATCGTTTAAAATTTGTTTTACGCTCGTTTCTAATAGTACCTACTGCTGCTATAACAAACTCTTCATCTGGTTTAGATTTTTGGTCCATTAATCTTGACAGGAAATCTGCAAGACCAAAAACTGTGGTTGATGTCTACTGAATCTCAATATCGTATGATAAAAGCATTAAACCCCATCTTTGAATACCATTGGCTGAGTAAACAGGTAAACCTTTTCTTGATCCAAAAATAGCCAGGAGTGGTTTATGATCGGTTTGTAAAGGGAACCTTCTACCAAAGATAAATTTATGGAACTTGGTAACAGCGAATACGAACGCCAGCGCCTCTTTCTCAATTTGACTGTATGCTTGTTCTGCTGAAGTGACTGAACGAGGCATGGTAAATAGCTTTTTTAGAGCCATCAGGAAATTTATGAAGAATACATGCACCAAGACCATAGAAACTTGAGTCAGCAGCTACAATGATTGGTAAATCTGGTTTGTCGTGGGTCAATAGTAAGTCTTAAGACAGAGTTTTCTTAATGATGTCAAAGGATTTTTGGCATTCAGTTGTCCAACTGAAATTGGTGTTCTTCTTCAACATATTATCTAACGGACATCGTAAATTCTTCAGATTTGCGACAAATTTGCCGTAATAATTTACTGCTTCCAAGAATGATCTACGAGTTATAATATCAGAAAGTGATTCCTTCTTTGCTTAAAATATTACCTAAATATTTGATTTGTTGCATAGAAATTTTGCATTTGTCGGATTTAAGTCTAAAACCATAATTTTGAATTCGTTTAATTACAGAATAAAGATTTGCATCTTAGTGGACGGTCTGCTCTTTGGAAATTAATTTTTCTAATTGTGTAAAGCGTTTAATAGTATGTCTGTCGGGGCATATAGCCCGAGAAGTAGTTGTTGCTTCTTAGTGGACGGTCTGCTCTTTGGAAATTAATTTTTCTAATTGTGTAAAGCGTTTAATAGTATTGAACTATTATTTTTTTGATTTGCATTGTGTTCTTCCTGATATGATAATGTCATCAAGATATGCAACAACCATATCCATGCGGGCGAGCATTGTATCCATGAGTTGTTGGAATGCTCCAGGTGCCGTTTTGACTCCATATGACATGCGATTAAAATTATACAATCCCTTGTGAGTAGTGATAGTTAAAGGTTTCTTGGATTCATCGTCTACTTCCACTTGAAGGTATCAGATAAATCCAAGTTACTGAAGATTATACCGTGTGATATTTTAGAAAATATATCTTCAGGAACAGGTAACGGATAACAGTGTGGTTCTAGAGATTCGTTCAGACCAGTGAAGTAGTCGGCGAGGTGTGATTGCTCCTTGTTCTTCCAATCGGCATAACTCCTCCTCAACTGCTTGTCTGAGGTTGAATACTACAGGACGCTTTGAACGAAATACTGGCTTGGAGTCTGGCTTAAGGTAGAGTTTAGCTTTATGTCTTGTGTAATGACCCAGTCCTTCTTTAAAAACCTCATTAAAATTACTTTTAAGTTTTTCCATTGTAATAAAAGTTTCAATTTTTGAACAAAGTTTGTTAATGGGTACTTCGTCTAACTTAAATTGATATATCCAATCCAAACCAAGTATATTTAAATTTCTGATTGAAGTGACGATGCAATTTGCAGTTTGAATAATTGAATCTCTAATCATCCGGACATTCAACTCGTTAATTGAGAAAGAATATATTAATTACAAAAGTACAAAAAATGGGTGGCAACTATCGAAATTATCTTATCAAAAACTCACTGACATTTATTGACCTTAATCTAGTAGTAGTCTACAACAAGTATATTCAACTGAACCATATTAAGGATCTAGTATATAATTTAGACCATTTTAGCATACCATCACTTCCCTTCCTACTCGTTCCAACTGTTCGTTGTATGTTTAAGTTTCATCTTTGGTTTGGACTTCCTTTTGTGTAAGTCCCTTCAACAGAAAAATATGTAGGATGGATAGCTGTGGCAAAAAATCTACCAATTCATCTAGCAGCATTATAACTTCCCTTTTAGAACTCCTCGCTCAAAGTTTCTTGTGTCTACTCTAGCAGTCTTCAACCAAGTCGACGAGATAATTCAAGTCACTTTCTACAGATATAATTCTTACATTATCGAGTACAGCTCGTGGCATTTAATTCTTCCTAAGAGATCAGCTTAATTTTAGCAAAATATTTTCTGTTGTATTGTTTTTGGAGCAGAGTAAGTCAGTTTTTGCCTACGTTGGAGAGACCATGGATTCTTGGATTCAGTTGCTCGAACCATTAGTATCTCAAGACGTCCCGTTAAGTCATCAGGTTTCAAAGAGCTTGAGTTAGCCCAAAAACATTTTCCTCCGTATCCATGGAACCTTTTTTCACTGACGTATACTAGTTGAAGTAAAAATTGTCACAGCTCTACCTAGAGACTCCTTTCGTCAATTTTGCCCGTTAAGTTGGAAAAATGCATTCAGTCATGACAGAAATAGTCTTCAGCTATAAAACTTCTAGATTTGTAGTATTTGTCAAAAAAATATTGTCAACATTCAGAAATACACCCTCGTTATAAAATATTTTCTATTAATTGTACAAAGAAGCTCCCGAGTTAAATGACTCTTCTAGAAAATATGTAGTTGACTGTAGGTAAAATCTTTGTAAGTAAAATTAAAAAATACTTGTATTTCAAAACAGGTTTTTCTTGAATGAGTCGATAGAATCATGGTAAGATTATTATTAACCGTGTGACCAAGACTTATCCTACGATCAAAAGAAGTAAATAAATACTTTGTGCAGTGGGCAATGTGGGTTGTTAATTCATTGAAATACGATAAGAACGCCAAATGGTCATCGACGATGATTGTGTGGCCATTCATATGAAAATGAAGGGTTGTTTGAATTTGAATTTGAAAAAAATAGGTTCATACAAATAAGACGTTTCTATTGTACATTTGAACTATTCTAGATCTCATTTTAGATGGTTTTAAAAGTGTGTGGTGAAGTTAAGGGGTTTTCACAGTGAACGTTTTTGTTAAGATACACCAGCGTAGCTTCAAATGTATAAAAGGTTTTTTTTCTAACAGTCTTTGATATTTAAATGAAGCCGGAAATTTGAAATACTCAAAGCAGCTTCTCAAGTGTTTTCTTTCATCCCTGTATATACTGTGTTTAAAAAACAAAAGTACCATCAAATAAATAAACTTCATAAGTTACTTTATTACTTTTTTGTGAAAAAATATCGTCTTTAGTGTTTGCTGAGAGACCAAAGAGAGAAGAAATAACTACCAAAGGTACCAAAAACAAACTTGAAAATAATAGCGGTACTTAACAAGAAACCCCCGGCCAGTTTCCACATCAACAAATTTATTTACGACCTTTTTAAGTCAAGTGAAACCTGTCTCAGTATTACTTACCATCGAATGACCAATAACAAAACAAGAAGTTCACTCACACACACCACTCGATCAAAACTACAACGATATGGTACAATTGCCACAAAAGTACAAACACAACGAAAAAAAAAATTGATTCAAAAGGGGTAAAGTTTTCGATGATTTAATGTCATTTCCTGAATGCAATAACAACAAAAACAGGGATCATCAACGTGCTGCACCGCTTGTGACGAAACGGAGAACGCTGTGAGCGCCGCGACCGACGCTAGACTTGTATATGCACATTCAAAGCTTTGGTAGCCGAAGCGGTTTTCAGAGATATTTAAATTGTTGCCCTCAAACAGGTTCATGTGCTTTTTAATAATGTTTATTACTATTAGTGCCATCTCTTGAACATACAGTGAAATAAAGAATAAGGAATTCGAGAAATCTGTATTATTGAGGATGAAGTTTTGCTACTGTCTAATAGATGCCACTATTAGAAATTAATTTATATTGAAAAATGATAGTTTTTACAGTAAAAATAAAAGAGTCAAAGTTGTTATTAAACAGGTTCATGTGCTTTTTAATAATGTTTATTACTATTAGTGCCATCTCTTAAACTTACAGTCAAATAAGGAATAAGGAATTCGAGAAATCTGTATTATTGAGGATGAAGTTTTGCTACTGTCTAATAGATGCCACTATTAAAAATTAATTTATATTAAAAAATGATAGTTTTTACAGTATAAATAAAAGAGTCAAAGTTGTTATTAAACAGGTTCATGTGCTTTTTAATAACGTTTATTACTATTAGTGCCATCTTTTGAACATTCAGTGAAATAAGGAATAAGGAATTCGAGAAATCTGTATTATTGAGGATGAAGTTTTGCTACTGTCTAATAGATGCCACTATTAGAAATTAATTTATATTGAAAAATGATAGTTTTTACAGTAAAAATAAAAGAGTCAAAGTTATTATTAAACAGGTTCATGTGCTTTTAAATAACGTTTGCTACTAGTAGTGCATTCAATGAAATAACGTAGAGGCAGGTGTCAAAGGTAATAGGTAATTGTAGTAAACTATTACCTTTGACATCTATTGATAACACGCTTTACTAAAATATAACAATGTTTTACAGGGAACTGTAATTAAGTAAAGTTAAAAGGAGTTCAAGTAATATGTATTATTGAAGAAGAAGTTTGGCTATTGTCTAGTAGGTGCCGCTGCTGGAAATTTGATTTGAGGACTTCAATTATATTTTAAAAATAATAGTTTTTACAGTAAAAATAACATTTGTTTAAATAAAAGAGACAAATGTTATTATTGATGGATTATATTTTTTCTTTTTAATAGTTCAAGGGGCCCCGAATAATAAAATAATAAACCAGTAAAAAAATAGAAATGAATTTGCAGCACAAAAGTGTAGAATAGGTATTTAGAGCATAAAGTAACAGATTGCCGTTTGAGAAAGAATGTTGCCGATCTTTTGAAAGCGGCAATTTTACTTTACGCTCGAAAAACACACATCATTTTTTCTACAGTCGCACTTTTAATAATTAAAACAGTTTTTTATATTATCTTAGGTTATAATAAGTATGGATTATGATTTAAGATAGTACTCTGACGTTTTAGTTGTCTTATTATTTATTAATGTTAAATGTCAAAGTGACGTTATCATGTATGTATATTGTCGTTTTTAACATTGAATATGTATAGCCTCCATGATTGAATAAATAGACCAAAGTGTAGGTGGCTTCATTGCTTTTGCCAAATTTGATGATATAAGCGAGCGAAAAAGATTCTTTTTTTTCTCTAGAGCGTAAAAGTAACAATCCTCGTCATTAGTCGACTTTACGATTTCATTTGAATATAGTAATTAGTCATTTTACGCGTGACTGTAGGAAAAAGTATTTTTATAAATGTACTATTGTTATTTATTATGTTAATTTATTATTCCTATTTCATTTAAATTATCTTTCTTAAGAATTTATGGCTTCAATTTTTTGTTTACCAAAGATAAAGAATGTACATGTTTATAAGTAATATCATATGGGCATCTAATTTTTTCGAAAAAACACGTAACCAGGTAATATTTTAAGAAGCATGAGTGATGGTGGCAACAAAAATCCGAGTCAAAGGCAACGCGAATTGTGATTGGGGGAAATTCAGACGAGGGAAATAGTCGTTTGAAATAAAAAACTTATGAGATAAGTCTTGTTGAATCCAAATGAAAACCAAACCTATATTTATTCATACAAAATTAGCGATGAAGATCATTGTATTTAAAAAAATAATAGCTTTTTTAAATTATATATTGGTTTACCGACGACAAATTACGAGTTCTTAGAATAATATTAGGAATATCTAATCTTTTTCATAACTAATAATTATTATTTATTCGTTTATCCAGCGTGGCTAGACTTATACCAATCATTGTTAGTAGAATTTCGTTAGCATCTTCGACAAGTACTTGAACTTATAAATATTTAATTATTTTACAAATAACAACTTGTCAGGCATTGTAATACGAGAAGGGACCACTTTTCCATCGGCCTTTGTGGCTGAACCACTTGACAATTGACAGATCTAAGGGTACCGTTGGAAAGCTATCAAATAGCATATAATGTTAAGTTTAGAAAAATGAAGATGTCATGGTGTAAATGACTAAAAATTATAAAATGGCTTATGGGTCATATAGTTTTTGGGAGTTTTTTCGAAAACAACATAGACGATTTTTTTCAAATTCTTCTTGATTTTAGTTTCAAGTCTAAGCAAAAATTTGCCATAGAATAACTTAGAATATTTGTTTTCTCGAGATATGGTTCTAGAAAGTGTAACTTTTTTGGCGGTTGGTGTTGAGTTTGAGGGCAAAAAATTATTAATGAATTAAAAAAAATTAATACTACTGATTTTACTTTAAGATAAATGTCAGTCAAACTACGTAAAACTACACACGCTGCAAAATCAGCGCATTGTTTTTTTATTGTTGGTTAATTAAATCACTACATTGTAACTGACATTCGATTAATTTTCGGTATTTTGCTTTCGTCACACGGAATTTCAACCTCGAAACAGGTTTTTTTTTCTTTGATTTATATCACATAAACCGCAAATAAATCCAAATATGTGTGTACCGTTCAGTATTCAAACAATTTTTGTAGAAACTTCAACTGATGAATTTATCAAGTTATTGTCGAGGGAAGATTAAAAATCATAATTAATCCTTGGTTACGTCAAACATCGTGCATATACAGGGTGTCTGATTAAGAGAGGTATCTCATAAACTATTTATCGTACAGCTTGGAGAAAAAAATCTGTACTACAAACTCGTATACGAGAAGCTACAGGATATTATTTTCGAGTTTCCTAATCCACCGCTAGAGGGCGTAGTTCACAATAATATCAAAAAAATATCATTTTTCTATAATAGATGTACCGTTATAGTACCACATAATTTAAATATTCGTAATCATTAGATCAGTTTACGTAGGTTTGCTCCAGTACTTTTTCCTCTATTTTGTAAAATAACTGGTAGGGATGCACCCCTCAAAGAGCGATGCATCCCGGGGAGAACCTTCCATCCACCCCCCATCTCATCCGATGGGTCCTCATTCGCGTACAGCTCGTCCCTAGCCGAATGGCTGTTGGTTGGAGTCGAGCTGTCTTCTTTTCGGCCGAGTTACCCCGTTGGTTATATCTTCGGCGGTCTTCTCGTTTTTTCTTGTCTTCTGTGTGTTTTTTCGCTGCCTCTATAAGGGTCAAATCCTTAGCCGACTTATTACGACTAAAGACAATCTTATAGAGTGGATCCACATGTTTTTGCTGACCTAGTTGAAATCCTAACTAATCTATGAATGAAGCTATATTTTCCAGTAATGGATCTGTAAATAGACATAATACACACTATTTGTCTGATCATAATCCACAATGGATGCAACAAGATTTTAATCAGGATCGCTGGTCAGTTAACGTATGGTGTGGGATTTTAGACGTTAAAATTATATTCCCTTTTGTTATTGATGAAGCAATACGGCAAAATATGCGGATACAACAAGATGGCTACTCAGCTCACTTTACAAATGAAGTGATGCATTTTTTAAACCTACAATATGAATATAGGTGGATAGGAAGAGGTAGCATATTCCCGTGACCGCCAAGATCTCCCGACCTTACCTTGTTCGTTTTTTATCTATGGGGTCGAATTAAAGATTTAGTATTTCAGAGAAGACATGCAAATAGAGCGGATCTAATTCAACGAATCCATAACGCAATTGACAGTATTCCAAGGGCTGAAAAAGAAGCTGCAGTCTTTTCTAAAACGCACAGATTGAATATGTGTATCGAAAAAGATGGAAAACATTTCGATCAGTATCTTTAGGTTACTTTACTAGGTCAATGTAGTTTATTTTTGCTGTTTTTGTTACGTAATTAATTGTTGGTTATTGTTACAATGATACTCCTATTTTTATTAATACAGCTACAAAGATCCTCGAATTCCCATGAATCACCCCCATAGACACACCAAGAACTCAGACATAGCAATGTTGGTCTACTATTGAGTACCGTTAAAATTAAAATACATTTAAACTTACTTTTAGAATAGTGAGGGTAATTTTCATTTTTTGGGACATTCTGTATTTATATATAGACTCAATTTACGTTATATAGAATATATTTTTAGCGAATATTTCGTAATTAAGTATAGAGAAAACAAGTATTTTTTACTTTGCAAATAATGTGGTAAGTTATTCGCAGCTGGGCAAATATCCACAAATAAAACAAGCATCTCACCTCAAAATAATCAATTTATTATTGAATAAATATTAAACAAAATTAATCGGTCCTACTTGTATAATTAATTGGTAAATACACAAGGAATGTACATATTTTGATTTCATTCCCATTTCCATAGGTATCTATTTTCCTAAAAAAATTAGAAATCAAGACGTATTTTATTATGAATATAAGCAAAAATTTTATGTGTCAATATTGATAAATATCTAAGAAAGAACACCATAATCCCTAGAAAATTTACTTTCCACTTGTCAACCGTTAAAACCTAGAAGACAGAATAATATTTACAAAATTTGTACCCAAAATTAGAACAAGGTTATATTAAATTAATCATCTAAAAATATTATCGTTTTTAGATGCGCATAATAATCATTGTACTTCCAAAAGTATCTATATATTTCAATAACTTAAAACTGACTGGACTATGCTGTAATTAAAAAGGTTTCACTCATTACAAGGTCGAAATAAGTGTCGGATCAAAGAAACCAATTTTCCGTTATAATTAATGTCAGGAGGACATGCGCATTTCCGCTGGGCTCGGACCCGCTTAGTATATCTACTAACGTCTTCAGCAAAGAATACACCAACTGACAAGAAGCGAAACTTCGTATAAAAACGAATGTGCTGAAGACATCTTTTAAATTAGTCTTCATATGTTATGGAATCACATGTAAGCCTCTTGCTTGTGGTCTTTACAGTCCCAAATTAGATTACATTTTGCTTGTAGGTTGAAATTATTTATTTAATATTATCAAGGAAAAGTGCAGAAATATTTTTTACTGATGATAAAATACAACTTTATGCTGAACTACTTTTTCTCAGTGTGACTCGAGTAAAGCTGTAAGAATTTAATATGGTTCTCAGTGTATGTCAGAGTTAGCTGTCACGTTCAAGGACATTTATGTCAAATTTAGTGAGCGGGAAAATTAAAACTATATTGATTTCTATTTGACGCAAGGAAGAGTCCAGGTAGGTTGTAAAAGTATTTGTTTTACTAGGCAGTCAATCTACTTTGCTGCCGAGTTGAACATTTAATTTTTTCTCCGATTGTTGAAAATGGTGATGAATACCATTCATAGAATCAGGAATTCAATGAGAGTTACAGGTGGTATTACAATTCCGAGAAGGTACTCTGATTTATTTTCTGGACAACTGGAAGGAGCTTCAGATGATGTTTTGTTTTAAGATTGATTTATTTTCGAAATTATTTTGCGTCTAAAGCAAAATGTAGTTGACGTCTTTACCATTCTCAGTTATGGCTTCAAAATTGTTACCGCTAGTCATGTAGCTTCCTATTATCAAATATTTTATACAATTTTTTTTAAATAATGTTGAGCTTTATTAAATAATTTTTGTTTTTTTTTTAAATCGTTAGCTTTTTTATAATTTTTGGATGATTATTTTTATAATTTTTGAGTGTTTTTACATTATTTAGGTTTTTCTTCATAATATTCAGTCTTTTCTATAATTTTTGGGCTTTTATTATAATTTTTTAGCTTTCTTGAATAATTTTGAATTTTTTTTATAATTTTTAATCTATTTTTCATTTTTTGACTTCTTTTTGAGTTTTTTGAAGTAATTCTTAGCCTATTTATATAAACTTCAGTATTTTTATAATTTTTGAATGTTTTTCCATTATATAATTTTTGGGCTTTTTTATAATTTTTGGTCTTTGAATAATTTTCGGTCATTTAAAAAAAAAATGAGCTTTTTGAAATCTTCCTCAATCAGTCTTTTTATTATTTTTCATATAATTTTTGGGTTTTCTTATAATTTTTGGTCATCTTTTTCATAATTTTTGTGCTTTTTAAAATAATCCTTGGATTTTTTTTACTTCAATCTTTTCTATACCTTTTGGGCTTTTTTTTTATAATTTTTCAGCTCTTTTCGAGTAATTTTTGAGCTTTTTATAACTTTTGGACATTGTTGTAATTTCCTGTCTCTTTAATAATTTTTGTCTTTTTTATCATCTTCAGTTTTTTTTATAATTATGAACGTTTTTTCACATTATTTTAGGGCTTTTCTTATAATTTTCAGGCATCTTTTCTATACTTTTTGGGCTTTTTTATAATTTTTAAACATTTTCAAATCATTTTTGTCTTTTTTTATCATCTTCAGTCTTTTTTATAATTTTTTGAGGTTTTCTCACATAATTTTAGGGCTTTTCTTATAATTTTCAGGCATCTTTTTAAACCTCAATCTTTTATATACTTTTTTAATTATTTTTGAGCTGTTTTCGAGTAATTTTTGTGCTTTTTATAATTTTTGGACATTGTTGTAATTTCTTGTCTCTTTAATAATTTTTGGCCTCTTTTTTATAATTCTTAAGCATTTTCGAATCATTTTTCTTTTTTATCATCTTCAGCTTTTTTTATAATTTTTGAACGTTTTTCACATCTTTTTAGGGCTTTTCTTATAATTTTGAGGCATCTTTTTTAACCTCAATCTTTTCTAAACTTTTTGGGCTTTTTATATAATTTTTAAGCATTTTCAAATCATTGTTGTCCTTTTTATCATCTTCAGTCTTTTTTATAATTTTTGGAGGTTTGCTCACATAATTTTAGGGCTTTTCTTATAATTTTCAGGCATCTTTTTAAACCTCAATCTTCTTGGGCTTCTTTTTTATAATTCTTAAGCATTTTCAAATCATTTTTGTCTTTTTTTATCATCTTCATTTTTTTTTATAATTTTTTGAGGTTTTCTCACACAATTTTAGGGCTTTTCTTATAATTTTCAGGCATCTTTTTAAACCTCAATCTTTTATATACTTTTTTAATTATTTTTGAGCTGTTTTCCAGTAATTTTTGTGCTTTTTATAATTTTTGGACATTGTTGTAATTTCTTGTCTCTTTAATAATTTTTGGCCTCTTTTTTATAATTCTTAAGCATTTTCGAATCATTTTTCTTTTTTATCATCTTCAGCTTTTTTTATAATTTTTGAACGTTTTTCACATCTTTTTAGGGCTTTTCTTATAATTTTGAGGCATCTTTTTTAACCTCAATCTTTTCTAAACTTTTTGGGCTTTTTATATAATTTTTAAGCATTTTCAAATCATTGTTGTCCTTTTTATCATCTTCAGTCTTTTTTATAATTTTTGGAGGTTTGCTCACATAATTTTAGGGCTTTTCTTATAATTTTCAGGCATCTTTTTAAACCTCAATCTTCTTGGGCTTCTTTTTTATAATTCTTAAGCATTTTCAAATCATTTTTGTCTTTTTTTATCATCTTCATTTTTTTTTATAATTTTTTGAAGTTTTCTCACACAATTTTAGGGCTTTTCTTATAATTTTCAGGCATCTTTTTAAACCTCAATCTTTTATATACTTTTTTAATTATTTTTGAGCTGTTTTCGAGTAATTTTTGTGCTTTTTATAATTTTTGGACATTGTTGTAATTTCTTGTCTCTTTAATAATTTTTGGCCTCTTTTTTATAATTCTTAAGCATTTTCGAATCATTTTTCTTTTTTATCATCTTCAGCTTTTTTTATAATTTTTGAACGTTTTTCACATCTTTTTAGGGCTTTTCTTATAATTTTGAGGCATCTTTGTTAACCTCAATCTTTTCTAAACTTTTTGGGCTTTTTATATAATTTTTAAGCATTTTCAAATCATTTTTGTCCTTTTTATCATCTTCAGTCTTTTTTATAATTTTTGGAGGTTTGCTCACATAATTTTAGGGCTTTTCTTATAATTTTCAGGCATCTTTTTAAACCTCAATCTTTTATATACTTTTTGGGCTTTTTTATTTATTTTTGAGCTGTTTTCGAGTAATTTTTGTGCTTCTTATAATTTTTGGACATTGTTGTAATTTCTTGTCTCTTTAATAATATTTGGGCTTCTTTTTTATATTTCTTAAGCTTTTTCAAATCATTTTTGTCTTTTTTTATCTTCTCCAGTTTTTTTAATAATTTTTGAGCGTTTTTTCACATATTTTTAGGGCTTTTCTTATAATTTTCAGGCATCTTTTTTAACCTCAATCTTTTCTATACTTTTTGGGCTTTTTTATAATTTTTAAGCATTTTCAAATCATTTTTGTCCTTTTTATCATCTTCAGTCTTTTTAATAATTTTTGGAGGTTTTCTCACACATTTTTAGGGCTTTTCTTATAATTTTCAGGCATCTTTTTAAACCTCAATCTTTTATATACTTTTTGGGCTTTTTTAATTATTTTTGAGCTGTTTTGGAGTAATTTATGTGCTTCTTATAATTTTTGGACATTGTTGTAATTTCTTGTCTCTTTAATAATATTTGGGCTTCTTTTTTATATTTCTTAAGCTTTTTCAAATCATTTTTGTCTTTTTTTATCTTCTCCAGTTTTTTTAATAATTTTTGAGCGTTTTTTCACATATTTTTAGGGCTTTTCTTATAATTTTCAGGCATCTTTTTTAACCTCAATCTTTTCTATACTTTTTGGGCTTTTTTATAATTTTTAAGCATTTTCAAATCATTTTTGTCCTTTTTATCATCTTCAGTCTTTTTAATAATTTTTGGAGGTTTTCTCACACATTTTTAGGGCTTTTCTTATAATTTTCAGGCATCTTTTTAAACCTCAATCTTTTATATACTTTTTGGGCTTTTTTATTTATTTTTGAGCTGTTTTCGAGTAATTTTTGTGCTTCTTATAATTTTTGGACATTGTTGTAATTTCTTGTCTCTTTAATAATTTTTGGGCTTCTTTTTTTATAATTCTTAAGCATTTTCAAATCATTTTTGTCTTTTTTTATCATCTTTAGTTTTTTTAATAATTTTTGAACGTTTTTTCACATATTTTTAGGGCTTTTCTTATAATTTTCAGGCATCTTTTTTAACCTCAATCTTTTCTATACTTTTTGGGCTTTTTTTATAAGTTTTAGGCATTTTCAAATCATTTTTGTCTTTTTTTATCATCTTCAGTTTTTTTAATAATTTTTTGAGGTTTTCTCACATAATTTTAGGGCTTTTCTTATAATTTTCAGGCATCTTTTTGAACCTCAATCTTTTATATACTTTTTGGGCTTTTTAAATTATTTTTGAGCTGTTTTCGAGTAATTTTTGTGCTTTTTATAATTTTTGGACTTTGTTGTAATTTCTTGTCTCTTTAATAATTTTTGGGTTTCTTTTTTTATAATTCTTAAGCATTTTCAAATCATTTTTGTCCTTTTTTATCATCTTCAGTCTTTTTTCTAATTTTTGGATGTTTGCTCACATAATTTTAGGGCTTTTCTTATAATTTTCAGGCATCTTTTTAAACCTCAATCTTTTATATACTTTTTGGGCTTTTTTAATTATTTTTAAGCTGTTTTCGAGTATTTTTGTGCTTTTTATAATTTTTGGACATTGTTGTTATTTCTTGTCTCTTTAATAATTTTTGGGCTTCTTTTTTTAAATTTTTAAGCATTTTCAAATCATTTTTGTCTTTTTTTATCTTCTTCAGTCTTTTATATAATTTTTGGGCGTATAATGATATATGTAAAATGGATTTGCAAATTATTCCAATTCCAAAATCTTTTTATTTATCCTGTAGTGATAAATTAAAACAAAATTTGATAGAAATCGCAATTGTTGGAATGGTTGGTTGCTATGGAAATGTATATGTCCATAACAATTATAGTTTGACAACTTATAAAATTTCTGTCAGTTTTGTGGAAAAATAATATTATGGACAGTGATAGCGACTTAGAAGTACTGAATCCTCCAGAAATAAGGAAGGTGGCAAAAAATATTGAGTTAAATTTGTTGCCGGAGAAGTGTCGGATGAAATATGAAATGTTTTATTCCCATTGAGAATAATCATTTTGCTGCCTAGGCAGGAAAAGTAATACTTTGCTGTCTGCAAAATTAATATTTGCTGTCAATCGGGAAAAAAAACTATTGTTTCACAAAGAGAGAACATTTGTTGGAAAATACGAACTAAGTCGCAAAATCTTTATTTTTAATTCTTTTAAGGATAACTTAATTGTTCTAAATTTAAAATAAGTAACCATTGAGCTGTCAAAAAAAATGCAAACATTGGATTACCAGGAAATCTACCTTGGCCCAATTGATACACAACCTTAACCAAATGACATGCATCATCTTAGAAAATGCGTGACATGGTGGCGCAAGACAGGACCGGGACAAGGACTATGCGTACCTGAAAAACATGCGGGTGTATTAATATATGTAAGTGTGTAAATGTTTTCAATGAAAATAAGGATTCGTCAATTGATATATAATTGTTTTTTGGTATAGTGAATAAAATTAAAATTTTCAATGAATTAACATCAAATTAGGTACAGCTATTTATCCGAAGTAGGTTAATGAACTTCATAAATATACAGGGTGTCCACAAACTCGATGTGATTTTAAGTATTAACTTTATCCAAAAGTTCCTCCTGAGGGAGCTAGCTCAGACGTACTAAAGCCACGTGCTAAAGCAGGAGTCGTTGAAGGACAAAATAATAAACCTCAGCAGGGAGAAAGTGACGGGATTACTCACCGGTCACTGTACCCTAAGGAAGCTCTCATTTAAAAAATCATGTTTTTTTGTAACACTCCCAAATATTTTTAATGAGAAAACTGAACCTGTTGTACTAGAAATACTGTTAGTATTAAATGGAGTACGGTCCTGTTAATATTTCTCAAATAATTTAACAGTTTTGTAAATAATCTGGCATATTTGAATTTAATTAAGATGAACTTGAGATAAGGAAGTTGTTTTAAATTTTATAACCTTTTACAAAATTTATAAATCATAATATCTTCGTCTATCTACCGTTTCTTTCCATAATCTGTTGTAGGAGGACAAACATGATAATAAAATTTGATATACTGATAGGTGAAAACATAATTACTAACATTTTTTGAAGTTTGATTATTATTTATTGGAAATATATTAAATATTACACCCAGTAGATGAGTTGAAAGTCGCGAGAATATTATTTATTGTATTGAGCGGACTTTAGAGCTCTATACTTCGTTAACGAATGGCGCAAGGAAAATAATACTATTTTTGGTCTCTCTGGGACTCTCTGTATATTTGACAATAGCATAATAACAAGATCGTAATTTAGAAAGAAAATATTGTTGTGTAATTATTTTATATAAATATGCAAAAGTAGAGCAAAAATATGATAATAAATCATACAGAAAAATAAAACTGCATAAATATAGACAAAAAGATAATCAGGCAGGGTATTAAGAGATTAAAATCCATATCGCACCAAGCACAGATCCATTTTAACATAAAATGGTGATTCAAGCCCAAAATTTTAGTTAAAAATTTTATATTTGGGATCAATTTTGCATGGCATTGAATTATTACAGTCTGGAATGTGAAATTTTCATTATAAAACCCGAATAAATTATATTGTCATCATCTCGGCAGATTTACTCCAATTTATTTCGCAAGTTAATAAAATAAAGTAAATCCTATCGGTTATCTCAAGTTCATCTTGTATAAATTTAAATATGTCGGCATTGTTATAAATCACAAAAAAAAACACGCACTACGTTGCTGAAGAATTAATATCGCTCAAAATTAACAATAGGATAGCTCTTATTATATAATAATTAACAGCCTTCTAGTTTATTGGGAAACTCATGTTCGAATGGGTTCAGGACCCAAATAGTATTGGACTCATCCCCATGGGGATGCCTACAAACCAAATCCACCTCAAACTCGCCGTTCCCCTGCCTCCCCCTAGTAATTTTCATGATGGGAGGCGGTCCCTAGCAAACTCTCCTCTCACACCGTCGTCTTCTCCCTAACTATCACTCCTATCGAGTCCTTCTCTCCCCCTAACCATGCTCTCCACTACGCCACTCACTTCCATCCATTCCTCCTCCCCCTTCAACATTATCTTCACCATGTTCTCCCAATACACCACCTCCCCTTGTTTCCTCTCCAACTTCTTCAGCACTTCCTCGTTCCTCTAGCATCTAAACACATGCCCCACATCATCCTCCACTTCACACCTCTCGCACACCCCAATCTCTCTTTTCCCGATCTTGTGGACGTACTCTCGACCCATGTCCAGTGAATACCTGTGTCAAGATGTAGTTCACCTCTCCGAATTTCCGATCCTTCCAATCACTCCTATACCCAATCGCTCCTTTTAGCGCGCCCTCATACTCCTCACACCTTCTCTCCATTTCCACCTCCATCCATTTCTGTACTTCCTCTCTGGTCGCACCCCTCCAGCGTTCCTGGCTCTATCCATCACGTCTTATGGGTAGGTCCTTGCCAGCACCGCTACTGCCAGTCCACCCACTTTCCTGTGCCCCTGCACCACCCTCAGCAGTATCCCTCTCTGCACCCGCAGGAGTGGCCTACCCCTCTTTCACCCCACACCTCCGCACCGTACAACATACTCAGCTCTACCGTCCTAACAATTACCCTCCTCTTCCACTCTCCCGGCCCTTTCACATTACACATCAATCTCCCCAGCCATGCTGCCCTCACTTTACCCTTCTCTGCCGCCTTTAACATGTGTGTTCTGAAGAATAATTGACTATCCAACTACAACCCTAGGTATTTCACAGACTCCTCCATCCGAATTCTCCTTCCCTTCACCATCGCCACCACTTCCCTCGTCTTGCTCCGATCCTTCACTAGCAACCCCACCGTCTTATCTTCTGCACAATCTTCCTATACATTATCTCCGCCTTTCTTTCTATCTTCGCCTTTTCCTTTGCCGTACATATACCAGACACACATCATCGTTCGCATACACCGTAATCTCACATCCTTCTTCACATACTATCCCACAAACCTCATCAAACACACACTTCCATAGCGTCGGTCCAAGAACAGAGCCCTGGGGCACTCATACCTCCTCCCTCTAGTGTCTACTATCACACTTTCTTCCAAGAGTTCGTTTATGATGAGGTCCCACAGCAAAGGTCATAAGACTGTGGGGCATCCCTTCATTATCGAGACCTCCATGGAATCTCCAAATAAGGTTGTCGTTACTGTCCTGTTGAAAAGCATATTGCAATATGGTTGGAGAGTACAGAAATTTCTTGCTGTTAGATTGTTTTCAGTAAGATATGCAGCATCTTTTTGCAGGAAAGACCATAGAAGTCTTTAGAATCTGCCAAAAAAGGAAGTGCGTCAAGCAGAACCTTCAATGAACAAACAGTATCTTCTGGAGACTGGGTAGAGAGTATTAACATCTTCCTTGAGAAAAAAATTACTGATAAATCCCAAGCTGGATGTAAGAGACTTTTACATGGAAAGCAATTATTGAGGCACTAGGAATAGATTCATCTATAATTAGGTAAATCCAAGAATCTTCTGGTAAACAAAAAAAAAATTAGGAACTCCGGATCTGTCAGTTATACCAACGTGATGCTGCTGCCGTAACATGGAAGACCCATCATTATATTTCCGGTGAATTAACAATTTTTTTTTGTATGAATGAATGAGATACAAGTGAATGGTAAATTATTGTAATAACAATGGTTATTCATTAGAACACATCGTTATTACACTAATAGCTAGTCGATTTTGATTTTTTTTGTTCATTATGTCATTGGTTGTTCCAATAAAAGTTTAATTATTCGTATTTATCTTTAAATCCGGATCTGCATATTTTAGTAAAGAACCAACAGTTGTAAACGAAATTGACGTAGAATATAATAAAATTTCAATTACAGTCAATTTCGATGATAAATTCCCATTGAACTCGACCTTGCTTATTTTTGCAGAGTTACGGCAGCTGCACGCGAACAAAATGCTTTGGTGTTATCCGAAATTGTGTATTGTCGTTTGATATTGTTTATTATTCGGTCTTTGTAATAATACGTTTACGATTAATAAAAAATTAACATTAACATGCCATATTTAGCCACTGGGTTTTCGACGATTTGCTAAATTATTCGATCGAATTTAAAAACAAATTAAAACTACAAATATGCATATTGGAAACCCCTTATAATTTTTATTCCTACATTATTTATCATTTATTAATGTTTATCATCAAAAGCTATTAATATTTTTTGTCTGAGAAAGAAAAGTCATTAGAAACTTTTTTTGGGGAAGAAAGTACGGGAGAGATGGGAGAGAAGAACAAATCCATGAATTGAGGAGGAAGTAGTTAGTACCGAAAAGTAACATCCAACAAGATTATGAATAGTGTAATAAGAGGAAGACCAAGGATGAAGTGATATAGAGAATAGATATAGAGAAAGATTTAGAGGAGGAGGAATCCAAGACTGAAAATGAGAAGCAGAAGATAGAGTGAAGTGAAGGAGTAGAAATGATCAGTTATAATTGTTGTAATTATTTGTCTGTGAAAGAATAGTCATTAGAAACTTTTTTGGGGGAAGAAAGTACAGGAGAGATGGGAGAGAAGAACGAATCTAGAATTAAGTCAATTATGAATTGAGGAGGAAGTAGTTGGCACCGAAAAGTAATATCCAACAAGATTATGAATAGTGTAATAAGAGAAAGACCAAGAATGAGGTGGAATGGAGGATGTAGAGGAAAATTTAGAGGAGGAGGAATCCAAGACTGAAAGTAAGAAGCTGAAGATAGAGTGAAGTGAAGGAGGACAAACGAATGAGTAGAAATTATCAGCTATAATTGTTTATCATCAAAATCTATTAATTCGCTACTGAAATATTTTTTGTCTGGGAAAGAATAGTCATTAGAAACTTTTTTGGGAAAGAAAGTACAGGAGATATGGGAGAGAAGATTGAATCCACAGTTAAGCCAATTATGAATTGAGAAGGAAGTAGTAAGCACCAAAAAGTAACATATCCAACAAGATTATGAATAGTGTAATAAGAGGAAGACCAAGAATGAGGTGGATGGATTATGTAGAGAAAGATTTAGAGGAGGAATCCAAGACTGAAAGTAAGAAGCAGAAGATAGAGTGAAGTGAAGGAGGACAAACGAAGGAGTAGAAATAGGGGTTACAAGTCCTACGATATTAACAGAACTGGGAAACATTCCAAGCGGAACTATTAGCAATAGATTTTGGTGCTCAAGAGAGCCTTGAAAAATGCCTCAGCTCAGCTACTTCCAACCGAGAGTCAGGCTTCTTTAAAGACACAGAAGTCCATAACTTACGAGTCTAAAACAATTTGGAGCTGCAAACATTCCCTTAATTAAGATAGACACAACAAAGTAACCTTGCTGTAGATGCTAAGGCATTAAGGAATTGCCAGAAATGAGATTACTGATGGTTTCGCAATGGTACTCATTTCATCGAACCCGAACCATTTTGTGGAATCGCAGATAGACTACCACCAAGTACTACAATAGTTAAGACACTTATTGCAGTCTTGCGCTGGCTTAGGCGGCATTTGTTCTCACCTGGATGTAGCTTGTAGCTTTCCAGGTGAATTTTTGATTGTGAGTCCTACTATTCCTATTTCCAAAGGGTGTTCCAGGACCTCCCTTTGCTAGTTTATCTGCTATCTTGGAACCCACATTAAGCCGGTAGCGCTACGTTGGGATGAACGCGTCCATTGTCATTTTTTCAGGTATCATGAAGTACAAACATCGGAATTTTTTTCTGCAAAGTCATATGTAATTTAATTCAACTAAACGTTAAATAAATATTATTTGTTGAAATCTTTAAAGTATCTCATGCAGTTAAAATGATATTTGGAACAATAAATTTCTGGTGATAAATTAATTAATTTACGCTTATTTGCTTACATCATTAAAATGTGATTCTTTTATTACCCTAGGCGGGATTAAAGGATTAATATGTATATTTTCATACCTCAAGAACAAGTGCATTCAAAATAATTATGAAAATTGAACTGAATCAAAGATGAAGTTAACAAGCAATTACTGCTGTTATTTATTTGATAGTAAATATAACAGTAGGAAAAGCTGGAAATTTGTTAGCGGGAGTCGGAAATTTGAAAGTACTGAGTGGCGAAAAAATGCAGCATGAGGGTTAACATATGATAAAAAAGAATCCATACCACAACCTAAAGCTACAATTTGCTTATTGAATCGAAGGAAGTAGATAGAACCAACCGACCAACCAACCAAACAATCAAACAACCAACCAACCAAACAACCAACCAAACAACCAACCAACCAAACAACCAACCAAACAACCGACCAACCAACCAAACAATCAACCAACCAAACATCCAACCAAACAACCAACCAACCTAATGCCCGATTCTGACGCTTCTTCATTTAACTTTTTAGGGGGCTACAAATTCCTGGAAATTGATGAAGGATATAGTCTAGGGGCTATAAAATTCCTATATCTTCATTTGATCTTTTTTATAATGATATCTTTATGATCGGGATCAAATATACCACCAGGATATTGCTACAGAAGAAAATGATACCAGCTCTAGTGTAGATCATGTAAAACAAGCCATCATATTCCATACATAGCTATGTGGAGCTGTGATCTCGGTTTCTATTTTTATTCTTGTTTTGAAAATGATGTGGTGGTTTCGAGTTTCTTTTTCTTTGCTATTTCTATAAAATAAAAAGTTTTCGCAATCTTGTGATGTCAGTGTTTTTATTTTTGAATTAGTCTGTGTATACAGGAAGAAATTCAGTTCCTATGTTTACTTTATACTGTGTGTTTTGAAAGGTGTGATGAATTTTGAGAGGAATATAATGAAAATGGGACGTTTCAAATTTATAAATAATTATTATACAAGAAAAATGTGAAGAGAGATAATTTTAATTTCATTGATGGCAAATGCCTCCTAATATGCCTGACAAATTGTCTCAAATGTCATATGTCTAAAAATAAGTACGAAAAAAATTATACTTATTTATAGAAAATGGTACTAATACTACTTTGTTCCAATACAAAAAAAAAATTTAGATCACAGTTGTAGTACCGCACGTTTTTTTTCTAAGAATTTTGAAATGAGAAAACAACTTTATTGTTATCAAGAATGACTCAGCGTTGTAACTATAACATAAAACTAATATTTAATAGCCAAAACGCTTACTTAGAAAAAAAACTACCAAAAATTAAGTAATTAGTGGCTAATATATAAATTATACAAATAAAGCAGAAAGCACACATTTATCATAACCATAAAATTGAGATTGGAGAGAAAAAAAACGAGATCAATTTGGCATTTTGCCAGACGTATGCGTTATCCAAATAACCGCTTACCATGTTTTGAATTGCAAACTGAAACTATTGCAAAATCAAAGAATATTATTGGACGACCTAGAGCGCAACTCCAAGACCAGGTTTTTCAAATTATTGACGAACATCCTGTAGGGATAAAACAAAAAAGAATACGGGTAACACAGTTTGGAGGAACAACGGTCTAAAGAGGCGATATTTTTAACAAGGCCAAAAGCAACCAAGACCGGGGTATACAGGCAATACAATAAAGAAATTCGTAAAGCCAAAAGGAACTCATGGATGAGATTTTGCGCGGATATTTCGAATGCCTCCGCCATGCTTTCGAATCCACAAAGTCCTTGCAAAGGATGGGATAACCAGAAAAGAAGTAGGAAAGCGAATGGCACCTATACAGAAACCAAAAAGGAACTAATAACCTTCCACACTCCAGCCTCATCAATTCTGGCCAAACAGGCCAAGTTGTACGGATTGGAAAATAGCCACTGAAGTCACAAGACCAAATAAAATTTTAATTTAAATCCCCAGGGACAGATGGTATATATCCCATTCAACTGCAAATGGGAATTGATAGGTAGCCAAAGTCATACAGGCCAATCCTCCTTTCTATCAAAAACGTTAGAATGGTTTCTGGACAGGTACATAAAAGACGAAATGTTAAAGGATAAACCCCTACCTAATCGTCAATATGCATATCAACCAGACAATTCTACGGATCTAGCGCTGGATGATCTAAACAGGCTTATCTCAAAGTCAATAGAAGACAAAGAGATAGTGATGGCCACTTTCTTATACATTGAGGGTGCTATGTTGGGTTCGTATTATAAGGAAACGATATACAGTTACAAATATCATTTATTTGTTAACCCACATACATATAAATTTGACTCTAGAAAAATAACGTAACATGAATCCAAACACCCCTGTCATCATGACATACCATCCCTAGGCAACTTTCCGCGCCTAGTGATTGGAGGTTGTCATGTATTTCATAAAGTCCTGACAGAACAGAGGGAGCATTTAATAATGTTACTACCAATTCTTTGGTTAATGCAATGAATAGTCGGGAGACATCCACAACAATATGCCGATGGATAAAGACGACTCTGGAGGATAGCATAATAATCTCCACTCTGGGGCAAGTCACGGATGGAGGATGTCCACAAGGAGGAGTGCTATCACCACTACTATGGGCAACCTTAGTAGACGACCTCCTTACATAACTGTCCACAGCAGAATTTTACTGTCTTGGATACGCAGACGACATCGCTATTGTAGTCAGGAGCAAGTTTGCTGGGAGTGATATCTGAAAGAATGCAAATATCCTTAAAAAATATAGTTGATAATTGGTGCTTACAACTAAAGCCAATAGTGCTAGGAACCGCCGCCCGTCTCTAAGTATGCTAGGGTAGTGATTCCGAGGCGGGAGTAACGACGAGTTTGAGGTTGGTTTGGTTGGTAGGCATCCCCTTGGGAATGAGTCAACACTGTTTGGGTCCTGGACCCATTCGAATATGAGTTTCCCATCTCGGTCCGAAAAAAATAGTGCTAGGAGCAGAGGTGATTCCATTTGCCAAAGAAACAAAGTACCTAGGAGTACATTTTGATCAAAGGCTTTCATGGAACACTCACCTTCAGAAGATCAAACACAGAAAGCTACCATTGCCCTCGGCAGATGCAGAATGACCAAAAATGACCCAATGGCTTTACACAAGGGTTGTTAGACCAATGATAGCCTATGGATCTGTAGGTGGTGGAAAAAGACAATGCAAGTGGGAGCTGTATGGCTATTGAGTAGCACACAAAGGCTTGCTTGCTTGTGTATTACGGGAGCCATAAAAACCACTCCTACAAGTGCGATGGAAGTCTTGCTGAATCTGCCTTCACTACATATTTTTAAACAAAGCGAAGCCAGATCTGTAACGCTTTCTGAAAAGCCAAACGCATGATGCAGACTATCGGTTTTTCTTAATTCCATGCTCTTTCAAGTAAATGGTTAAAAAATATAGCATAGCATTTGAAGATTCCCATAAAAAGTTGAATACAAAACAATTGTTCAATCACCGCCACCTAGCGGTTGAATTAACTGGAATAAAACGATGATATAATATATTATTAGGCATTGAATAAAGCAAAACAAAAGTTATAACAGTTTTATTGAGTCAGCTTTCCCACTCTCCCCTACCAGTAATTTTACAAGATAGAGGAAAAAGTACTGGAGCAAACTTATGTAAAATGATGTAATGATGAATTTTATAGTACTATAACGGTACATTTATTATAGAAAAATGATGTTTTTGTGATATTATTGTCAACTACACCCTCTAGTGCTGGAGTGGGAAACTTGAAAATAATTTCCAGCACTTTCTGAGATATAGCAGGTTACCTCTCTTAATCAGACTCCCGGTACATTTTGAACATTTTCTTCGAAATGTACTACTTTTATCACTTCTAATGAAAACATTGAGCTCTCTTTATCTCATTAACGACAAAACTTGTTTATGGGAACTTTCGTCTCAAAATTGGAAGACGAATCGCTCACAACATTAATCCAGATATCTTTGGAAACACCCTGTATGTAAATATATTTTTGCTAGTGTCACTTGGAGGACTGCTGTTCTTGGTGATATTGACCAGTATTTTACAAACACCTGTTTATTAAACAATGAGTAACTGATTAAAAATCCGGTCGAACAAACGAATGTATATACACATTATTGTTTTTTGCTTATTAATTTTTTTTGTCGCTTATCGTTAGTATTATAGTTTCGTACACCTCAAGATCTAAATAGTGATCGTAAATTGCAAGTTTAGGTCGTAAAAATAACATATCGATGTGTGTTTTGTAACTAATTAAAAATATTATTCATGCAACTGAAATAATGGTGTTAAAGTTAAGTTCGAAACATCGGTATTTTGTGTTGTCGTTGTTGTAGAAGTTAAAAAGGGCGTTATCAGTTTTTTGATTGATTGTATATTTGGTTGTTTTTTAACCAGAGGATTCCTACGTGTCCATTTAAAGGGTTTTACAGGTGAGTTTTTTTTCATTTCGACCAGAAGTTTGTGTCTATTATTCATCACAAATATAGAGGTTTAAAATGGATATGGTGATAAAAAAGCAGTTGCTTTTCAAATTGACTGTTTTTTTTAACTAGTAAGACCTAAGATGTTTCTTAAAGTTTTCTAGGGTGTAGGATCTAAATTCGACTTAATAAGATGTATTTTTTGCTAGCCATAGTAGCCTTAGTAGGGGAAATATAGACCGGTAGCCCATGACACATGGAAACAGTTTTCACCATCGTGTTTCATGTGAAAAACAAGTTGAAGAAGGCTATTTCCCAAGGTCCAAATTGGACAATCGACACAAAAGACCTTCTGCAAACCAACTCTTTCTTCTCTCATCTGTTTTCGGCACAGTAATGAATTTGTAAATAATTAAAATTGAACAAGGTAAACAGAGTGATAGACGTCAACATTTTTGTCCTGTCAAACTCAAACATCCCAAATGAACGAGAAAGAAGAAGCTGAAATATGGAACAGCAAAGGAAGACTATAGAAAACTTCACATTTAAACTAGTGACGTATCTGCATTATAAGTTGCATAATTTCAGTAGATTTTTGTTTTCATTTTTTTCTTTTAATCTAAAGACTAAATTTAAAATAATTACATTTTATAATCTCCCATTTTCCACTTATTAATATTACCTAATAAAACATGTGGTCAAAATTTAGTATTGAAGACTAACACAATTTAACAAAATAATAAAGCAGTATAATAAATATGTATTAAAAACATATATTGAAAAAAATAAACAATCTGGTAATCTATTAAGTAACGCAACAACAATTTAAATGAAAAAGTGGGAAATTAGTTATTTTGTGCATTAAATAAAGGGTCCCAGAAGCGATTATACCTGCCGTTCCATGAATTTTCCGTGAAGGGAAGGGTTAAACATCCAGAAAATTCACACACCTAATCGCCATATTGGGGGGATATTCCCGGCCCCAAAGTTCCAAAAATTGGTTTTCCGTCAATACCTCCTAAAATATGGCATTTAGAGAATTTTTATATAGAGGAAAAATGAAGATCAGGTCATTATCTACAAAAATGGTCTCGATGATTTTTGCCGAAAACTCGATAGTTTTCGAGATAATGGCCCTAAAGCGGGATCCTTATGTTGAGTTCCCGCTCCGGAGTCGAAAGAGCGTGTTCTTTGCTCTTTCTTCGCATATATTTTTACGATTCAAAATTCAGATGAAAGGGGAAATTCACAGCTATCATATTCGATGATTCAAGGCCCATTTTTATATTTCCACCATACTTATAAAATGGGACAAAGATTTTGTAATAACTTTTTTTTCGAGTGTCGGGAAAATTACTCATATTTTTCTTAATAATAGACATTTACTCTCAATTTTCTGTTATCGCGGGTCCTTTAAAGGTCTTTATTGATCTGAGAAATTTTTATTGGACCCCTTGATTTTTCAGTTGGTGTTTTCATTTCCAAATTTTTGCTGTTTTTCGAGGTTAAGAATATTTTGCGTCTAAAAGTTTGTAGATTATCGGATTGTCTTCCAAGATACGTCATTCGAAAGCTGGGAATTTTTCCTTTTTGGTTGTGCCCTCATTGTTTTTCTCGAGTTTAGTGGTTTTTGCGAAAAATATTATTGTTGCGAAAAAAATCATGAGGACCATTTTTGTAGATATTGACCTGATATTTATTTTTACCACATATAAAAATTCTCTAAATGCTATATTTTAGGAGATATTGACGCAAAATCAATTTTTGGAACTTTGGGGCCGGGAATACCCCCCCAAAATGGCTATTAGTTGTGTGAAATTTCTGGATGTTCAATTACTACCCTTCTCGAAAAATTCATGGAGCGGCAGGATTTTTGTACACTTTGCCTACTTTTCATCCTTCATTCACTGGACTATTGGATAACAAGAATAATCTAACTAATTTTTTTATTGATTATCTAGTCAAATTTTTTCTGTTAGAATGGTGCCAAATTTTTGAAAAATTCATTCATTTTTAGTAAAAAGTTTCATCATTCCAACATTGTTTTGAGGTGAGATTTTAGGAGTAGTTACAACAATAAGGGGGTTACCATGAGTCGTAGGGAACAGTTTTTCAATGCACGCAATCAAAATTAAGTCCTTTTATCATTTTCTTGATCATACAATACCATTGGTCTACCATGATCAAAAGAGCTTTTCTAGCTCGTCAAAATTCTGCATTGGATAAGGGTGTGCTTGCAATAAAATTTTGAAATATCTCTTTACTTAGCTATTCTTACTTAACTATGGAAACTTCCTCTACATGTTGTAGAGTTTCTCAGGTACATTTTTTTCATATATATAGAATATTGCTGATATAACATTCAAAATAATAAAATCAACTATTACCTTTCCTACTAAAGCAAAAACTACATTGACTAAAGTAGATCCTACTTTCAGCACAAAGCCAAATTCAAAACATTTGTAGGCATGTAAACTTTTGAAAGCCTCCATCTGCTCTTTGGTGCAAAAACTGATTATAAAATTGACGAAAAAATTCTTGAACACTGTTTACCATTGAACTGACCAGCTGTCCAAATTGTTTGCCCTGGCCATATTAGTTCTGGATTGCCTAAAACAGCTTCTTAAAAAGCCGATTGGTTTATTTGGAGAATAATTTTTCAAATATAAGTCAGGTGACACACTAGAGATTTTTACTTTATTTCTCGCTTCCTTAATATTAATAATATTTAAATCCGCGTTCACTTGGTCTTCCCATCTTGTTTTTGGTCTTCCCTTTGCTCTGTCTACAACTGGTATCCAGTCTGTTATTTTTCTTAGTGTTTTCTATAAATGTGTCCGTACCATCCCAGTCTGCGAGCTTTTATAAATTTTACAATGTCTTCCCCATTATTTTTTTTGCACAATTTCATAATTGATTAGTCTTCTCACTTCTCCTTCTCCTGTTTTAACTAGTCCGTAAATTTTCCTCATAATTTTTCTCTTGAATATCCTTCATTTATTTTCTTCTTTTTTTGTCAGATTCGCTATTTCAACACCACTGGGCGAATCGCTTCCTTGTATATTTTTATTTTTGTGTTTTTACTAATTTTTTTTATTTTGAAGGTATTGTTTGTATCTGAAGAAAGATGTATGTCCTGCTGATCTATTTCTAATGTTCTATCGTTATCTCCTTTTAGGTAGATTCCTAAATACTTGAAACTTGTCACTACTTCGTAATCGTATTCTCTAATCTTAATTATCTGCGGTTGAGCTCTATTTCTGGATATAAACATTGCTTTAGTTTTCTCTTGATTTACCTTCAGTCCCCTCTTTTCAGCTTCTATCATCAATTATATGAAGATGTTGGAACATTCAAACGGGTCCCCTTTCTTATGGATCCTGTTTTCCATTCTCCTGGCATCTTTTCTTTTTTCCATATTTCGTTCACTAAATCGAATAAAATTTTCTTGAGCATGGTTCCTCCTTTTTTTATTAATTCCCCGTTAATTTCATCGACTCCTGCCGCTTTATTATCTTCTAACTTTTCTATTGTTTCGTTAAATTCATCATATCGAGGCTCATCATCTTCATTTTCCTCATCTAGCTCCATGTCTTTTCTATTCTCAATGTAAATAGTCTGGTGTTCCGCGGCCAGTAGGTTTTTAAAATGACTCTCCCATTTTTCCAGCTCTATTTTTGCTACATTGGTTGTTTTTCTTTTACTTTTTATATTTGTAAATAGCTTAGAATTGTCTTTGTTATTTAGCTCAATTTCTTCCATTTTTTGTATTATCTATTAATTTTATTATCTTTACTGCCTCCTTCCTTAATTCTTTGTATCTTTCATAATCTTGTTCATTCCCTAATCCTATCCATCGTTGTCTGGCTTTTGTTTTACGATTACTTATATTTCAACAATCTTCGTCAAACCAGTCATTTCTCCTTGTATTTTCTCGTTGGCCAACCGTTTTTTCTGCTGCGTTTTTAATACTGCTTTTGATACATTCCCAATTTTCTTCTATATTCTTTCCTTCTTGTATTCCTCTAATTCCTTCGTTCAATTCCGCCTCATATTTTCTCCTAATCTTTTCATTTTTCAGTTGTTTCAGTTCCTACATCTTCTTTTCTTGTTATATTTTATTTCTAGATTTAGTTTCGTCAAAACCAAAAAGTGGTCAGTGTCGGCATCTGCTCCTCTATATGATCTGACGTCTTTTATAATATTTATTCTTTTTTTGGAGATTATTACGTGATCTATTTGGTTTCCCGTGTATATGTGGTTCCAGTAATGCTTAAGGTGAGTTAATTATTCAAATATATAATAAAGAGAATGGGTCCTAGCACAGTCCCTTGCGGAACACCACATTGCATAACTTGCTCTGAGCTTACACAATCATCTATCCTGACATGTTGTGTACGATTATGGAGGTGGGATCTGGAAAGTTTTAGAGCTGTTCCACGTATTCCTGAATCCTCCAAAGCGTCTAACAACTGTTTATGATCTACAGCAGGGGTTCCCAGCCGGTGGTACGCGGGAACGTTTCAGGTGGTACGCGTGAGTGATGTGAGCAACATGTTATTAATAGCTTCTGTCTGCAGGAGTGGGAATGACGGCACCGGGGGCGGGGTGACGAGAGCTGTCTTATCTATCTTCCCCCATGGTGAAAGTTATTAACTTCGTAAAGGCTAAAGATTATTCTCCTTGATGTGTGAAGAAATGGGTGGCAAGTTCAAGTCTTTACTCCTGCATATAGAAGTGAGGTGGTTATCTCGGGGGAAAATTTTTAACCGTCTCTTTGAACTGAGATCGGAAGTTTTTATGTTTTTAAGTGAAAAAAATCATGACATGAAAAAATTGTTTGCTGATGAAGAATGGTTGTCAAGATTGGCTTATATAGCCGACATTTTTGACAAACTCAACATACTGAACTTGGGATTTCATGTACCAAACACATCAGCCTTCACAGCCAGTGACAAAATAAAAAGTCAAATGGTACGCAGGTGCAAAAAGGTTGGGAACCTTTGCAAGATCAAAGAATACACCAATTTCCGGTTTCGTATGTTCAACAGCTTCATACATTTTTGAAATTAATGCAATTGTTTTATTATTTTGGTTTTAAAATGTTAGTGGATCTGGAATATTTGTTTTACATTTTGATACTAATTTTGATGTTGATACGGTGCTAACTGCTTTCAAAGCCGTCTGTCCAAGAAATTTTTTATCGTCAAAAGGTAATCACTATCAGTGGTCTTAACTTGTTGTCTTTTATAACTTTACTAAGTATATTTATTCCTTGCATATTTACCATGAACATATGAAAAAAAACCAGTCCATGATGTAACTAGTGAAACGAAATCGTCCAAATTACCATAATTTAAAATATTAATAAATCATTTTATGCTTTTTTTTAATAACTTTTTCAAGTAATTCGTGTATATTAAACAAACAAATAAGTAATTTTAATTAGATGTATGCATCTTAAGACGTAATCTGTGTTCTCCAGTTGTTAGTTTGTAGTCTTCAATCGAACACGGAAAATGTTTTCTCAGTGTACTTTTCCTTCAAATTCAAAAGTAATAAAAGTTTAGTTAACTATATTATTTATATTTAAATTGTTTATTCTAAGCTAGTTTGGGGGGTTGATTTTACACCCCAGTTAAAAATATTCAACCCTACTCTCAATTTTTCGTAACGATACAGTGTTTTTCGGTAAAATTAGCATCGACATTCTTTAAATTGCATTAAAATTTTCACTTCGACTGTCGGAAAACGTGTTAATTTCAAATCGGCGACCACGTTTGCGATAAGACGGATATTAAAATCGTATTGTATTAGAGAAACGAGTTTAGTGCCACGTTAAAAATCGGCAAAATTAATCGTTTTTTACACATTTTTTCGTATTTCTCCAACAGTCTTAAGTGAATGTGATTGTGTAATGTGAGTGATCTTCTAGGAAATATTTTGGATAACTATCTAACAGGTAAGAATAACTGCGTTAATGTGTTTATATTTATCGATTAAGTAACTTTTTCGAAGGTTTCTACTGGATTTCTTAATTAATCATTAGCAAATCCAACAATTTTTTCAACTTAAGACGCACTTTACCATTCTACAAACCACTTAAACGTGTACCCTTGGTACTACACTTGATGCAAACCAAGAGGAATCTGCCCATGAAATATTATTTACAATGCTATCCACTCTGTTTAACATAAATTTCACAAGTCTGTATTGACAAATCTTGTCCTATCGCCAGCTACACCTTAGACTCTTTGGCTTAGCTTCGCAGCACCCACTCCGTAATTTGAGTCCTCTGTACCAGTCTTCACAGGCTCTTCATCGGTTACCTCTTGTATCCTTCGAATATTTCCAGTGACCAGGTCTTCAAGCTCTAGCCAGTCCCGAATTTCCTCTCTTATGGATCTATGGAGTCTCCTTTAGAGCCTCTTTTAGCTAACTGGTCTGCCAATTCATTTTTTCTCACAAAAAGTACCAAAGGAGGAAGACCAATAAGGGATTCCATTGATGACGTCTTCGTGCTGTTCAATACCAAGGAAAGCTTGTCTTTGGATTGCAGCTAATATATTCACTGCAGAAGACACTTCCGTCCTCCTCTTCCTCCAGACTATCGTCCCATAGTTGATGGTGGAAATATCTGGGAATGACCCTAGATTCCAAACCGAATTGGAAGGCACACCTGGAAAAAATTACTACCAGGGCGACTAGGCTTTTCTAGCATTGCAGAAGAGTTATGAACAAAGTTTGTGGAATCACAAAAGATTTCATAAGCGGGAAAATTTGGAACTAGATAGATAGGGAACACCAACTCAAATGGAGGTTGACACAAGGGAACCTCCATACAAAGAGTTTACTGAACAAGGTAGACAAGGAACTCTCAACCAGGCTATTGAAACTGGGTAAGAGACTTTTGAAGACAGTTACCGACTTGGTAACTGGAAACCTGAGGAAACATCTACACAAAATAGGAAAAGTTAGTGAGTCTATGTGCAGAAAATGTGTTCTCTATGATGAAATCTCTACTCACATACTGTGCTTCTGCGAGAACTTACAAGGACTCAGACGGAAGCACTTTGGGGAAGAATTATTACAACCATTACAACTACTGAAAATTCCTCCAGTCAAACTAGTGGCCTTTATAGAAGACACGAAGCTTCTGGAATGGAACTAGATAACATGGAAAATGGTACAAAGATTCAGTTCAAGTGCCTGAGCTGTTCTGCACAACCCAAACGAAAATGAATAGGTGGTGGTTGGCCTCATCACAGTTGTGTAAAGCCATTGAACTATCTGGTGTCGTAATCCCCAGGTTCTGCCTATAACTCTTCTGCATTGCCAGAAAAGTCTAATTGTCTTGGTAGTAATTTTGTCCAGGTCTTCCTGCACAGTTTGGAATGAAGAATGGCTCCCAGATATTCAAATGTTTTCTTTTTATTCTTGCAAGACTTGGGGCATCAAATATTTGATCTCTTGAATGATTAAACTTAAATTTTTATATTTTGAAATGTTATCCAGCTGGAACAGAGAAAAAGTTACTTTAAATGTAATTTGGCATTCTTAATTGAAGCAAGTGTCATACTACGTAAGTATAATTTACGAACACAGGAATTAATCTGTGACTCCAATCTGAATCTGTTTAGATTTATTGGATAGTTTTTAACATTTTTAGTATATTTACTTTGACATTTGCTTTGAAGAACGTCAAATTGTGTTTTTGCAGAAATTTACGTCACTATAGTTAAAAACTGCATTTAAAATATGACAATATAGAGCGTTTCTAAGTGCGCCATGTTGTCAGCTGATCACGGACAACCTTCAGAAAGATGGATGAAAATAGCATTTTCTAATGATTTAATTATAAATCGAAAACAAAAGTTTATTGGTTTTGGTAAATTTTTGTACTAGTGTGTATTAGTTGGATACTATAATAATTTAAAAGCTTTATCGTTTTGTATTATTCAGTTTGAGGTTATGTTATAATTTAGTGTGGAGGTTGTCCGGTGACAGAAATTCGTTACGATTACGTACTTGAAAAAGGTCAATTGAAAAGAATTCATATTTTGACGTGTGGCGTGTCGTTATGTCATGTGTCATTTTCTTGTATAATCACACAAAATGAAGAAGATTCTATGAAGAATGAAACTATAAAAAATGACCAAAATTTCTGCAAAAAAAACGTCTGTACTCCGCATATAGTGTTAAATTGGCCATACCGAATTCGAAAAAAATAGTTTAATATATGTTTATGGTAAATACATACACCATAATATTATAGGGTATAGCAGGTTAAAAATGTGATTGCGATTCCCAAAAAAACAATAGGACGTATTCAACTTTCTGTATTGTCTTTTTTTTTAATATTGAGTTACATATCCCAAAGAGTAGTTGTTTCTGATTACAAAGACGTTAATGTATAATTCTGACAGGTGTAAACGTACAACGTACAACAATTATTATTACACTTATTAAAGAGACATCCTGTATAGATAAACAAACATTTCACGTCACTTGAATATGTTTGAGTAGAGATTTGTGGACTGTACAAAATAAATCGTATATTATAATAAGTATACCAAGAAAATGACTATAAGTAATATAAAATTGTATTGTTTGTAAAAATTTTATATGGGGGGATTAAAAATTCGCAATAATAAAAATATTGGAACGTCAGCGGTGATACATTTTTTAGAAAAACACGAAGTGATTAGAATTATTCATTCCACAGTGATGTTTTCGTCGATAAAAGTAGCTTGTTATAAAACTGTTTAAACACCATTCAAATATGAATATTCCATACCTTTGTAAATTCAGCTCAAGATGATCAAAAAATGTTTAAAATAATTAAATTGTTTATTAAGAGTAACAAACTCTGACCGGCACCTTCTCCATTATTTAAACTTATCACTCGCCATATTTATTACAACAAACTTATTAATTATAAAATTATTATTCAGCTAAACAAACATTTTTGATTAGTGGTGAGCAAAGCAAGAACCAAGACAGTATTGGTAACGGTCCGGTCTTGGTCTTACTCAAATATTTGTAGTCTTGGTTTTGGTTTTGGTTTTGGTTTTGGTCTTGGTCTTGGTCTTGGTCTTGGTCTTGGTCTTGGTTTTGGTTTTGGTCTTGGTCTTGGTCTTGGTCTTGGTCTTGGTCTTGGTCTTGGTCTTGGTCTTGGTCTTGGTCTTGGTCTTGGTCTTGGTCTTGGTCTTGGTCTTGGTCTTGGTCTTGGTCTTGGTCTTGGTCTTGGTCTTGGTCTTGGTCTTGGTCTTGGTCTTGGTCTTGGTCTTGGTCTTGGTCTTGGTCTTGGTCTTGGTCTTGGTCTTGATCTTGGTCTTGGTCTTGGTCTTGGTCTTGGTCTTGGTCTTGGTCTTGGTCTTGGTCTTGGTCTTGGTCTTGGTCTTGGTCTTGGTCTTGGTCTTGGTCTTGGTCTTGGTCTTGGTCTTGGTCTTGGTCTTGGTCTTGGTCTTGGTCTTGGTCTTGGTCTTGGTCTTGGTCTTGGTCTTGGTCTTGGTCTTGGTCTTGGTCTTGGTCTTGGTCTTGGTCTTGGTCTTGGTCTTGGTCTTGGTCTTGGTCTTGGTCTTGGTCTTGGTCTTGGTCTTGGTCTTGGTCTTGGTCTTGGTCTTGGTCTTGGTCTTGGTCTTGGTCTTGGTCTTGGTCTTGGTCTTGGTCTTGGGCTTGGTCTTGGTCTTGGGCTTGGTCTTGGTCTTGGGCTTGGTCTTGGTATTGGTCTTGGTCTTTGTCTGGCTAGTGTATGTATGATCTTGGTCTTGGTCTTTGTCTTGCAAAATCGCAGGACCAAAACCAAAACCAAGACTGCAAGACCAAGACAGATTTTGCTCATCACTAATTTTGATGGAAAAAATAAAAAACAAGTAGTTTTCCCATCAATTTATTGTCTTTTAACGTGAAATTTGAATATACAGGGTGAACCAACTTCAAATTAACCAGTGGTCGACATCGACATTTTTAAATAGAACGCCTTAAATTTTTATACCTCATGTAGTTTAACAATAAATTGCTTCACAGTAATCCTCAGAACACAAAAACACTCAATATTGAATTTGGTCGGGTGATAAGGATTTATTGGCCCAATAAATTAACGAATAGATCAAATCACAGTAAATACTAATTTTATTGAGTTATTATTATTGCCAAGATGAGATAAAACAATTTAATTTGTTTAAATCTTCATTATTATTTCTTCAAATTTAAAAATGTCGATGTCGATCACTGGTTAATTTGAAGTTGGTTCACCCTGTTTATTCAAATTTCACAATAAAAGACAATCAATTAATGGGAAAACTACTTGTTTTTCATTTTTTCCATCAAAATTAGTGATGAGCAAAATCTGTCTTGGTCTTGCAGTCTTGGTCTTGCAGTCTTGGTCTTGCAGTCTTGGTCTTGCAGTCTTGGTCTTGCAGTCTTGGTCTTGCAGTCTTGGTCTTGCAGTCTTGGTCTTGCAGTCTTGGTCTTGCAGTCTTGGTCTTGCAGTCTTGGTCTTGCAGTCTTGGTCTTGCAGTCTTGGTCTTGCAGTCTTGGTCTTGCAGTCTTGGTCTTGCAGTCTTGGTCTAGCAGTCTTGGTCTAGCAGTCTTGGTCTTGCAGTCTTGGTCTTGCAGTCTTGGTCTTGCAGTCTTGGTCTTGCAGTCTTGGTCTTGCAGTCTTGGTCTTGCAGTCTTGGTCTTGGTCTTGGTCTTGGTCTTGGTCTTGGTCTTGCTCTTGCTCTTGCTCTTGCTCTTGCTCTTGCTCTTGCTCTTGCTCTTGCTCTTGGTATGATTGAGGCAGTTCGTCTTCAGAGAGAAGTTGCGGACCTTTTCCAAGTCAATAGAAGTGTTATTTCGCGGCTTCTCTGTAGAGCAACTGGAAACGTGAGAGAAAGATCTAGAAGTGGTCGACCAAAGGTTACCACCCCAACACAACTGTATATACCCACCTCTGAGACGACTTTTGGGAAGAGCTCCATTAGCACAAATTTATATGCATGCTAGATTGGGTTTAAAGTTTGATAGAAACGAAAAATTTTGACACAAGGTACATTGTGGATCACCCTCGTACAAATATCCTAACAATATTGGAAAAGTACCAAAATCAAGTTTCCTGTCTTTATGAAATTATTTTAAAAAATAAAAATATTTTTACATTTAAATTTAATATTCAAAAACAAACAAAAGCTAATAAATTAAAAATTGTTATCTCTTTTTCAAACAAATGTCTAAATAGATATCTAGTTGTCGTATCAGAGACACGTGAACCTCCTGTCTAAAAGCTGGCCGCAGGAAAAAGTTTCTGCAGTGCGACCACCACTCTCTTCCATCAGTGGTTCTCTTGTCAGTACCCACGTCGGTCTTGGACGTCGAAGATACCCAAAGCAACCACAGTATTTAGCGAAAAGGTGGTTTCGGTTTCGGTACACTTCGTTACGGTTAAACCTGGGTTTAATATTGTTAAAAACGACCGTGGTTCGTGTGTGAAATATTGTACCGGACAGCAGTACCAGGGACCTGGAAGAAGGCTAATACCTTTTATTATTTTATGTAAGTTAAATAGTTTTAAATTAAAAAATATTCAAATTGAGTTTTAACGTGATGTGCCAAATTATTTTTATTTTATTTTATTAAATATATTTTTATTAAATGGCACCTTAAAATTTACAAACAGTACTGATTTTTTAAATTTTCTTCAAAATATACCTAAAATTGGTTTTTAATTACTTCTTTTTTTTCATTATTTTATATAAATTATTTTTTGGTAGAAAATACAAAAAAAAATATTTTATTTTCAAGTAAAAGTCATTTTATAAAATTTATAACCAATACAATGGAAACGGTACCAGAGTGAAATTAATTATTAATTTAGAGCCAATTACATATATAAAAATTAATTGAACTCAAATTTATATACAGAGTGTCCTAGTTTAGGAGATGATAGAGGGGTTGGAAATAATGATAGTACTTCATATAAAATGTGTATCTTACTAGACTTGTCTGGACAGACAAAAAATATTTACATGAATTGAAGGAGAGTTACTATTTTACATAAATTATTTTTTGGTAGAAAATACAAAAAAATATTTTATTTTCATTTAAAAGTCATTTTATAAAGTTTATAACCAATACAATTACAACAGTAAAATTAATTATTTATTTAGGACCAATTATATAAAAATTAATTGAACTCAAATTTATATACAGAGTGTCCTAGTTTGGGAGATGTTAGAGGGGTTGGAAACAGAGATAGTACTTCATATAAAATGTGTGTCTTACTAGACTTGTCTGGACAGACAAAAAATATTTACATGAATTGAAAGAGAGTTACTATTTTAAATAAATTATTTTTTGGTAGAAAATACAAAAAAAATTTTTTATTTTCATTTAAAAGTCATTTTATGAATTTTATAACCAATACAATTACAACAGTAAAATTAATTATTTATTTAGGACCAATTATATAAAAAGTAATTGAACTCAAATTTATATACAGAGTGTCCTAGTTTGGGAGATGATAGAGGGGTTGGAAATAATGATAGTACTTCATATAAAATGTGTATCTTACTAGACTTGTCTGGACAGACAAAAAATATTTACATGAATTGAAGGAGAGTTACTATTTTACATAAATTATTTTTTGGTAGAAAATACAAAAAAATATTTTATTTTCATTTAAAAGTCATTTTATAAAGTTTATAACCAATACAATTACAGCAGTAAAATTAATTATTTATTTAGGACCAATTATATAAAAATTAATTGAACTCAAATTTATATACAGAGTGTCCTAGTTTGGGAGATGTTAGAGGGGTTGGAAATAGAGATAGTACTTCATATAAAATGTGTGTCTTACTAGACTTGTCTGGACAGACAAAAAATATTTACATGAATTGAAGGAGAGTTACTATTTTAAATAAATTATTTTTTGGTAGAAAATACAAAAAAAATATTTTATTTTCATTTAAAAGTCATTTTATAAAGTTTATAACCAATACAAATACAATATTAAAATTAATTATTTATTTAGGACCAATTATATAAAAATTAATTGAACTCAAATTTATATACAGAGTGTCCTAGTTTGGGAGATGTTAGAGGGGTTGGAAATAGAGATAGTACTTCATATAAAATGTTTGTCTTACTAGACTTGTCTGGACAGACAAAAAATATTTACATGAATTGAAGGAGAGTTACTATTTTAAATAAATTATTTTTTGGTAGAAAATACAAAAAAAATATTTTATTTTCATTTAAAAGTCATTTTATAAAGTTTATAACCAATACAAATACAACAGTAGAATTAATTATTTATTTAGGACCAATTATATAAAAATTAATTGAACTCAAATTTATATACAGAGTGTCCTAGTTTGGGAGATGATAGAGGGGTTGGAAATAATGATAGCACTTCGTATAAAATGTTTGTCTTACTAGACTTGTATGGACAAACAAAAAATATTTAAATGAATTGAAAGAGAGATACTATTTTAAATAAATTATTTTTTGATAGAAAATACAAAAAAAAATATTTTATTTTCATTTAAAAGTCATTTTATAAAATTTATTACCAATACAAATACCACAGTGAAATTAATTATTTATTTAGACCCAATTATATAAAAATTAATTGGACTCAAATTTATATACAGAGTGTCCTAGTTTGGGAGATGATAGAGGGGTTGGAAATAATGATAGTACTTCATATAAAATGTGTATCTTACTAGACTTGTCTGGACAGACTAAAAATATTTACACGAATTGAAAGAGATTTACTATTTTACATAAATTATTTTTTGGTAGAAAATACAAAAAAAAATATTTTATTTTCATTTAAAAGTCATTTTATAAATTTTATAACCAATACAAATACCACAGTAAAATTAATTATTTATTTAGGGCCAATTATATAAAAATTAATTGAACTCAAATTTATATACAGAATGTCCTAGTTTGGGAGATGATAGAGGGGTTGGAAATAATGATAGTACTTCATATAAAATGTGTGTCTTACTAGACTAGTCTGGACAGACAAAAAATATTTACATGAATTGAAAGAGAGTTACAGACGTCTACTTAGAACTCTTGGGACCCCCTGTATATAAACACATATATTTAAAAAAAATATTATACCATATAAAAAATAATAATAAAATTATACATAAACATATTTTTGAAAATATTTCTGTAATTTCTGTAATTTAAAAAAAAATCATTTAAAATTTTCCTTTTTTCAATCCGTCCAAATATATTTTTTCTTATCTTACTTCCAATAATACTGTCGCAGAAAAAATATATCATTCAACGCGTCAAACATGACTATTATTTTTATATTTTTCTTAATGTTGGGTACCATATAATGAAATTTAATTTCATCAGTCGTAAAGTAAATTTACTATCACAAAATATAAACAAACATAATTCAATACCGAACCTAAACATAACCTAAAACAACATAACCTAAAAACTATAAACTCCTCACAAATTGTCTTCTTTCCATCAATATAATTGGATGAAGAGCAGAAAAGTGAGAAATATAAATGAACTAATTGTGGGATTGTGGGAGTTTTTCATAGACGAAGTGGTACTAACTTTCCATTTTCATTTATAAAATTGAAATTGCTAAATAATGTTTAAATAAAGGTTTTGCTTTGTCGTTCACATTTTAGACTAGATTTAGACACTTTAAATAAGTAAATTGGGACAGCAAAAAAAAGAATTTATGTGACAGCTGCGCCATCATAGTGTACTTCACCTCACCTTTAACCTCAATAATATCCAGATTTTCTTTGTATTTTCCATTGTATCAACAAGGAGTTGATTAATTTTTTAAATAAATTGAAATTATTTAAACTTGCGTTTGACCCCTGTTTTTTTTTTCTTCTACTAAATATATTTAAAAATTTAAGTAACTACCAATTCTATGAACTTGAATATTAAATAAATAATATTTACCTTGACTTTTAATCGACTGACATTTCACCTGTATAAAAATGTCTAGTAGGATAGGCTCGCAAAGCACTAAAATATGTTTATAAACAAAGGAGTGCAGCTTAACATTGAACCAAATTATATAGAAATAATGAGAGTTTTTAATTGATCGTTCCTGGTATGTGTTAGTGAGACGTAATTATTGTCTTTGTGTGGGTTTTGCCGAATCAAAAAAATTAGTTCTCGTTTATAAACCGATCATTTTGAATTGAAAAATTGATAAATAATATTAACATATATCATCGCGAATTAATGACACATTGTCAACATTTAAATAGCTTTCGAAATTTTAGTAATTTGTGAAAGTAGGTTAATTGATTTTCATCCGTGATTTTATATAACAGTGTTTAACTGGTATGCGTGTAGTAGTAGTACCTGTACGTTGGTCCGTACTAACTAGAGTCGGGAGTACTAGTTGTACGAGGGCTAGTTAAGAAGTTATTCTCCATAAAATGTTATAAATGATCTTAAACATTATATCAGAAAATATGAATTCTACCTAATACAGAGTGTTTCCAAAGTCATAAATGGTATAGGAGGGAATGCCTAAAAGTGAACCCTGCAAAAACTGCTCTCATAGGGAGTGAAGCAAAAATTTTTATATAAAGTAATACCAGTTTCTTCACATAGAAGTTCCTAGATATTTTTATCCACATTGTTCTCAATAAATTGAATATTTAAATGTATTTGAAATATTTCATATATCATACTAATTATCAGATGAATTTTTGTAATTTTTCAACAAATACAATCAAAAATATTCTTGACTTCCTGTATATTTGTCGGATATCTCATTAACATTAAAATTCATTAGAAAATCTCATTAAATCGAGTATAGGTACTGAAGATTTGAATAAACACTTATAGAATGCCGTTAGAACTGGAAGATACGCAAAAAAGTGGTTTGTAATACAAGATATTCACGATACAGAGGCTTAAAAGATTTCTTCAACAACTGTTAATGAACAAAAAGCTGTACAGTTATTTTATTTAACTGTATTATAACAAAATTCCAAGATAAAATAATCTTATGAATTATTATGCGTATCGTTTATTAACAAAAATTTAAAATATGCTTAGGAATTAGTTTTTCACAGTAAGTACTGCTCAATGATATGAAAAACTTACCAGCCAGCAAATATCCACCACAGAAAAAATTAGGTGGAGTGTAAATAATTTCTTAGAGAAAATAATTTTTTTAGCAACTCCTTTTGAAATTGACTGTTCCTCCTTAGTTTTAAGGTTAAAAGTGTCACTTTTTTCCCTAGGGGGGGAAATTGAAGCGATCCACAACAAAATAACCAATTGGTAACGAAAAACTTACCATAAGTGTCAATGCTCCAGGCCGTGCTCAGTCATGAGTCTTTTATAAATACGGCTTTGAATTGGTTATTGTTATTTTGAAGAAATAAATAATGAAAAATGTATAGAGAACTTTAAGACCCTTGATTCGTTTATGTTGAAATTTAGTTATGATATTTTTCATGAAAGTATTATAACAAAATTCCAATTCCAAAAAAATTTAAAATATGTTTAGGAATTAATTTTTCACAGTAAGTACTGCTCAATGATATAAAAAAACTAATCAGCCAGTAAATTACCACCACAAAAAAAATTGGGTGGAGTGTAAATAATTTCTTAGAGAAAATAATTTTTTTAGCAACTCCTTTTGAAATTGACTGTTCCTCCTTAGTTTTAAGGTTAAAAGTGTCACTTTTTTCCCTAGGGGGGAAATTAAAGCGATCCACAACAAAATAACCAAATGGTAACGAAAAACTTACCATAAGTGTCAATGCTCCAGGCCGTGCTCAGTCATGAGTCTTTTTTATAAATACGGCTTTGAATTGGTTATTGTTATTTTGAAGAAATAAATAATGAAAAATGTATAGAGTACTTTAAGACCCTTGATTCGTTTATGTTGAAATTTAATTATGATATTTTTCATGTAAGTATTATAACAAAATTCCAATTCCAAAAAAATTTAAAATATGCTTAGGAATTAATTTTTCACAGTAAGTACTGCTCAATGATAAAAAAAAACTTACCAGCCAGCAAATGTCCACCACAGAAAAAATTGGGTGGAGTGTAAATAATTTTTAGAGAAAATAATTTTTTTTGCAGCTCCTTTTGAAATTGACTGTTCCTTGTTAGTTTTAAGGTTAAACGTGTCACTTTTTTCCTTAGGGGGGAAATTAAAGCGATCCAAAACAAAATAATCAATTGGTAATGAAAAACTTACCATAAGTGTCAATGCTCCAGGCCGTGCTCAGTCATGAGTCTTTTTTATAAATACGGCTTTGAATTGGTTATTTTGAAGAAATAAATAATGAAAAATGTATACAGGGTGATAGAGAACTTTAAGACCCTTGATTCGTTTATGTTGAAATTTAGTTATGATATTTTTCATGAAAGTATTATAACAAAATTCCAATTCCAAAAAAATTTAAAATATGCTTAGGAATTAATTTTTCACAGTAAGTACTGCTCAATGGTAAAAAAAACTTACCAGCCAGTAAATAACCACCACAGAAAAAATTAGGGGGAGTGTAAATAAATTTTTGGGTAAAATAATTTTTGTAGCAGCTCCTTTTGAAATTGACTGTTCCTTCTTAGTTTTAAGGTTAAAAGTGTCACTTTTTTCCCTAGGGGGGAAATTAAAGCGATCCACATCAAAATAACCAATTGGTAACGAAAAACTTACCATAAGTGTCAAAGCTCCAGGCCGTGCTCAGTCATGAGTCTTTTTTATAAATACGGCTTTGAATTGGTTATTTTGAAGAAATAAATAATGAAAAATGTATACAGGGTGATAGAGAACTTTAAGACCCTTGATACGTTTATGTTGAAATTTAGTTATGATATTTTTCATGAAAGTATTATAAAAAAATTCCAATTCCAAAAAAATATAAAATATGCTTAGGAATTAATTTTTCACAGTAAGTACTGCTCAATGATATAAAAAAACTTACCAGCCAGTAAATAACCACCACAGAAAAAATTAGGTGGAGTGTAAATAAATTTTTAGGTAAAATAATTTTTTTAGCAAATCCTTTTGAAATTGACTGTTCCTCCTTAGTTTTAAGGTTAAAAGTGTCAATTTTTTCCTTAGGGGGGAAATTAAAGCAATCCACAACAAAATAACCAATTGGTAACGAAAAACTTACCATAAGTGTCAATGCTCCAGGCCGTGCTCAGTCATGAGTCTTTTTTATAAATACGGCCTTGAATTGGTTATTTAGAAGAAATAAATAATACAGGGTGATAGAGAACTTTAAGACCCTTGATACGTTTATGTTGAAATTTAGTTATGATAAAAAAAACATTTAATTTTTTAATGCGACTCACCTTTTCATTACTTTCACAATTTTTCTTAAATCTATTAAACAATACAAGTGTAATCACTTAACACTTTATGATGGATGGATGGATTAGTTTGGTTAAATATAAAGGATACAAATATTCCTTTGTACTATCTTCATATTTTTTGTAATATTATTCATATGGATTTAAATTTCCAATCTTTGTAATTAAAAAAAACCTTGAACCATCATTGTTTGTTTATTCCAATTTTTTTTCAATAGAGAATTTTTTCCACTAAATTCCATTAATATTGAACAAACTTCTATTGAGCCTTCTTCATTCATTCATTCCTGTGGGTTGTGCTCAACAGCTAAGTCGAATCATCTTTGTACCATTTCCCATATTTTCTACTTCCATTCCAGAAGCATTGACGCATGCTACACCTGTCTATTTGTTTTTGCTTATTTTCTTATTATCAAGACCTAAACGGGAAATAAGTTTTGGGTAAATTGTAATAAGTTTTGAGTGCCCACAGTGCCCACGGTTTTGCATTTCTCTCATCTTCCTTGTTATATTAAATATTAATATCGACTCTTTTATTTTGGAACAGATGAACTGATCAAATTATTATTTAACAAAATATGTTAAAGGCAAATATTAAATAATGAACACTAATTCTAAAAGTTTTGAATTCATTCGTTTTATACATAACATTTCGCAATAAATATGACCTGATAAAATATTTACTTAAAAGACAAAACAAAAATGCAAAAAATTAACAATGAACATGAACCTATTAAATTATTTTGTTAATATTTTCAAATATTGTCAGAACATATCAGTTAATACCTACCACTTTTTTTTTTTTGAAAAACTTATCTCCTTGTCGAACAAATTCATTTAAGCTACGAACAAATAAATGGTATTAAAGTTGACATTTCGGCTTCCGGAGTCAAGGTCACTAGGAATTATTCCTACTGTACTAGTTAGTATGCAAGTTGTGTTGTTTAGTAAAAATAAATAATAGAACTATATTTGACTATCTTTATAGATGTATATTAGTCAATCTCATCGATAATGGCTACTTCGATGTTGCAAGAGATGTACGCGATTGCATATTAAATGGGGGGGGGGGGGCTTTAAAAGAATAAGGTACCAGCAGACTTTAAATAAATAAAAACTGGTTTGTTTTGGTTATGCAATTTATTTTGGTTTGATAATATTTCACAATGTCGATGTGAACAAACTAAACGTAATTAGTTTTTTGTTCTGGATTGAATCTTATATACAGAGTGATCAAGAACACTAGAGTTGCCAAAAAAGTTTCCTAGTTAAGTCTTATATTAAAACACTTATGTTTCCTTTTATTTTCGTTAGAAAAGTATATAGAAAGTTGTTAAAGTGTAGATAATACTTTTTTCTTTCCAAAAACAGCGAAGCAAAACGCAGAATGTGCTAAAAATGGATGAAATTTTGAAAATATTTTCCAGCTCTTTGTTTTAATTTATTTTTTTTAAAGTGTATAGAAAGCTGTAAAAGTGCACAGAATAATTTTTTCTTTCTAAAAACAGTGAGACAAAACGCAGAATGTGCTGAAAATGGATAAAATTTAAAAAATCGTTTCTTTGACGAAACAATCTATTTTTAACTGAAGTTTCTCTTCAACATTTCATGCACGCAAATCTAACAGTTCATTTCGCTGATTTTTTCTGTCATTTCAATAGAGTTTTCACAATATTACCACATGCATTAAATCACCACAAACAATTAAATCTAGGGCAAATTATATCTAGATGGAAGTAAAAGAGGTGTTTCTAATTTATTACCTAACGCAATACATGTAGGTACGTACATTTGAGAACATAAATATTCCGCTTTTCATTATTGTTTATATTTATTACCCAAGAAAACTGTAATTATTGGATAAAAAGGTATCGTGAAAATTATATATTTTAATTGAAGAGACCTCGTATTGGACATTGTTCAAATTAAAGTGAACAAGCTCGAGCCATCAAATGTGGTGCAATGCCCTAGAACTAATATCAAAGTTCGAAAAGATATACTACAATAATGAATAAATGACTAATCAATAATGTTTTCGCATAAACACTATTTGTTGTTAATCATTTATCAATAATTAAATAGTAAGCAGATATTAGAACAGCTGTTGGAGTGATTATAAAAGTATTGTTGGTAACACTGAGAGATTTTTAAATGTTTTATATTTTTGAGATATAATAATAGTGTTTTATAAATCAGTTCGCCCTGTATATTAGTAAACAATGCGAGCAGACACTTTTTAATGGTCATTTGACAATTCCCAATACTCTGATGATGATATGAACACGCTTAATCTACAAAATATAAAATTAGCCAGACAGAAACAGCACGACACTGACACTGGAGGTATCAGAGGTCGAGATGTTGGCTTCAAACGAATTGTTATTTTTTATCGCAAAATGTTTGAAGCGGTGTAAATGAAATTTGAACAGAGTATAGCGTGTTCAATTATCAAACTATGGGTAAATAAAATTCATTTGGGCTAATTTAAAAAAAAAACTAAATAAAATTACTCTGACCTTTGTTGGAGTGGGTCAAGTAGTTATCTTCAATATAAAGATACTCATGATAAACGGTTACGACTGTAATAAAAATGGTTTCTATGTAGGTACGAACAAGACTAAGTGATTTATAGAATAATAAAATTTCTGATAGAAATCGATTTTATTGTTTTTTGGTAGTAAAAGGTCTTCTCCGTTATCTATTGTCTGCTAAAATTTAATTTATAACCAGTTTTTATTAAAAATAAAAACCAGATTCGGTGAAAAATTAGATTTGCGTTATAAGAACTACTATATTTTTAACCGACACTGTATAAAGTGCAATTTTATTAAAATTATAACAAAAATCGTGGTAAACATTGGTTTTTTTTAATTGGCAGCAATGTGGTTAACTAATTTTTTTATTGAATACAATAATAAATATGGCTAATTAGTAGCCCGATAAATATTATTATTATTCACAAAACGTTAATTAAAATAATAATAGAATAATTTTATACATACATACGTAATTTTTTTCAAAACCCCAGTATATTCTTTCCCACTAGGTCGGTCAGTCAGTTTGACAACAACTTCATAGATTATTGGAATGCAATAATCCCCTAACTAACAGGTGTTCCTTCCCGAAAGGGGGTATAGAGGCCAAAAGATAGTCAGGCAGCATTGAAATCTTTAGCATGTCCCCAGATCAGATCTAGACTGGTCTGGGACTGCCTTTAAAAACTTTTAACCCTGTCAAACCATAATAGAATAACTTTTAAGTGGGTCCCGGGGTACAAGGGTATTGTAGGCAATGAAAAGGTAAACACCCTAGCAAAGCAAAGCAAAGGGTTTGAAACTGCATTCACTGTACCCTAAGGAAGCACATGCATACAATTGGAGGAACCTATCTGTCGGTTGTGCATGGAAGAGGAGGAAACAGCCTCTTACATTATCTTCGAATTTGAAGCACTGTCTCATTGGAGATTTAGACTCCTGGGACTAGAGTATCCAAGGGAGGATTTCTCCAAGAAGGAACTAGTGAAAAGAATGTTGATCCTGATAAGGGCTACTGGTCTCTTCACATAAACGGTACAACCAAGAGCACAAAAAGCCTATAGGTCTCTAAGCCTCTGACTGGTGATGTCTAACTAATCAATCATACCCATTGTAAACATACTGTCACTATCGATTTGACATGTTATAAATAAACGCAGAAAGATTATTTATTGTTCATTATGACCTATAGGTACTTATATTAGATTTGAGGATTGTATTTGTGAAAGTTTCGTGAACGTTGTAAGTACTAAACGCCAGAAATTTTTAATCCGGTCCGTTTTCGTTCAACTGTAACATGTTATCTTATTGGAACGGTACAACTCGATTCAGACTATCCAAAGTTTTAATTATTACTGCAATTCTTAGAAACAAATAGTTTAAGTAGTGTTAATGTTTTTTTTTAGTAGTATACCAGTTAAGCTCAATTTTAACCGCCGTAAAGCAGTTTTGGGAAGAGAAAATTTTTTTTTTACATCCGAGGAATTTTGTGCGAGGTCATTTTTATTTATATCGTTCGTGTCTATAGTAATCCTAACCAATTGAATCGAGTTGCTTTGATAACAACGTCTGCCGACTCTAACAATAAGGTAGATGAGAAATAACAAATTAATTTTGACAACAACTCAATCTAAATTGAAATGAAAATGTTTGTGGAAACGTAATCATAGATAAACGGTTTTACTGACTATTCTGTAACTTTTTTATATAATTTAGTTGGTTCCTATATCATTTAGTATCTCTGTTATATTGTTACTTTTGTTTATTTCAAACCTCCATATATACTTTCCTTACAATTAGCTAATCTCTAAATAACGATCCCTATACAGAAATTTTAATTTACCGCCATTTTTTGTCCAAAGTAGAATTTTTTTAAATAATTTTTCCCGCGTTATTTCCCTAAATTATAATATCGGCATAATAAGCTAATAGAAACTCGAAACAAACAAACTTCCAAATTTCTAATTGTCAAATTTTCAACCATACTTAACCATAGACAACATTACGTTTAGCTGTCAGTTGCGTTTTGTTATACCACGTTTTATGTCACATCCCACGGGAAAGTTTATGTCACGTCCCACGGGAACGGGATAAAAAGTATCCTATGTTCTAAGCTACCTCCCCACCAATTTTCAGCCAATTAGGTTCAGCCGTTCTTGAGTGATAAATAGTGTAACTAACACATCGCGATGGGAAAATAGTGGTTGATCGTATAAGGGTGAAAATTTAGGGTTGTATATATTTTTGAATGCTGTATCATAAAAAAATAAAAACAAAAATTTTTGTCTAAAAAATAAAATAAAAAAATTAAGGGGTGGAATACCCTTAACATTTAGGGGGATGAAAAATAGATGTTGTCCGATTCGCAGACCTACCCGATATGCACACAAAATTTCATGAGAATCGGTCAAGCCATTTCGGAGGAGTTTAATTACAAACACCGTGACACGAGAATTTTATATATTAGAGAGAGATATCATACTTAGACTTGCTCCTCCTGGATGTAGACAATTGGATTCTTCAGACAGTGGGGCCTATGTTTTGGGGGAGAACTGATGCCTAAAAGATCTATTGGGTCCCCTTCTTCGACTCAGCTCCTGAGGAAAGTCGTCTCAAAGACTAAAGGCTAAATCTTAGCTGCTGGCCAAAGTGTTTATCAACTGCCAGCTTGTATTTGTTCTCACCTGGTTGTAGATCTTTCCAATGTTCAGGCCTTCTTTGACTATTTCTTCCCATATTATATTGGTGCTGATACTGCACAAGGGTGTTTCAGTACAGTACAGTACGATGACGATGCTGTTATCTCTGAGTTTTTCCAGGCAATCCCATTTCAATTCAGAATTGATTGCACAAGAATTCAGTGCTTCAATGGTTGCTTGATCATCCGACATGATTAAGCTCCTTTGTCTTCTACACCATGATTTTTTGCTTGAAAGATGCTTTCCACAAGTAAAAGTAAGAGATCGGTCTTCTACTCACCAGTATGTCATCTCCTCTATCAAGCTTTGTATGACTCTCCAATCAAACCTTGAGTTAAATAGTTTCTTAATTTCTGGGATTTTCTTATTACAATGGGGCTAAGTAGATTGCTGGCTTCTGATCCTCTTTTTAGTAACTATTCAGACATGACATAATAAAACCGATAAAAGGAAAATAGCCCTAATGGATTCGAATGTGAAGCACTGTCTCATTGGAGATGTAGACTCCTAGGACTAGAGGATTTCTCCAAGCAGGACCTAGTGAAAAGACTGTTGAGGCTGGTCTCTTCACATAAACGGTATAACCAAGAGCACAAAGAGCCTAAAGGCTGAGGTGCCGAGATCTCTAATCCTCTGACTGGTGGTGCCGAACCAATCAATCAACTATTCAGACCAGTAAAAGCTGTTCGACTTCGGTCTTTATCACTAGAGTAATAAAATGTGAGCAATCATAGATCTACACACCCTGAATCGAATTAGGGTTACAGCGGCGTTATAGAAATTCTGTGAAAAGAAAAGAAGATGATAATTAAATTAGTATATTACAGACCTAGGCAAGTAAAGTAAGAAATGTCTCAGATCACATGTAATCGTCGGCCGAAGCGAAGCTGAGGTCGACAAACATGTGATCTGAAACTTTCCTACTTACTGGCCGAGGTGTGTATACTATTTTTCTGTTCGACGGAGCCGGAAAGCGACAACTTCGTTTAGCGCGGCGGCCCGAAAGTTGATGCTTTCCGGCCGGAGGACAGAATTATTATTTTTCTTTACATATCCTTAATACCATTTGTTTATTGTTGTATTAGCATATATTAAAATAAATATAGTTGTATTTAGATCTAACAAAAGATTCGAATAATTATCATAGTTCTTGTTTGTTTAGAATACAACTTCGTCTCTTTACTTTATACATTAAAATTGAGTTATTTCTGTTTTTTTAAACCTAATTGTCGCTTGTGTCAAATTTACTACTCAATTATCACATTCTTTCACACTTATAATATTTATTAGCATAAACAACAATAACTTTGTTGACACATTTACGAGGAATAGTGTCATTGCCTTCCGTATTACTTTCTTTTCAGATTTCTTTTTGCAAAATTTTAAATTAAATTTGTAAATACATCTCAATATTAGCAAGGATCTTTTTGACGCATCCTGATGAGATGATTAATTTTATGTTGAAATATCCTCATCCTCAAAAAAAATTTATATTGTAACTTCTAAAATTGTCGGTAAATATACTGTCAATAAAAAAACTCCTGAAGGTTAATTGACATTCATCCTGCTATAAATTCGTAAACATTTTAAACTATCGTGTTTCCTTGAATACGAGGGTCAAACGAATATTAAAGTTTTAACTTTTAGACTGGAAAAAAGTTCATTTTTATACTTTTTATTGTAGTTAATAAAGTTTGAACATTCTCTTCTACTTTTTTCACTTCAATACATTGAAATTTCACTCTACTTTCCTTGTTATATGTTCTTACCGAAAACAGGAAGTTTTCTATGATAATACAATTTGTTTTTTACCTTAAGAAACTACTAATTATAATTCGACCCTCGTATACACAGATCTATTATTTGTTTTGACACTTTTTGTAGAAAAAAATGTGAGACGAACTTGAGAGCAACATTGATTTATCAAAGGTATTTAATTAATTACATGAAAGGCTTTTTTTTTTAATTTAATCACTTGTTCACGGAAGTCTGTTGAATATTATTACCAAAGACGCACCTAAAAAGGTTCTAAAGTAACAGATAATGACTATGGATTAATTTATTGACGTCACAGCACTAATTTGAGAACTGGGCTATACTGAGTTCCAAACAGTTTTTCTTGTTTTTTTATACTGTTGTTTATAGACGATTGTAATACATTTTTTCTACGTTCATGCAAAAAACAAAACTCTATTTAGGCGAAAAACTAGTCATTTTACTTAGCGTTTTGTAATCAAGACAAACATAAACATTCAAATCGACGCCATATTTAGTCCATTTAGAGCTACCTAAATAAGACATTTTTTGATTTTTGCATGCACGTAGAAAAATATTGTATGCAGCTCGTGCAAAAAGTAAGTGTTTATTGCACGAGTTGCATAAATAAATATTAAATTGCAAGGTTTTTGTTTAAAGACTGATAGATACGCCTTTAACGTCATCTGTCAGTAGACGTTATGACTAAACTCCCAAAGATCGGTATTTTAATCAAAATATAGATTAGTTTGCTGCAACTTATAAAAAGTCTTCAAGACTCAAAACATCATTTATATATATATATATATATATATATATATATATATATATATATATATATATATATATATATATATATATATATATATATATATATATATATATATATATCCATATATCTGTTGGTTGACTGACATTCATCAAAAAGGCGCAAAAAAACTTCAGAAACGTTGAATTTACACTCATGCGCATCACAGTTTGATTCTCTTTTTATTCTTATAAAGCTTTGGTGTCAACTGTCATTTGTCACTTGTCACACATAAGTTATAACGTTATCCTCGAAGGGTTAAAGATAAATCTATCAAATTTGAAAGTTATTGCCATTGAAAATTAGTATATTATTCAACAAGCATATAATGATGGCTATTATTCACGAAGGTGAGTTTATGTCGTCTAACCTAAGTGAATCTTAGCCATTCTATGCGAGTAGAATACTATATTTTGTCCACCACTATTAATTACCTGTTTATAAATGATTTTTTTCTCTTTTCTCCCATTAAGAAAGGGATACTATTTATTCTTCTTCTCTTATTTTAGGCGGGTAACATTCGTTTCAGTGTCTGATTCGCTTTCCATATTATATTTTGACATTATCATATGCTCTATATACAACAGCTTGATAAATTATTATATATGTCTTCTTAGCGGAATGGTTTAGAGGTCTGACTGCGTGAAATGAAGAATTGTAGGCATAGGGTTCGAATTCTGGTCACGGTGATAATTTTTATTTATTATACTGTGACATTTGTCAATATAGGTCCTATTTATCCGTGTCATGTGACCTGTTCGTTATCCACACCTAATATTCACTAGTGAATAATGTACGTCATTATACTTGAAGAAGCACACGTAAAATGTAAAGATTATCAGATAGTCGTTGACAAACTATTTTATGCAAATGTCATTGTCTGTCAACCTTGACCTATGTGCGAAGATATGGAAGTTGTGCGATCGTAAACTGGGACGACGCTTGCTGTACTTTCTTTAAAAGTCATAAATAATTCATAAGTAAATTTTCACTTTTCTTTATTTATTCGAAATTGATTTCGGTTTGTGGTTTGTTTTTTTCACGCGATTGTTTTATTGTTTGGAATAAAAACATTAATATTGTTTATACGAAAACTATGATTAATTTAAAAACAAAATTATTATTATTATTGTTCACCGAAAGGTATTTGAATTAGATTTAAACGGATTAAACAAATCCACTTGTTACTGAAAATATTTTTAAACATCTGCTCGATCTGCTTTAATATTTAAGTGGCTTTATTAATCTCCCAATTACGCTATTTCAAACAAAACAATATCTCAGCTTCGTATGTTTGTATCTAAACAATCAATATACAAAATATTATTATTATCAGCGGTTCCCAAACAACTGAACATTAGGTTTGGTCGCGGATGTAATTCCGAACCAGTTCGGGGACTATTCGCATGCGCATTATGAAAAGTTGCGTTCGCAGTGAATATAATTCTGAATTTTTATTAGGTTTTTTCGCGGGTGCAATTCAGAACCAGTTCAGGGACTATTCGCATGCGCATTCTAAAAAGTGGCGTTCGCGGTTATGTAGTTCTGAATTTTAAATAATAGTTCGTTGTTTGCGGATCATATCTGATTGGTTCGTTATCGATTCGGAAACAGTCCTAGCGGTTTTCTGATTTTGGTAAGGACTGAAAGTTCGGTTCTACTGCTCATGCGCAAATGGTCGATATGTCAGTTGTTCTTATTTTAGTTGCTTATGGTTGTTTCTTTTTTCGTTTGTTGTGTTGTAGCATTGTAAGCAAATATCAAAAAAGCTAGAGTCACTTGTTTTGTTTTCGTTCAGGCTCTGAGAGGTGTACGATAGACAATTCAGAGTTAATTCCGCACTGGTTCTGGTTCTATTGTACATTTAAAGGGCAGAGGTAAATGGCACACCATTAACTTAATGAGTAATCCCATGGAAAAATTCCACATCGAGCTCTAAAAGGTAGAGGGGTAGAGAGCTCATTTAGTTAATAACTAACTCCTTTCCCCCTCTTTTTATTCGTTTTCTAACACAAATTGTGGCTAAACTAGCTGCTTCTCTTGCCTACTATCCCAAGTCTCAAGTAATTTTTTCTAGCTTCATTACTAGTAGTAAAAAATTAATTTTTTTGCGCCAATCAAGGTTTAAAATATAAAATCAATGTTAATTGCTAAATATGACTGCACTTTCAACCGTTGTAAACATTTTTTTTTGTACTTCGACCGATATTAAACCCGTTAAATGTTGTTGATGTTGTCAAGCTGTTCTAGGCACGTTTAACTGTTAGTTTTGGTTATGAATATGCATTCAGTGTCTAAAATATCCAGTAGGTATGTAATTTATTGGTCAAATTGATTTGTCGTTTAAACATAATCAATATATAAATAAAACATTTGCGTATATTTGAAAAAGAATATAAGTATGACGTCGCGATAGTACCTATAAATTCTACCTTGACATTCAGACAGGTGGGTACGACTGGGACTTTTTTTTATTCCTATATTGTTAATTAGTCTGTTAAAACATGGATTTTTATTATTGTAAGGCGCAGTCGCGATTAATGGGAGGATATAATACCGAGCAGAACATTGATAGGAAGGAACCGTCCATAGCGCAGAGGATTACATAAGGGCTTTCTAACCGAGGGGTACCGAGTTCGAGTCGCGATGGTTTCGTTTTTTCAATGTTCAGAATACTTAGCTTATATATCAGAAGTGGGATTTGGGGAGCTTTTCCCCAGTTCCTTGTCTTTATCATACAATTTCCAACCTCATCCCATAATTTGTAGCATTTTTATTTTCCCCCGAGTATTTTCCCTATGGAAGCTTTTCCCCAGTTCCTTTTCTTTATCACACAATTTCCAACCTCATCCCATAATTTGTAGCATTTTTATTTTCCCCCAAGTATTTCCCCTATGGAAGCTTTTACCCTGTTCCTTTTCTTTAGCATACAATTTCCAACCTCATCCCATAATTTGTAGCATTTTTATTTTCCCCCAAGTATTTTCCCTATGGAAGCTTTTCCCCAGTTCCTTTTCTTTATCACACAATTTCCAACCTCATCCCATAATTTGTAGAATTTTCATTTTCCCCCAAGTATTTTCCCTATGGAAGCTTTTCCCCAGTTCCTTTTCTTTATCACACAATTTCCAACCTCATCCCATAATTTGTAGCATTTTTATTTTCCCCTATGGAAGCTTTTCCCCAGTTCCTTTTCTTTAGCATACAATTTCCAACCTCATCCCACAATCTGTAGCATTTTTATTTTCCCCCAAGTATTTCCCCTATGGAAGCTTTTACCCTGTTCCTTTTCTTTAGCATACAATTTCCAACCTCATCCCATAAATTGTAGCATTTTTATTTTCCCCCAAGTATTATCCCTATGGAACCTTTTCCCCAGTTCCTTTTCTTTATCACACAATTTCCAACCTCATCCCATAATTTGTAGCATTTTTATTTTCCCCCAAGTATTTTCCCTATGGAAGCTTTTCCCCAGATCCTTTTCTTTATCACACAATTTCCAACCTCATCCCATAATTTGTAGCATTTTTATTTTCCCTATGGCAGCTTTTCCCCGGTTCCTTTTCTATATCACACAATTTCCAACCTCATCCCATAATCTGTAGCATTTTTATTTTCCCCCAAGTATTTTCCCTATGGAAGCTTTTCCTCAGTTCCTTTTCTTTATCATACAATTTCCAACCTCATCCCATAATTTGTAGCATTTTTATTTTCCCTATGGCAGCTTTTCCCCGGTTCCTTTTCTATATCACACAATTTCCAACCTCATCCCATAATCTGTAGCATTTTTATTTTCCCCCAAGTATTTTCCCTATGGAAGCTTTTCCCCAGATCCTTTTCTTTATCACACAATTTCCAACCTCATCCCATAATTTGTAGCATTTTTATTTTCCCTATGGCAGCTTTTCCCCGGTTCCTTTTCTATATCACACAATTTCCAACCTCATCCCATAATCTGTAGCATTTTTATTTTCCCCCAAGTATTTTCCCTATGGAAGCTTTTCCCCAGTTCCTTTTCTTTATCATACAATTTCCAACCTCATCCCATAATTTGTAGCATTTTTATTTTCCCTATGGCAGCTTTTCCCCGGTTCCTTTTCTATATCACACAATTTCCAACCTCATCCCATAATCTGTAGCATTTTTATTTTCCCCCAAGTATTTTCCCTATGGAAGCTTTTCCCCAGATCCTTTTCTTTATCACACAATTTCCAACCTCATCCCATAATTTGTAGCATTTTTATTTTCCCTATGGCAGCTTTTCCCCGGTTCCTTTTCTATATCACACAATTTCCAACCTCATCCCATAATCTGTAGCATTTTTATTTTCCCCCAAGTATTTTCCCTATGGAAGCTTTTCCCCAGATCCTTTTCTTTATCACACAATTTCCAACCTCATCCCATAATTTGTAGCATTTTTATTTTCCCTATGGCAGCTTTTCCCCGGTTCCTTTTCTATATCACACAATTTCCAACCTCATCCCATAATCTGTAGCATTTTTATTTTCCCCCAAGTATTTTCTCTATGGAAGCTTTTACCCTGTTCCTTTTCTTTAGCATACAATTTCCAACCTCATCCCATAAATTGTAGCATTTTTATTTTCCCCCAAGTATTATCCCTATGGAACCTTTTCCCCAGTTCCTTTTCTTTATCACACAATTTCCAACCTCATCCCATAATTTGTAGCATTTTTATTTTCCCCCAAGTATTTTCCCTATGGAAGCTTTTCCCCAGATCCTTTTCTTTATCACACAATTTCCAACCTCATCCCATAATTTGTAGCATTTTTATTTTCCCTATGGCAGCTTTTCCCCGGTTCCTTTTCTATATCACACAATTTCCAACCTCATCCCATAATCTGTAGCATTTTTATTTTCCCCCAAGTATTTTCCCTATGGAAGCTTTTCCTCAGTTCCTTTTCTTTATCATACAATTTCCAACCTCATCCCATAATTTGTAGCATTTTTATTTTCCCTATGGCAGCTTTTCCCCGGTTCCTTTTCTATATCACACAATTTCCAACCTCATCCCATAATCTGTAGCATTTTTATTTTCCCCCAAGTATTTTCCCTATGGAAGCTTTTCCCCAGATCCTTTTCTTTATCACACAATTTCCAACCTCATCCCATAATTTGTAGCATTTTTATTTTCCCTATGGCAGCTTTTCCCCGGTTCCTTTTCTATATCACACAATTTCCAACCTCATCCCATAATCTGTAGCATTTTTATTTTCCCCCAAGTATTTTCCCTATGGAAGCTTTTCCCCAGTTCCTTTTCTTTATCATACAATTTCCAACCTCATCCCATAATTTGTAGCATTTTTATTTTCCCTATGGCAGCTTTTCCCCGGTTCCTTTTCTATATCACACAATTTCCAACCTCATCCCATAATCTGTAGCATTTTTATTTTCCCCCAAGTATTTTCCCTATGGAAGCTTTTCCCCAGATCCTTTTCTTTATCACACAATTTCCAACCTCATCCCATAATTTGTAGCATTTTTATTTTCCCTATGGCAGCTTTTCCCCGGTTCCTTTTCTATATCACACAATTTCCAACCTCATCCCATAATCTGTAGCATTTTTATTTTCCCCCAAGTATTTTCCCTATGGAAGCTTTTCCCCAGATCCTTTTCTTTATCACACAATTTCCAACCTCATCCCATAATTTGTAGCATTTTTATTTTCCCTATGGCAGCTTTTCCCCGGTTCCTTTTCTATATCACACAATTTCCAACCTCATCCCATAATCTGTAGCATTTTTATTTTCCCCCAAGTATTTTCTCTATGGAAGCTTTTCCCCAGTTCCTTTTCTTTATCACACAATTTCCAACCTCATCCCATAATTTGTAGCATTTTTATTTTCCCTATGGCAGCTTTTCCCCGGTTCCTTTTCTATATCACACAATTTCCAACCTCATCCCATAATCTGTAGCATTTTTATTTTCCCCCAAGTATTTTCCCTATGGAAGCTTTTCCCCAGTTCCTTTTCTTTATCATACAATTTCCAACCTCATCCCATAATTTGTAGCATTTTTATTTTCCTCCAAGTTTCTTCCCTATAGAAGCTTTTCCCCAATTCCTTTTCTTTATCACACAATTTCCAACCTCATCCCATAATTTGTAGCGTTTTTATTTTCCCTATGGAAGCTTTTCCCCAGTTCCTTTTCTTTATCACACAATTTCCAACCTCATCCCATAATCTGTAGCATTTTTATTTTCCTCCAAGTATTTTCCCTATGGAAGCTTTTCCCCAGTTCCTTTTCTTTATCATACAATTTCCAACCTCATCCCATAATTTGTAGCATTTTTATTTTCCTCCAAGTTTCTTCCCTATGGAAGCTTTTCCCCAATTCCTTTTCTTTATCACACAATTTCCAACCTCATCCCATAATTTGTAGCATTTTTATTTTCCCTATGGCAGCTTTTCCCCGGTTCCTTTTCTATATCACACAATTTCCAACCTCATCCCATAATCTGTAGCATTTTTATTTTCCCCCAAGTATTTTCCCTATGGAAGCTTTTCCCCAGTTCCTTTTCTTTATCATACAATTTCCAACCTCATCCCATAATTTGTAGCATTTTTATTTTCCCCCAAGTATTTTCCCTATGGAAGCTTTTCCCAGGTCCAGAACTCTAGGTACCTCGAGGACGAGGAGCGGAGCAGGGTGGCTGAATGTAAGACGCAGTCGCGGTTAATGGTAGCTTATAATACCGAACAGAACATTGATAGGTAGGAACCGTCTGTAGCGCAGAGGGTTACATAAGGGCTTTCTAACCGAGTGGTACCGGGTTCGAGACCCGATGGTTTCGCTTTTTCAATTTTAGAATATTCAGCTGTTTTTAGATAATTAAAACATTTGGAGGTCTGCTTTTTTTCCTTAGAACAGCGTTAACCCTTTGACGGACGGCATTGTAGTTGACTGCGATATGTCACAACTCATTTTTTTATAAGAATATGGAGCGTACATTTGTATCATGATTTATATTTAATAAAATGGGACTAGACTGGAGCTTGCGGCTGTTAAAATAGAACATATGTCTATGAATTGCATTTTTGACAACCTTTGATATTTGATAACCTCAAACTCCAGTCGATTTTGCGCAATAGAGCGTTTCCAAGTGACGTCATCTGTCAGCTGATCACGGACAACTTTCGGAAAGATGGATAGAAATTTTTTACTGGTTTAAATCGGTTTGAGGTTATATTAGAATTTAGTGTGAGGGTTGTCCGGTGACAGAAATTCGTCACGATGACGTACTTGGAAAAGGTCATAGAACTAGTGCGTCACAGATCTTGTGCTTAGTTCTGTGGTTATAAGTAAAACCCTCTAACGAAAGTGGAATTGTGGCATATGTCTATGAATTGAATTTTTGACAACCTTTGATATTTGATAACCTCAAACTTCAGTCGATTTTGCGCAATAAAGCGTTTCCAAGTGACGTCATCTGTCAGCTGATCACGAACAACTTTCGGAAAGATGGATAGAAATAGCATTTTTCACTGATTTAAATCGGTTCGAGGTTATATTAGAATTTAGTGTGAGGGTTGTCCGGTGACAGAAATTCGTCACGATGACGTATTTGGAAAAGATCATAGAACTAGTGCGTCACAGAACGTGTGCTTAGTTCTGTGGTTATAAGTAAAACCCTCTAGTGAAAGTGGAATTGTGGGTTTGGTTAAGAAGTTTGTGACTTTTTTTGAAATGTGAATGTAGTAATGAATGCAGGGATTCCCCGAAGGATAAATAAACGTGATGGCCGTTTTAATAAATAAAAAAAATTAACTAAAACTTTATAAAGCTCAACCATTATTTTCAGTGTACCTTTGCTTGTTGTTTCTTTGTTTTCTGTGGAATTTTTCCTTGAAAGTTTCTTTAGATGCCTATTTCGGATGAAGTAACGAATTTTTTAAAACAAGCGATAATTTTAAAACTAAAAATAACAGAAACCGGATATATATATATATATATATAAATAACACCTTCATTCTTCATGTGAAAGTTTACCTTCTTCAAGATAACAGTACTTTGGTTATTTGTTGATAAATTACAAAAAAAACGTTGATAAATATCTTAACAAATCTAGCAATCGTGTTACTTGATCAATTTAATAAAAATTGTCATTACTGTTTTTCAAAATACTCTCTGTATATACCTGATACACCATAACTCATGATGTACGTCATATCCGAATCTTGTCATAGCTGGACCATGTTGCCAAGCCGTTGAAAAAGTATAATATTCTAGTAAATGTCAAATAAAAATATTCTACGTCATTTGGTCATATCTAAAGAAAAATAGAACCTCCGTAGGTGGTTTTATTCCTTATTTTACTGTGTAGTTGTATATTCACCGTTCTACGCTGCTCTTCTTGTTCAACAATCGAATCTGAACAACCTTTGCAACATTCATTCGTGAGCGAGTGGATATTCATCGCCAAACGTCGATTTAAGTTCTTCGATGCACTGTTGAAATTTTATCGTTCAACGAAAACTGGGACAATCGGTAGATTAAGGATGGGCGAAACCAAACCGTTAAAGAAATGTATTTATTAAATTTAACAATACCGTGACAGAACATTATTTACATTTATTTAAAAATGATTTATTGTCAATTAATTCTAACCGTTAATCGTTTTTTAACTTTAATGAATTGCAAAACTGCAAATTTTTTTTTCCAAAACAGTCAGTAACAAATAACTGTACGTATGTTTTAGAAGGCGTAGAAGTAATATTGATCTGTAACAATAATAGGTTTATTTAAAAAAAAAATTAAAGAGAATTCTTGATATGATTACGTAAGATATACACTGATTTATCCAGTTCCGTTTAAGCACTAGAAGGTATCTACTTTATCATCATTTACACTTGGACGTTGCTTTAGCCTTAGACAGGCACAGCCTGTAAATTTCTATATATAATAAGAATAATTACACATAATTAGGTGTAAAAGTATCCAAGGTCAATCAACAGTGACCTCTATCGAGACCTGGAAGTAAATACCAGGTGTAAAAGAAAACGACTCTTGAACTAAGGGAATGCTGATGCCTTCCAGGTCCCTCAACAACACCAACCAAATGAGAAGATTCAAGAAGAATAAGAAGAAAGATTCTAAGGAAGGTACCACAAGGTAGTAAAACTGCACTGAAAGTTTTGACAAGTGTCCTAACAGGACTAAATATTATCCTGCCTTTCTTTTACAAGTTGGTACTTTTTTCAAAAGAAATAGGTTAGCTATGTCGTTCCTCATATTTTCTATTCCCACAACTTTCAAGGCATTAGTTTATGGTCCAGGATATTGTGTGGAGATGACGTGAGAGACCCCTATTAACTGTTTGCTATAAGCAGAATTTCTAAGTTAAAGTTAAAGCTTTACCACGGCGCCAATTGTTATGTTCAAAGTGATTCCTCTTCAGGAGTATCCAGGACAAGAGCGCTACTTCTAGAATACCGACCTCTATCGAGACCTGGAAGTTCTACCAAGTGTAAAAGAAAACGACTCTTGAACTAAGTGAATAATGATGCCTTCTAGGTCCTCAACAACACCAACCAAATAAGAAGATTCAAGAAGAATAAGAAGAAAGATTCTAAGGAAGGTACCACAAGGTAGTAAAACTGCACTAAATGTTTTGACAAGTGTCCTAACAGTACTAAATATTATCCTGCCTTTCTTCTATAAGTTGGTACTTTTTTCAAAAAACAAAGGTTAGCTATGTCGTTCCTCATATTTTCTAAATACTTTCTTTTTCCACAACTTTCATGGAATTAGTTTCTGGTCCAGGAGATTGTGTGGAGATGACGAGAGAGGTGCGTACTGACCTTAATTAACTGTTTGCTATAAGCAGAATTTCTAAAAAAAAAACTCGCAGAAGATCAGAAGGTCCCAGGTGTAAGTTTAAGGCTTTACCACGTCGCCAATTGTTATTTTAAAAGTGATTCCTCTTCAGGAGTATCCAAGGACAAGAGCGCTACTTGTAGAATACCGACCTCTATCGAGACCTGGAAGTAAATACCAGGTGTAAAAGAAAACGACTCTTGAACTAAGTGAATGCTGATGCCTTCCAGGTCCTCAACAATACCAACCAAATAAGAAGATTCAAGAAGAATAAGAAGAAAGATTCTAAGGAAGGTACCACAAGGTAGTAAAGCTGCACTAAAAGTTTTGACAAGTGTCCTAACAGGACTAAATATTATCCTGCCTTTCTTTTATAAGTTGGTACTTTTTTCAAAAAACATAGGTTAGCTATGTCGTTCCTCATATTTTCTAAATACTTTCTTTTTCCACAACTTTCATGGAATTAGTTTCTGGTCCAGGAGATTGTGTGGAGATGACGTGAGAGGTGCGTACTGACCTTAATTAACTGTTTGCTATAAGCAGAATTTCTAAAAAAACTCACAGAAGATCTGAAGGTCCCAGGTGTAAGTTTAAAGCTTTACCACGTCGCCAATTGTTATTTGAAAAGTGATTCCTCTTCAGGAGTTCCAAGGTCAAGAGCGCTACTTCTAGAATACCGACCTCTATCGAGACCTGGAAGTAAATACCAAGTGTAAAAGAAAACGACTCTTGAACTAAGTGAATGCTGATGCCTTCCAGGTCCTCAACAACACCAACCAAATAAGAAGATTCAAGAAGAATAAGAAGAAAGTTTCTGAAGAAGGTTCCACAAGGTAGTAAAACTGCACTAAATGTTTTGACAAGTGTCCTAACAGGACTAAATATTATCCTGCCTTTCTTCTATAAGTTGGTACTTTTTTCAAAAAACATAGGTTTGCTATGTCGTTCCTCATATTTTCTAAATACTTTCTTTTCCCACAACTTTCATGGAATTAGTTTCTGGTCCAGGACATTTTGTGGAGATGACGTGAGAGGTGCGTACTGACCCTAATTAACTGTTTGCTATAAGCAGAGTTTCTAAAAAAACTCAGATCAGAAGGCACCAGGTGTAAGTTTAAAGCTTTATGACAAAAGTGATTCCTCTTATGTAGTAGAAGAAGAAAATTCTCTAAATATGCTTGGGAAACAATAAAGGAGTGTCTACTGCTCCTATGAAACGGTTTCTTGGCAAACTTTTGTTGGAATTTGAAGGAAGTAGCAAAAAAACTTATTTTGACGATGACTGGATGAACAAATTACATTGAAATAACAATTTTTTGTGTTTTTTTTTCGATACATAGTTTTTTTTCGTGATGTTTTTTATTATAAAAATGAGCACTGTATAATTATAGTGATGTTCATGATTCTATGATTGTGTCAATAATTATGTAACTATACAACATGTTCTTAATGATGAATTGAAGGTCAGTTCTGCGTTCGGTTTGCCAATAAATATAACAATAGAAACATCGATGATCATTATTTCAATCCCTCTTATATTTAATTGTCGATTGTTTTATGAACAATTAGTTCAAATTTACAGCACCACCCTATATAAACGTATAAATTATATAATATTTATACTGTTGCTTTAAAAGCATCTGAAAGAAAGTAGAATAAAATCCACCCTTGTATCTCTATGCTAAAAAAGTGGCAATGTAAAGTTACAAAACATGAAACATTGAAACGGCTTTTTACTGTTCCAAATCTCGATTTATCCTAGGTTAAAAGACCCTTCACTGAGACCTTTACAGATTATTATGTGTCACTATTAAGGTCGAAACACACATCAGCACAGCACCTGACAAGCATCGTCACAGCACCGTCGAGTGGTCAACTCGACGGTTGTGTATGGGCTCACTTAACGCATCGACACGGGATCAGCACCGCCACGATACCCGGCTAAAGGCTTCACTTTATATTGTCAGAGATATTGTATCAGCATACTACAAGCACACCGTCCGCAAAATATTCTCTCTGAGAAATGTGTTGTGGTTGAGGTGTTGACGTGCCTTGTCGGTGCTGTGCTGACGTTGCTGGGTCGTAGAAATAAAATCTGCTGGTGATGATCAGTCGCTGTTCCTATGAGGTGCTGATAAGTGTGTTTCGACCTTTAGAGTTAGGTTCATTATATATTGAGAGGAATTCTCTCTTATCACCGAAATTATTACCTTGCCAAGGCAGTATATCTTTTGAAGTCTACTGAACTTTTTGGCTATAGTTTCATAAGTCTTGGGATCCATTTTTATTGTCTACGTAAGTTTTAACTGCTTTTATTACATCATTCACTATTTCTTCGTCTTCGTTTTCTCTTTCAATTAACTATTTCTCACGAATAGATAAATATAATTTAAACTAGTGTATCTCCCAACAATTGTCCCGGTTGAAGAGGATCTAACGCTTTAATTGGTCTGGTATTTCCCAGACGTGATGGATTTGACTATTTATCTCTTCACGCTGATATGAACAATTTTTTCTAAGACATTTTATCAATGTTTATGCATGGAGCTTTGAAACATGTTCATCATAACGAATCCGTAAACAAGTGATTCATATCTCGTTCTGTTGGTAATAAATTATCATTTAAAAAATACAAAACAATAAATTTCATAATGTAGCACGATTTTTCTAAAAAAAAAGTCGAAATCGGTACCTACAGGTATATTCGCGCAAGGTCGGCTGGTATTATTAAAATGACATAATATAATATTGACTTTTTGACTTTATTCTTTTTCTTTGTTATTTGGGAAGATCCCTTTAGGATTATCTTAAAACTGGTAGAAAATGTCAAAAATCCTCTAAGCTAATAATACCCTAACATTAATATTGTTACTCCTGTATCTTTCTTGAACTTATCGTCTCACTATCAGAACACAAAACTCAAATTTCTAAAACTTCAAAAACTAAACCGACTAATGTCAATTGTACCTCTTTTTATACTTTTCGCCTGTTCCAGACAGTTCTCGACTTTTCGATGACGGTTCTAGATGATTCTAGATGTATGTCTTCTTCTTTTTCTTTGTGGACCTCTACATATCCTCAGTACAGGTCCGACGTAACAAAAAGTAGATATTAAATGGGGGGGTACCGGGGTAAAGTACGAAAGTAATTACCCGTGCAGGTCAGTTACTTTCGTACTTTACCCCGGTACCGCCCCATTTAATATCTACAATATTATAAACTTCGTAAACAAAGTATTCTAATTATTATTTTGGTCTGCTTGAACAACTTCCCGATACGATTTAATAAGGATGTAGAGATCTATGAGATCTTTTTTCAAAAATAAGATCGAAACAAATTACAGGAAATGTCAAATTATGCAAAATTAGATCCTACCAAGAGATTAGTTAGTCAGATGTATTGCTTAGTTGTAAGGAATGATTCAATTTGTAGTTAACGATGGGTGACTTTTAATTTTCCATTGTTTCCATTGATTATTCATCGTAATTATAAAAAAAATCAATTTCAGCTCCTTTTCCGTGTATTTACATCGTCTTGCTATCTTAAAAATTTAATTAGGTTTCATAGTACATTCGAAATATATATTTATTGCCATTTTTATTACTTTTTATTCATTAAGGTTAAGCCGGAACTGTTTATCAACAAGGTTTCATCCATCTCTATTTATATACTGATTATGAACCTACAGTAGAATTCTGTGAATGGTTTTTCCCACAAATAAGAAGGGATGGTGATTTTAGTTTTAATGTATTATTTACTGAAGAAACAGTATTTACACGAAGGGGTTTTTTTAATGAGCACAATTTGATCTGACAAAAACTTGCACTCTATAAAAGTTACACATTATCAGGATAGGTTTAAAATTAACGCTTAGAATGGATTAATTAGGGACCAGAATAATTTTATATACATTCTTGATGATTTACCTTATCAACGTAGACTGTCAATGTGGTTTATGTACGATGGGGCCTCGCCACATTTCATGGCTAAATGGAAAGTTTACGGGAAAATGCATGAAGTAGATGTATCGGTTAAGGTGCCCCGAATTTAATAGTATGGTTTTTTTCGTGAGGGAGATATCGTTGGTGGGGGAACTCAAAGATAGAATAGAAACTGCTTGTAGAAGATTATCTACCAAACTAACAATGCTAGAGAATAATTGTATTTAGGCATTTAACATTTTTCTTAACTATCTATTATACGGAACACCCTGTATATACACTTCGAATTGAGAATCTCCTTTTTAGAAAAATATATTTTTCTTTTAATAAATAAAAATCTGTTGGAATGAAATGAGCTACGCTTGTTGCAAATAATGATACTTCCAATCCACACCAAAACAGTGAAATGAATTGTCTCTGCAATCGATGATTGTGCTCTGTCTCTGTCTAATGATTTGTATCTATTTTTGTCGCATTGTTTGACCTAATGATGATGTTTCGGAAGCTGCAACTAAAATAAAACGCGAAGAAAATTTTTTCCTTTTCTCATTTTATGTTTGTTATCTCGACCAAGCAGTTTAGAATTTAATTTTGAAGTGTGTGAAAGCGTCCTTCGGGCTTCTTTAATGTCCTATATCCTTATAGTTCCTTATAAGGCGAAACTTTGTAAAATTTTATTTCTTGACAATATCAGTATAAAAGGTAATAATTTTTTTTAAATTCTTTTGCATGCTACAGAATTTTTTTATTTTTTCAAATAAAATAATATAATTTTAAGAATGATAAATAAATGAGGGTTAATTTAATTTAATTTAAATTTAATTTAAATTTTCTTGGATAAGACATTTTTTATATTATTTATAATTATTTTGTTGGTAAAAAATTTTAAAAATAATATTTATATTTTTTGTGATTTTAGAAAATTAAAAATCTTTGTTTTTATTAGTTCTATAAAATTTAAACCCTTGCAAACCTTGGAAATTTTCATTATAAATATAAGAAATGGGGAGATTACATTATATTTTAATGTTTTATCAATAAGTGCCTTGAGAGGTCTTAAATAAATTCACCATCGTGTTTACTTTATGGGCGTCTATTCTAAACGGTATTTTGTTTTGTAAATAAGGTTGTCCATTATTGATAATGAAACGGTATTTGTAATATCTAATCAAAGCTATTAACTAAGTAGTTTAGTTTCCGTGCAATCGATCTTCAGGAATTTGTTTACTTACCTTTTTGTTGCTTTCAAGAAATGATTCATTATTTACTGTTAATTCTAAAATAATTATTAAAAGTATTAACTTTGATTTTAATTGTTTTCTGGGTGTATCCAAAGCCCAATTCCAATTAAATTAAAGAGCCCCACCTTGGAGCTACACTAGTACGTCTCTGGTCATACTTAGGTACACATCTTGCTTTGGAATTGTCATAAATCCAACAATACCTCAACCATACATTTCCCATTCGATTTTGATTGTTTTCTTGGAGTAGGTATCCAAATTTCAGTACCAACGAAATTAAAATAGTACCACCTTCGAGTTATACTAGTACCTATCTGCTCATAGTAACTATTCATTTCCTGTTTAAGTTTGATTGTTTTCTTCGTGTATCTTCGAAGTCCAAGGTCTAATAACAATAGAATTAAAACGGTACTACCTCGGAATAATACTGGATCTAATTCTGGAAAGTTTAAAGAGAGTCAATTTTAAACAACGATTAAATAACAATGGAAGTATTCAAATTAAAATAGCCCCACCTTGGGGCTACACTGGTACGTCTCTGGTCACACTTAGGTACACATCTTACTTTGGAATTGTCATAAATCTAACAATACCTCAACCATACATTTCCCATTCGATTTTGATTGTTTTCTTGGAGTAGGTATCCAAATTTCAGTACCAACGAAATTAAAATAGCACCACCTTCGAGCTATATTAGTACCTATCTGCTCATAGTAACTATTCCTGTTTAAGTTTGATTGTTTTCTTCGTGTATCTTCGAAGTCCCAGGGTCTAATAACAATAGAATTAAAACGGTACTACCTCGGAATAATACTGGATCTAATTCTGGAAAGTTTAAGGAGACTCCATTTTAAACAACGATTAAATAACAATGGAAGTATTCAAATTAAAATATCCCCACCTTGGAGCTTCACTAGTACGTCTCTGGTCATACTTAGGTACACATCTTGCTTTGGAATTGTCATTAATCTAACAATAGCTCAACCATACATTTCCTATTCGACTTTGATTGTTTTCTTGGAGTAGGTATCCAAATTTCAGTACCAACGAAATTAAAATAGCACCACCTTCGAGCTATATTAGTACCTATCTGCTCATAGTAACTATTCCTGTTTAAGTTTGATTGTTTTCTTCGTGTATCTTCGAAGTCCAAGGTCTAATAACAGTAGAATTAAAACGGTACTACCTCGGAATAATACTGGATCTAATTCTGGAAAGTTTAAAGAGACTCCATTTTAAACAACGATTAAATAACAATGGAAGTATTCAAATTAAAATATCCCCACCTTGGAGCTACACTAGTACGTCTCTGGTCATACTTAGGTACATATCTTACTTTGGAATTGTCATTAATCTAACAATACCTTAACCATACATTTCCCATTAGATTTCGATTGTTTTCTTGGTTTAGGTATCCAAAGTCCAGTACCAACGAAATTAAAATAGCACCACCTTCGAGCTATACTAGTACCTATCTGCTCATAGTAACTATTCATTTCCTGTTTAAGTTTGATTGTTTTCTTCGTGTATCTTCGAAGTCTTAGGTCTAATAACAATGGAATTAAAACGGTACTACCTCGGAATAATACTGGATCTAATTCTGGAAAGTTTAAAGAGACTCCATTTTAAACAACGATTAAATAACAATGGAAGTATTCAAATTAAAATATCCCCACCTTGGAGCTACACTAGTACCTCTCTGGTCATACTCAGGTACACATCTTGCTTTGGAATTGTCATAAATCCAACAATACCTCAACCATACATTTCCCATTCGATTTTGATTGTTTTCTTGGAGTAGGTATCCAAATTTCAGTACCAACGAAATTAAAATAGCACCACCTTCGAGCTATATTAGTACCTATCTGCTCATAGTAACTATTCCTGTTTAAGTTTGATTATTTTCTTCGTGTATCTTCGAAGTCCAAGGTCTAATAACAATGGGATGAAAACGGTACTACCTTGGAATAATACTGGATCTAATTCTGGAAAGTTTAAATAGACTCCAATTTAAACAACGATTAAATAACAATGGAAATATTCAAGTAAAAAAATATGATTGAAGATAGATTAACCAGACCTTTTTGTACCCTGGAATTTTTTTAATTATTAAGGGTGGCTCCTTTTCAAATGAACACATTGTATAAATATAAATAATTTGAAATACATTTTGCATTATATATAAACATATACATCTAAATATTGTAAACTAATCTACGTGAAAGGTAGCACATCCATTACATTCCTTTGTTTACCCTTTATTAATAACAATAAAAGAAACGATTATAATCCAGTTCTTTGAACTTGCGTTAAAAATATATCTCAATTTTAAAAATATTCCCAATTTTTCCATTGACTATGGGTTAATTCCATCAGTTACTTCGTATAAACAATAATATTTGTCGGTTATTTGAAGAACGTAATCGTTTTACTTTTATTTATTAGTTGAGTTAAATCTTCGGTATCATCGACAGTAAATTCATTTCTCGGGTCCACCTAAATTTTTGGAAAATTGACAATTCCGTTTTTATTAGGTTAAATATTTGACGTGGATTATTTTTGAAATGAAATTTGAGAATTAGCCAAAATTTTATAGAAATGTTCGGGAATTATAATTGTAGTTTAAATTACGACGAAGAAAGAGAGCCTTTAATTAAAAGAAGCGAGGAAAAGGGCACTAGATCGACTTTTTCTGTATTCAGGTTTTTTTCGCTCAGTTTAAGTGACTATGATAGTGTGAGTATTAAAAATATCTTACTATTCCTTATTTATAAACATAAATGAACTTCTTATCAGTCAATATGAACCCTTCCAACTTATTACATCAATTACAATAACAGATGTAAAGAAAACAACTTGTCTTAAAATTGGAACACCCTGTACTCTTTTACTTCATTTTAAAGGAGGATTCTACTTTCCAAAAATATATCGTTTTATTATCTTGGGACACCATGTATTGAAAAAAAAATACAAAGTTGGTTTATCCGAAATAGAAATTTAAGCTATTAGTTTTAACAACATCAACGTGTATATCGAATTTAGTGTAAAATTCATTGTCGAATCGACTACCGGTTAATTGTTGTTAGAGCACTACCTTAGTTATTTATTATTACAAGACACGTTCGATTTTGAATGCACGTGTATTGGCAAAAACATTTCGTACATGAATAGAAAACAATTAGACGGACATCTTGTTTTTCACGTCTGAGGTGTCGAAGAATTTGCGGTTTGAAGAAGAGGTCATTCATCTTTTTTTATTCCTTTCTGTTTATTTATTTTTTCAAGTATTTTTATGTAGACTAAATCACCAAATCAATCCATATTAAAAATGTTTAAAATCAATACAAACAGCTAATAAATAAAATAAATATAACAAGCAACGGTGATATTATTTTCCAAAAATTATTCATTTTGAACATCTGGGAGTAAAATGGGAATAGATGAAAAGATAATGAAAGTCAGCAGAGACTTGGATACCAAATAAGAAGAATAAATGTAATTTGGAGAGGTGGGGGGAACTGAAGATTTTCCAAAAATGTGCGGTTGAATTAAGGATGATGAAGAAATGGCTTCGATGGTTAGGCCATGTGGTCAGGATGAATAACGGAAGGAACGCAAAAATGATTTTCTTGAAGCTGACATCGTTATCTGGTTATTTAGTGAAAACGTTTAATTTTTGGAGAAAGAATCTTTGTTTGGTGTGTGATTTCAGTGTCTTGTGTGACCAAAATATTGGCTAAAGCATTGCTCAAAAGAAGATGAGACAAGTTGTAACCAAAATACTTGCCATTGAAGACCATGGAACTCAATCCCATATTTTGACTAGGCCTTGCTTGGTGTCTCTTAACCAGAAGAAGTCGGGATTGGTTAGTGAAATATAACGTTAGTTATGTCCTGAGAGAAGATAAGCTACCAAATGTTCATCGAGCTCGATTAGTAGAAGAGTTTTGTTGATTATTGTGTAGAGAGGTTAATGAAAATTGTTGCATTAACCAAAATATGGATCAAAGCATCGTTTATAAGAAGAAGAGGCAAGTTTTAGCCAAATTGCTAGCCATTGCAGAGCTAGCTATTCAACCTTGGAAACTGCTTAACTTTGAACTCAATCCCATATTTTGCCTAGGCCTTGCTTGTTATCTTTTAAACAGAAGAAGACGGGATTGGTTGGTGAAAAATAAAGTTAGCTCTGTCCTGAGAGGAGATAAGCTACCAAATGTAAAACTCGATTAGTAGAAGAGTTTTGTTGGTTATTGTGTAAAGGCAAGTTTTAGCCAAGCTGCTTGTTATTGCAGAGCTGGATTTTGAACCTTGGAAGCCCAATCCCATATTTTGTCTGGGCCTTGCTTGGTGTCTTTTTACCATAAGGACTCGGAATTGGTTAGTGAAAAATAAGGTTAATTATGTACGGAGATAAGATAAGCCACCAAATGTACCTCGAGCTCGTTCAGTATAAGAGTTTTGTTAACCAAAATATGCACCAAAGTATCGCTCATGAGAAGACGAGCCAAGTTTTTGCCAAATCTCTAGCTATTGCAGAGCTGGAGATTCGACCTTGAAAGCTTCTTAACTCTAAACTCAATCCCATATTTTGCCTAGGCCTTGCTTGGTGTCTCTTAACCAGAAGAAGTCGGGATTGGTTAGTGAAATATAACGTTAGTTATGTCCTCGAGCTCGATCAGTAGAAGAGTTTTGTTGATTATTGTGTAGAGAGGTTCATGAAAATTGTTGCATTAACCAAAATATGGACCAAAGCATCGCTCATAAGAAGATGGGGCAAGTTTTAGCCTAAATGCTTGCCATTGCAGAGCTGGATCTTCGACCTTGGAAGCTTCCTAATTTTAAACTCAATCCCAAATTTTGCCTAGGCCTTGCTTGGTGTCTTTTAACCAGAGGAAGTCGGGATTGGTTGGTGAAAAATAACAATAGTTATGTCCTGAAAGAAGAAAAGCTACCAAATGTATCTCGAGCTCGATCAGTAGAAGAGTTTCGTTGATTATTGTGTAGAGAGGTTCATGAAAATTGTTGCATTAACCAAAATATGGACCAAAGCATCGCTCATAAGAAGATGAGGCAAGTTTTAGCCAAATTGCTAGCCATTGCAGAGCTGGATTTCGACCTTGGAAGCTTCTTAACTTTATACCCAATCCCATATTTTGCCTAGGCCTTGCTTGGTGTTTTTTAACCGGAAGAAATCGGGATTGGTTGGTGAAAAATATCGTTAGTTACGACCTGAGAGAAGATAAGCTACCAATTTACCTCGAGCTCGAACAGTTGAAGAGTTTTGTTGATTATTGTGTAGAGAGGTTCATGAGAATTGTTGCGTTAACCAAAATATGGCCCAAAGCATCGCTTATAAGAAAATGAGGCAAGTTTTAGCCAAACTGCTTGTCATTGCAAAGATGGATCTTCCACCTTGGAAGACCAGTCTCATATTTTGCCTAGGCCTTGCTTGGTGTCTTTTTACCATAAGAACTCGGAATTGGTTAGTGAAAAATAACGTTAATTATGTACGGAGATAAGATAAGCCACCAAATGCACCTCGAGCTCGTTCAGTATAAGAGTTTTGTTAACCAAAATATGCACCAAAGTATCGCTCATAAGAAGATGAGCCAAATTTAGCTAAATCGCTAGCCATTGCAGAACTGGACATTCGACCTTGGAAGCTTCTTAACTCTAAACTCAATCCCATATTTTGCCTAGGCCTTGCTTGGTGTTTCTTAACCAGAAGATGTCGGGATTGGTTAGTGAAAAATAACGTTAGTTATGTCCTAAGAGGAAATAAGCTACCAAATGTATCTCGAGCTCGATCAGTAGAAGAGTTTCGTTGATTATTGTGTAGAGAGGTTCATGAAAATTGTTGCATTAACCAAAATATGTACCAACGCATCGCTCATAAGAAGGCAAGTTTTAGCCAAATTGCTAGCCATTATAGAGCTGGATATTCGACCTTGGAAGCTTCTCAACTTTATACCCAATCCCATATTTTGCCTAGGCCTTACTTGGTGTCTTTTAACCGGAAGAAATCGGGATTGGTTTTTGAAAAATATCGTTAGTTACGCCCTGAGAGAAGATAAGCTACCAATTTACCTCGAGCTCGATCAGTTGAAGAGTTTTGTTGATTATTGTATAGAAAGGTTAGTGAAAATTGTTGCAGTAACCAAAATATGGACCAAAACATCGCTTATAAGAAAATGAGGCCAAACTGCTTGACATTGCAGAGCTGGATCTTCCACATTGGAAGCCCAGTCTCATATTTTGCCTAGGCCTTGCTTGGTGTCTTTTAACCAGAAAAAGTCGGGATTCGTTAGTGCAAAAGTACGTTAGTTATGTCCGCAGAGAAGATAAGCTACCAATTTACCTCGAGCTCGATCAGTAGAAGAGTTTTCTTGATTATTGTGTAGAGAGCTTAATGAAAATTGTTGCATTATCCAAAATATGGACCAAAACATGGCTTATAAAAAGAATAGGCAAGTTTTAGCCAAAATGCTTGTCACTGCTGAGCTGGATCTTCTTAACTCTAGCTTATCTTCCGTCAGGACATAACTAACGTTATTTTTCACTAACCAATCCCGACTTCTTCTGGTTAAAAGACACCAAGAAGCAAGGCCTAGGCGAAATATGCAGTGGCAAGCAGTTTGGCTAAAACTTGCCTCTTCTTCTTATAAGCTATGCTTTTGTCCATATTTTGTACCTCGAGCTCGAGCAGTAGAATAGTTTTGATGATTATTGTCTAGAGAGGTGGTTCATGAGAATTGTTGCATTATCCAAAATAAGGACCAAAGCATCGCTCATAAGAAGATGAGGCAAGTTTTAGCCATTGCAGAGATGGATCTTCGATCTTAGAAGCTTCCTAATTTTAAATTTAATCCGATATTTTGACTAGACTAGTCTTTTAAAACGAAGAGTCGAGATTGTTCGGTTCAAAATAACCTTGGGAGCTTCCTAACTTTACTCTTTGTATTGAAATGAAAGGAAATTCATTTCAAATAAACTACAGATGTAATTAACACGAGTGTTATGTGTACAATTTACCACCTTGCTCGTTATGAACTTCTTTTTACGGAAAATAATGGCGCAATATTATTATTGCAATCGTTAATATTTATAGAGTGTAGTTACTAACTAATAATTTAGGAAATAACAATACCATAAACGATAACCAGTTAATGATTTCACGATTAACGTTTTACATAGCGTCCGATCCAAGTATCAATTTACAAGAAAAATTGTAGTGAAAAGATTTCTGTGTTTTTTTTATTGTGTATACTTTTAAAAACTCGTTTTTTTATATCATTATTGTAGTATTCGTATAGGAAATTACATAACAATTATTTTTTGTTGTTATAAGTCCTTGAGAACGTATCCTTTTTTATTGTTGATTAATTTAATTTGTTATAGATATTGTCGCTGATAAATGAAATTTTTTGATCGGTCAAAACCTCCTACATACAGTCCAGATTTAGTCCTAAATGACTTAATTCGTCAAAAATATAAATCATGATTTACTATTAAATTAAGCTTATTAGACGGTGTATTCGAATAAAATACCCGACATTTTGTTTCTAATTATTCAGATGAAGCTACCAATTTTTATAATTTAAATTGTCTCAACTGTATGTACAAAATAAATACTAGTTTTGAGATGAAACAATGAAGTGGGTGTAAATATTGTGATTATTAGAAGTTGTATTGTTTATAAATAATTATAGAGTGTAAAAACAATAGAAAAATGAAAGGATTGTTACCTACAAGTTTCGTGTGTAATTATTGAAAAGTATTTTTTTTTAACAATGAAATTATAGAATCGTCGAATGGTTTTCTTCTTTTTATATCGTCTGATATAAGGAGCAAATTATAATTTTAATAAATTATAGTTTAAAAAAGTAGAAAATAATTCTTTAATTAAGAATAAAATGATTAACGAGAAAATTACTCACTAGAAATTCATATTTCTAGTGAATAATAGGTGAAACACGTCACATGACACGGACACCGTGCCCAGGATTCCAACCCTACGCCTACAATTCATAATTTTCGCAGCCAAACCTCTATACCACTCGGCTACGAACACATAATAATTTATCGACCAAGCTGTTCTAAACAGACCATATTATGATGTATGTTAACACTAAAAAAGTGACGTTTTATCATATAATTTAAAGGAATTATTTTTATATATTATTTTTTTTGGTATCCCCTATGATAACAGACCTACCGAGCTTTATCACACTAATCAATCACCCTGTATATTGAATTATAAAAATTAAACTATTGTAATAGTTTAGTTATTTATTTAGATAGTTTTTACTTGTGGGATAAAATTATACACACTTCTGTGGCTAATTACTATTGATTTATTTATTAAACTTAATTTATATACACACTCCACTTAATGTCTACCTATTTATTTACACTCGGTATAATGGTTCTAATTTATTCTTACCACTAATTATTAACTCACTCAAAAACCCGCGTTTATATAGTCTTTATCAATTCTGGAAAATTCTCGAACTTCCATGGAAGTTTGTGGCACGAGCACAAAGGGCGAGTGAGAAAAGTACTTTCCCCACATGTTGCACACTATACTTTTTCTACAACTGCACAAATTTAAAGAAGACAAGTATCTAAAATATCTTAATATTTATTTTTATGGTTAGTAAAACAAAAAGAAAAGGTGAGCGGTCGTCGGACCGCCGATAGAAGCTTGCTTCTTATGCACAATAGAATGACCATTTTTCAAAAATTTTGATAATTTTTGACAATTATTGACCATTTTTTCAAAATTTTTGACTATTTTTTTAAATCTTAACAATTATTGACCATTTTTGACAATTATAGACCAATTTTGACAGTTTTGACAATTATTGATCATTTTTGACAATTTTTCAAAAATTTTGACCATTTTAGACCGTTTTTCCAAATTTTAACAATTATTGACCATTTTTGACAGGTTCTGACAATTATTGACCATTTTTGACAATTTTTCAAAAACTTTGACCATTTTTCAAAAATTTTGACAATTTTTTACAGTTATTGACCATTTTTGACAGTTTTTTATAATTATTGACCATTTTTTATAATTATTGACCATTTTTTCAAAATTTTGACAATTTTTGACTATTTTTTCAAATTTTAACAATTATTGACCAATTTTGACAATTATTGATCATTTTTGACAATTTTTCAAAAATTTTGACCATTTTAGACCATTTTTCCAAATTTTAACAATTATTGACCATTTTTGACAATTTTTCAAAAATTTTGACCATTTTAGACCATTTTTCCAAATTTTAACAATTATTGATAATTTTTGACCATTTTTGACAGGTTCTGACAATTATTGACCATTTTTGACAATTTTTCAAAAACTTTGACAATTTTTCAAAAAATTTGACCATTTTTCAAAAAATTTGACCATTTTTCAAAAAATTTGACAATTTTTTACAGTTATTGACCATTTTTGACAGTTTTTTATAATTATTGACCATTTTTTCAAAATTTTGACAATTTTTGACAATTTTTCAAAAATTTTGACCATTTTAGACCATTTTTCCAAATTTTAACAATTATTGACCATTTTTGACAATTTTTGAGCATTTTTGACAGGTTCTGACAATTATTGACCATTTTTGACAATTTTTAACAATCATTTACCATTTTGACAGTTTTTTATAATTATTGACCATTTTTTCAAATTTTAACAATTATTGACTATTTTTGACAATTATCGATCAATTTTGACCATTTTTCCAAATTTTTACAATTATTGACCATTTTTGCCAATTTTTGAGCATTTTTGACAGGTTCTGACAATTATTGACCATTTTTGACAACTTTTCAAAAATTTTGACAATTTTCAACATTTTTGACATTTTTTTATAATTATTGACAATTTTTTCAAAATTTTAACAATTTTCGACCATTTTTCAAAATTTTAACAATTATTGACCATTTTTGACAGTTTCTGACAATTATTGACCATTTTTGACAACTTTCAAAAATTTTGACAGTTTTTGATCATTTTTCAAAATTTTAATAATTATTGACTATTTTTTAAAATATTTGACCATTTTTGACAGATTCTGACAACTATTGACCTTACAACTTGCCTTAAACTTATCAGCTTGTAAACAAAAAACTAGATAAGCATTCAATATATTAAAGACAAGACCTTGTTGAATGAAACAGTTAATAATTAGATATCGAAGAATAAATATATTATTCCAACGCTTACAACAATGTTTTGGAAAATACTTTTCAAAAACAGTAACCGTTCAACTAAGAAGAAATAACTACTTCTAAGTCAAACTTCTTTAATTAATTATTTTTATTTATTCAGTAAAAAAACTACCTTATTTTAACCTAATATTTAATTTTTTATTAAATTAAAAATTAATTTTTAATTTTATTTTGATTTAATTATATAAAAAAATTTTTATATAGATTATTTCGTGTTTATATAGAATTAATTTTGATAAAAGTTTTAACTTGGAATAAAAACTTCTATTATTAGTGAAAAATGTCAATAAAAAAGTTTATTTAATTTTTTATTAATAAGTACTGAGATAATTTTTTTAATTTACCTTTTAGAAAAAATCCGCCTTCATTTTGATGTTTTTCATTGCTTATGGTTCCATTTAAAAAGTTAAAATTTGTCTTAGATTGAGTTTTTAATCAGTTTTAAAATAAAATTTCTTTGAAAATTCCTATTAGGGGGCAAAAAATAATTTTCTTTCGTCACAAAAAATTCAATTTTTTAAAAATTAAATTTTGTAATTAGATTGACTTTTCATATTGAATTAAATTTTTTTTTAAGATTTAATTAAAGAGTTTGATTGAATTTTGATATAAAATTAAATTTATAATTTTAAAATTTTAGTTAGGGGTAGTTAGATTTTTATTGAGATTCAAGTCAATTTTTAAAGTTTAGTTAGGGGTAGCTAGATTTTTATTTGGACATTTGCAACATAGCTTGCAGACCGGTTTCGGCGTATTGCGTCTCATCAGTACAAGGAGTCTAAGAGCCCCGGACTGAATTTGTCACTAAAATCACAATCAATACATGTCTTCCAGTAACGGAAATGTTAATAACTGGACATATAGCCCGGGAAGTAGTTGTTTCTTCTTAGTTGAAACCTCACTGTTTTTGAAAACTTTCGGTAACACGCTTTACTAAATACGATAATTTTACAGGAAACTGTAATAATACTTCAGTTAATAATTCTCCACATAAATCCAATACTTTAATTTTTTTGGAGCGTTCTTTTAGAGTAAAAGTGTGTAGAGACAATATTAACACTATTAATGAATTGTACTTAATAAAGTTGTAAAAAATAACAATGTTAACAATTGGAATGTATAATAAAATTTATTTATGAAAATGCTAGGATCATTCTAGCAAAATATTAAATATCAAGTATTCGAAGAACAAGCTGACGATGCTTAAACCAGAACAGCGACCCGGATAGTACCACTTCATTTGCCGTTAACACGAGAACGTGAACATTTTAGCGGAGTTATGATATACAGGGCGCTAAAAAAAACTCAACCTTTAAAAGTATTTATTTTATAACTAGAGGACCGGACAGACGTTGTCATGTGCTAACATCTTTAATAGAAGGAATATATTTCCTGAAAATTCGACTTTCCTGATTTTTTTCTTCTTCCTTTTTTACATATTTTTTTGTGAAAATTTGACCCGTTTTTTTGAAATTATTGTACCAATAAAACTCCTTTGCAAAAAGTAAACAATATCGGACCAACCGTTTAGGAAAAGTTCAGTATTAACACTATTGCAGCGCCACCTACTGGGACTAATTATGAATCTAAGCCATCCAGTTAAGTACTTACTCAAACACACGAAATTTCATCAAAATGGAACCAACAGTTTAGAAGTTGTTCATTAAGAACCCGATTGCAGCAATCAGGAGAATCGTACCTATGATATTCTGTATACAGGGTCATCCGAAAGTGAAGAGTAAGAGGTTAGGTCATAACCGCAGAGTTGAAAATAGAAGAGCATTTTTCGGCCCTACGGAAACTTCGTCGGTAACCTCTTCAATGATGTTTCTTTGAGGATATATACATTGACGTTTCTGTTTTCTAAACTTTCGAAAGTTATCGACAAAAGTATGGAAGGGTGAAGGGTGTCATATTGCGAAGAGGTGAAAATATAGGAGTGATTTTCGAACGTTATTTATATAAAAAATACGCATATTAAAGAGCCGAAAAATACTCTTTTTTTGAATTTGACCCGTTTTTTGAAAGGATAGCACCAAAAAAAAACACCTATGCAAAATGTCAACAAAATCGGACCAACCGTTTCGGAGAAGTTCAGTACTAACGCGATTGCAGCGCCACCTACTGGGACTAATTGTGAATCTAAACCATTCTCGAATCCACTGGAACACACACAAAATTTTTTGTCAGAATTGGTCCAGACGTTTAGTATTATATTTAGTAGTAGTATATTTAGTATATATATATATATATATATATATATATATATAATAGGTTTTATATATCTTAGGGATTCCGTCGTAAGGAGGGCTCAATGAAACTCTTATCTACTACCCAAGAATTCCTTTTTGTTTATATATATATGCAATTTTATCTTCTTTATATATATATATAAAGAAGATAAAATTGCATAAAAGGCAGTGGCGGATTTACCACCAGGCTGATTTTAGGGGCGGCAAAATTGGAACCAATATTTTTTTATGGCTCACAAAATATCATACCTAAAACCTAAATATGCCTTGGCTTTGTTGTACAATAAATGTACAAAATGGTATTGTGAAACTTTCATACCATGGAAAGTAATCGACATTACTAGGTGTTCTATGGCATAGGAGCACAAGAATGGGTCGATAGCCATAAAGCGGCAATAAACCATTGGCGTTACATTTTTCGGTAAAGACCTGAATGGTTTCATTTGTCGGGTTTATTTAATAGAGCAAAAGTTAGGCAAGTATCATATTATTAAGTATTAAGAGCCGAATTTACGGAAACCATTCAATTAGGCCAAAACACCTGCTATAATTTTGTGCATTAAGCACCTTTAAATACTGCTAGAAGTATAGCTTCTACGTGTGCCAATACGACAGGAATTAACGAATCGACAATTTAGAGACTTCGTAGTGAAAGAAAAGGAGGAAACAGTGTGAAGTTGCCTGATAGTATAAAAAAACCCTGGTAGAAAGCTTTGGCTTCTTATATAACTTTTAGATCTTTAGGATTATTTTTTATAATTTATTAAATACTTAGCAACCATACTTCAGCATATACTTGTATCTAATAGAAAAAATCCAAATATATAAATTTATCCTAAATTAACATAATAAAAAAAATGTAAGACCCATCCCTACTCGGCAAACCCTTAAACTGACTGTACGACACTGACCACCGGCTTATCATATTGATGAATCCTCAACCATTGTGCCGAATTTTACGACCCTATTGTATTTGAGGCGGGTGATTCATTTGTGCGATAAAATCCAATATCTATCTAATGAATCACCTTGTATATATAATATTGAAAAACACATTTTTTTCGAATAATTATCAAGATGGAAGTATCCAATTTTCACAGTAGTTAAAATCACACTATAAATTGATATAATTATACCTTACTAGTACGTTATTATATACCGGGTATGCGTTTTAGTTACGCTTGTGTGTTATGGTCTGGAGCGGTGGCGAAAACCATTTTAGGTTTCGTTTTATAAAACCTTCTTAATAACTAATAATATAATGATAATATATTGTTAAAACCTCCTCAAGGCTGTTGGTAATTTACCGTAAAATTTACTAAATACATACGTTTCCCACATTGATTTGTTGTTACTTCCTTTTACTGTAGAGATTATGTGCGTCGCGACAATTTCAACATGGCCAATTTGACACCCGTGTGACAGGTTACTCACTGTGATTGTTGTTTTTTTTTGAATGTTTTGTGTACTTTTACAGGCAGTTTTTTAAAATGGCGGACAGTGCGCAAAATAGAAGATTTTCTTTGATGAATTTGCCGATATCCTTTCCTCCTTCCGAACACAGGAGGATGTCAGTGAGGAGTTTTTATTGGGTTATGGTTAACCCGCTGGTAATTTTTTATTGTTTATAATTATGCAGTGTAATTAAACTAATTAAAATCTAATAATTAGTCTTTGAATTACGAGAAATGACAAACTTTTGTTGATTTGATCTAAGAAATTTTAATTGTTTATAAAATTAAACATTAAAAAAGATTTTAAAGAAGAAGAAATAAACTAGGCAGGTAAATTTAACTATAAATTGTATATTTTTTGGAGCTTGTTGAAATTCAAAATTTCTATTTACTTATTTTTTCTACTCCTATACTATAAGTTGTTAATTAAATGCCAATTTTCAGTTTCATAATGATACTCATTATAACACTGGTTTTCATTATGAAACTGAAAAATTGACCAATAAAAATCCAGATTTTCAAATAACCAAGTAGGCAAACCCGATATTTTATGTAGAATGTTTGACAGTTTCTAAGAGATTCGTGTTTTATGACAGTTTCAATCTTTTGCGTTAGTCAAAAAGGTAGATACCTTCTGTGTTATTTAAATATATTGTTTTCTTTTATGTAGGTTGCAATTCTTGTACGCCTTTCAATTATTACGATGAATCAGGATTATTTAGGTTACCATTGAAACATGTAGTCATCAAAACCATCTTTATTTATAACTGTCAACTGTCATGTCAAAATGTCGGTGTTCATCTAACATACAGTAGTTACATTTGACATACAGGATACATCTATCAAATGTGAGTGTTCATCTTACATACAGTAGTTACATTTGACATACAGGATACATCTATCAAATGTGAGTGTTCATCTTACATACAGTAGTTACATTTAACATACATTTTTTTAAAGAAATGTCGAGCGACGAAGAGTTTTCATACACACCACCTGCCGAAAAGGCGAAAAATGTATATGATATATTTTATGGCCAATTTATGGATTGGAGGGTAGCAAGAGAAGTATAAAAAAAGCAATGTTGTTGAATTTAAATCCAAATTCAAATTTCTTGTTCGTAGAAAAAATAGTATAAGAAATTCTCATGTAATGGTTATTACATGATCGTTGCATAATATACTATTATAGTGTCTCGCCATTTTCTTTAATTGAATTGAATTGGAGATCGGCCATTTCACATTTAAGTTTCTTATTTTGACAACTACTGTCATCTGTCATTACTACAATCAATTTAATAAGCACCTAGAGTATCAATGGCTCCTAAACAACAAACACCATCGGTTTTAATGATTTCTTGACCGTAGATTCTTTCACTTACTGAACCTTTTCAATGCCGCTCATTTCATTCATTTATTTGGGTTGTGCTCATCTGCCCAGGCACTTGAACTGAATCTTTGTACCATTTTTACTTCCACTCCAGAACCTTCAGTAGTTGTAATGGTTGTATTGATTCCTCTCCAAAGTGCTTCCGTCTATGCACCTCAGGGTGCAGGGTCCAGTCACCAGGTCGGGAACTATCTTCAAATATCTCTTACCCAGTTTCAATAGCCTGGTTGAGAGTTCCTTGTCTACTTTGTTCAGTAAACTCTTTGTATGGAGGTGCCATTGTGTCAACCTCCATTTGAGTTGGTGTTCCCCATCTAGCCAGTTCCCGATTTTCCCTCTTATGCAATCTTTTGTGATTCCACAAAACGGTTCGACCTTTAGACCCTTCTTTCCCCTCATGTGCCTTTGTTGTCTCTTGCCAACCTGTTAAGGTGATCGTTGGCCTTATCACAGTTGTGTCAAGCCAGTGAACCACCTCAGGTCGTATTCCCCATAACTCTTCTGCATTGCCAAAAAAGCCTGGTCGCCCTGGTAGTAATTTTTTCCAGGTGTGCCTTCCAATTCAGTTTAGAATCAAGGGTCACTCCCAGTTATTTACAGTGCTTCCTGTATGCCGCTGTACTGACAATGATATGGCGGTAAACGAAAAACTTTGAGACCCATCAATTCTAATAATGGTTCTTTTGCTACATTGTACATCAGAAAATTCATTTAAATGTGAAATCATGGAGACTATACAAGGAGATCGAACTCATACGGGAAAATTGACAAAAAGTGTCCTCAAAATCGTCAATCTAAGCAGTTTGTTTTTTCACCGTGGCGTCGCGCATTGTTCCTAAGTTACCATTTTAAAACTGTCACGACAATAACCTTACTTTTTATATTTTACCAATTTGACAGTAGGCAAATAGTAAACATTACTTGTGAATTATAAAAACTAGAAAATTAAAATTGTTAAAAATTGATAATGTTGTTGAAATTTATTGCAATAGTGGTTGGTAGTGCAGATTATTTAAAAGGAAGACGTGAATTGAATTTAATTTAAGTAAACCAGAGTTTTTTCAGTTACCAAAAATACATAATCAGAAATATTCAAATATAAATAAAGTAGGAAGGGAAATATTTATTATGATAGACTTATATTATATACCTTACTTGTGAGAAGTCTAGAAAAAGAACAATTGCATACAAAATACTTTACTTTTGCTGATGTTCTATACAAGTACAATTTAAGAGAACTGGAAGAAAAAAGGTGAACAAAGATTTGAAGAAAAACCAGAGATGGATAAAATATAAATAAGGTGAGAAGCAAATATATACATCAAATAGAATAAAATTTATGTTTGCCAATTATTGGTGCACTTTACCAATGTAGGGATTACTAAAACCATAAAACATTGAAACTAATCGGTGGCACTTATTTCTTACCAATCTTCAGCTACCTAATTCCAGTGTGGCACACTTTTAGTATAACATTCATAGATAAAACACAGAGGATTCAAAATAGTGTAGAGAATGTTTTGTGCAAGTTCAGTTACAGAACGTCCACAGTTATATATTTTGTGAACGTACTTATGTGTTTTCTAATTGTGACTTTCCACTGTGTTTGCTTCATTAGGAAATAAACTTTTGTAAATTGCAGTTTTTGTATTTTTAAAGTACTTAAAAAACTATTTTCATGTATGATACGGAATTATTTAAATATATTTTATATTGAAAATCTGTGTATGAACTAATGTCATTAGTAAGTTGTACTTATTGATTGAAAATATATTGTATTTTTCATTGTTATTGAACAGATTGAAGATTATACATTGAGTTTTAAGACTTTGGGCTTCATCCTACACATGTTTAACCATTTCAGTATTCTGTTATAAGTTTTTGTAGCTTATTTGCTGTTATTTTGAGATTATTATGACTGATCAAAGCGATGTCATCTATATACTGCAATATGTATGCAAATTTAAATGTTCTGTTGCTAAATCATAGTTGTAACAAGATAGATAGATTGTAGAGCAAATAGGACAGTGAGGAACACTGGAGAAGTCCTTAAATGTTTGGAATAAAACTGTAATTCACTTTTACTTGTGGTGTTCTATCACTAAGGTAGTTTTCACACATCATTTCATATAGTTTGTAGAACATACTACAGTTCCAAACACCATCAAACGCTTCAGTAATGCCTAGAAAAATAGCAGCACTATGTTTTCATCATAGACTAGAGGTTTATTGTATATTTGATGTCAGGTTCGATAGTGAATGCATAGTTGATCATCTGGTATCAAGACAGATGTATTTTCTGATATATCCTTCAGTTAAAATTTTTTGCAAGAGCAGCCAAAATTTACTAGTAATCCTATAAAGCCTATTGGTAAATTGAGCAGTAAATATGAAGCATTCTAATTATCTTATATTAACTTCAACAGTTCACTTATTACTCATAGTACCTAAGCTGGATAAGTATAACAGGCCATAGGATAGGTAGGTATCAAGTTAGAGACAAAATACTGATTGTATCTTTGAACAATGTTTAATGATCGAAGGATTGTACACTTTATATTTAGGTAAAAGAAGTTACATAGTGTGTAGTAAATTACTTCTCGTGCAACTCTCTGTATATTCAATATTTTCATAATTTCTTCTTGTAAAGGCTTGACCAGTTTGGAAGCAATCATCTTTTCGTTCATTTCATGAAAAATAACCTAAAATATTAGATATTATTAATTATGTAATTGTTTTATTACTTCTTATTAATAGGACCAAATTTGTGTGTTATTAGAGCTTATGACTACTGGCTATTTATCTATACATACTTTCTATGTTTTCAAACTGTATTTCTTCTAGTTGCAATTCTCAATTATTCGAAGGCCATTTGAACAGTACATTTGAAGTGGCACATTTTCTCCAAGCATTTCAAGTGATTTTTCCTTTTTTTCCACCGTTTTTTAATATTTTTGTGTAGCTAATATTTTTTACTATTTAGGAAGCCAGATTCTGAAAAACTTTATACATAAGTATAGTAAACATATCTCTTTATTCATCTTCAATTTATTTTTTATAATTGGGCAATCCAACTTGTGAACTTAGTTCTAGAATATACTTACTTGCACGTAGAGTGTCTTCTTTATTCTTCAAATTTCTCTTTTAAAGACTTACACTCATTCTAACTGTGCTGGACCTTTAAGTGTGTTCTGAAATTCCATACTGAAGAGAAGACATGATATTCATATTTTTCATCGCGTAAAAACATAAATACATTCAGCAGCACAGAGTGGAACTAATTATTTTATTACAATTTTCGATATTTTTGAAAACGAGGACAAAAAACGGATTTCTTATTCACAATATTTTCCATTTCTGTGACCTAACCTCACTTACCTCACACGTGAACATCGAACTGTCAAAGAAGCTAGCAACCAATAAAACATCATGAAATCGAGTTTTATGATTGGCTGTCTTCAGATTTTTTGGTACCTTAGCATATGTGGCGCCCTCTATAATGACCAGAAATTGGAATACATGAAGTTCGATCTCCTTATCTAGCCTCCATGTGTAAAATATTGAATACCTCAGCTCATTGAAATGACAGAGAGTTAAAATACGCATAAACGTTTTCAATCAAATTGATTTCACCAAAGTAATATAATAATGTATTTTTACCACGTTTTACATCGGTGATAAGGCTGCATACAAAACGCGATTTTGTAATATAGGTTAATAGGTTTTTATGATTATTCTTTTATTACAAAATACTGGTCAGTAACTATGTGTTCAATATAACCGACTTCAAATTGCTTTTTGGTTTTAATAAGCTACCATTTACTCTAAGATCAGCTCAGTAAACTTTTCAGTTGTTATGAAATAGTTCTCATTTCTTCTTCAGAAAAGGGTATTCTAAAAATTGGTTGTAGAGGTCAAGCATATCAAGTTAAACTTAGCTTAAGGCTAAACTTCATTTCGTACAACCTTTAAGCTAGGTTCAAATTTTAACTTGGCTCAAACTCAGTACAACCGGGCCTCAATAAACATGATAAATGTCAAAAAATTCCATTATTCACTTATTTTATCAATCATGCATTCATTCATTCGTTTGGGTTGCGCTTAACTGCCCAGGCACTTGAACTGAATCTTTGTACCATTTCCCATGTCATCTACTTTCATTCCAGAAGCTTCGTGTCTTCTATAAAAGTTTTACTGGAGGGATTTTAGGTAGTTGTAATGGTTGTATTAATTTCTCTCCAAAGTGGTTCCGTCTAAGTACCTGTAAGTTCTCGTAGAAGCAGAGTATGTGAGTAGGTGTTTCATCATCAAGTTCACATTTTCTGCACTAACTTTACCCATTTTGTGCAGATGTTTCTTCAGGGTGCAGTGTCCAGTCCCCAGGACGGTAACTGTCTTCAAATGTCTCTTATCCAGTTTCAATAGCCTGGTTCTTTGGATATTTCTAGTTCTTCTCCGAACAACAATATTCTATCCTGCGGGAGAACTCTTTTATTCGCGAAAGCAACTAGTTTTTTTTTTGATCAACTGAAAGGTCTTCTTTAAGGCCCCATTTCTCCACAATTCGTAGTTAATCAAGCGAAACATAACCTCACATTCACTGTTCGTCATCAATTTTTGACAAGAATGACATTCACAACTACTCGCTTCCTCCGAAATTTTGGAAATTATCACTATACGTACAGTATTTTCATAAATGTATGCTCATCACAATGGATGATTTGCAAAATAACCGTTAGATAATTCTTCGAATGATCTACGAGTACTACAATATTTATTTCATAACATTCTCGTAATTTATTGTGGCATTAAAAGCAATTCATTTTTTTTATAGACAACTAGGAAGCAGATTTTTGTATAAATTACAATGTATTTAACGAAGCAGTAAGAACGCACAAAGTCGTTTAAAACATGAATAAATTAATTATCCGCTCTATTTTGATTTATACTTAATAAAAAATACGCTATGGGTAGAACAAAAAGAACCGAGAACGAAAAAATTGTAAAGCGATAAAATAGGGAAAGGTTAGATAGAAACGTCCAATAAGAAGAGTCGTACCAAAGAATACACCACTTAACAAGAAGCGAAGCTTCCGATCATTTTTTGTATGCGCATGTCTAAAAATCGCCATTTTTATAATAAGATACTTGTCATATTCCACTTTGTCGACCAATTATATCGCCGATATTTGTAAATTTTATCGCTTTCTCAGTGTATTTACTAAGTTATCTGTCAACGACGGTCTCTCAAGGTCATAAATTTTGGTCTCTCAAGGTCATAAATTTTGGTTACCAAAACATCAAAGAAAATGCATCCGGTTTCGCTTCTTGTTAGCTGGTGTATTATTGGTCGTACTGTTGTCGCTCGATTTGAGTGACTTTAAGTAATTTTTCTTCTTTCAGTGTAGGTAGGTAGGTTTGTGGTGAGTGGGTCTATAAGGCCCTCCACTGCGACTCGGAAGAGTCTATTGTGGCTTATACCTATCCAGATTTCACCAAACAAATCCAGCACACGTTCAACAATTTGTATATTTATATTTTTGTTCCTTTGTATATTCATGTACAGTTATATTTTAGTTCTTTTATTTTCATTCGAAATTCCCACCGGCGCACCACTGCCTCCAAAACACTTCTACCTTAGTTGAAAATTGCGTTTGGTTTTCTTTTCCCTGGCGGCTGATCGGCGCCTCGCAATATTTACTATTATTCTTCGGCAGTTGAAGTAGGCGTGATCAAACACACACTTCGCGCCTAAATGCATTATCTCCCTGAGTTAGTAGAGTCGATGTTGAGTTTCCAACCCGATCGGTCTCCCAGCTAAAACCTACCACTCCTTTACCGGTTAAAAACCGATATTTTCAGACCAAATGGGTCAAGTTTCATAGTCATTAATTTAATTCCTTTATTTCCTGCATAATAAGTGCATTTTTCTATAAAGTTAAAGTTTGTAAAGTGATTCAACCCGAAGCAAACTTATATTTCAAGTGAATAGTGCTTTGAAAGCCACAAGGGAAACAGTAGGATCGTTCTAATAATTACTATTTCAAACTGAAAGGCTTGTCTATATTCATCGTTCCATCTGTATGTATTTTCGACGTTAACGAAATACAGTTATTATTTATGCGAAAAAACCAGCCTCCTATAGAATTCCAGTCTACTAAATCGAAGGCATCCTATTTTATACGACAGCATAAAATTTGTTGTCATTTCAACTGATGTGGCAACAGCGGCCACATCATTAGTTGTTCTTGAGATTTCCTTTTTATTAATAAAGTTTTTATTCATAGAATAATATAGATTACTTGCTTTTCGAACTCTTCTAGTTATTCGGCTTCCTGTGTTCCGCCCTGATCTAGCTCTACTCCAAGATACTGAAATGATTCCACTTGTTCTATACTTTGATCTTCAATATATATTTTTATCTTAGAATACAGTGAGGAGAACCAAGGAGAGAAAGAACTTTTTGAATTATTACATTTTTTGGCGGGAATGGAAACACGCAGTTTTTTGAGCTGTAGGGTGAAGCAGTGCATTTATATTTTTTATTATTTAAAACTATAATACACTCTGTAAAAAATACAGTCACCCGGCTGCATGCGATGTGAGTATTACCGAGCGAAGTTTTAATCGATTTTCATTAATAAATTTTCAAACGATTGTGGAAATTTGAATAATCCCAAACAGTAATTTTGACGGGAATCTTTTTTTCTTTGAATAATTCCATTCTCATTCATGAATGAAGCAAAAAACAATTATGACATAATGGCAATTATCTACGAATACATCATTTCAATAATATTAGAAATTTATAATACGATTTTTCGAGGTTTATTATAACCGTAGCCGAAGTGCGTGCGCAAATATCCTTGATACATACCAAACCGGAAGTCCTTAATGGTACGTTTCCGATATATTCTAAAAATTCATAAAAACGAATGATTTTATTTTCTATAATGATTGTTACTATAAACATAATCCACATGATAAAACGAAAAAAACCTTCATTTAATTCAAATCTTTACTTAATTCCAACTAATAATATTAATCACAGCAATTATACGAACAATATCAGTTACATAATATTTTCTACGCAGCTAGTAGGCTATTTTAAAACGGATCTTATATAAAAGAAGATTCTACGTTCATCTGTCAAGCTGGTGAGTAAACAACAACGCCGTAGTGGTAAAATCTATCACTACGGTGACATTTTCCTCACTAGGTATGTCAGATGTCTTTACTGTCATTCTTGTCATAAAAACCACTTTTAGTTGGCCACACTGACCTTACACTGAACTCTTCCATTGGTTAGAGAGTTATCTATGAAAACAGGCAGTAATCGTTAATTTCTAGTGTTTGATCTCTTTCGGCGGTCTGGATTGATGATGTTTAAATCGATATAAACATTGCTCCCTGTATATTTTAGTCGTTAAACGAAGTAGAATAACTACTGCAATACCAACTGAAGAAAAAAAAACGAAGCAATCGACGAGAAAAAGTCGATAATCGTAGCCGATAACTCTTCGCATCATGACAGCAATTTCTTTTTCTTGTTTCGTAGCTATTTCTGGAACAAGAATGCACGAAGAGATGGTAATATATTTACCTGAAGATATAAATAAATTGAAAGAAGCGAGATGTTCTACAAGAGATGATCGTGTTGTACAGGACCGGTTAAAAGTACCCATATCTTTGTTTCTTATTCTTGAATATTTCTGTAGCGTCAAAGTGAAATAATATCCTTTATTTCTATCAAAAGACAAGCTAGCAACAAGTTTGGTAGTAAAATATGAAGTCTGAAGGCGCGTCTACAGTATGCCGCTGTTTGCCAATTGGAATGGCCAGACGCGACCGTTGGCACGTGCCAATAAGCCAGCCGTGTGCCAATGAAAATCGCTGAAGTGTCGGTCTCCTTCAAAGGAAGCCAATGAGAAGGGAAACTATTACATCACAAACATTCGGTATGATTTTTGAAATTATTTCTTTCGACACTTTGAACGTGTAACTTAACGAATGATAGGGATCTCCAAATCGCAAAGTAACTGCTAGGCGTTCATTAGCGGAAGTAGCTCTTCTGAATGACGTATTTTCTTTTTTGATATTTGGTGCACTCAAATTTAGAAGAAAAAAGTTTCTGAAACCACATCCAGATCTGTATTCAAGATTCAATTCGTCCATATCGCCCATTAGAAAATCCTTCATTAAGTCACGAGTTACATATTGTGCTCTAGAATGCTAACACATACGTAGACATTTTTACAGTCGCTGGCATTGCGGCATAATGTGAATGCGCCTTAAGGTACAGTGTATGGTACGATGTAGAATTCTGCCGCTGAGTAATAAGGTCTTCCGTGGTCACTGAAGATCATTTTCTGCCCAAGTGACCCAATATACTATTAGAAGCCTTATTTTGAACATCCCTGCTTTATATTGTACATTCGCAACTTATCAAAACTGGACTAATTACTTACTATAATGTAGTCCAGCAAAGAACGATGAAAAAGAAGAATGATTTAGGTTATAGCGTTTTCTGCTTGTTGCACTGGTGCGCACTAGTGCTACACCGTTCGGGTGTAGCGTTTTCCGCTTACCTTTTCGGTGCGAACTTATTCAGTGTTGTCGTTTTCTGTTTACGCCTACATTGCTCTCAGTGCGCACCTAGGGCAACTTTATCGACACTGGCTCCGGGAGTACTTTTGTAGGTTAGAGTTATTGTGGGTGAAATGTAGCCGTCAGAGGTCTCTGGTTAAAGTGCACTGAGTAGAGCTTTCGTTTTCAGCTTCACTTGACAAAATGTAAATTTCTCGGATAACCCATTAAAGTGCATGACGTCACATATTGCACTCAGTGCGCACTTGCACTGGTGAAGTAGAAAACTCTATTAGATTAGTAGCTTCTGCTTGCAGCTCTCTAATCCGATGTTGCCACTTCTTATTTTGGTAACATCTAACCTCACTTTTTGTTGACGAATGACTATACGATTTGTGTTGTGGGTTGTGGCACGGACTTTTTTGTTTTTATTATAAATCTTCTCACTATTAAAATGTGATTAAAATAATGTTTTTTTTCCTTAATTGAAATTATCATTGTCAACAGGCATAATATATAGGGGAAGTTAATTTTTATTAAAAGGAAAAATGACCACAAATAACTCACAACATGAGTTAGTCAGTTTATTTTGTTCATTGTTTTTAACCGCCAGGAGATTTTATAGTTGTAGTTTTTATCGAGAAGGGCAAGGAAAATCATTGAAAAAGCTATACAGTAATAAAAAAATGGCTTCTTCAATTATTTTCCTAGCCCTTGTTGATAAATTAATCAATGATCTGTTTTACCGGCATTGTTATCACTCAATTTTTATTTTAATACACTTTTATAATGATTTAAAAAAATCAAAAGAAAAGACAGCAATACAGAAATCGTGAACCGAAAAAGTGAGGTTAGATATTACGAAAATATGAACTGGCAACGTCGGATTAGAGGGCTCCTATTAGATTGAGTGTATGTCATCTGTCATTATTATTTCTTTGTTTAGTAACCAATTGTACGCCGTTAATATTGGAATTTTAATTAATAGAAAATAATATTTTATAAGATTTCAACAGCTTTTCGCAATAATTACATTAAATATTACTGTTCGATAAATCACACTTGAATAGACAATTTTCACGCCGTTTTATGTAAAACCAACTTTTGTATATTATATTGCGTTAACTCATAAACAATTATTTTCACAATACTTATCTAGAAGAAGAAAAAAAAACCATTGTATGTACCAGTTGTTCGAGAAAATATTTCTAGAAAAAGAATTTATTACATTTATCCATTGTACAAAGAATTCAACTCTCTTTCAAAACGTATATATTGAATATTACATCATAAAACATAGGAAGTCTGTAATTGGCACACAAGAACAGCTTTTTTTAAATAGAAAATGGCGATGCTCAGTCTTTAAAACCAGTATCACAGGGTTGACGTCCTTTGTATAAACCGGACGACCTTGGTAATTATAACCTTTTGCGCCCACATGGTAAAATCCAGCAGCGAACAAGATGCAGTTTATGCAGGTCCGGTTAAATATAATGTTTTTAGTTATAACAGTTAACGACAAAGAAAGATAAACAGAAAACATGTCTAATTAGCGCCATCTTGACGAACCGAGTCGATACTAAGATGTTTAGCGCGGGGAATTTGAATTGGATAATAAGAGTTAAAGACGGATAAAAAGGAGGTGTGGACGGAAACATTTTAATAAACTTCAAAAGAAGTGTAAGAAGATGGGACAATAGAGGAGATATGATTAAGAAGAGAGAATATAAATAGATTAGAAGGGGATAAAAGGGAATGAAAAATTAGCATTAACTTAAATGGGAGTTTGACATTAGATAATGTAAGAAGGTGGAATATGAAGAAGAGTAAAGAGTAGAGGTCCACAAAGAAAAAGAAGAAGACTACATCTAGAATCATCTAGAACCGTCAAAAAGTGGAGAACTGTCTGGAACAGGGGAAAAGTATAAAAGGCGGGATATAAGTATAAAAGGAGGAAGAATAAGAGAAGGAAAGACGTGAAGAGGAGAAGGAAAGGCGCAGAAAGGAGGAAGAAGAAGAGAAGGAAAGACGCAGAAAGGAGGAAGAAGGAGAGAAGGAAAGACGTGAAGAGGACGGTTCTAGATGATTCTAGATGTATGTCTTCTTATTTGAATTGGATGATAAGAGTAGTAGATGAGTTAAATACGGATAAAAAGGAGGTGTGGACGGAAACATTTTAATAAACTTCAAAAGAAGTGTAAAAATATGGAACAATAGAGGAGATAAAATGAAGAAGAGAGAATATAAACAGATTAGAAGGGGATAAAAGGGAATGAAAAATTAGCATTAACTTAAATGGGAGTTTGACATTAGATAATGTAAGAAGGTGGAATATGAAGAAGAGTAAAGAGTAGAGGTCCACAAAGAAAAAGAAGAAGACTACATCTAGAATCATCTAGAACCGTCAAAAAGTGGAGAACTGTCTGGAACAGGTGAAAAGTATAAAAGGCGGGATATAAGTATAAAAGGAGGAAGAATAAGAGAAGGAAAGACGTGAAGAGGAGAAGGAAAGGCGCAGAAAGGAGGAAGAAGAAGAGAAGGAAAGACGCAGAAAGGAGGAAGAAGGAGAGAAGGAAAGACGTGAAGAGGACGGTTCTAGAGGATTCTTGATGTATGTCTTCTTATTTGAATTGGATGATAAGAGTAGTAGATGAGTTAAATACGGATAAAAAGGAGGTGTGGACGGAAACATTTTAATAAACTTCAAAAGAAGTGTAAAAATATGGAACAATAGAGGAGATATAATGAAGAAGAGAGAATATAAACAGATTAGAAGGGGATAAAAGGTAATGAAAAATTAGCATTAACTTAAATGGAACTTTGACATTAGATAATGTAAGAAGGTGGAATACGAAGAAGAGTAAAGAGTAGAGGTTCACAAAGAAAAAGAAGAAGACTACATCTAGAATCATCTAGAACCGTCATCGAAAAGTCTAGAAATGTCATCGAAAAGTGGAGAACTGTCTGGAACAGGTGAAAAGTATAAAAGGCGGGATAAAAGTATAAAAGGAGGAAGAATAAGAGAAGGATATACGAGAAGAGGAGAAGGAAAGGCGCCGAAAAGAGGAAGAAGAAGAGAAGGAAAGACGCAGAAAGGAGGAAGAAGAAGAGAAGGAAAGACGTGAAGAGGAGAAGGAAAGGTACAGAAAGGAGGAAGAAGGAGAGAAGGAAAGACGTGAAGAGATAGATGATTCTATATGTACCTGTCTTCTTCTTTTTCTTTGTGGACTTTTACATATCCTCAGTACAGGTCCGACATAACAATATAAACAGATCAGAAGAGGATGGAAAGTAATGAATAAATAGCTGAATGAGACTCTGACATTGGAAGTGCGAAAAAGAGTTTTCCAGCTTTTGCTACGTAAAAATTATGTGTTATTTCTTGTGTTTGGTGTAGTTTGTAGTCAGTCCAAAAAGAAACCTTCAAAGAACCGCTTTTCGGTGTTTTTGACGGCCGACAACCGGTTTTTTGAATTTTTTTTTGTACGAATAATACTAGAGTACACTTATTTCGATTTTTCCAGCGATATTGAAAAAATCGTAAGACTGCACTGCATAATAATTTATTATTTCTATTATATGCATATTAATTGGACATGTTTTATTGTTTATCGATTATATAATATTTATATTGCCTTAAATTGAGCTTACAATGATCCTGGTGATATCATTGGTAAAAACCCATAACGGATATGAGAAAATTTAATTTACGATCTTACGGTAACAATTTTAATTGGATGGGTGTAATTTTCCAAATTTCCATAGCAATTTTCAACTGAAATTGTTCCGAAGCGTCAAACGTCAAACTGACAGGAAATTTAGTACACGACCGAGGTCTAATTTTCACCGTCTGGTAAATGTGGTAAATAGTTAAATATCAGTTGTAAAAACATATTAAATGTCATCGACATATATGTTCAATCGTAATTTAATCAAGCAAATATATAACTGTTAACATAGCAATAGTATTAGACTGAAAACCGGTTGAAATTATAATTTTACATTAAGGTTATGAAATAAATAGAAAATTACTATTATAGAAGCCGGTTTCAATCGATTCTAAAGGAAGTCAACGAAGCTGGGGGTACTAAAAATGGTTTAATTGATTGATCAAAAGTCTTGAAAGATATATGTTAAGTTTAAGGTCATCAAAAGTATATACGTATCCTGGAGTGTTTTAGGAGCCAATGTCGAGATGGTCCAGCGATGAAAAGGTAAGGAAACTAATAATTGGAATGTATCAAGTGAAATCATCACCATCATACGTTCAAAGTAAATTCCAAAGATTCGATGAAGAAGAGTTTCAGCTCGAAGTGCTTAGAGGTCTTTTGGTTTCTACCTTACCACATAAAGTTGTTGGTTTTTGGTTCCATTAGAACCAAATCTTGTCCTAAATGATACACTTTATACTTGAGGAGCAACCAGCTTTTATTTTTTCTTCTTTTTCTATTCTTTTTGTTTCTGCAGGTTTATTTTCCAGATTTTTCTACTTCTTCGTGTCTTCTCCTTCTTGTTTCACCCATTTCCTCATCTGGTTGGTACCTCAGTTTTGTTTCTAATTTTTTTCCACATCTTCCCATTAAGTATCTGTGATTTTCCACATAAGCCTGTTGTTTCCCATCACTTATTTCTCCCTGTAATGTAACTTGAAATTGTAGCTCTCCAAAGATGTTCAAGCCATTTTTTTTATACCAGAAGAGGTATGAACTTTTATACTATTTATTACCTAACAGATAATTAAATCTTAGAAACAAACGAATATACTTTTAATAGGATTGTCTGGACAAAAGATGGCGTATTAAATAGAAAAAAATAACGACAAAAAACTCATAATTTTTAATAAATGTTAAAAATAAATGACAGAAGTTTGAGAATAAAAAGGAAATATCCAGAAAACTACCAAAAAAACAGAAAATAGAAGAGAGTTAAGTTTGTACTTCCTATTTTATTGATGACATAATTAAAATATCAGTATTAAAAGTATTTTAATATAAAATAAACAAGAATACACACCCAGTGGAATGGGTAAAGATACTAGTTACTAATAAATAAAATACTTTTACTATTTTGCTTAAAACTGGATTTCAAGGTCAAACTGTAAATCTTAGATCTTATAGTAAAGAATATTCTTAGAACATTCTTCTTTCTTTTGAAAGGCAGATATGAATACAGATCGTATCTAGAGATCCTTTAAACTGAATATTATATTTTGTTACAGATCGAGGAGGGTGATCGCGGCCCATCAGAGATGACCGCGTCCCTCGGAGTAGGTAGCGACACCGGTGGTGACAACGCCAACCACGATGGCTCTAACAACCACAACGACGTATACACAGTGTCGGTCACCGGAGCTTACGACAACAAAGCTTTCAAAGGAGACGCTAATCATGGAGACCCAAAGAAACCTCCGCGAGAACTATCCGACGAAGAAGCCTTCCAACAAGGCAAATTTAAAATGTCCACCAAGGAAAAATGGAGGATCCTCAAAAACGTTTCGGCCATCTCGTGCGCATTCATGATCCAGTTTACAGCTTTCCAAGGAACGGCAAATCTACAAAGTAGTATAAATGCTAAGGACGGACTTGGTACTGTTTCACTTAGTGCAATCTACGCGGCTCTTGTAGTGAGTTGCATTTTCGTGCCTACGTTCATTATCAAAAAACTCACCGTTAAGTGGACACTTTGTTTTTCATTGTTGTGTTACGCACCATACATTGCCGCTCAGTTTTATCCTAGGTTTTACACTTTAATACCAGCAGGTATACTCGTTGGTATCGGCGCTGCTCCTATGTGGGCCTCTAAAGCTACATATCTCACACAAGTCGCCGGAGTTTACGCCAAATTGACAGATCAAGCTGTCGACGGTATCATCGTGAGGTTCTTTGGGTTCTTCTTCTTGGCCTGGCAGACCGCTGAATTGTGGGGAAACCTTATTTCTTCATTGGGTAAGTAGTTAGTTGTTTTTGCTTTATTTAGGTTTTATGTGGTTAAGTCAATACACTGCGATCCAAGCTAGTAAATCGCTGGTTAGTGATTCGTATTCTTTGATCATTCGTTCGTTTTCCATCACTATTCTTACTACTTTAACGATACGTTTACCCTGCACCGTCATTTTGCTGAAGTAATAATAATATGCTTTAGCACCAACAAGTTTTTTAGGAGGAATGGTTTTATATCAAATAAAACACATAACACTCGCAGATAAACTAGCTAAACGTCTTGAAATTATCAAAAATATTCGACAGTAAATGATTGCTTCAAACAGAACCTCAAAAAAGTCAATAATTAAATGGCTGTCGGCATGAAACATCGTTTGTAACGCCAATGGCATGAGGCGACATAGTTAAACAAGACCGATTTTGGTTTCTGCGCAAGACAGTTGGCAAACTTCACGTAGCTCCTTCTTATGTGAAACGGAGTCTATAGTGGGGCATAGGCGACGTTGCCGGGTTAGAACTTTTAAAAGTATATGGAACTATTAGTGTAAAACTGTATCAGTATCAGACAAGGAGGAATGTGGAGACGATAACAAGGGAGATGTATAAAAAATTTATCATGAGTTGTCAGCGGTACTTAACTTAGTATTGAAAAATGTTTGGGAGCTCCCAATTTTAAAAAATGTCTTCTAATTAATCGGAATTATTAAAGAGAGACGTGGCAACGTATATTTATAATAAAAAGACAAACATTCTCCTTTGGACTTTAATCGTGGCAACGTTTGATTGTTCTCGAAAATAAAAAACGAAATAATAGGTTAGATACTTAACATATAATGACGATAAAAATATAGTTTTTTCTAATCGTATTGTGTAATTTATACTTAGTAAGATAATTCCAATAATGTATACATAATAATATCGAAGCTGAAGATATTTTAAAAAAATACTGCGTATATTATTAACAAAAGACTATTGCAAACCAATCGCCATAAGAGTATGTTCACCTTGAATCAAAAGTTGTTTATATAATACAAAAGTTGCTAGAGACACAAAGAAATCAATTAATTCAAAATAAACACTAGTGCGTCATCTCTCAGTTAAAATCTTGCTCAGTTTTTTTTATAGAAATTTTGAATGATTTCCAAAGAAGAAATAACTACTCCTCGAGCTATATGCCCTAATAGGCACTTAATTATACTATGGACCCATTCTGGATCCAGCTTTCTACTGTGTCTCATCAAACACCAGCTGCTGAAACCAAATCTTTTAAAATAGATATCGAAGAATAAAAATATATTATTCTAATGCTTTGACAAAGTTTTGAAAAATAATTTTTCCAAAATCAGTGACCGTTCAACGAAGAAGAAACAACTACTTCCCTACACAGACATTGAATTACACTTCTAAGTCAAACGGGGTTGGTAAATCTACAAGATTTAAACCAACCATTCTGGTTTGCAAATAGAAGGGATAACATAACTTGTAGACCGGTTTCGGCGTATTGCGCCTCATCAGTACAAGGTATATGTTATCGTCCGAGAGTTAATCCCGGACTGAAATGTGACTATAATCAACAACGGTACATATTGTCCAGTTACGGAAATATTTTGGTTGCGAAAATAGCGACATCTCACCTCTAAGTGGTTTGGTGGTTTGGTTTGTGACTTAGACGTGAGATGAGATTTTTGTTTGTAATTGTTGTTTCGAGTGAGTAAGTAATGACTGGTCTAATCAAGGTCTATTTGATTCTTAAGTGAGTATCATTGTTCTGTTTTTCTTTCCCCACTCGCATATATTTTGTTTTGTCTTCATTTAATCTTTGTGCCTCTGCGTCTAGCTTCTCTACTGCTTTTATTAGACTTTGCTTAGTTCTAGCTACTATGGTGAGGTCTTCGGCATAAGCAATTAACTTTTAATGTCTTAAAATAATTATACACTCTATATATCTCTTGACGAGTTTGTCCTGAGTACTGAGTAATGTACTGAAACATTTACGATTTTCTTCATTAACGGCTGACATTTTTACAAACACTTTATTGTACAAAGCTGAAACAATAACTGTGTGACGCTACGCTACTGAAAATCTTAACACCTGATAAGGTTCGATGCAATTGGCGTTTGTCAAAATTTTACCACCAATAGCAGCCGAGTAGGCAGGGCACTATTACTCTGTCTCTCTTAGTTGGTAATTTCTGGGACATCAAGTTAGCTGGCGAATACTGTATCTCAATAGGTCGTCAAAAGACTTGTCCTACTACTTAGGTGATTATTGGTCGCACTATAGCTGATAACATCTACCTCAAAATCCTTGAGTTACAAAAGCAATACTTCCTTTCCACGTTCCAGCATAGTATCAGAGCCGTTTTTGCTTTTATTCCACAGGGGGTTACTATTTTAGGCGATACCTATTTCTTCCAATATTTCTACTCTTGTTAGGCAATCCCATACCATTTTAGAACTGATCATTCAAGAACCCAGTGCTTTAATCAATTACTAAACAATACAACTGCAATGCTTCTTTTTATTTTTCAGTGTTGAGTAACCCGCATGGAAGTAGTCATTCTGCTAACAGTACTCCCAACTACGATAGTTGCGGAGCAAATTTCTGCGTTAGTACCATTAACAATAATGAAAATTTGGAAAGACCAGATGATAAGGAAATATACGAAATATCTACCATTTATTTAGCCTGTATTGCAGCTGCTGTCGTTCTGATCGCATTGGTTGTAGATCCACTTACAAGGTAAGATCTAGCTTATTATTATTATTAGGAAACTATTTTTTTATCGAGGGATAGGTTATTGAGTGGCCTACTGGTTCTCCAGACCTCAGACCTTACCGGAACTGTAAATACATTACACTCTGCAAGGCACTATACAAATGTACTCCTTACTTCAGTAAACGGTTCTCTGAGTCGTTAAAATGATTTACAACATTACAAAAATGTTTACTCGTTCGTACTGTTAGACAGTCTGTATATTGCTTGGTGGCTTCCAAAAATAATATCAGAGTATATTTTGTAGTTCTATCTATACCATTTTACAATTTTTAATGTATTAATTTTTTTCTTACGGATAAATAATATTGAAGAATGTTACTATGCGATAATATGGCTATTAAATAAAAACAATATGGTATTAAATACTATATCTATCTATTGTTTTTTAATTCTCGATGCAATCAAATTGATGGCTTCATAATTAAATTCCACATGAAATCACTTATTTAATTATAACCTCGAAGGCTTCAGAAGCCTTTAAATGTCATCTAAAATACAATAAAATTACAATATAAACACAATAATATGCGGTAATAATAAATTCAGCCTCACCGAAACCCCTGATGAGGCCATAAAAACAAGAATAATAATTCCATAATTATACAGAGTGTTATTGAATTTAAATTTTATTGCTAATATTAAATTTTTTATCTAGTTTGACCCCTATAAATTATAATTACAGCCTCTTGTTATTTTTACACGTCACACTACTCCATTTTGAATATGTCCAACATCAACCAAATCCATTTCATTTTAGAGTAGAACAAAATGATCTTTATTACCCTGACGACACTAACAATAAACAGTAGTAAATACAAATTTTTCGTATACAAACTATCCAGTTTGGTTTTTGTGACGTAATGACGTTTTTCTAAAAGTGCGTCGCGAAAACATGGCTTATACGCGTCGGTTTCTTACCGGAAGGGCGGCCATATTGACACAAACGCAAAATAACACGAGCAAAGTGTTTTAGGAATTATCTTTTTCTTTGTCAAAGTAATCGCTCAAAAATATTATAGAAATGCTGTACCTTTCTCCAACGAAGGTTATTATCTTATTGCAGCAATTTATAATTTATTAAAATCTTGACAAGGACGCGTACTTCTTTGGAATGTCTTTAGAAGTTTATCAACAACATTAGACCAGTCAATTGTGTGTTAGAATTCGAAGAAAAAGAAGAAGAACTACTACTGCCGGAATTTAATCGATTGGAATCAAATAAAAACGAAAGATGTAAATTATCTTCCGGCTACAGTCACCAAGAAATTACGATTACATAACAGACAAACTTTTTAAAAACGGAAAAAGTTACGTAATTTAAAAAGTATGATAATTTCAAAAATTATTTAACTTACAACAATCTACAATCGTATGCTGAGCCTATGCTTCTTTCCTGTTATATGGAAATACAAAAATGGCAAACCCCCACAAGAAACACTCTCATACAGACCGATCAGTCTATTACCCATCCCTAGCAATATATTTGAAAGAATCTTGCTCAAAAGAATCCAAGAAGAATATGACCTAGCAAACATCCTTCCCAACTACCAGTTTGGATTCCGAGAGAACATGTCTGCCACCCATCAAGCTCACAGATTAGTCAACATCATCGGCCAAAATCTAGAAAGAAAAGAGTATTGCAACTAGACATCTCGCAGGCCTTTGATAAAGTATGGCATGCAGGTCTGCTCTATAAGGTAAAAGATACCCCTAACAACCTACCTAACTGAATATCAGAAAGATATCAGATATCAGAAAGCTATCCTATAAAATCTGGCGTGCCTCAAGGAAGCGTGTTAGGACCACTCCTCTACCTCCTGTACACTAATGACCTGCCTGAAACAGACATCACAACGATAGCCGCCTTTGCAGACGATGTTGCCATCCTCTCTGTAGATAGTAATCCAGTCACCTCCTCTACAAACATGCCTGGTATAGAAAATGGAGAATTAAAATCAACCAATCCAAATCTGCTCAGGTGAGTTTCACTACCTGCCACAACAATTGCCCACCAGTTACCATTGATGGTGTCCCAGTACCAGTAAAAAGTGATGTGAAATACTTGGGCCTGCACCTAGATCGGAGATTAACCTGGGAGAAGCATGTACAAACAAAAAGAAGGCAACTAGACATCAAATCCAAACAAATGTACTGATTAATGGGCCGAAAATCCAAACTATCAACCAAAAACAAGCTGCTGCTATACAAAGTATCGCTAAAACCTGTCTGGACATATGTGGGGGTTGTGCAAAACCTACCAGAATAAAAACAATCCAAAGATTCCAGTCGAAAACACTGCGATCAATTGTTAATGCTCCCTGATACAAAAACCACTGCCAATTGTGGAGGAATGGTGCCTTAAAGAGGACCTTTCAGTTAATCCAAAAAAAAACCAAACTAGCTGCTTTTACGAATAGAAAAGTTCTCCCGCAGGGTGGAGTAATGATGTTCGGAGAAGTCCAAAGAGATATCCAAAAGAGTTGAATATCTGGGAATGACCCTTGATTCCAAACTGAATTGGAAGGCACACCTGGAAAAAATTACTACCAGGGCGACTAGGCTTTTCTGGCAATGCAGGCAAAACCTGGGGAATACGACCTGAGGTGGTTAACTGGCTTTACACAACTGTGATAAGGCCAACGATCACCTATGGAACAATAATCTGGTGGAGGAGGATAAATGTGTCCTCTGCAGTCAATATATTAACTGCAATCCAAAAACAAGCCCTTCTTGGTATTACCGGGGATAAGAACAGCACGGCGACGGCATCAATGGAAGCCCTTATTGGACTACCTTTTTTGGAACTTTTTATAAGGGCGGAGGCAATGATGGTAATTCTTAGGCTGGAATCGGGAGCAATGTTCAAGAAGGACACACTGATACATACTGAGGAAACATCTGCACAAAATGAGCAAAGTTAGTACAACTACTGTTGAACACAACCTAAACGAATGAATGAATGAATCCTCTAGTTATAACTATAAAACAATCATTAATTTTTAACTTTAGAAGCCTATAGTTCGTTAACGAACAAACTTTATATACTTTTAGCTCCTTTATCATCTCTGAAGTTTTTGGTACGCGCTCCGTTATATTCAGGAACTAAGTTAGGTTAAGAAACTCGACTTTCATAACGAAATTACTACTATTATTTATTATAACCATATTTTTGGTTCAACAACTTGAATAAATCGTTTTAAAATGGATATTGCATTAAGAGAAGGTTACTGTGCAAAATGAAAGCCATATTTGTCGATGGATTAGTTTGTGAAAATAGCATGACCTGAATTTTAAGTGAAGCATTTAGAATTTATAAGTATTATGCGGGTATATTGTTTTAATCATAGACGAGAAATATCATCGTCCTTCGTTATATAACAGTTTTGATTATTATTAGCGATATCTACATATATAAGTACGAAATTATAAATATTATGACTTCCCTGTTGAACGCAGACAGAGACACCCAAAAATGGAAAGTATTATCTGGAAAAACCTTGTTTTCATCTGTTTTTACAAAGACGTAAAGGTGGCATTTTCAGAACAACGCACGGAAAATTTTTCCCGATCTACGATTTTTTTCCGTACGCTAAATAAAAAAATACAATTGAAATTAATTATGAGAAAAATCAATTATTTATTTATAACACTTTTCTGAAAACAACAACAACATAATTAGTATATTTAGGAATCGTTGGTATTAATAGTAACATTTATTATACAATTTGTATTATTGTACAATTTGTATTATTGTACAATTTGTATTATTGTACAAGTTTAGTCCTTTCGGTATTTCATTCTTTAGAACTAAAGATGTTGAAGCAGACGGTTTCGGATAAGTATAATATAAAGTATCGTTCATTGCACGTCTGGAAATGGATTTTTCCGTGCTTGCATGACTTCCCGTGCTCGGCTTCGCCTCATACTTGTCACGCGCGCACGGAAAAATCCTTATTTCCAGACTCCTAATGAAATATACTATTTTAGTAGACAATACTGAAACATTATTTTTTTAATATCCACATCCTTTCCTCTAGTTATTTCCTTAATTCTTTTAAGCCAGGACTCTTGATGTTACACAGAATTCTTAACATGCCTCTTTGTCAAAGTATTTTTGTAGTTTTCCGTCAAGAGTTACAGAATTTGTTGACATCCCATCTCTTTTTGAATTAATTGTGGGATAAAGTTTTAATATCTCACTATGGTGAACTAGGTGTTCCTCAGGGATCTGTTTTGGGACCACTTATATTTTTGTTGTACATAAACGACCTCGCAAATTGTACGTTACAATGTTTGCAGATGATACAACGATATCTGTTGCAGCTCCTACTGGAGAGGTCCTACTCGGCCATATTAATATTATCATACAACAATTCAAGGATTGGTGTAAACTAAACAGACTTATTTGGAACGATGATAAAACAGAAATAATAACCCCTGGTTACGAAATTTAAGCCATTTCCATTTCCAAAATGTTTTTTTGGTAGGAAATTTTGAAAAAAGGGGTAGGTATGAAAATATTTCCCTTAATTCTCGTAAATATCGACTCAAAATTCTCTTGTATATGTAAAATTTTCCCCTTAATCGATTGGTGAAGACTAGAACGTTCTAACTTTGCTATTAGTCGAGTTATGAGTACCTTTTGGTTTCAAAAAGTGGATTTACGAATATTCTAACTACTTTTATATTTATTATTCATAAAACAGAAACGCTGCAAGTTAGGCTCTTGTGAATTTTTTTCCAAATAGACTGTTTTTTGAGAATACTCTCCTAAAATTTCAATTTAAAATTCATAATTTTGTGGTATTTACAAGACTTTTTATGTTGAAAATGCGTTTTTTCGAATATTTCATGACACTATTCGAAGGTGAACGATTAACTTTATCAAAGATCTGACTGTGGCAGTCATTTTCTCGTATCAAAAAACCCCCGATTACGAATTTTAAGCCATTTCCATGTCGCAAAATTTTTTTTTTGTAGGAAATTTTGAACCGAGGGGTAGGTATGGATATATTTCGTGATTTAAATTGCTCTTTGCTAACTCCCTTAATTATTGGAAATGTTGACTCAAAATTCACTTGCGTATGTAAAATTTTCCCCTTAATCGATTGGTGAAGACTAGAACGTTCTATCTCTTCTACTAGTCGAGTTATGAGTACCTTTTGGTTTCAAAAAGTGGATTTTCGAATATTTTAACTACTTTTACATTTATTATTCTTAAAACAGAAACGCTGCAAGTTAGGAGGCTCTTGTGAATTTTTTTCCAAATAGATTGGTTTTTTGAGAATACTCTCCTAAAATTTCAATTAAAAATTCATAGTTTTGTGGTATTTACAAGACTGTTTATGTTGAAAATGCGTTTTTTCGAAAATGTCATGACACTATTTGAAGGCGAACGAATAACTTTATGAAAGAGTCAGTCGTTTTCTCGTATCAAAAAACCCCCGGTTACGAATTTTAAGCCATTTCCATGTCGCAAAAATTTTTTTTTGTAGGAAATTTTGAACCGAGGGGTAGGTATGGAAATATTTTGCGATACAAATTATTTTTTTCTAACTTCCTTAATCCTTGGAAATATGGACTCAAAATTCACTAAAATATGTAAAATTGTCCCCTCTATCGATTGGTGAAGACTAGAACGTTCTATCTTTCCTATTAGTCGAGTTATGAGTATTTTTTGTTTTGAAAAGTGGATTTTCGAAAATTTCATGACTCTATTTGAAGGCGAAATAATGATTTTATCACAAAACTGATTGTGCCAGTCGATTTTTCGGCCCAAAAAACCCCTCTTTACGAATTTTTAGCATTTTTTATAATTTTTTTGTCGAAAATTTAGAACAAAGGGGTAGGTATGGAAATATTTTGCGATACAAATTAATTTTTTCTAACTTCCTTAATCCTTGGAAATATGGACTCAAAATTCACTAAAATATGTAAAATTGTCCCCTCTATCGATTGGTGAAGACTAGAACGTTCTATCTTTCCTATTAGTCGAGTTATGAGTATTTTTTGTTTTGAAAAGTGGATTTTCGAAAATTTCATGACTCTATTTGAAGGCGAAATAATGATTTTATCACAAAACTGATTGTGCCAGTCGATTTTTCGGCCCAAAAAACCCCTCTTTACGAATTTTTAGCATTTTTTATAATTTTTTTGTCGATAATTTAGAACAAAGGGGTAGGTATGGAAATATTTTGCGATACAAATTAATTTTTTCTAACTTCCTTAATCCTTGGGAATATGGACTCAAAATTCACTAAAATATGTAAAATTGTCCCCTCTATCGATTGGTGAAGACTAGAACGTTCTATCTTTCCTATTAGTCGAGTTATGAGTATTTTTTGTTTTGAAAAGCGGATTTTCGAAAATTTCATGACTCTATTTGAAGGCGAAATAATGATTTTATCACAAAACTGATTGTGCCAGTCGATTTTCCGGCCCAGAAAACACCTCTTTACGAATTTTTAGCATTTTTTAAAAATTTTTGTCGAAAATTTAGAACAAAGGGGTAGGTATGGAAATATTTTGCGATACAAATTGATTTTTTCTAACTTCCTTAATCCTTGGAAATATGGACTCAAAATTCACTAAAATATGTAAAATTGTCCCCTCTATCGATTGGTGAAGACTAGAACGTTCTATCTTTCCTATTAGTCGAGTTATGAGTATTTTTTGTTTTGAAAAGCGGATTTTCGAAAATTTCATGACTCTATTTGAAGGCGAAATAATGATTTTATCACAAAACTGATTGTGCCAGTCGATTTTCCGGCCCAGAAAACACCTCTTTACGAATTTTTAGCATTTTTTAAAAATTTTTGTCGAAAATTTAGAACAAAGGGGTAGGTATGGAAATATTTTGCGATACAAATTGATTTTTTCTAACTTCCTTAATCCTTGGAAATATGGACTCAAAATTCACTAAAATATGTAAAATTGTCCCCTCTATCGATTGGTGAAGACTAGAACGTTCTATCTTTCCTATTAGTCGAGTTATGAGTATTTTTTGTTTTGAAAAGTGGATTTTCGAAAATTTCATGACTCTATTTGAAGGCGAAATAATGATTTTATCACAAAACTGATTGTGCCAGTCGATTTTTCGGCCCAAAAAACCCCTCTTTACGAATTTTTAGCATTTTTTATAATTTTTTTGTCGATAATTTAGAACAAAGGGGTAGGTATGGAAATATTTTGCGATACAAATTAATTTTTTCTAACTTCCTTAATCCTTGGGAATATGGACTCAAAATTCACTAAAATATGTAAAATTGTCCCCTCTATCGATTGGTGAAGACTAGAACGTTCTATCTTTCCTATTAGTCGAGTTATGAGTATTTTTTGTTTTGAAAAGCGGATTTTCGAAAATTTCATGACTCTATTTGAAGGCGAAATAATGATTTTATCACAAAACTGATTGTGCCAGTCGATTTTTCGGCCCAAAAAACCCCTCTTTACGAATTTTTAGCATTTTTTATAATTTTTTTGTCGAAAATTTAGAACAAAGGGGTAGGTATGGAAATATTTTGCGATACAAATTGATTTTTCCTAACTTCCTTAATCCTTGGAAATATGGACTCAAAATTCACTAAAATATGTAAAATTGTCCCCTCTATCGATTGGTGAAGACTAGAACGTTCTATCTTTCCTATTAGTCGAGTTATGAGTATTTTTTGTTTTGAAAAGTGGATTTTCGAAAATTTCATGACTCTATTTGAAGGCGAAATAATGATTTTATCACAAAACTGATTGTGCCAGTCGATTTTCCGGCCCAAAAAAACACCTCTTTACGAATTTTTAGCATTTTTTAAAAATTTTTGTCGAAAATTTAGAACAAAGGGGTAGGTATGGAAATATTTTGCGATACAAATTAACTTTTTCTAACTTCCTTAATCCTTGGAAATATCGACTCAAAATTCACTTGCATATGTAAAATTTTCCCTTTAATCGATTGGTGAAGACTAGAACGTTCTAACTTTGCTATTAGTCGAGTTATGAGTACCTTCTGGTTTCAAAAAGTGGATTTACGAATATTTTAACTACTTTTACATTTATTATTCATAAAACAGAAACGCTGCAAGTTAGGCTCTTGTGAATTTTTTTCCAAATAGACTGGTTTTTTGAGAATACTCTCCCAAAATTTCAATTCAAAATTCATAGTTTTATGGTATTTACAAGACTTTTTATGTTGAAAATGCGTTTTTTCGAAAATTTCATGATACAATTTGAAGGTGAATGAATAATTTTATCAAAAAACTAAGTCGACCAGTCGATTTCTCGTCCGAAAAAACCCTATTTTACGAATTTTTTGCATTTTTCATGTCACAAATTTTTGTTGTAAATTTTGAACAAAGGGGTTTTAAGGGTGAGTTGTACTAACAGTCGGCTAAACCTGGTTTATTTAACCTTAGGGTTAAATTTAACAAAAGTTCAAACCGGTGCGTGTTGTACCAGTGGTGTTTTCGTGCAGTTTTGTTAATCAATCATTTTGAAAGGTTGGTATCAATGAATGTTAGACGAATGAACTACTGTGGGGTAAATAACTTACGTTTTGCCAAAGAGAAAATATAAAAGAAGAATTTTTAATGCGATTCTAACCCTCAGAGAGTGGGACTTTAGCTGATTAGAAAAATCTATAAAACCTTTACAATCATTATAATCTGCTACTACTCTTAAAAAATATACCGGGCCATACGGTCCGAAAAATGTTTAACATACCGGGGCTTAACTGGCTTGAAGCAAAGTATTGCCCGAGGGAATCAATTCGAAGTATATAATAATCAAAGTTTAATGTAAAAATAGTGTTTATTTCTTCTCAAAAATAATTATAACTAAATTGGGAATCCCCGATTTTATAGCGAAATTGTTTAACTGCAAATTAGTAGAAAATCTTGGTAAATCTATAGAAAATATTTTCCACAAATAGGTACTTATTTCCAATAACAGTAAAATGAAGAAAAACAATTAATTGAGAGTATGTATAATTGACGTAAAACTTATTGTGCGAAGTTAAAGTTGTCGGCTTTTTGTTTGACTTTCATACGAGGATACCGCCATAGTCCAGTCAATATTATAATTTAAAATGCCTAATTGTATTTAAAAACATCTTAAACACTACCTTATATCTCGTTTTATTAAGAAGAAGTAGAAATATAAATTTCAAATAATTTATTATTTTTTACATCTTTGACTGAACTATAACTAGTTATCTTTAAAAGGGGTTGATTTTACGGAAGCCACTCATGTTGACTCATTAGTTGGTAGTCTGGCAACAAGAAAGAGCGTAGTGTTTTTCTGATATACCTACATATTTATGAGCAATAAAATAAAAAAATCGAATGGGATACAAAAAGGGCTCAGTTTAAACCGAACACCCTTTCAACAATTACGTAACATCAAATACAATATAGAATTATGTTTGGTAAGTAGACAAAAATAATATTATCACCTTTCAGAGTTTAGCTCCGCAACATAACTTAAAGGGGATAATACGATTAGATCTCTGCGCTATAAGTTTTACGTCAACTATACAAACAATAACATTTCTATAACGACAAATTTTTTCGAGATTGATGTCATTTCTGTCACTCAATGCTACAACGCTTTTTTAAAATTTGTTGATTCGTTGACATGGCTATGTTTACTTTATTGATGAGAGTTAACGAGCTCATTAACTTTATCCCACACTTGATACGAAAATAACCAACATTGTGTGTTAAATAACATTTCGTTGTCTTATCTGAATTGTTACTTTTTTTCTGTTTTTAATAAACAAACGATTATAATCGTGAGAAACTACATTCCCAGAAACACCTGCAATTTGGAGGACCAATTAAGATCGAATATTTTTTTCATTTAAAGTAGGTCGTCGTGTTTATTTCAAATAGTAGACTCGTTAATGGATTCGCATAAATAATTTTTGCCAACTTTCAACTGTCAAATATGTCTAATTTTGAATTTATGGTCGGGTCGAACTACCAAAAAGGTTAACCATACCGGATATTGTTAGTTGTGATTTTGTAAAATTACATTATTTTATTTTTAAAGCTGCAGCCGCAGGGGGGGCTTTAAATTATATATAGATAATATAAATAATCTATAACAAAAAAAATATATATTGGAAACAAGAAAAAACTGAACATTCACTAGCACCATAAGTAAAGTACATTTGTTTCTTTGTAGTCTGTTTTTATACTTCAATTATTATTATTATTATCAAAAACAAGTAAACAAAAAGGTAATAGAGTTCACTTCTTTGAATAAATTAGTGAAAGGGAAAATGTAAAAGCTATTTAAGTGAGAGGGTACATTGTTAATATTGTTTCTTTTATAATTATTTTCAATAGAATGCGAATATTGATTTACTTATTTTTTACTGTGTATAGGTATACTTGACGACCGACATTTTATGTAACATTTTCTATGCTAGAACCCCACCTTATTAGTGTATCTTTGTTCATGCGACCTTCGATCGGAATAATTATAATTCCTGTACTCGTTTCTTAGACATGCCAAGTCTTGAAAAAATTATTGCTTTTTCTATAAGTCTTTGACAGTGAATAATATCGTGAAATAGTATGCGAGTTATAAAATATTTAAAATATTTGTTTTCATTTTTTTGTCTGTTAAAATGTCCTGTTAACAAGTAAATTTTAAATTGTCGAACGCGAAAAATGGTACAACACGTCGAACTGTCAAACGTCACTACAGTAAGATTTTACAGTCAGATTTTAAGTGCTGCCAATTCCTGAAATTTATATTACCAACTTGTATAACCAAAGACTGTATATTAAAATTTATTGGAATAAATTGTTAGAAAGTATTTGAGAAAGAATTGCTTCGTAATAAGATTAATATGAATATTTGAAAAAGAAATTTTAAAATTTTGCAAAAAAATACGGGTGTGCAAATTTGTTGTTTGTTTTGTTAAATGGATTCTAATAATTGCATGCGAGTTATAAAATATTTAAAGCCCCTCAATTTTCATTTTTTGACTGATAAAATGTCCTGTTAACAAGTAAATTTTAAAGTGTCGAACGCGAAAAATGGTACAACACGTCGAACTGTCACACTTCACTACAGTAACGTCAGATTTTAAGTGCTGCCAATTCCTGAAATTTATATTACCAACTTGTATAACCAAAGACTCTGTATATTAAATTTTATTAGAATAAATTGTTAGAAAGTATTTGAGAAAGAATTGCTACGTAATAAGATTAATATGAATATTTGAAAAATGAATTTTAAAATTTTGCAAAAAAAATACAGGTGTTCAAATTTGTTCTTTATTTTGTTAAATGGATTCTAATAATTGCATGCGAGTTATAAAATATTTAAAGCCCCTCAATTTTCATTTTTTGACTGATAAAATGTCCTGTTAACAAGTAAATTTTAAAGTGTTGAACGCGAAAAATGGTACAACACGTCGAACTGTCAAACGTCCCTACAGTAACGTCAGATTTTAAGTGCTGCCAATTCCTGAAATTTATATTACCAACTTGTATAACCAAAGACTCTGTATATTTAATTTTGTTGGAATAAATTGTTAAAAAGTATTTGAGGAAGAATTGCTACGTAATAAGATTAATATGAATATTTGAAAAATGAATTTTAAAATTTTGCAAAAAAATACAGGTGTGCAAATTTGTTGTTTGTTTTGTTAAATGGATTCTAATAATTGCATGCGAGTTATAAAATATTTAAAGCCCCTCAATTTTCATTTTTTGACTGATAAAATGTCCTGTTAACAAGTAAATTTTAAAGTGTCGAACGCGAAAAATGGTACAACACGTCGAACTGTCACACTTCACTACAGTAACGTCAGATTTTAAGTGCTGCCAATTCCTGAAATTTATATTACCAACTTGTATAACCAAAGACTCTGTATATTAAATTTTATTAGAATAAATTGTTAGAAAGTATTTGAGAAAGAATTGCTACGTAATAAGATTAATATGAATATTTGAAAAATGAATTTTAAAATTTTGCAAAAAAAATACAGGTGTTCAAATTTGTTCTTTATTTTGTTAAATGGATTCTAATAATTGCATGCGAGTTATAAAATATTTAAAGCCCCTCAATTTTCATTTTTTGACTGATAAAATGTCCTGTTAACAAGTAAATTTTAAAGTGTTGAACGCGAAAAATGGTACAACACGTCGAACTGTCAAACGTCCCTACAGTAACGTCAGATTTTAAGTGCTGCCAATTCCTGAAATTTATATTACCAACTTGTATAACCAAAGACTCTGTATATTTAATTTTATTGGAATAAATTGTTAAAAAGTATTTGAGGAAGAATTGCTACGTAATAAGATTAATATGAATATTTGAAAAATGAATTTTAATATTTTGCAAAAAAAATACAGGTGTTCAAATTTGTTGTTTGATTTGTTAAATGGATTCTAATAATTGCATGCGAGTTATAAAATATTTAAAGCCTCTCAATTTTCATTTTTTGACTGATAAAATGTCCTGTTAACAAGTAAATTTTAAAGTGTTGAACGCGAAAAATGGTACAACACGTCGAACTGTCAAACGTCACTACAGTAACGTCAAATTTTAAGTGCTGCCAGTTCCTGAAATTTATATTACCAACTTGTATAACCAAAGACTCTGTATATTTAATTTTATTGGAATAAATTGTTAAAAAGTATTTGAGGAAGAATTGCTACGTAATAAGATTAATATGAATATTTGAAAAATGAATTTTAAAATTTTGCAAAAAAATACAGGTGTGCAAATTTGTTGTTTGTTTTGTTAAATGGATTCTAATAATTGCATGCGAGTTATAAAATATTTAAAGCCCCTCAATTTTCATTTTTTGACTGATAAAATGTCCTGTTAACAAGTAAATTTTAAAGTGTCGAACGCGAAAAATGGTACAACACGTCGAACTGTCACACTTCACTACAGTAACGTCAGATTTTAAGTGCTGCCAATTCCTGAAATTTATATTACCAACTTGTATAACCAAAGACTCTGTATATTAAATTTTATTGGAATAAATTGTTAGAAAGTATTTGAGAAAGAATTGCTACGTAATAAGATTAATATGAATATTTGAAAAATGAATTTTAAAATTTTGCAAATAAAAATAGAGGTGTTCAAATTTGTTGTTTATTTTGTTAAATGGATTCTAATAATTGCATGCGAGTTATAAAATATTTAAAGCCCCTCAATTTTCATTTTTTGACTGATAAAATGTCCTGTTAACAAGTAAATTTTGAAGTGTCGAACGCGAAAAATGGTACAACACGTCGAACTGTCAAACGTCCCTACAGTAACGTCAGATTTTAAGTGCTGCCAATTCCTGAAATTTATATTACAAACTTGTATAACCAAAGACTCTGTATAGTAAATTTTATTGGAATAAATTGTTAGAAAGTATTTGAGAAAGAATTGCTACGCAATAAGATTAATATGAATATTTGAAAAATGAATTTTAATATTTTGCAAAAAAAATACAGGTGTTCAAATTTGTTGTTTGATTTGTTAAATGGATTCTAATAATTGCATGCGAGTTATAAAATATTTAAAGTCCCTCAATTTTCATTTCTTGACTGATGAAATGTCCTGTTAACAAGTAAATTTTAAAGTGTCGAACGCGAAAAATGGTACAACACGTCGAACTGTCACACTTCACTACAGTAACGTCAGATTTTAAGTGCTGCCAATTCCTGAAATTTATATTACCAACTTGTATAACCAAAGACTCTGTATATTAAATTTTATTAGAATAAATTGTTAGAAAGTATTTGAGAAAGAATTGCTACGTAATAAGATTAATATGAATATTTGAAAAATGAATTTTAAAATTTTGCAAAAAAAAATACAGGTGTTCAAATTTGTTCTTTATTTTGTTAAATGGATTCTAATAATTGCATGCGAGTTATAAAATATTTAAAGCCCCTCAATTTTCATTTTTTGACTGATAAAATGTCCTGTTAACAAGTAAATTTTAAAGTGTTGAACGCGAAAAATGGTACAACACGTCGAACTGTCAAACGTCCCTACAGTAACGTCAGATTTTAAGTGCTGCCAATTCCTGAAATTTATATTACCAACTTGTATAACCAAAGACTCTGTATATTTAATTTTATTGGAATAAATTGTTAAAAAGTATTTGAGGAAGAATTGCTACGTAATAAGATTAATATGAATATTTGAAAAATGAATTTTAATGTTTTGCAAAAAAAATACAGGTGTTCAAATTTGTTGTTTGATTTGTTAAATGGATTCTAATAATTGCATGCGAGTTATAAAATATTTAAAGCCCCTCAATTTTCATTTTTTGACTGATAAAATGTCCTGTTAACAAGTAAATTTTAAAGTGTCGAACGCGAAAAATGGTACAACACGACGAACTGTCAAACGTCCCTACAGTAACGTCAGATTTTAAGTGCTGCCAATTCCTGAAATTTATATTACAAACTTGTTTAACCAAAGACTCTGTATATTAAGTTTTATTGGAATAAATTGTTAGAAAGTATTTGAGAAAGAATTGCTACGTAATAAGATTAATATGAATATTTGAAAAATGAATTTTAAAGTTTTGCAAATAAAAATAGAGGTGTTCAAATTTGTTGTTTATTTTGTTAAATGGATTCTAATAATTGCATGCGAGTTATAAAATATTTAAAGCCCCTCAATTTTCATTTTTTGACTGATAAAATGTCCTGTTAACAAGTAAATTTTGAAGTGTCGAACGCGAAAAATGGTACAACACGTCGAACTGTCAAACGTCCCTACAGTAACGTCAGATTTTAAGTGCTGCCAATTCCTGAAATTTATATTACCAGCTTGTATAACCAAAGACTCTGTATATTAAATTTTATTAGAATAAATTGTTAGAAAGTATTTGAGAAAGAATTGCTTCGTAATAAGATTAATATGAATATTTGAAAAATGAATTTTAAAATTTTGCAAAAAAAATACAGGTGTGCAAATTTGTTGTTTGTTTTGTTAAATGGATTCTAATAATTGCATGCGAGTTATAAAATATTTAAAGCCCCTCAATTTTCATTTTTTGACTGATAAAATGTCCTGTTAACAAGTAAATTTTAAAGTGTCGAAAGCGAAAAATGGTACAACACGTCGAACTGTCAAACGTCACTACAGTAACGTCAGATTTTAAGTGCTGCCAATTCCTGAAATTTATATCACCAACTTGTATAACCAAAGACTCTGTATATTCAATTTTATTGGAATAAATTGTTAGAAAGTATTTGAAAAAGAAGTGCTACGTAATAAGATTAATATGAATATTTGAAAAATGAATTTTAAAATTTTGCAAAAAAAATACAGGTGTTCAAATTTGTTCTTTATTTTGTTAAATGGATTCTAATAATTGCATGCGAGTTATAAAATATTTAAAGCCCCTCAATTTTCATTTTTTGACTGATAAAATGTCCTGTTAACAAGTAAATTTTAAAGTGTTGAACGCGAAAAATGGTACAACACGTCGAACTGTCAAACGTCCCTACAGTAACGTCAGATTTTAAGTGCTGCCAATTCCTGAAATTTATATTACAAACTTGTATAACCAAAGACTCTGTATAGTAAATTTTATTGGAATAAATTGTTAGAAAGTATTTGAGAAAGAATTGCTACGCAATAAGATTAATATGAATATTTGAAAAATGAATTTTAATATTTTGCAAAAAAAATACAGGTGTTCAAATTTGTTGTTTGATTTGTTAAATGGATTCTAATAATTGCATGCGAGTTATAAAATATTTAAAGTCCCTCAATTTTCATTTTTTGACTGATAAAATGTCCTGTTAACAAGTAAATTTTAAAGTGTTGAACGCGAAAAATGGTACAACACGTCGAACTGTCAAACGTCACTACAGTAACGTCAGATTTTAAGTGCTGCCAATTCCTGAAATTTATATTACCAACTTGTATAACCAAAGACTCTGTATATTTAATTTTATTGGAATAAATTGTTAAAAAGTATTTGAGGAAGAATTGCTACGTAATAAGATTAATATGAATATTTGAAAAATGAATTTTAAAATTTTGCAAAAAAATACAGGTGTGCAAATTTGTTGTTTGTTTTGTTAAATGGATTCTAATAATTGCATGCGAGTTATAAAATATTTAAAGCCCCTCAATTTTCATTTTTTGACTGATAAAATGTCCTGTTAACAAGTAAATTTTAAAGTGTCGAACGCGAAAAATGGTACAACACGTCGAACTGTCACACTTCACTACAGTAACGTCAGATTTTAAGTGCTGCCAATTCCTGAAATTTATATTACCAACTTGTATAACCAAAGACTCTGTATATTAAATTTTATTAGAATAAATTGTTAGAAAGTATTTGAGAAAGAATTGCTACGTAATAAGATTAATATGAATATTTGAAAAATGAATTTTAAAATTTTGCAAAAAAATACAGGTGTGCAAATTTGTTGTTTGTTTTGTTAAATGGATTCTAATAATTGCATGCGAGTTATAAAATATTTAAAGCCCCTCAATTTTCATTTTTTGACTGATAAAATGTCCTGTTAACAAGTAAATTTTAAAGTGTCGAACGCGAAAAATGGTACAACACGTCGAACTGTCACACTTCACTACAGTAACGTCAGATTTTAAGTGCTGCCAATTCCTGAAATTTATATTACCAACTTGTATAACCAAAGACTCTGTATATTAAATTTTATTAGAATAAATTGTTAGAAAGTATTTGAGAAAGAATTGCTACGTAATAAGATTAATATGAATATTTGAAAAATGAATTTTAAAATTTTGCAAAAAAAATACAGGTGTTCAAATTTGTTCTTTATTTTGTTAAATGGATTCTAATAATTGCATGCGAGTTATAAAATATTTAAAGCCCCTCAATTTTCATTTTTTGACTGATAAAATGTCCTGTTAACAAGTAAATTTTAAAGTGTCGAACGCGAAAAATGGTACAACTCGTCGAACTGTCAAACGTCACTACAGTAACGTCAGATTTTAAGTGCTGCCAATTCCTGAAATTTATATCACCAACTTGTATAACCAAAGACTCTGTATAGTAAATTTTATTGGATTAAATTGTTAGAAAGTATTTGAGAAAGAATTGCTACGTAATAATAAGATTAATATGAATATTTGAGAAATGAATTTTAAAATTTTGCAAAAAATATACAGGTGTGCAAATTTGTTGTTTGTTTTGTTAAATGGATTCTAATAATTGTTCATGTGTGCACAAGTAGGAGTACCACACCTACAAAAGAAAAAGCGAAAGTTTGTTTAACTGAAATATCGAAGTGTTAGAGTATACAGAATGTCTTATACAAATTGTGACAATACGTAGCGAAAAACTGTACCAAAAATGTTTCGTGTTCCATGAATACACAAAAGGTGTACAAAATACGACAGACAAATTGTTTTCTTACTTCTTAATTCAATAAATAAAAAAATCCGATAAACAGTTATATGGATGTAACAAGATAAGCATTCAGATATAAAATTGGTTATCCATCTGCATCGCTTCCAGCAATTTATAAATAAAACAATTAACATGTCGTACGGTACTTAAGCCAATATTTTTACCTTTTTTTTGTGGCGCCAAGGAAGTACTTTATGTACGCTTTCCAATGTTACCTACAGAATGTTAACGAGAAAATATAGTGATCCAAATCAATGTAGATAATCCGTATTTTTCGGATAAACGCCACAAGCAGGTCCGGCGCAAGTTAAATAGGTGAACTTCATTCCATAAACCGTGTCAAGTTTACAAGGTTTGTTTTTACTTTATTAGAGGTCGTTGAGATTCGTCTACCAACTATCAAATATTATTTATCGCCTGCATATTGAAATTTTAAGGTTAATTACCAATTCCAAAATGACTTCACTGACAGGTCGACCATATTATGCTGAAGGGCACATATTCTATTTAGTTTTCATGTTAAGTGTGAAATGAGGGGAGAAAGAGATATATATATAAGGATAAGTGAGGTTTTGTCTGACAACCAACTGACTTCACTACAAGCTAGATTTTTCGAAAATACAGCAAATGCAAAAAAAACTCCAACTAATCGATTGGGTTGCCCTCCAGAACAATATGGCCGACCTGTCCAAGTCACGTGTTCTAGAATGGTCTATAGTAATAATATTTTTAGACATTCGTTGTATAACATGACTTATGTGGTTATGACAGTCATTTTCTTATTGAAAGCGTATTAACCATGGAGACTAGATAAGGAGAACGAACTCATACGGGAAAATTGACAATATCTGTCCTCAAAATGCTCTATCTAAGCAGTTTGTATTTTCACCGCGACTAAAATTTCATGCTGAAGAGAAATGTTTTTGGCAAGACATGTCATTATTTACCACCAAACGATCACAATTCTCGATATATTTGAAGACGAGGACAAAAACGGATTTCTTATCCACAAAATTTGTCATTTTTATTTCCTAACCTCACTTACTTCACACGCGAACTGTCAAAGGAGCTCAGAACATCATGAACTCAAGCTTTATGATTGGCTGTTATTATTCTGCCGTCAGATGTTTTGGTGCGGGTTTTAAACTAGCGCCCTCTACTGTGACTAGAAATGGTTTCGATCTCCTTATGGTATTAATCATAGAAACGATTCTCAACATTCCTTTTGTTACAGATACGGCGAAAAACAAGGTCGAAGAGCCAGCCAAGTCGAACTTACCGGAATCCAACTACTCTCAGCTACTGCCTACCAACTGAAAAAACCTTACCAACAACTACTCATCCCCATCACAGTATGGATCGGTATGGAACAAGCTTTCATCGGTGCCGATTTTACACAAGCGTACGTTTCCTGTGCTTTAGGAATTCCTTCAGTTGGATACGTCATGATATGCTTCGGTTGTGTAAACGCCGTTTGCAGTCTTCTTTTCGGTTCTATCATGAAATATATCGGTAGGGCGCCTATTATGGGACTTGGACTTTTGATTCATGCTGGATTACAAACATGGATGTTGTTGTGGAGGCCGCATCCAGATACTCCTTACCAATTTTTCATGGCAGCTGGTCTTTGGGGTGTTGGAGATGCTGTATGGCAAACGCAAGTAAACGGTGAGTTATATTTTAAACATGTTTTAACTAGTGGTGGTTAGATTTTGTTCTACGAAGATTTTGTATGTTTATTTGGAAAATGAAAAGCTAGGTTAGGTTTATGGTGACTTCAGACACCGTAGATCATTGCTGCTATAGTTGTTGTTTGGAGATGTATAAACACCTTTGAATGAGCCAATCCTGGTTAAATTAAAATCTAACCGGTCTTAAGGATGTAATTTATTAGTTTTATATTTTAATAAATTTCAAATACATCTACATATTAATTATGTTTAATCTTCTAATAATTAAAATATTTCCAAGAAGAAGTTTTGAATTGGTTTATAACGAAATATTTTAAATAGTTTCTGAAAAAATTCCTGACCTTTTAGAATGCTTACAATTCCACGTAACTTTCAATAATAAATAATTGTGTAATTAATGCCAATTTTTCTAGCGATTAACTCTATCAGATGATTATCGATCTCAACTAGCCTTAACCGGTTTTTCTGCAACATTAGAAAGCTATTGATTATTTTGTAATTTTAAATTTTAGATACGCAGATTTCGAACAAAATATTTGTACCTATCAAAACCGAATCTAAAATCGACTCGTATTATTTTGCTATTATAAAAGGAATAGTTTGATTGGACAAATTTGAATAATTAAATAATGTAAGGAGCGAAAAAGATCATTGAAATGAGCCGTTAAGAATTGTACAACGTATGTGTACAACCCATGCCAACGTATGTATGCAGCCCATGTTGTATATATTGGTTTTGATGTACCTATCCATTCAATAACTAAATAAATATATGAATAAATCATTCCGAGATATCATTAACTTACAAAGGAGTAGCAATGGGCAAGTACCAATGGTTTTTACCGCCTCTAAAAGGTAATAGGAATGTCTACGACTCCTGTTAGTAAAAACCCTCTGACCATATTTATAGAATATTCTACTTATTACTAGAAGTTTCGGTATACCATAAAAATAATCTCATCGTATTAACATTTTAATATATGGTGTAATAGGAATTCCCATTGTTATATTATTTCATTAAAAAAAATTAATTATTCCAAAATGAAATAGGATTCTTTCATAAAAAGATCTCACCACTTAATTACCCGATAATTTAGTTGTTTGTAAATAAAGACAAAGACACGTAATAGTGATTAATTTCATTGATTAACATAAATAATGATTCTAAATTTTCATTATTAAACTAAAATTATTATACATTAGAATCTTATCTTTGTGTTCTCCGTTCTTAATGAATGTTTTTATTCTAAAACCGCATCCGCACGTGGATCACGACCTTATCGCTCTTGTTTTTTTAATAAATCTGTCATCCCTGACATAACACATAAAATAATACGAACAGTAGCCATTTTTAATCCAATCTTATTTTTTTTTTCATAACGTTGGCATTAGCTAAAGCAAGACAAGGTTCTGTTATCCCAAAACATGCTTTTTTAACTTTAAAAATTTTCATTGTTTGCAGGTCTGTACGGTACCCTCTTCCGACGTAACAAGGAAGCAGCCTTCTCCAACTACCGTTTATGGGAAAGTGTCGGTTTCGTTATAGCGTATGCTTATTCAACGCACATTTGCGCAAGAATGAAGCTCTACGTTCAACTCACCATTCTTGTAGGAGGATTCTTACTTTACATCATCGTCGAAGTTCATCATCTACACAAGATTCGTCGACAGAAGGAGAAAGAAAGGAAAGCAGAAGAAGCGGCCAGAAACAAGGAAATTCTTCCACAGGAACCGGAAGAAACGGACGACGAAAAAGACGATATTGATGACGAGATTATTGTTACACATTTGTAAATTAGGTGAGTATTTTTAATAAGTAACCACAGAACTTTATAGACCGTAACTCTATTGCCACCGAACTACAGCTTAGTTCTGTGGCTACTGACGTCTAGCAGTCATTTCAACACTGGTATTGTGACGTAAAATCTAACGTGACGTTTGACATGCTATTTCCAACCATCTTTCTGAAGGTTGTCCGCGATCAGCTGACAACATGGCGCGGGATGACGTCACTTGTGATTCAAATGTTGTATAAAAACACCTGATAATATAATATTAGATCGTATAATTTCTATTGTTTATTTATAATAACAATGATATCGGTTACGTCGCAAGAGAAAAGATTATTAAATAATATAAAATGTGTAATTAAAACTTCGTTCACAAAATGGACACGTACTATTATTGTAATAACGTTTTATATAATAAGATATCACATTGAAAGGAAGTCGATTTCAAGTATTCGACTTTAACCTTTTTTGATAGTCCGTAATTCGTTTGTAACCCAATTGGTTAATCAAATGATTTCGATGCAAATTCCATATATATATAGGAATTGATTTTCTTCGTTTTAGCACTTATATACACGTGCTAATTATGTTTAATTATATTTTTAAATTTGTATCACGTGGTTCTGTCACTAGACACTGTTGTCATTGTTTATGATTTTTTTTGCTATCAAAATTTGAAGATAATTTTGACGTCTGACAACACTGGGGTTATTTAAGTCAATTGTAATTTGTCATTTGTCACACACTCAAGTTTTTGTCAAAAATGTCACAGTTTTTTTGGCATATACGATTTTTAAAATGAAAACTTCTTTGGGCGCGTTGAGCTCTTTTTTTGGATTTTTCGTCACCGTCACGCTTTTATGCAACACACAATACTTTTGGTTATGCAACACAATTTACAATGAAGCGTATATAGTGTTGCATAAATCATCGTCACGCTTTCCATGAGCTGACAACACTGAGATTATTTACCTTCGTAAGAAAAGCGTTTTACGTATCGTTGTGTCATTTGTCACACTCACAAGAATGTCAAACAGTTTTTTTTAGCATATTCGATATTTATACAATAATTTATGATTGTTTATTTTTGTTTCAGGCATTCCAATTGGTTATAAAAAAAAGGATTAGTCAGTGCTGTACGTTATTGCATCATTTTTTATAGAAAGAAAACTGTGTAAGAACCAGCCAGTATTTATCGATCGAAGAAAAATGTTATTTACAGTAATTTTAGTAGATGGTAAAATTTTTTGTGAATATTGTAGCTATCACGTGATTGATGGATAAAAGGTGACGCAATGGAAAGTGTTACGGTGTTTTTGAAAATTAGTTTGTACCCAAACCAGTTTTTGCGCCATTTTTAAATTGACTAATATTTTAATAGTTTTTTGTTTGTTAATTTTAACTGCTTCACCTACTCATGAACATATATCAATTTCTGTTATATCCATTTTCAGCCTCAGTGCCATTACCAAAAAAAAATTGTTCATGAGCGAAGGTATTTTACTTCGACCCTTATTATTAGTTTTGATTCGTAGAAAAATAAATATTAAATATTGTGAAAATTGTTTTTGGGTCTGAACCAGTAAATTCCTGTTGTTTCTAAATATTATTTATATATATATACATATGTTTTATTTTTCTGATAATTTTAGAAAATCTGTACAGATAATTTTTAGATTGTACAATATAGAAATTTAAGTATGCAAATTGTATAAATATCAGTATTCTAAAAGCAATACTGTAGGAATAAATTTCTTTTAAGTTATTATTTCATGATCGTTTTATTTTCCCAAAATCTTCCTACTCAGTTACAAGGAAATGGAGTGGTTTTTGTGGCTACAAAATAGAAAAAACCACAATAAACAGCTTTCTTAATAATTATAAACAATAAACACACCAACGATTGTGTTGTACTGATAAAAAATGGATTAAAAATGGCGACAGATTTGATAGAAGTCGCGGCTCACAATACTATCAATATAAGATAAGATTCTAACTTGCTCAATCATGCATTACATATCTACATTAGCGAAGATTGTCAAACAAATATTCAATAATACGTGATAGACATGTCGGATTACAGGGGGTGGCGGATTAGACAGGGGCTGGATTACCGGGGGTTCACTGAATGTTGATGTAATGCTGATTGCCTAATAATAGGAAGCTGTCTGAAAAATTGATGTAATACTGGTTGCCTACTATTAGGATGCTGCCAAAATATTTATGTAATGCTGGTTGTCTAATATTGGGAAGCTATCTGTGTATTAGTGTGATGTTGTTATATTTCGAGCATAGCAAATTAGCAAGCGGACTGTTCTAAAAGGAAGGAATAATCTACTTATTTCAATTTACCAAATATTATAACAAATCTTTGTTCATTCGTATTTGTGATTATTTGCTTGGTATTTAGAGAACTCATCAATGAAAAATGTGTAGCAAAGTACCGACTGAAATCCCGGGGAATCCCCTTTGTTATATTTCTTTGTTATTGAAATCGAGGGAATCTTGGGTAAGGTATTTGACCTCCTCAAGCTTTTATCGATGATAATTCCAAAACCAAATGTCAAAAAATGTGAGAATGGAAGAAAGAAAGAGAAAGTGAGCTATATATAACAACGAAATGAATGTGGAACAAAAGAGAATAGATAAAACAGATTTGTTTAGTTTAAATGAATTTAAGATTTTCGACCACGTTGCCTGATATCCCTTCCCTTTCCTAAGATTAACTACTTTTGATAAGAAAACAACAGTAAACAGCTTTCTTAATAATTATAAACAATAAACACACCAACAATTGTGTTGTACTGATAAAAAAATGGATTAAAAATGGCGACAGATTTGATAGTCGTGGCTGACAATACTATCAATATAAGATAAGATTCTAACTTGCTCAATCATGCATTACATATCTACATTAGCGAAGATTGTCAAACAAATATTCAATAATACGTGATAGACATGTCGGATTACAGGGGGTGGCGGATTAGACAGGGGCTGGATTACCAGGGGTTCACTGAATGTTGATGTAATGCTGATTGCCTAATAATAGGAAGCTGTCTGAAAAATTGATGTAATACTGGTTGCCTACTATTAGGATGCTGCCAAAATATTTATGTAATGCTGGTTGTCTAATATTGGGAAGCTATCTGTGTATTAGTGTGATGTTGTTATATTTCGAGCATAGCAAATTAGGAAGCGGACTGTTCTAAAAGGAAGGAATAATCTACTTATTTCAATTTACCAAATATTATAACAAATCTTTGTTCATTCGTATTTGTGATTATTTGCTTGGTATTTAGAGAACTCATCAATGAAAAATGTGTAGCAAAGTACCGACTGAAAACCCGGGGAATCCCCTTTGTTATATTTCTTTGCTATTGAAATCGAGGGAATCTTGGGTAAGGTATTTGACCTCCTCAAGCTTTTATCGATGATAATTCCAAAACCAAATGTCAAAAAATGTGAGAATGGAAGAAAGAAAGAGAAAGTGAGCTATATATAACAACGAAATGAATGTGGAACAAAAGAGAATAGATAAAACAGATTTGTTTAGTTTAAATGGATTTAAGATTTTCGACCACGTTGCCTGATTTCCCTTTCATAAGATTAACTACTTTTGATAAGAAAACCACAGTAAACAGCTTTCTTAACAATTATAAACAATAAACACACCAACGATTGTGTTGTACCGATAAAGAATTGGATTAAAAATGGCGACAGATTTAATAGGAGTCGTAGCTCACAATACTATCAATATAAGATAAGATACTAACTTGCTCAATCATACATTAGCGAAGATTGTCAAACAAATATTCAATAATACGTGATAGACATGTCGGATTACAGGAGGTGGCGGATTAGACGGGGGCTGGATTACCGGGGGTCCACTGAATGTTGATGTAATGCTGATTGCCTAATAATAGGAAGCTGTCTGTAAATTGATGTAATACTGGTTGCCTACTATTAGGATGCTGCCAGAATATTTATGTAATGCTGGTTGTCTAATATTGGGAATCTATCTGTGTATGTATATAGTGTGATGTTGTTATATTTCGAGCATAGCAAATTAGCAAGCGGACTGTTCTAAAAGGAAGAAATAATCTACTTATTTCAATTTACCAAATATTATAACAAATCTTTGTTCATTCGTATTTGTGATTATTTGCTTGGTATTTAGAGAACTCATCAATGAAAAATGTGTAGCAAAGTACCGACTGAAATCCCGGGGAATCCCCTTTTGTTATATTTCTTTGTTATTGAAATCGAGGGAATCTTGGGTAAGGTATTTGACCTCCTCAAGCTTTTATCGATGATAATTCCAAAACCAAATGTCAAAAAATGTGAGAATGGAAGAAAGAAAGAGAAAGTGAGCTATATCTAACAACGAAATGAATGTGGAACAAAAGAGAATAGATAAAACAGATTTGTTTAGTTTAAATGAATTTAAGATATTCGACCACGTTGCCTGATATCCCTTCCCTTTCCTAAGATTAACTACTTTTGATAAGAAAACCACAGTAAACAGCTTTCTTAATAATTATAAACAATAAACACACCAACGATTGTGTTGTACTGATAAAAAATTGGATTAAAAATGGCGACAGATTTAATAGGAGTCGTAGCTCACAATACTATCAATATAAGATAAGATACTAACTTGCTCAATCATACATTAGCGAAGATTGTCAAACAAATATTCAATAATACGTGATAGACATGTCGGATTACAGGAGGTGGCGGATTAGACGGGGGCTGGATTACCGGGGGTCCACTGAATGTTGATGTAATGCTGATTGCCTAATAATAGGAAGCTGTCTGTAAATTGATGTAATACTGGTTGCCTACTATTAGGAGGCTGCCAGAATATTTATGTAATGCTGGTTGTCTAATATTGGGAAGCTATCTGTGTATTAGTGTGATGTTGTTATATTTCGAGCATAGCAAATTAGGAAGCGGACTGTTCTAAAAGGAAGGAATAATCTACTTATTTCAATTTACCAAATATTATAACAAATCTTTGTTCCTTCGTATTTGTGATTATTTGCTTGGTATTTAGAGAACATATCAATGAAAAATGTGTAGCAAAGTACCGACTGAAATCCCGGGGAATCCCCTTTGTTATTGAAACCGAGGGAATCTTGGGTAAGGTATTTGACCTCCTCAAGCTTGTATCGATGATAATTCCAAAACCAAATGTCAAAAAATGTTGTGAGAAAGAAAGAAAGAGGAAAATGGAACAAAAGAGAATAGATAAAACAGATTTGTTTAGTTTCAATGAATTTAAGATTTTCGGCTACGTTGCCTGATATCTACCCTTCCCTTTCCTAAGCCTAACTACTTTCGGTAAGTTGGATAAATTTTCTTCTTAAATATTTGTTCATTTATCTTCATCTCCCACTAACTTTCGTTCAAATATGATTAATATTCTACACCTTACATCGCTGAATCCGTCTCTGGAAGTGCAGTTCACTTACCAATTTTTTAAGACTATATTTATTTTTATTTCGTGACCTCATGAGGGGAAATACCACGTACTACGATTTTATCGGTGTTGGTATTGTTTAAGTTTTAAGTGATGTAAAATTTGTTAAAGAAGTGATTGTATATCACAAATATATAGATAAACTAGTCCAAAATATACCATGTTTCGTTGTATAATAATTGCAAGTAAAAACAGTGCTGGAGTTGAAACTTTTTACCACCTTTTTTTATGAAGATGAAATCTTATCAAATTTATTAATATGGTACATCCTGTACATTATTGGAGGCATTTGGTTGAATGTACAAAGCGGCAAAAGTGTTTCTTGAATAATGACATGTTTAAATTTAAAAATATCTAATACAATAAGGAAGTTCTGGAATAAAATCGTGTGGCTGTCAGATAGTACGAGTATAAATATAGAATTGTTTAGATAATTGATAAAATTGGTATAAAAAGATTAAAACATTAAATATGATGTATAGAGGATATTGATTTAACAATGTACAGGGACGTCCTATGATATTTTGCCGCCAATATTGTATTCTGTGACATTTGGTCGGTCATATTGTTTCTTGCTTCAAAAATAATTGTCTCAAATAAGACATAAATAGCATTATTTTGACTTTTTTTTGTACTTTTTTTTTGTAGATTAGAAATGAGTAAAAAGTTATATAACATTTCATAGGCAGATCTGGACTTTTTTTTACTGACCATAGAACTTGAAAAGCATGGGTATCACTAGGCTCTATTTTAAAAAGGCAGAGAGAAATAAACCCAAGGGCGTACCTGCTTGTGATTGTAAAAACCTCAATAATTGTGAATTTTATATTTAAACAAAATCATAAAATCAGGTGCAGTTGTTTTCACGAAAAATGGTTTTGAACCATCTACAGACTCATAAGTGAGGAAGAGTTTGGTGTGGAAGAAAAACATGTTATAAGAAGGCAAGTACATTCATTCTACTTTAATAATGAAATTTTATGTACCTTGAGAGAAGATAAAACTATTTCTGAAATTGGAAGAGATACATTGTGGTAAATTCTGCGAAAGATGAATTTTAGATGGGAAAAAGTAAACAGAAAGTCGCTTTTAATCGAAAAAGATGAAATTGTATGTTGGAGACGGAATTATTTACCATCAGTAAGGGATTTTCGCAGTGAAAATAGAAAAATCTACTATTTGGACTAGACATGGCTAAACGAAGGTTACACCGTCGGAAAAATATGATAAGAAAAAAATGTAACCTCGTCCCGTCAAGCGATTTTGGATGGTTTATCCTTGTGGAAAAGGAGAACGACTGATAATTAAGCATATTAGAAGTGCAGATGAGTTTTTGAAATATGGTTTGTTAGAACTGAGGATATTTAGAGGTCCATAAAAAAAGAAGAAGACATACATCTAGAATCATCTAGAACTGTCATCGAAAAGTCTATATATGTCATCGAAAAGTCGAGAACTGTCTGGAACAGGTGAAAAGTATAAAAAGCGAGACAATTGACATTAGTTAGTTAATTTTTGAAGTATTAGAGATTTAGAGAGTTGAGTTCTGTGTTCTGAGAGTGTTAAAGTTGTGGAAATAAATAATAAGGAGTAACATTGGTGACAGCGGTGGGATCTAAGAAATATTTGTATCTGCTTATGGTAAATACTAGAACCACCGTATACGACAGAGACATGGATACTTCCGAACCTCCAGCATGGTTTTTAATGATGGAAGCAGAGGAGGAAAGACGTAGAAAGGAGGAAGAATAGGAAAATGAGAGACGCAGAAAGGAGGAAAAAGAAGAGAAGGAAAGACGGAAGGAGGAAAGGCGTAGACAAGCAGATGTAGAAATTATGAGTATCCTGACACAAATTCAGGAAAAGCTAGAGCTCAATAGTAGAGTAGACCAATGAGAAAAACTACAAGAATATCTAAAACCTAATTTAGAAAAGCAAATAAGAAATGAAATAGTTAATTTAGAAGGAATAATTCGTACCCAAGCTTCTGTAACTAATATTGAAATTGAAGGCACGACTTCGTCTTCTTCTACAATCGAACCTGGCCCCATTCAAGCCTTTCTTAGCCACTCTGACAAGACCCTCTGAAACCACCTACATTTGATGGCCAAACGGCATGGGAAACATATCGGCTCCAATTTGAAGCTGCGGCCAGAGCCAATGGTTAGACTGAGACACAAATGACGGCTTCATTAATAGTGTCGCTTGGTTGGCAGGCAGCAACCATTTTGCAGTTTTTTCCACAAGTCATTCTCAATTATGCGTCCCTTGTACAAGCTTTAGAGACAAGGTATGTTCAACAGCTCTTGAAGCAGGTATTCCAGAGTCAACAATCAAAAATTAAATAAAAGCCTGCAGGAATTTGAGGCCGATATAAAAATATTGTTTCATCTTGCCTATCCCCAGGCACCTAAAGATTTCCTAGAGCATATCGGTACACGGGCATTCGTTGATGGATTACAAGATGTGGATATTCAACAAACTCTCCGGCTCTAATTATCCTCAGTACAGGTCCGACGTAACAGTATTATTATTAATTGATATTGTATTATATGGCTAGGTAACTGACAGCCCTACCTAAAGGTACGGCTATGCTTGCAATTACAAGCGACCGAGTATAAAAAAATATTTAAATAATAATTTGTTATCTAGAGTCTGCTGCTACCCACTCCGGTCCTGGTGATATTTTTTAATTCGGTGATAGTGCGATTGACTTCCATGAATCATTCTACCAAGCAGATCGCGAGCATGGAAGCGTCAACAAATAAAATAAACAAATTAGAAGAAGAAGAAGTAGACAAAGATGTTAACGAACATTCGGAAAAGTGTCGAAAATGGTTAGAAGAATGTACGATTAGTGATAATTATTCTGTGTATTCGGATTCGGATAATAATTCTTTGGCCGAATCATCCAATAGTGCGATGGATTCAGGATTTGTGTTTCAGAACAATGGAATTGAAATAGGAGATAGAATGATTGGAATTAACGTAAGAATTTTTAGAAAGTTATTTATAATAATTTAACTTTTAAGCATAAATAAAAATAATTGTGTTTATTTTTATTGCTTTTTAAAGTAAATTTAATAAATTCAAGACAGTTACTATTATCAAATAAAGGAGGGGATTTGTTGTTTTTTAATGTATTTGTTATTTTGATTTCAAAAAAACTGTTGATTCGCGCTGTTCCACGTAGGTACACTAAGAAAACAGAAACATTGCTCTAAAAAATTTGCATTTTTTTAAGGATGGATGTACCTCTGTCATCAAACAAGACAATAAAGATGTGCCGAAATATGACAACATTAATATTTACAAATCAAAAAAAGTACACGTAGGCGACGTTACATATATTAACGGACCAGTGATAATAAATAATGGTAATTCGGCGTACAACGATAGAAAATTACCGATTCCTTATATTGATCCATTTATCAGTACTTTCATAGTAGACAGGATCAACTGGCTAGCACAACCACCTTTAGGAGAAAAGGAGTTTTTAAGCGAATCTGCTCCTTATGTTATAATAGGTAAATATTTTAAAAATTAACACTACACTCGATTCGTTCTAAAAAAAACGCACATAAATGAAATCACGTGGCGTCACAGAGGCGTATTCTGTTCCCCTACTGCTAACATTTCAATGCGAGTTCAATGCGCGTGCTCTTTGTTTATATGCGGTTTTTCATGGAACCGTCCAGACTATAGAAATAGATAAATCCTATTTTTGTTATATTAGGAGTTGTAGTGTATTTGTTGTTGTTCCGGAACACATCCTACATTTGGCAACAATGCCATGGGAATTAATAGGTTTGTTCCAGCTGGCATTTAGAAATCGTTCTGGAATCGTATCGAGTACCGTATAGTGCGCAAACTCGAATTAGGGTTGGACACATCAACTTTATCACCCCTTTCCAGAAGGTAGTTTTTGTACCGTCCCAAGAACGATAATATAATCAGTTGGAACGCGAAAGAAAGACAACACCTTACCTAGAACGGTTCTATTGCAAGTTGGAACGAACCTTTAGTCTCCAACAGTCGGAAACAGGAAAGGTAACGCATAGAGAAATAATTTTTCCAAGTGTATGTAACGTGGGTTGTCTATTTTTCAAATAAAATGACACTGTCGGAACCTGCTAATAATGGAAAAAATTACACTTTAGCAGCTATGGAGAACATATGGAGCACTTTTATATAGAACAGTTTTGTACTGCGCAGGCGCGGTGGCCGGGGTGGGGGGAGTGCATCAAACGTCACACGTCAAATGGCATGTCAAACGTCACATGCCGCGTCACATGTCACGTCAAACGTCAAAGATTTTGGTAAGATGGGGTATGTAGAGGCTGAACCGAGATTTTTTTGGACTTTTTGAGACTGTGAGAATTCTTTCAACAGTGATTTTCATCTGGTTTTTAAAACTGTGAGTATTATACAACTCTTTCGATGTTTTCAACCTTTCATTTTACTATGATGATGTGCAACAAATAAAAAAAACGACGTTTTTTGTCCAGTTGCTTTGAACTATTGTTTTTTTCTCTGCTCACTTTTATTTTACCCATTTTTTCATAAAAACAGTAGGATAACCATAATAGAACAAGAAAAAATATCTTAGAACCTCTCTGCTCGTCTCAGATCACCTCTCCATACCTCAGATCCATATATATGGCTTACCTAACCTCACTTGACGTGACATGTGACGTTTGCCATGACATTTGACGTTGGACGTGACATTTGACGTTTGAAGCACTCCCCACCGGTGGCTGCCGCACATGCGCAGTACAAAAGTGCTCCATACGTACCCCATAGCTGCTTACTTTTTTCGAATTTTGTTCATTTTAATATTACTTGAAGTCTCTATTAATACATTTATAATTTTAGCACATACGGCATCTGAGGAAGGCTTCACTCAAGCTGATAACACTCTCTTAATTCGACTTATTCAAACTTTCCACATCGAAAGCAGAAAATGGAAAGACATCGCTTACAATTTTCTTATTGGATCAGACGGCTTAGCCTACGAAGGAAGAGGCTGGGGCGTAGTTGGATCTCACACCAGAGGCTATAATAGCAGGTACAGTTTTCTTTACAAATAACTTTCAGTTCTTATTTATGCCTCTCTATGCCTTCTCCATGATTATCTTTAAACGGTTATGCAACACTTAATACACAAGTGTCAAGTGTCCAGTTCTATGATTCAAATCATTTTTCGAATGTTTTTTGAAAGGTCGTTTTGATTTTAGGTCTGTCGGTATAGCCTTCGTGGGATGTTTTTTAAACCACTTACCTCCAAAGGCTGCGTTAGACAAAGCTAAAGAGTTAATCGAGGCGGGGATAGAAAGAGGTTCAATAGCACCGGATTACAAATTATTAGCCCACTGTCAATGTTCGGCCATAGAAAGTCCTGGTAGGAAATTATTTGAAGAATTGCAGACTTGGAAACATTGGGATGCATCTGTAGCAGTACCCAAGTCGAAATTTACTTGCGTCGCTGAAGAACCACCAGATGATGATGATGATCGATGATTTTTCAAAGTAAAAAAACTGACTGAAGATGCCTCTTTTTATTTTACCGGACAATATTATTTTATTGGCTTTATCACTTAACAAATAAATAAATTATTATTTCAGCTTTATAAAGCCGAATAATTTTTGTGGACAAGCAGGCATTTGACATGTTTTTTCTTCCATTTCGGTTTCAACTTCTCTACAATTTTTTTTGCAATGTCGCCAACGTATATTTCGACCTTTACCGCAAGTTACACTACAACCTGACCATAATGTCCAAGATCCCCAAACAGATTCGGCATTTTTCAATGCAGCCGTTGTTGTTCTTTTTTGTGTAGTTTTATTGTCGGATTTCTTTTTTCTATCTAAAATTGTTTGGGCAATAATACACATTTCTAACCTCAAACTTTCTAAATTTAAAGGCCCGCTCCAGAAAGGACCGACCGATGATACGCGGACATTTTAATGATTAATAGGACGGATCGCCGGTCCTTTCTGAGACGGTTCCAAGTAATATCATATGAATATTTACCAATATGTTGTTTTGAATCATTAACTTTAGAACTACTATATTTTTGTTTCACATTCTTTTCTTCCGAATAATTTTGATTTTCAGATGTATTTAATCTTGAATCGAGATAGTCTTCCTTTATTTTTCTTTTAGACGATGACTTTTCCAACGGATTAGGAATTACATCGTCATAGGTTTCTAAAATTGATTTATTATACCTAATAAAACATATCCCGTCAAGTTGAGTTGCTTTTTTACTTACCACTTATTAGATATGCGTTGTTTACGTTTAAAATCAGATATAAAAGGTAGAATTTCATATATACCACGAATATTAACGTCATGCCGACCTTATTAAGTCAAAATTATTATTTCTTCTAGTTTTCGGTCAGGCCTATAGTAAATTGGCCAACCATATTAGTAGCATTTTTAAAATAAGGATCCTACCAAAAATCACACTCGCTACTAAAGAAGTTTTCATTTCAATAAATCAAACAATATACACAAATTAAACTGTGTTGTATTCTCCTCATATCAATATTTTCGCTCGAGCAGAAATTCAGTATGGAGAGCTGCTGATTTAACTATAGTCAAGATTTAGTTTCCCATTTGGAGATATTATTAGACTGCCTAGAACAAGACTAGAATATTTCCCCTGTATAAGCTGGGAAAATTATCTCCTGGTATATTACCAAATTAAGAAAAAAGAAGGACCTAACCTCACTTACTGTAACATGACATTGACAGCTGTCAGTTAAACGGAGTCGATTAGGTCACCAAAATTACAAAACAAGACAAACTGTATATATTGAGCGATTATTGTCACGGTCATGCTTGAGACAAAGGAGATTTGGAACGCGGTGGAAGGTTTTATCCGAGACACAATGGCTAAGAAGGAGGAGGAAGAAAGAAGGCACACAGGCTAAGTTATTGCTACTTGGGTCCCGAAGTAAAATCCCTTGATGGATGGATTCCGGGACCAGGAGTACGGAAAGTGGAAGCTGTGGTGGTTTTGTTGCGGTCGGCTCCGATCGGGACCCTCCAATGCTGTTCTGATGGGTTTCCGAGCGGCATTGGACCCCGAGAGGAGAGAATCCCACACTATATGGGGAAAATATAGAACAAAGTACCCAGTGCCTGTGGGCCAGTTTCCACCCAAAAAAAGGTCACCCAAGGGTGAATTCTTAAGGAGTATGTATGTGTATCCTGTATACAACTACAAAGCTACTACTACGCGCCGAACAAGGAAGGGTAGAAATAAAATAACATTTAATTTTTTGTTTTATATCGACTTGAATAAATACATGATAACTTTTTAACCGTTACAAATTAAAAACATACACAGATTACGATTTTTTACCTACAACAATTGTTTTAGTTTTGATTTAATGCTTGAACAATGATATTTAAGTTTTCCATAGGATAATATATTGTGCAGCTCGTGCGGAAAACAATATATTTCATAAGTATGAGTATGAGCCATAAGCGAGTAGTTTATAATCAACACTCGAACTGCACACTACACTTTTCAGATGACCTACCTGAAAATAGGGTAAAAAACTAAATTTCCAGCATCCTGCGTATAAAAATCAAGCTTTTTTACCGATCATAGGACTGGATGCATGTATCATAATTATGCCGATAAGACAAGGCAGATCCACGTGAACGGAAAGACGAAAAAAACGATTGGGTCGAAAAAACTGCGTGTATTCGTCTATGGTCGGTAAAAAAGCGACTAGATCTGTCTACCAACACAAAGGAATCGAACTAGCATTTCGTAGTGCTATGGTGGCATATTGAAATTCGTTAGAGCTTTTAAAGGGTTGTTATTGTTGAAGCAGAATGAAGAATACATCTAAGTAATTTACCATCCTGTATTTGAAATAAGTTAATGAGTGAGTTACGTAGTTAATATATAGAATATGTCAATTTGATTGAAATAAAATTATAATTAGACAAAGTCATTATTTTATTACGAAGGGAAGTTTTTTCTAGTTAGACGATCTGATAATATTAACATGGTAGCAGAGCGTACAGTGCCTAAATGGTAATGCTAGAAGAAACAAGAAATTAAGTAAGAATAAAAATTAAAAAAGATTTTGTAACTGTCTCTGAAAGCTGTCATCTTCATAAAGTAATAAAACGCATTTTCAATTAAATCCAGAGTAAAATGGATCCCAGTAAGGTGCAAATTGGATTACTTGAAGGTAAAGATAGCTGGACTACATGGAAATACAAGCTTTCTATTCTTCTGAGAAGTGTGAAAGGCGCGATGGACGTCCTTGAAGGTAGATTAACTTCACCGAAGTCGTTACCCCAAGAAGCAACACAAGAAGAAAAATGCAAGTATGAAAAAGATGTTACATTTTTCAATCAAACGGATAGTACTGTTTTGTTAGTTCTTACAATAAATATGACTCAAAGCACATTAGAAAAAGTCATGAGATTTTCGACCGCCAGGGAAGTCTGGTTGGAGCTTCATCGTTTGTATGATGGTAGTGCAACAGATAAAACCTATGATATCTGTATGCAATTTTTTAGTTATATTAGACAATCAGATGACGATATTGCTACTCATACATCAAAACTTAAGAACCTTTGGAATAATTTGCAAAACGAAATTTTAAAAGATAAAGCAGTTGCTGAAAATTACTGTAAGTGCGACTTGCCAGATATTTTGCTTATTTGTAAAATATTAGAAACTTTACCACCTGAATATTTCTCATTCAAGTCTAGTTGGATTCTGGTATCAAATAAGGACAGAACAATAGATAACTTGACAAATCAGCTATGCTCTTATGAAAAAGCATTAACAAACAAAAATGAGAGCAAGCAAGAAGTTTTATATACAGTGAATAAGAGCAAAGCACATAAATATGGTTATTATTGCAATTACTGTAAGCAAAAAGGTCATAAAGTGAAGCAATGCGATAAATGGAAAACAGATGGAAGACCTCCTAAGCCAGAGAATTCGAAAAAACGTACAAATTCTAAAGCGAAAGAAATTCAGATGTCATTAGTTGCTGTATCATCGAATGTTTTGAATTGCGAAGCAGATTTTAAAAATTGGTATGTTGATAACGGAGCGACTAATCACATAACAAATCAACAAGATGTATTTCAATCGTATACACCATTTAACGAAGAGCAAACAATAACAACTGCTAATGGATATGCAGTTCCTGCATTAGGACAAGGTACCATCAAAATACAATCTTTTGTAAACGGAAAAAAGAAAGAGTTTTCATTGACCAACGTATGGTATGTACCCAATATCAAGAAAAATATTTTCTCAACTTTGTCTGCTCAGGACAAACATCCAGAAAGTGAATTTATTTCCACCACTAAGTGCTGCTATTTTAAAATTTTGAACGAAACAATAATTGTTGGATCAAGATGTCAGTCTGGTGGACTATATAAATTGAAGATGCGGGCAACCAAACCTGAACATCTGAGTGTCAATATGGTTACTTCTAAAGAAAATATATTGCAACTCTACCACGAAAGGCTGGGTCATCAAAGTAAGAGACATGTTAAAAATGTAATTAAGCAAGAATTTAACATTGACGTGAAGCTGGATAGTGAATTATGTGAGGGCTGCGTCTATGGAAAGGCTTCTGTGAAAAAGTTTGGCATAAGAAAAAGAACAGAAACACCAGGAGAACTGATCCATTCAGATGTTTGCGGACCTTTTCAGATCTCAAAATCAGGTTTTAAATATTTTGTTTTATTTAAAGATGATTTTAGCAGATATCGATTTGTATATTTTTTAAAGCGAAAGTCAGAAGTAGCTGATAAATTAGATATAGTTTTAAAAGAAATGAAAGCTGCAGGATATGGTGTTAAAGAATTTTTGTCAGATCATGGTGGAGAATTTGATAATCATAAAGTAGCAAATATTTTAAACAAATATGGAATAAAACAAAGATTGGTGATGCCGTATACACCACAACAAAATGGCTGTTCAGAGCGTGATAACAGAACGATTGTCGAATGTGCAAGATCTTTAATGCATGCAAGAGAAAGTATCTTTGATCAAACATTTTGGGCTGAATTAATAAACACAGCTACATATATCTTAAATAGATCTGGTATATCCAGTATTCCTGGTAAATCACCACATGAAATATGGTTTAACAAGAAGCCTGAACTCAAACATTTAAGAGTAATCGGTAGTACTTGTTATGCTCATGTTCCTAAAGTTTGCAGAAGAAAATTGGATAAGAAATCTATTAAAGGTATACTCGTTGGTTATGAAAATGATGATGGATACAGGATATGGTCAGAAGATCAACATCGACTTATACTTTCACGAGATGTTATTTTTAATGAATTTGAAACTCTAGGTGTGGTACAAGAATCCAAACAATTTCCATGTTTGCAACCTACAATAGATGTCTTGGATCTTGTTCAAAATAATTGTGATACAGAAGAAATAGACATTGTTGATGTAAGTAGTGATGTTATGGAAGAAATGGATCTAGATTACCAAGCAGATGACCAATGTTATGAACCAGAAGAAAGTTTAGACGAAGATATAGAATTTAGAAGACAATTGAGAGAAAGATCAAACATTAAGAAACCGACACGCTTTGACGAGTTCGTTATGATGGTTGCTGCTGAAATAAACCACCCCAAAGAACCACTTAGTTACAAAGAAGCAATTGTTTGTTGTGAACAAAATAACTGGAGGCTGGCAATGGAGCATGAAATGCAGTCATTAAAAGAGAATTGTACATGGGTTTTGAAAAATTTACCTGAAAACAAAAAAGCAATTCCTTGTAAGTGGGTGTATAAACTCAAAACCAATCCAGTTGGTTCAATTGATAAATACAAAGCTCGTCTGGTAGTGAAGGGTTATTCACAAAGAAAAGGAGAAGATTATGAACAAACGTTTAGTCCAGTAGCTAAAGGTGGTACGATAAGAGCCGTTATAAGTATAGCTGCTAGTAAAAACATGTCACTCACACAATTCGATGTCTGTACTGCATTTCTTTACGGTACTCTAGACGAAGAAGTGTTCATGAAACAACCAGAAGGCTACGATGATGGTACTGGTATGGTTTGTCATCTTCAGAGAAGTTTATATGGGTTAAAGCAAGCACCAAGGTGCTGGAATAAGCGTTTTGGAAACTTTATAGATTCGCTTGGCTTTAAACGAAGTACACTGCAGACCCATGTTTATTTATTAAGAATGAAGGAAAAGACATGTTAATATTAGTGCTGTATGTTGACGACGGTCTAATAGCATGTACGAATGAGATAATGAAGATGGATTTTTTGAAGAAACTTCAGGGGAAGTTTAAAATAACAGTTAAACCAGCTACATATTTCTTAGGTTTGGAAATAGAGAAAAATCAAGACGACTCAATAAGTGTTACCCAGTCAGCTTATACAAAAAAGGTGCTAGAACGTTTTGGCATGGAAAATAGCAAACCGGTCTCGACCCCGATTGTAAAAGAAGCCATCCAATTACGGAAGGAAACTAGTGAAACGGAATCGAATACTTCTTTTCCATATCGCGAAGCAGTGGGTGCTCTTATGTACCTAATGACGGGTACACGTCCAGATATTGCTTATGCTGTTAGTGTTGTATCCAGAAAATTAGAAAATCCAAGTCAAAACGACTGTGTGAAAGTTAAGAGAATATTCCGCTATTTGAATGGTACAATAAATTATCGCTTAACTTATATGCAAAAGCCAGAAATACAACCTCAGTTAACAAGCTATAGTGATGCTGATCATGGAGGTGATATTACTACCGGAAGATCGACATCTGGGGTATTGTGTCTTTATGCTGGAGCAGCTGTATCTTGGTTCAGTCAGCGACAAACATCAGTATCAGTAGCCATATCGACAACAGAGGCAGAAATAGTAGCTGCAAGTGACGCTGCACGAGAAATAGTCTGGTTAAAAAGAATATTTACGGAATTAACAGGCGTTAACTTGGTTCCGACACTACATGTGGACAATGAATCTGCCATAAGATTAACGCAGAATCCCGAGTTTCATCGTCGGACTAAACATATACATATTAGACATTTTTTTGTTAGAGAAATGGTGTTGGATGGATCACTTGAAGTAGTAAAGGTATCATCTGAAAATCAATTAGCCGATATTATGACGAAGCCACTGTTTTCTAACAGATTGAAAAAATTACTTTTTGGAATGGGGTTGGCAAATTACTCAATGAGGGAAGGTGTTGAAGCAGAATGAAGAATACATCTAAGTAATTTACCATCCTGTATTTGAAATAAGTTAATGAGTGAGTTACGTAGTTAATATATAGAATATGTCAATTTGATTGAAATAAAATTATAATTAGACAAAGTCATTATTTTATTACGAAGGGAAGTTTTTTCTAGTTAGACGATCTGATAAATTAGTTTAATTATCATCATAATATGCCGAAGAAAAATAACCTATACCACAAAATAACCCACTCACATAGAAGCGACACCTTTTGAAATTTCCATAATAAACACATTGTTGCTATAGTAAGCGATTTTGATTTGGCACTGATGACAGTATCGGTACCTACCACGCACTAAAAAAACTGCTGAAAAGAGTTTTGCGATTTAAAAAACTAAAACACATTTACTTATGCAAAATTGTCACTTACGGCAAGTGATGTGTGTTGTACTTTACACATGACAACTAGAAACAATAAAAATGACAGTATCGGCACCTAATAATGGAGGCTGTTTGAAGATTTCGCTTCAGTGTGAGTGGATTATTCTGTGCCTATATAAGGAAAATTAGCGATACCTAATATACGTAGATTCTGTCAATTTTCCCGTTTGACTTCATACAGTCTCCATGACTTATATGATCGTTATAACGTGTAATACTTTCGACAGTAAATTAACCGGTTAAATCTACAACGAGTATTATGTACATATATTAACTACTTATTCATATTTATCTCTCACCCTGTATCATTATCAAAAATAGTAATATGTAAGCAGTGTTGAGAATTCAGTTAAAAGTAACTCAGAAATATTGTTTAAAATATTCAATGCAATCATTCAACCGTTCATGCTTGCGCGCCAATGGAGGGGTACGCGAGGGAGGGAAATATGAATACATTCAAAAAGAATAAATAATATATTAAGGATAATTTGGTTTTTGAGAGCAAAGAGCGAATTCAAAGAAAACATTCTATTACAACAAAAATTAATTTATGTTTTAATTATGTTTCGAAGTACAAAAAAATATATATTAACACTTACCTTGTCTTATCACGATTAAAGCACAATACATTTTTAGCTGAGATGGCTAGTAGCTAAATCTTTCTTTATACTTCATTCAACAGAAAATTTAACGTACAATAACAGATGTGGATATTTGATTTGTTATATATGGAAAAACCTGAATTTGTGGGGAAAAATGTCCACGGAAATCTTGAGGGGAAGTATGAGATGGGTTTAGTGTCAGATGTCTGTGGATTTAGTGCAACAAAATGACAGACCGTTTCTTTGGTGGGTTTCCAAATAAAATTTTAGCATCTAGTGAAAAGTCCCAATTCTAGTGAAAAACCTTTTGATATGAAGTTTGACATTTCATTTATTATTGTTACTTTAATCAAAATTACCATCACTGCTTATTAGACATTTATATATTTCCAATGGGAATCTTAGTGAGTTTTGTTTCAACTTTTAACCAAGAACCGATTCAAAATTTCCCAAAAACCCTTTTTAAACCCGAAAATAAAATCCTAAAACTCGCTGAGTTTTCCATGATTTAAAATTATCTAACACTTTAAAGAACATGCTTTTAAAAGAGAAACATTAATCCACATAGAATTGAATATGATGTGGTAAAAATAAATATTATGTTCTTCAACAAGTTTGTAGCCCTTTTTCATTTTTTCCTATTTTATTTCTATTTTCACTCCTTCTTTGAATATTGTCCTTATTGCCTCTATAAATTCAATTGTTCTCCATATAATTGATTTCTAATGTCACCTTTACTATTTTTTGTTTTCAAACCTCATTTCTCTTTTTACAGATACTTCTACTGTGTTCATTTCTTGCATTGACTGTTTAGTTAGGGCGCTTTGCCCTGGGAAACTTTCCTATCTCTACAACATTGCAATCCACGACCCTTTCCAACATGGCTGCCATTTCGTATCCGTTGTCGGTGAGTGTCAAAATCACATAGGAATCTGTAATCTATGGCAGCAACGCTTGTCGATGAGTGTTAGTTCTACAGGAAGATTTCTATAGTACAAACTTTGATAAAGATACGTATTTTAATATAAAATTAATGATTTATGTACAGGAGATATTGCTTTTAAAAATATTGATTTTCTATGGATAGTATCAGCTTAAGTTTAATTTTACATAGTATCCACTATACAATACAGTCTATAGGCACTTACCAAGTAAAAAATGATATTAAAGATTATTTACACAGCGAACTAGTTCCACTGACGATTCTTATCAACATTTAAACTACATAATGACAGATTTAAACAACCAAAACAGTTTCTCTGTTAAAAGCTACAGTTCTTGCAACGTTTATAGAAAACATTTTTTAAAAAACATATAAATAGTTACTGACGAAATTTCCTATATTGTCTACATTAACATCGATTTATTATAACATTTATAAGTACTTTATAAAAAAATATCAAGATTCAATATAGATTTTTATTATATATATAAAATACTGATTAATGTCAGAACATAAGTGCAAAAAAAAATTATATATGTTGTCGTTTTAAAATGATACGTAAGAAATTTGATAGAGATATTGCTTATTCCTTTTATGTTTAAGTAACTTTATATACATTAAGAAGCGTTTACACTACTCGAATCATGACTCAGCGCGAGTCGTCAGTATTTGCGAGGCAAAATCTCAACTGTTACTCTTCTAAAGGAATGAAAATGCTTGCCTGTTGCTCCTGAGAGTGGAAAGTCTTGGTCCTTTGTTGTTTTGTCTATTTAAAACAGCCCAGAAGAATTAAGAGGGAAGATGGGAGTTATTTCCAGGCGATCGTAGAGCATACTTGGGTAAATTATATAAACCTGCGCTTGCCAAATACTGCACGGCGGAGCCTAAAAATCCAACGAAGAGGAAGCGTTGTTTGTCATTTTGTATCCCAAGTCGACCATACCCTTAGTTGTTTTGATTGGAGAAAATTTTTACATGACGTTTACATATACGTAGTACGTAACTGGATACCGCTAAAAATGTATAGTAAATTTTATACCCATTTAAAATAAGACCATCCTTATTTATTATTAATAAATCGGTTGAAACAAAAAATTACCAACAAAAATGAACGTCGTAACTAATTTATTAGATGTCACGTTTTTGAAGTTACGTCAAATTTTGATTTCATGTTAATGTCATAACGCGAAATAAGATATAAAAATGCGATATTCTGATGAATCCAAAAAACTTATGCTTAATGTAGTAAACTATTTTCAAAACGATTTAGGATCTCGATTTAAGGCAATTCAAAAAGCGTCCGAAGCACTAAAAGTTCCAGAAAGCACATTATATAATCTTGAAAAACCAAACAGAGCTACAGATTTCGAATTTAGAAGAAATATGTCTGCAAGCGTTTCCCGGAGCAAAACCCGAATTACAAAAAATACCCTGCATTGTTTGAGGGAAGTAATTTATAAAATGTATGCGCGAAAGGATAAAATCACAGTAGAAACTATTTTACGGCAATTTATCGAAGAGTCTCCAGAAACTAAGATTTCCAAAGGTTCGTTATATTTGGGAATTAAAAAAATGGGTTTTCATTTCAAAAAACAGGATGGAAGAAAACATTTATTGGAAATGCCTGCAGTCAGATTAAAAAGAATATTATTTTTGAACAAATACCATGCTGCTAAAAGCGAAAAGCTCTTTACACCTGTTTTTCTGGATGAGACATGGGTTTTTAGTAAAAGCGGGGACAGAAGAATGTGGCAAGATGGTACTAAACACAGTGATTTAAAAATAACTGGAAGTGGGACACGATATGTAATTGTTCATGCCGGTAATAAAAAAGGTTTTGTGGCAAATGCATCGCTTATTTTTAAATGCAATAAAAAAACAGGCGATTACCATGATAACATGAACACCGAAAATTGGTTTAAACAGCAACTAATTGTAAACTTGGAAGAACCATCGTTAATTATAATGGATAACACAACGTATCACAGTCGCCTGGATGAAGAAATCCCAAGAAAAAGTTGGAGTAAAACACGCATGTTAGAATGGCTCAAAAAAAAGAATATTCCTTTTCCAGATCACATTTTAAAGGATGCTGTTTGGAATATAATTGAAAAGCAAGTTTTGCCAGAAAAAAATTATCATTTAGACAAATACGCTGCCGAGCATGGTCATTGTGTTCTCAGGCTACCACCCTATCATTGCCATTTTAATGCCATCGAAATGGTATGGTCAGAAACTAAAAGGCATTATGACCAAGCTATTACGAAAACTGCAAGGTCACCTACTGAAGTATGGAAAAGTATGGAATGACGTTGTAAAAAATGTACCGGAGCAACACTGGCAGAATTACATAAATCATACAGAGAAAATTATTTCTGAAGCATGGGAAGTAGAAAACAAACTGGACCTACTAAACATCGAACCTATGGTTATCTCTGTATCCAATCAATCCGATGATGAACTATCACTTTCCGAAAGTTATTCTGATTTAGAAACTAATTAAACTTTGCCTTGAAGATCACGTTGTCATTTTTTAAAATCTAGAATTTGTACTTAATCGAACTCTGAATTGCCATATTTTTTTAAGAAAACTATGTATCTAGTTAATAAAACAATGTTTTTAAAATTAGTGCGCTTCTTTTATATTCTTTTATCATGTCAACATCTTTAGAATTTTATGAATTTCATAAAATTAATTTGTATTATTACAAACCGCCACTGATAATATGAAATTTCAAGTCACTACGCCAATGCAATAAGAAATATGTCAAGCATTTGACATGACAAAGGTCATAACCTAATTTTTTTCATGCGGGTTCAGATGGTTCAAGAAGCCGCATACGTTAAGTTACTAAAACGGCTGGTACCTCTAAATAGGTATTAATTTTACTATACAATTGTGTTTAAGGATCAAATGATTTAAAAATAATTGGTAATCTACTGAAAATAAAATAAAATGTTTCATGAGAATATAAAATTTTAATGGTATTAATGTAATACAGAAAATTCAGTATCTCTATCACATTTCTTACTTGTTTAATTGATTGAAGATTCTTGTATAATTTGGCGGCGTATGATTTCTGCTCTAAAACGGGTACAAAATAACATAGTACAAGCCTCATCGATAATTTGACTAGCTCGATTAGAAGGTAAGACCGCAAAATTTGTCCTCAACTAACCTGAATTTTTCAAAGTCCAGTCTTCTCCAAAAAAATTTCAAATGTCAGTCTTGATGTGATGTTTTAGGCCTGTAAGAGAAACCTAGGTATATTAAACGATTTGTTATGTTTTGTTTTAAATAATTTTATTGAATAATTCATAAAAGTTCTAGAGAAAATAGTAAATAATCACATAAGTAATCGGTTATGTAGAAAATACTTATAAAAACCGATTGTCACAATAGTTTCAAATAAATAACAAAATCTTCAATTAATATTGTCATAATGCAATTTCCAATAGCATATTGTGGAGGCACTTCAAAATTGGAATTAGAATTGGAATTTTCAACCGAACTTACAAGAATATTTTTTTAATACTACCAAACACCCTGTATTTACATCAGTTACAACTTCAATATTACTGATTGTATCCCTTCACATACATATTTATTTGAAAGCTATTTTAAGGTAGTTTGATTTACTAGCGCCAAACATATCACAATAATAATAATAATGACAATGATAAAACAGAATTGGATAGAATAGAAAACCGAATAAAATTTGGAAAAAGCAGAAAAGAATCTACAAGTGCTGAAAATAGTAAAAACAAAAAGACCAAGACTGAACATAATAGGAATCTACAACAAAACATGGATTTAAAAGTTCCAAAACTTTTCCCCACCCTATATGTATCTAATTAGCTTCATTTTTTATACGTACAGAATAAACTCAGTAATATTAAATGTCGAAGCTGAAGAATAAATTTTAAATTTCTATCGTATACAGAGTGTCCCGCTTAAGATTGCAGTTTTTAATTGGCAAATGATGAAAATAAAATTTGGGTGGTATAAAAAGTATACTTGTACGTTTACCACCGAAAATTTCCAAGTTTATCAAATGTCAATTGAAATGAATAAAGATCTAAAGCGGGTCGCGCTGTATATAAAAGCGCCATCACATTTAGCTATTCAGTTCACATAAGTTTATTTTAAAAAAAATTGTCTACCTGTCCTATTATTATTATTACTATAAATACGGCAATGTAAGTAAACTAATGTGAACATAATGCATATTAATCCATATATTTTCACAAATAAAAACTAACATTTACGAAGAATCAACATTATTTACTTCCAGTGGACATATTCAAATGATATTTTCCAACCCTAAGAAATTTGTTGAGATAAACTGTGTCTCGATATTAATTTTTGTAATTAAAAAAAGTGCTAGTTAAGCTCCAGTTTATCAACATATCAACTAATAGTTGAATTGTAAACTGACAGTTAACTGAAAATGTTGGAGCACCTGCGCGTCAAACAATAACCAATCAGAACTCTTACATTCCATGGTACAAAGAGGTGTCAACTGTCAAACTGTGTTTGTATGTCAAACTTTCTCTTTACAAAGGAAAACGTTCAGTTAAAGTTTGTAGTAACATACTCATGATGCTGTCTTTAAACGCGCCTGCGCCAACTGTCACTAGAGATTTCCTAATTGGGAAAATCTGACAGTTATCTTCAACCCTAAGAATTTAATAGAGAATTTTTTGTCTCAAGGAAAGAGAAGGAACGGTAGACGTTATAGTACCACAAGGATCAACCTTGATTCCCTTATAACGAAACGCTAACTACAATTCAACTGTTGTTTTGAAAAAAGAGCTATAAATACTGAAATTTAGGACTCTGTCGACCATAGCTCAAGGATAAGTGCAATTTCAGTCAATATTTTCAGAGATGTGATTAGCCATTACCAGAATGACGTTTGAAAACCTTTTTGTAGGAGAAAACGACTGATATGTATAATATTGGGGCAAAAAAATAGTTAGATAGACAGTTCTATACAAATGATAAAAGTGGAGCACTGTAATGGATTTTAAACACCTTTCAAACAACCTGTCACTTGTCATGAGAGTTAATATGACTTACATGACATTAGTTGATAACCTCTAATAGGAAAGGGAACTTTTGGTTAATTTTTTAAATAGAAACAGCAAAAAGAACAAATTTTAAACTATCAAATGAATAATGTCCACATTTTAGTTTCAATTAAATAATTTAACTTAGGACAAATACTGCGTTTAATTGGGAGTAATTGTTTTCAGTCTTTTGACCTGTCTTCAATCCTACTTCAAGTAATTTCATTTATTTTATTTTTTTCTTTTGGGTAAAACTGTCTTTTAGAAATATTGTAAAGTGTTGTATAAAAATTTGTTTATAGTACAAGTTTTTCGAATATCATTTCTTTTAAAAATATATCAACAAAAAAAATTTGGTTTGTAATTTTTATTTTTTGCATTTGGAAGATTTTCGGGTTCAAGAATACCGAAGAACGCGAGTTAAAAATGTACCAGAGGATTTCTCCTAGATAGATAAAAATTAAAACCAATGCAACTGCCGCTTATTTTTATAACTCGAAATGATATCAAAAAATATAGTTTTGTAAAGTTAAAAACTCACATAAATAACATGAAATTACTGATATGTATCTTTTTCTTTTTTTTTTAACAAAAACAATTATAGATAAAGTTGCCAGTGCTACCAAAAACATTTTGTGATCACCTGATACATTATTATAGAATATACAAAATATATCTTGCGCAATATTAGCAAGACATAAAAAGAAAGGAGTTATAGCACTCGTTCAGTCTAATTTTCTTTCGTTACGTATAAAAATATATCTATTTTTTGCCCTCTTTAAGGGTTAACACGCCGTATTCTTGTAAAATACAAAACTCAATTATTTATCGTAAATCTACAAGCACCCGGTGTTACTTCCTTTAGTTTTGGAACAATCTGTATATAATAGGACTGTTTCAATTTGGATTAAAACAAATAAATAGTAAGATTCGCTGATAAAAGAAGAAGTCCAATAAAAGAAAAAGTTTCGTACAAAGATGAAGTTTATATGAAAATAAATAAAAAGTACCTGGTGCAACTGATAAATTTGCAAAAAGGATATACAAGGGAACGTAGGTTGACTAGAATGAAAGCTGGTCCTCCGCATCGCAACTGTTACTACTAAACCATTGAAGAAAGCTCAGGACCCAGTCCTAACGTAAGAAGAAGAAACACCAGCTGTCAAAACGATCTGTGTGCAAGTAACAGCTGTCAAAACGATCCCTGCGCAATCCACAGCTGTCAAAACGAATCCTGCGCAATCCCTAGCTGTTAAAACTATCTGTGTGCAAGTACCAACTGTGCGCAAGTACCAACTGTGCGCTAGTCCCAGCTGTCAAAACGATTTGTGCGCAAGATGGCTGACAGTTTGTTCACAATATTGAGAAGAAGCAGAGTCTTTGCTTCGATTCTTAGGTTAAAGGAAGACTATGTTGGATGTTTTTATATTTTTTTTCTTTCCTTTTTGTTTAAAATTGAAAGAGAAACAAATGCAAGCGAGTAACTTCAAGGATAAAATTATGGTGGACTTGTCAACCAATTGGAAGGTTTAAATTATGGTAATCACAAAATATTTAATAAATCGCGAGGTAAAAAGTATGTTTATCGAAAATTTATAGATTTAAAAAGTTTGGAGTGATTTTTTTCTTATTCCTTCAGTTAATATTTTAATTTCTTAAAAATACACTTTTTTGGATTTTTTTTGTATCTAAATATTAATTATTATAATATTTAGTCGCGGAACAAGGCACTAGTATAACCTTTTACCGACATCTTTACCAACTCTCAAAATAAATATAAAACGAAATTATCCATTTTTTTTATGTAAGGCACAATACACACCGAACGGAGAGTGGCGGTGGCGTGTATTTGAAGTTTTAGTGACGTGGTGTTGGCATGGTGGTACCTGTTGTAAGTCTATGGGCTATCACATCAGCAATGCCGTGTTCTAATTTGACACTTGCTTAAAAGAATTATTCAGACGTATGTAATATCATATCTGAATTATATATTGTGTAAAGTATATTAGTAAAATAGTTTATTAATAATATTTATTCTTTCGTCCGTCGTTCCACCCAACAATTGGTAGCAGAGCGTGGTTGCTGGTATAAAAAAAATATAGTCGGTGAAACTGAAATTTTTTCGAAATTAGCACGTTGACAGCAACCGCTCCGTCGTCGTACCATCGCATCGAAGCCCTAACAAAAGAAAACTACGATACGTGGTGTCTACAAGCGCAGAACCGATTTCAACCAGCGACGAGACGGAAAAGAAAGAATTTCGGAAAAAAGATCTACTAACTCGGTCAGAATTATTATTACTTATTTCACCATCAGAGTTCAAACAAATAAAAGGCTGCAAGACTTCGTACGAGCTTTGGCAGAAACTGAAAAGCATTTATCAAAGTACGGGTCCCGCAAGAAAAGCAACACTACTGAAGCATCTCATACTGAAAAAGTATGATAACGGTGACGTACGCGAACATCTAAATGACTTCATGAATACTGTCGATAAATTAGCAGATATGGACATTACTCTAAATTCAGATCTGCTGAGTATCATGATGCTATACAGCTTACCCGCTTCATATGAAAATTTCAGAATAGCGGTAGAATCTAGAGATACACTACCAAAGCCCGAAGAGCTGAAAATTAAAATTATAGAAGAAAGCGAAGCTAGAGATAATCAAGATCTGAGAAAGGAAAGAAGAGAAGGTGCGTTCTATTCCAAAAAGAAGCTGAAATACTGCCAGAAATGTAAGAAACAGGGACATAATACTAATGAATGCTGGAGTAAGAAAAATAAACGTCAACAAAATCAAACATTCCAGAAAAGAAGAGAAAAACTTCAGTATAACGCCTACTTGTTTGTCAATTTCCTCTGCAGATACCTGGTGCCTTGACAGTGGCTGCACGTCCCATATGTGTGCACAGGAAGAACATTTTGTGAACATGAATTCTGAAACTGGAACTTTGCGGTTAGCGTCTGAAAATCACACTACTAAAGTTGAAGGTAAAGAGGTAAAGTACGTATAAACATCCAAAATGAAACAATTAACCTTATTGATACATTATATGTACCTACCCTGGCAACAAACCTGATGTCAGTCTCAAAGATCTCTGAAAAAGGAAACACCATATTGTTCACAAAAGATAAGGCATACATTAAAAACCAAAAAGGTGAAGTAACTCTAACTGCTACAAAAGAAAACGGTCTGTACTACACAAAGGGAGAAAAAGCAAATATAGCAAAAACTGTTAACAATATTGAAATTTGGCATCGTAAACTTGGACATATTAATGAGAATGACTTAAAGTTAGCTGCAAACAAGAACCTAATTAAAGGATTGGTACTAGAAAAAGGAAATTTACCGGACTGCGAAGTATGCATTAAAGGAAAGATGGCTAGACTACCATTTTCATCCCTAGACGGACCACAGTCTACACAAGCTCTGGAAATTGTGCATAGTGACGTCTGCGGACCAGTCAACACTGAGACTCTAGCCGGATCAAAATATTTCCTGACATTTCTGGACGACTACACTAAATATTGTTATGTCTACTTCATATCGCACAAAAGCGAAGTTTTTGAGAAATTCAAAGAATACAAAAGCAAAGTTGAAAAATTTCACAACAAACCGATAAAAAGCTTACTTACAATCTGATAACGGAAAGGAGTACTGCAATATAGAATTTGATAACTTCCTGAAACAAAATGGAATCAAGAGAAGGCTCACATCACCTTACACACCTCAACAGAACGGCCAAAGTGAACGCAAAAATAGGTCTCTTCTTGATAGAGCACGGTGTTTGATGATCGAAGGTAACATACCTCAAAAAATGTGGGCCGAGGCGGTATACACAGCGAATTATCTCATTAACAGAAGCCCAGCTAAAGCCCTGAAAGGTTGTACACCATTTGAAAAATGGACCGGCCGTACTCCATCTGGAAATCACCTACAGATTTTTGGGTGTAAAGCTTTCGTCCTAAACAAAAATAGAAAAGGCAAATTTACACCAAAATCTGTAGAAGGAGTTTTCATGGGCTATGCACAGCTAGCAAAAGGTTACCGCATTTATATTCCTGAAAAACAAAGTATTGTAATAAGCAGAGACGTAAAATTTATTGATAAAATGTATTATAAGGGTGAAGACCGTACCGAAGAAAACTATGAAGAGTTTTTAAAGGAGCTTGAAGAACAAGAACACATGGCACCTGACAAAGAAAATAAGGTTAATAAAAATACCGACATAAAGGGGAAGAAACAACAAAGAAAGAAGAACAAAGACTTACCTATCATAGAAGTCGAGTTCTCATCAAAACCTACCCATGAAAATGAAGTTATACCACCTGAGCGAGAATCTGAAAATGATGAGCTTGAAGTCAACGAAGAGTCTGAAATCCGAGAAGGTATAAGTCATGAACCATTGAACATAAGAAGTTGTATAAACGAAGAGCCAAGACCCCGTAGAGAAAGTAAAATTCCGAATTGGCATCATGATTATGAGATGACAAATACAGTTTCATGTTGTGATGAGAATCAAGAACCATTAAATGTAGACGTAGATGAACTCACATTTATATGTAATAAGGATTTCGAAAATGAGGAATGGCATGACGCAATTAAAGCAGAAGTAAAGGCTCACATTAAGAATGGAACTTGGAAAATTGTCAAGAAAGAAAAGGATATGAAAATTATTGATCACAAAATGGTTTTGAAAAATAAATGGACTCCAGAAAAAGGAGAGATAAAGAAGGCCAGACTCATTGCGCGCGGATTTGGACAAAGACCTGGGATTGATTTCAATGAGACATACGCACCAGTTGCCAAATTAAGTAGCATTCGAACTGTAATTGGACTAGCTGTCGAAGAAGATTTGAAACTTAACCAAATGGATGTCACGACAGCATATCTGAATGGCGATCTAGTAGAAAACATATTCATGAAGTTTCCAGAATATATCGAGCAATATATTGCCGAAATTATGGTAGACGCATGCGATAAAGATGATTTTATTTTGTATGATAAAGCAAAGAAGATGCTAGAAGATATGAGAAGTATCGAACAAGAAAAAGTATGTCACCTCAAAAAGGCTCTCTATGGGCTAAAACAAGCAGGAAGACAATGGTATACAAAATTAGACAATGAACTAAAGAGAATAGGATTTCAAGCGTCGAAAGCTGATCCTTGTGTCTACATATTAGCCAAAGGAGGGGAGAAGACAGTAATTGCCATATATGTAGATGATCTCCTTATTGCTTATTCTTGTCCAAAAATACTGGCTGAAATCAAAGAAAAGTTAAGCGAAATATTTGAAATGAAAGATTTGGGACAACCAAAATGTATAATCGGAGTTGATTTGGAATACAAAGAAAATAAAATAAAATTAACCCAAAAGAAATTTATTCTAGAAACTCTAAAGAAATTTAATATGCGGGATTGCAAAATTTCTACCACACCGATGGAAGTTAATTTAAATCTGGAGCCTAATACGAAAGGAGGAGCAGAGAATTTGCCTTACAGAAACCTAATTGGAACACTTATGTATGTTTCAGTTGCTACCCGACCTGACGTAACGTACGCTGTAAATTATTTATCAAGATTCAATGATTGTTTTGGACCAGAGCATTTCAAATCAGCAAAGCGAATATTACGATATCTTAAAGGTACGATCGATGTTGGTTTAACATACTCCAAATCATAAGAGCCATTAGAAGGTATGGCAGATTCTGACTGGGGTGCTTGCAAGTTGGACAGAAAGTCCTGTTCCGGTTACATTTTTAAATACGCAGGAGCAGCTATCAGTTGGGCATCCAAGAAAAGCAAAGAGGCGTAGCATTATCAACAGCAGAATCTGAATACACAGCTTTGACAGAAGCTGCAAAAGAAGCTGTTTATCTTAGATCACTGTTCAGAGATTTGAACATTGATTTCGGACAAATAACAATTTGGAGTGATAATCAAGCTGCCATAAAATTAGGATATAACCCCATAGTATCCCCTAAGTCAAAACACATAGACCTTAAGGTTCACTACATAAGAGAGATTGTGTTAATCAAGGAATCCTGAATATCACTTACAAGTGTACAGAAGAAATGGAGGCTGACCTTTTGACGAAGGCATTACCAGGACCCAGATTAACAATGCTGAGAGTCAAACTAGGTCTTCTGCATTAATGCTGTGAGGAGGAGTGTTGTAAGTCTATGGGCTATCACATCAGTAATGCCGTGTTTCTAATTTGACACTTGCTTAATAGAATTATTCTGACGTATGTAATATCATATCTGAATTATATATTGTGTAAAGTATATTAGTAAAATAGTTTATTAATAATATTTATTCTTTCGTCCGTCGTTCCACCCAACAGTGCTTATGAAGAAATGCAGAGAGGTAACGTGGTACTGGCGTGGTAACCACCACCATTTCGACGCCTTCTAAGCCTAAATGAGTGACACACGCCATGCAAAAGTGTTTGTTTGTCGTTATTGGCTTGTGTATGAATTGAGCCCACCATTTCCGATCCACGCCAGCCCCATGACACCAACGCGCGCCTGTTCTGTGTGAATTGCGCCTAAAGATATGGGAGATTTTGATTGGACTATAAAATTGTAATATTGAATGTTTTTAAATATCAAAATTTTATTGGTAGACCTTCGTAGATAAAGTTTTGCGTTTCATTTTCGAAAAAATAGTTCATTTGTCTTAAAAATAGATAAAAACAATCGAAAACGCAGATATTTAGTGAAATTTAGGCAAAAAAAACCAACAATTCATTATGAAACTTATATACGAGGATCAATCATTAAAAATGTGAAATATTTAAAAAGAATTTATATTTTTCATATGCGCTACCGATCATCGCGAAATTTTTGCCGAAAAGAGGGCAAAACAACAAAAAAATATAGTTTAAGAGAGAAAAAAAAACAAATGCGACAACCCCCGTTTTTTCTAAACTTAACAAATTAAATCAGCTGGTAAATAATAAATACAAAAAAAAGTGCGTTTACTCTGTTCAATCTTTTAAATAAATGTAAGCAACGAGACCCCCGCCCAAAATTAGGGTGCCTCCTATAACTAAAGGTAAGTATAAAGACCTCTTCAATTGCGTCCACTGTTCGTTGACTTGCTGACGACGTTTCATGTCTCTCACTTGCGCTTCCAATTTTTCTTTTCTTTCCAGCCGATTTCGTTGTCTTAACTCCGTGGGTAAACTGTAACAACAAATACATTATTTATAACATTTGGGACACATTTTCTAAAGTGCGTTACTAACCTTTGTTTAGAATTCGTTAAATCCGAGTGATCTGAAACAGGACTTTCAGATCTAACGTCCTCGTCGTCGTCCTCTTCCTCTAACTCGTCTTCTTCGCTAAGTTCGTCACCCGGCACAACTGGTAAAGGACCACTAGGAATGTAAGCCTGCAACTATTTTGTATTAAAATAAAATAAAAACAGACTGGAGGTTCTGAACGAATGATATTTCGTTACACAGAAGAAAGTAAAAATGGGCAACTCGTAACTTCAATAAGGAAAAAGGTTATTCCAATAGCAATGAGAATAAATACGATGAAGGGACTCGAGAATAAGAATAAGAATTGAATTGGTATGCGCCATCGATTCTATGGAAGTTAAGCCAGTTTAAACTTAAACGCCCAATATTGTAGGTTTAATTAAATTATCAAAATTTTAAACTTACCTCATCGTCACCATTTTCTTTGCTATCATAATTCCAACCATTGTCTTCAGATATACTTTTTGGAATAAGAGGAAGAGGTCTATCGAGAGGTGTTCCATTGGTTTTAATAAGACTTTCCATTCTAGGAGGAGGTAATGGCGGTGGTTCGTCTTCAGATTCTGAATTTTCTTCCGAAACGTTTGGAGATGAATTATTAATTAATATTACATGGTTATCCTAGAAATAATTTAAAAAATCACAACAAATTCATTGGAAAGGGTGAGGTTTACCTGATGACGATGCGACTAATTGGATATCTGGAGAAAGGACAAAGTTGGGATACGAATTTTTCAAACGGAAGGAGGGTCTTACTTTTTATCAAAAAATAAAAGTTATATTGAAGTGAGACTATTGAATAAATAAATAGACATACCTGACTACTATCTGAATTTTGATTGAATATTTGTTTGGTGCCTTCTATGATAGCTTGATATGAAAATCGTAATTGTTCAGCTGTCTGAATTAAACCCATTCTATATTTCCTCATTTCTAACAGGATTTCTTTAACGTCCACTGAATTTAAACCATATTTTTCGATCTCAAAAAAAGAGGTATAATCGATATTATTTAAAGTAATAAGATTTTATTTAAAGGAAAATCCAAGACTGTTTCACAAAATCTATCTGTACCATCAACAATAGCAAGTAAATTATCCATAATCACTAGACTGTTATAAAAAAAATCGATTCCATTAAAGTTGGTTGTTTTGTATTGATTTAATGATCATTATAAACAGTCGGAACGTCGAAAAAAGCACTAAATGAAAATCAAATAAACACGAACATGATCAAAATAACTATTAAGAACCACTTGTTGTGCATTGTTTATCTCAGGGAGACTGTCAGATGACGTAATGTGGACTTGCCCTATTGTGCTCCCTTCTTTTTCTCATTTCTGTATGAGAGTCTCAAGAGACAAGAAGTTTTGGAATACTGGACTATTCCTCAATCAACTGGGAGCAATGGTATCCTGGGTAACAAAATAGTGGACCAACTTTCCAGGAACGGTCAGTCCCAGAGCCTATTCACACGGCAATTTGCAGTGGACAATCTGTGCAGAAATCGGGTGTAGCCAATTTATTAGTAGTCGAGATATTTTCTGTGAAACAGCAATGACTCCATCAGTTCTCTATTATAGCTGGTACGCATATTTTCAAGTTTCTTCTTCAACGTCACTAAAGTTGCTGATTCATCAAACAATAGATATTTTTGTAACAAAGTAGTAAATCCCTCTTGCCTCATCTCGATTCATATAATTTTGATTTCTCTTATCCCATAGGGAAGGCATATTCCGATATTTCTCAATAATGTCCATCCACACTTCCCTTTCTGGTGGCACGATTTCTTGACAACTTTTCAAGAAAATACATCAAAACAAACAAAGATCTGCATTCATCAATGAGCCAGAAAAATGTCTACACACAATACAATTCGCAGGGTATTAGAGAGGGGAGCAGGGCAATTGGAACCACTAAACAACCAACTAGCCAATATCAGGAAATCGTAGAAAAATTGGGAGAATATGACTGCATACACTGCAATCGGCAGATTGGCCTCTGCAAATTGCCGTGTGCGTAGGCGGCTTTATTAGACCAATTACACTGCAAAGCAAGTATCTTTTAGAAGAGATAAGCAAGAGATGTTCCGTTGATTTCAAGATTGAACTTAAAAAGGTAATCTAACAAAACCTACTTCTTTTCAAGAAGAAATTTTATAACGTTGATATCTTTAATATGCCAAATATGTGCCATTTGAAAATTGTGGTTGAAATAAACGATAAGGAATATCAGCTACCCTTGTCCAAAATTCATATTTTATTTGTTTCGTACAACAGCAAAACAGTTATTATAAAACAGCTTCATTCCATAATAAAGAAAATAATCGTAGTAATATCCGGATTTACTGATTAAAAAATTTCCGTTGAATATTTACAACTTTTTAAAAACGATAGGTATATATTTTCGCTGATTGTTTATTGCAATATTAATATGATAATAGCATGACTTAAATGACATAATTGTTCCTTATTGTGTATAAATAGAAATCAAGTTTCTCTCTTGTAGCAATATTGGGTAAATTACTATAATTAACGACAATTTTTGGAAAAGCAATTATATAATTAACTGTTTTCAGAAATTATATTTAAAATGTTTCTTTGTTGCTTTTTTTTAAGCAAAATATATGAAGCTCTAGCACTTAAACAGGAAATTTTAACACTTTACAATTGATAAAAAGACAATCACAGAACAGTCAAATAAATGTTTTTTAAATTTATCAATAATCAACATTCTATATCCTGTATTCCAAATGAGTTCCAGATATTAATTTTTTTCTACCAAGAAATCGTGAATCTATTAGTCAACATGAAATATTTATGTTAATATTTTGTCGAAAGTTTCATAAAATTATCATGATTGTTTTTTTCACTAAAAATATAAATTCTGGGAATCAAATAATGTTTCAACAGAAATCCATAAACTTTTACAATGAATTACAGAAACAATTAAAATAAATTACTTACCAAAATTAAACAAGAATCTACTAAACAAAATGTCCCAGATCTACCGATCCCCGCGGAACAGTGCACCACGGCAGGTCCAACATCAGGTTCTAATCCTCGATAATCCCTAACTTTTCTAAGGAATTCTAAAAACGCCGTAGGTGAACAAGGAACTCCGAAATCCGGCCAAGTTGTATAATGAAATTGTAATATATCACGGGATTTGCCACTTTCGGTATCTGTCAGTCTAAGCAGCCGGGTTAAATAATAAGAATGGTCTTGCTGTTCTAAATACTCTACAGTTAAACCAACATCGTCAAGTTTCATTATATATTCTGGACCAATTTTGGACGGCCAATATTGATAACATTTGTCTTGCCTTTTTTCTACCAATTTATTTAACATCACCACCTAAAATGCATGAAAAAAAATCGTATTGTTACTTGAAATTAAATAAACTGAATGGAATTACAAAGCTTTACGAACATAAATGTTCTCATTAATACTTGAATGCATGAATATGTTTCCAGCTTCATTCAATTAAAGTGAAGTGGATTACTTATGTAATTAGTTCAAGGTTAGGTATTGTAAAAAAAATTAATAGGAAAAGTTGTAGTAAAGTATTAAATCATGATAAATAATTTTGTAAGAAAAATATATAGAAATAAATGAGTCAGACATGGATAATTGTGATTAATGGGAGTTTAAAAGAAAATATTGTTTACTTACTGCTATTGTTTCTTGCTCCCATATCATTAACCAAAAATGACTATATGTATTGAATAAAGGTCCTTGGGTAAGAATGTAATGCCTATTTGCTCTTTCAACTTTAACCAGATTAGCATTAATATAATCTGTTGAACCCCGTTTTAGCACTATCCTGCTATGGTCATAAGGATTTACATCTCTATACCTATTTAAAATCTTATTTTGTGGTTTAACAGCTTCCGTACAGATGTTGTCTTTATAACTTTGATTGCGAATTTTCTGAAAATAATATTTATTGCTATTCTAAAACTGCAATTAATGCATATAATACAATTGATTTTACTTAAAAGAGCCTTAAAATAATGATATATCTGATAAAAATCTCAAAAGTTTTCAAATAACTGCAATAAAAATAAGCATATTACAATTAGCAAAATATTTTTCCCGCTTTAAGCCCACACTGGAATATTGGAGGAGCCAAGCAATTGTACAAAAATGATTCCAAGTAATAATAAAAGGGTAATCAAATTAGAATCATTTATAAAACAACTACAATGTGATGTAATATCTTTAACTATCAAAGAAAGAGAAATTATTTAATACAACGATATGTACTAGTAAAGTATAAAACTGTATTTATTACAAGGTAAAAGTGGTACCAAACATGTATGCATTAGTTTCTCTGTAAATTACTGAAGCAATTTCTTGTTTCTAGGAATGAATAGATATAATTAATGACTAATCAGATGATTATTACCTGATAAAGAATTTGCCACTCATTTTTAGCATTTAACTGCAAGTATTCCGATTCAATGTTGTTGCCAGATGTCATTGTGATTTTAGGAAATACCTTTTCGGGTGAAATGAACCTGCAATAAACTCGATCAAATACATTTCAAAATCAAATTTATTACTAACCTGAACACTAACTTTTATAGAAATAGAACAGCCATTATTTTTTAGGAAGGAATAGGTAAAAACTTGAATTTATAAAAAAGGAACAAAGAATTTCTCCGCTCCAAAATGCTGTAAATGTAAACGCAGATTACAGAATACAGAACATGGAGAACTTTTCAATGTTGTCATATGAACTATCTTTTGTCACGTCACCTGTCAAACATAAGCACGCTATCTCAGAAGCTCAGAACAGAAGATATTCAAATAGAGTTCTACATCTCATTTGAAACCATTGAAAAAGTGAATATTTAATTATCATAGTTTATTAATACAAGGAGATCGAACTCCATGTATTCCAATTTCTGGTCATTATAGAGGGCACCACATAATTTGCGATACCAAAAAATCTGACGGCAGCCAATCATAAACCTCGAGTTCATGATGTTTTATTGGTTGCTAGCTTCTTTGACAGTTCGCTGTGTTATTGGCTAAAACCAATTGATTGAATCAAATTTAGTGTTCTATTGCAAACGTGGCCTAAGTGATTGACAACTAGTGATGACCGATATTGTGATTTTTTAATCTCGTTGTGAAATGATATCGTGATTTTTTAATATCAGTTATTTTAAAACGTGACGTGATGACGACATTTGATATTCTATTTTGATTATACGATGGGAAAAATATCATCGGTATCTGTACAGTTCATTATTGTATTCTCAAATTTCCCTACTAAGCTAACAAAATGTTTTAAAATTATGTTCGATTTCAAATATTTCGATTTATTCATTCAATTCATTGTCGTTTTCGCTGACTGTGATCACGTCACGCCTTAGATTTGATTATAGGAACTGTGACTGACTGTGATTTGTTAGTATCAGTGAAAAAGTAACAGTTTGTGAAATATCGCTCATCACTATTGACAACTGACAGATTGGCAGTTATCTTGTCCTTGTCCTATTCCATTTTATATTATAAAAATATTCGGATAAAAAGTTAATAGTTAACCAAAAAGGTGATTTTTGTTCGTTTTTGGAATCTAATTTTCAATCGGAATTGTGTTCAAAATACTTTTGAAAGTTTACAATAAACTAAAGAGTCAATATTTACGTCCGTAATGTGAGTTATGATATCAAACAATTCAGGATACAAACTCAGGGCCTCCAAAAGCTCTAGAGAGGTTCATGATTATGATTACGCTAATTCAGAAGACAACTACGACCATGTCGTAGATGATGATATAAAAGGAACATCATTTTTGAAAGATGCTAGAAGCGGCAAAGGCGGGACGGGTAGGACCAGATCAACTGAATTTAGATCTAGCAAAATTAATGAACGAAGAGGAGGCCCTAGGAGTAGAGGATCAGGACTGCCAGGAAGAAAAGGAGATAGAGATTATTCTGATAACTTTTATAACATAAGAAAATATGAATCTAGAAATTCAGAAGCATTAGGTAAGATATAATTATCCAGTAATTGTTTTATTAATTTAATCATATAAATAACACCTACACTCACACTAATCTTGTTTATCTCACTTGATATTTAACTATATATAAACAAACTCCTATCAGTTTAAAATACATGCAATCATTAAATTACAAACCAGTTTGCATAAATAAAATTTTCCTTGACTTAGTCACTTAATTCACACATCTTCAATTTATTCAGTATAAATTGGCTACTGTTATTGTAGCCCTAGTTTATTTTTATCAAATTTATGCCGTAAGTTTGTTTATATTTACCTATCTATAAAAATCTATCTCAAGATAAAATTTTAAATGTTGAACAATATCTATTCTATGACAATATATTGTTTCTCTGGTTTTTTTTATTGAACATTCACAATGTAGTATTTGCTCCTATTTCTTCCAGGGAGTAGAGGAAAATTTTATGAACCCGAAAAGAAAACTGAAATTAAATTAAATCTTCCCGAAGACACCAGAATATCGAAACTTTTGAGAAGACTAAATATTGAATCTGACCAAGACAACTCGTTGGCAATATCAAAAAAATTACTAGAAGTTCTGTTAATACCTGACAATGCTAATTACGTACGAAAAGCTTTCCACATACTTGGTGAATCCATGTTTGAAATTTTACATGTGTCTCCTGGTCCTATGGCAAAGAAGCAAGCTGCAAGGGCTTTGGGTCGCATGGGTTACATAATGGGACAAGAAAATGATTTTGAAAGATATCAGCAATGGCTGTTCAACAAACTGGCTAATTGCGTAGAAGAAACGCAGATTTTATTCATGAGGAGCCTTCATGAAACTTTAGCATTTGAAGAAAAGAAACCAGTTTTACAAAGTCACATTGAAAACTTAATTAACAATTTGGTTGCTACAATCGAAACCACAGAAAATGCTGAAGTATTTAAAGCCATTCTAGATGTGTTGGTAACAGTAGTAGAAATGTACCAAAGTGAATTTTACGATCAATTTAGAGATACTATAGATTTACTTTTCGGATGGCATGTAGATCACACCCAACCTCTTTGCAATATAGAATTTATTTCAAAGAGCTTACAAAGAATATCGCATCATTTTAAATATTATCTAGAATTCTCCATTCAACTGATAGAGAACTTTTTAGAAGATATTGGTAATTACGCTACTCAGTTAAAAGAAACTGGAGACATGGGTACTGTGGATCATGTAACAGTATTGATATTAGCCATGAACACTGTTTTAAAATGTTTAGGACCATCGTTTCATCCTATCACCAACAAAAGTGTAACAATAGACTTCATAAATTCATCTCTAATAAGAATAATAAAAACGGTTAATGATACTTTGGAAAATTATGTACCAGACAATTTAACAATAGCTGGTAATGATTGCATCGGCTTACTACTCGTGTATCTTGAAAATAAATCACAATTTCTCTGCATTCAAATTTATGCGTTAATTGATCTAGAGTTGTCGATGTTAACAGATTTATCGGATGCTACTATAATATCACTACTTGTTTTAATATCAAAAGTAGTTAAAGAACTGTCAGCCAATCTACCGATAGAAATAATAGATAAATTAATTGGACCCAACTCGGATATAATAAAACTACGATATTCACCATTTAAGAATATACGAGAAGCCGTTATTTGTGTATATCAAGCTGTTCTTAACCTAAAAAACGTTTCTCTGTTACAAGAAGCTTACCGGTACGTTCTAGGAGATTTAGAAGTGGTATACAAACAAATAGTACCGACAGTAGCAGAAAATTTTACCCAAAACAACCCGTTTAAAGATTACGATGGAATGCAAGATCCTGAACAAACGATTTTATTTTTGTTGAGATGTTTGTCACAGCTAGCCAACGCAAGTTCTATTATAGTTATGTGGGCTTTAAAACCGAGTATTCTTGAACTTGTCGGTGTCACTATGATACCTCACGACAAAGAATTGTTTAAGAAAGCACCCGCCTTGCAATATTGTATGCTATACTTGCTGTTTTCTCATTGCAAATGCTACAACCACTTCATATCCAACAGTACATTGGTTAACAAAACTCAAGAGGTCACTAATATAATGAATAGGTGAGTACAAACAAATATATACAGTTAGTCCATCAAGTAATGAATAGATTCATTGTTAGAAAAAAATTAACTTTCATATGAAAAGATTCCAAAAAAGGTCAGAAAATACACTAAGCCAATTCTAGCACAGCGGAAATTCGTGGGTTGGTTTGGTGAGCTCCTGAAGCTCCTCACCAAACCAACCCACCACGTCTCGTGCTACGTCAAACATCACGTGGTGGGAGGTGCGTGGGTTTGGTGAGCTTTTCAGGAGGGCATGCGCATTTCCGCTGGGCTAGAACCGGCTTAGTATATCTACTCAGGTTGGTGTTTAATTTTAATTTTCTTTCTCAATGCACCGCATAGAATTGTGATTAACCACATTATGTACCTATGCTACCTATATCGTTGGGTCCCAAAAATACCCGCTGTAGTAGTTTAAGGGTTAAATTTTAATGCATTGAGTACATAAATTAAGTTGAAAGTAATTCCAATTTTTTTATTGTAGATTCGCCCTAACAGAAGGTTTGAACATAAACGACGTTCCCAATAAATCTCCAAATTCTGGAAACTTTGCATTGATTCTAGACATAATATACAATGCTCTAACTGCAGACACATCCAACGATATACTTTTACTCCTTTTACAGTGGTTGAATGACGTCCTGGTCAATTCAGAAATATATCTAGAAAATCTGTATGTAAACGAGAAATTTTTAAAAATGGTAGATGCTTTGGTACGGTGTGGTTATTGTTTCAATGATAATGTTGTACTTGTGGTTTACGATAATTTAGATAAGCTGCTATCGAACAAACAGTTATCGTGGTCTTACAACTTCTTAACGAACATAAGTGATTTGTGCAAGTTACATATAAATTCCAGCAAACCAGAAATCCGTAAATGCTATACTAAACTATCCTCCAATATCCCATGGGATATAGCAGTCGTTGAATTGAACAAAATGAATTCTATATACTCGATGAAACAAAAAAGTACTTACCTTAAAGAATACAACAATTACATGGTATATTTGGCTCAACATTTACATTTAAACGGTACCGTTGATGGGGAAATGTACCCGTTACATTTTAAAACTTTAACTAAATATCTACTCACCCACGATAAGCTTCCTTCTAATTGGACGAGTGAGATTTTTAATAGTTGCTGGGCTATCGAATCCGATTCTCAGATGAACATGGAACTTTTTTATGAACTGGTCATCAACAATAGACAAGTTTTAAATAATTGGATTACGTTGGAAGCGGCGGAATTTTGCGTTAACTATAAATTGAGGACGCCGTTGGGGAAGCCGAATGAAACTTTTACTAAAATCGAAAGCGCTTTGAACAGTCTGGGAAATGAATTGATCACTTTGAAAAAACCTGCAGATAAGTAAGTTGAGTTTTTTATTTTTTAATAACTTCAACCTCTTGAATTTGCATCTATTTGGAAATTCTAGGACATACTGTATATTTTCGTTACTATTTATTTGACGGACACTGCATATTAAATATACAGGCTGTGTAACAACTAGCTTACACTATCTATACATTGGAAACTTACATTCTGCAGACCAACGCTTTTCATGTAGCCAATCACCCTCGAGACAGAACCTTTCATGCCGGTAGCTTTTCATCGCCGCAGAGTCGCACTGGTTTCTCCTCTAGGTGATATAATCTACATGAGGAGTCCTGGTGAGATTTCCCACCATTCCAGAGATGTCTGTGTCACCCACTTTCTTATGACCCTTTTGTTGACGGTTTTTTGTTACCATTTCGATTTTGCCAAATCCTATTTACAGGAAGCTGCCACTTCCGCTTGGAAAGTTGAGACGTCCAAAAACAGGCTTATTGAAATAGGTATCCTTTGTTTTAGCCCTAGAATTCCTGCTCCTAAACCTACCTCTGCCTTGAAGCCGTCCGTATTCCAGGATGCCTCAGCTTGATTACTTTCACATACTTTCGAAACGAGTGGTTAAAATTATTTATGTTTACATTAGTTTTACCAATTATTTGGGGGCACAGGTATTTGTTTTCATTTTGAATTTTGCCTGTGAAGCCGGGGCGGGTCGCTAGTCGCCAGTTTCTATTCACATACATTAACAATTTTTTTTCCTTTTTAGAAAATTGGAAACTACTTCGCGCAGCGACGGAAATAGAGTGAGAATGTTGCTGAGATTCGTCGAAAATTTAGAAAAAGCAATTTACAATGCTTCAGAAGGTTGCGCAATGGCAATGCCGCCAGCATCTAAAGTAGTCAGATCTTTTTTCATCGCCAACACCAATACATGTCACGAATGGTTTTGTAGGATCAGAATAGTATTGATGCACATATCTTTGCATTGTGGAGAAATAAATATAGCTTTAAGAAACGGGTTGTGCTTTCTTAAAGACTATGTTAACTCGAATCGTACTAATACAGTGGAATTTGAAAGAGTAGCAATGATAGTAACATTGGCAATGTTGCATTTGAAAGAACCAGAAGCTTTATATGGTTTATACAGTTGGTGTAAAACTGTGGTAGGAAAACGGTACTCTTGGATGAAATGCGCGGCCGAACAGTGTTCCAAAAAGTACGAACTGGCCGTGGAAGGTTATAAAAAAATCCTACAAGATACCGAAGATAGCAACAAACTCGACAGCGACATACACAATTTTATCATCGATCAAATTATAGTTTGCTACAAAGAGATGAGCAACTGGATAGATTTGTTCGAATGGCATACAACTCAAGATAACGTCGAGAATGGAAGAAAATATTGGTTCAACGTAACTGATTGGGAAACTAACAAAATATTGTTCGAAGCTGAATCTAAAAATTTAGCTTTCGAAGAGTTGGCCACTTGGAATTTTAACAACAATGATTCTTGGAGTATTTATGAAACTATTTGTTCGACTGAAAGTAATTTATATAACGTAGCAATTAAACTTGCAGCTAGAAAGGATCAGGATTACATCCCGGAGATTGATAAAATCATGATTAGCATACAGAATAACATCGAAGATCACTTACACTTAGCTCCTTCTGAGTTTTTGCAAAACTTCTCTCTTTTACACTACGTAGTTAACGGTTTGAAGCATATAGCTGAGGGTAATTTGGCTCACACGGTATTTTTAGTATCGGAATCATTCGAAAACGAAATACACAAAATCGATTCTAGCGTATTAAGAAAAATCCTTTGGTGGTCGGAGTATTTCGGAAAAGTACAAAATCAAGGCTTCAACGTTTTTTGCAGCAACTTAAGATTGGACATTATTAAAAGATCACGAAAAGAAAAGAACTTTAAAATGGCTATCAACCAAATAAATAAATTTTTTAAAGAAAAAGACTTAGTAGTACCCGGTGAAATGAATATTAAAAACATAGCCAGTACTTTTATGTTAAAAATAGGAGAAATAAACGTTTGGACCGTAGACGTAGCTAGAGCAGTTTTCGAAGTTATAAAATTATCTTATTCTTTCGAACAAAATCATCAACAAACTTTCAACTTATGTGCAGCAGCTTCCACAGCAATTTCAAAATACGCAGAGTTATTCGGAGTAAACGAATTAAGAAAATTGAGCAGTAAAATATTATTAAAACTATCTAATTGGTTACAAACGAATGATCACGTTTCTTTCACCGAAATGAACAGTCCTTTAGGAAAACTTATTTTAGTCCTACCCGAAATCATGGTGGAATCCCCCAGTTCGAGTATAATCCCCTTAAACGAAATCGCCATTGGGAAACTGTTACAATTCAGCGTCCACCATTACGGAAGCTTGGCAAAAAGCTGGAACGATTTCGGTACTTGGTGCTACCGTTGGGGTAAAAAAATCGTCGATCACAGTTCGGAGATTAAAAATAACTTAACCGAAGAGCATTGTTTGGAAATAAAAAAATTACTCCCACCCGAAACCACCGAAGAAGATTTAACTAAAATATTTTTCATCTTATCGCAAACTAGGAATATAATCGATGAAGAAGATATCGATTCGAACGAAATTAAAACTTCAGAAATGATTCAGTCTCAATTACAGTGCGTTAGAGTGTTACAAGACGCCACCGAGAACCAGCTTCAAAGTTTGTTACAAATCTGGAGAAGTACGCAGAAAAGAATTTACCATTACTACGCTCTAAGCTCAGAAGCTTACTTTAAATACCTACAATTAGTTCTCCAATCGGAAAACGTTACTAAAAATACTGAGTGCATTACTATAACCGTTACTCTTAGGCTACTCAGACTTATTGTTAAATACGCCTTGGAATTACAAAATATTCTAGAAGAAGGTTTACAAACTACACCTACGCACCCTTGGAAAGTTATAATACCTCAGTTATTCTCGAGACTTAACCATCCCGAAAGTTACGTTCGACTTAGAGTGTCGGATCTTCTTTGTCGCGTCGCCGAAGACGCTCCGCATCTTATAACCTTCCCTGCCGTAGTCGGTGCTTTGGAGGGAGGATTGAAGTTTGATTTTTCGGAGATTACGTTACCGAAAGATTGTTTGTCGCAAAATAACGAATCTTGCGATGAAAACGAAGAAGAAGACGATAATTACGACAGCGATGATAACGAAGAACCTGTCAGTAATAATAATAGTTTGCAGATTTGTTTTAAGACGATGGTGGATACTTTGAGTAAGCAAGATCCTGAAACTATAGCGCAAGTAAGTATATCTTTCTCTTACTTAGTTCCTGATGAAAAACTTACCTTAAACGGTAAATTCTTCATCTTCATAACCTCGTTCTTCCGAGTCATCGGTTAACGATATAATAGATTCAATGTCATCTTATATGTTTTCTACTTTCCAAAAATTGTTCTCGATTCATATTACATAGTAACAATGCCTTGTACTTTTTCCTAACCTTCACAAATCAATGTTCTAACGTCACGTCGTTGGGTTTGAAACTTGAGCTCTTAGATCACACGTACCGTTTTACTTCACTCCTCACCGTTTCTATTGGGTTCAGTTAAAAGTGATAAGGCAGAAGTCTTAAGATGTGAACATCGAGGCGGTATTTTACTATTCTCGCTTCTATTTTTTTCTTCGAAATGACGGAAAGACTTTGGCAATATTGCTACTTATCCTCTCATATCTTACTAACGCAATCATCTGAATGTGAATTCCACTACAGTACCATTAAAGATTGATTTTTTATAATATATTCATAGTTTATGTTTTTGTAGGTCCAAACTCTGGTGAAGGAGCTTAGAAGGATAACCTTGCTGTGGGACGAATTGTGGATAGGAACTTTGGCCCAACACCAATCGGAAATCAGTAAAAGACAGCAACAGTTAGAATACGAAATAGAAAAAGTGAACGATAACACTAGCTTAGACAAAGCAGAAAAAGCGTCTTTAATAATAGAAAAACATAGAATCATCATTAAACCGATTATCTTCGTACTAGAACAGTTACTAGAAGTAACTAGAGTAACAGCTGAGACTCCACACGAAAAATACTTCCAAGAAAAATATCTAGAAGATATAGTAAACGTTATAGGGAAATTAAAAGATCCGGATCGTCCTGAGAACCCTCAAGAATCCTTGCTTCCTTTAAAACAACTGCAGAAGAAGTTCCAACAAAAGTTCCATAAACGAGCTTCTTATTCCCTTAAAATGCAGGATATTAGCCCAGTTTTACACTCTCTCAAAGATACTGTAATAGCCATGCCTGGTCTTGCTTCAATAGCTAAGAAGAACGTAACAATTTCTCATGTATCCAACGTTGTTTCTATTTTACCAACAAAAACGAAACCGAAAAAATTAGTTTTTTACGGATCAGACGGTCAAACTTACACTTATCTATTTAAAGGATTAGAAGATTTACATTTGGATGAAAGAATCATGCAGTTCTTGAGTATAGCTAATACAATGATGGCCCAAATCGCTGATCCTTCAGGTTCCAACTTCTACAAAGCTAGACATTACTCGGTTATACCTCTAGGACCAAGATCCGGTTTAATATCGTGGGTGGACGGTACCACTCCAGTGTTTGCGTTGTACAAACGCTGGCAACAGCGCGAAATCGCCAAACCGAACGCTAAAAACTTCAGCGGCAACGTTCTAAGACCTTCGGAATTATTTTATAGTAAACTGAATCCTTTACTTCATGAACACGGTATAAAGAATATCGAGAATCGTAAAGAGTGGCCTTTGAGTGTGTTAAAACAAGTTTTGACGGAATTGATGAACGAAACTCCCAACGATTTGTTGTCGAGAGAGTTTTGGTGTAATTCCGTGAGTCCGGACGTGTGGTGGCAAGTCATTAAACGATATTCTTATTCGATAGCTGTTATGAGTATAATAGGGTACATTATCGGTTTGGGTGATAGACATTTAGATAATGTTTTGGTGGATCTAACCAGCGGGGATGTGGTGCATATTGACTATAATGTTTGTTTCGAAAAGGGAAAGACTTTGCGTGTGCCGGAAAAAGTGCCGTTTAGGTTGACGCCTAATGTTAGAGATGCTTTGGGTTGTACTGGAGTAGAGGTGAGTTAACTATTTTTTTTTACCATAACATTGACGTTTTTTGTTCAAATTAGTTAATCAAGTCCATGTAAATTCCTGTTCAAATTATTCGTATAGGACCTTTTGTTTAAAATTTACGACGGATATAAAAATGCTAAAAGTGAGAAATATGCGAAATGGGCGTTATCGAGCGAAGTCTTGGCGGGGCGAGTCGCTATTAGCACAGAAGCGACACCTATTGAAATTTCCATAAAAAATAGATTGATCGACATTTTGATTTTAGAACTTCCTTTTTTTAAGTCTGTTAAAAATAAAAGAAACTGCACTGTTCTATCTGACAACATATTATAAATAGTAAGAAACATTAACGACATCCTTCTTCTTGTTTCTCCTTTATCGGGTAATATCCCAGAGGATAATTTGCACAGCATATACAGGGGAGATATTCTTGTCTTGCTCTAGACAATCGAATATCTCCTAGGTTATTTTTAGCCAGTAGACCATTCCAAAACACCTGACTGACATATTGCCATATTGTTCAGGATGACAACCGAACAGTTAAAGCTTGTGTGTTTTGGCATGTGCTGTAAGTCAGTTGGTTGTCAGACAGACTTTGTATAGTAAAATTAATACCTATTTAGAGGTACCAGCCGTTTTAGTAACTTAACGTATGCGGCTTCTTGAACCATCTGAACCCGCATGAAAAAAATTAGGTTATGACCTTTGTCATGTCAAATGCTTGACATATTTCTTATTGCATTGGCGTAGTATCTTGAAATTTCATATTATCAGTGGCGGTTTGTAATAATACAAATTAATTTTATGAAATTCATAAAATTCTAAAGATGTTGACATAATAAAAGAATATAAAAGAAGCACACTAATTTTAAAAACATTGTTTTATTAACTAGATACATAGTTTTCTTAAAAAAATATGGCAATTCAGAGTTCGATTAAGTACAAATTCTAGATTTTAAAAAAATGACAACGTGATCTTCAAGGCAAAGTTTAATTAGTTTCTAAATCAGAATAACTTTCGGAAAGTGATAGTTCATCATCGGATTCATTGGATACAGAGATCACCATAGGTTCGATGTTTAGTAGGTCCAGTTTGTTTTCTACTTCCCATGCTTCAGAAATAATTTTCTCTGTATGATTTTTGTAATTTTGCCAGTGTTGCTCCGGTACATTTTTTACAACGTCATTCCATACTTTTAAGACTTCAGTTGCAGTTTTCGTAATAGCTTGGTCATAATGCCTTTTAGTTTCTGTCCATACCATTTCGATGGCATTAAAATGGCAATGATAGGGTGGTAGCCTGAGAACACAATAACCATGCTCGGCAGCGTATTTGTGTAAATGATAATTTTTTTCTGGCAAAACTTGCTTTTCAATTATATTCCAAACAGCATCCTTTAAAATGTGATCTGGAAAAGGAATATTCTTTTTTTTGAGCCATTCTAACAAGCGTGTTTTACTCCAACTTTTTCTTGGGATTTCTTCATCCAGGCGACTGTGATAGGTTGCGTTATCCATTATAATTAACGATGGTTCTTCCAAGTTTACAATTAGTTGCTGTTTAAACCAATTTTCGGTGTTCATGTTATCATGGTAATCGCCTGTTTTTTTATTGCATTTAAAAATAAGCGATGCATTTGCCACAAAACCTTTTTTATTACCGGCATGAACAATTACATATCGTATTAATGTTATAAATGAAACTAACTGTTTCTAATTAATTCCACTATTTAATTGAAAGATTTATGAAAATTATTAAAGGATATTGATAATTATTTCGATATTGACATATCATCGTCAGAATGACAGAAGTTACATTTTATGTGATACCTACTTGATGTTTAATATTTTGGCTAGACCAAATAGTAAGTGACGATGATATGTCAATATCGAAATAATTATCAATATCCTTTAATAATTTTCATAAATCTTTCAATTAAATAGTGGAATTAATTAGAAACAGTTAGTTTCATTTATAACATTAATATGAGTAGATTCCACAAAGTAAGGGTCCAAACAGTAAATTCAATTACATATCGTGTCCCACTTCCAGTTATTTTTAAATCACTGTGTTTAGTACCATCTTGCCACATTCTTCTGTCTCCGCTTTTACTAAAAACCCATGTCTCATCTAGAAAAACAGGTGTAAAGAGCTTTTCGCTTTTAGCAGCATGGTATTTGTTCAAAAATAATATTCTTTTTAATCTGACTGCAGGCATTTCCACTAAATGTTTTCTTCCATCCTGTTTTTTTAAATGAAAACCCATTTTTGTAATTCCCAAATATAATGAACCTTTGGAAATCTTAGTTTCTGGAGACTCTTCGATAAATTGCCGTAAAATAGTTTCTACTGTGATTTTATCCTTTCGCGCATACATTTTATAAATTACTTCCCTCAAACAATGCAGGGTATTTTTTGTAATTCGGGTTTTGCTCCGGGAAACGCTTGCAGACATATTTCTTCTAAATTCGAAATCTGTAGCTCTGTTTGGTTTTTCAAGATTATATAATGTGCTTTCTGGAACTTTTAGTGCTTCGGACGCTTTTTGAATTGCCTTAAATCGAGATCCTAAATCGTTTTGAAAATAGTTTACTACATTAAGCATAAGTTTTTTGGATTCATCAGAATATCGCATTTTTATATCTTATTTTGCGTTATGACATTAACATGAAATCAAAATTTGACGTAACTTCAAAAACGTGACATCTAATAAATTAGTTACGACGTTCATTTTTGTTGGTAATTTTTTGTTTCAACCGATTTATTAATAATAAATAAGGATGGTCTTATTCTAAATGGGTATAAAATTTACTATAGAACAATGTCAATGTAATTTATATTTTATTTAAATAATAAAAACTTTACAAATAACACATGGTGCAGTCAGTAAACTATCTCAGAATTGAATTAAATAATAATTAAAATATGTCAGATGAAGAAAAAAGCAATCAACAGAGGAGTTACACGATTCCAACTAAAGTCAAGGGCAACAGATTCAGGTGCAAACCCTTATTTTTAAATATAATACCTACCTCTATTGCAAACTTTTTTCCGTTTTCTTCTTTCAAATCTCTGATATCTTGAAGCTGCAGACTCATCTGGTTTCTCACTAGTGGTGTAGCCCAGCCCCGTTTTAAAGCACATTACTATTACTAATTAAAGTCTAAATATCATCCGTTGATTACTAGTAAACAATGAAAACTAAATAGAATATGACATGTGTCCTCCAGAACAATATTATGGCCGACCAGTCAGTGACATCATTCTTTATATAAGTCAAAATCCAGCTGGAGTTTGGGGTTATCAAAAGTCACAGGTTGTCAAAATAGAGTCTACACTCAGGTATACATCTATGAGTTGCATTTGATATCCTTAAACCTATAGATTTATAAATATTTACATAAGTATTTGAAGCAACCCCAAATAAAAATTCCAAGGACCACTTGTCGGCCATTAAAAACACTGATAAATGGTCCTTTGAAATTTTTTTACGTTTATTACATAAAATAATTAAATATATGTATTGTTTGCTTCATCCCTTTCTTTATTTTTTTTACTTTCCTTGTAAAACAAATAAATTTATGATCTAACTTGGCCATATCAATCTATACTTCTATTTTTATCATTATTACATGTAATCTATCAATAATGAGTACGTAATTACCTCATTATTAAATTCAGATTACCATTACCGGAGTACAAACAATTATTTACTTTTATTGACTTAATTATTTTTTTTGCTCCATTTAAGCAGGTGATAATCATACCTGGATCATGTTTTTATTCACAATCTACTAAAAAAACTATTTATAGAATTGTATTTGTACTTTCTAAATATTATTCAATCTTTCTTTTACAAGTACAAGTACTTTTCAAAAGACATAGGTAGGTTATCGTTCCTCATATTTTCTGAATGTTATTGTCTTTCTTTTACGAATACTTTTCAAAAGAGATAGGTAAGCTGAATCGTTTTTCATATTTTCTAAATGTTATTCAGTCTTTCGGGTGTAGTGCTTAGGTTTTCACAGAACTTCCTAAAGCTGTTCCTTTTAGCTTTTCTATTTTCCTTGTCAGTGTTTCGCACCCTTCCAGTTCCTGGTGAGTTTTGTTTTTTGAAATGTTCAAAGCTTTTTCAAACCTTCCTAGTAGTTAAACTAGGCCATTTCTGTGATACAAACTGGTTTGCAGAACCTGATTGTAAAACCTGTTGAACATCGATTCCAGTGACATATATAAATAAACTAGAGGTCAATCAGTTAATTTGTATATTGTTACCAATTATGTAATAGGTAGGGACAAAGTACCAATGAATAAATAAACCAAAGGACAGTAAGCTACTAAAAAAATTCAACAAGCTCTACAAACCAGTTTGTGTCACAGAAACTAGTTTAACTACTCTTTCTTATGGCTGAACTATTATATATCTAAAATAGACATTTTTGGGAATATGTATAATATTTATCTCATCAGATTAGAAATTCTCCATTAATCTTTCCAATAATAGAATACATTTATAGAGAATCTATTTTTTGACATTAGTTTATATTGTGTTTTTCATATTTTAAAGTTAAGTTAAAATATGATTATGTAATTTTAATCTTGAAGCTTTGCATAGTGATAATAAAGATACATCGAAATTAAAATAATTTATTTCTTGCCACAATAAAGATACATATAGGTATATCATTATAATATTCATAATATATATCAAAAACTGTAAAAAATGCCATCATGTCATCCAGTTGGAAAGTTAGTCAATAGATATTATTTATCACAATTTAGACTGTTTATTTTAAAAAGGATCATTAAATCAATATAAAATTACAAATCTAAAATCTATCCAAATAATAGTTTATCCTCAGGGCGACAGTCATTAGTCACCTTCTTGAAGGTGAAGGGTGTGTCGAATGGTTATTTTTCCTTCCCCTTCTTGAAAAAATAGGAGCCGCGACTGCTCCGATGTTTAGACGAAGATTCTATTATATGGTAGGAACTGTTTCAGTCTAGAGTGTAACTGGAAGGAGAGTTAAAGTTTAATAAAATATCCATTGACAACTTTTTTGTTGTAAAAATCAATAAAAAGTATTTCAGTGCAAAACTGTTTGTAAATTATATTATTTAAAGGGTATTCAATTGTGTTATGTATTCTCTTCAGTCGCGTGAATTACACTATTATCCACCTTTTCATCATAAGTAGATAATTCAGTACCAGTTGTCAACTCTTCTTTATGACAGTTGACGGTCCAAATGACATTAGCAGAATTTCTCTTGCTAGGTACGTGATTGGTTACGAAATCCGCATTTTTTTCGGGATGTCGACATTTTAACAGACTAAAAAAACCTTTTCGGAAGTTTTTGTTTTTCCAAGCGTAGATCAAGGGATTCATACAGGAATTGGCCATTGCTAAGTTGAAAAATACTTCGTACAGCGTTGCCGAATCCGAGTCTCTTGTAGTTCGAATGTATATTACTATCACGAAATAGGGTAGCCAACATATGGTGAAGCAGCCGAGAATTATTAGTGTTACCTGCAAAAAGTAATATTACAGTTTCCTATAAAATTGTCGTATTTAGTAAAGCGTTTTACCAATAGATATCGAAGAATAAATATATTATTCTAACGCTTTACAACAAAGTTTTCAAAAACAGTGACCGTTCAACTAAGAAGAAAGAACTACTTCCCGGGCTATATGCTCCGACAGACATTGAATTACACTTATGTATGATCTACAAGATTTAACCAACCATTCTGGTTAGGCAATTAGAAGGGACAACATAACTTGCAGACCGGTTTCGGCGTATTTGTGCCTCATCAGTACAAGGTATATTTCCGAGAGCTCAAAGAGCATAATCCCGGACTGAATTTGACACTAAAATCACAATCAATACATGTCTTCCAGTAACGGAAATGTTAAGGTTGTGACAATAGCGACATCTTCACCTCCAACCGGGAAGTATTTGTTTCTTCTTAGTTGAACGGTCACTGTTTTTGAAAAGTATTGACAGACCTTGTATATATAAAAATATTTCTTTCTTTTCTATTATTTTAACAACGTGATATCGGATCTAGGTTAGAGTGCTCATTTATATTTCTTCCGTTCGTCTGTTGGTCCAGGAAGATTATTCCGAAAAACGGGTATGTATCTTTACGATTTGTGAACAATTTGACGGGACTATCAATATTTGTACGGGAATGATTTTAACTTTGCTAAAAATAAACATCGATTGCCTACTTGAAATTGTGTTTATGTTTATTGCAGTGATACAAATTTTAATGGGAATCTCGACACAACAAACTTGTGGCTTAAAATTACTTAAAATTTATTTGGTAGATAATTCGGGTTTTCCCGGATACAAATCAACATTTATGTTGAACACGTGAAATGCATTTTCTTATTATACTAGTTATGCAGGAAATTTAAATATAAATTTTAGAAAAAGTGGAATTTTATTGTTGTTTTGTTACAACAGGAAAAATAAACAAAATCGGTCTAAGTAATTGAGGAATCTAATGCAGGTACCTTTATTTTGGATAAAAAAAATAAACATTGTGAAATCATATTACAAGTTCATGAACTGAATTTTTAAATAACTAAGGAAGAGGTAACCAAAAAATCTGAAAAAATTAATGGGGCTAGTGTTTGAATAGTACTAAGGAATTGCCAAACAAAAATTTTGTACCTCACTCAAAAATACTAAAAAATTCAAAAATGTCTTCAGTATTTATTGAATGCCAGTAGTTCCATTAATTTTTTTAAATTTTTTTGGTCTTCTTTGCCACCTCAGAATTGAAAAAATATAACTTTTTTTAGGTTTTCCTTAAATTTTCGATTTTTTAATATCTTTGGTGAAGGTACAAAAATATTTTATTTGGCTTTTCCTTAGTACTCATTGAACACTAGTACCAATAATCCCTTACTATCCCTTCACCTTTTTGGAAAACTTCATGTGGAATACAAATTCTTTGATAATTTTTCGAGAAGGGGAAGGGAATAATTACATTGCACAAAATCTATACACACTCTGATTGGTGGAAGCCTTTCTGCAGCTAGGCCCTCGTGTGATGGGATATTGTGCAGTTTTATTAAAGGAGAAGAAAGGAAATGGTAATGAAACAATAAAGTTTTGTAAAGGATATTCTGTCAAAAGATACGTTTTTCGATAATTAAAATAAAATTTAACAATGGTGCTTATAATTTGTGAAATTTTAGAAAGTTTATTTATGAAATATCTTTTTTTATATAATGGTATTTACTTCGGTTTAATTTACAAATAATTTCTTATAAAACTATCAAATTTTAAATTTAATTGTTTCCTACATCCTATCATAACCGTTATAAAACACTTAACTGCAGGATGTAAAATGTTTGTTTTGGTAATGTATTTCTTGGAATGTATTAAAAAATATGTTGAACTTCCATCATCAACTGAGCATTGGATTTTATTTTTTCTTTATTTTGGAAATTAATTTTGAAATTTTGATTAATTGATTGAGTCTTTATCAATAACAGAGAGTAAAAAAATGGTTAATATGACCACCTTAACCTATTAAATTATATTTTAAAACAAAATATTGAAAATAGGACTCAATAAAATAAACTATATATATTTTTGGTTCTCTCTGTATAAAATTCCAGTCTTCCAATATCAAATATCGCAAATATGTAGTGATATATTTTGGTTAATTAAAGTTAATGGGTGTCAACTGTTTTAAGTCCAAAAATAAATGTGTACATACGTCATTGATTTGTTTGTAAAATTGAAAAATTTTAGACGGAATAACTATGTTTTTTGAGGTGGCAAAGATGAAAAAATTAATGAGACTAATTAATTGCTAAAAAAACACTAAAAAATTCAAAAATTTTAGAAAAAAACCAAAAAATATTATATTTCTTCAATTTTGAGGTGGCGGAGGTAACCAAAAATTTTGAAAAAACTTTTAGGAGTAGTGTTCAATGAGTACTAAGGAATTGAAAAATTAAAAAAAACGTGAAATAAATTATATTTTATCAATTTTGAAGCGGTAGAGATAGCCAAAAAATCTGAAAAAATTATTGGGACTAGTGTTCAATGAGTACTAAGGAAAATCCATAGAAATATATTTGTACCTTCCCAAAGATATTAAAAAAAGGAAAATTTGAGAAAAACCCAAAAAAAGTTATATATTTTCAATTTTGAGGTGGCGGAGGTAACCAAAAAATTTGGAAAAACTTATGAGAGTAGTGTTCAATGAGCACTAAGGAATTGTCGAAGAAAAATATTTGTACCTCCCCGAAAAATGATAAAAAATCGAAAAATTAAAAAAAACGTGAAATAAATTATATTTTGTCAATTTTGAGGCGGTAGAGATAGCCAAAAATTCTGAAAAAATTATTGGGACTAGTGTTCAATGAGTACTAAGAAAAAGCCAAAAAAATATATTTGCACCTTATTTTAAAAAATGGGAAATTTGAGAAAAAGCCAAAAAAAGTTATATTTTTTCAATTTTGAGGTGGTGGAGCTAACCAAAAAATTTGAAAAAACTTATGGGAGTAGTGTTCAATGAGTACTAAGGAATTGTGGAAGAAAAATACTTGTACCTCCCCGAAAAATAATAAAAAATCGAAAAATTAAAAAAAACGTGAAATAAATTATATTTTGTCAATTTTGAGGCGGTAGAGATAGCCAAGAAATCTGAAAAAATTATTGGGACTAGTGTTCAATGAGTACTAAGGAAAAGCCATAAAAATATATTTGCACCTTCCCCAAAGATATTAAAAAATGGAAAATTTGAGAAAAACCCAAAAAAAGGTATATTTTTTCAATTTTGAGGTGGTGGATCTAGCCAAAAAATTTGAAAAAACTTATGGGAGTAGTGTTCAATGAGCACTAAGGAATTGTCGAAGAAAAATATTTGGACCTCCCCGAAAAATAATAAAAAATCGAAAAATAAAAAAAACGTGAAATAAATTATATTTTGTCAATTTTGAAGGGGTAGAGCTATCTGAAAAAATTATTGGGACTAGTGTTCAATGAGTACTAAGAAAAAGCCAAAAAAATATATTTGCACCTTCCCCAAAGATTAAAAAAAATGGAAAATATGAGAAAAACCCAAAAAAAGTTATATTTTTTCAATTTTGAGGTGGTGGAGCTAACCAAAAAATTTGAAAAAACTTATGGGAGTTGTGTTCAATGAGTACTAAGGAATTGTCGAAGAAAAATATTTGGACCTCCCCGAAAAATTATAAAAAATCAAAAAATTAAAAAAAACGTGAAATAAATTATATTTTGTCAATTTTGAGGCGGTAGAGATAACCAAAAAATCTGAAAAAATTATTGGGACTAGTGTTCAATGAGTACTAAGGAAAAGCCATAGAAATATATTTGCACCTTCCCCAAAGATATTGAAAAATGGAAAATTTGAGAAAAACCCAAAAAAAAGTTATATTTTTTCAATTTTGAGGTGGCGGAGGTAACCAAAAATTTTGAAAAAACTTATGAAAGTAGTGTTCAGTGAGTACTAAGGAATTGTCGAAGAAAAATATTTGTACCTCGCCGAAAAATAATAAAAAATCGAAAATTAAAAAAAAAACGGGAAATAAATTATATTTTGTCAATTTTGAGGCGGTAGAGATAGCCAAAAAATCTGAAAAAATTATTGGGACTAGTGTTCAATGAGTACTAAGGAAAAGCCAAAAATATATATTTGCACCTTCTCCAAAGATATTAAAAAATGGAAAATTTGAGAAAAACCCAAAAAAAGTTATATTTTTTCAATTTTGAGGTGGTGGAGCTAACCAAAAATTTTGAAAAAACTTACGAAAGTAGTGTTCAATGAGTACTAAGGAATTGTCGAAGAAAAATATTTGTACCTCGCCGAAAAATAATAAAAAATCGAAAATTAAAAAAAAACGGGAAATAAATTATATTTTGTCAATTTTGAGGCGGTAGAGATAGCCAAAAAATCTGAAAAAATTATTGGGACTAGTGTTCAATGAGTACTAAGGAAAAGCCAAAAAATATATTTGCACCTTCCCCAAAGATATTAAAAAATGGAAAATTTGAGAAAAACCCAAAAAAAGTTATATTTTTTCAATTTTGAGGTGGTGGAGCTAACCAAAAATTTTGAAAAAACTTATGGGAGTAGTGTTCAATGAGTACTAAGGAATTATCGAAGAAAAATACTTGTACCTCCCCGAAAAATAATAAAAAATCGAAAAATTAAAAAAAAAACGTGAAGTAAATTATATTTTGTCAATTTTGAGGCGGTAGAGATAGCCAAAAAATCTGAAAAAATTATTGGGACTAGTGTTCAATGAATACTAAGGAAAATCCAAAAAAATATATTTGCACCTTCCCCAAAGATATTAAAAAATGGAAAATTTGAGAAAAACCCAAAAAAGTTATATTTTTTCAATTTTGAGGTGGTGGAGCTAACCAAAAATTTTGAAAAAACTTATGAAAGTAGTGTTCAATGAGCACTAAGGAATTGTCGAAGAAAAATATTTGTACCTCGCCGAAAAATAATAAAAAATCGAAAAATTATAAAAAACGTGAAATAAATCATATTTTGTCAATTTTGAGGCAGTAGAGATAGCCAAAAAATCTGAAAAATTTTTTGGGACTAGTGTTCAATGAGTACTAAGGAAAAACCATAGAAATATATTTGCACCTTCCCCAAAGATATTAAAAAATGGAAAATTTGAGAAAAACCCAAAAAAAGTTATATATTTTCAATTTTGAGGTGGCGGAGGTAATCAAAAAATTTGGAAAAACTTATGGGAGTAGTGTTCAATGAGCACTAAGGAATTGTCGAAGAAAAATATTTGTACCTCCCCGAAAAATGATAAAAAATCGAAAAATTAAAAAAAACGTGAAATAAATTATATTTTGTCAATTTTGAGGCGGTAGAGATAGCCAAAAATTCTGAAAAAATTATTGGGACTAGTGTTCAATGAGTACTAAGAAAAAGCCAAAAAAATATATTTGCACCTTATTTTAAAAAATGGAAAATTTGAGAAAAAGCCAAAAAAAGTTATATTTTTTCAATTTTGAGGTGGTGGATCTAGCCAAAAAATTTGAAAAAACTTATGGGAGTAGTGTTCAATGAGCACTAAGGAATTGTCGAAGAAAAATATTTGGACCTCCCCGAAAAATAATAAAAAATCGAAAAATTAAAAAAAACGTGAAATAATTTATATTTTGTCAATTTTGAGGCGTTAGAGATAGCCAAAAAATCTGAAAAATTTATTGGGACCAGTGTTCAATGAGTACTAAGGAAAAGCAAAGAAAATATATTTTACCTTCCCCCTTGATGTTAAAAAAAAAACGAAAATATGAGAAAAACCGAAAAAAAGTTATATTTTTTCAATTTTGAGGTGGCAGAGAAGACCAAAAAAATCTGAAAAAATTAATGGAACTACTGGCATTCAATAAGTACTAAATAATTGTCGAAGAAAAATTATTGTAGCTGCCCAAAAATACTAAAAAAATAAAAAATTTAAGAAAAAAACGTAAAAAAATTAAATTTTTTTAAATTTTAAAGTGACAGTAACCAAAAAATCTGAAAAAAATAATTGTGCTAGTGTTAGAATAGAATTAAGGAACTGTCGAACAATTTTGTATCTCACCCAAAAATACTAAAAAATTAAAAATTTTAAGTTGGTAGAGCTGGCAAAAAAATTTGAAATAATTCATAGAGATAGTGTTCAGTCGGTACCAAGAAACTGCGTAAGAAAATTTTTTAATCTTTCCCCAAAAATACTAAAAAACTGAAAAAAAAATTGCCCCTCTCCACAAAAAAATTCAAGAAAAAATAAAATTCCCACATCTAAAATCATCGGTTAATAATATAACCGATCAATTGATATCAAACTCTCAACATGCTGCAATTGATTAAGTCAAATCTAGTTTGCAATGATACTTCTACCTACATCTCAAGTGTTACATATGGTTGAATCCAATAATGAAACAATATAACAGTCTGATAAATTTGGCAACGTTACAAATTTGGAAAATTCTCTAAATTCTAATTCTAAAAAAAGGAGGTTCTCAATTGAAAGTGTAAATATCAGATTATGTCAGAAAAAGTTTGTTTGACCCACAAAAAAAATTCTCTCAAAATTTCAGCTTGATATCCCAAAAATTGAGATTGCGCATGCTGGGGGGTCCCCTTTCCTATTTAAAATACATTGAAAAAAATTTATTTTTTTCATTATAAATATAAGTAAACATTTTTATTTTTATTTTTTCCTAAACTGGGAAATGGGATGGGAAAAAGTTACGGTGTGTAGAAAAAGGAAAAAAGATAAAATTATTAAACGCCGAGAACAATTTATTTTTTTAATGGGAATTTTTTATTTTATTTTTAAAATAATATTAATATTCCTCGATTTCGAAACTCAATTTTATTTTAGCAAAATATTCAATTTTGTAAACTTTCTTGCTTGAATAAAACACTTATACAATAAATAACTATTATTATATTTAAATTTCAGTATAGAAATTGTGACTTTTATAGTAGCACGTTAATATTAATGTCGAAAAATATATATATTTAACAGTAACTTGAAGAGTTTCTTGAAAGATCTACTGCTCATAAAATTTATCTGAATAATTTCTATAAATATTCGGATAATTTTTGTAATTTTATTTTGATTTTCCAATAATTTTAATGCGTTTTCTTTAACCACTTCCTTTTTGCGGTTATAACGTGAAACGTGATTCCGTTCTTTATATATGATTGTTATGGTTATTCACCTATTTTATGTTATAAATCACCATTACCAACAAAAGTAGATGCATGTTTTGAAAAACGTTTTTTTTTTGTTACAAACAGTTAATTTTTGGTTATAACTGACATTTCTAGTCACTTGAAAGAAATTTTTTTTGAAATTTTGGTTGTGGTCATAAGCTTAGTTAAAAGGGAGCAAGGGAAAGTACTGCCCACCTTAGAAAATCCCTAGACTATTTTTACGAAGCACCACATCTTATTAAATTAATTAATTACTTTCAAAATCATGGATTACCAAAATTCAAAATTAATAAAATAAATATGGAAAGAATTTAAAAAAATGGAGAATTATGTGTTAAAACGTCACATAATTTGGTCTATATACAACCGCTTGGTTGATTATTATGTATTGATTATGTCTTCGTAGCTGAGTCGTATTGAGGTTTGGCTGCGAAAATTATGAATTGTAGGTGTAGTTTATTTAAGAAAAATGATTTTTTTAAAATATTTCTCTTCCAATTATACCACTGCGTTTATAAATTATGATGAAAAAACATGTTTCTACTTGCCTGGAAAGATTTAGAGTGATGCTTCAGTCCGTTAACTCTAATCTTCTTTTGCTGCCCCGAAGCTTCGTGACAAATCCTCGTATAAAGTAAAAACATGGTGGTCCAAATAAATGAAAACATAGGCAACAAAATAAACTGCATATAATTATGAGGAAAAACATTAACCACTTCACAAGTAACCCCTTCACTCCACTCGTTCCAAATAAGCGGTACGAACGCCGCCGAAAACGCCCCTACCCACCCCACGGCGATAAGGGCATAAGCGGTTTTCTTCACCATAAACCTAGCGTAATGCAAGGGATAAACTATAGCTAAGTATCTATCCATTGCTATGAACAACAAGTTGCAAATCGAACTGGAACATGCGAAAGACGTTAAAACGAATCGAAGTAAACATCGAATTTTCACTTCACCAAAACCACTCTTCGTGTAAAATAACATGTGATAAGGTATGGAGACACCCACCATAAGATCACTAACGGCTAAGCTGAATATAAAATAATTCGCTATTAAAGCGGATAATTTTTTGCTCATTAAAATCGTACATAAAGTTAAAGTGTTTCCTAATATAGTTAGTAACGTCGTTCCGATACTGGTGACCATCCACAAAGTGGTACCGCAAAATTGACATGTGGGCATCACTGTTCACTTTTCATTTCCTTCATTTATTTTGTATCACTCGGTTTTTTCGATGTTGTTTTGTGAAAGAACATTTTTTGTGACGTTTACACAACCGACTGTTGTTGTGTTTGAAGTAAGCGCTTCCTCTACTCGTGCTACTATAAACTTGATATTATTCGCGTATCTCAGTGGGTCTTCGTGTGTCGGAAAATATGCATTTCGATTTTTTTTTTACGTTGAAACGACAAACGGATAGTAGAGGCGATGCTTTTGTACGAAGTGGTACCGGGCGGTGTGAAATTTAAGAACTATCTTTATCAGAAAAAAATTGTTCAATTACTATACAGGGTTTTCCCAGGACTTTCTACCAAAAACTTGGGAGATGATAAAGAGAGTAATTTTTCCTTACGCACTTCGTTAACGAACTATAGGGCTCTAAAGTTTGGAATTAAAAATGTTTTTTATTTATAATTTTTAAATGGCTCAGGGGTCATCCATAAGTTACGTCACACGTTAAAGGGGGGGGGGAGGGTATCACCGGTATGTACCAAAATCTTGGAAGATGATAGACTAAAAATAATTATAGTACTTCATATAAAATTTTTTCCTCGCTCCCTTCGTTAACTGTAACTGTAGCTGTAGGGCTCTAAAGTTTGGAATTAAAAATGGTTTTTTATTTATAATTTTTAAATGGCTCTCAATTATGGTGTTTATGAACTGTTAAAATTTCACACATTTTTCAATTTAATAATTATAAATAAATAACCATTTTTTTTTAATTTCCCAACTTAACGTTTTTGGTACGAAATCCTGGGAAACCCTGTATAGGTTTAGGCGACTAGGTACTAATGAGTCAGTATCGAGTATACGATATTTGCTGCTGACATCACCATTTTGGAATTGTCATTTTCTTCATTTTTAGTGTCCCACCATTCTCTAAATAGAATTTAAAATTTTTTTCATTCAAATTTCCATACAAACGAAATATTGGGTTACGAAAGAAAATATTTTCAGCCCCCAATATAAAAACGATATAAGAAAAAAATTGCCCAATTTCCCCCCTTCTATCCTAAATAATCATTTGATGTTGCGCTTTTTCGAATTAATTTAAAAATTACACAACGATCGAAGCTACTCAACCTAATGAGAATAAAAAGCACTTGATTGTAATTAAATTTCCATTTTTCAGTATAAAACGTTTTTTTTTTTTTTTCGTGTATAAATGTGGGAGGGGGGTGTTTAGAGTATTAAGTTAGGAGAGTAGGTCGATCAATAATATAGTGTCTATCAAAATTCAATTAACCGTATATCTAAACAAAGATATTTAATTATGAAGTTCCTTATCTGCGATTTTCGTTTTATCGGGATTAATAGTTGCGATATCATGATATTTTGACGTGATATTTGTGTGTACCGAGCTACACTTATCCATTTTCGCTACCGGTAACAAATCCTTATTACACACAGTGGCTTACTGCAAACGCAAAATCTGCAAAAATGAACATATTTTAGGAAAACTGAAGATGGTTTACACTACCACTACACCAACACTTTCACTTTATACTATCTTACGATAACGAACTTGTATTCTTCAGAGGTTATAGAAACGCGCTTAAGAAAGTGTAAAGTGTTGGTGTAGTAGTAGTGTAAACAGTGTTCAGTGTCAAGTAACGCCAACGGTTCCAGAATTCCCAACTTAATTTTAGAAATAAAATTTTTAAATTGTGACAGCTCCGACCCTGGCCTTTGATCAGGGTAAAGCGAAATTGTCTTTTGAATCCCTTAGGGCGACTCTTTCACTTCATAGAAATTTAAGTATGAGTATTTTTTTTTTCGTTTTTCTTATTCAACTTTATTATTATAAGGTCTAACGATTTATCCATCAAAATCGGACTTTTGCTTCGAAAGATATGGCAGTTTTTTTTAACTGTAGCCCCTCTTCTAAATTTCGCCGTACGCCAATGTTTTTCGGGTATCGTGTGGGTGTTTGCGTTAGAAGGCGTTGTGTGATTGTCTGTTTGTGTATCTAACCTTAAAATTTTCTAATCGCTTGGCCCGTATTTTCGATTCCTACAAAAAAAATAGAAAAACTAATTTGCGAAAAATCTAGATACGCAAATTGTGACAGATAAAATACGCGAAATGTTTAATAAATAATAAAAGCATCGATACCGAAGAATTAATATCGGTTAATGAGTATTCCATAAATATCGTTTTAATACAGTGGGATTTGTAAAACCAACAATATATTTTTTTTAATATCTCTCCATAACCAACAAATAATATCAAAAGAAAAAGTACCGGCAATATCAATCAATGTAGGTGTTTATTTTTTTTTATTACTTCGATGCGTAGAATATCGGAAAATCCAATAAAATTGTAGGCGACCTGATAGATACGATCATTTTATTGGTTCTTATAATATATTATGTAAAAAATTGATATATCTAATTAAAATCGGTCATTTTCAATACTTATCCTACCAAAAGTAAGTCCAACACAAGCTCATGTGGTTTGGTCTTTTTCAGTCGTCGGATATAGATATATTTCTTTACCTCTACTATATTTTTGTTGTATGAAAAATAAACAGTAGTCGCTGTTCAGTACAAATGAAATTAAAATGGTACCACCTCGGAGCTATACTGGTACGTCCCTGATCATAGTTAGGTGCCAATCTTGCTTTGGAATTGTCATAAACTCAACAATATCTCATTAAATGTAGGACCACCTTGTATGTATGTATATTGGGGGGAAATTCACTGAGACCTAATATATCTATTGTGTCCCCTTACTTCTTAGTTCCTGAGGAAAGTCTCGAAGACTTGTAGCTCCTTCAGTCATATTCCCCGGAGGAATTTTAGGATATCTGCAGGCTTTAACTTAGGTAAATGTCCCTCTCCTAGGATTCTGAATTGCTGTGCTACTCGCAAGTATGTGGATGGGGGTCTACAAAATCTACATTCTTCTTCCTCCACTATTTTGAGCTTTTTCAGGTGCCCTATCAGACGACATTGTCCCGTTAGGATCCCTGTTAAAATTTTTGCGCCCCCTTACTTCTACTTAGTTCCTAAGGAAAGTCTCAGAGACTAGTAGCTCCTTTAGTCCCATTTCACGGAATTTTAGGATATCTGTAGGCTTTAACTTAGGTAAATGTCCCTCTTCTATCCAGTAATCTCCTAGGCGTTGTGCCGTAGGATTCCAAATTGCTGTGCAATTCGCAAGTATGTGGATGAACGTTTCTTCTTCCTCCACTATTTTGAGCTTTTATAGGTGCCCATTCATAAGAGTTTTACTTTGACTTATGCATTCGTCAGATCTCAACAGGTTGTAGTCACCCAGAAGAATCTTTGATTGCCTAAGTCCTACTAGATTTTTCCAATGGTCAGATCTTCTCTTTTTTCGGCTTTGCCTATTTCTTCCAATATTACATTGGAGCAGATACCGCAAAAGGGTACCGGTCCCCAAAAGGGTGTTTCAGTCCCACTCTTGCTAGTTCATCTGCTATTTCATTTCCTTTTATTCCTGGAATCCACAGTAAGGGACTATATTGCTCTCGCCTATTTTATTGAGCTTGCCAAGACATTCCACAGCATTTTGGAACTGATTACACAAGAGCTCAGTGCTTTAATGGCTGCTTGACTATCCGACATTATGATAATCCTTTGCCTTCTTTATAAATATTGAACTAGGCACACTTTCTTATTTCCGCTTGAAAGATACTTGGGGGTTTTCCTAATCTTTCAGATTGTTTGGTTCCTGGCCCTTACACTCCTATCCCAGTTCCTTCATGTTGCTTAATTCCGTAACGAATCTTGTGGCATGTCCCAGGTTTTCTAATTTCTAGGAAGTAGGGAGGTGGTTTTTTTTAATGATTCCCCCTCTACTTAGTCTGTATCTTGTTCTTTCTGCAACATTTTCCACCACCACCATATGTAGTGGTGTGAGGTTGAGAATCACTTCCATGGGACGTTCTAATTGCTCCTGTAATGCACATACAGGCTAGTCTTTGAATTTTGGAGAGGTTTTATCTCGTCGTCAAAAGGCTAGTTCTACTCCATACGTGATAATTGGTCTCACTATGGCAGTGTACATCCAGCTTAGGATATTTGGGTTACTACCCCAGATTCCTGCACACCATTAGAGCCATTTTTGCTTTGTATATAATATCCTTTTCGTGTTTGTTCCACAAGAGTTTACTGTCTAGAGTCAAACCTAGATACTTGACTTCTCTTCTCCATTCAACCTCGCTCCCATCAAGTTTAATGGTATTGAGGTTGAGTTTTCTTTTCTTAGTGAAGGCTATTCAGTTTTGGTGGGGTTGATGTCCCACTTGCCTACACCAGCTATTTGTATAGTTCAGACCCTTTTGTACGATGTCACAAAGGGTGTTTTCGAATTTTCCCCTGGAAGGTCAACACAGGAGTTCGTCAACCGTCTGGCTCCACATTAATGGGGATGCTACTCTTCCTTGTGGACATCCTCTGGTTGTACAGATGGAGACAATGTCTAGGACCATCTTGAAGCTATACTGATCTAATGCAAAAACAATAATTAAAATCGGTTCTTAAAAAAAGAACTTTTGCCCGAGCATACATAAAAAAATATATACCCTTCAAGTTGGGAACCTCCTTTTTTTTAAAAGTGAAAAAAATTCTAAAATTTTGGGATGAAATACTCCAAATACTGACTGCGCTTCGTATATTCCTTATACATTTTTATTATTGTTATTTTAACCTACATAAAGTTTCTTGTAACTAGTAGATATTTTGTACTGACAACTCAGAAGTGATGTAAATATTGTTGGGAAGGGTAGTATGCAAGGACGAAGGATATGATGATGATAGACATAATATAAATGATATGCAAACAATCCAATGTTCGTTTACGCTATCCTGTATTAAAAAAAGGGTTTAATCCCCCTTATCTGTCACTGAACGTGTCAATTGTCACGTTGGTAAGATTACTTGATTATTTATGCATATTATATATTTCGCGATTAAAAAATTATGATTTCATGATACAAAAATCTTAATTCAACTTCGGGCAATTATTTGGTAGGTAAAGTTTGTCGCCATCACTTTTAGCATTTTTATACCCGTCGTAATAATTTGAAGAGGGTACAGAATAAAATTGATTGCTTGAAAAATATTTTCACAATCTGACCCTGTCTTCAAGACTTCCTCACATTAGTTAGCATATTTTTTACGTATACACATGGTATTGTATTGTTGCAGTCATCTAATGCCCTCGTTACAGCAGAGGAGTAGTTGTTTCTGATTCGTACAGCTGATTATTTTTTGAAATCCCTTTTTTTCACAAATTTCGTTTAGTTTGTTGATAAAATTGTTAAAATTTTGTCGCCGAACGTTATTGCATCCTCCTTTATATATTGTCGATGCTACTGATAAATTTTTGTTGAATTAAAAACGCAATTTTTTCTTGCTCTGTAACTGACAGACAGGCTTTTATTTTGTTGATATCAGCAAACATAAAATTCCACATGCCAGCATTTTTATCTTTATACCGAGGTTAATAATTTATCATCCATAATATGTATAGCCGATACAAAATTTATTTTCAAATACTTCTAATTTTATACAAAGGTTTCATCTCTAAAAGTTTAATTTTTCTTCTTGTTATTGTAGATTCAATATAACCGCAACTTTACATGGCGGGAAAAAGGGAACTAGTTGTTCGTTGCTTTATAACCTCACTTTCTTCCAAAAGTTTTTTGAGGTTACCTCAAACAATGACAAAGAATGTGAGGTTATATAACAATCAGTTGTTTTTTAATAATTTTATACCACAAATTTATTAATTTTTGCCAAAAAATTGATTTGTAACACTATTTTTCAGGGTATTTTCCGGTTAGCGTGTGAAAACGTATTGAAGGTGATGAGAAAAGGCAGAGAAACGCTGTTGACTTTATTGGAAGCCTTCGTTTACGATCCCCTGATCGATTGGACTGTCGGAGGTGAAGTTTTGGCCGGAACAACTTTCGGAGCCATGAACACTGACATGACATCCAAACAGAGCAAGAAGGAATTGGAAAGGGAAGTGACATTATCGATGTTTAACGTTAGATGTACCGAAATGAAGGCTGAATGGAACGAAAATAAGTAAGTTTTGTTTTAATATTCTATAATAATAATGCTATTTTTATGTTTTCGTAATGAAAAAGAATCATAGCGAAGGATTTCTTCACGACACGTATCGATTTGAAAAACTGTCTATGTTACCGACCAAAATCGTCAAATTGACAGGACATTCGGTATATGACTTTAATAAACTGCATGGTAATCATTTTTGACGCCTAGATAACATTTTTGGAATGCATGCTTTGGAGGTATCTTAATTGTCGTTAAAAATAACTGTAAAGTAGTTCAAATGAACGAAAATCTGTATTCATTTTTTCAAGTCTTCAAGGCAGATACTGTGCATAAATAATTGTTATAAAAACACTAAAACTTATTTTTTTTCATTGCAGAGAAGAAATTTTGAACGAAATACCGAATCTAATAAAGAACCTCAACGATTACCTGGAATTGAACATAAAAATAGCCGACATGGAAGACAAACTCCAAGATCTACATCAACAATTAGCTCTAGTTAAAGAAGCCGAAGCTCAAGGTCTTCACAACCACGCTCTATATTCGCTACCGTCACATTTCGACGCCTACCATAAATCCCAAGCTTCAGTAAATAACGCAAAAACCGAGCTACGCAATATTGTTACAGAATGCGAAGAACATACCAAGATATATTCCAATTTATTGGTACTATACGACTCTCAACAATTTTCCCAATGGTTAATGGATACAAAATTGAACGTTAACGAAGATAACATGAGAATATTCGACTTGGTGAAAGAATTTTTACACAACGCCGGTAAAAACGATCTAATAACCCAATGCGAACATTCAGAACAAGAAGTTTATCAATTACTACAACATTTAAATATATCAATAAGAAAATGTTTGCAGTTGTATCAAAATTACTTTTCGATACTATCCCAATGTCCTAAATCTTATCAGGAATCGCACAGGGTTAATATGTATAAAAAATGGTCGAAATTCCTGCTGGAAACGAACAATTACACAAGCTGTGACGTAATATACGAACAAATGAGGGAATTCTTAGATCCACCTACTATATTACATCCGCAAGTCGTAACCGTTGCTTACAACTTGGAATCTATTTACAAAGAAAATCATATGCAAGTCAATAAATTATTCGGGGATTTAGAAGCAAAAGATCCCAACGATTCTTTGGAAAAAGTTTACAACAACGCTAAAACAGGAATTAACACTTTTATCAACATGGAAAAAGGAGCTGTTAACGCTTTAGAATTCGTCATAGCCAGCGAACTGGTGCTTCTTAACAGAAACCTTTTAACCCTTGAAATCGCCGCCCAACGCAGCGGTGATTGGTTAATTAAACTCACATCCCGCGACGGCGATTGGTTTTTGGACGATCTCCTACTTCACAGTACCAAAGCCGTCGAGATGATCAGCAACTTACCTTCATCGAAGCAAAACTACAACGAAAATTTCATTAAAATTTTGGGCGGCATCAGAATTGCCAGTAATATATACAAAGGTCTTTACGATTTGAATTTTAATTTTCACACTATTATACTTCCCGAATCCATGAAGAAGATCCAAGCGGAAGAACCTTCGGTGTTTGAGCTGATCAACGATTTGAATAGAGTGGTGGGAGATATTGGAGTCCCCATTCCTGATATGATAGCGCAGCTGGAGAAGTTACTAACTTGTGTTTTGATGCAGATGGATTATAACGTAAGTACCTCTAATAAATAGAAGTCCAGATATATTTAAATTACACTTACTAGGGATCCTATATAATTTGAATTTAATGTCCTATTGACTGCGCCAGTTTATTTATATCTTGTCAATTGTCTTGTACACGATGTTACTTACACGCAACACTTTTAAAAATTCATTTCTACTTTCAGAACACCTATGAATACATCTTGGAACGCGTAGAATTCACGAAAAAGCAATTCATGTCGCTAATACCGAACCAATCGGGAACTCTTAGTCAAGGAAAAATGCTCTTAATGGGATTCAATGGTTTATTCGATAAACTGTCGCAAGAAATAACAAACTTGACAAACACCCTAGGGAATATCGATATACCGAAATCTTGGAAGAGACTTGATCATGTAAAAGAAGCAAGAAATATAGCGCCGCACATATTTAACTCAAAAGTTCGAGTGATATTAGAAGACATATTTTTCCTAAAAAGACTAAAAGCAATCGTGGAATTTTTCACTCTGGTGCAAGAAATGTGTCAATCCTTAAAAGGCATCGGCTCCGGTATAATTTTTAACGATGAACAACTGACCAAACCAGTTAAGCAATTTATAGCTGAATTTATATCGAGAAAACTATTAGGAATTTTACCGGAAATCGTAACATACGCCGTATGTTACTTACTACAAAATTTAGGCTTGGACGTAACCCACGAAATCGAACAAAAAGACATCGGAGCCGAAAGCAAAGTCCCTCTAGACGAACTGTATACCAAAGCTTGGAATATTCTTCTTAAAGACGGTACTTTTTCCCAAAACATTCTCTCGCAAGCTTCTAGTTTGGAAACCAATTTAAAATTAGCATGGGAAAAAATACAAGAACCTAAAAAGATCGATCAAAAACTTAACATACTACAATCCACTACTCTAAGATTACAAGGTCAATTGGCAGTACATAACATGATGTTCGACGAAATTCTACAACTGCAACAATTTTCTTCAGTAAGATCTAAATTCACCATCGACATTCAAAGTGAAGTTACAAATTTACAAAGCATCTATAGACAGTTAGTAGAAGTGAAAAACAACCAAAATAAGTTGATAGAACAAGCGGATCAAAGATTAAATTGGGCCAAAGGAGCTAACCCTAATTTCGTCGAAATATCAGCAGCGTTCGAAAGCGCCGTCGACAATAGAAACTCCCATTTAGATCTGTCTTTAAAAATAGCCAATCATATTCTATCTTCTTATAACACCGTCTTAAAACACGAACTATTAAGAACTACCACTTCGGAAGTAACTAAAGATCAAGACAAAAGGTTTTTAAAAGCTTACGAAACCTGGAGAATGGCCTGTCAATATATAGATTCGAAAATCGAGTCTTTACTACCATCAGAAGAAAGTATTTTAAAAATGCTAACGCCGGAGCTAGTCAACGATTCTAAATGGTTGCAAAAAGTATCCGAAAGTTTAACCGAAACTATAACGAAAGCGCAGAAAGAATTAAAAGATAAAAGAGAAGCTAGTTTCACCGATAACGACAATTTAATCTCCATAATGGACAATTTCAAAGCGATCTATAACATACACGGAAAACTTATATCGGACGTAAAAGGTTTGATGAAAACCATGACGAAAATAGAAGATTACACTGTTGCCACGCAATACTTTATCCAAGAATACAAACAATACATCGATCACTTTTCGACTTTGTTCACACAGTTTAAAAAAGAATCGAGTAAAGAAGAGATAAAAGATTTGTTGAATCATTTGGATTACATAAGAGATCACACGGAAAATATCTACGAGAATTTACTTAATTTAGAATCGGCTCAGAAACGAGCGCAGTTGATCAAACAGAAGTGCTCGAACGAGAGCTCCGATAAATTGATTCCTCAGAAACAGGAGAGTACGTCGAAAGGACAACAGAGGAACGCGTATGCGGTTAACGTGTGGCGTCGAGTTAAAATGAAGCTGGAAGGAAGAGATCCGGATCCGGGCAGGAAAAGCTCTGTGCAAGAACAAGTGAGTATTCAGTTTTTGTTTAGTCTGGTACTGTTGACATTTTTTTCTTTTGTTGGACAAATAAGGTTAGACTTTTTGAATTTACCGCGTAGTAATTTCAAATGCAACGCTGCTCCCGTCAACTGTCATCTATTTATAGCCTACTGTCAAATTTTGAACGATCTGCGTCATTTGGTTTGTGTTTGATAGCCATTGTCAAAACCAAAGTAAGGTTTGGTAAATACTATGCACCATCAATTCCAATTGTCAATAAGTAGCGGTCGTACCAGTACAAATGGCGTCTGTTGGAAAATGGTAGTGTTTGTGTATTTTTTTGACACTTTGTATTTTATTTTTAACTAGTAGTTGTCAATATTTGTCATTCTTAATTTTGAGACAGATTGTCAAAGTATATTGAAAAATATAAGTTTTTAAAAGATATCATCAACTCTTTGTATATTTTCAACTTCGCAACTAACTCCGGACCTTGAGGCGTATCAATTCACCGGTTAGGTGCTTTGTACGCTACATATTTTGGCGACCGTGACAGGACTATGGAGAAGGTTTTGAAAGCTGTAACCACATATCGAACTTCGTTCGAACGATTATATGAAGAGTCGATGAAACTATTATTGGACCCGAATCATGACATTGATGATCTACATGGAAATCTTAAAGTTTTGGATCAGAAGATAGAAATCATAATGGAACTTGATAAGCAAATGTTGAACCTGATGTTAGACGATGATACGACTGCCGAGGACATTGATGCTGAAACTTCTAGAGCGGATGAAATATTAGGGAAGTATAATAGACTTAAGGCTAAAGTAGAAAGAAGTTTGAATAAGGATGCTTTATCTGAATTATCTAACTCAAATCATTCGTGTCATAGCAAACGTAGAGTGAAATTGCCATTGATAGAACTTTGATGGTGATATAAAATATTGGTTATCATTCTGGAGCCAATTTAAACGCATACATGAAGATGAATTTATACCCACCGAGGACAAATTTCAATACCTTATTCAAGCAACTTCTATAAAATCACGTGCTCGTCAACTTGTTGAAATTTATCCTCCAACCAAAGAAAATTACCCAAAGGTCATCGAGTGTTTGAAATCCCGCTTTGGTAGGGACGATTTATTGGTTGAATTTTATGTGAGACAACTTTTAAAATTGATTTTAAATAATTTTAACTCGAAATCCAAACTCAGTTATCTGTATGATCAAATCGAATCACAATTACGATCACTTGAAACTTTGGGAGTAAATTTCGATACCTGTGCAGCAATGCTTTATCCACTTGTCGAATCATGTTTACCAGAAAGTTTACTGAGGGTATGGCAGCGCAGTGAAAAATACGATGTATCATTATTTTCGAAAAATCGATTAGATTTATTAATGAATTTTCTCAAAAAAGAAGTTGAAAACGAAGAAAGAATTTCATTGGCAATATCTGGTTTTGGCAATGAAAATAGAAAGCAAGGAGAAAATCAATCAAAATTACCTTCTGTATCTACTGCATCCGGATTATTTAACAAAAATAAATGTCCCAAATGTATTTTCTGCAAGAAATTGCATCTTTCTTCAGATTGTGACGACGATGAGATGAAAAAGCTATCATTTGATGAGAAAAGGAAGGTATTGATTGATCACGGTAGATGTTATTTATGCCTGAGATTTGGACACCTAGCTAGAAAATGTAAAATAGATATTAGGTGTTCTGAATGTAACGAGAAACATGCTACTCTCATGTGTTCTAAGAAAAAACCTCTGTTAGAATCAAATATTTTAACCACGAATGATGCTTCTGGGATTGTTGATAATTTATCAAACACCACGTATCACAATGAAATTATCCTTCAAACACTTGTTGTGCAGCTAAGCAGTAATTTTAAAACTCGATTGGTTAGAGCAATAATTGATACTGGATCACAACGATCATATATTGTGAAACACGTTGCGATTGAAATGGGATACGAAGCTTTGGGTTCAGAACAATTAATTCATGCTCTATTTGGAGGAACAAATTCGGAAACTAGCCATCATAATCGATATCGAATTACTCTGAAAAATTTGAACGAGAAGTATATTTGTAACTTTGATGCTCTTGATCAACCATTGATTTGTAGTCACGTCGCTTCCATATCAGAAGGTCCGTGGATGAACGAACTTCATCAATTAGGTGTTTCGATCTCAGATAAGAACGACGGTCCAATAGAAATTTTAATCGGAGCTGATATTACAGGAAAACTTTTTACTGGGAAACGATATTCTCTGCAATGTGGATTGATAGCAATTGAAACTCTTTTGGGTTGGGTCCTAATGGGAAAAATTCCCAGAGACCATTATAGAAATTCATATGCTTCTTCAATGTTGGTTTCTTCTTTTTTCTGCAATAATGATATCTCACATTTGTGGGACTTGGAAAAGTTGGGTATTACGGATCCTGAAAAACGAAATCAGCGAAAGAAGATAGAAGAAGATACAATGGAAAATTTCCTAGAGTCGATTTGTATCAATAGTGAAGGAAGATATGAAGTAGGTTTGACTTGGATTGATGGACATCCTCCAATTGTTAATAATTTCGATATGGCCAAAAAACGACTAGGTAATCTTATTAAGAAATTAGAAAAAGATGGTTATTATGATACATATGATAAAACTATAAGTGAATGGAAGGACGAGGGCGTAATTGAAGAAATATCTCCAATTGATAAGGAGATTGGTTTCTATTTGCCACATCGACATGTGGTAAAATTAAATAGTGTCACTACTAAATTAAGGCCTGTTTTCGACGCATCTGCTAGGGATAGAAATCAGGTTTCCTTGAATCATTGCTTAGAAAAAGGAATAAATTTTATCGAACTCATTCCATCGATTCTTATTAGATTTAGACTCCATAAGATTGGTGTTGTATCAGACATCAGAAAAGCGTTCTTACAAATAAGTTTGAATGAAAACGGTCGTGATTTCTTAAGATTCTTATGGTTTGATAAGAAAGGTAGTTTGAAATGTTATCGTCATGCAAGAGTTGTTTTCGGAGTTACTTCTAGTCCTTTTTTACTGGCAGCAGTAATTAAATATCATTTAGAAAAGGCTCTTGAACAGCCGGAAGGATATTTGAAATTTTCTAATTGGGTGATAACAAAATTGATAAATAGCTTTTACGTAGATAACTGTGTGACCAGTGTTGATAATGAAAAAGATCTCAATGAATTTATTTTGGAATCCACTCAACTGATGCTAGAAGGTAAATTTGATCTTCGAGGGTGGGAGCATACTATGACTAATAAATCAACAGAAAATAGTGATGAGAATTTCACTACTGTTTTAGGCCTTCGTTGGAACAAAGAGACAGATACTCTTCAAATGAATTTCGATCCTTTCAGGAATATTAATACAGATATGATCACAAAAAGAATAATTCTTTCTTTAACACAACGTCTTTTCGATCCTGTTGGTTTTTGTTGTCCAGTTATAATTTTTCCTCGATTATTGATTCAGAAATCATGGGATTTAAAGTTATCATGGGATGCGAAAGTTCCTGAAAATATGAAAGACGACTTCCTATCGTGGTTAAAATGGAAATTTAACCCTCCTGGATCTCCTTGGTGGGGCGGATGGTGGGAGCGTCTGATAGGCATATTGAAACAGCTGTTAAAGAAACAACTTGGAAAAGCTTGTCTGACCTATGAAGAGCTTTTTTCAGTTATATGCGAATGTGAATCAGTAATAAATTCACGGCCCCTCACCTATATTACAGACACGAAAAATGAATTACTTGTTCTAACCCCGTCTATGTTTCTTCAAGATGTCAAGGAAATCGGGACACCTTGTATGGACGAAATTGATGCCACATCTCTTAAAAGGCATCTGAGATACATTCAGAAGATAAGAATTAATTTAAGAAAAAGATTTAGAGAAGAATACCTGAGCCAGCTAGTTTTGCACATGAAAAGAAAAACATCCAGAGAAGTTATTAAAGGAGACATTGTGATTATCGAAAACGAACATTTGAAGAGACTTGATTGGCCTTTGGGTATAGTAGAAGATATTTTTCCCGGAAAAGATGGAAAAATTCGTCTGGTGAAAGTTCGTACTTCAACGGGTTCTTTGATGAGACCCATTCAAAGACTTTACCCCCTTGAAATCGAGACCGAAGAACATACTTCGGTGAGATGTGAACTGCAAAAAAGACACTTAGAAAGGTTAGATATTGAGAACGAACAGCCTAAGTCCAATACTTCTGAAGAAGACTCAACGATGAGGGAAAGAAAAATAACTACCGTTAGGGAAAGCAGAACCCCAATTGTTACAAGATATGGAAGACAAGTTAAGCCCCCGTCGAGATTTGAGTCGTAGATTTTCCTAAGAAGTTGTGCCACTTGGAAGCATGGCACAAGGTGGGAGTATGTTGGAAAATGCTAGTGTTTGTGTATTTTTTTGACACTTTGTATTTTATTTTTAACTAGTAGTTGTCAATATTTGTCATTCTTAATTTTGAGACAGATTGTCAAAGTATATTGAAAAATATAAGTTTTTAAAAGATATCATCAACTCTTTGTATATTTTCAACTTCGCAACTAACTCCGGACCTTGAGGCGTATCAATTCACCGGTTAGGTGCTTTGTACGCTACAGCGTCCAACGTTCAGGTTGTCACGCTAGAAATCGTCGATAAGGATATTATTCAAAGCTCTTGTACAGATTCGATATTAATTTGAAGCAGAAACGACCGCAAATGGCAAAGAAAAAATAGTTGTTTCTTCAAATAATGCTCGGGTTCACAAGCTTGTAGTTATGATGGCAAAAATCCATAAATGCTACCCTATCTTAACAAATTCCCCAAATTTAGACACCTGCGACTATTTCCTGTTTCCAAACTGTTCACTGTAGTTAAAATTCAGGTTGTTTGCTGTCAAACTAAATGACGTAGCCTGCTAAAAATTTGACAGTTGACGTAGCGGTGTGGTATTTGAAGGGATTGCGTGGGATTCCAAAAATAAGCTTATATTTTTTTGGAAATTTGGATTCTAACAAATTAAAAATGAGACTATTTAAGGGTTCAAGTGACTGTTTTAATGTTATGTATTGATTGATTGTAAAAATGTGTTTTTAGGTGGAATATGTAATACACGAGGCAACGAATTTGGACAACCTTGCTTTATTGTATGAGGGCTGGACTCCATGGGTGTGAGACAACAACACTACAGAGTAAGGCAGTAATTACTGCCGCCTGGATCTCCTTCGGTTCTACTAGTAGAGCTCCGCAAGCTTGGGTTGCGGCAAATGTGGAAAAAGCAGTATCTCCATCTAATTATACTTGCTTAACCGAATCAAGTTGCTTAGTTTTATTGTTTTTGCAAGAGATTAAAAATCATCATCAATCTACTGAAAGAGATCAAAAATGTTCACAAAAAAAAAAAGAACGGTTTTTTGCAACATCGGTAAAACTTTGCTGTTTGCACTATCGTAGCAAAGCGTGTTTCAAAACAAATGCTGCTTTTTATTTTATTGTCCAAGGTGACAAATAAAAAAATAAGTTCTGTCAAAGGTGACAGATCAAGTGTCAATATGAAGTTGTTTAAATTTAAAAAAAATGACGAAATAATTGTCGGTTTACAAAATCTTGAGTTGACTTTTTACTTATGTTCATCTTTCATTTTATATTCTTCTTTTTCTTTTCAACCGTATCTCGCGCAAAGTATTTCCACTCTCTTCATATATACTATCTATATTATATAATATTAAATTGCTTCTGGCTTTGTTCGCATGTAAAAGTATTTTGAATAAACCGGGTGAATCAAAATCTGTCGACATGAAAAATGACATTTATAAAATTTATTTTCGGTGTAAAAGCCACATGGTGCGCTTTTACATTAATTTCATTTGCAAGGGCCAAAAATTAATTTTGAAATTGTCGACGTCGTTTATTTTGGCTCCATATTAGTGTAGGTCGCCTACTATTTTATTTCGTGCAGAATTTCTTCTTTTTGTTGTTTAAAACTAAACCAATTTAATTGCTTTTCTAATTTCTATATTTTACTGTAGAAATAAAGACAGCTTGATATATCTTTAATTCACAGATTTCTACTGGCTGTTTCACCAAATTACGTCAGCTTTGAGGTTAAGTACGATTGTGTTGGCACAATTGGCTCAATGAATTCGAAGATTTGTTCCAACAGATGACAATATCGGTCAAAAACTGTCGGTAGTTCCCCCAAAGCGACGCTTAACCTTTTGTTCAAGAAAACAGGTTTCTACAGGCTTTCCCATCTAATTAAGACCATTTTGTGGTTGATTATGTTTGTGTCAACCCTATTGGTTCAATGTATTGAAATATTTGTTGCAACTAACAATAAAATCAATCAAAAACTGTCTGTAATTCCCCCATAGCGACATTTCCTTTTTTGTTCAAGTTAACAGATTTCTACAGGCTATTTGATCAAATTAAGACAGTTTTAGGGTTAAATACGATTGTGTCGACACAATTGGCTCAATGAATTCGAAGATTTGTTCTAACAGACGAAAAAATCGGTCAAAAACTGTCGGTAGTTCCCCCAAAGCGACGCTTAACCTTTTGTTCGAGAAAACAGGTTTCTACATCTAATTACGACCATTTTGGTGTTAAGTATGATTGTGTCGACCCTATTGGTTCAATGTATTGAAATATTTGTTGCAACTAACAATAAAATCAATCAAAAACTGTCTGTAATTCCCCCATAGCGACATTTCCTTTTTTGTTCAAGTTAACAGATTTCTACAGGCTATTTGATCAAATTAAGACAGTTTTGGGGTTAATTACGATTGTGTTGGCACAATTGGCTCAATGAATTCGAAGATTTGTTCCAACAGACGATAAAATCGGTCAAAACTGTCGGTAGTTCCCCCAAAGCGACGCTTAACCTTTTGTTCGAGAAAACAGGTTTCTACAGGTTTTCCCATCTAATTAAGACCATTTTGTGGTTGATTATGTTTGCGTTAACCCTATTGGTTCAATGTATTGAAATATTTGTTGCAACTAACAATAAAATCAATCAAAAACTGTCTGTAATTCCCCCATAGCGACATTTCCTTTTTTGTTCAAGTTAACAGATTTCTACAGGCTATTTGATCAAATTAAGACAGTTTTAGGGTTAAATACGATTGTGTGGACACAATTGGCTCAATGAATTCGAAGATTTGTTCTAACAGACGAAAAAATCGGTCAAAAACTGTCGGTAGTTCCCCCAAAGCGACGCTTAACCTTTTGTTCGAGAAAACAGGTTTCTACATCTAATTACGACCATTTTGGTGTTAAGTATGATTGTGTCGACCCTATTGGTTCAATGTATTGAAATATTTGTTGCAACTAACAATAAAATCAATCAAAAACTGTCTGTAATTCCCCCATAGCGACATTTCCTTTTTTGTTCAAGTTAACAGATTTCTACAGGCTATTTGATCAAATTAAGACAGTTTTGGGGTTAATTACGATTGTGTTGGCACAATTGGCTCAATGAATTCGAAGATTTGTTCCAACAGACGATAAAATCGGTCAAAACTGTCGGTAGTTCCCCCAAAGCGACGCTTAACCTTTTGTTCAAGAAAACAGGTTTCTACAGGCTTTCCCATCTAATTAAGACCATTTTGTGGTTGATTATGTTTGTGTCGACCCTATTGGTTCAATAATTTGAAATATTTGTTGCAACTAACAATAAAAGCAATCAAAAACTGTCTGTAATTCCCCAATAGTGACATTTTCTTTTTTGTTTAAGTTAACAGATTTCTTCAGGCTATTTGATCAAATTAAGATAGTTTTGGGGTTAAATACGATTGTGTCGACACAATTGGCTCAATGAATTCGAAGATTTGTTCTAACAGACGAAAAAATCGGTCAAAAACTGTCGGTAGTTCCCCCAAAGCGACGCTTAACCTTTTGTTCGAGAAAACAGGTTTCTACAGGTTTTTCCATCTAATTACGACCATTTTGGGGTTAAGTATGAATGTGTCGACCCTATTGGTTCAATGTATTGAAATATTTGTTGCAACTAACAATAAAATCAGTCTAAAACTGTCTGTAATTCCCCAATAGCGACATTTCCTTTTTTGTTCAAGTTAACATATTTCTACAGGCTATTTGATCAAATTAAGACAGTTTTAGGGTTAAGTACGATTGTGTTGGCACAATTGGCTCAATGAATTCGAAGATTTGTTCCAACAGATGACAAAATCGGTCAAAAACTGTCGGTAGTTCCCCCAAAGCGACGCTTAACCTTTTGTTCAAGAAAACAGGTTTCTACAGGCTTTCCCATCTAATTAAGACCATTTTGTGGTTGATTATGTTTGTGTCAACCCTATTGGTTCAATGTATTGAAATATTTGTTGCAACTAACAATAAAATCAATCAAAAACTGTATGTAATTCCCCCATAGCGACATTTCCTTTTTTGTTCAAGTTAACAGATTTCTACAGGCTATTTGATCAAATTAAGACAGTTTTGGGGTTAAGTACGATTGTGTTGGCACAATTGGCTCAATGAATTCGAAGATTTGTTCCAACAGATGACAAAATCGGTCAAAAACTGTCGGTAGTTCCCCCAAAGCGACGCTTAACCTTTTGTTCGAGAAAACAGGTTTCTACAGGTTTTTCCATCTAATTACGACCATTTTGGTGTTAAGTATGATTGTGTCGACCCTATTGGTTCAATGTATTGAAATATTTGTTGCAACTAACAATAAAAGCAATCAAAAACGTTCTGTAATTCCCCAATAGTGACATTTTCTTTTTTGTTTAAGTTAACAGATTTATACAGGCTATTTGATCAAATGAGACAGTTTTGGGGTTAAGTACGATTGTGTTGGCAGAATTGGTGCAGGGCATTGAAAAGTTTATTCAAACAAAAGATAAAATCACTCAGAAATTGTCGGTAATTCCCCCAAAAAGGACACGTCGCTTTTTGTTATAGAAAACTTGTCAGCAAAGTTACGCAAGACATTTTTTATTGCTTATTGAATTTAATTTTAAAAAATTACATATTTACTCAATAATATCGAATTATAACATTTAATATAAAAAAATAGTACTGCGACTAGTAATAGAATTAATACTAGACTTGATACAGTATGTAGAGATGAACATAAGTATTTAATCCACATGGTATACTATATGCTCAGATTAATTCTTGTGCAATAGTTATGATTACTTTAAACATTAAATTTATAATAAAAAGTCCGTCTGTTCCAGTTAACTAATCTTAGAAAAAGATTACAGCTTTCAACATCCTCTTTTATAAAATTTAAGCGTCGAATTTTTAGCTGGACCGCTTAAAAGTTTGTTGTTAACTAATGAAGCACATAGTTTTTATTAAAAATATTATTTTACAGCTAAAAATATAATTCCGCTTCAGATTTAACCAAAATTTACACTTGGGAATAGAAAAATATCAATAAAGACTTGTCAGTAGTTCAAACGACCCAAAAGTAAAAAGTAATTATAACTTTTGTGTAAATGGCGTATCGTTTTCCAAAACTGTGATACGCTTTCTTAGTCTATGTCTAAAAAAGTTTATCGAGTATATCATTCAAAATAAAATTAAAATAATTTACTGATTATTTTTTGTAGGTGTTAATCCGGTTCCGAAAATAAATTGTAACGGTATGTAACCCTAGAAAAAAAATCTTATGTTTAAACACATCTAAAAACGAGTATGTTCTGTGGTACGTTTATTTTTGAAACTAGATGTTTAGGTAGTAGTTCATTGAAATGAAAGAGAGTCTGTGGTATGGAAACTGATTTAAGATATTTTTTCCGTAAACGCAACGTGGATTAATTGAATTAATAGTGGAATCCGGCTCGAAGGGCCAATATAAGAGCGACAAAATATGTCGTTTCACAATTTTAAATTGAAGTTTTTACAGTTATTTTTAGAAAATGTATAGCAATGAGCAGTATAGAATCGCAAAAACTTTTGAAATTAATTATAGTAAATTTACATAAAAAAAATGTCTAAAAACAGTTTTCTTATCATTCTCTGTGAGTATGTTTTATTTAAATATACTAAAAATATAATAGGGTATTAATGCTAGGGTATTTTTTTCGTTTTTAGTAGATTGATTTTTAGTAAGATACGTAATAAACATTGAACGTTATAGTCAGTAAACTAGTCTTTAAAATGTGTCATCTAAATAATTTGAAATCACATCACTGGCGAAACTATTGTTTAAATGTTTGTTGCTATCTTGTTTAATTTCATTTTTCTTTAAGGATCAAATTGTATCCGTACTTTTTGATATTCATTCTAATTTCAAATAAATATTAAAGTGAATTTCGTTGAAATCATTCCTAATCCCCTTTCAGTTATCATCTCCAAAAATTGTCGGCTTCGAGGATGGTTCCAAAAGCTTTGACAGCTGACACACATAGTTGTGTGATGGAAAGCAGAAATGAAAGGTCAATAATAGATTATATATTAGTGGAAAAGAGAAATAGAAAGGAAGTATTGGATACCAAAGTTAGAAGAGGACCGGAAATAGGAAGTGACCACTATTTACTTGTAACAAAAATAAGAGAACGAGTAGAAATTACAAACCATAATAGACAAAAATTAGAAAAAACAATAGAATATGAATCGGTCAGATCATACAAACTACAAAACAAAGATATGGCAGAAAAATACAAAATAGCATTATCAGGAAAGTTCTTAAATAATTGTGATATAATGAAAAATGGTAATTTAGAAGAAATGTGGGATTATTTCAAAAAAACCGTATTGGAAACCGCTAAAGAAATATGTGGTTGTAGCAAGAAAACTAATAAGAAAAAACAAACAGCTTGGTGGACGGACGAAATTAAAATAAAAGTAAAATTGAAAAAAGAAGCGTGGAAAATGTATATAAATAACAAAACAACGGAAAACTATGAAATGTACAAAGAGAAGAGGAAAAATGTAAAAGAGATGGTAGCAGTAGCTAAAAGAAATCAGTGGAAAGAATTTGGCGAAAAAATGGAAAGCAATAGTAAATCAAATCAAAAACTGTTTTACAATACATTGAAGTCATTAAGAAAGGAAAAAACACAAGAAATAACCTGGATAAAAAATAAAAAAGGAGATCTACTAAGAAATGAAAACGAAGTAATTGATAGATGGAAAGAGTATTTTGAGGAATTACTAGGAGCAGACAACAAAGTTCAGGACATTAACAAAAAAAAGGATGCAATAATAGAAAATAAAGACATTGTAACACTAAAAGAATTACAGGAAATAATAGATGAATTGAAAAATGGAAAATCTCCAGGAATTGATAAATTAACATCAGAAATGTTCAAGAATTTAGGGGAAACAGGAACAAAAATATTATTGAAAATATACAACACTGCTTGGAGTGAAGAACAGATTCCAGAAGATTGGAAGACAGCCTTAATAGTTCCAATATATAAAAAGGGGGATAGACAAGACTGCAATAATTATAGAGGAATAAATCTACTTAGTACAGCTATGAAAGTCTACGAGAATATTATAGACAGTAAGCTAAGACCACTGATAGAAAATATACTCTCGAAGAATGGCAAAGTAGATTTAGAAGAGGGCGAAGCATACAAGACCACATATTTACGGTGAAACAGATAATTGATAAGTTCTCACAACAAGAAAAAGAGGTATATATGGGATTTATAGATATGGAAAAAGCTTTTGACAAAGTACCAAGGGAGAAGTTATGGAAAGTACTAGAAGGAAGGGGGGTAAACTACAAAATAATAGACATAATCAAAAACATTTACAAAAATAATAGAAATTGTGTAATATACAAAAATAAAGCATCAGAATCATTTTCAACACAAGAAGGATTAAGGCAAGGAGGGGGACTAAGTCCATTATTATTTACAATTTATATTGATGAAATAATTAAAAAATCGTCAATCAAAATGGCAAAACTACACGTTGGATACAGACATTTAAGAAGAGTGGATATATCAGAAGCAGCTTTTGCAGATGATTTAATAATTATGGCAGGGAAAGAGAAGGATTTACATAAGAATATGGAGCACGGTATCTGAAGAATTTGGAATGACAGTTAATCAAAGCAAAACCAAAGTTATGGTTATAGGACCGCAACAAAAACATTTGAAAATACAATTAGATGGAATAAAAATTGAGCAAGTTAGAAGATATAAATACTTGGGAGTAGAAATAGAAGAAAATGGAACGCAGGAAGTAGAAATTACCAATAGAGTACAAAAAACGATGAATCTTTATCACACGATGAATTCGACATTTATAAATAAAAAAGAGATTTCCAAGAAAACGAAGTTAAATGTATTTAAAACAATTTACCGTCCAATATTAACATTCGGATGTGAATCTTGGGTATTAAACAAAGAGACAAAAGAGTCGAATACAAGCAGTTGAGATGAAGTATCTTAGGCGAGTTAAAGGAGTCACAAAGAAAGACAAACTAAGAAATACGAAAATAAGAGAAGACCTTGACATAGAATCAACACTTAAATTTATTGAAAAGAGACAATTAAGCTGGTGGGGACATTTACAAAGAATGAACGATACAAGACCACTTAAAAAAGTATGGCAATCAAAAATACAAAAAAGAACGAAAAAGGGAAGACCAAAACAAACATGGGATGGTGTTATATATGGTAGGCATACTGCAAGAAAAAGGAAAAACATGGACAGAGGCAAAAACAATGGCAAAAGATAAAAAACAATGGGCTAAATTTGTACATGAATAAAATTCTATCTGGACCAAAGCATCGATGAAAAAATGGATGTCTTAAGCATAATACTATGTAGTTGAAACAAGTATAATTGTAAAAGTATACCCTACACCATACACTATGGTAATTGGGTTTTTGATAATATATATATATGTTAAGCTGACACGATGTTGGGATTTTTCTGTAGAATTACGAGGTACGTGGTTTGTTCTTTCCTCGGAATCTAAATGTAATCTTTCAGCGAGATTACGAAAAGTCTTGAACGACACACGGCCGATACGCAAATAACGGATTCGGTTGTTATAATCCTTGGTTGCGCCTCGGATTACAATATTTAACCTCATCCGTTATTTGCTACATATCGGCCTTGAATGTATTTTCTTTCGGTTGGAAAGTTGAGACGTTCAACATAGTCTCTATCGCAAGTATGGGAGTGGTTTTTCTGACTCCCCGCAATAGAAAAATTAGCTATTTCACGTGGTTTTCGATAGGTGTACCAAATTACCGTTTACTAGAAAGTGTCGGAACAGGGTAGGTATGCGAAATAAAACGATCATTATATAGTATACAGTCCAAATTTTATTTATCAACATAAAACAAATTTTAAAATTTTCATGTTTATAAATAAATGTAACCAATTATAGGTATATCAAAATTCACATATCACAGCTTAATAAACCGTACCATCTATTCATAAAGTAAATAAATCTCTTGTTTAAAGCGACATATACATCGTGTTCATTTTTGTAAGACTTGCCATTCCTATTAGCATAAGATTTGACGTTGTTAAAAAATATTTGCCTCATACCAGTCGTTGGTCCTAAGCAATCATTGAGTTAGTATATGCTGGATTTGTGTAATTATTATTGTTATCGTGTAGATAGTGCTTTAGCTTATTTGGCATTATAAAAGAAGAAATCATAGGGAATGTCATTTCGTAGGTCACATAGGTGAGTATAAAAACATTTAGGACCGAACTGTTTCAATGACACATAAACACAATTATATACAAGTAAAAATTAAAATTCCTACAGATTATGTTTTTAACTGATTCCAACCCTGAGCACGTGGCCATATTGGTGCTAGAATAAGCTCCGCCTAGTAATTCCCTTATTAATGCATACGGCGTCTTCTCATACATATACTAACTAAATGCATTTAATAGTCGATGTGCTGCCGACTGGTAAAATGCAAATTATTCAGTCGGATGCAAAAAAGGGATTAAAATAAAAAAAAAATCATAAATAAGTGACTCTTAACACGTTACTTGCCACGCAAATTCATGTAATTTGCAATGTGTCAAACATGCCAAGGACGTGAATTCGAGTCATTGTATACGGTGTTTTCTGTTAGATGAACTAGGCTTAAGCATTGTAAGTTGGCGACAATGAAGTGTCACTTGTCACACATGACTGCGCCATGATATTTGTGGGAGATTGTTTAAATAAAAGTTGGTTATTCCAGTAACATATTTTATTCATCAACCTCAATATACAGTCATGTGTGACAAGTGACACTTCATTGTCGCCAACTTACAATGCTTAAGCCTAGTTCATCTAACATTTTCTATGAACTCCAAAGTAATAGGAGCGGCAAACGTGGATCTAATATTTGTATGGCGTATTCCTAGGACTGCAGGTAATATCGTGGTGGTTTTTCAGTTGAGGTTTTAAAATCTGTGTGTACACATGGTCGTCAGATGGCTGGCGCTGGGTAGTAGTGGCGTTTAGAGGGCAGCAAGGAACGTATTATATATGTACTCGGATCATTTTAACAACAAAATAGTAAACTTTAATTTATATAAAACAGATACAAAGTTTGTTCGAAGATTTCGAGTTCGAACAAACCTAGTAAAGCTCACGCACTATAAGTCTTCAGTTTCCTCCACCTTTTCGCAAAAAGATAATAAATTAAAAAATACCTCCCTCATTTGGAGTTTTCTCTTTGTTGTCGCAACAACTCATCGATTTGACCCTTATACATATCTTTAACATCTTCCAAGTCCAATTTTAATTCTTCGTTCTGTTCAACTTTTTCCCCGAACAACTGACACATCGTGTCGTACTGTTGTTCTAATTCTTCGAATTTTACTTTTAAAGTATCGAATTCAGTCGCTTTACTTTCTAAATTATCTAGTTTCGTTAGTAACGAAGATATTTCATTGTTGAGGAGGGTGCGTTCTTGTTCTCGCCTGTTCAATTCCCACTGCAACTGTTGCACTTCGCCGTCTCGCTGTTTTAAACTTGTTTGTAGCATTTGCATCTCGAACATGTTCGTGTAACGGGGAGTTGCTGTGACTTCGAAGGGTTCGTCCTGTAAAACAAGTGCGTTACACCATAAGTATGAAATTTGTAAATTTTACCAAAAAATTTGAAGGAAGGAAGGTTACTTTTACTTTATTTGGAAACATGCCATCTTAAAATTATTTTATTCTGCTAATTTTAATGGCTCATTAGTCACTGCCTTAAAAATTCTACAAAATTTGTTAATATGCATGTCGCAGTATCCACTAAAAAACAAAACATTAATTTTTATCCATTCCCCTTCCGTTACCTTTAGATATTCGAACTCAGTTTTAAATTCTCGAATTGAGACGGTGAGAAAATATTGAAGGCATTAATTTTTATTCAATTTTACAGGTTGATCTATAATTTATGATTATGATAAGAGAGGCATTAATATTGAAACTAATCACAATGCCATTTGTACAAAACAATTTAATTACTCACCTGCGACCAAAAAGATCCGGTCATGGAATCTGAAGCTGACACTTTTCCCAAACTTAAAGTCGGTGAATCACTACCAGCATTAGAAAGTCTATTGGCAGTTTCCTGATTTTCGGATGGCAAACGTTGCTCCTAAAATAAAAATTTCTCCGAGTAATTTTAACCCCTTAATCTCTCCTACACTCCCTCTTTCACACAGTTTCTCTCAAACTCTCTCTCACACAGTTTAACTCAAACATCTCTCACACACACACACTCTCCCTCTCACACACAGTTTCTCTCAAACATCTCTCACACCCACACTCTCTCCCTCTCACACAGTTTCTCTCAAACACTCTCTCACACACACACACTCCCTCTCACACATTCTTTCTCACATACTCTCTATCTCTCTCACATTTTTATTTACCTGCAAAGTGATTTGTCTTTTTTCCAATTCAAAAGTAGCCCTTTCGACGCTAAACTGTTGGTGCAAATTTGAAATTTCCTGTTCCTTTTCGCTGATCGTTTCTTTGCATTTCTTTATCGTTTCATTCAATCTATCGATTTTATTATTTAATTCTTGTTCGCTAACGAATCTTTCGGTTTTTTGTTGTTGCAATTCCATTTGTGAAAGTTCCAATTTGTGGCGTAAACTGTTCAATTGACTTTCCATTTCGGAAAATTTCGATCTCAACTGAACGCATTCGTCTTTGCTCATTCTTTCGCTGCTTGACGCGGTTTGCAATTTTGTTTGTAATTCAGCTGAAATAACAAATTTAATAACAACATTTCAGGGTAACGGTGATGTTTATGTCGCCCCCTTGTTTTGCGCACGCGCGGTATTGGAGTGACCGAAGAAACCACCGGTTAATACTTACTTATTTTTAGCGTTAGTTCTTCTTCTATTTTCTCAAAAGCGGCTAACTTCATTGAATGCGTCGCTTGAAGCGATTCTAATTGGCGGATCAAAGGTTTACTAACTTCGGATACCGATTGGGACAATTCTTCATTTCTAGCTTCTGCTTCTTCCAATTTTCTCATCAATTTATTTTTATCTTCTCGAAATTTCTCTTCGTTCTTCACATTATCTTCTTCATATTGCCTTAATGTTTGCCTTAAATCCTCCAACTGGTCTACCAACTAAAAAAAAACAAATTATTGGATACATTTAAGACAGCTACAGCTGACACTTACATCGGAATTTTGCGATTCGGTCATTTTCTTTTGATTTTCCAAAGTATTCAACAACTGTTCTCTCATTTGTAGTTCGGAACTGGTTCTAGTTTTTTCTTGAAGTTCTTTTTTAGCTGCATCCAATGATTTTTTGGTAGTATCGTACTTTTGTGTTAAATCATCCAACTGCCCTTTCAATTTGTTGACCTCGTTTTCAAATTTTTTATTCTTAGAAGTTAATTGGTTGATTGCTTCTATTTGGGTTCTTTCAACTTCATCTTTAGCAGCCAAAGATTTTTTAAGGCGATCCGATTCGGTCGTTAGGCTCTCCACGTTCTCCCTGGGAATACAAAATTAAATAAATAACGATTTTCAAGGTAATAATTTTGTTTAGACTCACTTTAGATGTTTAATGGTATTTTCATTTTCTTTTTCCTTAGCCCGTAGCTTTTTAATAATATTAGAATGTTGTAACTGTTGTTTAGACAATTTTTCACCTTCTTGCATCAATTCCTTTATAACTCCCTCTTTTTCGGACAAAACACTTTCTATTTCTCCTTTGCTGATTCTACTTGCCGATTCCACTTTCATCTGTTCTAATTGCTTTTTCAAACTATCTTTATCTCGAATCGCTTGTTGAAATTTCTTTTCTAACGCAGACATCCTTTGAGTGTAATCTTCGGTTACTTGAGATAAGTCAGCGCTTTCTATCTGCTTACTCATAATAGTGTCTAACTGGACTTTTAAGCTTGTATTCATTTCTTGTAATTCAGCATTTCGTCGATTTACATCTATAAGCTTCGATTCTCTAGATTCTAATATATCTGTTATTTCAGCTATTTTCTTTAAAAGTTTATCTACTTCCGGCGGGAGAAGATCGTCGCTTATACTGGATGCTTCTGATAGTTCTCGATTATGGCCTTTTATTTTCTTAACTGTCATTTTTCCTAATAACGATTCCCCAGCTTCCATTTTACTTCTAATACAAGTCTGTTTAGCGGGACTCTGTCTACTTTGAGTACTACTCGAGTCTCCGTTAGGACTTGATATTATTTCTATATCAGAAGACGTTGTTGTTTCTAATTCATCTCCTGATGTATGTGCAGATGTGTGATCTGATCCTATTTTTACAAGATCTGACCGACTTTCTGAGCTAATTGGTGAAGTTTCTCTAGGAATTAGATCCACCTATCAAAAGAAAACGATTTAAAACCACTGTTTCAATTAAATTAACATAAAAAATTACCTGTGACATAGATATATTTTCAATAAGACTTTTTTGACTAGAATCTGCTGATATCTTTGGTTGATCTGACACACTTTTCTCAGTCATCGCATCTGCTAATAAATTTTTTAAATACGTTGAATTACTGCTTGTTTCAGTTGCTGTACTAGTATCACTACTGCTTTCCATTATATTATCACTAGCAGTCATTGTTTTATCCGACTGAGAACTATCATCCGCAGAAATGTCCATTGGATTTTGTATTACGCTATTTTCTTCTATTTCAACTGGAATGTCGATAATATTAGTTTTTTGTAGAATATTTGATAAATCTTGTTTGATACTCTGTGGTTGGGTATCGATTAAAACTTGAGTTAGAGGCAGTTGCATGTTACTTCTTACAGGAGCTCGTGTAATTGCATCTACATGTGGATATTTTTTATCTAAATCGGTTTCAGGTAGGCCAAATGTATCTTTAAGCATCTTTTGGGGTTTTAGATGGGGATTGAAAGCAGAATCTAATACAGTGGCAGATGTACTTTCAGATACTGATGTGTACGACATCGTGTCTTCTGCAATACTGTTTTCATCTTGGTCTTCTGGAATGACTTCAACACTATCTGGTGATAATTTGTCAGCAGAACTGAAATAAACGACAGATTATTATTGTAAAACATGTTTTTTAAAAATACTTTACCTATATTTTTCGTCTTCCGACAAGGGCGAAATAACTTCATCTGTATAATCAGACTGTCTCCTACTATTAGTGCTATTGGTACCAAGCACTTCCACAGAACTAGGACTAGTTAAGCTTTCACCTAAGACTTCAAATGAATCCGATGTAGGTTGGAGACCTAAGCATATTTTTGTAAAATAGTGTACTGAAAATAATAAAATACTATTTTTTTACCTAAGGCAGAACTTGATGTAGATATGGACTGAGCAGCTGACAACATTTCTGAATCTGGACTTGTACATTCTGTACTACACGTTATAATATCAGCACTCTCAGAACTATTTTTACCACTTTCAGCACTCAGTACCGAGAGCCTGTTGATTATTGAACTTGATTGCTTCTCTCTTCTTTTAACTGTATTTGTATTATTTTGATTATCGAAATCAGCATCAACTACAAACATTCTTAACTTTATATGGAGTAAACTTAAAATATTGAATTACAATTACCTGAGTTTATTTCATGATTCTTATCTAGATCAGATATACTTTCACCTGTTTCTTCCTCGGTAATTTCAGACATTTGATTATCTATTTCTTCTACATTTTGTACAACAAGCTTACTTCGACTAAACGTTTCTATACCATCAAGGGTATCCTCAAGACTAGTAATCGAAGGTGATTTATTCCTCTCTTGATTATTTTCAAAAAAGGATCCTGCAATGTTTTTTTTCTAGACCAAATATAAAAATTAAATATATACAAACCTGTAAATGAGCCCCAAATACTGTTTGCTACTTTATTTTCTTTTGAAATTGTAGTTTGATTTTTCTCATCTTGACTGGTACTGGGTTGTGCCAGATCCCAGTTACCAAAGAAGTCATCTGAAAGGGGATCTATAGGTGTGCTCGCAGGATCATCATCCTTAATATCTAGTGCTTTATCTATAGTTCTCTGAGCTTCTTTAAGAGCTGATTTCGCTATATTTGCTAAACCTGTAGCATCAAACCAACTCATTTTGAATCATATTCTTTAATGAACAACTGGAATATACTGTTATATACATTATTTAAATAACGATTATTGTTTATAATAGTAGTCTATAGTATATAATATGTGGTATTTGCTTGAATTGTAATTTGAAACTTTTTATAATATATCACTTGACATGTTGACAAAAATTTGTTGACGTAAAATGACAAGACATTTACTGTCAGCTGTCACCAGTCAAAGTTACTGATGAAAACAACAATTTTTCGCGATCAAAGATATGGATTCAGCATTTAATAAATTTTCAAATGATATTAATCTCTTCAATTAATTAGTCAACATTATTTTAAAACATAAATGAATTTCTATGGGAAAAAAGAAATAAAAGGTTTCTGTGGATCTATAAAAAATTATGTAATTTGTTTGGTCGTAAAGTGCTAAAAATGGCTATGAATAGAAAACATTAACTATTATCGTGATTAAATATAAATGAAGGAAGAATTTACGGGTATGTTATTTAGATTGTAAGAAGTAATCGGAATAAAAAATTATTTTAATATTCTTGTTTAAATTTACTAAAAAAGGAGATAAATTTGTTTTTTGTTCATATAAGGTAATTTGTATAGTTTCCATCAACGCTCCAGTGGCGCAATTGGTTAGCGCACGGTACTTATAAGACAGTAGTCGTGAGCGATGCCGGGGTTGTGAGTTCGAGCCTCACCTGGAGCATTTTTTTTTTTAAATTTCGTTATAAATATACTGATAGAAATCTTAACTGGTTTTGAAGTTTTATTCAATCTTTCCCATTATTATAAACGAATCAAGTCAAAGCTTCACAAAAATTCAAGACAACCATATACAGGGTGTTCAAAGGGATGAAAGATCAAAAGTATATCTTGCATCAAGATAATATCTACAGTACTTTCTTTGAAAGGTAGAAATTTTTTATTTTTTACAATCTGACGTTGAGTCGGGATTGGATTTGGCCCACTGGTTAAAACCCTTCAGTAATAACGTGAAATTCTATTACATTGAGATATATAACGTCGGTGGTGGGACGCCGCAGCGCGCATTCAAAAGTTTATTATCAACTGATTTACATACGCAATAAATTGACTTTATTTGCTTACGCATTTTAATCACTAATTTAATTAGTTTCTCTGTTGAACTTTGACAAAGTAATATTTGTCGCTCCAGTGGCGCAACTGGTTAGCGCACGGTACTTATAAGACAGTAGTCGTGAGCGATGCCGGGGTTGTGAGTTCGAGCCTCACCTGGAGCAGTACTTTTTTACTTAAAAAAATTACTTGATCGAGTTAATGAAAAAATACAATTCTCGTAGTTACAAGTTTCCATATACAAAATATGGCACGAAAAAAGTACCAGATTTTTGTTTTTGGAACTCCTGCACCTCGGATATGGAATAAGTTTTTTGCTTACTACCGGTTTTAAGTTAACTGTGTTATTTACGCCCTAATGCTTGTTCTAACTTTTCCAAACTTAGGGGGCCAGTCTCTCCCTTACTGTTCTATGTCCCTAAAATACAGGTACCCTTTTATTCCTTCGTATCAGCTTCCCACCTAACGTCAACCGATTCCGGCACATTAATTCAGTACAGCCACATGAATAGTTGGCCTGTGACTGATTGCATAAAACTATGAGCTACCATCGTTAAAATCAAGTGAGTTGATAGTCTTATACCTGGTCAACGATGTGTCTTAATATGTGGATACAGTTCATGTTTGAATAAAAAATATGTTAAATTAATAAGAAACTTTATTTACATCAATGATATAATAAAAATCTAAATAAATACTCCATTTCAACAGTAGAAAAATTATATTCAACAAAGTACTTCAGACTCAACTTGATCTTATAAATATTTTATTGAAATGTATTAATCAATATACTGCATTATTAAATAACCCTACATCCAATATTAATACTAGAAATATCTGTGAAACATTCAAATTATAATTTAAAGAATATTATTTATTAAAATCAAGCAGTGACAATTTATATACGGCAAGACTCACACATCGATATTTATATAGTAGACATTTTTAATGTTTCTTCGATTTCTTATATACACCTTAAAATTTTGTATTGGTTGGTAATAGGTAAACACGAAACATTAAATCTATTTTCGTTTTTTACCAATTTTCAAGAGTAGATCATGAAAAAATTATACTATGTTTACAGGTCGATTTGGTTGGTTAGGGTCTGGTTGTGCTGCTGCTTGACGAGTGACTAATGATACAGCATTTTGTAAAACTTGTTTACGAAAAAAATCAGATGTTAAACTGGTCATACTCTCTTTACTGCCCACTTTACATCTTATATAACCATAGAGGTTTGATCCACTTAAGATCAAGGCGATTGTCACCAATAACTAAAAAAAAATAGGAATAAAATTAGAAAATTAATTAATATAATCTTAAGAACATAACTTACCAACCATCTAAATTCAAATCCAAATATTGCTACGATAAATAGCAAAGACCATAATAATGGGGTTAAAATTAACGCAATCCAGAATATTCTTGACTCTCGTTCATTGATTCTATTCTGTAAAATCATTAAATTAACATTAAACAATTGCTCTGAATCTCGTATTGAATTATTACCTGTCCTGATTCAAACACCCAATGTGATTTCCCATCATCATCTACATAATTCCACCATCTCAAACCTACCATCAGTCTTCCTGTAATATTTTTAACTGTCCAAAAATCTACTGACAACAGTAATATTACACTGACAAAACTTGCAATAAAACCTGCACCGAACGCTTCACAAAAAAGGTAAACTACTACAGCAGCTCCTCTAAATGCTAAGTGGCATATGGTAATATAAGGGTGTCTAAAAATTATTATTATAAATTATACATAGACAAAATATCACAAGAATTTTTCTAGTTGATACTCATGTTGAAGTTTAGATGCACATAGGAATGAAATTTTAAAATACATATCCTTACGTTAGCGAATCTTTTTTAACGCCAAACTCTCCTTCGTCTTCACCAAATCCAGCGGTATCCTCCAAAAGAGGCATCTTAAATGTTAAAATCAATAATTAGAGATTTGATTTTTGTTGGGTCAGAAGCAGACCGAGGTATGTTTATTTACTTACTCTGGCTGACGACATCATGAATATAATCTGATAACATAGACAGATATTCAATTATCACAATTCAACTTATCATATCGTAGATAATAAGGTTGGGATTATTTAAATTTTTATTATTATTTTGTCTATGTGGAAATAATTGGATCACAGAACACTTTTAATCAGAAGCAGAAGTCACTAAAAAGTTATTTTCTTCTTCTCTTCTCAACTTAGGCCAGAAGAACACACATTTTTGAGTTCTCTGACCTAACATAACCTTCAAATAATCTATCAAAGTCAAATTCTAAAATAAATGACTTTCCAAAAGGAAAATTATCAATTTATGTGTGAACATATTTCTTTATGTTCATTAATTGATATTATTATAGAAATATAGAATTTAATAGACATGTGTGATACCAATTCAAATAAAAGTTGTGAGTGTAAATCAAATCGTAGTTTAGATATAAAAACACCTAGAAATGTGTATCTCTCAGCTTTTTATAAAAGGTATAGAATTAAATAAACAATTATACTATGTACAAGTGCTTATAAATGTATATCTCTTTTGTAGGAGCTTTGCCTTTTATACTGTTAAACATAGAATGCCTGTTATTGTAACTAATCTAATTGACAATTTAGTGAGAAATAAAAAATATATCACCGGAAAATATGGAGAGGTAAATTTGATAGATATTTTCTCAAAAATGTAACAGTATAATGTATGCATATTAATGCTTTTATAACAATCCTCGTAAATTATTTCAAAAGTGTTAGTTTGTAAACAAATTTTGTAGGGTGCACTAGAAGAGCTAAAAACAATTATAGGAGAATTATCTGAATTTAAATATGAAATCCAAACGAATAAACCTCTAAAATTATTAACAACTGATGTCCAAGATGCAAAAATCTACAATGATTACATCAACAAACAAACCATATCAGAAGGTCATACCACACATTTTCATACCATTTGGTTGTTATCCGAATGCTATATGTATAGAAGAATAAAACAATTTTTTGAAACTAAGTATGCCGATATTTATTTCAGTTTTTCCAAATCACACTTTTTGTACATTATAAGTTTTTGTTTTAGGACATTTCTTAAGGATTATGATTATTTTGTGCATCAAAAACAAGATGCTTACACAGGAGCTCTGCCAATAATAGAAACATTGGCAGATTTTATTGTCAAGATTTTAACTGATCAAAATCCACCCGAAAAACAAGAATTTATCCAGTTACTGAAAGTAAGTACTGATAAATAATTGAAAGAAATATGTTTACTATTAAAAACCTTTCTCCTCATAATATATCTAAGCGCTTATCAATTTTAGATTAATTTATGGGGAAATAAATGTGATTTATCCTTGTCACTAGGAAAAGCGAGTGATTCGTCCAAATTGTTTGAGACCGATGCTTTAGACGAATTTATATTATGTGATGACTCAAAGAAAATTTGGGATAATATTTCAACTGACGACAGTTCTGATATCATAGGTAAGTTAATTAATACCTATGGTAGCATATTATCACCAATCAGTGTCTTTATGAAGTTAAACTGCATAACCAGATATTTTTTACTCGTGTTTTGAAACATTAGTTTTATATTTTTCAGATATTGTGTTTGACAACTCTGGTTACGAAGTCTTCACTGATCTATGCTTAGCAGACTATTTAATAACCAAAGGTTTAGCGAAATCTATGCGTCTCTATGTCAAAACAGTCCCATGGTTCATCTCAGATGTCATGGAAGAAGATTTCTTTTGGATGATAGATCAATTAAAAAGTAGTGATAATGAAAATCTTCGATTATTAGGACAGAGATGGTTAGAATATATAGAAAATAAAACATGGACACTAATAAAGTCCGATTTTTGGACGTTGCCCTTCGATTTTAGTCATATGGCTACTGTGGAACCACAACTTTACAAACAATTAGCCCAAGCAAAAGCTGTGTTTTTTAAAGGAGACTTAAACTACAGGAAATTGTTTGGTGAGAAGAATTGGGACCCAGTAACATCTGTTAAAGTAGGTTTGCAAGGGTTTCATCCTACGAAATTGTGCATAATAAGAACTATCAAAGCAGATATTGTTTGTGGTCTACCGAATGGAGTAGCAGAAGAAATTCAAACAAAAGATGAAAAATGGATGGAGAAGGGAGATTATGGTCTCATTCAGTTCTGTGCAAAAAAAGTTGCTATAGAATAATTTTTCCATGTTTTTCACTATTTAAATGTAAATGTTTCGGGCTGTTGCATTTATTTTAATGAATCTTAAGATTAAATGGTTTAAAATTAATACCTTGACTTTTTATTGTATTATGGTTTATGAGTATCCCTGCTATAATATAATAGATGTAATTATTTGAAAACAAAATCCTTATTGACTGTTGAGTCAAATGTTCAACTAGAATATTTTATTAAAAAACAAAAAAAATGTTATAAAATCAACTTACAAAAGATTTTGTACTTATGTCTTAAACTAATAAGCGTTCGATTTCTTGTTGAATCGTCTGAATTTGAGGTTTCAATTGAGAGCCCTCATTGATAGTCACACTGCATGAAATAACTGACCTTGAAACACCACATGCTCTACCTAAAGCTTGTTTGGAACGTACAAACACATAAGGAACATTCTTATCTTCGCACAACAATGGTAAATGCAACAAAATTTCTAATGGTTCTGCATCGGCAGCCATCACAATGAATTCTGCTATACCACGATTTAAAGTTTTTGTGACTTCATTGGCACCTTTTCTTAGCTGCTTGTAGTTCATAGCTTGTTGAACCAAGTTTAATATTTTTGTTGTTAAAGTAGGATCCGCCAAAGGGTATGCTTTGGGATTAATCTCTTCAGCCTAAAATGAAAAGTTAATAAGCATGTTAATGTTTTAATGGAATAAGTCACTTACCATGATGATATTTAGTAGATTAAGTCAACGAAAGTAGTTAATTCTCTGTCCTCTCTGCGATTTTTTCGCTTCACTGAGGATTAGAGTTTAAAAATCAAGAACGGTTCTAAACGAAAATGCGTCTTAAAAATTTTGAGGTTAGCATCAATTCGCGACACGTGCTCGTATCATAGATACAGAATACAGATAGGCAAATCAATACAAAAAATATTTAGCCATCTATTGAAATGTTGACGTACTTATGGTTGCACCTGTAAACAAGATGCCTCTTCTTACAAACGAGCATATTATTAAATTAAAGAATATTTAGTTGTGTTAAACCACGAATCAAAGTATAAAAAATTTGTTTTAATATTTTTTGCAGGTTTGTGAATTGAGATGTATTTTGAAAAGTTCAAGGGATTTCAAACATTAAAACTAGAAGCAGAGACAACCAGAAGTGACGTTTGACATTGACTTGCCTATGACTGTTAACGAATTTAAAATCAAATTTATAAACAGAACAAATCCAGACGTTGTAATTTATATGTAAACAAATTGTTTTCTGTATTCGATTGAAAAAGAAAAAGTGAATACTCAAAAAGTATAGTATTGTATATTAAATCTTTTTTTTTACCTTTAACCATAGAGAACTCGTTTCTAACTTAACTGAAGGACCGTTCATTCGTCTTTTTGGACCAAAAACTAGCAACTTTTGTTCTTCCAGATTATATAAAGATGTGCTGTATATTATGTTAGAAATAATTTGCTTGGCACTTCATAAGAAATTTGATTAATAATAAAATCGAAGCGAACTTTCAGGGAATTGTTCCAAGTATCTGCTTGAAAGCAAAACCTGTCTGATTCTTTGTGGTTGGGGGATATCGCTTCTTACTTTCTGTGTAATCAATAAAGTGTATTATTTTAGGCAATGTCGGAGATACGAACATTTAAAGAACTAGAAAGTAAAGTGCAAGAAGAACTGTTCAATAATATATATCTATTAAAATGGTTTTACAAATCAAGTCAAGAGTTTGATCATGTTTTTAAAAAAGACATGTTCGTTAAAAACAACAAGGCCGTATTCTATGAAGTGGTGTACTATCTATTAAATATTTTGGATCCTGATTTGACCAAAAAGAAGTTAACAAGCTGGCCTCCATACGAAATTAAGAGAGATAACAAGTTTCGAAGTGAACTGCTTAAGTATATAAACGAATTAAATAGTATTTACAAACATGCCAATATACCTCCGATTATGCCTTCACATTTAATATCACCAGGTGGATTTAAAATTACCAAATTTATGTTAAAATTATCTCAACTAGTAATATTTGAGCATTTGAAGAAAATAAATGCAGGTTTGTTACTCTATTGTCCAATACCAAATAAGGACACAAACATAACGGAAGGAATGTTGAATAATTTGAATAAAACGACTTTTGAAATTGAAACAAGGACAAAAGCAAAAGTTGAAAAGTTTCAAGAATATCATAATGATCAAAAAAATGCTGCAAATATGCTTGTAGATAAATTATCAGAATTAGATAAAAGTATTTCAGTTGCAAAGAAGGAACAAACAATAGCTGAAGAAGATTTTTATAAAAAATATACTTTGTATCCTTCAATGAATAGCTTGAAGGAAAAATTCACCTCATTGAAACAACACTGGAGTAGTGTTTCTAGTGTTCATGATATATTCAGAGGATGTAAATCCATTCTTTCGTTTCTATCAGAAAATGACTTTGTTTTAGAACATTCTTTAGAAGATCAAAAAAATCCGGAAGAAAATAAATTGGTTTTATCCAAATTTTTTTCCTCTGCTGCAATAATAATCAGTAACAAATCTCTAGAATTGCCGAATCCAAGTAGCTCCTACATTGAACAGAATTCGAAGAAAATACAATCTATTACAGACAAGTATTTACAAATGCAAAAGGATATTGACACTAGCAAACAACAGACGTGTCTACTTGTTAAATATATGTTCGAGAATTTAAAATATGTTGACAATTTGATTTCGCTTCATTCTAAAACTGATAACTTGGTCGATTCTCCAGATGATACTTTAGGTATTAAACCCTTAGACTATTCCGATAACTAGCCTTTATTGAGAGAGAGAGAGAAATAAACTTGATTGATACTATTGCATCAAAAGGCCATCGACCAAAGTCTTTCAGCCAAGCCTTTATTGATTAATATTAAATGTATGTTTATAGTGAAAATGTTTTTGTTACTGTAATTTTTTTATATAAGGGGATTTTATGGTTAAAGATATTTAATGAATACATTTAAAATGTGTAATGACTTTACCTAAACCCTCCCCAACTTCGTTTACCCTGTTTTTTGAGCTAATTTGCATAGACTAATAGAAAAATTGTTGTGGAAAAGTACACTTTAAACGATTACATCACTTTCCGCACTAGTTATGAATATAAGTATTTTCTCTAGGTATAACATTCTATTTTTAATGAAAATAAAAGTAAAATGCACTCACAAAAATATTGTAATTTATTTGAAACTCATTAAAAATTCACAATGACTAAAAGGCTGTTATAGCACTACAGGATTTTTTGCACAAAATGGTTTGAATAGATTAAATTAGAAACTTTTAAATGTTGTTAGTATAACTGAGCTTTTAGGTTTCAGAACGGCACTACTGTAATTTCCCCCGTTTGACCAGAGTCTCTCTGAGGGCTCTGAAAATAAAATTACCAATACTCATGAAAATATAATATACATGTTTGAAAATTTTGTGACAAATCCTTACACTTCTATCGCTTTATCAAATAAAATATGAAATTTTAAATAATATATAAAATCTTCAACTGGGAACAATATTTTATTAAATAAGTTTAGACATATTATATGGTAAAAGCTCACTCTGTTGGTGATATAGAGCAAGTATTCTGCACCAATAGATTTCTGTAAGACCTACAATACTTTAATGTCACAATTTGCACAAAAATACTGTTATAGTTCTTATTATTTCAACATTTGTAAAGTTTTTACTCGACAGGTAGGGAAATATACTGGTAGAGGAATATTTTTACATTTTCATTGAGATTTAATCAATGTCCATGATTTTTTATTTCTAATACTTATAAAAATAATTATACAGTTGTACCGAAAGCATATTAAATTAACTCACCTTTACATGGATTTTATTTTTAAAAACGGCAGCTCTTAAAATTAACATTCTAGTTCTTCTTTGATACTCTTTTCCCATTAACAAACTCTTTTCGAATGTGGTACTACGTTGATCCACATCTTTAGCGAAAAGTATTTTATTGTGAGAATCGATCCTAGCTTGAATTTGCCCATCTAGAATAAGTTGCATCAGTTCATCTTCTAGAGCGGGCACAGTTCTATTAAAAGCTAAAGCCATTTTGTGCATATCGGCAGATAAATAAGGACTGAAGTATTGGATTAGGGCTCTGTTTCTAATTTGTGTATACAATGTGTTAACGTGAGGAGCAATGTACATATCAAGGAGTAGGTTGTCCTTAATTTCATCTAATAGTTTTAAACATGAGGCATATTTTGATTCGTAAAACTTGAAAATTATATCACGTAGTTGTGGTTCTAATTCTAAAAATAGTTTAAAGGAACTACTAAAAATAACGTTCTTTTGCAACTCATGTCTATCGAATGTTGCAAGTGCGCACAGACCACCATACATGGCTACGTTGTTTGGAGAAAGTAATTCTGGAAAATCACAGTGATCCAAATTTGCTTGAAGGAAATGCTTAGCAGCTGATTTATACTTCTTTGTAGCTAATTCTGCTAGTCCAGCTGCACATTTCAATTTTGTCAATATTATTTGATTTGAATCTTTTGACTGGGTTTCTGAGAAATCTGGTGTACTCTCTGCTTTAGAAACATAACTTAATACATGAGACCAATTTTGCAAATACACAGATACTTTGATAACATTCAGACACATATTAACAACATGTTTTCCACTAGTACAGTAGTCTCTAGCCCTCGAATAACATTTTAAAGCATTGGATAGATCCCCACAATCCAAATAATGATCACCTAAATCATCGTGACCTCTTCTAATACTTTCTTTGATTGAATTTGACTTGTAATTTTTCAGATCATTGTCCAACTTTTCCAGCTTCAATGCTGCTCTTTTAGACCTTGTTTCCATCCACATATTATCTATGGTGGGTATATCTTGGGATGTAGAAGGTGCTGCTACATCGGGAACATTCATAGCCGTAGTTACTTCTGCTAGTTTTTGATGTAAAACTTGATACAAGTTGACATTGTAGGTAGTCATTGCATATGATATTGCCGTTTTAAGGGCTTCTAATTTAAGGGAAGGGCAATGATCTATTATATAAATGAGCCGGTACAACTTTGCCAACCCTATGTAGCTGTTTGCATACACCTCCAAGTCTAATGTTGGGTTTTCTACTACATAATTATCTTCTTCATTGTTATCATTATCTTCTGGCGGCGCATCTACTTGCATAGGTTCCACTGCATTCTGCAAAAGACGCATTATATACTTTACTTCGGAAATTGTGAAGTTTTAAAATATTGTATTGACAAATGACATAAACTGAAATAGGTCAATATAAAAATTGCTTACCCATACCTGTGCCATTTTGTTGTTTAAAATAGTAATAAATATTATTTGTATAGTATATATAAGTATTGATAATTTTACTAGTTTTTAATACATCTATTAAAGTAATTAATAACGAGTGAAAAACTATTTTTTCTACGTAATTATCATGACTCTAATTTATTTTCAAAACAGCCGTAGCATGTTATCTAAATTTTGTTGTAAACAGTTGGCATCCTGATCTACAACTTTCAAAATGTCTATTCAAGTCATTTTTTCGCGAATTGTTTGTAGCCCATGTGTAGACAATTTATACTGCCGTGTAAGATTAGTTGCATATAGCTTTGGAGCAAAAAACCATGGGCGTATCAAGAAAAACCCTTCTTTTTAATTAACCTTAATAAAACATTAGGATTAATCAGTATATAAAGCAAATTATTGTGTTAAACAGAATTTATTTAATAAAATATTCAGAAATAGTAAAAATATATATTCAATTAAATGCAAATAACAAGTTTTATAAGAAATTCAACATGCATATTTTTTATTTATTTAAAAAAGGGAGCTGCATATTTGGTCCAATTTTCGCTCCAGCGTAATTTTTGGAAAGCTTCCAATTCGTTCTTAAACTTTTTTTCAGTTTCCTGTTGTTTTGAATCATTTGGAAAGTTCTGGAACCAGTTGAATAACTGTTCAGATAGTTCTTCAGAATCACAGAAATTGTAACTATTTTTACCATGCTGAATCAACTCATCCAAGCTAAAAACATAAAAATACCATAATATAACAGAACTCTATGTAATATTATGTTAAAATTTACGCACCACTTAAAATCGTAAGCACATACAGGTAAGGCACAACCAAACATATCTACAACCTTCATAGGCAGGTCTAAACCGCTCGAACTTGTATGTAAACAAACTCCTAAATCTGCCGAGGCCAACATCAATGGATAATCACCAGATTCCAACCACGGTGTAAGAACCACAATATTCTTCCAATTCGCTTCTTTAATTTTGTTGCAGTAATATTCCTTTAAATGTCCTTTTCCAGTTATACAACAAATTAATTTTGGCAGTTTTCTGACATTACCTTGTACAATATGACTATCATATTCTACAAAAATATATTAATTTCAACTGATGAAATAAAACAAATTAATTTGTTTAAATCTTCATTATTTATTTTGAACTGACGTTCAAATTAAAATTAGTGACGCGTTTCGCTACACAGTAGCTTTTTCAAACTAGTGAAGCTACAATGAAAAACTTTTAATTTATATAGTGCCTTAATACGGAATTCTAAGATATTGACAAAAGTATTAAAAATGGGGATAAGTACAAAAAGTGCCTAAATACGGAATTCTAAGATATTGACAAAAGTATTATAATATGTATGTATGTATGTCAATATCTTAGAATTCCGTATTTAGGCACTTTTTGTACTTATCCCCATTTTTAATACTTTTGTCAATAACTTAGAATTCCGTATTAAGGCACTATATAAATTGAAAGTTTTTCATTGTAGCTTCACTAGTTTGAAAAAGCTACTGTGTAGCGAAACGCGTCACTAATTTTAATTTGAACGTCAGTTCAAAATAAATAATGAAGATTTAAACAAATTAATGTGTTTTATTTCATCAGTAGTATGGATCTTCATCAAGTAAAAGCCTCATCTATTCAATTATTAATTTCAAGTTATATTTAATCAAATATAAATATAAAATACCTTGTAAAGCTGAAAACAAAACAGAAAAATCTTCATCTTCCGTCCAACTTGTACTAGATACTAATAATCCTGGTCTCTCAGTTTTATAAGTAATTTCACTGCCAGTTTCTTCGGTAAATAGTGAGGAACCATTATTATTAAGTAGTTGTTTATAAGTTTTCCCCAGTTTATTGATAAATTGATGTTTTTCTTCCAAACTTATTGATTTAAAAATTCTTGGTGGTTTGTCGTACAAAGTTGTGGCCCTAAACAACAAAAATTTTCCTTCCTTACTATTATTAAAATTTATAAACTTAAGAAACATTACAAGAAATTCAGATTAATGTAATATAAGCAATTTTCTTACCCAATACCCCAGTTCTTACTTAAATCATCTCTCATGGCATTAGTAACACAAAAATTGTTATGAGCCCTCTGGCCTGCAAACATCTCCACTTGTCTTGTAATCTTTACTAATATATTATCTTCAGATAGATTTAAAGCCATAATTGTGTGTGCATAGTTATGCCAGTCTATGATGAATTTAGCTCGAACGATAAAACAAAACAGCCAGCATATAATTAATGACGGTATAGCTGGAGGATTTTGAACGATGATAATATCAGGTTTTCTAGCTATTATAAGTAAAAATATCAAATTAATAGCCTGCCATATTGTTTTAAATCCATAGTTTAGTAGCTTAAATGGGATAGTTGGAGGTGCTAATAAATAATGATAATAAATCGATGAACTTTTTTTTATTTGATCCATTGGTTCAGTTTCTCCATATCCTATTAAATCTACTGTATGTCCGATTTCTGCCAAAGATAAGGAATGGTATTGCATTCGTGGGCTTCTTCCAATATCACCTAACACTACTACACAAACGTTTTTCTTTTTTACAGTCATTGTCGCAATCAATAAGATAGAGAAGCGAATAAAATTATCTATCTCGTTAATAATTCTAATTAAAACCAATTCAATACAAATTCTATCAGCTTTCGTAGATAAAAAAACGGGTGGCTTTTGAATAAAAATATAAGTGAAATGTCATAATGTCAACCAGAGATAAAGAAGGTGTCAAGGATGTCATAGGTAACAAAACAAAGAAAGGATGTCAACAGCAGGACTGGGATTCCGTGTGTTGTGGATTCCGTGTATTATGGAATTCCATAGCGACCACAAAACATTAACCTACGTATGTTAATCTTTTGTGATACCGACACGTCGTTTTCGATATTTCTTATTCCGTGTACAGTTTTCTACACGACTTATCCCTTTCCCCGCCCAAATAGAACACCTAAAGTGGTATCAGTGGTAAAAGTAGGTAATCTGTGGGTAAAATCTAGAATTTATGACTACAGCACAATGAACTAACTATGTTCCATTTACAGCTTCCAGCAGCGAGGGACACCTTCCAACCAAGAGGGGGATCCACCAGCCGAGAAGACGGTCCTCCGCCGCTGGGGACATCTCTTACCGGTTGGATATATGTTTTATCGGTAGAGACATCCTTCACCGGTTGGGGTCATCTTTCAACAGCAACGGCAGCCCCAATCATTCCTTCCTCATAATGTTCGATGCGCTTGAACAGATGCCAGAGTGCACTTTCGATACTAATCTTTAGTCTATGGTGTGTCTTAGACGGATGACATTTTATGTTGACACTTGACTTTGACACCTTTCCATGACACTGTCATTTGTCAAAGTACTTGTCAGATACTTGGAAAATTGATCCAAAGTAAAAAAACTTATTTTTCAATTTGGCCTACAATAAGATTGTGAGTACTATTTTTCATTTTATAAGTTTTCAAATAACTGCAGTACCTAAACTAACAGAATGTGATATTGTCTCAACATGAAATAGTAAAGGTTAGGAAGTCGATAAATTATGTAACATGATTTTTTTCAAATTTATTTCAGGAGTATGGCTTCAAGTTTATCAAAAGCTCCCATTTTACGAGCAATTGCAGTAAGTTGAAATGAACTTGATTATCGAAACAAATATTTTTTTTAAATAACAATAATTGTAGGCAAGGAATTACAGTCAACTAGTACCAGTATCTGGGAATCCTTGTGCTGAATTGAAAACAACTACCCTTCCCAGTAAACTAGTCATTGCAGCAATCGACGATGATGCTAGTCTCACAAGAGTATCGATTGTATTCAAGTATGTAATCTATATTTATCAATTTTCACAATTAAAATTGATTCATTTTTTAGAGCTGGAAGTCGTAATGAACAACCTGATAATTTGGGTGCCACTCATGTTTTAAGAACAGCGGCAGGTCTAACTACCAAAAATGCTTCTCAATTTGCTATCACACGCAACATTCAACAAGTTGGTGCTAATTTAATATCTACATCCGACAGGGAAACTATATCATACACCTTAGAAGGCACCAAAGGAGCGGTTGAAAAAGCTTTACCATTTTTGGCAGAAGTGGCCACCCAACAAGAATTTAGACCATGGGAATTGTCCGAGTTATCAAACAGGTTGCTGTTGGATATTCTAACAAGACCTTTACAGGTATGTTAATTTATTTCAAAAATAATGTAATAAATACTTAAACTATATATTTTACTGTAGTTGAGAGCCATTGATTTACTTCACAACGCAGCTTACCGTAGTAAAGGATTAGGTAACTCGCTTTTTATTCCAAAATCTCAAATAGGAAAAGTTTCATCTGAAACTTTACAACATTATGTTGCTAGTCATTTTGTAACTGGTAGCGCTGCGGTTGTTGGTACTGGTATCAGTGACAGCTTCTTAAAACAGTTTGCAACAAGTTTGGAAATTCAAAATGGAGATGGTAAGACCAAATCTTCACCATACAAGGGAGGGGAGCTACGGTAAGTACCAACTATTTACATATAAACATCTCAATTACTTTATATCGGGTATTTTATTGTAGATCTAACAAAGGTGGTCAAATTGCCTATGTTGCTATCGCAGGGGAAGGTGCAGCCTTATCCAGTACTAAAGAGGCACTTGCATTTGCAGTTTTACAAGGAGCAATCGGTAGTGGACCAAGAATAAAATACAGTAACACTGATAATGGACTTTACAACAAATCACTAGGAAATCCATCAGATATTGCTTCGTCTGCTATTAATGTCAGTTATTCAGACAGTGGTTTGTTTGGTATTTTGGTTGCTGCTCCTTCATCATCTGCTGAAAAAGCAGTTAAATCAGCTGTTAGCGTGTTGAAAAGTGGTTGTATCTCAGATGCTGATGTACAAAGAGGTAATAAAAATGGCTTTAACAAACATCTGAAGATATAAGTACCTTGGTTGTTTTTAATTTGTAGGTAAGAATCAATTGAAGACGACTCTCTTCCTTAATTCGGAAAGTGGAGCTGATGTTGTTAGAGACATTGGAACTAGAGCTGTTTTAACTGGTGAGCCACAAATTGCCAGCGATTTAGCGAGTGTTGTAGATTCTATTACCACAAGTGATGTTCAGAATGTAAGTATAAACGTTGGGGTCGTAAAATAGTTGAAATTAGCTTTAAATATACAGGATTAAAAGTTTATACTGGACAGTAGACTGTTTAAAAAAAATTGATTACTTTTTTTCCCTTAAATATACTGAAAATATTGTTGGACGTGACGAAAATAAAATACTGTAAAAGTTTGAACTAAGTATATTTATATTAAGAGGTGCTGCATTGATAATTTCTATTTTCTTGTGCTTTGAAATTTTATAGCTCACATAGGGAGCAATACTTCGGAATGACTAAGATATATTCTTGTAGGAAATTTGACCCTCTACGAAAAAGGTCTCATAATTTTTTAATATTTTTACTTCTTTCAAAGTTATTCAAGGTTAAAGTTAATTTAGTAAAATTTAAAGGATATTTTTTGTAGAGCGTTTTAATTGCTATAATTTATGTTTATAAAAAAATTTTATATCTCATGGGTCGTAAGTTATTCGCATTAAACTGCATTAAAAAATTAAATTCTATGGCTATATTATCAAAGAAGTGTGTTTTAAACACATAGAGGTGTATATTACTCTTTACTCTAAACTTTCATTTTGTTTTAGGCCCTCAAAAAGGCTGGATCAAAGTTGACTCTAGCAGCAATTGGCAACCTCACCAATGTACCATACTTAGACGAATTGTAATTTTGAACATTTTAATGCATAATTTATTAATAAAATAGCCTGTTAAACATTTCATTCAAACGAAGCTGTTAAATAAAGTATTACATTACCAAACTGATTTTTGTAAATTTTTAATCATCGGATGCAACTTTATGTTTGTACAATTCCAATACTGTACTTTTTTTAAATGTATATCCAATACCATCAATAAACAAGGTTTAAAAATTCTTATTATTTAATCCTGTAATGTTTTTATCCAAAAGAACCAACCCAGAAACTTACTACAATTCTTTTGTTCCTAAGATGCGTACCTAAATATGATCAGGAACATACTAGGTCTACCATCACTCAAAATTGAAATCGGTTATTTATTATCACTCGTTACTTCTCAAATATTCAACAGTTTTATTGAAACAAACATTTAATGTTACAGTTATAAAAATAAATGCGGTATTATATAAAATACAATAAAAGTATCAAATGGTTAAAGCTTTGGTATATGACTAAATAACTGACACAGTGATAATACTTATAAATAATAATATTATTATCACCCAATATGCACAAGTTTTATCTTTTCTATCAACTACTCCAATATATATCGTCTCTTCTTGTAATCTAGAATTTGTTCCATCCATTTGTTCACCAATATCATCCAATATTTCTATACAAATAATAGTATAAAATAATTCATAATTATTAATAAAGAATAAATTATTTGAAACTTGAGACTAGACAAAAACTCACCGTTATGAAGATCTACTTCTTGGCTAATTACATTAGCTATATTTTTCTGATTTCTAATAACTTTGGATAAATTCTCTAAACCTTCATTTTGTTCTACAAAAAGAAAAAAATACCAGTAGCCACTATGTATAAGTAAAATTTCTAAGTAAACGTACGCCCCAACATCCGTTTTTGAGCTTCTCTAATATCTGTAACCGAATAACTTGTGCTCGGCCCAATATCCAAATTAGCTGTACCAATCCCAATTAATGATCTTCTTTCTTCTTGTGACTTATTAATTACTTGTTCATCAAATAGCTTTTGCATTTGAATACCTTTAGAATGCAGTAACTCGATCTGCCTTGTTCTTCTTTCAGACTCTGCAGGTGTTCTAATATTTTGTTTAAGGAATCAACTATTTAAACTTAAAAAAATAGAACTTATATGTACTGAAAGGATACATATTGCCTGTTTTACTAGTTGCTTCTAGTTTTTGATTTAATTGGCTGACTTCATTGTTATATTGTTTTAACTTATATCTTACATTTGCTGATAGTTGTGAATATTTGTCAGTAGTTCTTGGGTAGGATTGTCTTAGAGTGAGCTGTTCCATTATATCTCTACATAATGTTTCGCAGCATTCAAATTCATGTAGCCTATAAGGTATATTTACACTTGTATACAGTTATATTTAAATTATAATTCAACACTTACCAAGGATCTTCATCAAGAAATCCCAGAGCCATTTTATTTAAAACTTTAGTACACAACAAATAAGAAAATGTATACAGATATTTTTATGTACGTACGTAGATCAGATCATAATCTTTTATCTAACCTAACTTGTCTAAGTAGATTAAACGACACACTAGACGCAGTCCTTTCGAAAAGAAGAAATTTTAGAAATGTCATTTTGAAAATCAACCTTGGGCAAATTATTCTCTGGGATATTACCCAATAAAGGAGAAAGAAGAAGAAGAAAATCAACCTAACCCATGGTGTAAATTTACACAATGCCTAAACCTACCCTTTATCTATGATCTTGGTTAATATCATAGAACTACGGTGAGGATTATATACAAACTTACAAACAGGCCACAGATTACTCATCCCCCTGAAACAGGCACAACCCTGAATGTTGGCCATCTTTTAGCCAAACTATAACCCTTTTTTACTACGTGTTTTTTTGATATTTTTAAAGTCGGTAACTTTCTCATTTCGCGTCGATTTTAAAGTGAAAGTGCCGCAGTTCGAAGAATAAATAATTCGCTTTAAAACATTTGTGTTGTGTTTAAAAAAACAATTCCTGTGAAAAGACAATTCGAGAAAAATGCGTAGAAGTAGGAGTCCACGAAGGAGGCCGGAACAAATGGAAGAGACTTTTAGTATCAGTTCTTTGAGTGATGTTAGTGCCGGAGAGCTTATTGAGCGTAGAGATGCATCAAAAAAATACAATCGTAAGCTTGAGGGAAGTCGTAGAAGGCATAGAGAACGTAAAGATAGTCATGTATCAGAAAAAAGGGCTCAGTCAGAACATTCACAACATGAAGTAAATGTGCCACACTTTCAAAATAACCCAGACATGTTTGCCGATCCTTCTATTTTTGAATATCCACAATCACCAGCACCTACGCCACTCCCACCATTATATGCGCCAGTCTCACCTTCAGATGTGCAAGTCTCACCATCATATACGCCATACTCACCATCTTATACACCTTTCTCATCAGGATCACATACTAACGGGCGAATTGATGAAAGAAGATCAGTTAATGAAAGAGGTAAAAGGAAGTTTGAAGATAGAGAACATAAAAGATCCACATCAGACAGACATGATTGGGAACGGAAAGGTCGAAAAGAGCTTGGGGAGAAAAGGTCATTTGATGAAAGAATTGGATATAAGGATAGAAGACAAAGTGATGAACAATCAGCTAGATTAAGCAAGAGAGATGAAAGAATAGACTCTAGAGATAGCATGGTTGGTAAGTCATTGAAGCACAATGATAGAAAATCAGTTGATAGAGGAAGTAGTAAATCTGACGATAGAATAGACAGATTGGAGAAAATGATAGAATTATTAGTACAAAACAAATCTCAAGCATCAACAAACTTGGATTCCCTACAAGAAAATAATCTAGAGGTAGGTGACAAACATACAAACATAAGCACATCATTGTGGTTGAATAAAATCAATGAATATTGTTTGGATAGAAACTATGATGAAACCACATGTATGGAGTATCTACATAGTAAAATGTCAGGTTTAATGAAAGCTTGGTTTAAAACATTAAATACGTTTCAGTACACATGGCCAGAACTAAAAATGTTGATTACAAAAACATTTCCAGATACTTTTGATTTTGCTTATACATTGCGATTACTATTAGACAGAACAAAGCAACCAGATGAGACAATTACTCAATATTATTTCGCTAAAATGTATCTGATAGAATCTTGTAAAATATCTGGTGTTAATGCTGTATCATGTTTAATTGATGGACTGAGTAATCCTTACCTTCAAAAGCAAGCAAAAGAATATGCATTCTTGACTCCAGAAACACTGTATTCTCAATTTTTTGTAAACGTACCAAACTATGGTCTAAGCAGTCAACTTCCAGTACCAGAAGAACAGATCGAAGGAGAGTATACAGAAACTGGCGTACTTTATTCCCAACCCCCAACTGAACGCATGAAACCTTCAAGAGAAGTGAAAAAAAAGAAGTGTTTTACTTGTGGAAAGTTTGGACATATAGCAGAAGTTTGTCGGCATGCGCCAGTTTGTTACCACTGTAGAGAAAGAGGTCATATTGCTGCTAAATGTCCTAATAAATTATAAGGATTTATTTTTATATTTCTTTAGTGATACGCATATTTCAATTATCCAAAGATTCAGTATTTATTGATGTTGAAGATCAATATGCACATGCTTGAGTTTATTTTGATTAGAATCAAATGTAAGAGACATTTGACAACTTATCTAAATAGTCATAAACAAAATACCTATAATAATTTCATTACTTAGTAGTAGTCCTGAACTACATATTTTTTCCCCTTTTTTTTTTGTTAAATCAAAGCATCTTGGTACTGCATAATGAGTACAGGAGTAGTAACATATTTTTTTTTTGAGTTTATCAGCACTAGAATTATACTGTTCCTAACTGGGAAGACAAATTATCCAGTTGGTATCTCATATATTATGATCATTTTGAAAGATCTTTACAAAAAAAACCAAAATTGTTTCTTACATGAAAAGAATTCTTAATTTTAGTTTAACCCATAAATTTATAGTTGTTATTTTTTTATCATAAAGATATAATATAGTATATAGTGTTTAAAATAAATTAGAAGTATAAACAAAGCAGCTGTGTCAATTTTTTCTATTGTACCGATGATCAAGGAGATGCTTAGGATTAGGTGATGCTAAGGAGTGTTGTAGATAATTGGTGAAAGAAAACTTTAGAGATATTGTGGTAGTTTGAAGTGCAAACAAACAAAAAACTATACAGAGAGTCTGGAGTCTTTTTAATTGAGCGTAATTGATAATAAAAACCTGGAGAAAGCAATAACCCAAATTTTAATTCAACTTTGAGATAAAAAAGATGAAAGCAGATAATGATGGCAATGGTTGATTATTTCTGTATATCCAGAGAGGTTTCGAGTCCTCATCCTTTTTTTGATCTTGGTTGTACCATTTATGTGAAGAAAGTAGTTGCTTAACAGTCTCCTTGGGCGCTCTATTACCAGGAGTTTATATCTCGAAGCTAGTGCTTCATATATATGCAAATGGTATGCATGTGCTTACTTATAGTGCGGCGTAATCCTGTCATTTTCTTTATTTGACCTCTACTTAGGTTGGTCAGCGACTTCGAGGGTTTTTTTACCAGCGCGTGGAATACAGATGCACAATCCCTACATCTGGGTTTAGCACCACTCCTGTTCCTCTTACAGTTTTGGTTTTGTCAGTGTATGTTGTTTGGTTGTCAATAATTTTGACCAGCATGTTATGACTTCTCATTTCAAGAAGCGAGAAAATCAGTTTATTTACAAAAACAATTCAAGTGCTGTAAAAAGGTGTTGTTTATAACTTATAGTTGTTTCTATACTGTTATGTCAGTGAGTTGAAAGTAAATTTCTCCAGACATTCTGAAATGTGTGGAAAAATTGCACATGAGGTAAGTTAGATGTGGATGACGAAACAAAGGAGATAGAAGATCAAGCTACTACAAAAGAAATGGAAAGTGGTATCTATATTCAAAGGCAGCAGTTAAATGGAAAGCAAAAGAAATTAAAAACAATTCAGAAAATTATGAAAGTAAGAAGTTATATTGTTGTATATACTAGATTTACTATTGCATAAGAGCACAAGAAAGGGTCGATTGCCATAAAGCTGAATGGTTTTATTTGTCGGGTTTATTTAATAGTGCAAAAGTTAATCAAGTATATTATTAGTAAGTAATTATTACAAGAGTTGATTTTACAGAGACCATTCAATTGGTCCAAAATACCTGCTGTAATTATAATATAATTAATAAAATTTTGAAAGTTATAAATGAAAATGTACCAGAAATGGGAAGGAAAAAGTTGTGGAAAATTTTACACGAACTAAGTTTTTTTTGGCAAAAGCAAAATAGAAAATCTATTTTAATAGATACAGAAGAAATAATCTGTTGGAGAAGAAAATATTTAAGGCAAATTAAAGAGAACCGAAGGGAAGAGAGAAACATTTTTTATTTACATGAAACCTGGGTTAACGAAGGACACACCGTGAGGAAATAATGGCAGGACAAAAATATCGAAAGCTATCGCCAGGCCAAATATATAAATTTATCCTAATACAAAATTATTAAAAAAAACTAGAAAAAAGACTCACCCTATATTTAAAGTACTTTTGAATAAATAATAAGGCACTTTGCTCCTACGGAAAAAGAAATATAGTATAGTTATAGTGTCACTCAAATTTTGAAATGTACTTTTGTTGATGGTTTTTAATAAATTATTACAATTAAACTTTATTATGTTTCATTCTTAACTATTAAAATTTGACGTTGTGCTGAATGCGGTCCTGTATTTTATCCCAAATTATTTAAATGCTTAAAATCAAAGTTGCCTTGGCTGTCAATCCTAAGCATTTTATTTAAAAATTCGCACAAATCAATTTTGCCTTGGTTGTCAGTAGTACCTATCTAATATCATACACAAAGTAGCCGGTGAACCTGTAAGTGCGTGATAATTTATAAAATTTGACTAGTAAGTTTAAATTAAGAATTTATATAAAGTTTAAATTTTTAGTTTTTCTAAGTGTGTAGGCATAATATTGAGGTATTAGTGCGAATTTTGTAAAAGTACCTACAGAAACTACCGGTAGTTTATGCTTGTTTTCAAACAATTTAGACATGGCTAAAATAATTATTTTCTCAATAAATGACAACAATAATTAAGTGATTTATATGTTTTTGGAATAAACAACAAGCCTTCGTCGGAAATTACGTCAAAATTTATATGCCCAATATCACGCTACTTTTTTTTATCTATCTGGGAGTGAAAAAAATTTGAATTCCGTGGCCTGCCTCGGTGATGAACAAACGACGAACTTGCATTTCACCACAAGATGGCTGATAATGCAACTGTAACATTCCATTTGTTTATAATTTTCAGTAGTTCCTTGATAATAAATGGAGAATGTAAACATACATTCTTTTAACTTTATCTTTCGACCATAGTAGTTGTTTCGGTCTTAAGACAATTTTACGAGTGTTAAAGTGAATACAGCCATGGTGGAAGACTACAGTTTTTGGAAAGGTCCGAGATAAGATACCTACTAGAACCTTCTTTTCAGTAAGTGCAATTATATTTTTCTTTTTCTATACACTTATTTGCAAATAGAATACGCTTAGCTTTATTTTTCATTATGATTGCTTATCTATATACTAAAAGTATCGTTTTCTTCTATTTGTTATAAAATCTGCAGACATAGCATATAATAAAGCAGAGTTGAGTGCATTATTGAATATTTAATAAACAATGTTCTGGCAAATGAAAGAAAAAATCCTCAAATACAAAAGTTTATTTAAAAAATAAGAAACATGTACCTACTATAGGGTTCTTTTACTTATATTAGTGTACCCGATTCCTATACTAGTTAATAACACTTTCGAAGATCCATCTCCACTATACTCTTTTTGCTCTTCATCTTCGAAAGGTTCCAATTTAAAAGTAATACCGAAAAAATCTTTCAAGTGTCTTAAAAACCATATCGAATGATCTGATAGAGGACCAGTAACTAATTTTGAAACGTCTTTATCACCTAACGCCATACATAAAATAGCTAGTGATTGAGACGTCGAGTCTACTACTCCCCCAAGATAAATTTCGTATAATAATCTTTGTGCGGCAGCAATTCCTAGATCTTCTGGTATGGAAGGGTCTTCACCATTTGCTACAACGTTGGACACCTAAAAAAAGTTTTGTTGGAATAAAGCTTTAATATAATGAATAGTGACATTCATGCACATGACAAGATATAAATCAGATTTCTCTATACCTTACTAGTGTATAGAAATCACCTATAGTAATGGGAATTAAACTTTATAATAGTCTCCCACAGTGTTGTAATATTTTCTGTATATCTCACGTTACTGTATTTGTATTTATATATTTTTTTCTTAACCTGTCTTATGTCATTTGATATTGTAAGATCAATAAATTCTATCTATCTATATATAATAAGGAACTTTACCTGTTCAGCGGAATAAAATACTCCTTCGTTAGTTTCAGCCAATAAATGAATTCCAAAACCTGGACTATTTCCTGCTTGTTTTCCATTACGTTGGTCCACGTTTATATAAACATCCGGAATGAAATTCAGCAGAACTCCTTTAGCTTTTTCGACTATTCTATTTGCCATAGCTGGAGATACCCTTAAAGCATAGGCAGTTCCTCGAATTCTCTTCACCATTCCACTTTTTAATAACTGTATTGGCCTCGTCTGTTTTCTTACTGGACATCTGAATATTACTTCGCCCCCTCCAAGTGGTCTCAAACCTCTTTTGGAAATTTTCAAATCCAAATCATCATCGTCTAGCACAAAATTTTTCAGTGTTTGTATCATGGACGTTTTTATCAGATCAACAGAAGGGTCGATGTTATTAGAAGTAACTCCTATTAGTTTAGCATTTAACGGCTGTTTACAAAATATACCGAACATAACTAAAGCTTCCAAATAATAACCTACAATTACATACAAATATATTAAATTATATTATGCTTTGAATTGTACAAACCTATTCCTCGTTCTGTACAACAGTCATGTTCTATAGCGCCTCCATAAAGTAGACCTGGTTGGAAATACAATGATGTTCCTGTTTCATTTAATTCTATCACTGTGCCATTAGTTATTTTATCTAATAATCTTATTAAACTGATTTCAAACTCCTTTAAACCTGGCTCATCCTCTTGGATTCTTATTTCTGATACTTGGATAGGCTTACCACTCAAGACGGAAAGAATTAATCTTTGTCTTAAGTAATTGCTACCTTTGTATATTAATGTATTACCTTTTTTCGTTGGCATTGTTATTATGATTTACAAACCATGTTTTGTATTTGAAAAGTAAGGTTAATCGTGAAGTGAAATGTCAAAAAAGTTAGGTTATTATCTTCTTTTTCTTCTCTCACATTTTATCTCGATTATGCGGTAGTCCAACCACCACAATCCTGAAAATGTAGTTCTATGGTTTCTAATAATAAAAAAAACAAATATATATCTTAATAAATTTATTACTTATACGCATAATACTGAGACCATCAATAGTATTATTATTTAATTTGTATAAATAGTGTATAAGTTAACTATCATCACATGACACATCAGCAGACCAGTTGCAAATACCTCCAATGGGATCAAAACTCAAATTTTTCGGACACGTGTATTCCCATCCAATCATTCTACCGTTCTCCATTTTAGCACACGATATAAACTTTTTACACGATACAGGGTGCGGGAAACTCCCTTGATCCAAGCACTCAATCAACCCATTACTATGAATTAGTACATTGCTATGAGCCGGCAGCTGGTCCATTATAGCTACTGGATCTGACTTATAGCTCTGATAAAAATTGTTGGACGTGTGGATTTTATTGAAGAAATCCGTTTCGTATGGGCTCGTGTTTGCAATTGTATATTTTATAACGGGTCGTAGAGGACTAGTTGTACCTTAAAATAAACACTTGGTGTTAGATGTGGTTTAAATAATGTTTACAATAGAGTACCATACTTACTTCTCAAAGTAGGGTACACTTTAGGTCGAGTCGTTGTTAAGAGACGTTGGACCACTTTGGTAGTACTTCTTCTCGGTTGTACGGTAGTTGTAACTTCAGTCGTGTTAAGATCATCGGATTCCGTTAGTCCAATTGAATTTTGTTCGACAGTTATTGGAGTATCTGGAGACGTATTTTGCACGTCTTTTGGTTTGTCAGTTGTATCGAATTCCAGTGATATTTTTTGGTCTGGGTTCGTTTCTAAGCTAAGATTTGAAGGTGTAGATTGAAATTTTGTAGGTCGACGTAAAAACGGTCTTCGGGAAGGATTAGTGAAAATATTTGTGTTGGGGTTTGTAGTAGTTGAGGTGGTATCTTCTGGAGAACATAAAAATATTCATTTACATGTATTAAACAACGATATTATGAAGTTTTTGATTAATGAAGTATAGGCAACTTAACATATAATTAAATTATACTTATATCATATATATATATATATATATATATATAGGAGACGATTTATTTGGGGATGTGGCAATAAAATACCAGAGAGTACTCTTTTTAAAATATATTCCAAGCTTTCGAATATAACATATTCATTCTCAAGGAATTATTTAAACGAGGATGTCGGTATAATTGTAAAAATAGATAAAAATTAAATTTTATAATTGACATAAACGTTCATTACATATTAAACGTTTATGTCAATTATAAAATTTAATTTTTATCTATTTTTACAATTATACCGACATCCTCGTTTAAATAATTCCTTGAGAATGAATATGTTATATTCGAAAGCTTGGAATATATTTTAAAAAGAGTACTCTCTGGTATTTTATTGCCACATCCCCAAATAAATCGTCTCCGTTACTGAGTTGGCAAATATTTCTAGTAATTTATATATATATATATATATACTGTGTTCATTTGAAAAGGACCCACCCTTAATATTTCAAAAATGGGACCTATTAGAAAGAAATGCCGAAACACGTCAACTTTTAACTTGAGGGGGACACTTTTTGGCGCTAATGTCATAAACGTCAGATTCACCCCCTCCCTACTGGAGACACCCCTTACATTTTTTTCAAATGGCATTAGGTATCAAGTCACACCTCATTTAAAAGGTCTGGTAAATCTCTAATCAATCATTTTGTTTTGCCTTTGATACCAGCCTTCCATTGTTATTTAATCGTTGTTTAAAATTGGCTCTTTTTCAACTTTTCGTATGCCCCCGTATTGTGTTATGATAGAAAGACTCTTTAAAGAATAAAAAATTTACAAATAGTAAAAAGACAACTGTTAACAAGGAAAAACTGCTATTTAATCATGCGTTCAAAGTGACCACCGTTAACATTCAGGCAATAACTCTGTATATTATTTAAGTAGTTTTTTTTAGTAAAAGCTATCAAACCGAAACATTATTTTTAAACTCCATTTATTACCAGGAATTTATCTGTTCTCACCTTGACTTTCTAATGATTTAACTGTAGTCGATCTTGTCTTATATTTTCTGCGTGATGGACCAGCAGTCGGTCTCGAGAACCTCGTCGAAAATTGTGTTGGAATTTTTGTAGTGGAAGTTGATGTTGTTTTCGTAGTTGCTGCAGTTCTTTTTGGAAATGTCGTTTTTCTATTGGGAGACCCTCTTAAAAAAGGTCTAAGTGATATCTGGAAAAAGTTTAAGTGTGTGTATTTTAGAAATAAAAAAATTTGCTTAGCGAGTGAGTGAAAAGGATGAGATATTTTTTAATGTAAATATTCTATTCTGTTGTACATGTACTCTTAAGTTGGTTTTAATGTTTTTTTTTTGTGAATTGTAGGTCCAAATTTAACTCGGTTGTCATTTGGCAATTGGTTTTCGAAAATCTGTCAAATTATTTTAATTCAGAATTTTTTAAAAAATATAAATAAAATAGATTCAGTATAAAAATAGGGGTAACAATAAAAACAATACAATTATTAGTGTTTTTTATGTATCTAAAACAGAATAAAGTATTTTCAATAGAAAATGAAAAACTTTATAAACATTTTTGTTAAAATCGATAAAATATACTGAATAGAAATAAAAAAGTGGCGCTTGATATTTTTTTCAGGTTAATATGTATTTTTATTTATGAAAATAAATTACGATTGCCCTTCGAGTTTTATTTCCCCTTTATTTTGAAAATCTTGTAGAAAATGGTTCAAAAACATAAAAATGTTAAAAAAAATTCTTCTATATGTATTTTTACTTCTTCAGCTTTAAAATATTTATATTGAAATTCTATCTTTTCCTATTAATCAGGACACTATGATAGTTTTTTTTGTCCTTGTTTATATCCTTGATGTTAAAAATCGAAAGTTTTTGCTGAGGATGCAAGCAACAAGTTCTTCTAAATACCTTTTTATCTACTTAGAATTGTAATAAAAATTGTGTTAACTTTCACTATATTAAGGAAAACCACAAATATAGTAGGATAAGAAATATTTTTCTGGAAATTTTAATTGTAAAGGGAGCATCCTGTACAACTTCCACATACTTAAAATTAAAAACAAACTTTTTAAAATGAAAACCAGAGACAAACAAACTTTATTGTTATTGTAACCATTTATGAAATAATTGTTGGTTCAATTTTTCTCGATTTAAAGGTCATCAACGATTGGACGCTGTTCATTGACTTTTCCTTTCACTTCTATTACATCTAATGATTACTTTTATCGATCCTTATTTATAAGGAACACGATTTAAGAGTATTTATTCTGAAGAAAGTTACAAGATTTCATTTAGCAATAATGACAAAAACAAAAAAATATTTTCTACACGATGAGTCAATAAGTTACGTCGGACCTGTACTGAGGATATGTAGAGGTCCATGAAGAAAAAGAAGAAGACATACATCTAGAATCATCTAGAACTGTCATCGAAAAGTCGAGAACTGACTGGATCAGGTGAAAAGTATAAAAGGCGGGACAATTGACATTAGATAGTTAGTTTTGAAGTTTTTCTAAATTAGATTTTAAATTTTCTTGTTGGTGTTCTAAATGGTCTACTCTATTATTAAGATGTCCTACCTCTAGCTTTAATATTTCCGAATTTGTGTTAGGCCATTCATAATTTCTACATCTGCTTCTCTGCTTCTTCCTCCTTTCTACGTCTCTCCTTCTCTTCCTCATTCCTTTCCTTCTCTGCTTCTTCCTCTTTTCTACGTCTTTCCTTCTATTTCTCTTCCTTCCTCCTTTCTACGTCTTTCTTTCTCTTCTTCCATCATTAAAAACCATGCTGGGGGTCCGGAAGTATTCATGTCTCTGTCGTATACGGTGGTTCTAGTATATACCATAAGCAGATACAAATATTTCTTATATCACACCGATGTCACCAATGCTACTCCTTACGACTTCTTAAACTTTCTTTATTTATTCGACTTTAACTTTCACAATTCAATACAAATAACGTCTTATACCATCAGAACACAGAACTCAGATTTTCAAAACTAACTAACTAATGTCAATTGTCACGCCTTTTATACTTTTCACCTGTTCCCAGACAGCTCTCGACTTTTCGATGACATTTCTAGACTTTTCGATGACAGTTCTAGATGATTCTAGATGTATGTCTTCTTCTTTTTCTTCATGGACCTCTACATATCCTCAGTACAGGGAGTTTCATTGGGAAAGTCAAATACTTGAACGACGAGTAGAAGAGGTAGGTAATCGAGCCGGATGTAAAAATACCCCATTTTTTTCTAAGGCCATAACTAACGAATCACCCAGTATATCTTTTTGAGACTCGGTACACATATTTGTTAATCGCAGCCAAATTGAACTGCTTACTAATAACAATAAAAATCCAGGTGTGGATTAAGAAATAATTTGAAAGCAATTGTGTATTTAAAACAACACCCTGTATATTAAAACTTTGGAAATCTGTTTTTATATTTGAAGAGAACACAAAAAACTGAACCAAAAAGTACGATTCAAATTTTTTAGCCTCCATAGAATCACTATAGTGTTACGTAAATAAATATATCATACTGGACGGCCAAGACGAAGTGGGACATCCTTTATATATTTTTTCAACTTTTTTAGTTTATTATAACATGATTAATGTTGAAAGCGGTAAGTAGAAAAGCATGATGCTGTTAATGTAGCTGTATTGTATGATTTAGTTAATAGTGTGGTAACTTACCTGAAGACTTAAAATATTTAAAAATAACAGTAGTTTAAAATTTATTAATACCCAACTGGTATTTTCAAAAAAAATATATAGTACGAGCAAAAGATATAGTGATGCAAAGCGATGCCGACTTACTTTAACGCGCAAGCCTACATTAATAGAGAAATATGTTGTCGGTGGCATCGCTTTGCATCACTATATCTCTTGCTTGCACTATACAATTCTTACACTTTATACTCGTATATGAAGAATATGTCTTTGTAACGCTTGCGCGAACTTTTAAAATTGATAATATTGAAGTAAATCAAACGAAATATAACTTAATATTTCACCATTTTAATATTTTGTTACATAAATATTAATATATAATAACAAACCAACAACAAACGTTGAAAACAATGTATATTAAAATTAAAATTCCATTTCTAATGGATGGATTTGTTGCTTGGTGTCAAATTTATTGACAGAAACGTCAGATATGACGTGGCAACACCAGTGTTACCAACTTACGATATGAAAATATCAACGTTGGGAGCAGATCAGAAAAATTAAAAACAAGACATTCTGTAAAGATAATAATGAAAGATTTTTAATCATTAGAAGAAGTTACAAGCTGATACAGTCGATAAAAAAGTTTTGTAACTAACACGTGTATTAATAAGGGCGATTGACAATATTAATCAAACATTAACTTTAAAATAATATAGTTATTGCAACGTTCGTTTTGTAGTTCCCTTAATAAACTCTCTTTTATTTTGATATATACGCATGCTCAGCGAGTCCAACTTTAAGGATATTCCCAATCTAAAATATAGGATTCCTGTACTTTAGTTAAATAAAGGCAAAGAACTTTTTAATTAAGTTCCTTTATTTTGACGGATCTGTCACCATAAACTGGATGTTTTGTGCCATAAATACAAAACAATAGAGGAGTTCAGTGTGACCAACAAAAAGTGGTTTTTATGACAAGAATGACAGTTAATGTCTACCATTCAAAACATAAGATTTTTGCAGGTTTTTTTATCATTACGAACATCTATATTGCTTTATTAAAACAATGAATACACCCCTGAAGCGTAAATCTTAAAATTTAAAATGACATCTTAGCTGAATTCTCAACGCATCGGTGGCCAATAATTCTAGGAATTTTTGACAAGTCACCATTTCATTTCTATAATTTTGTCACTAGTTATGTCAGATGTCAGTGTTATTTGTTTTTGTTGATATTCGCTTAATCGTTTATGTTTATTTTCCATACTTTTGTAGTAGTTCTAGTTAGTTGTATCACTTTATTCTTCTGATTGCTTTTTCCACTGACATCTGACATAACTAGTGACATAATGACAGAAGAGAATTGGTGATTTACCGAAAGTTTCTAGAATTACTGGCCACCGATGCATTGAGAATCCAGCTAAAACGTCATATTAAATTTTAAGATTTACGCTTCGGGGGTGTATTCATTGTTTTTTATTAAAGCAATATAGATGTTCGTAATGATAAAACACCTGCAAAAATCTTATGTTTTGAATGGTAGACATTAACTGTCACTCTTGTCATAAAAACCACTTTTTGTTGGTCACACTGACCTTAGACTGAACTCCTCTATTCTTCAAACGTCTAGCAAACAAAAAGTTGGTGTATTCTGTGCTTCTAGGTTCGAGATCTGTCACTTTCACAGGACATATAATTTATTCAGTTCTGTGGTTACTTTCGATTTCACTTAAAGCGCTCTGCAATAGCGCACTTTTGGTATCGCTTTAAAGGATACTTTATTAGCGGATCTTTTATCAAAGTCGGCGTTTTTTCCCATCTGCAATAACTCTCTATTAATCAAACATTAACATTAAAATAATATCTTGATTGGTTAATGGTGGAACTACCAATAAACAGAATTGTCTTTACCAGCTTTTACTACAACCTAATAGATGGCAGTATTGGGATCGAAAATTATATCCCACATTTTAATGTGAAAACTATAATAGAATTTCTGTTCTCAGTCTACTCACCGCTAGATGCCGCTACGCAACAAACATTTATGACTGTTCCAAACAAGCGAGAATTAAAATCGACAGTGAGTGGTGGTGGAAGAAAAAGAAGAAGTAAAAAATATTTCAACTCTTAAGCAGGTTCTGTCAGTAACGAAGTTCTGAGTTTTTTTATAGCGAAAGAGCATGCCAGATAAAGTAAAGTGGGTTTTAGCAGCCAGTTAAAACGTTTAATTATCAAAAGGGCAAATATATTGTTTTTCTCTTCTTTTTCTTCTACTACCTTTCTTCTGGACTCAACTACTTTGGCATCCAGCCATTAGGCCTTGTCATGCATAGGTACCAGTTTTTTTCTGTCGCGCTTAGTTGGAACTGCCACATATTTGTTATCCAACTGCCTAAGGCTATCTTAACAACGATAACATTCGTATTACGGACAGGAAGTTAGTTGGACACATTTAAAATTAAACTATCAAAAGTAAAATAAAATATAGAGTGCTAAATATATTACAGGGTGATTATTTTTTTATTTACAACAGATTATTATCACACACGTACATCAATTTTTATAACAACAACAAGAACATTTTTTATATACACACACATAACATAAATTAGATCTAAATTTAAATTAAATATAAAAATATTAATTATATTCCCTATTTATCCTAATCAAAGGCAATGGGGGCGGTAACCGTTTAGCCGCTTCTACTTTAATCGGGACGATTTTGAACGTGTTGAACTGCGATTTAGTAGAAACTTCTTCAACTTTTGCTCTCATCACGTAATCATCGTCGTCTTGTTTTAAAATTTTTATCGGTATAACTTTCGGTTGGTCTTGTATTTTTTTAATTATTCTATAACTTTCGTCGGGGTGCAAAACTCTAACGTTTACGAACTTTGAATTTTCCGTTTCTAACAATTCGTCGTTGATGGAGTTTTTACTGGTGAAAAGACTGGGTTTTTCAGTTTGGAATAATCCTTCTAAAGCTATAGTTGAAGATTCCGTTAAATGTACAGTCCTCGGTGTTATGACATTTATGTGAGATAACCCACCGAATATTTCAGCTTTTCCGTTATACTCATTTTTACTATAATCAACTTTACTTCCGAGTAAATCCAATTTTCTTTCTTCTCTGTTCGTTACGGGTTTATTAACGTCAACAGAAATACTGGTCAAGTTAATTTTTTCCATGGTCTTTCCAGGAACTTCCTCTATCTTTGCAATCTGAATTATCATATCCACAGATGATTTTATCGGAGACTCTGTTGTTTGTAAAACTGTTTCGTTGCTATTTACCAATTTACCATCTTTATCGACGACTTTTATGACAGTTACTCTGTTTATAGCTCCTATTTTGTCCACTACTGGCGATTCTTCGTCGGTAACTTGCTCAACGTGGTGATTCTTCACTACATCTTCTTTAGTTTTCACATTTACTATTCTATTTACTTCAATAAGTCTTTCTATTTTATTTGTCGTCGTTTGATTCTTGTCCACTTTTTCTTTTTCTGCAAATATATGAATAAGAGTGGTCGATTCAGTTGGTTGTGGAGTCGTAACATCATCATCAATATACGTTGACGGTTCTTCCGTTAGTACAGTTGTAGGTGGTGTTGTTGTTTCTTCCGTTGCCACACTAGAAGGTGGTGTTGTTGTTTCTTCTGATGCCACACTAGAAGGTGAAGTTGAATGATTAAGAATATTTGAATTTACTTTCCTATTATTGAACAAGTTCTTGTTCCTAGTTTTTACTGCTTCTGTATCAACATCCTTTAATTCCTCAGTTGTTTTTGGTTCTTCTGTAGCAGTTTTAGTAAAGTAATATGGTTTATTTGATGGTCTAAAGGTACTAGTACTAATATTCGGTGAATATTTTCGCTTTGACGTTTTTATTTCATCTTCAACAGTACTTATTATATGATCTTCATCTTCTTCTTGTTTTAAAATCTTCACTTCACTTTTATCATTATCTTCAACAGCTTCTTCGTCACTTTCTTCTGTATTGGAAAGATTAGAATTGGGTTTTCGGTTATTGAACAGGTTCTTATTTCTAGTTTTTACAGCGTCAGTATTAACATCTTTTAACTCATCAATTATTTTTGATTCTTCTGTAACTGCTTTGGAAAAACTGGGCCTTGGGTATGGTCTATTTGTTGGCTTAAATGTATTGGGTGGAAATTTATTTTTTGCAGTTTTTATTTCATCAAGAGTATTTTCATTTTTGTTATCCAATGAATCATTTTCTTCAATACCTTCTTCATCTTCTACTTCAATATTGTCATCTAAATTTTCTTCGTCAATTTTTTCTGGTCTTTTGTTATATTTATACAAACCTTTATTTATTGATAAAGGAGAACTGTTTTCCAGCGAATCTATGCTGTTTGTCTTTTCATATCTAACACCAGGTCTAAATTTATTATATCTTCTAGTACTTTTAGCGGAGAATCTAGCACTCTCAGTTGTAGAAGTTGATGTAGGCGTACTAGATGTAGATGACTGTAAACGATTTCTATAATTGGTTCTTGGTTTGAATCCAGCGGTTTCAGTATTTTCATTATTACTGAGATTTTTAAGCTTAGAGGGAATAAACTTAGGTCTAGATTCTACTGGTCTCAAAATATTCGATTTATATTCCAAACTAGATTGTTGTAAAGCTGCTGTAGTTGAAATCTGGGAGGCAGTAGTTGTTTCTATCAATAGGGTAGTATCAGCAGGAGTATCTGTGGTTTTTTCAAAGTTTTCTGTTGAAAATTCTGATTCGTCTTCAGTAGTGGTTTCTAGATTTGCTATCGTGGTTGGAATTTCAGTATATTTACTATTTATATAATTTTCTTCTGTAGTTATAATTGTAGATTCATTCATAATAGTTTCTGTTGTAGTTTGTTCACTGGTAGGCTCAAACGTATTGGGTGTTACATTTTCTATAGTAGTGGTATCTACATCTTCGCCAGAAACAGTTGTTGGTATCGGTTGTGATGTAGCCTCAGTGGTTGTTGTACTTGATGTGAATTGCTTGGTAGTGCGTCTTGGTATGAAGCTGAACCTTTGTGAACTAGCAGATGATTCAGTGGTAGTGGTGATGTTTACTTTTTGCCTAAAAACTTTATTAGGGCCTCTAAGTAAAACTGTTTTATTTCTTGGTGAATATTTTGAAGAAGTAACTTCTGGTTCTACAGTTACTGGAGTAAACCTCCTATTACCATCTCTTGGACGGAATATTCTTTTGGCAACTTTCTTATTTTGTAAATTAGAGCTGGGGATTTCTGTTTCAGTGGTAGGTTCACTGGAAATGTCTTTTAAATTAGACGCTGTGGTGTTATTTTCTTCATTTGTTGTGCTGGTAGTATTTTGGTGTGGTCTAAATTTTCGAATTATTTTTCTTTTCCTTCCGAATATCTGCTCCGAGTCTACATATGTTATTTTTGATGATTCAGTTGGTATTATTTTCCGAATAATTTTTTTTGTACGAGTAGCTTCCGTAGAAGTAGTTGACGGTACTTCTATATTAACAGTACTAGGTTTTTCTAAATTTTCGTTGTTCTGCGATTTATCGTAAACGCTGGATTTTCCAAATAAATTAGAAGTTTTGATAAATTTATTTCTTAATTTTGGATCGACTTCAAAACTGTTAATATCACTGCTTTCTCTAATATTAGATTCGGATAGTTTAATATTTTCATATTCTTCGGTACTAGTGTCTTCGAAAGAATCATCGTCAACTTCGTTATCATTCGGTGGTACATCTAGTAGTGATTTCGTAGATTTAACAGTAGCAACAGTGGTTTCTGTTATCGAAGCTGTAGTTGGTCTGTACCTTCGAATAATTTTTCTATTGCGACTTGTCGATTGCAAAGAATCTGTAACTGTATTTCGATCAGTTGTCTGTGAGTTTTTAGACAATTCGTTTAGATTAACGTTAATTCTTCTTCTTTTAAAAGGTAATAGCGAAGATTGAGTCGTTGTAGTTGTAGTACTCGACGGCGGTTTTAACGGTCTTCTTCTACGCTGACCTGTTTGTGCGTGTAATTCCTTTATATTATCAAAATCTACAGCTGTTAAAGAAGAAAGATCCGCTAATTCAGAAGGTCTGAAACTTCTATGATCTTCTATATATTTTTCAGTAACACTTAACCGTCTTTTCGATGTATTTTCTTTAATCTCACTATCTTCTCGAACGTCGGTAGTGTTTAAACTTTTTTGGGGATTAAATCTTGAAGCGCCTCTAGATCTAAAGTTTATACTGGGTTTTTCGTAACTCACCTTAGTTGTCTGAGTCGCAGTGGGTTTCGTTGAAGCTTCTGTTGGTTTTGAAAAAGGTCTCGGTTCGAACAGTTGCGGCCGTTTTCTTTGGATTGTTTTAAATAAATTCGGCTTTGAATTTAAGTTTGGTTTTTCGGTGGATTTGGTTTCGTTATTCGTAATGTCATCTGTTGTTGTTAAATATGTTCTTGTTGTTGTTGTTACATTATACAAATATTCATTTCTATTATCTTCAATAGTTTCATTTGATGGTTTTTCCGGTGTAGTAGTAGATCTGCTGAAACAATTATTATTATTATGAAAATATTTTGATTTTAATTTTAGTGGACTTACCCTAATCCGGATTCTGTTGGTGAAGGTTCTGTTGCTGCTGATGTCTCTTCTTGGGATAACTTTGTACTAAAATAGAAAAAAAAACATTGTATTGGAAGTGTCAGGAAGTTAATTTAAATTACTAACCTTAGGAATTGTGCTTCTTGCACGTTAGGCTTCTTGTTACTGGCCGTTGTTGTTCCCCGACGAATTTGTTTGTACCTGAAATTAATTAACACTCGTTAATGTTGAAAATGCCTGGAGCAGCTCTAAAACAGGTAATTTAGAAGCCTAGATCACTTGGACTGAAATATAGATGTAGATAATCCTTACTTTGATGTAGTTGACGTTCCTCCTTCCGTAGAGGACGATTCAGCTGGACTCCCTCTTCTGATTTCACTGTAACGAGCAGTAGAAACTTCCTCTGTAGTCGAAGGTCTTTGTCGTCTAATATTCACATATTGAGGCATATTTGGTTTTTTCGTCGTTAAAGCAACTTCTTTGTTAGAATCAGTGTCATCATCATCATTATCGTCGTCGTCGTCGTCGATCTCTTCATCGTCATCTTCAACAGGAATTTCGCCTAATATTTTGTTCCTGAAAAAATATTTTTGAAGATGAAAGTAAGCGGGGTAGGGATCTTTTAAGGGTTAGAGAAACGTTATGGAAAATTACCTATCATTTTCAGGTGTTGTTGTTGTTGAACTGACTCGAGCTCTTCTTATATTTGTATAAGCTGGAAATTTATCGTTGACTTTCTTGGTTGATAGACTTTCGTTATTTTGCTCTATATCTTGATCGTCTTTTTCTTCTTCAGTTTTTTTATCCCGTGAAATGGAAGGTCTAGAATCATCATACATTTATTTGATTAAAACCATGTTTTTGAAATTTTCTTACCTAAATCTTGACACCGAAGTGTACTGTAGTTTTCCACGTTCAGTTTTCTTTTGATTTTCTTTTTCTTCGTCATCTTCAGTTTTCTCACTTTGCGGACCCCGACTGTTTCGGAAAACTGAGTTTCTGAAATCACAACAAAGGTGGGATCATAAATTCTGACTGCCTGCGGAACCAGTTTAGAAAGTTGTTATAGACATAATAATAAACGACAGTCTAATAATTTTGGTATTGAATACAATACCTGCTTTTTGTAGTGGTAGTTGGCCTTGTAGTTGAATTGTTCTTAATAGCTTTACTGAGCACCCTTTCATATAGAGTTTTGGATAGTGATGATTTCGTTTTTGGTTGTTCAGAATTGATGGGGGCTTCCCCTTTTGCGTTAAATTGCTTTTCTAATTCTTCTAGTCCACCTGAAAATGCAGTTTTCATGTAAGGAAAATAAGTTTGAAGAGAAATTTGAACAAAATGGTAATAAAAAATTACAAACCAGCTTTTTTGATAAGTTCAATTAATTCTTTTATGACTCGCGGATCTTCTTCTGATTCTTCTTTGAAACTTTCGACTTCTTCATCTTCATATTCTTCATCATCTTCCTGAAATGTATATACAATCATCGATTAGTTGATTTTACGGGAATTTTAACTACCCTTAATTTTAAGATTGATAAGATGGAAACCCTTTCGATTGGAGTATTGCTACTTTTGTTCCTACAGTTCAATATTCATAGTTTTGTAGCATTTTCAAGACTTTTTATGTTGAAAATGCAGTTGAAACCACACGTTCAACAATTTGTATATTTATATTTTAGTTCCTTTGTTTATTCTTGTAGAGTTATATTTTAGTTCTTTTATTTTAATTCGAAATTCCTACCGGCGCACCACTGCCTCCAAAACACTTCTACCTTAGTTCAAAATCGCGTTTTGTTTTCTTTTCCCTGGCGGCTGATCGGCGCCTTGCAATATTTACTAGTAGACGTGACCAAACGCACGAAAATATCTTTCTTCTTGCACATTGACAACACTGTTTTTTTTTGACGACATTTCTACGATAAAAAATAAAATTATGACAAGCTGTCACTGTTCAGCGTAATGGAATATTACGACGAAACCCTCACCAAAGATCTTTTTACATCTTATTCTACGACCTACCAAAGTGATTACAAAAAATACTGCGATGTTCCAAAAGTGTCCTACGATTACCAAAGAAATCGTACGGAAAAACCCCCAAAAAAATCCAGTCCTTACGAACCAGAGGATCATGGAACATTCACCAAACTCCGAAGAGATGTACATATCCCATTTGAATTACTTTTAAGCCCCAAGCCGATACTGCAGACTGATCCACGAGTACCATTTGAAGTAAGTTAGAAAATACTGATGACCCATATATTTTCATAGGCATTTATTTCAGGAGTTAGAGGAAGGAACAAAGATATCCAAGGAAGAGGTGATAAAAAACAGACCAAGAGTGTTTATGTTACCAGCAATACCTTTGGATAACATTCAAGACCAAACTCTTAGGGATTTGCTCTGTGAATACACTTACACCACCGAATGGGGTAAGAAAGAAAGAGAAGCCACCGCGAATTTCAAACAGATCAAACCGAAAATTGACAAAATAGAAACCACTGATACAGTGTCTTTGAAAATCAATATCGTGCCACCATTGGCGGAAAAGTTTAGAAGAATCGGTGGAACTTGGGACGATAACCAGGTTCGTGGTGATCCGGATCCGACGAAAGAATTCTGGATGAAAAAAGAAAAGGAAGATCCTGTTATTTGTGGAGCTTGTGTGGATCCTTTAAATAACGTACTCACTTCGGATAAAAAGGAAATTATAAGGAAATTAATAAGCGAAGACAAAATGCGGTATCCTCATGAATTGAGAAAATGTACAACCTACGAAGGATACAGACCGATGCTACCGATGGGGATTCCTTTGGAAAAAACGGAACTACCTACTCTACATCCTTTATTAACTGTTTCGCAAGCTTTATCTCACAGAACTGTGGAGGAAATGAAAGAACTAGTAAAAATTGCTGACTCATATTCTTTTTGTTTTATTGAAATGAAAACTTCTTTAGCCGCTTTGGGCGTTTTTTGATAAAACTTATTGGTTGGTAACGTCACCGCATCACCGTCACTGCATCACTTATATCCATGGGCGTACGATAAATATATTATAAAAGCTTCATTCTACTAAATACGTACGAAAAAATTTTTATAAGGTATCAATTTGTTTGAAAAAAAAAACCATCTACCATAGGCGTACGATACAAATTTTTAAAGGGTATAATTAATATGAAGGGGTTAATATAAGGGGTTGATTTATTTGAAAAAAAATTGCATTTCCTCGACTTACTCACCTCATACGCTTCTGTTGTGGTGGAAGTTGTTTGTACGAAAGTTGTTCTGCTTGTAGCCGCTGTAATTTTTGGCGGAACTCTGGATGTAGAAAAAAGGAAACTCGATGGAGACGAAGTAGTAGAAAATGAAGAGGTATCTTTAGCTGCGGTTGTGACTTTTTGCATTTTTTTGTTACACAAAACATTTTGGGTGTAATCGCAAGAGTCGGCGGCTTTATTGAAATAGAGACCTGGAAAAAAATTAATATTGAAGGTATATCGGTAGGTATTGGTTTTGGGAAGGAAAATGTGGACAAGGGGAAGAGATGAGAACACTTCTTTGACTTTAGAGGGAGTAAATACTTACCAGCAGGACAAGTAAACTGATGGGCAACAATTCCGGATTCTCCAGGACCACTCAAACACCAATAATATTTTTTGCAATCCTTTGGATGCGGATAAAAACCGTCATCTTCACATTTGAATTCTGAAAACCAAATATAATTTTGAAAAAAACTTCTAATACATCAACAATTAAATAAAATACTTTGATTTAGTGTCAAAGCTATAGTTACCTCCGTCCATATCAGGTGTAGCAGGCGGAGCAGGTGTAGTGTAGCTTGGTGTAACAAGCTTAAGACTGCTATAACTTGAAGTTTCCTCGTTGGATAAATCCTTAGCTTCCTTTCTTCTTGTTTTTCTTTTAGTTGTTGTTTCTTCTTCGTTTACTTCTTTTGCTTTACTTGGTCTTATTCTAAAACAAATATTTTAACATTCCTACTATATTTTTTCAAAAAATATTCTATTATGTACCTGTTTCTTCTTCTGGTCTGTAACTTATCTGGTTTTTCGTCATCAGAAGATTCCACTTTATTTAAAGTTTTCGTTCGTGTTCTTGTCCTGGATTTTACAGGTTTTTTAGTTGGAGAAATAAGATTATCATCAGTTACTCTGAAAAAAAATTCCGTTCAGCTATTAAAGATAAAAATGAAGCTGTAACTTACCCGTAAGCTGCTAATAACGCGGCTCTTCCTGCTTCAATTAAAGGATACGGTTTGTCGTGGCATTTTCCTCTAAAATCATCGTTATCTATCGACCAAAACATTATTCCACCCAAATTGTTTTCTGCCACATATTCAGCTTTCCTTTTGACTATTTCTTCGTCGTCATATCCCACCCATTGGTTATCTTTGAAAGCATATGGTCCCATTACTTTTGAATTTGGCTGTTCTACTTCCCAGTCGTCATTTTTGACATATTCACAAATCTAAAATTATAATAATTAAGGTAACTTACAAAACCTCCATATTGAAAATTATTCTAAGGACTTAATGTCTATGCTAAAATAAATTTTACTTCATAATAAGCCAAGTATCCATTTTCTCTGGTGGCTTCTCCCATACTTCCAGGTCCGTCTGCAGGAGATCCGATATCAATGGCTTCGGGATTCAGTAGAGTATACGACCTACCATAAGTTGGAATTCCAAGTACTAATTTACTTGGATCAGCTCCATTTTTAAGGTAGTGTTTTATGGAATAATGCTGAAAAGAATTAGGCGTAAGCATATGTTTCTTGTCTGCAGGAACACTGTTCAACTTACTATGTTTAAGTCGGAATCATAGTTGTATTCGCTTTCTTCTTCCAACGAGTACAATGGGGCATGGTGGTTAACAGACGGTTCAAATGCCGAGTGATAATCGTAACTTAAAATATTCATCCAGTCTACATACCTGAAAAAAGTATGATTGTAGATTACTAGACCTGATAGTACCTACATATAAGAGTCGTCTGGTATATGATTATTTTGGAAAATTGATTTCAAAAAAAGATTTTGCTTCTCACCTTGTTATTTTTGGCACATCAAATCCTTTATTGATATATTCTATTCCTGCGGGTACTGCTATGGTTAATAATAACCTTGATCTTCCTGTTTTTTCTGCTTCTCTGTCAAATTCTTCTCTGAGATCCTGAAAAAATTTCCCATTTAAATGAAAAAATGTATGTATACTGTTCATTCACTATTCTGCTTTGTTCTGTAAGATGCAGAATTACGTCAAAGTACTAGCTTCGGTCCCTCAGTAAATCCACTATAACTTGGTAAAAAAGGTAAAATTATCCTAATGAAGGAACTAATTAAGAGGTTGAGTTACCTCCAAAGATGAATCTAACACCTCGACAAGTCGTACTTTGTCCTCAGCAATTGGTACTTCAACTTCCTAGTTAAACAGTACCAGAGGCTATATCACTACAATCAAGTCACTTTATTATCCCTGGAAACTTTTACGTCAACTTCCAAGTTTCACAGACTAAACTACCCATCAGCAAGATAGTTAAGTACCTCAGCAGACTGGATCTTTATCCTGCAAGCTCTACAATCGACTTTATAGCCTCTGCAAATTGGTACTTTATCATTCCAAACACTTCTTCAAGAGGCAAAATTACGTCAAAGTAGTAGCTTCGATCATACTTTACTTCCACTATAGCTTGGTACTTTAATTTCCAACTTAAATAGTACTGAAAAAGGCTAAAATTATCCTAATAATGGAACTAATTAAGAGGTTGAGTTACCTCAAAAAATGCTAATACTTCAACAAGTCGTAGGTACTTTAGAGTCCTCAGCAATTGGTATTTCAACTTCCTAGTTTAACAGTACCAGAGGTTACATCACTACAATCAAGTGAATTTATTATCCCTGGAAACTTGTACGTCAACTTCCGAGCTTCCCATACTAAACTACCTATCTGCAAGATAGTTGAGTACCTCAGCAGATCGGATCTTTATCCTGTAAGCTCTACAATCGTCTTTATAGCTTCTGTAAATTAGTACTTTATCATTCCAGCTACACACTCCTTCAAGAGGCGAAATTACGTCAAAGTAGTAGCTTCGATCATTTTTTACTTCCACTATAGCTCGGTACTTTAATTTACTAGTTAAATAGTACTGAAAAAGGTAAAATTATCCTAATAAAGGAACTAATTAAAAGGTTTAGTTACCTCATAAGATGAATCTAACTTTTCAACAAGTCGTACTTTAGAGCCCTCAGCAATTGGTACTTCAACTTCCTAGCTGAACAGTACCAGAGGTTACATCACTACAATCAAGTGACTTTATTATCCCTGGAAACTTGTACGTCAATTTCCAAGTTTCAACGACTAAACTACCTATCAGCAAGATGGTTGAGTACCTCAGCAGACTGGATCTTTATTTTACAAGCTATACAATCGAGTTTATAGCCTCTGCAAATTGGAACTTTATCATTTCAGCTACACACTTCTTTAAGAGGCAAAATTACGTCAAAGTAGTAGCTTCGATCATACTGTACTTCCACTATAGCTTGGTACTTTAATTTCCAAGTTAAATAGTACTGAAAAAGGTAAAATTATCCTAATAATGGAACTAATTAAGAGGTTGAGTTGCCTCAAAAACGAATCTAACACTTCAATAAGTCGTAATTTAGAGTCCTCAGCAATTGGTACTTCAACTTCTTAGTTAAACAGTACCAGAGGTTACATCACTACAAGTAAGTGACTTTATTATCCCTGGAAACTGGTACTTCAACTTCCAAGTTTCACAGACTGAACTACCTATCAACAAGATTGTTAAGTACCTCAGAAGACTGGATCTTTATCCTGCAAGCTCTACAGTACTATAAGAGGTTATTTTATCTCGAAGAGCTGATTCAGCAAAATGTTAAATTATTTTGACCAGATCCTTTGGCGCTCACAATACACTGAAAAAACCATCTGGTGATTGTCGTTCAGTACCGAACTGTATGGTTAGTACCAGTCAAGGACTTCATATAAAACATTTTTGTATCAAATTGTTAACAAAATTGTTTAAATTCCCCAGAAACATGTTGTTGATATTGAATTGTTGTTGTCGTTTAAATGAATTATGTATTCTAAAAAGGCTCAGCCTATATTAATAGTGAAAGTTCAGGTGTTAAAAACGTGACATTCAGATTCTATTTAAACGACTTTTAATAGTTTAAAAGTCAAGGTAAATAATGTTAATACATCAAAATATTCCGAAGGAATTCAAATGCAAATCAATCACATCGATCAATAATAAGATTAGTTTTTATGTTCTATACACTTTAGATTATTTAAATTCAATTTTAAATGTATCGTTCTTCGAAGTACTTAAAAGCTTCCTGAATTATAAATAGCTAGATCTATTTAAGATAAAAATTTAATGGTACTACTTGACAGTAAAATATTTTGGTGAGTTGAAGTATTCGCGTGCTAACCTAGATTACTTTTGAAAGGCTATTTATCCCACTGTGATCATAAGAGGTCTTCCTATAGAGCCTTAGCTCTATTACTAGGCTTCCTAAATATAGCTGAAATAGTAGAAAGATGGAAAAATTTAGACAAGCCATCCTTAAGAGCTGTTGCTGTAAGAGAACTCGGTGAAGAATATCTCAGCTTCCCTAGAAGTCTGACTAGAGTCACTTTGGTCCCAGAGTTTCCAATTTCCTAAGGCAGTCCCTACTTGGTCTAATGGTAGTTCAGTACATTTGGAGATGCTTGATTGATTCTTTGATTTATTGATTGATTGATTGATTGATAATACTTAAGTCTGCCTACTTTTAAATCAGTTTTTGCTAGTTAATAGACGTTTTTCTTTTCAGCTCTAATGAAGTGACTTGGTTCCTACCAAAAAATATTTTGCTTACCTGTATTAGAAGCGGATAATTATCTTTATCTCTAGGTTTTCCACCATCTCTAAAAGATGGATATTCCCAATCGAGATCCAATCCGTCGAAATGGTTCAGTCTTAAAAATTTTATGGCGTTTTTCGCAAATTCTTTCCTTCTTTCCGGACTAGCTACCATCGAAGAAAATCTCGCTGAACCTTCGTTCCATCCGCCGATAGCGAGCAAAGTCTTTAAATTCTTGTTGTACGTCTTTAATCCAGTGAATTTCGCGTAACCACCTGAAATTATTATTAAAATACATATAAAATAATAAACCACTTACATTCACCGCTTACCTTTTTCGATGTCTTGATATTTATCGAAAGGCTTGAGCGTATTTTCTTTGGTAAATCCTCCAAATGCATATATAAGATGTGTACATAAATAGGGGTTTATGTTTTGGGGGCTGAATTTAGCATCCCCCGGTCTGTATACTGACCAATTGGTATAATAGCAGACCACGCGCATCTCCTTTGAATCTATAATAAAAATAAATTCAATTAAGGATATTAAAACACCGAGCCAGGAAGCATATAGGCTGGAAGGTAATGGGAATTGGGCACAAGGGTATTGTAGGTAATGAAAAGTCTACAACTCACTGGTCCTGAACCAGCATTTGGAATATCAAAGACTGGTGGGAAATATCGAGCTCAGCTCGATGCAATACGGATAGAATTTTTCCTTACATAATCCACAGTAATTTGGTTAACCTCGTTAAATGCTTCATTAACGCACGAATTTTTATAAAACTTATTTTAATCAAAATCTCATTATTCAAATTATCGAAGGATGAAACGTCGATTAATAAAATGTTGATTTGGTGCGGTCACGTTTTCTTACATTTCTCCCAGACTGACGGAAATAAAAGCCGACCACATGACAATGCAGCCGAACGTGATTTGCGGCGTACCAGCAAAATTATCTTGTTGTTCAGTGGATTTTAGAAAAAAAGTTAGATTGATTTATACAGATGTTATACGGTATAATTCAAAACAAAACGATTTTTAATTTCTTGCGGGAAAATTAAGTGCCTTAAGAGCACCGGAACTCTTCTGTGGCGTCGCAAAATTGAAAATAAACATAGCCACAAGAAATCTCACCAGGACAGAAGAAACAGCTCATTAGAGGGCAGTCCCCATTAACGGCACATCTAATAAGTAAAGATAGGAAAATTGTCAAAGCTGCAGTAGGTTTGCTAACCTCTCTAAGCCTTTTAGGCACTCAAAGCTAAATCTACTAAGATGTTGACTATATCTTATTCCAAGATTTCTTTGTGTCCTACCAAAATAAATCGAATCATAAAAATAAATAGATCCATTCCCCGAGGAGACTACACGAAATAAACAACAATGATGGTGTGTCTCTTTTACTATTCACTACCCTTCTTATCCTTATCTATACCTTGTCAAAAAATGTGCTACTTTGTCCTGTCAAATTATGTAAATTGTGCCAATGCCAACAAACGAATAAACTTGTTAATAGGAACTACCAATACGAAGTTTTGATTACACTGGGTATAGGTGCTTTGTGGTTCTAACCATAGAACTACAATTTAGTTCTGTGGTTCTAGTAAGATGACAAATGGTAATCAAGAATACCAACAAAAGTTAGGAATTTCAAGGTAGCCAACTTACGGCGATAAACCCCGCTAATTACGGGTGCTTTGTGGTTTTAACCACTTTAGTTCTGTGGCTCCAACCATAGAATTACAATTTAGTTTTATGGTTCTAGGATAATGACAAATGACAATCAAGAATACCAACAAAAGTTGAGGGCTTAAGGGTAGCCAACATATGGCGATAAGCCTCGCTATTGACGGGTGCTTTGTGGTTTTAACCATAGAACTACACTTTAGTTCTGTGTTTCTATTCATAGAACTAGAATTTAGTTTTGTGGTTCTAGGATAATGACAAATGACAATCAAGAATACCAACAAAATTTGAGGGCTTAAGGGTAGCCAACATATGGCGATAAGCCTCGCTATTGACGGGTGCTTTGTGGTTTTAACCATAGAACTACACTTTAGTTCTGTGTTTCTATTCATAGAACAACAATTTAGTTTTGTGGTTCTAGGAAAATGACAAAGAATGCCAACAAAAGTTGGGGGCTTAAAGGTAGCCGCGAACATACGGCGAAAAGCCTCGCTATTGACGTTAGCCAGATGCATCTGCAACTTTTTTTAAAGTACATAATCGAAAAGGATAGGCGAGTTACCTAACTATATAACGGCAATACAAATTTATTAACTCACGACTTTTGTAAAAGAATAATTCTTCGAATGCCGTATAAATTATTACAGACACATTATACAAATATTTCAAGAATAACCTTCCTTCTATTGACTCACAACTAGTTAATCATTAAACGTATAATTATTATCCAATTGTTGTTTTAAAGACATACGGGGTGCATATAATATATAGATATACGTACGTAATAACAATTTCTTACTTACTTGTCAATGCCACCCATGTCGCCAGTGAAACCAAAAGAAATAACCACCGACAGATACCCGGCTGAAAACAAAACAAAAAATGGTTAATTATCAGATCAATCAAGTCATAAGTGAGATCTGTCTAATTGGTTGATTTTTTTTATAAAATTCGTGCAATAAATATTCAGTACAAGTCGCTTATGTGCGAACAAGTCTAGTTTACTATCGTCTTCACACTACCGATTTACAGCATATTCCTAATCAAAGGAAAAAGTCGACAAGGAAGACGAACACGTGCTACTTTTAATTTTTTTTAACAAGCTTCACTTCAATTGTTAATTTCATGTCAAATCGTATTGTTTATTTCATTTGCTTTAACTACAAATCTAGCGTTCAGTTCTGTGGCTCTGACTGTTGTTCTAACTACAAAACTAGCGTCTTTGGTTCAGACAGTTCTAACTACAAAATTATCGTTTAGTTCTGTGGTTCTGACAGTACTAACTACAAACTAGCGTTTAGATCTGTGGTTCTGACACTTGTTCCAACTACAAAACTGTTTAGTTCTGTGGTTTCGACAGTCACCAACGCAGTTACTTTAGGAATGAGTCTAATCAAAGTTAAGGTTTTTAAGTAAGATATAAAAAGATTTGACGCAAATTGAGCCCCACGTGAATAGAACAAGGAAGTAAAAATTAAACACGTGCTTCTTTTAATTTTTTTAACAAGCTTCACTTCAATTGTTGATTACGTGTCAAATCGGATTGTTTATTTCATTTGTTTTTACAAAACTAGCGTTGAGTACTGTGGCTTTAACAGTTGTTCTAACTACAAAACTAGCGTTTAGTTCTGTGGTTCTGACAGCTCTAACTACAAAACTATCATTTAGTTCTGTGGTTCTGATAGTTCTAACTACAAAACTGTTTAGCTCTGTGGTTTTGACAGTCACCAACGCAGTCACTTCAGGAATAAGTCTAATCAAAGTTAAGGTTTTTAAGTAAGATATAAAAACATTTAACGCAAATTGAGCCCTACGTGAATAGAACCAGGAAGTAAAAATTAAACACGTGCTACTTTTAATTTTTTTAACAAGGTTCACTTCAATTGTTAATTACATGTTAAATCGGATGGTTTATTCTATTTGTTTTAACTACAAAACTCTCGTTCAGTTCTTTGGCTCTGACAGTTGTTCACACCACAAAACTAGCGTTTAGTTCTGTGGTTCTGACAGTTCTAACTACAAAACTAGCGTTTAGATCTGTGGTTCCGTGTTCTAACTACAAAACTGTTTAGTTCTGTGATTTCGACAGTCACCAACGCAGTTACTTCAGGAATAAGTCTAATCAAAGTTAAGGTTTTTAAGTAAGATATAAAAAGATTTGACGCAAATTGAGCCCCACGTGAATAGAACCAGGAAGTAAAAATATTCATAAAATTCATCACGACCTAATGGCAAAAATTTTAATAACTATTTGCTGTACCGCGCTTCCTTGAAATAACAAACACAAATTTTATTTATAATTATTAAATAAACGATAAGAATCCAAATGAAATTTGAAGTAGTAAAAATTCTGTAATAATTCTTTTGTTATAACTTTCTTCTTTATTGCAATAATTTCGCTAAAACTTAGTATAGAGACACTTTTCACAGTTAAAATTCAAAAACTTTTTTGACAAGCTTTACTTCAGTTATTATAGCTACAAAACTAGCGATTAGTTCTGTGGTTCTGGTAGTTCTTCTGACTACAAATCTAGCGTTTAGTTCTGTGGTTCTGACAGTTCCAACTACAAAACTAGCGTTCAGTTCTTAGGCTCTGACAGTTGTTCTAACTACAAAACTAGCGTTTAGTTCTGTGGTTCTGATAGTTCTAACTACAAAACTAGCGTTTAGATCTGTGGTTACTTCAGGAATAAGTCTAATCAAAGTTAAGGTTTTTAAGTAAGATATAAAAAGATTTGACGCAAATTGAGCCCCACATGAATAGAACCAGGAAGTAAAAATATTCATAAAATTCATCACGATCTAATGGCAAAACTTTTAATAACTATTTGCAGTACCGCGCTTCCTTGAAATAACAAACACAAGTTTTAATTATAATTATTATATAAATGATAAGAATCTGAATTAAATTTAAAATTCTGTAATAATTCCTTTGCTATAACTTTCTTCTTTATTGCAATAATTTCGCTGAAACATAATATAGAGACATTTTTCACAGTGAAAATTCAAAATTTGATATCGATGAAAATTTAACAGCCTTTTGTTTTCGATACAAACCTTTTAGTATTCTATGATATCCACTGTAACTGTTAAATATTACATTAAAAGTTGTCGATCATATCAAAACAATAGACGGTGTTTCTCAGGACATTGAAACTATTGTTTTTACCATATATTACAGAATAATGCAAAAAGGTTTCTCTAAATACATACCAAACAATGAAATTGTTTATACCAATGTAGCAATATGCGCCCACCGTTTTTTTTAATTACATGTTGTAGGTTTTCAAAAGAATGGATTCGGTTATTCTTGTAATAACTATGTTTAGTTAGAATTCATACAAATCGGGGTTACTTTGAAATATATTTGGATTTTACTTTCCACTCAAGTTTGTCTGATAAACAGATTTTTCGCTAGTCTGCTGTTGCTATTTTCTTTTTTTTTAAATAACCGATCCAAATGGTACCTTTAAACAAAGTGAACCGCCACGAATCTTTTGTCTTTACTATTTGAAAGCTTACTGATAATTTTTCATCTTGTACAACTTTCTTTTGAATATAAGGATCACAGAGTTGATAAAAATTCTTGAAAAGAGTGACGACGCCTAGCCTGGAATTATGTTGGTAACATTTGCCAGAAATGCATCAAATCCAACTTCAGCTGACAGTTTTGTTTTTGTGGCTAGACTGATTTACTTTACGAATTTTCTTACGTTTGTGTTTTGTTTGTAAACATTATTTTACGAAAATGGAGCCAGGTTTTTTAAAAGCGAAACAAAAACAGATAATAATCCAAATAACAATAATTTCGAGGTTATCTGTCAAAAACCAGGGAAGCAACTTTGCAAAATCTTATTAAAGCACCGTTTTCACGGTCGAAGGCTACTTGACGTCACAAAGGATATTCTGTGGCTTCAAATGTCAATTTTATATTGAACACAGAACTAGTTGCTTATTTCTGTGGCTTCGACAAAAACATACAATTTATAAGACAAGCGACAACAATAATTACAAACCAAAGTTCGCATAGTGTGACCACCGCTTAAGGAGAGCATGTACCGTAGATATTAACAAATACTATTACACGCATCGTTTAAAACAGGCACTTGCTTGTGTGAGAAGTAGCTATTAACATAATTTCATAATTATTACAGCTGCAACGGTAACTCAAATGTACGTAACATAATTAGTGTGTGTAATATAGTGTAGTTGTATTATCTTTTCCTTTAAACAGATGAGTAATTATGATTGAAAATTATGAAACATGCTATCCGTCTTATACCTTTTTTTCTGGTCCAAGTAATGCGATTACACCGATAATCTCCTGGAACTGGAGCTGAGGCGATCATATAAGACAGTTGTTGGTTAAATCATGCCATGTATGGTGCAATTTATGTTGGCTACTTTTAAACTCTCATAATTTCTTCGTAGTAGTTGTTATCATGTTTTCTATTAGAACCATAGAACTGAACATTAGTTCTGTGGTTTTGACAGTGACGATTTGACTTTAAACTGACATTAGTAATGCCAACTTAAATTTAGGGAATTTCTACATCCAATACGAATTGTGTATTTAACCTTTTTTAATAGTTCTGTGGTTTGAACAGAGATGATTTGACATTAAACTTACATCGGAAATACCAACTTAAATTTTAGGAATTTTCACATCCAATACGAATTGTAGTTAACCTTCTTTAATAGTTCTGCGGTTTGAGCAGTGACGATTTGACATTAAAGTGACATTAGAAATACCAACTTAAATTTTTGGAATTTCCACATCCAATACGAATTGTGTATTTAACCTTTTTTAATAGTTCTGTGGTTTGAACAGAGATGATTTGACATTAAACTTACATCGGAAATACCAACTTAAATTTTAGGAATTTTCACATCCAATACGAATTGTAGTTAACCTTCTTTAATAGTTCTGCGGTTTGAACAGTGACGATTTGACATTGAACTGACATTAGAAATACCAACTTAAATTTTTGGAATTTCCACATCCAATACGAATTGTAGTTAACCTTCTTTCTGTGGTTTGAACAGTGACAAATTGACATTAAACTGACATTAGAAATACCAACTTAAATTTAAGAAATTTTCACATCCAATACGAATTCTTTAACTTTCTTAAACAGCTTGGTACTGAATATCCTTTATAGTTCCAAGTGAAAATATTTTTGATTTTTAACAAACAAAAAAACGAAAATCGTTTTAATTTCTTAAAATTGGATATTTTACATTTTCTATTCGATTCTAAGTCACGATAAATTAATGATCACATCCTGAGAAGTCACCTTGAACCCACATCTAATGAATTGAATTTTTTTCCATCTAAACACTGACGATATAAAAAACGAATTGAAATCTTCCTTTCTACATTCCCCAATTATTATTCTCAATCATCCAATGACCCTCAACTTTCGAAGAAGGCAATTATAAAATGTAATTTATACACATACGTTATATTAATAAGAAAAAGAAGATTTTATAAAAAACACAAAATTTCATCAAAATAAAAAGTAACATTGAAAAGTAGACGTATTAATGAAAAAAAAATGGAAATTCTGACATTGATAGTATTTGAACTGATAACCTTCACTGTGGCAGACACGCGCACTTCCACTGCACCACCCACCCAAAAGCTTTTACTTTTCAATACATGATTCAATCTTTACAATACTTACCTATAAAACAAATGAATATTTTTTCTTTTCAAAGATCGAGGCCAAAGGATTACACCCTGTACAGTCGTCGGAAAACTTTTGTAAGCAACACGTGTATTAATAATATCTGAACATTAGAATATCTCGATCTTCTTGTCGGACAAATGGACAATAAAAAAATGGGCGTCGACCCAGCCCTGTAGTGGAACGCCTCTAATGCGATAACTATAGTCAAGCAGAGTCGAGCGCGGCTAGTACTTGGATTGGTGATCACTAGGGAAACACCGTCGCAGAGCCCATACAGCCTGCAGCGAAACACCCTAGACTACTAGGGTGAGTGGCATATCACAGCTCGCAATGAGCACGAGGTGTAATGTAGATATGCCGTCTTTTGGATGAGAACCGAATAAAAAAAATTAATATCTTTCTAGAAATCGCTCTTGAGATGAAATAATTAAATTTGAATTACAACTGGATATTCTGTAAAGTACATTATTTGTTCATAAAAAAACGTGATTTGTATTAGAAGTGAAAGTACAGTGTTATAACACGTGAAACGATAATTTAAGTCGACAGATCTATGAAAAAACAATTTTTTCTTATGTACACGTGATTAACCTAGCTTCAATGTATTTTATAAATTCTATATTGAAGATGAAATCTCCGCAATTGATATATATTGACAATTAATTTTTTATTCGCCCTGTACTATATGTTTTCCATTAAAAACCAGTCTATTATGCCATGCAAATATCCAACACTTAATTCTATACACCAAAACTTTATTGAAAATAAAATAGATATCTAAGAATAAATATATGATTCTAACGCTTTACGGCAAAGTTTTGAAATTTTTTTTTCAAAAACAGTGACCGTTCAACTAAGAAGCAACAACTACTTCCCGGGCTATATGCCCCGACAGACATTGAATTACTCTTTTAAGTCTACGACAATTTTACAGGAAACTGTAGTAATACTTGAAAATAAAATTTTTATTCACTCAATAAAAACGCTGACTAAGGGTAGAGGAACAGTGGCGGCATAAAAGGGGTGTGGTTTATTACAATGCTATTGAGATAAGAAATTTTCCCCATACCTGATCCTTAATACCGAACAGGAATTACATTACCATTACACCAACACTACACACTTTATTCTACCAAGATATCGTCTTCAGAGGACGAAGGGTAAGCTCATCACTTTATTTTCGATTTCCTTTAAATCATAATCCTTTAGCTAGCGAAAGTCGGCGATTAAACATAATAAATCCGAATTATAGAAAGTATATATATATATATATATATATATATATATAACTTTTTTTTTCGATTTATTAAATATTGTCATTTCATAACAACTATGATTACACAAAAAACCAGCAATTTATTATTTTTTTTGTTATATTTTGATTGGAAACCAGTGAGGTGTAAATAAGTTTTTAGAAAACATGTATTTGATATAAAATTAATTTAGACGTAAATCGACACCATGACTAATAAATATTGGGAGTTACTTTCATGCGGTTATTCATTTATCCCATCGAAGAACTCTTATATATAGGGTGATACAGAAAATAAATTAAAACCAAAAATAAATCAGGTAGACTGAATAACTAACATTTTGGAAATAACTGGAAATCTAACGTTAAAAAAGGATACGATACTTCCGAAACAGTGACCTCTATCGATACTTGGATATAAGACACTATTATAACGAAGTTGTCACCAAAAATGTATCTTAAACTCCGTGAATGTACAGGCTTTCGAACTACTTCAGTAATATTAACCAGATAAGAAAACTATAGAGAACAAAATTGTATCTTAGACTGAAGAACTACGGTTTTTTAATCTTAAATTATTAACATTATAATCTTGAGGTGATACAAATGTCAAATGTGTACATTGACTCATTTTACCATTGTAGTATTTTCATCTGACAACGCCGTATAAAAACAACTGTTTTTCTTATTTATTGAAATAATTTTTATGGGTGGGATAAAATTATACACACTACTATGACTAATTACTATTGATTTATTTATTAAACTTAATTTAATTACACATTTTACTTAATGTCTACTCATTTATTTACAGTTGGTATAATAGTTCTAAGTTATTTTCACCACTTGGATATTACACTATTCATCTGTTAATGTTAACTCATTCAAAAACTCGCGTATATTATAGTCTTTCTCAATTCTCGAACATTCTTGAATTCACCATGCTCTTCATATGCCTAAACACTGCCGCGACCAGAAGATTCTAGCAAAATAGAAGTTTTGATCAAGAGGAGAAAGGACGACTAATTCGAACAAGGTCAGCTTGTGCTGATAATAGTAAACTACGATTTATGTGCATAAAATGAACTTCAATTCACAAAACTTAATTAGTTACAAGCCTTTTTAGATGGACTTTCAACGGCGGTTCGAACACTTCCTTGTCTCTACCCTCCATACAAAAGAGAAACTAACATCGTTTTTTTTTTGGAAAAATAACAGTTCCTTCGGGTACTGTTAATATTTCCCGTGACATACATAATTAGATAAACGTGATCGGTATGCATAATTTCTTATAACTAGATGGAAGAATTCAAATCGTAAAGTGTGATTTGTCATCTTATGAATGTTAATTTTATTCTTTCTGTAAATTTTATAATTTGGTGAATTTTAGGACTTCAAATCGAAGTAATACTTATTTGCATACCTGATATACTCTCTCTGAAGTCAATGTGGCGTGCATATATCTTTTATAAATAATTAGATTCCCGTGTCGTTTCAAATGGTTCTCATAAAATGCCATAATAAATAATTACCAAGAAATTATGTTAATAAAACTTACTGGTCGTTCAGCAAATTGATTGATTGGTTCGGCACCACCAGTCTAAGGCTTAGAGACCTCAGCCTTTAGGTTAATTATACCGTTTATATGAAGAGACTAGTAGCCCTTATCAGGCTCAACAGACTTTTCACTAGGTCCTTCTTGGAGAAATCCTCCCTTGGATACCCTAGTCCTAGGAGTCTATGTCTCCAATGAGACAGTTCAGCAAATAGTTATAATAAAAACAAACCTAGTTGAAAATACTGTACACATCTAAACATAACACAAGTTACGGCGCCACTGACGAGTACAAATAATGTTGTAAATTATTTTAACGACACAGTGGACCGCATAAATAACTAACCAACCTAGTTAGTGCGAAGTTAGATACGAAGATTAGTTCATCTTTTCTTTTAGCAAGGATTGTAAAATATATAGTGAGAGGCAGAAGGAAAAAATTAGAATCATGATTAGAGAAATACTTTCTCGGATATTAGGGAAAGTGAAGTCGCTTCCCGACTGTTTTGCTGGTTATAAATCCATAAAGTACCAACTGAAAGTGAATGAAAAAATTAGCTTTCCATTTAATTGTGAACAACATTTTATGATCTCATTCAAAAACCAGCTCTGTCTCTTTCAGAAGCTTTCTATCTAAGACCAGTTCAACGATTAGATTTCGTATATTTTTGATCTGAATACTCTAAAACGTTTAAAACAATGATGGTTTTAAAATCGAGTAGTCTAGAAAATGAAAGTCGTTTCAGTTGACATGATTACCTTCGATTCATTCGTAATAGGCTCGTTATTTTATAAAAACGACCAACAATTATTATTTAAGATCTCATAATATTTTTTTAATTCTAGTTTATTGCAGAACAATTTAGGTCAATTATCTCTCATTATTTATTCACCTGTTAAATACCGAATTGGAATTCGATTAGTTTTTAACGGTACATTTTTTGTTTAGAGTACCGATTATTTCAAATTGCTACCGTCTAATTTGGTTGTTTTGGTAATTAGTAGAGTTCTTTATAAATAATATTATAAATTACGATAGAAATACTATAGATGGAGCAGGTGAGCGAGTGTAAAAGAAGACGTTCAGATTAAGGGAAAGAGGGAGAAAGAAAACATAGTCCGTAAGGTGTCACCTGTCAGGTGGCATATATATATATATATATATATATATATATATATATATATATATATATATATATATATATATATATATAGTATAATATAGTATAATATGGTACAGTTAAGCTGAGACATCTTTATTTGGCAGAAATACTTTGTTAGGTTGTTACGGCTGTAAGTAGAATATAAAATATATAAACTAGTTCCACATTTGGCCTAAACTTTTACGTTGTATGTTTCTTGAATTTTAAGTACTATACTTTTGTAAGAAAAGTTACATAAGCCAGGAGAATAATTACGAGGGTGATCCTAAATTTTTTCTTTGGTTTACTTTTGGAAAATTAATAATTTTTTGACTTTTGGAAAGTAGTGCCAACCCCCATCTTACCGAGAAGCTGCCAGAAATGTATAAATCGTTATGCATCCCAATTAGAAGATAAGTAATTACATTACATTATTTTAATTATTTAATAATACCGATAAAAATTATATGGGAAGGTTTTAAATTGAATAACGCTAAAGGTTACTGAAAACAATACTACATTGTTGTTAAAATTATACTTTAAACACAGAAAATTCATTATTAAAACCATATTGAATTCAGATGGTTTGCACACAATAATATCTACACACGTTTTCATATATTTGCTCACAAATACACATAGAAATAGACAGAATAAACGGAGAGAATGGAGAAGAAAGGGGAGAGAGAAAAGCTTGAAGAAACAGACAATAGAGAGGCACAAAAGATACTAGACATACTGAAATAAACAAAGATAAGCAGAGAGCAGAAGAAGAAAACGGAGAATAGAGGATAAAAACAGATTATGAGAGAGAAACAAAGTAGGAGGCTAAAGCACAGATTAGGGGAGAGAAGCAGAGAGTAGGAGGGAGAAACAGAAGGTAGGAAGCTATTGAACCCAAGTTTGTTTAACAAACCCTTTAAATTACATATAAAACAGAATACGGAGTCTGATGCTGCAAATGCAATAAGCATAAGCACAGATGGCTCAAAAACCAAAGTAGGCTCAGGATGTGGAGTCTACTCCAGATCACTAAGCCTAAGAATTGAGTGGGGAATGGGAAAAATACTAGCGTGGTTCAAACAGAACTGGCTGGTATCTCAATATCCACAAAAGAACTAACCAGAAAAGGAATTTCTGGCAAAAACATAATAATCTGCACTAACAGTAGACAAGCCCTATTAGCCTTGAACAGACAACGTGTTACATCAGAGCTAGTATTAGAGTGCCATCAAGATTTAGCTAACGCCTTGGTAAATAACAATATTATCCTGATGTGGGTTAAAGGGCACGACAGGAGTAAAGGTAACCGCATTACCGATTCTCTAGCCAGGGAAGCGGCTCAATCCCTAAAGAAATGGGATGAAATCAAGGAATGTAGTCTTGCCAGGATCACCCTGGCCGACCCTGGGAAGAAATATTTGGCGATGACCAGGAAAAACCTACGGGTATCAGTAGGATTTCTGACTGGCCACTGTCAGCTAAGGAAACACCTCCATACTATGGAGCTAGTGGATATACACCTCTATGCAGGTTGTGTGAACAGGAAGACGAAACTGTCAGGCATGTCTTAGGTATGCGAGTGCCCGAAGTTATCGTCAATGAGAGAGTGTGTGTGTTCGGTGAGTCTTGGCCTACACCTGCCGATATAAAGGAGATGTCTCCTAGTGACCTGTCCACCTTCCTGGAAAGGACAGGATGGACGATGACCTAGGAGGACAACTCCTCGGGAGGACGTACAATTGGTCACATGTGGCCTAAGTGCTGGAGACCTAAACTCACCCTCCTTACTCTACAGATACAGATAGAAGGTAGGAAAGAAAATCAGAGAATAGGGAAGAGAAACAGAGAGTGGGATAGGGAGACAGAGATCAAAGTAATACTTATATAGAGAAACGAATTGATAATGAGAGAGATTGGGAGAAAGCAAGAAAGAGGAGGAGATAACTATTAATGAATGTTCTTGAGATTTTCGACAACGACAGATTATTGGTTATTTTTAGTTTACGACACTTTACGTTCAACCTCGATAAAAGTGTTTCTATATCTGTGAAATATGGGATACAGTCGTCTAACTATGTTGGTACCAGTTTTCTTTTTAATAAGGATCTTACGGTCTAAGTAAACCGTTCTCTCCAACGTTACATCCTAATCGAGGCATATGAAAGCTTATTTGTAAAATATTATACCGTATACCTACTTGGGTACTTTTACTCATATGTCACTTTTACAAAAAAAAATCGAATTATCCACTAGTTATATAGATTCTTGATACAGAGCGTCCTCAAAAACCACAGATTTTCATAAAATCTTTAGACTTTAGTCTCTATCTTTATTGATATGCAGTCTCATCTTAAATGGGACACACTGTAGTGTTGAAAAAATAATAAATCCCGATCTAATATGAATCTCTGCCAGTGTTTAGAAGTTTATAGAATCCTTTCTTTTACCTTGAATGAAACATTAATGTAGATAGACATCTTGGAATTATCAACAGATGCTCGTTTATGGTTGAAATAAAAGGAAGGTGTGTCACAATGGGTATGATCGAGCAGTGAGAGTTTTCATTGTTTCATCTACGATTCGATAATATTATTCCAAGCAGCATCACTTTCGACATCTTCGCCTTATTAACTTATTCATAAGTATCCATAGGCAAGGTAATAATGTAATGATAAATAATAATATAAAATATGGCGATAGGACCATATTTTGTTACAGGTGGCGCCACGTTTATGATTCCTGATGAATGAAACTTTTGAGAGACTTTAAACATCCTTTCTACGTATTATATTAGGCATATTATGTCCTGATAGTTATGATTCACCCTGTATGTAGGTATGTAAATAAAACGTAACGCGTGAAAGAATGAGTTTCTACAAATATTAAAATAATTGGGAAATCAACGAAATTTAATAATATTCAATTTATTTGTGAAATTATAAAAACTAATTAATTTATAAAATTTTAATTATAGTGATTTTGCATTGATTGAATTTCATAATATTTGTAGATCTATTAGTTTATGTAATAGTTTAAAGAAATTAGAGTCTCCGTAAAACAGAGTGGATAATTTGAAGACTGTATTGTAGAAGGAAATAAATGTTTATTTCCAAAAATAGAAATAAAATTTGCTATCTTCTAGTTGAACCACACCACACCTGTATGTAAATCTTCTATTTAATCGAAATGCAATTGTCACGATTAAGAGACCGACTTAATTAATAAAGTCAAATTAATTCAAAAATATTCGGAAAATTATATAATTTTATTTATATCAGAACACCCAGATGGACATGGAATGTAGTTTCATAATAATTATCGCGAAGCGGAGAAAGTTGATTCTGCATACAGGTGAACTGAATAAATCTTTTTCTGAATTTTCCGAAGGTATAATCAAATGAATCGATAAGCTCTTGGATCATCTGTATAAGATAGTCGATACAAAAAAATGTTGTGATTTGTCAAAATGTTTGTACATTTTTGACTTGACGTCATAGCGAACATTACCAAACGACATATACAATAGAAATGACCAGTGCAGTTTAGTGACAGTTATTAAAGAGCTGTGGTGGTCACTTCTGTAACATTTTATATTCCATGCAGTTTATTGTACCTACGTATTTAAGGAACTGTACTGGTACCTTCTACAATTTATGTTCCATGCAGTTTAGTGTAATTATTTAAAAAGCTGTACTGGTCACTTCTACAACATTTTATGTTCCGTGCAGCTTAGTGTACTTGTTCAAAGAGCTGTACTATTAACTTCTACAACATTTTATGTTCTGTACAGTTTAGTGTACGTAATTCGACAAATTATATCTACTCTTCTCTCGACTCGACATCATAGCGAACCTTACTAAGTGACATACAATAGAAATGACCAGTGCAGCTTAGTGTAATTTATTAAAGAGCTGTAGTGTTCACTTCTACAACATTTTATGTTCCATGCAGTTTAGTGTACATGTTTAATGAACTGTACTGGCCCCTTCTACAATTTGTGTTCCATGCAGTTTAATGTAATTGTTTAACGAACTGTACTGGTCACTTCTACAACATTTTATGTTCTGTACAGTTTAGTGTACGTAATTTAAGAAAATGTATCTACTTTTCTTTTGACTTGACATCATAGCGAACCTTTCTAAGTGACATACAATAGAAATGACCAGTGCAGCTTAGTGTAATTTATTAAAGAGCTGTAGGGGTCACTTCTACAACATTTTATGTTCCGTGCAGCTTAGTGTACTTGTTCAAAGAGCTGTACTATTAACTTCTACAACATTTTATGTTCTGTACAGTTTAGTGTACGTAATTCGACAAATTATATCTACTCTTCTCTCGACTTAATATCATAGCGAACCTTACTAAGTCACATACAATAGAATTGACCAGTGCAGTTTAGTGTAATTTAATAAAGAGCAGTAGTGTTCACTTCTACAACATTTTATGTTCCATGCAGTTTAGTGTACATGTTTAATGAACTGTACTGGCCCCTTCTACAATTTGTGTTCCATGCAGTTTAATGTAATTGTTTAACGAACTGTACTGGTCACTTCTACATTTTATGTTCCATGCAGCTCAGTGTACAAGTTCAAAGAGCTGTACTAATAACTTCTACATTTTATGTTCTGTACAGTTTAATGTACGTAATTTGACAAAATATATCTTCTTTTCTTTTGACTTGACATCATAGCGAACCTTACTAAGTGACATACAATAGAAATGAACAGTGCAGTTTAGTGTAATTTATTAAAGAGCTGTAGTGGTCACTTCTACAACATTTTATGTTCCGTGCAGCTTAGTGTAGTTGTTCAAAGAGCTGTACTAATAACTTCTACATTTTATGTTCTGTACAGTTTAATGTACGTAATTTGACAAAATATATCTTTTTTTTCTTTTGACTTGACATCATAGCGAACCTTACTAAGTGACATACAATAGAAATGACCAGTGCAGCTTAGTGTAATTTATTAAAGAGCTGTAGTGGTCAGTTCTACAACATTTTATGTCACGTGCAGTTTAGTGTACTTGTTCAAAAAGCTGATCTAATAACTTCTACAACATTTTATGTTCTGTACAGTTTAATGTACGGAATTTGACAAAATATATCTTCTTTTCTTTTGACTTGACATCATAGCGAACATTACTAAGTGACATACAATAGAAATGACCAGTGCAGCTTAGTGTAATTTATTAAAGAGCTGTAGTGGTCACTTCTACAACATTTTATGTTCCGTGCAGCATAGTGAGCTTGTTCAAAAAGCTGTACTATTAACTTCTACAACATTTTATGTTCTGTGCAGTTTAATGTACGTAATTTGACAAAATATATCTTCTTTTCTTTTGACTTGACATCATAGCGAACCTTACTAAGTGACATACAATAGAAATGACCAGTGCAGCTTAGTGTAATTTATTAAAGAGCTGTAGTGGTCACTTCTACAACATTTTATGTCACGTGCAGTTTAGTGTACTTGTTCAAAAAGCTGATCTAATAACTTCTACAACATTTTATGTTCTGTACAGTTTAATGTACGTAATTTGACAAAATATATCTTCTTTTCTTTTGACTTGACATCATAGCGAACATTACTAAGTGACATACAATAGAAATGACCAGTGCAGCTTAGTGTAATTTATTAAAGAGCTGTAGTGGTCACTTCTACAACATTTTATGTCACGTGCAGTTTAGTGTACTTGTTCAAAAAGCTGTACGAATAACTTCTGCATTTTATGTTCTGTACAGTTTAATGTACGTAATTTGACAAAATATATCTTTTTTTTCTTTTGACTTGACATCATAGCGAACCTTACTAAGTGACATACAATAGAAATGACCAGTGCAGCTTAGTGTAATTTATTAAAGAGCTGTAGTGGTCAGTTCTACAACATTTTATGTTCCGTGCAGCTTAGTGTACTTGGTCAAAGAGCTGTACTAATAACTTCTACAACATTTTATGTTCTGTACAGTTTAGTGTACGTAATTTGACAAAATATATCTTCTTTTCTTTTGACTTGACATCATAGCGAACCTTACTTACAATAGAAATGACCAGTGCAGCTTAGTGTAATTTATTAAAGAGCTGTAGTGGTCACTTCTACAACATTTTATGTTCCGTGCAGCTTAGTGTACTTGTTCAAAAAGCTGTACTAATAACTTCTACATTTTATGTTCTGTACAGTTTAGTGTACGTAATTTAAGAAAATGTATCTACTTTTCTTTTGACTTGACATCATAGCGAACCTTACTAAGTGACATACAATAGAAATGACCAGTGCAGTTTAGTGTAATTTATGATGTAGCTGTAGAGGTCACTTCTAAAGTCACTTCAGTGTACGTGTTTAATGAACAGTACTGGTCCCTTCTACAATTTATGTTCCATGCAGTTTAGTGCAATTGTTTAAAGAGCTGTACTGGTCACTTCTACCTCATTTTATGTTCGGTGCAGCTTAGTGTACTTGTTAAACGAACTGTACTGAACACTTCTACAACGTTTTAGGTTCCGATATAAATTTATTGTTCAACTTCCTTCAGTCCCTATAGATTCACATCACTTATAACCCTGACCTATTTATTTGAAATCAAAAAATTGATTATTATTAATGATTACTTTCACACGATGTAGACGGTTTTATGATAATTTTGAAATTAAAAAAAAACTAGTACAATCAAAATTTACATATCTGCGACATATGAATCGGGTAGACAGTCAGTCAGGTGTGACATCCATTGAAAAAAAAAATACATCGTTAATATTTATGTTTAAAGGACGTTCGGATAAGGTAAACAAGATTTTTAACATAATTGGTTGAAGATGTTCACCGGAATCGTTGTTTTCATTATAGTTTTATCGTTTTTTTTTTATTATTTAACATTTAAAAACATAAAGTATATAATTGTTTCTCAAAGTAGTGACATGGTTAGGATTAGAAACTATTAAAATTAAAAAATTAGGAGACATGTACTTTTTATCTCGTTGTAACGCCGTAAAAGACTAATATTACATTTTTCTTCCTTTGCTTACTGCTCTATCCTACTCTAATAAATTTATCCATCTGTAACAGCAGCGCCTCCACCTTTCGATGGATATTTTATATTTATAGTTAACTCTACCCTCCACATTCTTTTGACTCTTTAAATTCCACCACAATATTGCCAATCAATCATGTTATGTATGTGAACCTCCTTTCTTCTACTGAAAAGTCTCGGAGACTGGTAGCTCCATTTTAGACCTATTCTCTGGAGGAATTTTAGGGTATCTGCAGGCTTTAACTTAGGTAAGTGTCCCTCTTCTATCCAGAAGTCTCCTAGGTGTTGTGCCCGACGATTCTGAATTGTTGTGCAATTAGCCAGTATGTGGATGGAGGTTTCTTCTTCCATGCCACAGAATATACATTCTTCTTTCTCCACTATTTTGAGCTTTTTAATTAAGACGACAATGTCCCGTTGGGACCCTTGTTAAAACTCTTGATGCAGTTTTATTCTGGCTTAGGCATACATTTGATCTCAATTGGTTGTAGTCACCCAGAAGTATATTTGAATGTCTAAGCCCTACTAGATCTTTCTAATGGTCGGATCTTCTGTTTTTTCGGCTTCCAATTGGAGCTGAGTTTCCCTAGGCATTCCCATACCATTTTGGAACTGATTGCACAAGAACCCAGTACTTTAATGTTTGATCAGTCATCTTAAGTTACCATCGAAATTTTCTAGTTAGCTTTGATCAAATTTATACGAGATAAAGTGAAGACGAATCCAAATAAAATAATTACCCAATAATTGTAGAAACTCATTTTTCTATAGAAAGTCTCAAGTATTAGAAGAAACGCCATAGATATGTGTATCCTAGACAAATATTTTCAAAACCAATTAGATGTTAAGTTTGTATAGGAGTAAAGGTGTGTACATACACATAATACCATACCGAAGTTACTGTCAAATACGTTGAAACGAAAGTGAAGAAATTAGAAGCTTTCTCTAATATCGGTTGTCCGATATTATTACATTACATAAAGAACGTTCGATTTACTGGTATAATTTAAGATTTAAAGTGACACACCTGCTTGGTTATTTATGGAATGCGCTTTAAAATCCTTTGGGAATTGAAAGTAGAACAATTTAAATATATAGGAACGCTTAACGCTAGTGTTCCCACGTGAAATAAATTTTAAAACTTAGAAGGAGCCGAAAGAAATTAAAAAAAAACCGTTTCTATGGTAGAGAGGCGAAATAAAATGACATAAAAGGTATCTCACCCCCATGACTCACCTTTCCCACTTACAGATATTTTAAAAACCACCCTTTACTTGTGATATGTCGGTGGAAATGTTTTGTAACACTATTGAGCCTTGAATTTTTCATGAACTGGAGAACTAACAGGACGTCGATGACAATCTAGCTCTAGATTAAAATTTGTTGCAATTTCTGCAAGACGGAGACCTCCCTATTATGTAGTAGTAGTTAGGAACTTATTGGAAAATAATCGTCCAAATGAATGGATTGAAAGGGGAGGTCCCATTGAGTGGTCTCCTAGATCACCAGACTTATCGCCACCTTAATTGTTCTGTTCTCACAAGAAGATCACCTCTTTCCGTTCAAAACAACTTTTAAAATTGTTTTATTATTTAAATTGAATTTTACTGCCTCTCCTCAACTATTAAATTGTTATTAACAAACAAAGATTCAATCGGCGCAGAGGAAATTGCCAATAAGTGAAAAACACCCATTCGAAGGTAAAAGTTAAATATCGAATGAGTTCGAAATAGCCACTAAATTACTATGAGACATGCCATTTACCAATGATGGATTGATTGATTCGTAGGCTACAAAATTAGAAAACCCACACTCTTTGTCCGTAGAAAAAATTAAGCGTCTATAAAGTATCTTTATTACCATAAGACCACCACAGTTCAATAATCAAACTTCTTCGTTTATTACTCTTTCATTTATGGCTTCCTTAACCTCAGTGAACAAATTTATTCAATATATTCAAGATATCCTTTTGTCTACTTTAGTTATATTTACGACTAATAGTTCCAAGGTACACTTTGCATCACCATCTGACCACCCAGTACAGTTCTTCTTGACCTTACCTACTCATATTATCTTTTTTCTTCCTAATACCGTCTCTAGTGAAATAATTTACTTAGATATATATATATATAAATATATCTAAGTAAATTATTTATTTCATGATAATAATAATTAAATAAAATTGTAGCCTATTAAATGAAGGATACATTTTTAATTTCCCTTTAAACTGTGCCAGTGTTTAAAGTGAGTCGTGTCGAAATTAGGAGAGTTAGCAAATAATGGTATTCGCAACATACATGATGGCGTACGTGGTTAGCGGCATTATAATCCTTTCTATGTTGCATTTTTATTGCTTTTACGATATTTTTTTGTTAGTACTAAACAGTGTGTGACAAAAACGATCGTGGAATGTTGTGTTTCCCAAGATAATGTAGAAATAGTGTATGGTTTAGGTAAAAATTCGAGTGCAAATTATCCTCTTTTAGACATTTGTATCACTTGAATTAAAATGAAATTGTAGATGTATAAATAATTATTGAAGTTATATATCAAATAAAATTAGGTTATGTTGTTATAACAAGATTAGCACCATTAGTAGGAGATCGAACTCCATGTATTTCAATTTCTGGTCATGATAGAGGGCGCCACTTAAAATCTTGCACCAAAACATCTGACGGCAGAACAATAACAGCCAATCATAAAACTCGAGTTCATGATGCCTTCGTCTTATATTACCAACTAATGCAATTTTTAACAACGCAGTTTTCATTGTAATAATTTCAATTTTCTAGTTTTTTAAGTGATCTTTACTATTTGCCTACTGTCAAATATAAAAAGTAAGGTTATTGTCGTGACAGTTTTAAAATGGTGCAAGATTTACATTGCGCGACGCCACGGTGAAAAAACAAACTGCTTAAATGGACGATTTTTTGGACAGGTTTTGACAATTTTCCCGTACTTCTTGTCTAGTCTCCATGATTGGCACGTTCAGCAGAATGGAGGACTTCGGTCCAAGTTGCCAACCCAAAAAATTTCATATTCTTCTACCACTGAGGAAGGAAAATTTCAGAACGAATTTTTCATATAAAGGTTCGTATTATTTATAAATATCCGTAAATGGAGCATCGGCTCTTCAAATTGGATAATTTGATGCAAAATATCGATATTTATAAAGGTCATGTCTGGATTGGCTGAAAGTTGTGTTGCTGCACCTGATTTTATGTCAATAATGTCAATTGTCGATTGCGACATATCTTTGATCCAATGACGATATTGATTGATAGATGTTATTGACGTAAAATCAGGAGCTCCAACGTAAATTTCAGCCAATCAGACATGACCTTTACAAATATCGATGGTTTACTCTAAAAATCGCTACCTGGTCAACTTTGTTGGGATGAACATAATTATACAGTGTCCAAAAAAAATATATGAAATAATTGAAATATCTTTGAAATTACATTTTCTTACACCTTTTGTTGTGTTTCCCTAACGGAAACCGACATTACAATTTAAACAATTTCTTTGTAAATTTCAATTTAATATCGTCTGTAATTTACTGATGTCGTAGGAAGTGATAGAAACTGTGTCATCCGCATAGGAAAGAAAGCTCGATATTGCTCAATGCCGTTAAATATTAATATAATTATCACACACTTATATGTCCGCTGGTCCGTTATTATTTTATTATGTTTACGACGTTCACATAACACCAAGGACGCTCATCCGGATGACATGAATTGCTAATTATGAGTCGACTGATAATTTTACGTTTATCGTTTTTTAATTTTTCTGTTTTCAATAAAATCAGCATTATAGATATTTAATAGTTTTTAATAAACATTCACGAATAACTGGGCTAGAATATTTTTCTCCCTCTATTCAAATGGAAGAGTTCTATATAAGATCAATGTAGCCAACACAATAAAATAAAATGATCAAAATGACATATGAAATGGGGGTCACTGAAAGGGACTTAATTTTTCGGGTTTTCAGATGCTCGTTTTAATTTAGGGTGTTTTGCTTTCTAATGTTTAACGCAAATGTCACAGGAAACTGTCAACATTGTCAGTGCAAGCGGCGTACTTTTAACTTGGTATTTGTTTTGTGTATTTTTAATTTTCAAAATTAAATTATAATCCACTGGAAAGACATATATACAAACGAATAAAGTTTATAAAAATAAAACCACGCTATGACAACCAACGTTGACTTTGACAGTTAACAGACAGGCCATAAGCCTTAAGCAGCAAAATTCCCTAACTTAAAACGAGCTTTTTATCTTTTGGGTACAATATATATTATATTATGGAGGGTACAAAGAAGGAGCACCATCTTGTATGGGGGACAAGTTGAAAAAGTGTCCACCTGTAAACAGCAAATTATAATTCGAAGATTCACCGAATTGGCGCTCGTGTGTAGCTAATGGAAATGATGTGAATTTAGGGTTATAAACTGAGTGTGCTGGGTTGAAAAATTTAGTATTTTTCCTGACTTCCTTTTTTAATTTTGTATCTTACTCTAATAATTCATGGCGCTGTTTTTAAAATCTTTCCACTTGCTACTATGGCGCCACCTTAATTTGCTTCCTTTCGATGGACACTTTTTAATACATTCAGATGGTGCTCCTTCCTTCTACCCTCCATAATTATATAAAATATTGAGTAAGTTAAATGGGGACCCCTTTAAGTGACCCCCATTTCTTATGTCATTTCGATAATTTTAATTTATTGTGTTGGCTACATTGACCTAGCATAACTTCAATTTTAACAATAACACTTACTTCACTAAATAAAGGTAAATCTTAAATTTAATGAACCCTATGTTAACTTACACCCTATAGGTACCGGAGCGTAGACATCCGATCCCTATGACTACATTTTTGTAACTCTCTTCTTTCTTACAATTTAAAACTAAACACAGATACAAAAACATCTGCTAAACACTTGTTCTCAATTTCTGACCATTCTTTCCCACACATAATATATTGCATAAAGTATATTTTCATGTCCAAAATATCATAAGTGGTGTCTGGACAATTTCGAAAGTAGGAGGTGGAGCGATCGTTAAGAAACCCTGTTGACGCACATATTACTGACTGACAGGGTGCGTCATATCATTTTATTTTATGAAATGCAACAGACCTGATATAGAACTCTTCTATTGCAATTCAATATTACAAATGTCAGTTTTATGTCAAATGTCATTTTTAGGGTCTCCACTAATGTATTTCGTTGGTTTTGACCACAGAACTAGCGTTCAGATCTGTGACTCTAACAAAAACAAGTATTATAAAAGTTAGATTTAGTCAGGGAAATAGGGCTATATAGTCCTTTTTATGTGAAGAGACCAGTAGCCCTTATCAGGCTCAACAGTCTTTTTACTAGGTCCTTCTTGGAAAAATCCTCCTTTGGATACTCTAGTCCTAGGAGTCTATATTTCAAATGAGACAGTACTTCACATTCGAAGGAAATGTGAGAGGCTGATTCCTCCTCTTCCATGCACAACCGACAGATAGGTTCCTCCCTATACATGCCATTTGTATGCATGTGCTTCCTTAGGGTACAGTGACCGGTGAGTAATCCCTTCACTTTCCTTATCTGGCCCTTGCTGAGGTTTAATATTTCGTTAGTCAGCGACTCTGAGGACATTTTGACCAGGAGTTTGCTGTGTTCCTGTTTTGCTTGTTGCATCAGCTCCGATATAACATTGGGGTATTTCCCCAGTACAAGTATTGTCAGATCATCTGCAAACCCCTGCTTCCGTACAATTCCACCAGGAGTTCGTCTATGACAAGGTCCCACAGCAAAGGTGATAGGACTCCTCCCTGTAGGCATCTCTCCATGATCGATACCTCCATGAAATCTCCAAATATAGTCACAAAACGTACATGTTTTATTATTTCGGTCTTAAAATGTCAGTGGTTGTATGATTTTGATACTCGGAGTCTACACTTTAAAGGCAACAGCCATCGGGCAGGTTTATCCTTTTCTCAGTGGCTGGATGTGAGCGAAAGCCGAGTCAGTCAAATTAAAGTCGAAAACATCGTTGGAAACTGGCACATTTCATGTGTCACTTTGACAGTTACTTCTACCGCTATAATAATAAAACACCAGAATAAAATAGACTTTTTCGTGGTTGGATATAATATCTTAGATGTCTTTATTTTAAAAAAATTCATGTTAAATGAAATTTATACGATTAATTTTTCTCCTGATGCTCAAACATAATAGAACGAAAGATTTTGGTAAATTGCTGAGTAACGATTATGTAACATGAAGGTAAGAACCGCCTTTTTCCATCATACAAAGGAACATTATCTGTATATTTGTTTCAGTTGTCTTAACAATATTCCTGAAAAGTTTAACATTAACGAGATGTTTAAAAGTCAACCGAAAAAAACTGCCGAAAACATGCCAAAGCTCATACAGAAATATTATCGAGAAAATAAGTCAGGGATTCAAAAAACATACTTGAATTATGGACACGACTGTACACTCGAAGGAATATCTGACGATTACGATGTAGATTACGCTCCAGGAAACTCTCTCATCCACCATCTTCGGCGATGGTTAGTGAGAATGAGGGTCGTATCTGAAACCAGTAAATTTTACACTCACCATCTAAGAAGTTTCGGTGCCATATCGGAGGAAAGAAGAAGACATTTAACGTATTATCCTTACGCCATACATCCGTTTAGTATAGGCAGAATAGTTTGGGCAGTTACGATGATAGTGGTTATTTTATATCAGTTTATAGTAACTTCTTTTTTATATTTAACATTCGATTTTAGAGACCCGAATTTTGCTTTCAATCCCGTTTTGAATATATTCCGATTATTTTTCGATTCATTTTTAATACTCAACGTATTGATGAACTGTTTTACGGGCTTTTACGACGAACCGATGCAAAAGGTTATGTTGGATTTCCCGTCGATTTTTAAACATTATTTAAGGACTAATCTAATTCCGGACGTATTGTCGTCGTTTCCGACGTATTTCGATATTTTTTATAAAATTAATACCAAACAAATGGCTATAATATTATGGCTGACTCTTTTTCGATTTTTATTGGTTAGGTCTTTCACGGTGTATTCGAAAATTATCGCTAATTACTTTCAAATTAATCATTTTAATTACATGACCGCCATGGTGATCGTAAATACCGTTTTGTTTTGGCACATAATGTGCTGTGTCGTTGAATTCGTAAGAGCCAACATCATCTACTACAAAAGATTCGAAGCGTTTTACGATACGTCCGAAGAAGGATATCTCATCAACGACGACGTTTGGATAAAATACATAAACGCTCTTCATCACAAATCTTTGTTGCTCTACAATTCCGGGTACGGTAAAGTGATACCGAAAACGGAATTAGAAATTATTTTGGTGTATTTCGTATGGTACGGATCCAGTTTATTTTGTATATACATTTTAGCGATGATTATGGAAATCAATACAGGAAAAACGTCATCGGCTTTAAAATACGACGCCATGGAAAGACAGCTGAAGGAGTATATGCGACACAAACAACTACCGACGCAAATGCGGACGAGGATTTTAACTTATTACGAATTCAAATTCCAAAAGAAATATTTTAGAGAAAGCGAAATTTTAGCCACAATATCCGAACAACTTAGACAGGAAATGAACATGCACGCTTGTAAAAAGCTGGTGGAAAACGTGACGTTTTTCCGAAATCTACCGTTAAATTTACTAGTACGAATAATTTCCTGTTTAAAAATAGAAGTTTTCCTTGTAAACGACGTTATTATAAGAGCAAATACTCCAGGAGTTAGTATGTATTTTATATCCACCGGTACGGTAGCCATCTACACCAAGTCCGGTAAGGAAGTGTGCCATTTAGAAGACGGCGCTCATTTCGGAGAAATAGCGCTTCTTATCAAAAATACATTTCGAATAGCTTCGGTGGTTGCCGTCGAGGTATCAGAAATTTACCGGCTAGATCAAAAGGATTTCGTTAAGGCGATCAATCCGTATCCCGATTTGCTGTCGAATATTCAACACATTGCGGAAGAAAGAATGGAATTAACTTCTATGTTAGACGAATACAATAAACGAGAAATTACCAGCCAAAGAGCTTACTAGTTTAAGTGTCAAATTGTCTTTTATAATCAAAAAATGTAAAAATATATATACGAACACAGTGGTACATTAATTTTAATCACTTTTTTTTTGGTACTATCATTACTTAATTATATACAGGGTGTCAATTTTAAAAAACTTACAATGGGCTGTGAAAACGCACCCCTATCAACCCCCTATGCCCCACCTACAAAAATTTAAATGGCAACCCCCTACTTGTGTTAAGTCGTTAGAAAGCCCGTAGAAAATGCTTTCCAACGGTCTAAATCATAATTATACAATAAAGCAGAAAAATTTATTTGACAACAAAATGAAAAAGTGTTAAATGAGCATTAAGTAGATATTACGCTCTATTGGACACTGAAAATTGAGGCCTCTAGATTTATTTACACCGGAGTTGAAGTGACTGAGAAATATCTTAGGACTCTGGGAGCGGTTGGTAATTTTACATCAATTGAAATAAATATTATAGAAAAGTATTTTGTTCCATATGAGATGTAATCGATATTGGTAATCAAATATCAAAAGTGAAATCTGTTAAATGCGTAATTTCTTTTGCATCACACACAATAATCTTATAGTTATGTCATGTATTTTCTCGAATTAACATTTGACGAAAAATGTCAAGAAATCATTATAAAGAATTTTAATTTTTTTTTTGAAAAATATGCAATCTTGATGTAAGAATGATGCGCATAATAATGCTAAATCTAAATCGATTAGTATTCAGAGAAGCTGCTTAATTTTTTTTGGTCCATTAAAATATAAATTTGTTATATAACATTGAAGTTTTTTTAAAATTTTTATATATAACTATGTAAATAATGACATGAATAACTTTATAAAGATATAAGGAAATGTATTATAAAACATTCGAAGAGGCTTTCATAAATATCAAGCCTAAATTGAAGAAAAATAAAAATTGAAGATTGGCAATTGATAAAAGAACAATAAAATTAATACTATTATAACATTTTTAACATTTCCTTTACTTATATTAATGTTGTCTCCAGTCTATGATTATGTTCTCAGAGCTCTTGGACGGAGAATATCTACCTTGTACTGATGAGGCGCAAATACGCCGAAACCGGTCTACAAGTGATTTTGTCCCTTCCAATTACAAACCAGAATGGTTGATTATATCTTGCATATATACCAACCCCGTTTAGCTTAGAAGTGTAATTCAATGTCTGTCGTGGCATGTAGCACGAGAAGTAGTTGTTCCTTATTAGTTCAACGGTCATTGTTTTTTGAAAAATATTTTTCAAAACTTTGTAAGGCGTTATAATCTAGGTATTATTTCTATTATCTTCGATCTATTGGAGAATTTGTCCACTCGCCTAACCTCAAATAGTTATTTGTGTACCAAGGACAAAAAACTGTCTATTATAGTCGAGGCGCAGCCGAGACTAGCAATCATACCAGAGCAAATGTCATTTTTTGGAAGAAGGTCAACGAAAAAAGGTATTCATTTAAGCCGAAGTTCACAAAAATCTGATATTTAATCTCGAAAATCTCGTAAATAAAATATTATAAATCATCTTTACATACCGAAAACTCGTTTATTTGTAGCCGCATGTGGTTTATTTTATTCGAATGTCGAAAGACATTCCCATATGTGTAAACAATATGAGGTCGACTAGATTTACAAAATTATCCATGTAATAACTAACATTAAGAGATCGGTATTTGGTTTAACCTTACCTAATTCAATCCTAGTACAGATATAATTGAAATATTCTTGTATTCATAAAGTATAAAAGCGTCAAGGTTTTAGCTATAGTGAGAAATGATCGAACGCAAATTTGATTCTTTAGAAGACTTCTCGAGGTCGAAATCATGCAGTAGAGATACGTTCAAAATGTCGCCTATAACAGGTCGATTTTTGGAAAAAGAAAAAGTTAGGGAAAATAAGAACAATGTGTCCCAGAATGTTTTATAAAAATAAGTGAGACGTTGCGTTTGCTAAGTAGTTTTCGCTTATTTAAAATTATATACAAAGTGGGCCACTCTAAAGAATGCACTTGACTTTGGAGTATTTCTCGAATTTTGAGAAAATTCTGAAACAGGTCGATTTTTGATTTTAATTCACTGTTTTTTTAAACAATATTCAGGGTGAACTACTATCGTTGATGAAGCCATCACCGTTTTTTTAAATAGACCACCGTATACATTTTTCTATTTTCTAAATTTCCTTATTTCATAAATACTGAGTTACAAGGTTACAAGTTGAATTACAAATTTATTCAAAAAAACAAGTCCACATTTCATAAAAATTCATTTTTCGAATTTCCATTTCTCCAATTTTTTTACCAAAGGGTAAGTATGGAATATTTCACGATATTTATTTTTTCCTACTGCCATCTATGGAGCCTGGCTGTACGCAACTGTGGAGCCTTAGTTTGGTGGACAAAAACAGATCAGAGGAAATCCGAACTGGAACTATCAAAACTTCAGAGGCTTCTGTGCATAACGGGTGCTATGAGAGAAGCAGCCCGGCTGCGGCAATGGAAGCCATTCTCAATATTCCGCCTCTTGCTCTGGATATTGAAGCGGAAGCGAAAATGGCTGCATACAGGCTGGAATGCAAAGGGAATTGGCACGAAGGCACCAACACCCATAACCATTCCAGAATCACAGATGTTATCACAAACTTGCTTCTTGAAATGAAAAGTGATAACATATTGGCCATAATTAACAACAACCAACCATACCATATCCAGCTAAACTGGGGTGGATTGGATGCATGCAGTCAGGAAAGAACGTTGGTGTGGTACACAGGCGGATCTAAAACTGACAGGAACAGGAGCTGGAGTTGTTGAGGAGTTTGCATCTGTTTTCCAGGCTATCGACACGTGCTTGCAAAGAGGAGGAAACAGCCTCTCACATTATCTTTGAATGTGAAGCACTGTCTCATTGGAGATATAGACTCCTAGGACCAGAGTATCCAAGGGAGGATTTCTCCAAGAAGGAACTAGTGAAAAGACTGTTGAGTCTGATAAGGGCTACTGCTCTCTTCACATAAACGGTATAACCAAGAGCACAAAAAGCCTAAAGGCTTAGGTGCCGAGATCTCTAAGCCTCTGACTGGTGGTGCCGAACCAATCAATCAATCAAGTCATCTTTTGTCGTCAAATGATATCCCGGTAGAGAGATTTTACATGTTTATTCAAGCAGAATTGAAGACTTCTGATTGGCTTCGCCCTTCCCAGCATTGAAAACTTTATATGGAATTTTTCGTGAAGGGGAAGGGAAAATTCTGTTTGCATTCACAAGTACAATGAAAATATTGACCTACTGTGATAGATACAGTGTCATTGGAATTTCTTTTAAATGGAATCCTTCATTTATTAATCGAAGACAATTTTGAATAATTTTATTCTTCTTTACTTTCGATTGTAATTAAAAAAATTTTTTTTAACATTCGGTCATTAACCTCAGATGCGTTCATTATCAAAACAATAAAAATCATAATCTGAAGAGAAGTGAATTTACAAATTATAAAAAATTCAAATATCCTCAGAGAGAACAATTCATAGGATGGGTATAATTAAAAAAATTTTTAAGGTTAATTTAACATACAATGTTATTGTTTGTGTGTAATAATATCCATTTGCCTGGTCCCCGAGATTGATAATAATTATTATAAAGTAGGTACCCGATAGGTAGTTACTTTCACATTCATTTAGTTGAATGGATTATCTAAAGTCTGTAGGAAAGTAAAGCAGATGTGTAATATTTCCCACAATACATTAGAGAATGAAAGTTATAACGATAAATAATTGGTTTTCTTATTAAAATGAAATTATCTTAATTTAAAGTTAATAGAAGCGATAGGCAATCAGAAATTTATAATTTTTGAATGCTTTTTCTAACGTAAAAATTATTCAGTCTTCTATTCATTTTTTTAACAAAGTTTTGTCATAATTTAACGTGAAAAAAATTGAATAAACATATAGTGTCATCCCCAAAGTATGCTAAAAAGATACGCTTTGTAAAAGTAAAAGCATTTCCGAAAACTAAAGATGCACCAACAAAACACACTTAATATAAGAGGAGGCTTAAAAAATTTGATTTTGAGGCAAGAGTAAAGTACCGGGTGTCTGATTAAGAGAGGTAACCCTCTGTATCTCAGAAACTATTTATCGTACAGCTTAGAGATAAAAATCTGTATTACAAACTCGCATACGAGAAACTGCTGGATATTATTTTCAAGCTTCCTACACTCCACCGCTAGTTCACAATAATATCACAAAAACATCATTTTTCTATAATAAATGTACCGTTATGGTAACACAAAATTTAAATATTCGTAATAATGAGATCATTTTACGTAATTTTGCTCCACTACTTTTTCCTCTATCCTGTAAAATAACTGGTGTAGGGTTGAGTGGGAAAGCTGACTCAATAAAACTGTTATAACTTTTGTTCCGCTTTATGGATTTTGACATACTTAGTATCATTTGAAAATGAATTCAATGCCCAATCACATATTATATCATCGTTTTATTCCAGTAGTTTTAACGGTCGCTAGGTGGCGGAGATTGAACAATTGTTTTGTTAATTGCTCCCTCCCTCCCTTTTGGGAATCTTAAAATATCAAAATAAAATAAGTATTTCTTCATAAACTCGCTGCTTTTCTGGAGATTCTCTTTCTTTCTCTTCAAATATTTTAAGGTTCCTCGTATATTACATGTGTTTTACTATATTCTGTTGGTGCATGTTCAATTTTAAGAGATGCACAAACTTTTACCAAGAATAACTTTTTGTCTAAAAACCATTAATGAATAAATTTCCCATATGGTGTATACTTTTTGCTGACACTGTATACATTTTTTTTAAATAACTCAAAAACTACTGATAATACTTGGAAAGTACCAGTTCAAATTAACATGTGAAGGATTCTGGATTTTAGAATAAAATTCAATTAAAAACAAAACTGTAAATATCAATTTTCCTTTTTTGTCTTTCGAGGCCTTTTTTAGCAGTTCATCCACCTCATTCAAATGGAAATAAATTTTTCGAAATAATCACGTCATAAAACACCATTTAATCTCCTCGCCAAAGCTGTTTTTACCCGGTTAGGCTGTTCCGTTTAAAATGTGAACAATAAATTTTAATTTGCTTCGATCCGAAAATAAAAATAAAAAATTTGAACGCCAACGTTGTCCAAAGATGGAAGTAGTTTGAGTGAATCATCAACCTTTGCGTGTTTATTAGAAATATTAAAATTCCAACACAAGCCGATAAAAATATACAGAGTGAAGCAGTCAAAATAAAATTATTAAGTAAAATGTATGCAGTCCACGAGATTTTCCTCAGGATCTGAGTAGAAGATAGGTGGCACAATAAAAGATCTTTTAGGTCTCAGTGAATACACAATACAATACAAACATATATTTTTTCTATGGGACACTCTGTAAATTTACTCATATTAAAATTTTTATGATAAGCATTGTTCTCATAATATGCATTTGTACCAACTAATAAAAAACTCTATGAATATATGAATAACTAGTAAATAAATAAATTATATATTTTGTATAATAAGTTGAAGCGTGTATGGTGTAATTTTCAAAAAAAATCTTACTAAAATCACTTACTAGTATCTGTTTAAAGGGTGAGCTGAAAAAAAATTAAATATTCTCCCCTGTATTTTATTCCCGGAAAAAATCCTAAATTCATTACTTTCTGCGATATTTTTAATTTTCTTCAAATGTCAGGAACAATTTAAACATAACTTAAAAAAATTCTTATGAGTATTATTATTTTTAAACCCCTAAATGAAAAAATCAAGAGGATCCACTTCTGGCGTACGAGGAGGCCACCTTGCTGGGGTCCGTTGGCTCCGATCCACTGATCAGGAAATTCTAAATGCTGTAAGATATGTGTCTAAAAGATGCCAGTTAATTGGGGGCCATTTTCATCATTTACTTTAGATTTTTTTATAATCCAAAATATATAGGTTTATGTCATATCTCCTAAACTAAACCCCCTAAAGATAAATTGCCAACTGCGCTGAACTCTCCTTCGTTTATTCAATCAAAAGTTATTTTGCTTTTTTCCGTATCTAGTAAGATAATTGAGATAACAGTTTGAGTCAATTTCATAAGGAACTCCCTATATCTCGAAAATGAAACAATTAATTGAAGATCTGGTTGGACTACAGCTTGTTCAACAAACAAAAATAAGTCATGATGTCTCAACTAACTTTCGAGATACCTTTTGCAAAACCATTCAATTTAGGAAATACAAATTTTATATAAACTTACCGAAAACATATTTCCCGTATATTATCCTTTCATAAACTATAACACACAAAAAAATAATAATAATAATAAATCAACTATCACATATCAATTCGGGAATCCAACTAATTCGCCAACCGTTAATTATTACACTTCATATTATCCCTCTTTGAATGATGAAAGAAAAAAAAATTAAAAATTCAAATCACAAAACGGATATATGCGTCCGCGTATCGAATAAAAGACGATCCCGACGAAGAAGTTCTTCTGGTTCCGCGATGGTCGATAAAACCCAGCTACTATAGCAGCTATAAAGAATGTGGTTGTGTCTTAAGTGTGCAGATGGGCTTGGTAGAAGGTGAAAGGTATCAAGAATCTACGGGCGGGGGAACACTATAATGTTTATTTTTAACCTGTTTATATATTTTATTGTGTATTCTAAAAGTACTTTTGCTTTTTAGTCTTCAGGATATACATCTTCCTTTTTTTTTGTTTACACACTGTATATATTTATTTGTTTATTGAATAAAAGATATATGTTTAAATTGAAGAAATACAAAAAAGAAGCACTAAATTGAAAAAAAACCCATTCACGTGTAGAAAAACTTAATTTTTTCTAACAAGAGTATACCTAATTTATTTAAATAATATAATACATAATCTTAGTATACTTATGTTTCCTTTAGTTTATTTCTTTGTGCGTGTGTAAATTGTGTAAAAAGTATTTTGTAGTTCTATTATCGATAAATAAATTTATATTTAAATTCTATTCATGTTTCAAACCTAGCGGTAAATTTTAATTCCATTTGTCAAATATATCGAGACCATAGAACTAAAGTTTGTTCGTTGTAGTTGCGTGAGATCGTATGAAAAAACGTAATTAGTTAAGCTAGTTCTAGAGTAGTTTCAGTACAGCACCAAAGAACAAACTTTAAGCTGGGTGTTCAGTACAAGTAAAATGACATCACATCGTTCATAGAACAGGAAAATGTCTGTCGCTGCTTTTAATTCAAAGTTTTTATTGGCTTACAAATGACGTACTTATTGTTAGTATATCTAATTTATATTTAAATTCCATTCATGTTTCAAGCCTAGCGGTAAATTTTAATTCCACTTGTCAAATATATCGAGATCATAGAACTAAAGTTTGTTCATTGTAGTTGCGTGAGATCGTATGAAAAAACGTAATTAGTTGAGCTAGTTCTAGAGTAGTTTCAGAGCAGCACCAAAGAACAAACTTTAAGCTGAGTCTTCAGTACAAGTAAAATGACATCACATCGTCCATAGAACAGGAAAATGTCTGTCGCTGCTTTTAATTCAAAGTTTTTATTGGCTTACAAATGACGTATTGTTAGTATTTCCGTTTTTCTAAAAGGTACGTCTTGTACAAAATGTTTTATGCATTCTACGATTTTGTGTGATCGTTGTTTGTACGTTTCGAAAGCATTTACTTATTAAAATAAATAAGTTTTACTTATTTATTACGTAGAAAATATTATTACTAATGTAAATGCACACATAAAAAGTAAGTTTAAAATAAAAATAACTCACCGGTAACAACTTTTATTATTGCATTTTTAGGTTACAATGTCTTTACCACCCTACTTGTTGGGGCCCAATCCTTGGGCCACCATGATGGCCCAGCAACATTTGGCGGCGGCTCATGCACAAGCTCAAGCAGCCGCCGCCCAAGCTCATGCTCACGCTTTACAACAGCAAATGCCACCTCCTCATCCAAAGTCTGATATTATAACCGAAGACAAGCTACAAGAAAAAGGTAAGTTATTAGGCTGTCCTCGAACGGAAATTACAAAATTTCTGTTGCAGCCCAAAAATGGCATCAATTGCAGTCCAAAAGGTTTGCTGATAAAAGAAAATTGGGGTTTGTGGAAGCACAGAAGGAGGATATGCCCCCTGAACATATCAGAAAAATTATTAGAGACCATGGAGATATGAGCAGTCGCAAATACAGACATGATAAGCGTGTTTATTTAGGGTATGTTTTAATATTGCATTGCTCTGATTCTCTATTTATTAATAAAATTTTAGTGCTTTGAAATATATGCCCCATGCAGTTATGAAACTTCTTGAAAATATGCCTATGCCTTGGGAGCAGATAAGAGATGTTAAAGTTTTGTACCATATCACTGGTGCTATTACTTTTGTAAATGAAATTCCATGGGTTGTTGAACCAGTGTATATTGCCCAATGGGGGTAAGTTTAGATTTTACAATTTTATGCTCAAAATATCAAATGATAAATTTTAGTACCATTTGGATTATGATGAGGAGAGAGAAAAGAGATAGAAGACATTTTAAACGCATGCGTTTCCCACCGTTTGATGACGAAGAACCACCACTAGATTATGCAGACAATGTTTTAGATGTAGAACCTTTAGAAGCTATTCAAATTGAATTAGATGCCGAAGAAGATTCAGCTATAGCAAAATGGTTTTATGATCACAAACCGTTGGTAGGAACTAAATATGTTAATGGTCCAACTTATAGAAAGTGGAATCTTTCTTTACCTATAATGGCTACTTTATATCGTTTAGCCAATCAGTTGTTGACCGATTTGGTAGATAATAATTATTTTTACCTTTTCGATACAAAAAGTTTCTTTACTGCGAAAGCTCTTAATATGGCAATTCCAGGTGGTCCCAAGTTCGAACCACTTATCAAGGATATGAATCCTGCGTAAGTTTTAAATAATTTGTGATATATTTTTATATTTAATTGATATTATTTGTAGGGATGAAGATTGGAATGAATTTAATGATATAAATAAAATTATTATAAGGCAGCCGATTAGAACAGAATATAGGATTGCTTTTCCTTATCTTTATAACAATATGCCTCACTTTGTTCATTTATCATGGTAAGTTTTTTCCACGAGTCAATCTTTATTTGTTTTTCTAAATCCCACATTAGTTTTGTATTTGTTTTTTATTTTATAACAAATATTCTAGGATGTGGAAAATAATCAGGAACATTGATATTCTTTCCGATCTAAAGTTAAAAATCGGAAATGCTGAAATGTTACTAACAATATATATAATTAAATCAATATTATATTAATCGGGAAGTTAATATATTATCTACTTATTATTTCTTTCAGGTACCATGCTCCCAATGTGGTTTATATAAAAACTGAAGATCCCGATTTGCCAGCTTTCTATTTTGATCCATTAATTAATCCCATATCTCATAGACACGCTGTTAAAAGCTTAGAACCTTTACCGGACGATGATGAGGAATATATTTTACCTGAAACGGTACAACCATTTTTGCAGGAGACACCTTTATACACAGACAATACTGCGAATGGTATTGCTTTATTATGGGCACCTAGACCGTTTAATATGAGATCAGGTAAGTAACTTTTTTTGTTATTGTTTGAGGGAAAATGTATAGGTTCGTTTCACCAACATGCTAATGTGATGTGTTGTTCGTTACCTTTGTCTAGGATAAAGTTTTATCCGTTTTTAGGACGTTGTAGACGAGCTATCGACGTACCTCTCGTAAAACCTTGGTATATGGAACATTGCCCACCAGGACAACCTGTAAAAGTAAGAGTTAGCTACCAAAAGCTACTAAAATATTACGTTTTAAACGCACTTAAACACCGAGCTCCGAAGGCGCAAAAGAAAAGATATCTCTTCAGATCGTTCAAATCAACTAAATTTTTCCAAACAACTACACTGGATTGGGTCGAATCTGGACTACAAGTCTGTAGACAAGGTTATAACATGTTAAACTTGTTAATTCATAGAAAAAATTTGAATTACCTTCATTTGGATTATAATTTCAACTTAAAACCTGTTAAAACTTTAACTACAAAGGAGAGAAAAAAGTCTCGATTTGGAAATGGTAAGTTGAACTAAAAAACGTTGTACATCTCAATATATTAATGTTTCTTTCAGCTTTTCATTTATGTAGGGAAATATTAAGGTTAACAAAACTTATAATCGATTCCCACGTACAATATCGTTTGAATAACGTGGACGCCTTCCAATTATCAGACGGTTTGCAGTATATATTTGCCCACGTTGGTCAACTCACTGGCATGTACAGATACAAATACAAACTCATGAGACAGATCCGTATGTGTAAAGACTTGAAACATCTTATTTATTATCGATTTAACACTGTGAGTAAAATTTATTTTCAAAATACTTAATCGCTGATTTTTATTAATTTTTTTCAAGGGACCTGTTGGTAAAGGACCTGGTTGTGGTTTTTGGGCTCCTGGTTGGAGAGTTTGGCTCTTTTTTATGAGAGGAATTACACCGTTACTTGAACGATGGTTAGGGAATCTTTTATCTCGACAATTTGAAGGTCGACATTCTAAGGGAGTTGCCAAAACCGTCACCAAACAAAGAGTCGAATCACATTTCGATCTAGAATTGAGAGCTTCGGTAATGCACGATATAGTCGACATGATGCCTGAAGGTATCAAACAAAATAAAGCCAGAACGATTCTTCAACATTTATCTGAAGCTTGGAGATGCTGGAAAGCGAACATACCCTGGAAAGTACCCGGACTTCCCATACCGATCGAAAACATGATCTTGCGATACGTTAAAATGAAAGCAGACTGGTGGACTAACACGGCTCATTACAACCGCGAAAGAATCCGCAGAGGAGCCACCGTCGATAAAACTGTTTGCAAAAAAAATCTCGGTCGTCTCACTCGATTATATCTAAAAGCTGAACAAGAGAGGCAACATAATTATTTGAAAGACGGACCTTATATATCACCAGAAGAAGCCATTGCTGTTTATACTACGACAGTGCATTGGTTGGAATCTAGACGATTCGCACCGATACCTTTCCCTCCTCTTTCTTACAAACACGACACCAAACTACTAATTTTAGCTTTGGAAAGACTCAAAGAAGCTTACAGCGTAAAATCCCGTTTGAATCAAAGTCAAAGAGAAGAGTTGGGGTTGATAGAACAAGCATACGATAATCCTCACGAAGCGCTGTCGAGAATCAAGCGACATCTATTGACGCAAAGAGCTTTTAAAGAAGTAGGAATCGAATTTATGGATTTGTACAGTCACCTTATTCCCGTTTACGACGTAGAACCTTTAGAGAAAATAACGGACGCTTATTTAGATCAGTACTTATGGTACGAAGCGGATAAAAGAAGATTATTCCCGCCTTGGATAAAACCGGCCGACACCGAACCACCTCCATTGTTAGTGTACAAATGGTGTCAGGGCATCAACAATCTCCAAGACGTATGGGAAGTAAACGAGGGCGAATGTAACGTCTTATTAGAATCCAAATTCGAAAAACTTTACGAAAAAATCGATTTAACTCTGCTAAATAGATTGTTGAGATTGATAGTCGATCATAACATCGCCGATTATATGACAGCTAAAAATAACGTCGTTATTAATTACAAAGATATGAATCACACGAACAGTTATGGAATAATAAGAGGATTGCAATTTGCTTCGTTTATTACGCAATATTACGGTTTGGTGTTGGATCTGTTGGTGTTGGGGTTACAGAGAGCCAGCGAAATAGCCGGACCGCCGCAAATGCCCAACGATTTTTTGACGTTTCAAGATGTGCAAACGGAAACTTGTCATCCGATTCGATTATATTGTCGATACGTGGATAGGATTCACATGTTTTTCAGGTAATCATCTTTTTATATTCTTAATTTTGCTGTTAATTATATTCGATATTCGGCTTTCCTTTCTTCCATGGGGGACCATGGGTCTTACCACAGTTGTGTATAGCCAGTGTACGATCCGTGAATCTGCTCTACACATCTAAATACAACACAAGTCTCAGCGCCACTGGCGAGAATAAATAATGTCGATAATCATTTTAATGACATAGTAGAAAAAAATAACTCTTGATGATTTTTTTTTAGATTTTCCGCTGAAGAGGCTAAAGATTTGATCCAAAGATATTTAACGGAACATCCAGATCCTAATAATGAGAATATTGTCGGGTATAATAACAAAAAATGTTGGCCCAGAGATGCAAGGATGCGTCTGATGAAACACGACGTTAATTTGTAAGTAATTTTTTAATTAATTTATTATTGTTTGATATCTTCTGCTGATTTATATATTCGATGAGATTTTCTCTTGAACTTTAAATAATTTTTTGTTTATTTGTAGGGGAAGAGCCGTATTTTGGGACATCAAAAACAGACTGCCAAGATCCGTAACGACAATTCAATGGGAAAACAGCTTCGTCAGCGTCTATTCCAAAGATAATCCAAATCTACTGTTCAACATGTCCGGATTCGAATGCAGAATTCTTCCAAAGGTAAATACGATTAACCAAACTTTAATTTAATATTCTCAACCACATTTTCTCTTTTAGTGCCGTACCCAACACGAAGAATTCACTCACAGAGACGGTGTATGGAATCTTCAACACGAAGGAAGTAAAGAAAGGACAGCACAGTGCTTCTTGAGAGTGGACGATGAATCTATGAGTCGTTTCCACAACAGAGTTAGGCAGATTCTTATGGCATCTGGTTCTACTACTTTCACCAAGGTAAGAAAAACTCAATAAACAGATATCTTCTCAGAAAAGTAACCAGCAATATGTATAGTAAAATTAATACCTATTTAGAGGTACCAGCCGTTTTAGTAACTTAACGTATGCGGCTTCTTGAACGTTATGACATTAACATGAAATCAAAATTTGACGAAACTTCAAAAACGTGACATCTAATAAATTAGTTACGACGTTCATTTTTGTTGGTAATTTTTTGTTTCAACCGATTTATTAATAATAAATAAGGATGGTCTTATTCTAAATGGGTATAAAATTTACTATAGTATAGAGTCAGCTATTACTTATATTTAGTTTTGATATTGATGATATTACATGACATATTATTATTATTAGAATAAAGTATTATATTGATTATAGATTAAATTTGCTCGATGAGGCTTAAATCTGTATTTCGCGGTGGCTATTGTAAAAACATTAAAATCATTTGTATTTTTTCCTCAATTTCAGATCGTAAACAAATGGAATACAGCTCTGATAGGTCTAATGACGTATTTCCGAGAAGCGGTGGTAAACACCCAAGAATTATTAGATCTACTAGTAAAATGCGAAAATAAAATCCAAACTCGTATCAAAATAGGTCTAAATTCGAAAATGCCTAGCAGATTTCCTCCGGTCGTTTTTTATACGCCGAAAGAATTGGGAGGACTCGGTATGTTGTCGATGGGTCACGTTCTAATACCCCAATCGGATTTGAGATGGTCCAAACAAACCGACGTCGGCATAACACATTTCCGATCCGGTATAAGTCACGATGAAGATCAATTGATTCCGAATTTGTATAGATACATTCAACCGTGGGAATCGGAATTTATCGACTCGCAACGAGTGTGGGCGGAGTACGCGCTTAAAAGACAAGAAGCTAACGCGCAAAATCGACGGTTGACCTTGGAAGATTTGGAGGATTCTTGGGATAGAGGAATCCCGAGGATAAATACGCTGTTCCAGAAAGATAGGCACACTTTGGCGTACGATAAAGGATGGAGGATCAGAACCGAGTTTAAACAATATCAGGTAAGTACGTTTTGGATTATTAAAGTGATGAAGTTGCTCCGAGAAAGTAGCGACTTCTGAAAATATATTTTTCCTTTTAGGTATTGAAGCAGAACCCCTTTTGGTGGACTCACCAAAGACACGACGGAAAATTATGGAATCTTAACAACTACCGTACTGATATGATTCAAGCACTTGGCGGCGTCGAAGGTATTCTAGAACATACGTTGTTCAAAGGAACTTATTTCCCAACTTGGGAAGGTCTTTTCTGGTAAGTTCCGCCAAAATTATTCCTTTTTTTTTTTTAAATTTAATTTCAAAATTATTTTAGGGAAAAAGCTTCCGGTTTCGAAGAATCGATGAAATACAAAAAACTGACCAACGCGCAAAGATCCGGTTTGAATCAAATTCCTAACCGTAGATTCACTTTATGGTGGTCACCTACGATTAACAGAGCTAACGTATACGTCGGTTTTCAAGTACAATTGGATTTGACCGGTATTTTCATGCACGGTAAAATTCCTACTTTGAAAATTTCGCTCATTCAGATTTTCAGAGCTCACTTGTGGCAAAAAGTTCACGAGTCGATTGTCATGGACTTGTGTCAGGTAAGAATAAACATAATACTGTATTTGCTCCTCTTATAATGACATATTAAGTGTGAAACCACTTTTCTGACAGATGACATACTGCACAATTACTCGGTGGCGACGCAGAAGGATGGGACCTGAAGGTTCACATTTTCCATTTGTCATCTATCTGAATTAACATGGAGGTCGCACATTTTGTCAATATAGCAACTGTTTGTGCTATCCCAGTCTTGGAAGATAATTTTTAGCATAATTGATGGTTTTACATATCCCCATGTTGCAAATAACATTTTCTGGTTACCTATTTTTCTACAGACCTACTTTCGGCACTACAATACGATCCACCGCAACATGGGGGTTATGTAAAACCAACATTGTTTCTGTTATTTGGGGATATTCCCGAAAATTTTCTCGTTTTCTCTGGAATTCTTGACGAAAATTACTTTTTATATAGGTATTCGATCAAGAACTGGACGCTTTGGAAATTGAAACTGTACAAAAGGAAACAATCCATCCGAGAAAATCCTACAAGATGAATTCATCTTGTGCCGACATTTTATTATTTTCAGCTTACAAATGGAACGTTTCCAGACCGTCACTATTGGCGGATACAAAGTAAGTTCTTCTACTAGAAAAATTTACAAAATACGAGTATCTATTGTTGATTTATTTAAAGGGATACAATGGACAACACGACCACTCAAAAATACTGGATCGACGTACAACTAAGATGGGGTGATTACGATTCCCATGACGTGGAACGTTACGCTAGGGCCAAATTCTTAGATTACACCACCGATAACATGTCGATTTACCCGTCTCCGACTGGAGTTTTAATAGCTATTGACTTGGCATACAACCTTCACAGGTAAGAACTTTTTTGTCTCTCTTATTCAACGAAAAATGATTTATTCGATTTTTTAGCGCGTACGGTAATTGGTTCCCCGGCTGTAAACCGTTAATCCAACAAGCTATGGCGAAAATAATGAAAGCCAATCCCGCTTTGTACGTACTTCGCGAACGTATCCGCAAAGCTCTTCAATTGTACTCCAGCGAACCCACCGAGCCGTATCTATCGAGTCAAAATTACGGTGAATTATTCTCGAATCAAATCATTTGGTTCGTCGACGATACCAACGTATATAGAGTGACAATACATAAAACTTTCGAAGGAAATCTTACCACGAAACCCATCAACGGAGCCATATTTATTTTCAATCCCAGAACAGGGCAATTGTTTTTGAAAATCATTCATACGTCCGTATGGGCCGGACAGAAACGTTTAGGACAGGTAATATACTTTTTTTTCATCCCTATACGTCAAAAGTGTCATTTGTCAATGTGTTGTCACTTGTCAGTAGCTGTACTTAGTGGTCTGTATAGTAAAAGCTTCTGACATATAGTTGTGTCATTTGTCAATGTATTTTCACTTGTCAGTAGATGTTCTTACTGTTTTGTATAGTAATTTTGACGTTAAATTTCAGTTAGCAAAATGGAAAACAGCCGAAGAAGTCGCTGCTCTTATTCGCTCTCTTCCGGTCGAAGAACAACCAAAACAAATTATAGTAACAAGAAAAGGAATGTTGGATCCACTTGAAGTTCACTTGCTGGATTTCCCTAATATTGTCATCAAAGGTTCCGAATTGCAGTTACCATTCCAGGCTTGTCTAAAAATCGAAAAATTCGGCGATTTGATCTTGAAAGCTACAGAACCTCAGATGGTATTGTTCAATCTGTACGATGATTGGTTAAAGACGATATCTTCATACACTGTAAGTTTTATTTTTATAAAAATTCTTTTGCTACATTTAGAATTCTGTATAGATAAATTAATAAAATGTTATTTTGTAGGCATTTTCGAGACTCATCTTGATATTAAGAGCATTACACGTTAATACCGAAAGAACCAAAGTTATATTGAAACCAGACAAAACTACAATAACTGAACCACATCATATTTGGCCGACTTTGTCCGATGACGAATGGATCAAGGTTGAAGTACAGCTTAAGGATTTGATTCTTGCCGATTACGGAAAGAAAAACAAGTAAGTTCTAGTGCTGGTGCTCTTTATACCCATACTTAGTAGGTTGCCCCTTCCTTCGAGTTTACCCAGTTTGGGAAAGTATTTTTGTTGTCCGGAGTTTTCTCGAAAATTTGAAGTAGTTGAGGAGATTCCTCTGCAGTTCTCGTCTCCTATTTTCCTTTTTAACTCGCATGTGACAGAAGTGCTATTTTCTCTAGGCACTGTGCTGTGTAGTGGCACGAGTAGCTAGGCAAATAAGGTTCACTCTTGCAGCCCACGCATTGTTCGGCATATGCTGTTCGATCTTAACTTGAGGGAGTTTTTATTGTGGCCTCCTTCCACTCTGGGGCCTGATTCTTGACTAAGGGAGTAGAGCTTCTCGAGAGAACACATATTTTGTCTTTATTTTTCTTAGTAACTTTGTCACTGCAGTGACAAAGACAAAATATCTGTTCTCTCGGGAAGCTTCACTCCCTCAATCAAGAATACGGCCTCTGCTAGTTGGTTAAGACCACATATCTAGTGCATATACCTTATCAGCGATATTGCACTAGATAGAGTTTATATCGGGCAGTTTTGACGACGCCGCTGACTCCGACACCGGACCGGCTATCAGCCAGGACGACAGTCTCTTCCCATGCTAAAAATCCTGATGTTAGGATTGCGCGGGAGCTGTCCTTGGTTTCACACATTCTTCCCGTCCCGTAAGGCTCGATGAGGAACTATCTATTATTTCTTCTATTTTTTTTAGCGTTAACGTAGCATCTCTAACTCAATCGGAAATTCGTGACATTATCCTCGGTATGGAAATTAGCGCTCCTTCGGCGCAACGTCAGCAAATTGCAGAAATCGAAAAACAAACCAAAGAACAATCCCAACTAACAGCTACTACGACGCGAACAGTCAACAAACACGGCGACGAGATCATTACCAGCACCACAAGTAACTACGAAACGCAGACGTTCAGTTCGAAGACTGAATGGAGAGTTCGAGCAATTTCCGCGACGAATTTACATCTCAGAACGAACCATATTTATGTTAGTTCAGACGATATTAAAGAAACTGGTTATACTTACATTTTACCGAAGAATGTTCTTAAGAAGTTTGTCACTATATCGGATTTGAGAGCTCAGGTAAGAATTTCATTTGTGAATTAATATTTTTATCTTATTTGGCGATTGATTTTAGATTTGTGCATTTTTATACGGCGTAAGTCCTCCTGACAATCCACAAGTGAAAGAGCTGCGTTGCTTGGTACTAGCACCGCAATGGGGTACCCATCAAACTGTTCATATACCGAATACGCCACCGAACCATCCATTCCTCAAAGACATGGAACCTTTAGGTTGGATTCATACGCAACCGAACGAATTGCCGCAACTGTCACCTCAAGATATTACAACGCACTCGAAACTTATGTCGGACAATCCAGCGTGGGACGGAGAGAAAACCATCATCATTACTTGTTCCTTTACACCGGGATCTTGTTCATTGACGGCGTACAAATTAACACCTTCCGGTTTTGAATGGGGAAGACAAAATACCGATAAGGGAAATAATCCGAAGGGATACTTACCGAGTCATTATGAAAAAGTACAGATGTTACTTTCCGATCGGTTTTTGGGTTTCTTTATGGTACCTACTCAAGGATCTTGGAATTATAATTTTATGGGTAAGTTTATTTGTTATGTAAGGCTGAGTCTATACTATTCGTGCAGATTTTCGGCATCTATGTGCGGTTGCTCATTACCTGTCTACCAATAGGAAGTCGCGGGGATACTTCGGTTTTGATTGTTTTAACTTAATTTTTAGGTGTACGTCACGATCCAAGTATGAAGTACGAACTGCAGCTGGCAAATCCGAAAGAATTTTACCACGAAGTTCACCGACCTGCGCATTTTCTTAATTTCTCGTCGTTGGAGGATGGCGATGGCGCGGGTGCTGACAGAGAAGATGCTTATGCATAAGTTATATTTGAGTGAGTTTTGTGATTTTAGCATGTTCAAGTTGCTTACTTCATAGGAACAATAATTGAATTTTGTTTTCTATGGTGAAAGTTTGTAGTGGGAAAAATCTTTTTTCTTAAATTAATTTTAAATAGTTAGATTTACGAATGTCGCATATGAAGTGAGTAATTTTTAAGTTTAAATGTAAATACATTGTTTTATAATACAATATACTTGATAATTCCTTGACTTAGATAATAAAATATTTCTTTAAAATATTGTTTCATTTTACAATCGACTCTGTTTATTTCTGGGATAAAAAAACCCAACTAATTTTTGTTAGTTCACGGGTTTTTCGATAGATGGCGCCACTTTTGTGTGAATCCCAGAAGAGCAGCGCCATCTATCGGAAAACCGGTGAACTAATTTTTGGTAGTCCACGGGTTTTCCAATAGATGACAGTACTTTTGTGTGAATCCCAGGAAAGCAGCGCCATCTAGCAAAAAACCTGCGAACGAATTTTTTGTAGTTCACGGGTTTTCCGATAGATGGCGCTACTTTTGTGTGAATCCCAGAAAAAAACAGCGCCATCTAGCAAAAAACCTGCGAACAAAAAAATTACTTCACCGATTTTTCGATAGATGGCGCTGTTTTACTGGGATTCACATGAAAGCAGCGCCATCTAGCAAAAAACCTACGATCTAATTTTTTTTTAGTTCACAGGTTTTCCGATAGATGGCGCTACTTTTGTGTGAATCCCAGAAAAAACAGCGCCATCTAGCAGAAGAGCCGTGAACTAAAAAAATTTGTTCAAGGGTTTTTCGATAGATGGCGCCACTTTTGTGTGAATCTCAGAAAAACAGCGCCATCTATCGGAAAACCGGCGAATTAATTTTTTTTGGTTCACGGCTCTTTTGCTAGATGGCGCTGTTTTACTGGGATTCACATGACAGTGGCGCCATCTATCGGAAAACCAATGAACTAATATTTTGTTAGTTCACTTTACATGCTTAATAAAAAGATTAATTTGGTGAACAAATGATACGTACGCTTACTTAAATAGATTTATTTATTAATGTATTCGATTAAACGAACCCTGTGGAATTTACATAGTTACCTAAAATAACTAGACATAAAATTACCTATTTACCTATTAAATACAACTAACAAACATTATCTTTGGTGCAAGATGGCTGTGAAACATATGGCATAAAGAAGAAAGACATTTGCATCTTCAAGTTGTTGTAAGAGCCGACTCCTCCGGATTCTTTTTCATCACTGAGGCGGAAATCGGTACGCACATCAGCATCAGTTGTCTAATAGTTACTTTGTCCTGGTGCGAAGAGCCGATGATGTAGTCAAAGTGTGAGCAAGATGTGGTTTGCCAATAAATATGTAGTACCTGTAAAATAAATTATTGAATAGTTGAGGCTTTTACTTTGATGAAGATCCATTCTAAATGATGAAGTAAAACAATTTAATTTGTTTAAATCTTCATTTTATTGAAAATGAAGATGTAAACAAATTAAATTGTTTTATTTCATCATTTAATAAATTATTTTTAAATGTGTTATTAAATATCCGGTTGAGACCACGCGAACTAAGAGGCATGTGTTCGACAAGTGTGATGTGATCAAATTAACATTTGTATGGTGGTTAAATAGAACCATACTTGTATGTAAATAATATATTTATACAAAACGAGCACGTGTAGCCCCCATATTGAGAAGCATTACAAGAATTTCGTACTGCATTCATGAAAATTACATGGAATTGTTTAACATATTTATTATTTTCATCCATTATGTTTATTGTGGCGTTCACACATTGTTTATTTATTGGAACCACAAAACTAAATATTAGTTCTGTGGTTAGAATCACCTAAATACATATTATTTGACATTTCAAACATCAGCTTAGGTAAAGGCGTGTTTTCATCACCACTCTTGGCGGCGACATTCGATGCTCATTGATGCGCCCACACTTTGAGGTAGGATTGGAGTCATTGCAGTTTGTGTTTATAGGAACCACAGAACTAAATATCAGCTCTGTGGTTAGATTCACCGAAATACATATTGAAGTGTTTTCATCACCTCTCTTGGCGGCGACATCTAATGTTCATTGTGGCGCCCACACTTTGGGGTAGAATTAGCGTAATTTCAGTTCGTGTTTATTGGAACCACAGAACTAAATATTAGCTCTGTGGTTAGAATCACCGAAATACATATTATTGACATTTGGAACATCAACTTACGCAATTTAATATGGTAAATGCGTGTTTTGATCATCGTTCTTGGCGGCGACATTCAATGTTCATTGTTGCGCCCACACTTTTGGGTAGGATTAGCGTAATGTCAGTTTGTGTTTATTGGAATAACAGAACTTAATATTAGCTCTGTGGTTAGAATCACCGAAATACATATAATTTGACATTTGAAACATCAACTTATTTAACTTCTATAGTTAAAGAAGATTTTTTATCACAGTTTGGATCCATCATAGCTGGATTTCTTCCCGAAATTTAACGTTCTACGGCAATGCAAATGAATGAAACCCTTTAGTTCGTGATTGAATAACAACTTTGTAGTTTAGCGATTTTAAATACTCTGTTAGCATATTTGTTAACGACATTTTATAAATTCAAAGTAGCCACAACACTTTTTATTCTTACATGTATTGGACCTAGACGAGTCATGAGACTACAGTTTTGACGGTTTTGACAGTTTCGCTAAAAATAATATTAAAACGATTTTACGAAAGCTCAATACTCGTGAATTAATGGTTCATTTGTGCATTTTGCACAAATCACAGCCAAAATTTAAACTTATCTTATTTATAGTTCCTTTAAAAAGAAAAGTGGTTTAGAAAATGCCACAATAGATCGGTAATCATTTTTTGACAAGAATGACATTTGTGACGTTGCGACTTTCATCTTATATTATAAAGAAAACACCCATTAAGCATGATACAACCATTTTGAGAAGTTCCTAATGGTCTAAGAGCCTTATGGTCCTCGAAGTTATTAAGTATCAAGACCTATGATACTGTAAGAGTCCTGTAGGTAAAACAAAGGTTCTGTAAGCAAGATAAAGGCACTGAGGGCAAGACAAAGATCCTGACGGCAACACAAAGATCTTGGAGGCAAGACAAAGATCTGGAAGCCAGTACAAATGTACGGAAGGCAAGACAAATATCCAGAAGGCAAGAAAAAAAGATCCTGAAGAAAAGACAAAGATCCTGAAGAAAAGACAAAGATCCTGAAAGCAAAACAAAGGTCCTGAAAGCTCGACCAAGGCACTGAAGGCAAGACACAGATCCTGATGGTAACACAAAGATCCTGAAAGCATGACAAAGGTCCTGAAGGCAAGAGAAAGGTCCTGAAGGTAAAACAAAGGTCCTTACGTAGAAAAAAGGTCTGAAACCAAAAATATTAAGAAAAAAGTTGCCCAAAAAAAGATTGAATGCAGCGTCCGATAAATGGAATATGGTAGCAAGTAGTAAAAGGGTCCAAAAAGATGAAGTAATGGGATAAAAGCTTGACAGAGTGCACTTAACCTTTCTTTTTCTTCTTTTTTAATTCTTTGGTGACTATAAATTTAAAAAATGGCTGTGAAAAACACTATGCAAAATTTTATACAATTTAAAAAATAAATCTGTAAGTTACTCAGTATGAAAATGCGTAAAACAATCGATACATAAGCGAATAAGTAAAAAAGTTATCAATGAAAAAAAAAGGAAAAATTACTCACCTATTTTTCAACGTTTGCCACACCTTCTTTTTTTTGAAGACGAATATAATGAAAATAAGAACTCCGTACGTGGCATCCGTAAAGCCAATCAAATACCAAACAAACTGAGGGGTCTCTGCAGCTAATTGATCGACTGTCCATGACACTAGATCCATTATCAAAACACCCACGGCGAACATAAGTTTCAAGAACAAATTGAACCTTCAATCAAATTATAATAAGACGATTAATACGAAGCCCTTCAAACGCGAGACATCTGTACACTATGGTATGGCAATAAGGCTTGTTTTACTTTGTTTTGGAAGACATTTTAAATGGCGCAAGACTGTAGAGGTGAAGTTTGTGTGTAATAAAATGTAGCAGCAAAAAAAGTATACAGGAAACCATAATTTTGATTTTTTTGGATTGAGTAGCGTATATTATGACCAGATTTCACACACTCAGTATTTTTACCAAAAAATTCTGTGTTTTACCTACAATCCATATCTGAAAATACCAAAAAACAAAATGACAATTCTCCCTACCGTAATTTTTATAAAGGGTTTGTTGCCAGACTTTCTTAAAACGAGTAAGAAATATAAAAATGGTATACAGAGTGATCAGTGAAATGGGTAGAAAAAATGAATGTTAAACTTACTTTTGTTTGTTATCTTCGTACGATTTTTTACTTTCGGTTTGTTTCAGCATGGAAGTTTCTTTTTGAATCGTTTGAATTCTAACGAACGTCATAACGAAGAGAACGACATTGATACCGATTGGAATGGCCATCGGTAGATAAAAGTAGTAAAATGTTGGCATTCCACCTAAAAATAAATTTCGTTTTGTCCAAAAATGTTCACCTACTTTACCCCCCATCGACCTCCCACTGTATATTCACTCTGTCGAGGATTAAAATTAAGATCGTAGTGCCGCGATGGCGACAACTGAACCACTTTGTTCTACAATGTTTTATAACCTCACCAACTAGTTTTGTTTCTTGCCGCCAGGTACTGCGAAACGTGACTAAGTGGGGAGTTCTGCAATGGTTGGCGATATTCGATACACTACCACTACACCAACACTAGTCACTTTACACTATCTGACGCGCGTTTAGATAACGAAGTTATCGTCTTCAGATAAACTGTTTACCTTCGGTCTCTGATTATCGAAACGCGCGTTAAATAGTGTAAAGAGTGTGGTGTGAGTCTTAGTGTAACTTGTGTTCGGTATGTGAAACGTGACATTAGAAACAAATTAAATTTTGTCTACTTACTTCCTAAAAAGCATCTCTTATCACCTATTTGCGGAGAATAACTTGAATCCTTCGGTGCGAAATGGTTTAATAACAACACGATTCCTACGTGAATCACAGGAACACCCCAAGCGTAAATACAATAAAATATAAATCTCCGCTTCTCCGCACTTCTCTTCGATATAACAGTTCTCATTTCCCTAAAAATACCACATGAATTTAATTAAGGTAGTACTGTCGATTCCTCAAGTGACAAATTGACAGACTCATTTGACTATTGTTGTATTTACATCTGACAACGCCGCTTAAAAGCAAAATTGATAGAAGTGTGATAGTTATTACCTACCTAAAAGCCAGCCACATGTCTACGCACATTACATTCATCCAAAAGATGGACACTGAGTAGGAAAATATGGTGAGATATGCTGAAACAAAAAAAAAAATTAAATACAATTTTGGATGAGTCGAATGTCCTTGTGAAGTACTATTGGATGATGTGGTTGTAAATGATTATTTTCAACTTACCCAATAATTGACATGACAGATCCGGAATTTGTCCCACATACATATCAATAGTGACTGAACTGATATGGGCTACCAACAAGGCGAACACGAATGACAACAAAGCTTTTCTGTGCAAGTTACTTTCAGGTATTACCAAGTAGACGAGGAATGTAATTAGCAGGAAGAATATAGATATTATCATTCCTAAAAACAAAACGTTTACATAATTATTTAAATTGGAGATATCAATATTATTATCAATAAACGACGTTGTGGTCCCAATGGAAACTACTACAACAATTAGTAAAAGTAATTTTTTTTTCAAGTGGCATGAAGGACCTACAAAAGAGGGCTGTCATCTGCCTAAACTGTACTCTTGTACTCTACATAGAGAATATTAGAGAAAAACTGAAAAAAACAATCACTATACATCTAGAAAATCAAGTGAAAATATAACCCAGCGAGATATCACATCAGCTAAAAAAGTCATTGGAAGGATAAAAACTGAATTAGAGTCATATGGCATAAACGTTGATGTAATTTTGAATGAAGTAAATTTGCTTCAAGAAGTGTTGTCACCAAATAAAAGGACCATGAGCTCTAATTCAGTGACAAGTAAGCAACATTCCAACCAAGATTGTGAAAATAATGAGTATGATATAAATGCACTCAGCACAAATTCAGCTGGACCAGACCCACAAGAAGTAATAATAAATCAAGGATCTGAAGATTCTTTGACAATTTTCAACAGCTCCATGATAGATATTCCTAGTGTGAATCTTGAAAGCTGTTTCACATCGTCTTTTGTAAATAATTTAGAAAAAGAACTATATGAACTACCCATATAATAGATATTATTCAAAACAAAGAATTTTCTATCAACGCTCAAATGTCTAGGAACCCAGATCTCGACATTGACAAGTTGTTAACACATCTATTGACACCCAAAATAAGTCAATTATGGTTAACCCTGATACCCCAGAAAGTGTCCACTCGTGTACCTACTAATGATGAAAAAGAGAAAATTATTATTAAACAAATTAAAGTCATTGAACCATTAAGTAAACCAATTACCGTCGAACCCTTATGTATCATAAACACAGACTCAAAATGTGCCAATTATCGACTATCAACTATAAAAATATGCACAAATTTTTTTTCAATTTTTCCAGAGAAAATGCTCTCAACTTTAGGAACAAACATGTTACAAACTTACCTGAACAGGTTAAAAGACGTTTTACGTTTATATCCTCATCCTCTGGTTTTAAACAAACACCAGCCACTGTTCCATCACTCAAACAATACTGTTCCACAGTGTAGGAAGTTTTATGTATCGAATCAAGTAACGATGTATCTTCTTGTAGATGAAAAAATGGCAATTCTTGCTCTTCAACAAAAAACATTAAACTTTCGTTAGAAGGACAATTATATCCATATACAAATTGATAATCGTCCAGATTTTTATTTCCTATCTTGTTTGTTCCATTGAAAATAGATATGGTTATATTGTTTCGTTCGTCAATTGATTCGTCGGGATAACACTTTCTGATACACTTTTTTTTCTTACACATGCATCCCCATACTTTCCCTTCTTCCTTGTAGTATTCACTTTTTTTATACTCTACTTTGTCCCAAAGAAAAGTATCACTCGAATTTATACCGTTCGTTATATCGATACTCAGCAATTTCGAACAGGGTTTTTCTTGTGAAAAACCAAAAGGAAAAAATATGAAAAATACCAGGAGAATACTTGCTTCCATTGTAATCGGCGAAGCAATAACCAGTTTTTTTCAATCCGGAAATTTCAAACCGCGATCAAATAAAATGATAATAATATTGATAACGACTTTCGTAAATCTAGTTGAATAATTTTGTAACGAGAGTTTTTATTAAATTTGGTTTTAGTGGTATTTAATGGAAATACGTAGATCCTGTCAAGTAATTACTAAGAATTAATAGGGTGGTGTCTCGAAGCAATGAAAACTTTAAGCTGTATACACACTGCACCGCGTGTGGGTAGCTAGAACGAGTCAACTACCTTGAATTTCCTACTTTGGAACTTTTTGTAAGGCGGAGGCAATGATGGCAATTCTTAGGCTGAAATCGGGAGACTTGTGGTCCCCGAACAATGTTCGAGAAGAACACACTGATACACTACTTGATGGGTTTGGATAGCATGACACAGGAGAACATATTTACTGAGCGAGTAAACATCATCATCACATCTATGGAACAGGCGATGAACCCAGATAATACTGGAGACATCATCAGGTTCACCGATGGTTCCAAGAAAAACCATAGCACTGGGGCTGATATAAACGGACCTAGAAAGAGGTTGTTTTGCCTTGGCCTCTTAAAATTGCCGCTATAGCCTGTATTGATGAAAACATCAGGAAAGGATATTCCGAACAAAAAGTTAAAATACTGCTTAAAGCTATCAGCAATTCAACTACTAGATCTAGACTGGTAAAAAATCCCTTAATAGGCTGGTAATAGACAACACAGTGTCTGTATTATGGGTCATGAGGGGATTGCATGTATTGAATTGGAGAACCAGTTAGCTAAAGGAGACTTCACATGTCCGGAACCTCACAATAGATTGCTTAAGAGGGGAAATCTGGAACTGGTTAGATAAAGAACACCAATTCAAATTGAAGTTGACAAATAGTTTACTGAACAAGGTAGACAAGGAAATCTCGACCAGGCTGTTGAAACTGGGTAAGAGACATTTGAAGACAGTTACCGACCTGGTCACTGGACAATGTACTCTGAGGAAACATCTACACGAAATAGGAAAAGCTAGTGAACATATGAACTTTGGTCGTTTCTTTCCATGCGCTTGGTAGTCTCGAATACCGTACTTACTTAGGACACGAAATTACATTCACCGTTCTTGAAATAGTTCGTTTATTCTTTGGTACAATTTACGAATTTGTCCAGAACTGATTTTTGACTTGTTGGAACGATACTTTACAATTTCGAACTAATTATCAAGCTTGTTGGTACAAACCTATAGCCGTATTCATAAGGTTTGGTCTCCTCTTTCCTTATTATATTCTCCAGGGTTCCTGCAGTAAGGGTACACCGGTGCCTTCATGAACCATTCTTCTATGCACTGTAGTCGAATCAGCATTTGCATGCTGAAGATTTGCCTGCAGGTTCCTTAGTTCCCTCTTCACTGTGAAGAGATTCTCTGAAGACACGCCTTCCATGGAATCAGTCCACTCCGCTGTACGTCGCGGTAAGGGGTTCTGTCTAAAGCTCCAAGGGGATCGTTTGAGGCACGGGCACGATACCTCCCACAATGGCTAGGGTTTGGTCTTTTAGTCGCCTTTTACGACAGGCAGACCATACCGGTGATCAATTCTTTTTTCCCCGAATCACCAGGGGGTACTAGGTTAAGACCGACATTTATCGGTACAAGTACAAGTAGTAGTTCACAGTAATTCCGATAAATGGCGTAGTGGTATTTGAAGCTTCCACTGAAAATATTAAAATAAGGTATTCTTACTATGTTTCCATGCATGGAGGACTTCACACGCATAATAAAAAAACCTCCCTGCAAAGTAATTTGGTGAATAGACGAGATACGTACACTTAAATACATTTATTTATCAATATATTCGATTAATATAACTAACCCTGTGGAATTTATATAATTACCTAAGATACTTAACATCAAGAAATAAAATTACAAAAAAAAAACTAATAATAAATTCAATAACGTATACAACAAAAAATTAGTCTATTCTTTTAAGTACAAAGTATTTGAAATGCATATTGTAGGTAAACACAAATTTTTGTTAAAAAAAGGCCCCGTTTGTTAGTTTACAACAATTTTAAATGCGACTGCGCAAGACTATCTACTTGTATTCCCGTAAATTGATGGTTTTAAACGTGACCATTTAACGGTGGAGCATATTGTAAGATATGGTCGCGGCAATGTTATCCATTAGAAAATTCAAGGGTATGAACCGTCCATTCGTACGTGGATCCTCCAGCTTATATATCAGAAGTGGGACAAAATGACCACAAGAGGCCATAATGTGATGTGATAGTAAGATGTGACTGGACTGGAATGGGCGGTCGTGCATCAGGCGCGAGTGAGATGGGTGTACGTACAAGCACTCTAGATACCACGAGGAGCGGTGCAGGATGGACAATGTAAGATTCGGTCACGGTAATGGTAACTTATAATATCGAATAAAACCTTCAAAGGAAGGATATATGCATAGCGCAAGAGTTCCATTCGTGGAAATTGGTACCGGGTTCGATCCCCGGAGAGGGTTTCACTTTTTCAATTTGTAGCTCATAATATTGTAGCGTGATCTAGCGGCGAATGTCGAAAGTGGGTCTAAAGTAGACATGATGAAAAATTAACAAGAAGTCCAACTCTAAGCCTACAGATTGCCATAAACAGATGAGTGTCTATACCTAAAATATGTTCTTCCCTTCGTGAATTATGTAACTGTATGAAAATTTAGACATAAGAGTTTTCTACAATCACTTTGGTGGTGTTACGTTTAAATTGAAGGATGTATAATTTTCCCATATTTAGCAAAATGCAAAATTGGTGGATTAAATAATGTGCATGTGAAACGATTTGTTTAAAATTCCAATGCTATTCAACTATATCGCGTGAGAGAGTTTTAATAAATGTTTATTTACCATTTACGTCTGGAACGTCATGTTTCAAATACCAACAAAAATTACGAATTAACGTTAAACAAACGTACAAAGTGTCCAAAAAAAAACTTCACGGTAAACAATGTCGGTAGAAATCCAAGAAAAATGGGACATTAGAACTAACCAGAGACGTATTTGCTTATTAATAAAACAAAGTAAGTCACATCCTCTGAAATTGCATTATATTTCTTAAGAGAGTTGCAAACGCGTTTCTGGGTCATTTCCCTTTATCAGTTCATCACTCCGACTTAAATATACAACAGAATTAATTAAAGGACATGAATCCTCATGTTATCACTCTCCAACCATCGAGATTACATTTAATTCCATGGTCATACTTTTTAAAATTATTATTAACTTATATCAACGTCTCTTATTAACTTCGTATCATTTTATAAAAAAAAACCATGTGTGTTTACCTATCAAATAATATTACAACTAACATTATCTTTGGTGCAAGATGGCTGTGAAACATATGGCACAAAGAAGAAGACATCTCCAACTTTATCAAGTTCTTGTAAGAGCTGACTCTTCCGGATTCTTTTTCATATCACTGAGGCGGTAATCGGTACTGACAGCAGTATCAGTTGTCGAATAATTACTTGTCCTGGTGCCACGAGCTGATGATGTAGTCAAAGTGTGAGCAAGATGTGGTTTGCCAATAAATATATAGTACCTGTAAAATAAATTGTTATACCTTTTAATTGTTATTTAATACACGGTAGAAATTTATTAGTTTTTAACAACCGTATGGTCCAAATTAAAGTGTATTTTGATACTAATCTGTAGGATACGCGAAATAAGATCACAAGGGTGATCAAATTGACATTTGTATGGAAACATGGAAAGTTAATGTTGTTTTCGAGGCCAATAATTGAGCATGTATAGATGACTATGAGATGCTAATCATTACTTGATGGGGGAGAAGATGTGAAAAATATCATTAGATTCATCAAAAATAATATAAAATGTATATAAATAGAATATTTTCTTTCTTGGTTGGTACTTTGGTGTGATGCTAGTACATTTGAGATGGTAGGAAGAAGGTATTTTGAGCGTAAAAATGAGAAAAAGCAAGAAGTAAAATAAAGACAAAGACTAGCGTATAAGACACCTCCAAAATATCTAAGAGGCAAAAAGTAGAACAAAGTCTTGGAGAGTCACTGATAAAATTAAATTGTTTAGTAGAAGCAATAAAAATTGTATAGATTATAACATGTTTTAAACAAAGCCAATACAGTGTTGTGCAAAAAACATTCCCGTGCACTTTATAAAATATTCATCAGTGCAATAAATATAATACAAACCATTTTGGTGCTGCACCCATATACTATACAGGTTGTTTCATTCAGAATTATACATAAAGAATATTAATTTTTTAAAAAGAAGCAGACTACTCATCCGAACAATAGAAATATTTGCTTCTTTAAAGAATTTATCAAGCTAAATTATGTACAATTATTAATGAAACATTTTGTTTCGAAATGAAAGCACCCTTATGAAAGGTCTTTGCTATATCTGAGGAAGCATAAAGTTCAAAAATGTGGTGTTCGACAAGAGAAAGAACTCCTCTAGGAATTTTTAAAACAATTCTCGATTGATCTTAAGAGTAATACAAATCCTGTGGTTTTTAGATAAGTTCTACCTATGTTTTTTAAATTATGACCTTTACAAGAACTTTTCCATTTTAAAATAATTACACTGTTGATATAAAAATAAGGTTATTAATATTAAGCTTTAAATCGTGTATAAAACAAATGTGCAGGAAAAATTAAAATCGTGTAGAAAAGCATAGTGTTCATGCATAGTAGAGCAGCATGCTTGTTAAAACTATACCAAACTTTAAAAAAAAATCGTAAACTCAATAATTTTGATAATTTCAAATGAATACCAGAGGTGTCTTTGCGTTCTAAAAAAAGTTAACCATACATCAGTTTGTTTTAAACTGTATTTATCGAAGGACAAGATTATTTACAAATGAAATTATTGGAGCTAAAGCCATTATGTACATTAGCAATAAACTTATTGTGGAAAAAACACAAATTCAAGGTACCTTTTTTCCATTGGTCTGGACCTAACGCATTTTGTACATTTTTTTTTCATAAATTTGGTTTTGACATGCAATAAAAAGACAATTTTCAATAAACCTGTAAAACGACATCTTAGTGGTGTAAATCCTGATGTTGTAGACTGTTTATAGTAGTCTGCTCTGTATTCCTTTTTCTGGAATTTACACTTTCTACTACAGATTTCGTGTTGATGTTTGATCGGTTGTAATCTTTGACTGAGTATTCCACATCAGAACCGCCCCACTTTCTACGCAAACATTATTTTTTTGAGTCAAATGCAATTATTAATTTTCGTGAATTATGAAAAGCATCAAAATAAAAAAGATACTTACAATAGATGATAATTGGAGACACATTTATTAATACTCCTCATATATTTGAGTCATTGAATATTGATAAATTAAATCGCCATAGAAAATCATTAATATTATATATTACGGCAAATAGATTACTTTAAATCATTGAATCTAAAATGTTTTATAGGCTTTTTCGGTACAGAAAAAAAGTTTCACTTTTGAATAATCTCAGATTTTAAATTTTTACATCTAAATTTGTCACTTGTCATAAGTCAAATATTTATTTAGTTCTATGATATATCTTCTTTTTTTTAAATTTTAGGGCATCAACTGCTCATTTTATTGGTTTAGGTTTTTTTAGAGCGCTAAGACATCCCTTATTCAATATGAAATCTCAATAATATTCCACAACCTAGTTTTATATTGTTATAAGTATAAAGTTCCATTTCCCTATAGCCCACATGAAGTGCAAACCATTCAACAGTGTTGTTTTATATATTTAACTTACTGCATCCTATGTCAACCTAATATTACTTGAATGTTCTAGATTTCCAGTCCTACTAACATTCTGAGCGTATACCATCCATAATAATCTAAAATTTATGTCTCGCTATGAATAGTCGGTTAAATATGATGCTCAGTATAATGAACTGCCTATTTAGTTAGATAAAGATATTGTTAAGAAATTTTTTCAGTGTCATACATTTGTTAGGACCACACGCCAAGTTTGATTTTTTAAATATGTGACGCGCATATACTTGTATGTAGATAATTAGATACAAAACGAGCAAGTGTAGCCGCTACATTGAGAAGCATTTCAAGAATTTCGTACTGTATTCATTAAAATTGCAAGGAATTGTCTAACATCTTTATTATTTTCACACATTGTTTATTGGAACTACAGAGCTAAATATTAGCTATGTGGTTAGATTCACCGAAAAACATATCATTTGACATTTGAAACATCAACTTAAGGCGTGTTTTCACCACTGGCGGAGACATTCGATGTTCATTGTGGCGCCCATACTTTGGGGTAGGATTAGCGTAACTTCAGTTTGTGTTTATTGGAACCACAGAACTAAATATTAGATCTGTGGTTAGAATAATCTAAATACATATTATTTGACATTTGAAACATCAACTTATGCAACTTACTCAGGTAAAGGCGTGTTTTCATCATCGCTCTTGGCGGCGACATTCGATGTTTATTGTGGCGCCTACACTTTGAGGGTAGGATTACCGTAATTTCAGTTTGTTTTTTGGAACCACAGAACTATATTTTAGATTTGTGGTTAGAATCATCGAAATACATATTATTTGACATTTGAAACATCAACTTAGGTAAAGGCGTTTTCATCACCGCTTTTTGCGGCGACATTCGATGTTCATTGTGGCGCCCACACTTTGGGGTAGGATTAGCGTAATGTCAGTTTGTGTTTATTGGAATGACATAACTTAATATTAGCTCTGTGGTTAGAATCATCGAAATACATATTATTTGACATTTGAAACATCAACTTATGCAACTTAAACTCAGGTAAAGGCGTGTTTTCATCATCGCTCTTGGCGGCGACATTCAATGTTCATTGTTGCGCCCACACTTTGGGGTAGGATTAGCGTAATTTCAGTTTGCGTTTATTGGAACCACAGAACTAAATATTAGCTCTGTGGTTAGAATCACCGAAATACATATTATTTGACATTTGGAACATCAACTTACGTAATTTAAAATGGCAAAGGCGTGTTTTCATCATCGCTCTTGGCGGCGACATTCAATGTTCATTGTTGCGCCCACACTTTGGGGTAGGATTAGCGTAATTTCAGTTTGTGTTTATTGGAACCACAGAACTAAATATTAGCTCTGTGGTTAGAATCACCGAAATACATATTATTTGACATTTGAAACATCAACTTAGGTAAAGGCGTGTTTTCATCACCGCTCTTTGCGGCGACATTCAATGTTCATTGTTGCGCCCACACTTTGGGGTAGGATTAGCGTAATTTCAGTTTGTGTTTATTGGAACCACAGAACTAAATATTAGCTCTGTGGTTAGAATCACCGAAATACATATTATTTGACATTTGAAACATCAACTTACGTAATTTAAAATGGTAAAGGCGTGTTTTCATCATCGCTCTTGGCGGCGACATTCAATGTTCATTGTTGCGCCCACACTTTGAGGGTAGGATTAGCGTAATTTCACTTTGTTTTTTGGATCCACAGAACTAAATATTAGCTCTGTGGTTAGAATCACCGAAATACATATTATTTGACATTTGAAAAATCAACTTATATAACTTATTTAGGTAAAGCTAGAGACGTGTTTTTATCACAGTTGGTATCCAACATAGCGTTAACATTCTACGGCAATGTAAATGCATCAAACCCTTTAGTTCGTGATTAAATAACATCTTTGTAGTTTAGCGATTTTAAATACTCTGTTAGCATATTTGTTAACGACTTTTTGTAAATTCTAAGTAGCCACAACACTTCTTATTCTTACATGTATTGGAACTAGACGAGTCATGAGACTACAGTTTTGACGGTTTTGACAGTTTTGCTAAAAATAATTATAAAACGATTTTACGAAAGCTCAATACTCGTGAATTAATCGTTCATTAGTGCATCGTGCACAAATCACAGCCAAAATTTAAACTTATCTTACAAAAAAAAGTGGTTAAGAAAATGCCACACAAATCGGGAAATCATTTTTTTACAAGAATGAGATTTGTGCATTTGTGACGTAGAGACTTTCATCCCATTAAGCATGATACAAAAATTTTGAGAAGTTCCTAATGGTCTTATGGTCCTCCAAGTTATTATGTGTTAAGACCTAAGATCCTGTAAGAGTCTGTGGGTAAAAAAGGGCCTGTAAACAAGACAAAGGCCCTGAGGGCAAGACAAAGATCCTCAAGGTATGAAAAAAATTCTGAACAACACAAAGATCCTGAAGGAAAGACAAAGGCCCTGTAAGCAAGACAAAGATTCTGAAGACAACACAAAGATCCTGGAGGCAAGGCGAAGATCCTGAATGCAAGATAAGGATCCTGAAGGTAAGATAAAGGTCCTGAAAGCAAGACAAAGGTCCTCCAAGCAAGACAAAGGTTCTTCATGCAAGACACAGTCTTTACCTGGAAAAAATGTCTGAAACCGAAAATATTGATAAAAAAGTTGCCCAAAAAAGATTGGATGCAGCGTCCGATAAAAATAGTAAAAAATATGGTAGAAAGTAGTAAAAGGGTCCAAAATGATGAAGTAATGGGATGTAAGCTTGTCAGAGCGCACTTAAGCTTTCTTTTTCTTCTTTTTTAATTCTTTGGTGACCATAAATTTAAGAAATGGCTGTGAAAAACACTATGCAAAATTTTATACAATTTTATAAAAAATATGTAAGTACTTAGTATGAAAGTGCGCAAAACAATCGATACATAAGTGAATAAGTAAAAAGTGATAAATGAAAAAAAAAGAAAGAAAAATTACTCACCTCTTCTTCAACGTTTGCCACATCTTCTTTTTGAAGACGAATATAATGAAAATAAGAACTCCGTACATGGCATTCGTAAAGTCAGTCAAATACCAAACAAACTGAGGGGTCTCTGCTGCTAATTGATTGACTGTCCATGACACTAGCTCCATTATCCAGTTAACACCCATGGCGAACATAAGTTTCAAGTACAAGTTGAACCTTCAATCAAATTATAAGACGATTAATACGAAGCCCTCCAAACGCGAGTCATCTGTATACTAAGGTTTGGCAATAAGGCATGTTTTACTTTGTTTGGGAGGACATTTTAAAGGGTGCAGCACTGTAGAGGTGAAGTTTGTGATGAATAAAATGTAGCAACATGAAAATTGTGGAGAAGATACAGTGGTGCGGACTGGAAGTGGCGGGAGATAAAACGGTGGGGTTGCTAGTGAAGGGACGGAGCAAGACGAGAGAAGTGGGTGTGATGGTGAAGGGAAGGAGAGCTCGTATGGAGGAGTCTGTGAAAAACCTAGGGGTGTGGTTGGATAGTCAATTATCCTTTAGAACACACATGTTATGGCGGCACAGAAGTGGAAAGTAGGGCAGCATGGCTGGAGAGATTGATGTGTAATGTGAAAGGGCCGGGAGAGTGGAAGAGGAGGGTAATTGGTAGGACGATAGAGCAGAGTATGCTGTACGGTATGGGGTGAGAGAGCGGGGGTGAATGCGAGGGTTAGGCCACTCCTGCGGGTGCAGAGAGGGATATTCCTGAGGGTGGTGTAGGGGTACAGGACAGTGGGTGGACTGGCAGCAGCGGTGCTGTCAAGGTCTTACCCAGTGGACGCGATGGCTAGAGCCAAGAACAAACACTGGAGGGGTGCGACCAGATAGGAAGTACAGGAATGGATGAAGGAGGAAATGGAGAGAAGGTGGGAGGAGAATGAGTGCACGCTAAAAGGAGCGATTGGGGGTAGGAGAGATTGGATGGACCGGAAATTCGGGGAGGTGAACTACTTCTTGACACAGGTGCTCACTGGACATGGGTACCTCCACAAGATAGGGAAAAGAGAGACCGGAGTGTGCGAGAGATGTGGAGTGGAGGATGATGTGGTGCATGTGTTTAGATGCTGAGAGAACGAGGAAGTGCTGAAGAAGTTGGAGAAGAAACTAGGGGAGGCAGTGTATTGGGAGAACATGGTGGAGATAATGTTGAGGGGTGAGGAAGAATGGATGGAGGTAAGTTGCGTAGTGGAAATCATGATTAGGGGGGGAGAAGCACTCGATATGAGAGTGTGCAAGGGACCGCCGCCCGTCTCGAAGTATGCTAGAGTAGTGATTCCGATACGGGGGTAGGGGCAAGTTTGAGGTGGGTTTGGTTGGTAGGCATCCCCTTGGGGATGAGTCCAACACTGTTTGGGTGTTCGATAGGACCCATTTGAGTTTCTCATCTTGACCCGAAAAAAAATGTAGCACCAAAAAAGGTATAGAGGAAACCATAATTATGATTTTTTTGGATTGAGTTGCCTATATTATGACCAGATTTCACTCACTTGATTTTTTTGCCAAAAATTACTGAGTTTTACCCACAAACTTTAACGTAAGCCATTGGTATATCTGGAAATACCAAAAAAAATTGACAATTCTCCCTACCGTAATTTTTATAAAGGCTTTGTTGCCAGACTTACTTAAAAGGCTGTCAGCTTCTGCTAGTTATTATAGACTAGGGTAAGAATGAGAAAAATGGTATACAGAGTGATCAATGAAATGGGGAGAAAAATTTTTGTTAAACTTACTTTTGTTTGTCATCTTCGTACGATTTTTTACTTTCGGTTTGTTTCAGCATGGAAGTTTCTTTTTGAATCGTTTGAATTCTAACGGTCGTCATAACGAAGAGAACGACATTGATACCGATTAGAATGGCCATCGGTAGATAAAAGTAGTAAAATGTTGGCATTCCACCTAAAAATAAATTTCGTTTTGTCTAAAAATGTTCACCTACTTTACCCCCATCGATCTCCCACCCTGTTGAGGATTTTAATTAAGATCGTAGTGCCGCGGTGGCGACAACTGAACTACTTTGTTGTACAATGTTTTATAACCTCTCTTCATGTACAACAAACTAGTTTCTTTTTCTGCCGCCAGGTACTGTGACACGTGACTACGTTATCGAAACGCGCGTCAAATAGTGTAAAGTGTGTAGTGTGAGGTGTATTGTAACTTGTGTTCGGTATGTGAAACGTGACATTAATAACAAATTAAATGTTGTCTACTTACTTCCTAAAAAGCATCTCTTATCACCTATTTGCGGAGAATAACTTGAATCTTTCGGTGCGAAATGGTTTAATAACAACACGATTCCTACGTGAATCACAGGAACACCCCAAGCGTAAATACAATAAAATATAAATCTCCTCGTCTCCGCACTTCTCTTCGATATAACAGTTCTCATTCCACTAAAAATACCAAATGAATTTGATTAAGGTAGTACTGGCGTTACCTCAGGAGACAGACTCATCTGACTATCGTTGTATTTATATCTGGCAACGCCGCTTAAAAGCAAAATTGATAGAGTTGTGCTTATAATAACTGTTCCATTAAAAAGTACATTTTTGTGCTATCATTCTCGGTTATTCTGATTCACATATCGCATTCCATACATGTTTAAATTACGCGTCTTAACGTCTTTTACGGCGTTGCCACATGTAATTATCAACAAGATAAAAAGTACATTTTTCGAAATTGTTTCGAAACAACCTACCTGAAAGCGAGCCACATGTCTACGCACATTACATTCATCCAAAAGAAGGACACTAAGAAGAAAAATATGGTGAGATATGCTGAAACAAAAAAAAATTCAATACAATTTTGGATCGAGTCGAAGTACTACTATTGGATGATGTGGTTGTAAATGATTATTTTCGACTTACCCAATAAGTGACATGACAGTTCCGGCATTTGTCCCACATACATCTGAATAGTGACCAAACTGATATAGGCTACCAACAAGGCGAACACGTATGACATCAAAGCTTTTCTGTGCAAGTTACTTTCCGGTAGTACCAGATAGACGAGGAAAGTAATTAGCAGGAAGGGCATCGATATTATCATTCCTGAAAACAAACAAAAAGTCGACATCAGTTTTTAAATTGAAAATATCAATAAACGATGTTGTGGTCCCAATGGAAATGTAAACACTGTGTTCGTTTGAAAAGAACTTTTAACTTGAGGGGGACACTTATTGGCGCTAATGTCATAAACGTCAGATTCACCCCTCCCTACTGGAGACACTCCTTGAATTTTTTCAAATGGCATTAGGTATCAAGTCACACCTCATTTAAAAGGTCTGGTAAATCTCTATTCAATCATTTTGTTTTGCCTTTGATACCAGCCTTCCATTGTTATTTAATCGTTGTTTAAAATTGGCTCTCTTTCAATTTTTCGTATGCCCCCGTATTGTGTTATGATAGAAAGACTCTTTAAAGAATAAAAAATTTACAAATAGTAAAAAGACTAACAGTTGTCTAACAAGAAAAAACTGCTATTGAATCACGTGTGTCAAAGTGACCACCGTTAACATTCAGGCAATAAAAGTCGCATTTCTTTCTAATATGTACCATTTTTGAAATATTAAGGGTGGGTCCTTTTCAAATGAACACAGTGTAATTACTAATTTCTAAAAGCCATTTTTTAAGCATTTAATGTGGCACGAATTTTTTGAAAAAAGGTACCTAATAGAAATGAAAAAAATTCCTTTATTTTGATAATTAATAAACACATTTTAAGATTAATTTCAGACAACCCTGAATGATGTGAATGATGACTTTGTACATAGATCTGCTACACCCACTTAATTAGTCTTCTTCAAGACACAAAGGTCGTCGGGTTTCCGTTTCCAATCAATTAATGTGTGAAAAATTAGAATTTCCCAGACGTATTAGTAAGTGAGCTGGTGCCGCAATACAGAATGGAAGATAATTGTATTTTACTGCTTCATTATTTTACCATTTAGCCAATTTATCCATTAATTATCATTCTAGTTATACACAAAAAGTGGAAAAAGATGTCAAACTAAAGCTTTCGTTATTTTTTGATGAACGCACTAACGTTTTTTATATCGATATCGAGTAATGGTATTGAGAGAATATTTTTGAACTAAACAAGTATTTCCTTAATTACAGTTTCCTGTAAAAATTGTCATTTTTTAGTAAAGCGTGTTATCAATAGATAATAGTCCAATACGCCTTACACAGTTTTTGAAGAATATTTTTCAAAGAACAGATATCGTTTACTAAGAAGCAACAACTACTTCTCGGGCTATATGCCCCGGTAGACATTGAATTACACTTCTCAGTTAAACGGAGTTGGCACATCTGCAAGATATAACCAATAATTCTAGTTTGTAATTAGAAGGGACAATATCACTTGTAGCTTGTAGACCGGTTTCGGCGTATTTGCGCCTCATCAGTACAAGGTAGATGTCATGTAGGATCAAACAAAATAGGCGGTGTTCCTAAATATTTAAAGTTACCAGATCCTAAAATGTACACAAGTCAATGCTTAAGGCGAACTTCTGCCACTCTTTTGGTTGATGCCGATGGTGATTTAAAGGCTCTTAAACGACATGGCGGATATGGAAATTTTCAACAACAGCCGAAGCATATGTCGATGAGACAATAAATAATAAAACGTCAACAGCCAATATAAATAATTGTCAAAATTTTACAATTAATTATTAATAAAAGCTACTTGTTAGGCTTTTAATTTTTATAAATGAAAATAATCGTAGAAAAAGTATAGTACACAACTTGAGTTGTAAGCTTATTACATGCTTGTAAAATTACTGCGCTCGTCGCTACGCGGCTCGCGTGCAACTTTTTTACTCGCATGTAATAAGCTTCTTTAACATAAGTCCAATATTTGTGTTTGTTCTCATCTTTGGTTATTACAATAATGATATTATTTTTAAAATATCACAGTTAACACGGTTATTATATAAAACTTTCTTTTTATGAAGGTTATGCAGGTACCAACTGCATTCCCTTACAAATAAAATTTATTCATAAGTAAATAAATCAATTCTAGTTAATAAAGTGCAGGCAGCATCTATAAACAATGGTTTGGTAAAGTTTGTTCAAAATCAATTGCAAAAGCTAAAACACGTGTTCATTTCCCTTGCCGACATTTTTCTTTGATTAGAATTAGATAAAAAAATGTAAAAGCTCATTTTTACCTATAGATGACGTCGGTTGGCGTAAGTTATAAGCCATACCTGCATATAAATGATATTTTCTGACAATTATATTTCAAGGTTTTGCATAATACAAAAACATAATTATAACTTTAACAATATTGAGTTTTTATTTAGACTTAATTTGGATTTTCCAAGCGAATAAATGACATACCTTTACATTTAAATTTGTGCAAATGATTCAACGGCTGACTGGGTAAACAGAAAACATAGAAATCCGTAAAAAACTAAGATAAAATGTTTAGATATATATTTAATAGAAAATAATGTCGCATTGGAAGGATTCATAGGATGTAAATAATCTATTAATTAAGACTATTAGTATATAAGCTATTAGGCTACTGGACCGGAAGTTGACTGCGCATGCGCAAATGTCATCTGTCACATGTCTGTCACCTATCATCCGTCACATGTCATCTGTCAGATGACAGTCACCTAAAGAAGTAATGTCAATTATTTCGGAGGTGATAAGTAAAGAAAATTTATATCATTTAATAATATTATGAATTTGGGACAATGGAAAATTAAAATTTGAACAATGACAATTAATGAAAAAAAAAAAAGAAACGGAATCGGTAGATAAATATTAGATTTTTTTCTGTATACACACTGTTGAAAAAAAATAACGAATTACTCGCAAAATATTGAATTTTACAAAAAATGTTGTAGATTTTATACGCATCATGGAAATTTGATAAAACTTTTTATGGGCACTTTAATAAGCAAAACAAATGTTCAGTATCAGCGGCTGCTAGAGCCGCGGCCAGCCACACTGTAAAAAAAAATTACGAAATACTCGCGAAATATTAAATTTTACAAAAAATGTTGTAGATTCTATACGCACCATTGAAATTTGATAAAAAAATTTATGGGCACTCTAATAAGCAAAACAAACATTCAGTATCAACGACTGCTGAAGCCACCGCTATTTACACTGTTAAATAAAATAACGAAATACTCGCTAAATATTAAATTTTACAAAAAATGTTATAGATTCTAAACGCATCATGGAAATTTGATTAAATTTTTTTATGGGCACTTTAATAAGCAAAACAAATGTTTAAAATTAGCGGCTGATAAAGCCGCGGCCAGCTACACTGTTAAAAAAATTACGAAATACTAGCAAAATATTAAATTTGACAAAAAATGTTGTAGATTCTAAACGCATCATGGAAATCTGATAAAACTTTTTAGGCAAATAAGCAAAACAAACATTCAGTATCAACGGCTGCTGAAGCCACTGCCATCTACACTGTTAAAAAAATTACTAAATACTCGCAAAATATTAAATTTAAAAAAAAATGTTGTAGATTCTAAACGCATCATGGAAATTTGATCAATTTTTTTATGGGCACTTTAATAAGCAAAACAAATGTTTAATATCAGCGGCTGCTAAAGCCGCGGCCAGCTACACTGTTAAAAAAAATTACGAAATACTCGCAAAATATGAAATTTTACAAAAAATATTGTAGATTCTATATGCATCATGGAAATTTGATAAAACTTTTTTATGGGCACTTTAATAAGCAAAACAAATGTTTAATATCAGCGGCTGCTAAAGCCGCGGCCAGCTACACTGTTAAAAAAAATTACGAAATACTCGCAAAATATTGAATTTTACAAAAAATGTTGTAGATTCTAAACGCACCATGGAAATCTGATCAAACTTTTTTATGGGCACTTTAATAAGCAAAACAAAGGTTCAGTATCAGCGGCTGCTGATGCCACTGCCATCTACACTGTTAAGAAAATTACTAAATACTCGCAAAATATTGAATTTTACAAAAAATGTTGTAGATTCTAAACGCATCATGGGAATTTGATCAATTTTTTTTATGAGCACTTTAATAAGCAAAACAAATGTTTAATATCAGCGGCTGATAAAGCAGCGGCCAGCTATACTGTTAAAAAAAATTACGAAATACTCGCAAAATATGAAATTTTACAAAAAATGTAGATTCTAAACGCATCATGGAAATTTGATAAAACTTTTTAGGCAAATAAACGAAACAAACATTCAGTATCAACGGCTGCTGAAGCCACTGCCATCTACACTGTTAAAAAAAATAACGAAATACTAGCGAAATATTAAATTTTACAAAAAATGTAGATTCTAAACGCATTATGGAAATTTGATCAAACTTTTTTATGGGCACTTTAATAAGCAAAACAAACATTCAGTATCAACGACTGCTGAAGCCACCGCCATTTACACTGTTAAAAAAAATAACGAAATATTCGCGAATTATGAAATTTTACAAAAACTGTTGTAGATTCTATACGCATCATGGAAATTTGAACAAATTTTTTTATGGGCACTTTAATAAGCAAAACAAATGTTTAATATTAGCGGCTGCTAAAGCCGCGGCCAGCTACACTGTTAAAAAAATTACGAAATACTCGCAAAATATTGAATTTTACAAAAAATGTTGTAGATTCTAAACGCATCATGGAAATCTGATAAAATTTTTAGGCAAATAAGCAAAACATACATTCAGTATCAACGGCTGCTGGAGCCACTGCCATCTACACTGTTAAAAAAATTACTAAATACTCGCGAATTATGAAATTTTATAAAAAATGTTGTAGATTCTAAACGCATCATGGAAATTTGATCAAACTTTTTTATGGGCACTTTAATAAGCAAAACAATGGTTCAGTATCAGCGGCTGTTGAAGCCACTGCCATCTACACTGTTAAAAAAATTACAAAATACTATCAAAATACTAAATTTTACAAAAAATGTTGTAGATTCTATACGCATCATGGACATTTGATCAAATTTTTTATGGGCACTCTAATTAGTAAAACAAACATTCAGTATCAAAGGCTGCTGAAGCCACCGCCATTTACACTGTTAAAAAAATAACGAAATAATCGCGAATTATGAAATTCTACAGAAAATGTAGTAGATTCTAAACGCATCATGGAAATTTGATCAAATTTTTTATGGGCACTTCAATAAGCAAAACAAATGTTTAATATCAGCGGCTGCTAAAGCCGCGGTCAGCTACACTGTTAAAAAAAATTACGAAATACTTGCAAAATATGAAATTTTACAAAAAATATTGTAGATTCTATACGCAGCATGGAAATTTGATCAAACTTTTTTATGGGCATTTTAATAAGCAAAAGTAACATTCAGTATCAGCGGCTGCTGAAGCCACTGCCATCTACACTGTTAAAAAAATAACGAAATACTAGCGAAATATTAAATTTTACAAAAAATGTTGTAGATTCTAAACGCATCATGGACATTTGATAAAAAATTTTATGGGCACTCTAATAAGCAAAACAAACATTCAGTATCAACGGCTGCTGAAGCCGCCCTCAACACTTTTAAAAAATTACGAAATAATAAATTTTACAAAAAAAATGTAGATTCTATAGGCATAATAGAAATTTATTCAAACTTTTTCTGAGTACTCTAATAATTAAACCAAAGACTCAGTATCAACAACTGCTCAAGCTAGTGCCATCTACACTGTTAGAACAAATCACGAAAATAAAAAAATTATTCAACTCTTTTTTTAACAGTGTAGATTTTGGCGGTTTTAGCAGGCTTTAATACTGAAAGCTTCTTTCGATTATTAGAGTAATCTAAAAATTTTTTATCAAATTTCTATTATGCGTATAGACAACAAAATATTTTTTACTTCTTGCAATTCTCTAATTCAATCTCGTCCGGCTACCAGTTTCAGAATCATCTCAGTTTTATATAGATGTAAGCATTTATTCACCTGTGCAATTAGTCTGACGCGTAAAGCTTAACGGCTCTCCAACATTTCCTTCGGGAAAACAAACAAAAGCCGTAAGGTTATTAAATTCGTCCAAACAAAAACGTTGATTGTCGTAGAACTGATTGAAAGCAGGAACCCACAAAGTACCGTCTTCTTGAAGAAAATACGCATCAGCGGGATTATCATCATGCAATTTAAAAACCGAACAAGACATATTTGTAATATCTCTATTGAGAAATTTAGTTTTTCTATCGATGGTACCAATAAAATTGTACTTATTTTTATACACAGGCACTTCTATCGTATCACTGGAATTATTCGATAAACACTTTTTTTTCTTAAAAATATACCCCAACCGACAACATTTTCTCACGCAATTTATATTTTCGTCACAATTATCGAAATTTCTCGAAATATCGGCGGCACTTGCAATTTTTAGGATAATTAACATTAAAATGAGATCATAGATATACGTTTGTGTCATTGTTTATGTTAATAAAGAAATTGGATATTTAATAACAAAAACTTTATCACTTGGATAACGTGTGGGAACTGGAAGCTCCGATCTGATGGGCTTGTTTTTGAAAAGTAATTGCGAATAGAAAATACCAACGACAAGAAACGACATCGAGCGAATATTGCAATAGTCCGTGGGCCAACGTACACCACCGAATGAGGCAGGTTGTGCGACAGGAGAAACCACAAGGTTGTCTTCGAGGACGATGACATCTTCGACGACGACAAACCAGTGGTCCAACTAAAGGTCCGCAGTTGCAGGCGGACCCCATAAAGTCCCCTTGTAAAAATAAAAATTTCTGTATCATAGACGTTCGATAAAATTTCTTTGTTAGAATATCATTTACCATGGGCGTACGATAATATTTTTAAAAGGAATTTATTTATTTCAGAAAAGAAAATTTTTAATTTATTTTTTTCATATATGACCTACCGACTATAAAACGTATTTACAGCTACTTATAGAGATTTAATGGGTTCGTTTCAATTCTAACTGCTAAATAAATATTTGGTAAAAGATAAGGGGTAAAAATCGCTTTCGATATGTTATTGGCAGGTATATGAAGTAGATAATATACACTGATAGGTTTTGTTTACCTTCAATAATTCCTACTTTAATCTACTCCATTAGTAGTAAATGTTTTCGTTACATTATTTTTTTATTATTACTTGATTAACTTTTTTTCTTTTTGGAAAATGTGGGAAATAAATTTTGTTTTCACCTACGCATAAGTTATCGATCAAGTTAAGTGTTTTGTGTTAGAAAAAATGACCTTTAATAAAAAGTTATTGTTTAATACGGAGAATGTTTTATCTAAAACCTCATATAAATAGAAAATAAATAAAATTCATTAATTCCAAAAAATTCCAAGAAAATGTCAACTTATTTCATTAAAGTCCAAATAATATCAAAAAATTACGATTAACTCTTAAAAATTTTAATAAATACCAAAAAAATGTTCAATTAAAAATTCCCACTAATTGCAAAGTAATTCTGAAAAATGTCAACTAATTTTAAAAATTGTTTTAATAAAGTCCAAATAACATCAAAAAATTCCGATTAATTCTTAAGAATTTTAATAAATACCAGAAAAAATTTCAAATTAAAATTTCCCACTAATTGCAAAGTAATTCTGAAAAATGTCGACTAATTTTAAAAAATGGCTAATTATTTCAATAAAGTCCAAATAATATCAAAAAATTACGATTAATTCTTAACAATTTTAATAAATACCAGAAAAAATTTCAATTTAAAAATTCCCACTAATTGCAAAGTAATTCTGAAAAATGTCGACTCATTTTAAAAAATGGCTAATAATTTCAATAAAGTCCGAATAATATCAAAAAATGCCGATTAATTCTTAAAAATTTGAATAAATAACAGAAAAATTATTTTGAAATTAAAAATTCCCACTAATTGCAAAGTAATTCTAAAAAATGTCGACTAATTTTAAAAAATGGCTAATAATTTCAATAAAGTCCGAATAATATCAAAAAATTACGATTAATTCTTAAAAATTTTAATAAATACCAGAAAAAATTTCAAATCAAAAATTCCCACTAATTGCAAAGTAATTCTGAAAAATGTCGACTAATTTTAAAAAATAGTTAATTATTTCAAAAAAGATCAAACAATTCCAGAAAATGCATATGAATCCCAAAAATACCGATTATTTCTGGAAAATTTCAATTGGTTTATAAAAACTTCAAGACACAAATTTTAAATATATAATATATACCAGTTAACTATTAAAAATTCCAATAAATACCAAAAAATTTGAAAATTCTACAATTAAAAAAGTTCCCACATATTTCAAAAATGCAGTAATTCTAAAGAATACCAAATTATTTAAAATTATGTCAAATAATTTCTAAAAAGATCAATCAATTCCAAAAAATGAAAAATAAATCTCATAAAATATCTATTAGTAGAAATTCCCAAAAATGTTAATTCACAAAAATGTCAATTAATTCTCAATTCTGCAATAAATTTTAAAAAAATACATAAAATTTCAAACAATTCCAAATTATGGAAACCATTTTGAAAAAAAGGCAACTGATTTTAAAAAATGGGTAATTATTTCAATAAAGTACAAACAATATCAAAAAATGCCGATTAATTTTTATAAATTTGAATAAATACCAGAAAAATGAAAATTTTCAAATTAAAAATTCCCACTAATTGCAAAGTAATTCTGAAAATTGTCAAATAATTTTAAAAAATGGCTAATTATTTCATAAAAGATCAAACAAATCCAAAAAATGGTTGTGAATCTCAAAAAATACCTATTAATTTTGGAAAATTTCAATTGGTTTTTACAAAATTTTAAAAAGTATATATACCTATTAAAAATTCCAATAAATACCAAAAAATTTGAAAATTCTACAATTAAAAAAGTAAAGAATAAATAAATCTCAAAAAATACCTATTAATAGAAACTCCCAAAAATGCTAATCTACAAAAATGTCAATTTATTTTCAAAAATTTTAATAAATCAAAAAAAATTATAAAATTTCAAACAATTCCAAATTGTGGAAACTATTTTAAAAAAATGGCAACTAATTTCCAAAAAAAAAAACAACTAATCCCAACCTCAATTCATAGCTAATTTTATAGTGTCTCACCATTGAACTTGAATAAAGTTCTTTTTATAAAATCCCATTAAAACGATCAAACATTATTTTGTTCAAAATTAAGATCAAAGTCGGTTCCGGTGGACTATACGAGTTGTTGACTGATTATGCAAAAAATCGATAGTACTCAAGAAGGGGAAAGGTGAATGGAATGGTTATTTTTCCTTTCCCTTCTTGAAAAAATTAATGTTAAACACATAATGTGCGTTATTTGAAATATACATTAGGAAGGGAAAGGGAAAATAATAATTCCATTCTCCCTTCCCCTTCAATGTGTGGATATTTTTTTAAGAATGGGTCGGGTGTATGAAAAAATTATTTTCCCTTCCCCCTTGTGAAAAATATCCAATAATTTATAACAAACATTATTGTCGAGATAAAATACAAAATTTAAAATCGTCTTCACGTTAGTCTTCCAGAATGATATCAATCTATAAATAAAAATATTTAAAATAACGGAACTAAAAATGTGCCCACCTCTAGCTTATTCTTTTCCTGACATTTGTTATTTAAATACACAAAGTTTATTGGGGAAAGCGGTACTTTTAATGATATTGTAAGGAAAATAAACGAATTTTTCCTTATAACTTAGGAGAAAATATTTTTTTGAATAGTTTCCGATACAGTGCGACACATTGAAACTTTTTTTTCTATAAAATATCGGGCCAAAAAGTGATATTGAATGTTGAAAAAAAAACTCTTTTTTTGGATTTTTCTCTGGAAATTCTGAATTTACCGCATATTTTTCAACGGATAATCTCCAAAATAGGTGAGTACATCGATTTTTTGCAAAATAAGTCAAAAACTCGTGGTTCCGTATAGTTTACCGGACCCTCGTAGTCCATGTCAACTTTAAATCGACATCGGCATATAAATGTCGACAATAAAGTCAAAGATAAAACATATTTTTACGTCGGACCTGTACTGAGGATATGTAGAGGCCCATAAAGAAAAAGAAGAAGACATACATCTAGAACTGTCATCGAAAAGTCTAGAAATGTCATCGAAAAGTCGAGAACTGTCTGGAACAGGTAAAAAGTATAAGAAGAGGGACAATTGACATTACTTAGTTAGCTTTTCTAATTGGTCTACTCTTTTATAAGCTGTCCTACCTCCAGCACTAATGTTTCCTGAATTTGTGTTAGGCCATTCATAATATCTACATCTACTTGTCTAAGCCTCTCCTCCTTCTGTTTTTCCTTCTCTTCTTCTTCCTCCTTTCTACGTCTCTCCTTCTCCTCTGCTTCCTCCTTTCTACGTCTCTCCTTCTCTTCCTCACGTCTTATTCCTTCTCTTCTTCCCCCTTTCTACGTCTCTCCTTCTCCTCTTCTTCCCCCTTTCTACGTCTCTCCTTCTCCTCTTCTTCCTCCTTTCTACGTCTCTCCTCCTATTCTTCCTCCTCTCTACGTCTCTCCTTCTCTTCCTCACGCCTTTCCTTCTCTTCTTCTTCTTCCTTCTTTCTACGTCTCTCTTTTTCCTCTTCTTCGTCCTTTCTACGTCTCTCCTTCTTCTCTTCTTCCTCCTTTCTACGTCTCTTCTTCTTCCTCCTTTCTTCGTCTCTCCTCCTATTCTTCCTCCTTTCTACGTCTCTCCTTCTCTTCCTCGCGTCTTTCCTTCTTTTCTTCTTCCACCTTTCTACCTATCTCCTCCTCCTCTTCTTCCTCCTTTCTACGTCTCTCCTTCTCCTCTTCTTCCTCCTTTCTACGTTTCTCCTACTATTCTTCTTCCTCCTTTCTCCGTCTCTCCTACTATTCTTCCTACTTTCTACGTCTCTCCTTCTCTTCCTCACGTCTTTCCTTCTCTTCTTCTTCCACCTTTCTACGTATCTCCTTCTCCTCTTCTTCCTCCTTTCTACGTCTCTCTTTCTCCTTTTCTTCCTCCTTTCTACGTATCAACTTCTCCTCTTCTTCCTTTTATACTTCTCACCTGTTCCAGACAGTTCTCTACTTTTCGATGACTTTTCTAGACTTTTCGATGACAGTTCTAGATATATGTCTTCTTCTTTTTCTTTATGGACTTTTACATATCGTCAGTACAAGTCCGACATACAAATATTAACAGACGGAGGTAGGTAATTACTTGATTTTTAATGTTACTCTTTTGAATCTGCAATTCAACTAGAACTTTAAAACGAAGCGAGGAAGAAAATGGATAGAGAAATACATTAAATATACCAAAAAATAAATAAAAACTGCAAAAATATAAAATGTAAAACGTATATTTGGAAAATGAAATCCAAGAATAGTACCATATGTTACTTCCAAATTATCAACTCAAACATCCACAGCCTGGTTTTGAAATAATAATACTCAAATTACAATGACAACTAATAATAACAAATCTTGTGTTTAATTTAAAAGGCGCAATAATTTACAAAAATGTATTTTCATGAACATGTACCGGGTGTCTGATTAAGAGAGGTAACCCGCTGTATCTCAGAAACTAATATTTATCGTACAGCTTAGAGAAAAAAAATCGTGTTACAAATTCGCATACGAGAAACTGCTGGAAATTATTTTCAAGTCTCCTCATCCACCGCTAGAGGGCGTAGTTTACAATAATATCACAAAAACTTCATTTTTCTATAATAAATGTACCGTTATAGTACCACAACATTTAATTATTCGTAATGATTAAATCATTTTACGCAAGTTTGCTCCAATACTTTTTCCTCTATTTTGTAAAATAATTGGTAGGGGTGAGTGGGAATGCTGACTCAATAAAACTGTTATAACTTTTGTTCCGCTTTATGGATTTTGACACAAACTTAGTATCATTTGAAAGGATCCAATGGTGTATAGTGCGTTAAATTGAGCGGTTGATATGGTAAAAACTTCAACTTCAGTCTAAAACTAAAACAGTCTGCAACTGACTCTAGACACACCAAATTGCAAAAGAAGGAGCTTCAACTCCCTTTATCGGACTTGAACCATTTTGTGGTATCCCCACAAGCCATATCCTGGAAGAAATCCGAAAATGGGAAAAGGAACTGGTAGGCAGTCTACTGGAAAATTAGTCCAGACCAAAGTCAGGATAAAGGTTATTACTATCTGAGCTGAGAAGAGCTCATTACAAATTCAAAAACGTGTCTGAAACACTGATTCAAATAATTAAACAGAATTGTAAGCGCTTTTTAATGTAAATAAGTGTTCAGTTAGCAACTTTCGCTAGATTCTTCCTGTATAGTGAACCGCAGGTAGCGAGGACAATAGAACCCTAATACCATTATCGTTCAAATATATTTAGAAGTGATACATTTGCCGTGACAGTGCAGTGTAGTTGGGTAAGATCCTATTAGGTATTTTATTACAATATTCTATTTATACTAGAAAGTACTATTCTCGTAGCCTCCGCCCATTAAATCAAGTAAATTGTCATCCAATCAAGGCGCAAGATGCAATTGGGCGGAGCCTATGAGAGTACTATTTTCTAGTATAAGTAGGTAGTATGTGCGCGTAAATTTTATGTTTAGGTTTTAGGTTCCCACGTTCAAATATCCTACTTATTTATTCCATATTTCTTCGCTTTTGGAGAATTGTGATAATTGATTTATTTTATCCTGCCTAAATTCCAATGTTTTATTGCGGTTTTAGGGTCGCTTACCTGAAATCTTGCTATCAATATGATAAAAATATATTATAAGGCAGATAATTGTACAATTTTTTGATACTGTAGATGATGGAACTTTTTAGGTTAGGTAAGTAATATGTTATAAAAAAAAATACCTGTTTTATTCAGTTTATAGAGAAAACTATCTTGCAACGTAAAACACAGATATACCGATAAACCTTCATCTTCATCGACACAAAATTTATCGTTTGCGTAATATTTGAAGGAAGAATTCGGATAAAACAACGTCCCATTTTCTTGTATATAAAACTTTTCGTTGGGATTTGATTTATTCATTTTAAAATACCTCCACCCCATCCCTTCGTTACACCCCAACATCCCCACCATAAAAGTCGTTTCATCGTAAATTTTCGATATGTTTACATGTACCGGTACCGAAAAATTAAAAGAAGCAGTTTCGTTTTTAACACAAACGTTTTCGTCGACATTTTCTTCGTTGTGCTTTAAGTAATAACCGAATTGACAACATTTTCTTATACACAATCGCTTATCGGTACACTCACAAAGTTCTAAAATATTCGAGGAATAGTTGTTGTAATTAGTAGTACCGCCAATATCGCACAGATCGTATGTAGTACTCGCAAAGATAATTTTATGAGAAAATAAAAATAAAATAAAAATGTTCACTCGTATTATCGGCATATTTGATATCGACTGAAATTGTTTTTATTGTCGTCTAATGGTTTCAAGTAGTGTCTGTTTCATGTGTATTATTTATCAAATTTATACAGGGTCAACCACTTTAAAAGCGTCTGGTTTACTGTGATTCATTCAATTTTATTACCAGTGCATTTTTTGTTAGAACTATTCTCTGTCTCTGTCTGTTTTTTTTGGGATTCCTCTTTAAGGTACCATTCCTCCACAAATCGCAGAGCTCATTATAAATTCAAAAACGTGTCTGAAACACTTCAGGGTGATTCAAAGAATTAAACAGAATTGTAAGCGCTTCTTCATGTAAATAAGTGATCAGTTAGCAGCTTTCGCTAGATTCTTCCTGTATAGTGAACCGCAGGTAGCGAGGACAATAGAACCCTAATACCATTACCATTTCCCATTGGTGACAATCTCTATGTCGTCCGCAAAGCCCTGATCATTCAACCTGCAATGTCCTATGAAGTATTTCTAAATTGTGATAAAATTTTCGAGGAAAATCAATTTTAATCTGTACGCGATTTTTTTTAGTGTATTTTCATTTCATTTTCGTTAATCTCATTTCGTTTAGAAGTTACGTCGGGTATAAAATGCCCAACGGTTGGTTTAATATTAACCCCACCGTATTCGCAAGATGAACTATGAAATTTTTTTCTCAATCTCAAATTGCATCTTCGAGATAAAAGAATGAGTAGAACCTTCTCCATTGATAGTTACTGAAATATTGACGTAAAATTAACTTTGCTTTCATTACTTGTCGAAGGAAAAACCATCCAGTTGTTTTTATTTTGTTTTAACGTTAAAAATATCAATATTGGTTGTTAATTATAGTTATATATCTTGCAGATCCAGTTTTTTTGTAGTTATATTTTTTTATGTATAAAGGAAGTTTAAATTGGTTCTATTAACATAATAACGGAAAGCAATTTTTAATTTAGGTTTTGAAAACAGGTCAATATTGAAAAATATTAAAATAAAAACATCAAAAGATCAGTCTTTTTATATTTAGAACGGAAATGCTTGGGTTTGAATAATTATATATTATATTGAAATATTGTGAAAATTTTTTTTTGGTCTGCTAATATTTTATATAAAACTTTTTTTTAATATTTGATATTTAAAATTTTTTTCGTATTTTTCAAGTTTCGGATATAATTGAGGATATTTCATTTGAAATATTTATGGAAATTTTATGAAATGTTTGAGATACGTTTGGAATTCTTGGTAAATTTTAGGGATTTGTGAGAAATCTATTGAATTTATATAAGATTTTTAAGAATTTATGTTAAATTTTCGAGGAATCCTTGAGAAATATATATGAATTTTTTTCTTTTTAGACCACTTCTGAAATTAAAAAGAAAATTAAGATTTCATAATGTTTGACATTTCTGGGATTTGTATGGAGTTTATTGAATTTACATGAAATTTTCGAGAATTTATATAAATTTTTATAAAAAAAAATTTTGTATCTATGAAATTTATTGAATAGAAAATTTTTGGAATTTAAAAAAATAATTTGAGAATTCTATAAGATTTTGATATCATTTTCGTTATTTCTTTGAAGATTATTGAATTTATATGAAATTTTGGAGAATTTGTGGAATTTTCGATAATTTATCGAGATTTCTATGATTTTTTTGTTTCTATATGAAATTCACTGAATTTATAGGAAATTTTTGGAATTTTAGGAAAAAATTTGAGAATTCTATAAGATTTTGATATCATTTTCGTTTTTTTTATGAAGATTATTGAATTTATATGAAATTTTGGAGAATTTGTGGAATTTTGGAAATTTATTGAGATTTTATGAACTTTTTTTGTTTCTATATGAAATTTACTGAATTTATAGGATTTTTTTGGAATTTTAGGAAAAAAATTTGAGAATTCTATAAGATTTTGATATCATTTTCGTTATTTGTATGAAGATTATTGAATTTATATGAAATTTTGGAGAATTTGTGGAATTTTTGGAATTTATTGAGATTTCTATGAATTTTTTTTGTTTCTATATGAAATTTACTGAATTTATAGGAAATTTTTGGAATTTTAGGAAAAAATTTGAGAATTCTATAAGATTTTGATATCATTTTCGTTTTTTTTATGAAGATTATTGAATTTATATGAAATTTTGGAGAATTTGTGGAATTTTGGAAATTTATTGAGATTTTATGAACTTTTTTTGTTTCTATATGAAATTTACTGAATTTATAGGATTTTTTTGGAATTTTAGGAAAAAAATTTGAGAATTCTATAAGATTTTGATATCATTTTCGTTATTTGTATGAAGATTATTGAATTTATATGAAATTTTGGAGAATTTGTGGAATTTTTGGAATTTATTGAGATTTCTATGAATTTTTTTTGTTTCTATATGAAATTTACTGAATTTATAGGAAATTTTTGGAATTTTAGGAAAAAATTTGAGAATTCTATAAGATTTTGATATCATTTTCGTAATTTGTATGAAGATTATTGAATTTATATGAAATTTTGGAGAATTTGTGGAATTTTGGAAATTTATTGACATTTCTATGATTTTTTTTTGTTTCTATATGAAATTTACTGAATTTATAGGAAATTTTTGGAATTTTAGGAAAAAAATTTGAGAATTCTATAAGATTTTGATATCATTTTCGTTATTTTTATGAAGATTATTGAATTTATATGAAATTTTGGAGAATTTGTGGAATTTTGGAAATTTATTGAGATTTCTATGAATTTTTTTTGTTTCTATATGAAATTTACTGAATTTATAGGAAATTTTTGGAATTTTAGGAAAAAATTTGAGAATTCTATAAGATTTTGATATCATTTTCGTTATTTGTATGAAGATTATTGAATTTATATGAAATTTTGGAGAATTTGTGGAATTTTGGAAATTTATTGAGATTTCTATGAATTTTTTTTGTTTCCATATGAAATTTACTGAATTTATAGGAAATTTTTGGAATTTTAGGAAAAAATTTGAAAATTCTATAAGATTTTGATATCATTTTCGTTATTTGTATGAAGATTATTGAATTTATATGAAATTTTGGAAAATTGTGGAATATTCGATAATTTATTGAGATTTCTATGAATTTTTTTGTTTCTTTATGAAATTTACTGAATTTATATGAAATTTTTGGAATTTTAGAAAAAAATTTGAGAATTCTATAAGATTTTGATATCATTTTCGTTATTTTTATGAAGATTATTGAATTTATATGAAATTTTGGAGAATTTGTGGAATTTTGGAAATTTATTGAGATTTCTATGAATTTTTTTTGTTTCTATATGAAATTTACTGAATTTATAGGAAATTTTTGGAATTTTAGGAAAAAATTTGAGAATTCTATAAGATTTTGATATCATTTTCGTTTTTTTTATGAAGATTATTGAATTTATATGAAATTTTGGAGAATTTGTGGAATTTTGGAAATTTATTGAGATTTTATGAACTTTTTTTGTTTCTATATGAAATTTACTGAATTTATAGGATTTTTTTGGAATTTTAGGAAAAAAATTTGAGAATTCTATAAGATTTTGATATCATTTTCGTTATTTGTATGAAGATTATTGAATTTATATGAAATTTTGGAGAATTTGTGGAATTTTTGGAATTTATTGAGATTTCTATGAATTTTTTTTGTTTCTATATGAAATTTACTGAATTTATAGGAAATTTTTGGAATTTTAGGAAAAAATTTGAGAATTCTATAAGATTTTGATATCATTTTCGTAATTTGTATGAAGATTATTGAATTTATATGACATTTTGGAGAATTTGTGGAATTTTGGAAATTTATTGACATTTCTATGATTTTTTTTTGTTTCTATATGAAATTTACTGAATTTATAGGAAATTTTTGGAATTTTAGGAAAAAAATTTGAGAATTCTATAAGATTTTGATATCATTTTCGTTATTTTTATGAAGATTATTGAATTTATATGAAATTTTGGAGAATTTGTGGAATTTTGGAAATTTATTGAGATTTCTATGAACTTTTTTTGTTTCTATATGAAATTTACTGAATTTATAGGATTTTTTTGGAATTTTAGGAAAAAAATTTGAGAATTCTATAAGATTTTGATATCATTTTCGTTATTTGTATGAAGATTATTGAAATTATATGAAATTTTGGAGAATTTGTGGAATTTTTGGAATTTATTGAGATTTCTATGAATTTTTTTTGTTTCTATATGAAATTTACTGAATTTATAGGAAATTTTTGGAATTTTAGGAAAAAATTTGAGAATTCTATAAGATTTTGATATCATTTTCGTTATTTGTATGAAGATTATTGAATTTATATGAAATTTTGGAGAATTTGTGGAATTTTGGAAATTTATTGAGATTTCTATGAATTTTTTTTGTTTCCATATGAAATTTACTGAATTTATAGGAAATTTTTGGAATTTTAGGAAAAAATTTGAAAATTCTATAAGATTTTGATATCATTTTCGTTATTTGTATGAAGATTATTGAATTTATATGAAATTTTGGAAAATTGTGGAATATTCGATAATTTATTGAGATTTCTATGAATTTTTTTGTTTCTTTATGAAATTTACTGAATTTATATGAAATTTTTGGAATTTTAGAAAAAAATTTGAGAATTCTATAAGATTTTGATATCATTTTCGTTATTTGTATGCAATCTTTGAATTTATATGAAATTTTTGAGAATTTGTGGAATTTTCGATAATTTATTGAGATTTCTATGATTTTTTTGTTTCTATATGAAATTTACTACTCAATATCTATGAAATTTGAATGATATTTTTGTTATTGTTAAATTATTGAGATGCCTATTAAAATCTTTTCATCTGTATGAAATTTATTGAATTTATCTGAAATTTTCGAGAAATTATTGAGATTTCTATGAGATATATTTGAACTTTTTTTTATCTATATGAAATTTTTGGAATTTTTATGGAATTTATTGAATTTATATGAAATTTAATATTCGAGCATCTTTGAAATTTGTATGAGATATCTATCCATATAAATTAATGTTTGTGTATTTCTATAAAATTTGTTTAATTTATGAGAAATATTTGGAGTTAAAATATTTTTCTCATTTTCGAGATTTATTCAAAATCCATTGAATTTTTATAAAATTTCCAAAAGTTGCATGAAATTTCATAAAATTTACAAGTTCACACAGCATGTTTGCAATTTTTTTACGGCAATACGTATTAAAGTAACAATGTGAGAGTGTTAAGTGTATACGTGAATTACCTTGTATAAAATCAATCGATAAAAACAACATAAATAATAAATAAAATATAACACGATCCACAAATTAACTAGATTCCTTTCGTCTCGTGAAATGTTTCGCTATAAAAAAAACTATAAAGTTTCATTGTTCGTTGTTAAAATGCAGTTATATCGAATTTAATTTACCAAGTTAACGCTTTAGGTAATTTCTCTATTTTTAGGGTTACACGGAACCTTCATAGGATCACTCGTGTTTCTACCAGTCTGTCATAGCTCAATTCCTCCACATCTACTGGACCTTTTACTTTTAAATGAAAGCTATTGAAAATAAAATAGATAAATATTTACCAATTGCCCTTCATTATCTTCGAAACAGTTAAGATTCAAATTTTGAAAAAATAAATAAAAAGATTTCTTTTTAATTATTTTTTTGCATTATTTTTGATATATTTTTCCTTTTCACTAAAAAAATATGATGGATTTTCAAGTACCTTCTCTTGTGGCATTTTTAATACTGCAAATTTTTACTTGGGTAGGTACTAAGTAAACGGTATTTCCGATCGTTTATTTTAAATTAAAGGTGTGGACATAACTTTCACTGACGCCATGAACTATCGGCATATTAAGTAACCACGGGTTTTACGTGATTCGCAACAAACAAATATGATTTATAGAATAACAAGAAAAATTTACTATTTCAATTTAAATTCACTTTTATTGTTTAAGTTCTGTTTGAAATAGAAATTGTCGTCCACTTAAGGTGCTGTTGAAGTGAACTTATGTGACAAATCTTTATAGAATTTAGTAAAACCCATAAAATATTGAAATTTCGAAAATTTTATGCAACTTTATAAAAATCTGATGAAAATCTAAAAATGTATCCGAAAATTTCATAGAAATCACAAAACTATTTTGGAAACCTCAAAAATTTCTAAAAAATCATGCAAATTTCATACAAATCGCAAATTTTTTATAAAAATCTGATTGAGATCTCAAAAATTTCATACAAATCCCAAAATTTTTATAAAAATATGAAAATACTGAAATATTCAAACTAAATTCATACCAAATCTCAAGACTCATGGAAACCTCAAAAATTTCTCAAAAAATCATTCAAATTATACCCAGAATTTAAATTCAAAATAGGTTTAGAAAACTCACCAAATTGCGATTGCGGAGAAGTAGGTTCACTAAACCACGAATTATGGGAATGTCAGTTTTTCACAAGACAAAATCAAGATTTCCTGATTGAACTAACAGAAGCTGGAGTCAAGTTACCCACCAATATAGACACGTTATTGTAGACGCGAAATATAAACATTTATGATTGTATATATAAGCATTTGAAAAAAATGAAAAGAGAAATATAAAATAAATGAATAGAAAATAAATAAATGAATAAAATACAATAAAATGAAAAAAAATATATATATATATGAAAAAAAAAAGAATTCAAAAAAAACAAAGAACAAAAAAAAAAGTTTAAGAAAAGTAAAAAAAACATTTACTAACAAATCCGTACACAAATGTCGCGAGAAATGAATGGAAATGTAACCAATGTAAATATATTAACATTTAACCTTAGGAAATCCTACAGTTAATGGATAAAAATTATAGAGCTAGCTAATTGGTTAAAAACCAGGGCCAAAAAATAAAAAACACACACATTCAAATTCCATACAAATCACAAAATTTTCATAAAAATCTGATATAAATCTCAAAGATTTCATACAAATTTCTTATAAATTCAATGTATTTCATACAAATCACAACTCTTATGGAAACCTCAAAAATTTCTCAAAAAATCATGCAAATTTCATACAAATCACAAATTTTTTTATAAAAATCTGATTGAAATCCCAAAAGTTTCATACAAATTTTTATAAAAATATGATAGAAATCTGAAAATTTAATAGAAAATTTCATATAAACTCAATAAATCCCATTAAAAGTACTTAAATTTTATAAAATACTGAAAATATCCAAAAAAAATTCATACAAATCACAAAACTCATGGAAACCTCAGAAATTTCTCAAAAAATCATGAAAATTACATACAAATCACAAAAGTCAGATAAATCATATTATAAATTCAATAAATCTCATTCAAAACACCAAATTTTTATGAAATCTAAAAATTTCATACCAATTTTAGAAAATACTGAAAAAATTCATAGAAATCACATAAATCTTATGGAAACCTCAAAACTATTTTAAAAAAATCATGCAAATTTCATACAAATCACAAATTTTTTTATAAAAATCTGATTGAAATCCCAAAAGTTTCATACAAATTTTTATAAAAATATGATAGAAATCTGAAAATCTAATAGAAAATTTCATATAAACTCAATAAATTCCATTAAAAGTACTTAAATTTTATAAAATACTGGAAATATCCAAAAAAAATTCATACAAATCACAAAACTCATGGAACCTCAAAAATTTCTCAAAAAATCATGAAAATTACATACAAATCACAAAAGTCAGATAAATCATATTATAAATTCAATAAATCTCATTCAAAACACCAAATTTTTATGAAATCTAAAAATTTCATACAAATTTTAGAAAATACTGAAAAAATTCATAGAAATCACATAAATCTGAAAATTTGATCGAAAATTTCATATAAACTCAATAAATTTTATTAAAATTACTTAAATTTTATAAAATACTCAAAAATTCAAAAAAATATTTATACAAATCACAAAACTCCAAAGGAAACCTCAAAAATTTCCCAACAAATCATGAAAATTACATATAAATTCAATAAATCTCATTCAAAACACAAAATTTTTATAAAATCTAAAAATTTCTTAAAATTTCATACAAATATTAGAAAATATTGAAAAAATTCATAGAAATCAAATAAATCTTATGGAAACCTCAAAAATATCTCAAAAAATCATGCAAATCCCAAAATTTTTATAAAAATATGAGAAATTTGAAAATTTGATCGAAAATTTCATATAAACCCAATAAATTCCATTAAAATTACTTTAATTTTATAAAATACAGTAAAATTACAAAGAAAATTCATACAAATCACAAAACTATTATGGAAAAATTTCTCAAAAAATCATGAAAATTACATACAAATCACAAAAATCTGATAGAAATCACAAAAATTTCATACAAATTTCTTATAAATTCAATAAATCTCATTCAAAACACAAAATTTTTATAAAATCTAAAAATTTCATACAAATTTTAGAAAATACTGAACAAATTCACAGAAATCACAAAACTATTATGGAAACCTCAAAAATTTCTAAAAAAATCATGCAAATTTCATACAACTCACAAATTTTTTACAAAAATTTGATTGAAATCTCAAAAATTTCATACAAATTCCAAAATTTTTAGAAAAATATGATAGAAATCTGAAAATTTAATATAAACTCAATAAATTCCATTAAAATTACTTAAATTTGATAAAATACTGAAAAATCACAATACTCAAAAACCTCAAAAAGTCCCAACAAATCATGGAAATTACATAAAAATCACAAAAATGTGATATAAAACTCAGAGATTTCATAAAAATTTCTTATAAATTCAATAAATTTCATTCAAAACACAAAATATTTCCAAAATAAAAAAATTTCTTAAAATTTCATACAAATTTTAGAAAATACTGGAAAAAATCATACATCACAAAAATCTTATAGAAACTCCAAAAAAATCATGCAAGTATTGTATAAATTGCATAAATATTATAAAATACTGAAAAATTTATTGAGATTTTCAGAAAACTTCATACAAAACACAAAAATCTTATAGAAACCATAGAAATCGTACTATCATAGTTTTAATTCATTATGTTTGACTGTTATGCTACGGCCGAATTTCCAATACCAAATTTCTTCAAGAAAGGGAAGGGAAAATAATCATTTCAGTCACATTTATGTTATTTTTTTTCAAGTAGGGGAAGGGAAAATGATCATTGCATTCACCCTACCCGTTCAAAAATCCATGAGCGTTATTAACGAATAACAGGATTTTTTCAAGAAGGGAAAGGGAAAATAATAATTTCATTTGAAAAGGGTGAATCAAATAATAATTTATCCTTCCCCTTCTTGAAAAACTTAGTATATGGATATTTTTCAAGAATGGAATTTTTTTTTGGACTTTCCACTGCAAATTCCGAACAAATATTTTTCTATTTCAGTCGGTACTCATCAAATATTGTGACAAAACGTAAACGCCTATGATATAAAGATACGCTTATCTCTAGATCGATTGCATCATAATTAAATTTTAATCGTTTATTAATAAGTGATTAATATTAAGAGGAAAAAAATATTTCCAACTGACCTAAAGCAGCAATGTACCCTTCGAGAACCAACCCTCCTACTTCGACGCAAGCTATAGCGACGTAATGATCTTCGTGTGTGGTTAAACAATAATCGCTCATGGCAAAATGTATATCTTCCCAAACCAACTCGCCTTCGACGATACTAAAATCATCCTGTACAACTACTTTCGTTTCGATTTGATCACATATTTTATTATCCGGTACGACTATAATACTATAAACCGAAAAGGCACTATAAAATTCATCCATAGACGTATACGGCACACACGTTTTTGTCGTCATATTCATAACTTCACCTTCGTCACAACACTTTCGTATGCATTTTTTAACGTTACAAATACATCCCCTTAACGTATTATTTATTGTGAAATAATCTTTCTCCGTGTAGGTTATCCCGTCTTTTATAATATCCGTACCGGAGCGAGTACCGTCGCTAATATCCACACTGTTGTTGCAAATCGACTCACTGTTTAAACTTTGTAAAAAAACGAAGAATAAAAATATAATAACAAACATTTTTTTTTGTGTCTTCGACGATCCCGATGTATTTTAAAACGTTTACTAATAAAATTATCTTTGTAGGTACCTTTTAATAGATAAGAAATAATGAGATAAAAATAAGATTTATATTAACCTATCGGTTATCTTTTGTTGATTCGTTAACGAAGTGTGAAGTATGACTGCTAAATTTTGTTGGGCGGAAAAAATGGTGAATAGACGTTAAATAAATATTTGATGTCACTTTCAAAGAAATACCTACCTACAATTCCGTTTATTTAGAAAACATTGTCGGTTTTGTTAGGAAATAAGATTTCAGCGACTCTGTAAATTACGTTTGGTTTTGGAAAAACAAATTTAAAATTTTGTTTTATTGCCTGTGAGCGAATTGAATTTTTTAATTAACTGGAGAAATTAGCAGGATCGAATATATTAACATGGGCGTAACTTCGGGGCTTTAAATGGGTAGACAAAAGGGGACATTCATTTAAAAACCCAATTGTTACTCGTACTATACTGATTATACTTCGTCTCTTAACATGGACGGAACTTCGGTGTTTTAAATGAGTAGACAAAAGGGGACATTTATTTAAAAACCCAATTGTTACTAGTACTATACTGATTATACTTAACATGGGCGGAACTTCGGGGTTTTAAATGATTGGACAAAAGGGGACATTTATTTAAAAACCCAATTGTTACTCGTACTATACTGATTATACTTCGTCTTTTAACATGGGCGGAACTTTGGGGTTTTAAATGAGTAGACAAAAGGAGTTATTTCTTTAAAAACCCAATTGTTACTAGTACTATACTGATTATACTTAACATGGACGGAACTTCGGGGTTTTAAATGATTGGACAAAAGGGGACATTTATTTAAAAACCCAATTGTTACTCGTACTATACTGATTATATTTCGTCTTTTAACATGGGCGGAACTTTGGGGTTTTAAATGAGTAGACAAAAGGAGTTATTTCTTTAAAAACCCAATTGTTACTAGTACCATACTGATTATACTCAACATGGGCGGAACTTCGGGGTTTTAAATTATTGGACAAAAGGGGACATTTATTTAAAAACCCAATTGTTACTCGTACTATACTGATTATACTTCGTCTCTTAACATGGGCGTAACTTCGGGGTTTTAAATGAGTATACAAAAGGGGACATTCATTTAAAAACCCAATTGTTACTCGTACTATACTGATTATACTTCGTCTCTTAACATGGACGGAACTTCGGGGTTTTAAATGATTGGACAAAAGGGGACATTTATTTAAAAACCCAATTGTTACTCGTACTATACTGATTATACTTCGTCTTTTAACATGGGCGGAACTTTGGGGTTTTAAATGAGTAGACAAAAGGAGTTATTTCTTTAAAAACCCAATTGTTACTAGTACTATACTGATTATACTTAACATGGGCGGAACTTCGGGGTTTTAAATGATTGGACAAAAGGGGACATTTATTTAAAAACCCAATTGTTACTCGTACTATACTGATTATACTTCGTCTTTTAACATGGGCAAAACTTTGGGGTTTTAAATGAGTAGACAAAAGGAGTTATTTCTTTAAAAACCCAATTGTTACTGGTACTATACTGATTATACTTAACATGGACGGAACTTCGGGGTTTTAAATGATTGGACAAAAGGGGACATTTATTTAAAAACCCAATTGTTACTCGTACTATACTGATTATACTTCGTCTCAACATGGACGGAACTTCGGTGTTTTAAATGAGTAGACAAAAGGAGTTATTTCTTTGAAAACCCAATTGTTACTCGTACTATACCATACTATACTGATTATACTTCGTCTCTAACATGGGCGGAACTTCGGGGTTTTAAATGAGTAGACAAAAGGGGACATTTATTTAAAAACCCAATTGTTACTAGTACTATACTGATTATACTTAACATGGGCGGAACTTCGGGGTTTTAAATGATTGGACAAAAGGGGACATTTATTTAAAAACCCAATTGTTACTCGTACTATACTGATTATACTTCGTCTTTTAACATGGGCGGAACTTTGGGGTTTTAAATGAGTAGACAAAAGGAGTTATTTCTTTGAAAACCCAATTGTTACTCGTACTATACCATACTATACTGATTATACTTCGTCTCTAACATGGGCGGAACTTCGGGGTTTTAAATGAGTAGACAAAAGGGGACATTTATTTAAAAACCCAATTGTTACTAGTACTATACTGATTATACTTAACATGGGCGGAACTTCGGGGTTTTAAATGATTGGACAAAAGGGGACATTTATTTAAAAACCCAATTGTTACTCGTACTATACTGATTATACTTCGTCTTTTAACATGGGCGGAACTTTGGGGTTTTAAATGAGTAGACAAAAGGAGTTATTTCTTTAAAAACCCAATTGTTACTAGTACTATACTGATTATACTTAACATGGACGGAACTTCGGGGTTTTAAATGATTGGACAAAAGGGGACATTTATTTAAAGACCCAATTGTTACTCGTACTATACTGATTATACTTCGTCTTTTAACATGGGCGGAACTTTGGGGTTTTAAATGAGTAGACAAAAGGAGTTATTTCTTTAAAAACCCAATTGTTACTAGTACTATACTGATTATACTTAACATGGGCGGAACTTCGGAGTTTTAAATGATTGGACAAAAGGGGACATTTATTTAAAAACCCAATTGTTACTCGTACTATACTGATTATACTTCGTCTTTTAACATGGGCGGAACTTTGGGGTTTTAAATGAGTAGACAAAAGGAGTTATTTCTTTAAAAACCCAATTGTTACTAGTACTATACTGATTATACTTAACATGGGCGGAACTTCGGGGTTTTAAATGATTGGACAAAAGGGGACATTTATTTAAAAACCCAATTGTTACTCGTACTATACTGATTATACTTCGTCTTTTAACATGGGCGGAACTTTGGGGTTTTAAATGAGTAGACAAAAGGAGTTATTTCTTTGAAAACCCAATTGTTACTCGTACTATACCATACTATACTGATTATACTTCGTCTCTAACATGGGCGGAACTTCGGGGTTTTAAATGAGTAGACAAAAGGGGACATTTATTTAAAAACCCAATTGTTACTAGTACTATACTGATTATACTTAACATGGGCGGAACTTCGGGGTTTTAAATGATTGGACAAAAGGGGACATTTATTTAAAAACCCAATTGTTACTCGTACTATACTGATTATACTTCGTCTTTTAACATGGGCGGAACTTTGGGGTTTTAAATGAGTAGACAAAAGGAGTTATTTCTTTAAAAACCCAATTGTTACTAGTACCATACTGATTATTCTCAACATGGGCGGAACTTCGGGGTTTTAAATTATTGGACAAAAGGGGACATTTATTTAAAAACCCAATTGTTACTCGTACTATACTGATTATACTTCGTCTCTAACATGGGCGGAACTTCGGGGTTTTAAATGAGTAGACAAAAGGGGACATTTATTTAAAAACCCAATTGTTACTAGTACTATACTGATTATACTTAACATGGGCGGAACTTCGGAGTTTTAAATGATTGGACAAAAGGGGACATTTATTTAAAAACCCAATTGTTACTCGTACTATACTGATTATACTTCGTCTTTTAACATGGGCGGAACTTTGGGGTTTTAAATGAGTAGACAAAAGGAGTTATTTCTTTAAAAACCCAATTGTTACTAGTACTATACTGATTATACTTAACATGGACGGAACTTCGGGGTTTTAAATAATTGGAGAAAAGGGGACATTTATTTAAAAACCCAATTGTTACTCGTACTATACTGATTATACTTAACATGGGCGGAACTTCGGAGTTTTAAATGATTGGACAAAAGGGGACATTTATTTAAAAACCCAATTGTTACTAGTACTATACTGATTATACTTAACATGGGCGGAACTTCGGAGTTTTAAATGATTGGACAAAAGGGGACATTTATTTAAAAACCCAATTGTTACTCGTACTATACTGATTATACTTCGTCTTTTAACATGGGCGGAACTTTGGGGTTTTAAATGAGTAGACAAAAGGAGTTATTTCTTTAAAAACCCAATTGTTACTAGTACTATACTGATTATACTTAACATGGACGGAACTTCGGGGTTTTAAATGATTGGACAAAAGGGGACATTTATTTAAAAACCCAATTGTTACTCGTACTATACTGATTATACTTCGTCTTTTAACATGGGCGGAACTTTGGGGTTTTAAATGAGTAGACAAAAGGAGTTATTTCTTTAAAAACCCAATTGTTACTAGTACCATACTGATTATACTCAACATGGGCGGAACTTCGGGGTTTTAAATTATTGGACAAAAGGGGACATTTATTTAAAAACCCAATTGTTACTCGTACTATACTGATTATACTTCGTCTCTAACATGGGCGGAACTTCGGGGTTTTAAATGAGTAGACAAAAGGGGACATTCATTTAAAAACCCAATTGTTACTCGTACTATACTGATTATACTTCGTCTCTTAACATGGACGGAACTTCGGTGTTTTAAATGAGTAGACAAAAGGAGTTATTTCTTTGAAAACCCAATTGTTACTCGTACTATACCATACTATACTGATTATACTTCGTCTCTAACATGGGCGGAACTTCGGGGTTTTAAATGAGTAGACAAAAGGGGACATTTATTTAAAAACCCAATTGTTACTAGTACTATACTGATTATACTTAACATGGGCGGAACTTCGGGGTTTTAAATGATTGGACAAAAGGGGACATTTATTTAAAAACCCAATTGTTACTCGTACTATACTGATTATACTTCGTCTTTTAACATGGGCGGAACTTTGGGGTTTTAAATGAGTAGACAAAAGGAGTTATTTCTTTGAAAACCCAATTGTTACTCGTACTATACCATACTATACTGATTATACTTCGTCTCTAACATGGGCGGAACTTCGGGGTTTTAAATGAGTAGACAAAAGGGGACATTTATTTAAAAACCCAATTGTTACTAGTACTATACTGATTATACTTAACATGGGCGGAACTTCGGGGTTTTAAATGATTGGACAAAAGGGGACATTTATTTAAAAACCCAATTGTTACTCGTACTATACTGATTATACTTCGTCTTTTAACATGGGCGGAACTTTGGGGTTTTAAATGAGTAGACAAAAGGAGTTATTTCTTTAAAAACCCAATTGTTACTAGTACTATACTGATTATACTTAACATGGGCGGAACTTCGAGGTTTTAAATGATTGGACAAAAGGGGACATTTATTTAAAAACCCAATTGTTACTCGTACTATACTGATTATACTTCGTCTTTTAACATGGGCGGAACTTTGGGGTTTTAAATGAGTAGACAAAAGGAGTTATTTCTTTAAAAACCCAATTGTTACTAGTACCATACTGATTATACTCAACATGGGCGGAACTTCGGGGTTTTAAATTATTGGACAAAAGGGGACATTTATTTAAAAACCCAATTGTTACTCGTACTATACTGATTATACTTCGTCTCTTAACATGGGCGTAACTTCGGGGTTTTAAATGAGTATACAAAAGGGGACATTCATTTAAAAACCCAATTGTTACTCGTACTATACTGATTATACTTCGTCTCTTAACATGGACGGAACTTCGGTGTTTTAAATGAGTAGACAAAGGGAGTTATTTCTTTGAAAACCCAATTGTTACTCGTACTATACCATACTATACTGATTATACTTCGTCTCTAACATGGGCGGAACTTCGGGGTTTTAAATGAGTAGACAAAAGGGGACATTTATTTAAAAACCCAATTGTTACTAGTACTATACTGATTATACTTATCATGGGCGGAACTTCGGGGTTTTAAATGATTGGACAAAAGGGGACATTTATTTAAAAACCCAATTGTTACTCGTACTATACTGATTATACTTCGTCTTTTAACATGGGCGGAACTTTGGGGTTTTAAATGAGTAGACAAAAGGAGTTATTTCTTTAAAAACCCAATTGTTACTAGTACTATACTGATTATACTTAACATGGACGGAACTTCGGGGTTTTAAATGATTGGACAAAAGGGGACATTTATTTAAAAACCCAATTGTTACTCGTACTATACTGATTATACTTCGTCTTTTAACATGGGCGGAACTTTGGGGTTTTAAATGAGTAGACAAAAGGAGTTATTTCTTTAAAAACCCAATTGTTACTAGTACCATACTGATTATACTTAACATGGGCGGAACTTCGGGGTTTTAAATTATTGGACAAAAGGGGACGTTTATTTAAAAACCCAATTGTTACTCGTACTATACTGATTATACTTCGTCTCTTAACATGGGCGTAACTTCGGGGTTTTAAATGAGTATACAAAAGGGGACATTCATTTAAAAACCCAATTGTTACTCGTACTATACTGATTATACTTCGTCTCTTAACATGGACGGAACTTCGGTGTTTTAAATGAGTAGACAAAAGGAGTTATTTCTTTGAAAACCCAATTGTTACTCGTACTATACCATACTATACTGATTATACTTCGTCTCTAACATGGGCGGAACTTCGGGGTTTTAAATGAGTAGACAAAAGGGGACATTTATTTAAAAACCCAATTGTTACTAGTACTATACTGATTATACTTAACATGGGCGGAACTTCGGGGTTTTAAATGATTGGACAAAAGGGGACATTTATTTAAAAACCCAATTGTTACTCGTACTATACTGATTATACTTCGTCTCTTAACATGGGCGTAACTTCGGGGTTTTAAATGAGTAGACAAAAGGAGTTATTTCTTTAAAAACCCAATTGTTACTCGTACTATGCTGATTATACTTCATCTCTTAACATGGGCGGATCTTCGGTGTTTTAAATGAGTAGACAAAAGGAGTCATTCATTTAAAAACCCAATTATTACTCGTACTATACTGATTATACCTCGTCTCTTAACATGGGCAAAACTTCGGGGTTTTACTTAAAAATCCCAATTGTTACTCGTACTATACTGATTATACTTCATCTATTAACATGGGCGTAACTTCGGGGTTTTAAATGAGTAGACAAAAGGAGACATTTATTTAAAAACCCAATTGTTACTCGTACTATACTGATTATATACTTGGTCTCTTAACATGGGCCTAACTTCGGGGTTTTAAACGAGTAGACAAAATGGGACATTTATTTAAAAACCCAATTGTTACTCATACTATACTGATTATACTTCATCTCGTTGAGGAATATCTTAACATGGGCGGAACTTCGGGGTTTTAAATGGTTAGATAAAAGAGGACATTTCTTGAAAAACCCAATTGTTGCTCGTACTATACTGATTATACTTCGTCTCGTTGAGAATAATCTTAATTCTTAACATGGGCGGAACTTCGGGGTTTTAACTGAGTGGACAAAAGGGGACATTCATTTAAAAACCCAATTGTTAACCGTACTATACTGATTATACTTCGTCTCTTAACATAAGCGTAACTTCGGGATTTAAATGAGTAGACAAAAGGGGACGTTTATTTAAAAACCCAATTGTTACTCATACTATACTGATTATATACTTGGTCTCTTAACATGGGCCTAACTTCGGGGTTTTAAATGGTTAGATAAAAGAGGACATTTCTTGAAAAACCCAATTGTTGCTCGTACTATATTGATTATACTTCGTCTCGTTGAGGATAATCTTAATTCTTAACATGGGCGGAACTTCGGGATTTTAAATGAGTAGACAAAAGCGGACATGTCTTTTTAAAAACCCAATTGTTACTCGTACTATACTGATTAAACTTTGTGTAGTTGAGGAATATCTTAACATGGGTGTAGCTTCGGAGTTTTAAATGAGTAGACAAAAGGGAACATTTCTTTAAAAACCATATTGCTATTATACTAACCTAGTAACTTCTACAGAGTGTTTCCAAAGTAATCTGTTGTGGGCGATTGGTCATTCAATTTTAAGACGAAGTTTCTATCAACATGTGAAATAGTTGATGAGATACAAGGTGCTCAATGTTTTTATTATTTGACTAGAAGCAATAAAATTGTGAAAAACATAAACGTAGTACTTAAGAGCAAGATACTATGGGCGTGCGATAAAATTTTTAAAAGGGGTTAATTTGCAAAAATTTTCATCTACCATGGGCGTACAATAAAATGTTTATGAGTGATCAATTAATGTGAAAGAATTTTTATATCATGGGCGACTTTTCAAATGGCGTTCATTTATTTTATAAAATATCGTTTCACATGAACGTACGATGAAAATAAAAAATAAAATTTCCATCTACTGAGTTCGATAACATTTTTACAAGGGGTTAATTTATTAATGAAAATTTCCTTTTCTTATAGGCGTAAGATTTCAGTTATTGTTTAGATCGAAAGAAATATTCCCATCAATACAACTGGTAATATAAAATAAATAATTAATTCGTCATTGATAAATTTCAAAAAATTTACTTTTTGCAGATAAATTCTGTAAATTAAGATGGTAGTAATAATCTCCAGATTTTATCGTCATTTAATAATCACTAGATATAACTGTAAATGAATAATTTATATTTATTTTGTCATTAATTTAATGTAAATAAATTATACATAAACAAGAGGAACTGATATCAGAGATTTAAGTATTTATTTCAACAATAACAACCGGATTTTCCAAGCAATTAATTATAATATGGAATCTATCATTAGACCTGTTCTATTATAAAATTTTACATCTATACATAAGTACATACTTTCATACAGAGACGGAGTGAGGAATTTTTCTACCTAACTGTACATGTTCGTTCAACAGAAAAGTAAAAAGAGTTGATTTTTTAATAATTTGGGTAGTTTATTTTCCAGGATATCTGTTTAACGTTTTTTGGCATAAAATTACCTTCTTCGACAGTAAACAATTGAACATTTTATTCGCAAATGCATAATTTTCATTAAAAAAGAAATCTTAAAGTTTAAAATGGCGTAAAAACTGAATTTTTTAAATATTTGAATTTGAACGGCAACACAACAAAAAAAATGGAAGAGTTTCTAAATCGAATGCAAATCTTTTTCTCGAATTGTGACAGATAAATAAGAAACATTTTAAAATGCAAATTATTTCTGGAAATTATAAATTGATTTCATTATACATGTTGTTCAGAAACTCTCCTGCCAAACTACAGATACAGCTAGCGTCCTTATGAGAGACGACATAGCCTTTTGAAAATAGTAAGTACTTGTAAAAGAGACAGGATAACATTTAGAAAATATAAGGAACGACATAGCTCACCTATGTATTTTGAAAATAATAAATACTTGTAAAAGAGAGATATGATAATATTTAGAAAATATAAGGAACGACATATGCCTTTTGAAAAAATCATCTACATGTAAAAGTACTGAAACTGGTAGGCATCCGGATGTTACAGAGGTATAATAAGAAGCTGCAACCAGGAGAGTACCAAGTAAAACTGCATTGAGTTTTAACAGATGTCCTGACGCCTGGATGCCTTGAAAAGCTCAATATATTTGAGCCAGAATAATGTAGATTCTGTGGAATGGAAGACACATACTTACGGAATGCACACCAATACAAAATCCTAGGGCACTACACCTAGGAGGCTACTGGATATTAGAGGGACACTAAAGTCTAACTACCAGTACTACTAAGTAGAAGAAGAGGTACAGCACAATGTTTTGGGTTCAATCAAACAAAAACTTACCATACTCTGAACTGGTACTTTTCTCCTGATCATCTTCAGTACACATAATAACGCCTATATCTGTGTAGTTAAGGTAGTCCACGCAAAAGTCATAATATTTAATATCGGATATATTATATTCCGGACTTAGCAAAATATTCAAGTTTCCTGCTTCGTCGAAGAATTTGTCTTCCCCGGACACGTCAATCGGGATTTTCCCGCGAGCACATTCGTATCCGAAAATAAGACAATAATCTAAGCCGGTGTCGTATTTGAAGGGAAGATCGAAGGGCTCGCAAGTTCTGTTGGACGTGAACGTTTGTCCCAACGGACAACACTTTCTCAAATATCTGTCGCATCCCGAAACTACGTTTATCAATAGAAAAATTATGTGGGAAAATTGATTGGTTAGAGTCGATGCCATCGCTTTTGACTGTTGTAAAGAACTAAAATATGTCTGACAAATACCACGTTGTAATCATCGAGAATTCTCGTATGTTTATTTTATTAACGAGAATGTTTTATGAAAATCTTTGAACTTTTTGCCGGAGACACAGTTTATGTCATTTTCATTGGAACGTTTGTTTAAATTGTAAATTTTTTTTTGAAGTATCGACAATGTATGGTTACAACAAAAGATTTTTGGTTTAAATATTGACTTTACTTTGTGTTTGGAATAGTTTTTTACAAGGTTAAGTTAGATTTTTGTATAAATATAGAAAGCAGGTTAGGATAATAATGAATTAAAATCCAGTGGCGGCTCGTGGTTAATTTGACAAGGGGGTCATAGGTGATGTGACCAAAATCTTAAAATACGGAATGCCACTGACACCCGGAGGCCTATCCGCCGTATGCGGAAATTTTTCGAAAAACCACTCCCAATTTCTGCCCAGAAGTCGTTATGATCGTCAAAAAAGCAAAATTTGTGGAGTTCCTTTCCAAAGCCCCAGAGACAAAAAAATTTTTTGGGCCACGCTTGTTTTATATAAAAAATAATGCTCTCTTAAAAAACAACCATATTTTATTCATTTCTATACATATTAAATATGACACACTTAAATTAAATGATAATTAGTTTAAATATTTTTAAAATTTAAGTGAAGCCTTCGATCTTTTGTATTTGCAACAACTTATTAGGTCAAAATACATCTCATTATTTCGCTTCAAATGCTCTCCTTTAAATCAAAAATAGCGCGGCCTGTCAACCCCTCTACTTCTAAGCGTGTAATAATCAGCCGACGTAAGTCGATTCATCGTCGATATTAAACCGGGCTTTTGACCCATCACATGTAAACTTCGCAGCGAAAATCGTCAGCGCTCGGCAAATTCCGTTCCCATATAACACCTTGAGGTCAACGATGGACTCCAGCCCGCTTTCCAATTTTGGTTTGCGTCGAGTAATTGATGCTTGATGCGGAATAACGTTTACACTGGGGTCTTGAAAAACGTTTACACGGGGGTTTTAGGTAAATTTTATTTAAGAGGAATACTATACTATATGTATAGTAGGTATATTTTATTTTTTTAAATGCATATTTAATTATTTTTTAATGGGTGGTCATTGTCCCAATGACCTAATGGAGGAGCCGCCACTGTTAAAAATCGTTAAAACTATATTTTATAGACCAGTAGGCTTCATTATTTCGAAGTGAAGCTGTTTTCACCATCGAGTTTCATGTGAAAAACAAGTAGAATAAAGAATAAGGCATTTGATAGTGTTTCACGAAGGAAACTATCACAGGATATGAAAGAGCTGGCAATACCATCAAAGTTGATCAGGTTAACCAAAATGTCCATGGAACAATCAAAGGCAAAAGTACTAACAAGCGTGGAGCTCAAGGAAGAAATCATGATTGAAACAGAAAGGAGATGCCCTATCGACTACACTCTTCAACTTTGCCTTGGACGAAGCAGTGAGGTAGACTGGAATAACGTAAGTAGTAGCATTTGTCGACGATATTATTGGCAACAGACAAGAGAAGCATAGAAAACGCAGTGTTAACTCCTATAAGAGTGGCTGGAAAGTGAGGATTACAAATCAATGAGGACAGGACAAAATACCTCATATGCACAAGAAGAGAGAAACCGGACATAGAAGAGATAAAGAAAGGGGAAAAAGTCACACATTTCAAATACTTAGGAGTAATTATTACCAGCAATAATAATCGAAGCGAGGAAATAGCCCAGCGAATACTAATGGGCAACAAGATATTCTGGAAGCACAAAAAAATATTGAAAGACGAGCATTTAAGCAAACAAACAAGACTGAAAGTATATAAAGTAGCAATACATCCAATTGTGGACCCAAACAAATCCATTGGATATATGTGATGACCAATGATCACATATGGAGCTATTGCTTGGTGGTCAAAAGCTTTACAGCGAATGGCCCAAGCAAAGCTCCCTAGCATACAGAGACAGACTTGTCTGGCAATTACTGGTGTCATCAGTACCACACCGTCAGCAGCCATGGAAATCCTTCTAGACCTACCTCCTCTCCATATATTTCTGGAAAGGGAGGCTAGATGAACAACATATAGAATTGCGCATATTTCCAAATGCACAAAACAGGCTCAAACAGAGCAAGGCAGAATGCTAGTGGATAAACAGTATTCTAGGAATGACATCTGACATAATGCCTCCAACAGTAAACTACAACCTGCCTTATACCGTCCTAATTCCAAATAGAGACGAAGGGGTCCTCCGTAAGGATGATTTATTAAAATCAGACAGCTGTTGGTACACAGAAGGATCAAAAACACCCTCAGGCTCTGGTGCAGGTGTATACAGGCGCAGACCTAGGATAAAAATTTCAAACTCTCTAGGATCCTATGCAACCTTATTTCAGGCGGAAATTTACGCTATTGCTTCATGTGTGGGGAAATTGGAGCATACCAATCTCACACATGAATCAATAAAAATTTTCACGGACAGCCAAGCGACTTTAAAAGCACTTAGCTCTTACCGAGTAAATTGGTATTAGACTGCCAAAAAAGACTCTCCTCAATATAGTAACGCTGGTCTGGATCCCTGGCCATTCTGGCATGGATAGCAATGAGAAGGCGGACTCTTTTGCAAGGGAGGGTGCCGCACGCGTTTTTATCGGTCCAGAACTTTCAATTGGGATCGCGATAAGCTTTGCCAAACAAACACCAAATACCTGGACAGCAAGAAGAGCTTTAGACTTCTGGCATAATATACCAGGATTGGTTCATTCAGGCTTTTATACATCCTTCGAAGAATGTCTCCAAACAAATGTTGGACTATAGCAGGCATGACCTACGTTGTCCAATAGGCATTTTAACAGACCACTGTCATTTGAATAATCATATGCTAAGACTTGGACTTGACGTCTCTGTTTGGAAGATGATGAAACAGCAGAGCATATAATTTGTGCCTATATGATCTTTCGCAGGGTCTCTCTCTCAGATGATGAAACAGCAGCGGCTCGAATCAGGTATCTGATGTTTGGCAGGGTCTCTCTCTCTCTCGCCCTCGGACCTGAGATATCATTCACCAAACAAACGAATCGGCTTTGTTAAGAAGCTGAATTTGTTTGGTGAAATCTGAATAGGTATGAGCTGCAATAGACTCTTACGAATCGCAGTGGAGGGACCCACTCACCACAAACCTAACCTAACATATGCAGCGGATACAATGTGCCTCACGGTCAAAGGCAGAGAGCAACTAAAAATATTTGAGAGGAAAATCATAAGAAGAATCAACGGCCCCAAGAGAATAAATAACGATTAGTATAGGGGCGTAAACGATAAAGAGATTGAAGATATTCTAGAAGGAGAGGATATCATAAACGTGGTTAAGACACAAAGACTACGATGGTGAGGGCACATTCATCGTCGACAACCAGAGGAACTAATAAGAAAAAGCACTTAATAAGACCAGAATTTCAACTAAAGAAAATATTGTAAAATTTCTATAAGAAGAAAGTGTCACTGATAATAAGTATAAGTGGAGCGTGACGAAGAGAGGAGCTAAAAAAAACTTAAGAGGCGAAGATGTTCACGATGAAGGGACTGTATTTAGATTTGAAACACCTAGTCCAAAAACAAAGGTTTCCCGTTAATTCTTCGTAAAGCCTGGTGGTGTCGAAGGAGTAAATTGGTACGAACCCAGCTATGCCGAAATTTCTTGTTTCTTTTTAAATGTGCTAAGCAACCAGTAGGTATAATATTTTTTTTTAACCGGAAGCATCTTACACGTCAAATAACTTATCTATAATTGAATCAAACCACGTAAATAACGATCAATACGTTTTAATAGGAACACCAACGCTGATTATATTAAAGTAAATATGGCTATCTTAATGATTTTATTGCAAATTGAATTACCAAGAAGTTGATGATGCTCAAAAAAAAAAAGGAAATCAAGCAGTATGCAACAAGGTAGGTATTAGCTGGGTGATCTAGAGGACGGTTTTTGAGATACAGGATGGAGAAACGTATTCCAAACAAAAATAAATACACAGTGTCCTTGTAGGGTTCTGTACTTGTAAAATATTTTATCTAATTCCGCTATCAAATGTGTCATTCCAAGTCACTCCTTGACATTGGGAAGTGTCACATTTTTCATAACCTTGATCAGTTATGGAAAGTAGTTATGTAAAAACTTTACGTAAATGTTTACGTTTCAAAGAGTAATTTATTAATTACTGTAAAAACTGACAATTATTTCATTATTTTAATTCAATAGTATTTTAATATTTATAAACATTGAAAACAACATTATTAAAGACACAGTTATTTAAAGTAACTTCTTGTCTAATGTTAATTTCATTTGAAGCTGTGATATCTACATGTGTGCCAGAGGCTTGGCCCAGAATGTTTTCTGAAATTCTTTTCATATTTTCTAATGAACTCTCAACATAACCTTCGGCTACACTGTTGGATTTCCATCCTCCGTGTTGCTTTATTTTCAGAATGTCCGCTCCTGAGTCTGCCAGGAGAGACGTTGACGAACGTCTGAAACAATGTCCTTGTAACGTTAATTTCTTTCACTTTACTTTCCTCCAGTTAATTAATAATAAATTATCGTATGGGCGGCGAATAGCCAGTCCTTTCTAATGCCAACACCGAGAAATGTTTCAAGGCTGAATATATTTACTGTCGACGAGAGTCGAAATCAACGTTTCTATACGGGTCGAACGAGTTCCGTCTGCCGTGAAAATAGCCACTGCTATTTGTTATTCCCACTTCGACCTCGTTCTTAACTCTTCTTCTACCAATTATTAATTAAATGTGAATTAAGAATTCACTATTGAAATGTAAATTCCTTTCCTGGTCAAAGCGTCTGAGCTTGACATGAACATGAGACGTAAGTCTGTTATCTTTCATATGATTTCCTGTATTTAAACAGTGGCAAAGAGGTTTCATTCTTCTTTCCTGTGAACATGTGCTATTGAAGCAAACATATCTTATCTTAAAAAAAGTGCATTCATGTGAATGGTAAGTTATTTCGTATGTTAACTATTCTTCCTTAGCTGTTTTCCGCTTTCATATTTTTATTATGTAGTAATGTCGTTCCAGTGCCAGGAATATAATAATATATCGATATGATTTTGTTTTTCTTTTGGTTCGCGTAATTTGCAAAACTCGCTGGCGCTCGTTTTGGCAAATATTACGCTTGTCGAACAATATCGCTCTTTTCATAACTAGTTGCTTAAATAACTAATTTCACGTATCACGAAATCTGTTTATTATTATAATTCCATGAACGTCAAAAATTCACCATCGTTACAGTTGATTACACTATTAACGCCAACGCACTGTTATTTTAACAATTTTTTATTCTTGCTACCGGTTCAGTCATAACAATGCCGCGAAATTCAATTAACTTTAATTAGAAAAAGGAAATATTTACTTAATAATTAGAGAAGATCAATTAATTATCCATCCAGATAATTTATGATAGGTGCAGTTTGATCACATTATAAAAAAAATGGGTGTGTTCAATACTACATGGGTTATTGTACCGGATGTCTGATTAAGAGAGATAACCCGCTGTATCTCAGAAACTATTTATCGTACAGTTTAGAGAAAAAAATCTGTAATACGAGAAACTGCTGGAATAGCTATTTGTGTATCAAGAGCAGAAAGTAGTACTTTGGCAATCTGTCGAGACAATTTTACAACACGAAACGTAATCAATGTCGTTTTCTTCTGGTGTGTTGTTATTAACAATTGTGAACATTCGACTCTGCTTTGTTTTCGAATCTGGAATATGAACAATCAAAAGGGATTCTTTGTCTTGAATATCATCTAATTTCATTTTTCCCAATTCATCTCTCCTACACGCACCAGCAATACCCAAAATTAAGACAACCTATAAAAACATTAAATTTAATATTTTTTGGAGACATAGAAATAATTATTTATTACCTTTTTCAATAAATAGTCTTCATCGGGTGCTATGCGAATAAATTCCTCCACCTGCTCCTTGGATAAAGTTAAAGATTATTTGCTTTATAACCGACAGATTTTTTTTTAAATAATGCAATTGACTAATGTCAATGTCGTTTTTTATTTTCAATGTTTGCCTTAGCATTGAATACTTGGACCACAGGGTTGATGACTTTAATGTTGCTGCTTTTTCCCCAAAATATGTTAATAACACATTTTCTGAATATCTTTTAATTTTTTTGGATCTGCACCAACTTATAAATAGACTATATTCATTTTGGATTTCTCCGGAAGTAAATTTAAAGTGACTTTATTGGCCGCCTCGACAGTATCTGGCGGTGTATTTGACTTATAGTAAAATATTAATACAATTACACAGCTCAGAACTATCTCAAAAAATATTTCAGTGACAATGCACTAGGTTCTTTCTTTGACATAGACATTCTTGATTCTTATAATCCGTAAGTTATTTGCAAGTATGATGTGTTGCCTACCTATTGCCATTGTTTGTACTTAGCAGTTTCATGTACCTATGTACGTAGGCAACACTTATTACATTAATGTCAGATGTTTTTTAGATTTCCCTATTTCTCATTAAATTATTACTGTTGGATGCTTTAACATATTAGAAAATCAACTAAAATATTTATTTATTCTACAGTTTATATTAAAATAACTACTAGCTCTCTTTTATCTATAAATAAAATTAGGCGTGCGCCAAAGTTACTTTCTGCTTAAGAGCGCCAATAATGTCAAATTATGACAGCTCGCGGAAAACATCAACTTTGCGGTTAGATTTGAGTGTGCAAAAGCCTACTTTGGGTAGTGATCGTAGGAAATAGTTATTTATGCAACAAGTGCATAAAGTGGTGCTTTTTCACGAATGGAAAAATTCATGTTTGAAAAAAAGACACTTTATGCACTTGTTGTATGCAATATTTTTTCTACAATCAAGCAAAAAACAAAAAATGTGTTATTTAGGTGGCTCTAAATGTACTAAAAATGGCGTCGATTTGAATGTTTATGTTTGTCATGATGACAAAACGCTAAGTAAAATGACAGATTAGTGCAATGTGCAGAGCCATTAGCGGAAATGATTAAAAATTGGCGTTAAAAAACTACTTTATCTCACTTTAATGTCACTTTTTCAAATTGTTTAACAAATACATATTTTATGTACGAAAATCGATTAAACAAAGGATCTTTTTTGGCACATTGTAGGAAATTCATTAAAATTATAATAAGCATTTTGAATTTTACTGAAAATAAATTTGAAAATTTAATATACCGGGTGAAATGAAACAATATTTATGTACGGTAAATTCTAAGCACCCTGTAGGCTACAAATCTTTTCTTTGCAAATGATTAGAAAGACTAATTAATTCTCGATATTTTGTTTTTTTATTTATTCCTATATCTCTCTCTTTACAAAAGACACAAATTCTTAAAGAAAACGCTATAGTTTTTGCGATGCAAATCAATATTCTAAGAAAAAACTAAATAATTATTTATTCTTAATATCAACAGCATCAATTATTATATTAAAATTATACATAAACAAGTAACAAATTAATAACGCGTAATTCCTCTTCGTGCTGCATCGGTCGAGGTAAGCCTGCCTATTAAATTTATTGATAATCTGATATTAAATTACGTCGCAAAAATTGTAGTTTTCTTTAAAAATTTGTATCTTTTGTAAAGAGAAAGATATTGAAATAAATAAAAAATAACGAGAATTAATAAATCTTTCTAATCACTTGCAAAGAAAAAAAATTGGTAACCTTCAGTTTACCCTACATGGTGTTTAGATTTCACGGTACATAAATATTAATTTCATTCCATCCGGTATAATAAATTGTCAAATTTATTTTTACAAAAATTCTAAATGCTTGTGATAATTTCAATAAATTTCCTACAATAATCCCAGCAGTATGCGAGTTTGTAATACATATTTTTTTCTCCAAGTTGTACGATAAATAGTTTCTGAGATACAGCGCGTTATCTCTCTTAATCAGACACCCGGTACAGGGCTTTTCAACTCGAAAAACTGTCAATCTTAAAAGCGCTCCACCTTCGTTGTCGGCGACTATAAAAGGAACAATGAACTTCCGAAACGTCACATAAAAATGACATTAGCGTTAAAAACTTTATTGATTAATTGTTATTAAACACATGTTATTAGCGCTAAATAATTAATTTCGCTATTACGACCAACAGCTAATTCTTTTTTTTTCAACCCCCCAAGGACGACTACACCCTTTAATTAGACTAAAGTGTTCCTGTTTAATCGGCGGTATTTTCAAAACAAATTTTCATTTCAGTAACTAACAAAACATGCGGTTTTTAATTAAAGAATAGAGATGGGATTTAGAATAGTAGTAACTGACCGTTACTCGAAGAACCAGCACAGAACAAAAATGAAAAACAGATAAACAAATTTCGAAACAAATTCGTTTATATAATAAAAACATGCCGAAAAACGGTCGCTGAAAAACACGTGCACCGTATATACAGGAGTCGCGCGATTTACTACCTTCGTAGCTTGTAGACTTATATATTGAGAGTTTGGAACGGTGGCTGTTGAAAACGTACGTTTTTCGGAAACTATTTTAAAAAACGATGTTGTATATTTTTCAATCAAGAGGATGGAATTTAAAAAAAAAATAGTAAAAACTGCATCCCAATATCTATTTTCTAGCGACCGTTAAAACCACAGAAATAAAACGATGATATAATATTTTATTAGGCATTGATTTTTTTTTCAAATGATACTAAGTTTGTCAAAATCCATGAAGCAGAACAAAAGTTATAACAGTTTTATTGTTTCAGCTTTCCCACTCGCCCCTACCAATTATTTTACAAGATAGAGGAAAAAGTACTGGAGCAATAAAATTGTTATCTACGTACTACTTTATTTGGTCTATTTACATAAATTTAGTCAATTGGAAAACATAAAAGCTTTTAGCATTAGTGAAATACATTTTAGATTAAAAGAGTAATGCCCCTAAATGTCGGCAACACATTATACAATTTCTCAAAAAATAAGTCGCGTTCTTTTAGCATGATATGGAAATAAACGTCATGTCATTTATGATGTCAATTTTTGTAACAAAATATAGTATCTTCTACAGTGGCGGGTGGCTACGTGAATTAGGAATGGAGAACTATAGATGATTTATATATATTTTTCACTATCGATAAAAATCTATAGTTTTCGGAACTATCGATAGTTGAGATGTTTAGGCGAAGTATATAAATATATTTTGAAAACTGATATGGTGTAAAAATGGGACAGAGAGATGCGAGAGAGAAAGAGAGAGATGGGTGGGAGGGAGAGAGTGAGAAAGAGAGAGATGGGAGAGAGAGAGAGAGAAAAAAAATATGAGAAAGGGGGAGGGGAATGGGAGGGAGAGGGATGGGAGAGGAAGGGATGGGAGAGAGAAGGAGAGAGATGGGAGAGAGAGAAATATGGGACACAGAGAGAAAGATGAGAGAGAGAGAGAGAGAGAGAGAGAGAGAGAGGGAGAAAGAGAGAGATGGGAAAGAGAGAGAAATAGGAAAGAGATGGGAGAGAGAAAGAAAGATAAGAGACAGGGAGAGAGATGGCAAAGACAGATATGGAAGAGAGATAGAGAAGGGAAAGCGAGAGAGAAGGATGAGAAAGAGAGAATGACGGGAAAAAAAGAGAGAGTATTGCGTGTGGGAACAATCATTATTTTAAACTGTCAGCATCTAAGACAGATTTGGTAAGGTTCGCGACCCTCACAATTTTGTAACGCTTTTCTTTCTTATTAGAAAGCCCTCCATTGCTTATAGAACATTTTAAAAGAAAAATATTCACTTTTGGAAGAGAAAATTGCTATTAAAAGTACTAAAAATCCGTCATTTTCTTTTGCAATTTTTGAAAATTATTGACCATTTTTCAAAATTTTGACAATTATTGACCATTTTTGACAATTATTAACATTTTTTGACAAATATTGACCAGTTTTAACAATTTTTCAAAAATTTTGACAATTATTGACCATTTTAGACAGATTTTGATGATTATTGACCATTTTTAACAATTTTTCAAAATTTTTGACCATTTTAGAGAGTTTTTGACAATTATTGACCATTTTCCAAGATTTTGACAATTTTTGACAATTATTGACTCTCAAAATTTTAACAATTATGAACCATTTTTGACAATTATTGGCCATTTTTGACAAATTTTCAAAATTCTTGACCATTTCTGACAGTTTTTGACAATGATTAACAATTTTTGACAATTATTGACCATTTTTCAAAATTCTGACAATTATTGACATTTTTTGACATTTTTTGACATTTTTTGACATTTTTTGACAATTATTGACCATTTTTAACAATTTTTCAAAATGTTTGACCATTTTAGACAGTTTTTGACGAATAATGACCATTTTTGACCATTTTAGACAATTTTTGACAATTATTGACCATTTTTCAAAAATTTTTGCAATTTTTGACAATTATTGACCATATTCCAAGAATTTCACGATTTTTGACAATTATTGACTCTCAAAATTTTAACAATTATGAACCATTTTTGACAGCTTTTGACAATTATTGACCATTTTTCAAAAATTTTTGCAATTTTTGACAATTATTGACCATTTTCCAAGAATTTCACGATTTTTGACAATTATTGACTCTCAAAATTTTAACAATTATGAACCATTTTTGACAATTATTGGCCATTTTTGACAAATTTTCAAAATTCTTGACCATTTCTGACAGTTTTTGACAATGATTAACAATTTTTGACAATTATTGACCATTTTTCAAAATTTTGACAATTGTTGACCATTTTTGACAATTATTGACATTTTTTGACAATTATTGACCATTATCAACATTTTTTTTAAATGTTTGACAATTTTAGACCATTTTAGACAGTTTTTGACGATTATTGACCATTTTTAACAATTTTTCAAAATTTCTGACAATTTTTGACCATTTTAGACAGTTTTTGACAATTATTGACCATTTTTCAAAAATTTTTGCAATTTTTGACAATTATTGACCATTTTCCAAGATTTTGACAATTTTTGACAATTATTGACTCAAAATTTTAACAATTATGAACCATTTTTGACAGTTTTTGACAATTATTGGCCATTTTTCAAAATTCTTGACCATTTCTGACAGTTTTTGACAATAATTGACAATTTTTGACAATTATTGACAATTTTTCAAAATTTTGACAATGTTTGACAATTTGTGACAATTATTGGCCATTTTTCAAAATTTTAACAATTATTGACCATTTTTGACAATTTTTAACAATTTTTCAAACATCTTGACCATTTTTCCAAATTTTTTACAAAGTTGGTACGTTGTTTTGAAATAAATATATATTTTTAACATCGTACAATGATGTTACCGATTGTAAAACTATCGAAAATTATCGATAGTAAAAATGGGACTATCGATAGTTCTCCATTCCTAATGTGAATCACTCTCATAAAAATATAAATAAACGCTTTACGAATATCGGACGCTACGCGGCGCTGCGCTGCGCAAACTTTTTCACTTCGTGAGTAATGGGTACTTACAACTCTGGTTACGTAATATACTATAAAGTAAACATCGGTTTATTTTCAGATATAAATGTCGTTAAAATAAAATTAAGTAACATAAAAATCTACTTACAAGTCCTGCTAACATTAATGGAACTTACCTGGAAAAAGAAAAGAATTTTTAAGATACAATTCCATAAATAGAATAATAAATTATGTACAGGAAAAATTATCAAGTTAATTTTTTCTAGTCCTATACTATAACTTGTTAATTAAATGCCAATTTTCAGTTTCATAATGATACTCATTATAACACTGGTTTTCATTATGAAACTTAAAAATTGACCAATAAAAATCGAGTTTTAATAACCATTACAAGAGAGTTGCATACACTATTTTTTCGACGAACAAGAAATTTTATTTGAATTCAACATCATTGCTTTTTTTTCAATTTTTTAATACTATTTTATATAAACAATAGGAAATAAAATATGGAATAAAAATATTATTCCTACAAAATAACCACTATAATAAATATGAACTTAATTTAACTATTAACAATAAACATAAGCGAATTCATATGTAAGATTAAACAAGATAAATTATAAATTACGTTTTAATCAATTTTGTTATTTTGTATTAATAAAAATTAAGTTGAAGAACTTGTTTTTCTTTCATATTTTATTTCTTATTGTTTGTATAAAAAAGTATTAAAAAATTTAAAAAAAGCAATGTTGAATTCAAATTCAAATTTCTTGTTCGTAGAAAAAATAGTGTATGCAACTCTCATGTGATGGTTGCATAATGTACTATTACAGTGCTTGGTTTTATTTTAAAACAGTACTTGAATTTTCCCTTCCCCTTCTTGAAAACATAATATTTTGTCTAGGATTAACTATTCTGGTTAGAGATAGGATGATATACCGAGTGGTTGGCGAAAAAGTTCCATATCTTCGGTTTTTTGAGATAATTCATATATTTTTATGTCCATGTACTATTTTGTAATAGAAAATATTTTACTGCCTGATGCGGTGACTTACTTCCGGTTTTATGTCGTAGATAAAAAAAAATGTAATTTTGCGGGTTTTTTATCTGTGCCGGATTTCGAAAAAAATAATCCCATACGATAAAACTGAACCAAATATTGATAAAAACAATCAAATGCAAATTAGGGCGAATAAGAAACTTTATATATTATTATTTTTCGACAATTTTTCGTTGGTATGGAGAATGAATAATAACAAGTAAAAACAAGTATCACAAAAATATTTTTTTCTACAGTCGCGCGTAAAATGACTAATTACTATATTAAAATGAAATCGTAAAGTCGACAAATGCCGAGGATTGTTACTTTACGCTCTAGCGCAAAAAAGGAATCTTTTTCGCTCGCTTATTTAATCAAACCACGCCCTCCGAATTAACTCAATTAGTGAATAATTAACAATTTATCAGATTAAAAATCAAATAAAATTATATGAAAATTGTCAAAAATATTGAAATATTGTCAATTGTTGTTAAAATTTTGAAAAATGGTCGATAATTGACAAAATTTTTTAAAAAAATTTGAAAAATGGTCAAAAATTTTCAAAAATGGTCAATAATTGTCAAAGATGGTCGATAATTGTCAAAAATTTTAAAAAAGTTTTGGAAAATGGTCAGACATTTTCAAAAATTGTCAAAAATGGTCAATTGTCAAAAATGGTCAATAATTGTCAAAAACTATCAAAAATGGTCAATAACTGTCAAAAATTGTCAAAACTGTCAATAATTGTTAAAAATTGACAATTATTGTAAAAAATTGTCAAAATTTGGAAAAATAGTTGATAATTGTCAAAAATTGTTAAAGTTTGTGAAATATGGTCAAATTTTTTGAAAAACTGTCAAAAATTGTCAAAAACTGTCAAAAACTGTCAAATATGGACAATGATTGTGAAAAATTGTCAAAATTTAGAAAAATAGTTGATAATTGTCAAAAATCGTTGAAGTTTTTGAAATATGGTCAAAAATGCTCAATAACTGTAAAAAATTTGGAAAAATGGTCCATAATTGTCAATAATTATCAATAATGGTCAATAATTTTGAAAAATGGTCTAAAATTTCGAAAAATTGTCAAAAATGGTCAAAAACTATCAAAAATGGAAAAAAATTGTCAATTATTTTTAAAAACTGTCAAAAAAGGACAATTATTATCAAAATTGGTCAATAATTGTCAAACATTGCTAAAACTTTGAAAAATGGTCGGTAATTGTCAAAAATGGTCAATAATTTTGAAAAATGGTCAAAAATTTTGAAAAATTGCTAAATTTTTTAAAAAATTGTCAAAAATTTTGAAAAATTTCCAAAAATGGCCAATAATTGTCAAAAACTATCAAAAATGGTCAAAAACTGTCTAAAATTGTTAAAAATGGACAATGATTGTGAAAAATTGTCAAAATTTAGAAAAATAGTTGATAATTGTTAAAAATTGTTGAAGTTTTTGAAATATGGTCAAAAATGGTCAATAACTGTAAAAAATTTGGAAAAATGGTCCATAATTGTCAATAATTATCAATAATGGTCAATAATTTTGAAAAATGGTCTAAAATTTCGAAAAATTGTCAAAAATGGTCAAAAACTATCAAAAATAGTCAAAAGTTGTCAATTATTTTAAAAACTGTCAAAAAAGGACAATTATTATCAAAATTGGTCAATAATTGTCAAACTTTGCTAAAACTTTGAAAAATGGTCGGTAATTGTCAAAAATGGTCAATAATTTTGGAAAATGGTCAAAAATTTTGAAAAATTGTTAAAATCTTTGAAAAATTGTCAAAAATTTTGAAAAATTTCCAAAAATGACCAATAATTATCAAAAACTATCATAAATGGTCAAAAACAGTCTAAAATTGTTAAAAATGGACAATTATTGTAAAAAATTGTCAAAATCTGGAAAAATAGTTGATAATTGTCAAAAATTGTTGAAGTTTTTGAAATATGGTCAAAAATGGTCAATAACTGTAAAAAATTTGGAAAAATGGTCCATAAGTGTCAATAATTATCAATAATGGTCAATAATTTTGAAAAATGGTCTAAAATTTTGAAAAATTGTCAAAAATGGTCAAAAACTATCAAAAATGGTTAAAAATTGTCAATTATTTTTAAAAACTGTCTAAAAAGGACAATTATTGTCAAAATTGGTCAATAATTGTCAAACATTGTTAAAACTTTGAAAAATGGTCGGTAATTGTCAAAAATGGTCAATAATTTTGAAAAATGGTCAAAATTTTTTAAAATTTTTGAAAAATTTTCAAAAATGGCCAATAATTGTCAAAAACTATCAAAAATGGTCAAAAATTGTCAAAAACTGTCAAAAATGGACAATTATTGTTAAAAATTGTCAAAATTTTGAAAAATAGTTGATAATTATCAAAAATGGTCAAATATTTGGAAAAATGGTTCATAATTGTCAATAATTATTAAAAATGGTCAATAATTTTGAAAAATGGTCTAAAATTTTGAAAAATTGTCAAAAATGGTCAAAAACTATCAAAAATGTTTAAAAATTATCAATTGTTGTTAAAAACTGTTAAAAATGGACAATTATTGTCTAAAACTGTCAAAAATGGTTAATAATTGTCATCATTTTGAAATATGGTCAAAAATTATCAAAAATTTGGAAAAATGGTCACTAATTTTGGAAAACAGTCAAAATGGTCAATAATTGTTGAAATTTTGAAAAATGGTCAATAATTGTCAAAATTTTGAGAAATGGTCAAAAGTTGTCAAAATTTTGAAAAATAGTCAATAAATAATACGAGTCGTTCCGAAAATCGGTTTAAACACGTAATTTATAAAATCAATTTACTAAAAATCGATTAATACTACTATAAAAATCGATAACTAAAAATAATAATCGATTTATATAAAAATCAATTATTTTTTAACATCCCCAGTCAGTAGATCTTTTTATGGTTAATCATGATGAATAGCGAAAATGACGATTATTCTATCACTCCTATTAAAACCTAAGATAATATAAAAAACTGTTTTAATTGTTAAAAGGGCGACTGTAGAAAAAATTATGTTTGTTTTTCTAGCGTAAAGTAAAAGATCGGCAACATTCTTTCTCAATTGGCAATCTGTTACTTTACGCTCTAAATACACAAATAACTATTTTTACGATCATGCAAAAAACAAAACTTTATTGAACTCTATTTAGTTGAAAAACTTTTTTGCACTATCTGTCATCATGACAAACATAAACATTCAAATCGACGCCATTTTTAGTCCATTTGGAGCAACCTAAATAACACATTTTTTGGTTTTTGCATGCACGTAGAAAAAATATTGTATGTGTTATTTTATTAGTGGAAATAATGTACAAATACGATACGCAAGATATAACTTAGAAGCAGTTATACCAACCCCGTTTAACACGGAAGTGTAATTCACTGTCTGTCGGGGCATATATCCCGAGAAGTAGTTGTTGCTTCTTAGTGAACGGTCTCTGTTCATTGTAAGGCGTTATAATAGTATCAAATTATTATTATTGACATCTATAGATCCTTAGAAGTTTATTTACATACCGGTATTCCGAGTGGTCTCAAAATCATTGTCCTCGACAATCGGAGTACATATAAAAGCACTTAAATTCGAATCGTCATCGCTGGTATAGTCTAAGCAATAATTCAAAGTCGAAAACATTCTATAAGTGCTATCTATATCAGCAGCATACAAAAACCCATTCGATTGAAGATAAAACTCACCATCCGGATGAATTTTCCACATATCATCTCGACACTTATCTCCGTATATATACAACAAATTCTTAGGATCGTTTACTGGTTTCGTAAAATTGTAATATTGAAATCCATCGAAAGAATTATTTCTGGACACGCATAAGTTTGATCGTAAGTATTGTTGTTTTCCGCAACATTTTTTAACGCAACTTTTTATTTGACAAATAGTAGTTTCGTCGATATTATCAAATATCGTCTCGTATTTTTCTGTAACAACATCTTTAACTTCACTATTCGTAATTTCGGCACTTAAATTTTCACTATTAACTAATAATAAACTCGAGAAAACGAAAAAACAAGAAGAAATTAGTTTGGACATTTTTTTTATTCGTTATTATTGTCGCAACAACTGAATACAAATTGGGCTTTCTCCGGTAGGAAATCGCGTAAACAGGGTTTGTATGTAAGTAATCACACTAATGAAGGACGAAAATAGAATTTACCTGTGTCATTTTTTTCCGACTATTAAATTAAAACATTTCTGTCGTAGAACATCATTCGCTTAATGTGTAATTGATAACGGAAAGGATTTCATTATTGTTTACTAATGGGATTTTGTTGAAATTTAGTCTATTAGTGGGGTAGCCCTAATAGTGTGGTATGCCCTAATAGTGGGGGTTTTCGCTAGGAGATTCGTTAATTCCGAAGATAATTTTAATAATTTCCGTTCCAATTTCTTTATCGCAAATATTTCAACATATTAGGCGATTAGGGTCGATCCACACTGTGCGTAGTCGATCCGATTTCGGTCCGGTAAAATATTCTTAAAGTCGATCTACACTGTAATATCGATTATAGTTAGTTGTCGGTCCGATTGCGGGCCAGTAAAATATGATTAAGGTTGAATCACACTATAATGCCCACTACAGTTCTAGTGTTGTTCCGGTTTCGGTCTGGTAAAATATTCTTAAGAACGATCCACATTTTATTTATTAATAACAGTACATTGTCGGACCGATTTTAGTCTGTAAAAATATTCTCAAGGTCGATGCACACTAAAATGTCGATTATAGCTCGTTGATGATTCGATTTCGGCATGGAGAAATATTCTTAAGGTCGATCCACACTATAACGTCGGTCAAAGTTCCGATTTCGGTCTGGTGAAATATTCTTAAGGTTGATCCACACTATAATGTCCACCACAGTTCTATTATAGATCCGGTTTCGGTCTGGTAAACATTTTTAAGGCCAATCTACATTACAACGTCGATTACAGTTCGTAGTCGGTCTGATCAAATATTCTTAAGGGCAATTCACAATCACAAGTCATTGTCGGTCCGAATTCAACCTGTAAAAATATTCTTAAGGGCGATCCACACTATAATGTCGATCAGACTCCGTTATCGGTCTGGTAAAACATTCTTATCGACGATCCACATTGTATTTTTTGATAACAGTACATTGTCGGACCGATTTCAGCCTGGAAAAATATTCTTAAGGTCGATTCACACTAAAATGTCGATTATAGCTGGTTGATGATTCGATTTCGGCATGGAGAAATATTCTTAAGGTCGATCCACACTATAACGTCGGTCACAGTTCCGATTTCGGTATGGTGAAATATTCTTAAGGTCGATCCACACTATAACGTCGGTCACAGTTCCGATTTCGGTCTGGTGAAATATTCTTAAGGTTGATCCACACTATAACGTCCATCACAGTTCTATTGTCGTTCCGGTTTCGGTCTGGTAAACATTTTTAAGGTCAATCTACATTACAACGTCGATTACAGTTCGTAGTCGGTCTGATCAAATATTCTTAAGGGCAATTCACAATCACAAGTCATTGTCGGTCCGAATTCAACCTGTAAAAATATTCTTAAGGGCGATCCACACTATAATGTCGATCAGACTCCGTTATCGGTCTGGTAAAACATTCTTAAGGACAATCCACATTATATTTATTGATAACAGTTCATTGTCGGACCGATTTCAGTCTGGAAAAATATTTTTAAGGTCGATTCACACTAAAATGTCGATTATAGCTCGTTGATAATCCGATTTCGGCATGGAGAAATATTCTTAAGGTCGATTCACACTATAACGTCGGTCAAAGTTCCGATTACGGTCTGGTGAAATATTCTTAAGGTTGATCCACACTATAATGTCCACCACGTTTCTATTGTCGATCCGGTTTCGGTCTGGTAAACATTTTTAAGGTCAATCTATATTAATACATCGATTCCAGTTCGTAGTCGGTCTGATCAAATATTCTTAAGGGCAATTCACAATCACATTTCATTGTCGGTCCGAATTCAACCTGTAAAAATATTCATAAGGACGATCCACACTATAATGTCGATCAGATTCCGTTAACAGTCTGGTAAAATATTCTTAAAAACAATCCACATTATATTTATTGATAACAGTTCATTGTCGGACCGATTTCAGTCTGGAAAAATATTTTTAAGGTCGATTCACACTAAAATGTCGATTATAGCTCGTTGATGATCCGATTTCGACATGGAGAAATATTCTTAAGGTCGATTCACACTATAACGTCGGTCAAAGTTCCGATTACGGTCTGGTGAAATATTCTTAAGGTTGATCCACACTATAATGTCCACCACGTTTCTATTGTCGATCCGGTTTCGGTCTGGTAAACATTTTTAAGGTCAATCTATATTAATACGTCGATTACAGTTCGTAGTCGGTCTGATCAAATATTCTTAAGGGCAATTCACATTCACAAGTCATTGTCGGTCCGAATTCAACCTGTAAAAATATTCATAAGGACGATCCACACTATAATGTCGATCAGACTCCGTTAACGGTCTGGTAAAATATTCTTAAGAACAATTCACATTATATTTATTGATAACAGTACATTGTCGTACGGATTTCAGTCTATAAAAATATTCTTAAGGTCGATTCATACTAAAATGTCGATTATAGCTCGTTGATGATCCGATTTCGGCATGGAGAAATATTCTTAAGGTCGATCCACACTATAACATCGGTCACAGTTCCCATTTCGGTCTGGTTATATATTCTTAAGGTTGATCCACACTATAATGTCCACCACGTTTCTATTGTCGATCCGGTTTCGGTCTGGTAAACATTTTTAAGGCCAATGTATATTAAAACGTCGATCACAGTTCGTAGTGTGATCAAATATTCTTAAGGGCAATTCACATTCACAAGTCATTGTCGGTCCGAATTCAACCTGTAAAAATATTCTTAAGAACGATCCAAACTATAATGTCGATCAGACACCGTTATCGGTCTGGTAAAACATTCTTAAGGACGATCCACATTATATTTATTGATAACAGTTCATTGTCGGACCGATTTTAGTCTGCAAAAATATTTTTAAGGTCGATTCACACTAAAATGTCGATTAAAGCTCGTTGATGATCCGATTTCGGCATGGAGAAATATTCTTAAGGTCGATTCACACTATAACGTCGGTCAAAGTTCCGATTTCGGTCTGGTGAAATATTCTTAAGGTTGATCCACACTATAATATCCCCACAGTTCTATTGTCGTTCCGGTTTCGGTCTGGTAAACATTTTTAAGGCCAATCTACATTAATACGTCGATTACAGTTCGTAGTCGGTCTGATCAAATATTCTTAAGGGCAATTCACAATCACATTTCATTGTCGGTCCGAATTCAACCAGTAAAAATATTCTTTTAAGGTCGATTTACACTAAAATGTCGATTTTAGCTCGTTGATGATCCGATTTCGGTCTGGTGAAGTATTCTTAAGGTCGATCCACACTATAACGTCGGTCACAGTTCCGATTTTGGTTTGGTTCAATATTCTTAAGGTGGATCCAAACTATAATATCGATTACAGTTTTTTTACCATAGATTAAAATTTCATTTACTTTACTTCCTTGATATCGCTGTAGTTGGTTTTTTGCTCATGGGTAATTTACGAATATATGAATAATCTGGTGGACAACCGCAAGTAGTATATGATTTAACCACTTCCCAAAAGGAAAAATCAGTCATTTGTTATTTATTTAAGCGGTCAATGATAAATTGATTTATTTAGAGATTGATGAGACACTATAAAGTTAGCAAAAGACAATTCCAATACATCATTACTTATTAAAGCCATTCGGGTGCTAGCTCAACCAAAATACAATGACATAAATAATGTAAATTAGGATTAAGTAACAGAAAAATTACAGGGTAGGAAAAGGCATGCAGTCAAGGAGGGGTGGGGGTTGGAAGAGATGGGAAATGGTTGCAAGATATAGTAGAAAATCGTGTTCTAACAGTTTTTTTTCGCGGTTACCAGATTTTTGCGCTTTCTACTATATCTTGCAACGTACTATACATGCAAACACACAAAACTGGTACAGATAACCTACCCCAAAAGGCACTATCATCATTGTAAATTTGATCTTCTGGAACGCACACCAAACTTTGAAGTATGAACAAAATACTATTATCAGTAAAAATATCTACACAAAAAAATTTTAAATCGATATAAGATCCGCTGGATTCCCAAAAAATCGATCCGTTTTTCGAAAATCTAAAATCATCCACTTTTGCTCGTTCGTAACGGACGCCACATTTCAATTCTTGGTAAAAATATTGATCGGAATTGGTTTTCGTACGCAATTGGGATACAAAAAGGGTCGATAAAGTTTTATTAATTTTTTGACAATAAGTTCCCAAGATAATTTCATCTTCTCTGCAACATTTTCTTACGCCGCTCTTGGAAGAATTTTTCTTGCAAAGCGTAAAATTTTCAGCGACGTGGCCGAATAAACAAATATTTTCTAAATTGTACGACGAGTTTGTTTCTTCGATGAAAATTTGATCTTTTTCAACTCTTATGTCGTTTTCTTTGGAAAAAATTTCTTCTTTGCAGGTGTAAGTTAAACATTTGTTATGTTTTCGAAGCTCTTCTTCATCACAGCAGGTTGACAGACAATTTAACGAATCACAGTTTAAAGGATTCAAATATGCACTTTTAAAATAAAAAAACAATAAAATCAATTTATACATGTCGATTGCCGCTACTGTGGTTTTACGAGAACTGGAAGTACATTTTGGTAGTCCCGTTTTTTTAAAGTAATTCGAAATTTTAACACGTAGAAATTTCTATACAATATCTAAATATAACCTGATTATATTCTACAAACAATCTGTTAAGAAACAGGCATACAAAATGTTTGTTTTGTTTTTAAAGGTGGAATATTCTTAGAAAAAGCGTCTACGCTTATCGGATAAAAACCAGAAAATTTGAAAGTGAGGTTGAGTTATTGACAAAAATACACGCATTAATTCAAAAAATCATAGAGCCCATAATAATGGGAATTCTGAGCTGAAATCTTAGTTACTCACTCTCAAATAATACAGGAGTATGGAAAAAAATCAGCAGCATGTTATCTACCATATTTTGTATACGAGGGTGTTCGAAAGTGAGAGGTGAGTTATAGACGAAAATACACGCATTAAAACAAAAAATCATAAAGCCCTCAATAATGGGAATCGAGCTGAAATTTTGGTTACTCACTCTCACATAATACAGGAGTATGGAAAAAAATCAACAGCAATGTATCTACTATATTTTGTATACGAGGGTGTTCGAAAGTGACAGGTGAGTTATAGACGAAAATACACGCAATAATTCAAAAAATCATAGAGCCCTTAATAATTGGAATTTTGAGCTAAAATTTTAGTTACTCACTCTCAAATAATGAAGGAATATGGAAAAAAATCAACACCTTTGTATCTGCGATATTTTGTATACGAGGGTGTTCGAAAGTGAGAGGTGAGTTATAGACGAAAATACACGCATTAATTCAAAAAATCATAGAGCCCTTAATAATGGGAATTTTGAGCCGAAATTTTAGTTACTCACTCTCAAATAATGAAGAAATATGGGAAAAAATCAGCAGCATTTTATCTACGATATTTTGTATACGAGGGTGTTCGAAAGTGAGAGGTGAGCTATAGACGAAAATACACGCATTAATTAAAAAAATCATAGATCCCATAATAATGGGAATATAGAGCTGAAATTTTAGGTACGCACTCTCAAATAACGAAAGAGTATGGAAAAAAATCAGCAGCATTTTATCTGCGATATTTTGTATACGAGGGTGTTCGAAAGTGATAGATGAGTTATAGACGAAAATACACGCAATAATTCAAAAAATCATAGAACCCTTAATAATGGGAATTTCGTGCTGAAATTTTAGTTACTCACTGTCAAATAATGAAGGAGTATGGAAAAAAATCAACAGCATTTTATCTACGATATTTTGTATACGTGGGTGTAGGAAAGTGAGAGGTGAGTTATAGACGAAAATACACGCAATAATTCAAAAAATCATAGATCCCATAATAATGGGAATATAGAGCTGAAATTTTAGTTACGCACTCTCAAATAACGAAAGAGTATGGAAAAAAATCAGCAGCATTTTATCTGCGATATTTTGTATACGAGGGTGTTCGAAAGTGAGAGGTGAGTTATAGACGAAAATACACGCAATAATTCAGAAAATCATAGAACCCTTAATAATGGGAATTTCGAGCTAAAATTTTAGTTACTCACTGACAAGTAGTGAAGGAGTATGGAAAAAAATCAACAGCATTTTATCTACGATATTTTGTATACGTGGGTGTAGGAAAGTGAGAGGTGAGTTATAGACGAAAATACACGCAATAATTCAAAAAATCATAGAACCCTTAATAATGGGAAGTTTGAGCTAAAATTTTAGTTACTCACTCTCAAATAATGAAGGAGTTTGGAAAAAAATCAGTAGCATTTTATCTACTATATTTTGTATACGAGGGTGTTCGAAATTGAGAGGTAAGTCATAGACGAAAATACACGCATTAATTAAAAAAATCATAGAACCCTTAATAATGGGAATTTCGAGCTAAAATTTTAGTTACTCACTCTCAAATAATGAAGGAGTATGCAAAAAAATCAACATTATTTTATCTACGATATTTTGTATACGAGGGTGTTCGAAATTGAGAGGTAAGTCATAGACGAAAATACACGCATTAATTAAAAAAATCATAGAACCCTTAATAATGGGAATTTCGAGCTAAAATTTTAGTTACTCACTCTCAAATAATGAAGGAGTATGGAGAAAAATCAACATTATTTTATCTACGATATTTTGTATACGAGGGTGTTCGAAAATGAGAGGTGAGTTATAGACGAAAATACACGCATGAATTCAAAAAATCATAGAACCCTTAATAATGGGAATTTCGAGCTAAAATTTTAGTTACTCACTCTCAAATAATGAAGGAGTTTGGAAAAAAATCAGTAGCATTTTATCTACTATATTTTGTATACGAGGGTGTTCGAAATTGAGAGGTAAGTCATAGACGAAAATACACGCATTAATTAAAAAAATCATAGAACCCTTAATAATGGGAATTTCGAGCTAAAATTTTATTTACTCACTCTCAAATAATGAAGGAGTATGGAAAAAAATCAACATTATTGTATCTACGATATTTTGTATACGAGGGTGTTCGAAAATGAGAGGTGAGTTATAGACGAAAATACACGCATTAATTAAAAAAATCATAGAACCCTTAATAATGGGAATTTCGAGCTAAAATTTTAGTTACTCACTCTCAAATAATGAAGGAGTATGGAAAAAAATCAGCAGCATTGTATCTACGATATTTTGTATACGAGGGTGTTCGAAAATGAGAGGTGAGTTATAGACGAAAATACACGCATGAATTCAAAAAATCATAGAACCCTTAATAATGGGAATTTCGAGCTAAAATTTTAGTTACTCACTCTCAAATAATGAAGGAATATGGAAAAAAATCAGTAGCATTTTATCTACTATATTTTGTATACGAGGGTGTTCGAAATTGAGAGGTAAGTCATAGACGAAAATACACGCATTAATTAAAAAAATCATAGAACCCTTAATAATGGGAATTTCGAGCTAAAATTTTAGTTACTCACTCTCAAATAATGAGGGAATATGGAAAAAAATCAGTAGCATTGTATCTACAATATTTTGTATACGAGGGTGTTCGAAAGTGAGAGGTGAGCTATAGACGAAAATACACGCATTAATTAAAAAAATCATAGATCCCATAATAATGGGAATATAGAGCTGAAATTTTAGTTACGCACTCTCAAATAACGAAAGAGTATGGAAAAAAATCAGCAGCATTTTATCTGCGATATTTTGTATACGAGGGTGTTCGAAAGTGATAGATGAGTTATAGACGAAAATACACGCAATAATTCAAAAAATCATAGAACCCTTAATAATGGGAATTTCGTGCTGAAATTTTAGTTACTCACTGTCAAATAATGAAGGAGTATGGAAAAAAATCAACAGCATTTTATCTACGATATTTTGTATACGTGGGTGTAGGAAAGTGAGAGGTGAGTTATAGACGAAAATACACGCAATAATTCAAAAAATCATAGATCCCATAATAATGGGAATATAGAGCTGAAATTTTAGTTACGCACTCTCAAATAACGAAAGAGTATGGAAAAAAATCAGCAGCATTTTATCTGCGATATTTTGTATACGAGGGTGTTCGAAAGTGAGAGGTGAGTTATAGACGAAAATACACGCAATAATTCAGAAAATCATAGAACCCTTAATAATGGGAATTTCGAGCTAAAATTTTAGTTACTCACTGACAAGTAGTGAAGGAGTATGGAAAAAAATCAACAGCATTTTATCTACGATATTTTGTATACGTGGGTGTAGGAAAGTGAGAGGTGAGTTATAGACGAAAATACACGCAATAATTCAAAAAATCATAGAACCCTTAATAATGGGAAGTTTGAGCTAAAATTTTAGTTACTCACTCTCAAATAATGAAGGAGTTTGGAAAAAAATCAGTAGCATTTTATCTACTATATTTTGTATACGAGGGTGTTCGAAATTGAGAGGTAAGTCATAGACGAAAATACACGCATTAATTAAAAAAATCATAGAACCCTTAATAATGGGAATTTCGAGCTAAAATTTTAGTTACTCACTCTCAAATAATGAAGGAGTATGCAAAAAAATCAACATTATTTTATCTACGATATTTTGTATACGAGGGTGTTCGAAATTGAGAGGTAAGTCATAGACGAAAATACACGCATTAATTAAAAAAATCATAGAACCCTTAATAATGGGAATTTCGAGCTAAAATTTTAGTTACTCACTCTCAAATAATGAAGGAGTATGGAGAAAAATCAACATTATTTTATCTACGATATTTTGTATACGAGGGTGTTCGAAAATGAGAGGTGAGTTATAGACGAAAATACACGCATGAATTCAAAAAATCATAGAACCCTTAATAATGGGAATTTCGAGCTAAAATTTTAGTTACTCACTCTCAAATAATGAAGGAGTTTGGAAAAAAATCAGTAGCATTTTATCTACTATATTTTGTATACGAGGGTGTTCGAAATTGAGAGGTAAGTCATAGACGAAAATACACGCATTAATTAAAAAAATCATAGAACCCTTAATAATGGGAATTTCGAGCTAAAATTTTATTTACTCACTCTCAAATAATGAAGGAGTATGGAAAAAAATCAACATTATTGTATCTACGATATTTTGTATACGAGGGTGTTCGAAAATGAGAGGTGAGTTATAGACGAAAATACACGCATTAATTAAAAAAATCATAGAACCCTTAATAATGGGAATTTCGAGCTAAAATTTTAGTTACTCACTCTCAAATAATGAAGGAGTATGGAAAAAAATCAGCAGCATTGTATCTACGATATTTTGTATACGAGGGTGTTCGAAAATGAGAGGTGAGTTATAGACGAAAATACACGCATGAATTCAAAAAATCATAGAACCCTTAATAATGGGAATTTCGAGCTAAAATTTTAGTTACTCACTCTCAAATAATGAAGGAATATGGAAAAAAATCAGTAGCATTTTATCTACTATATTTTGTATACGAGGGTGTTCGAAATTGAGAGGTAAGTCATAGACGAAAATACACGCATTAATTAAAAAAATCATAGAACCCTTAATAATGGGAATTTCGAGCTAAAATTTTAGTTACTCACTCTCAAATAATGAGGGAATATGGAAAAAAATCAGTAGCATTGTATCTACAATATTTTGTATACGAGGGTGTTCGAAAGTGAGAGGTGAGCTATAGACGAAAATACACGCATTAATTAAAAAAATCATAGATCCCATAATAATGGGAATATAGAGCTGAAATTTTAGTTACGCACTCTCAAATAACGAAAGAGTATGGAAAAAAATCAGCAGCATTTTATCTGCGATATTTTGTATACGAGGGTGTTCGAAAGTGATAGGTGAGTTATAGACGAAAATACACGCAATAATTCAAAAAATCATAGAACCCTTAATAATGGGAATTTCGTGCTGAAATTTTAGTTACTCACTGTCAAATAATGAAGGAGTATGGAAAAAAATCAACAGCATTTTATCTACGATATTTTGTATACGTGGGTGTAGGAAAGTGAGAGGTGAGTTATAGACGAAAATACACGCAATAATTCAAAAAATCATAGATCCCATAATAATGGGAATATAGAGCTGAAATTTTAGTTACGCACTCTCAAATAACGAAAGAGTATGGAAAAAAATCAGCAGCATTTTATCTGCGATATTTTGTATACGAGGGTGTTCGAAAGTGAGAGGTGAGTTATAGACGAAAATACACGCAATAATTCAGAAAATCATAGAACCCTTAATAATGGGAATTTCGAGCTAAAATTTTAGTTACTCACTGACAAGTAGTGAAGGAGTATGGAAAAAAATCAACAGCATTTTATCTACGATATTTTGTATACGTGGGTGTAGGAAAGTGAGAGGTGAGTTATAGACGAAAATACACGCAATAATTCAAAAAATCATAGAACCCTTAATAATGGGAAGTTTGAGCTAAAATTCTAGTTACTCACTCTCAAATAATGAAGGAGTTTGGAAAAAAATCAGTAGCATTTTATCTACTATATTTTGTATACGAGGGTGTTCGAAATTGAGAGGTAAGTCATAGACGAAAATACACGCATTAATTAAAAAAATCATAGAACCCTTAATAATGGGAATTTCGAGCTAAAATTTTAGTTACTCACTCTCAAATAATGAAGGAGTATGCAAAAAAATCAACATTATTTTATCTACGATATTTTGTATACGAGGGTGTTCGAAATTGAGAGGTAAGTCATAGACGAAAATACACGCATTAATTAAAAAAATCATAGAACCCTTAATAATGGGAATTTCGAGCTAAAATTTTAGTTACTCACTCTCAAATAATGAAGGAGTATGGAGAAAAATCAACATTATTTTATCTACGATATTTTGTATACGAGGGTGTTCGAAAATGAGAGGTGAGTTATAGACGAAAATACACGCATGAATTCAAAAAATCATAGAACCCTTAATAATGGGAATTTCGAGCTAAAATTTTAGTTACTCACTCTCAAATAATGAAGGAGTTTGGAAAAAAATCAGTAGCATTTTATCTACTATATTTTGTATACGAGGGTGTTCGAAATTGAGAGGTAAGTCATAGACGAAAATACACGCATTAATTAAAAAAATCATAGAACCCTTAATAATGGGAATTTCGAGCTAAAATTTTATTTACTCACTCTCAAATAATGAAGGAGTATGGAAAAAAATCAACATTATTGTATCTACGATATTTTGTATACGAGGGTGTTCGAAAATGAGAGGTGAGTTATAGACGAAAATACACGCATTAATTAAAAAAATCATAGAACCCTTAATAATGGGAATTTCGAGCTAAAATTTTAGTTACTCACTCTCAAATAATGAAGGAGTATGGAAAAAAATCAGCAGCATTGTATCTACGATATTTTGTATACGAGGGTGTTCGAAAATGAGAGGTGAGTTATAGACGAAAATACACGCATGAATTCAAAAAATCATAGAACCCTTAATAATGGGAATTTCGAGCTAAAATTTTAGTTACTCACTCTCAAATAATGAAGGAATATGGAAAAAAATCAGTAGCATTTTATCTACTATATTTTGTATACGAGGGTGTTCGAAATTGAGAGGTAAGTCATAGACGAAAATACACGCATTAATTAAAAAAATCATAGAACCCTTAATAATGGGAATTTCGAGCTAAAATTTTAGTTACTCACTCTCAAATAATGAGGGAATATGGAAAAAAATCAGTAGCATTGTATCTACAATATTTTGTATACGAGGGTGTTCGAATGTGAGAGGTAAGTCATAGACGAAAATACACGCATTAATTAAAAAAATCATAGAACCCTTAATAATGGGAATTTCGAGCTAAAATTTTAGTTACTCACTCTCAAATAATGAAGGAATATGGAAAAAAATCAGTAGCGTTTTATCTACTATATTTTGTATACGAGGGTGTTCGAAATTGAGAGGTAAGTCATAGACGAAAATACCCGCATTAATTAAAAAAATCATAGAACCCTTAATAATGGGAATTTCGAGCTAAAATTTTAGTTACTCACTCTGAAATAATGAAGGAGTATGGAAAAAAATCAGAAGCATTTTATCTACCATATTTTGTATACGAGGGTGTTCGAAAGTGAGAGGTGAGTTATAGACGAAAATACACGCATTAATTAAAAAAATCATAGAACCCTTAATAATGGGAATTTCGAGCTAAAATTTTAGTTATTCACTCTCAAATAATGAAGGAGTATGGAAAAAAATCAGTAGCATTTTATCTACTATATTTTGTATACGGGGGTGTTCGAAATTGAGAGGTAAGTCATAGACGAAAATACACTCATTAGTTAAAAAAATCATAGAACCCTTAATAATGGGAATTTCGAGCTAAAATTTTAGTTACTAACTCTCAAATAATGAAGGAGTATGCAAAAAAATCAACATTATTTTATCTACGATATTTTGTATACGCGGGTGTTCGAATGTGAGAGGTGAGTTATAGACGAAAATACACGCATGAATTCAAAAAATCATAGAACCCTTAATAATGGGAATTTCGAGCTAAAATTTTAGTTACTCATTCTCAAATAATGAAGGAGTATGGAAAAAAATCAGCAGCATTTTATCTACCATATTTTGTATACGAGGGTGTTCGAAAGTGAGAGGTGAGTTATAGACGAAAATACACGTATTGAAACAAAAAATCATAGAGCCCTTAATAATGGGAATTTCGAGCTAAAATTTTAGTTACTCACTCACAAATAATGAAGAAGTATGGAAAAAAATCAACAGCATTTTATCTACTATATTTTGTATACGAGGGTGTTCGAAAGTGAGAGGTAAAAAAAATCAACTATAGACCTTAGAAACTTTTTATGGACATTTTCTACGGACTTGAATTAGGATTTCCAAAATAAAAAAAACTTACCGATGCTAGTAACAACCGGTGTAAATTCATCTTCCTCCAGTTTCTCGCATACCACCGCTGACATTTCAGTTTCATTAACAAATATACCCGAACAAAACTTATCCACCGTATATAGAGAATCCCATTCGGTATATAACAAACTCCCGTCTTCTTGTACGAATATATCTTCGGCAACAGTTGCCTGTATAGAAAAATGCTTGTCGGGGCATTTCTTGCCGTACAAAATAAAATAATCGCGAGCGGTTCTATTCGAACGTTCCGTTCCGTTATAAATAGTTATATCGAAAGTTTCGTTAAAACCGGGTACGCATTTATCTTTTCCTATCAATTTATTGTCTTCGCAACACTTCCTTAGACATTTTTTCAAATTACAAACGCAACCGAGTATCTTTCCGTCTTCTTTAAAATAGTTTTTTCGTTCGAAATATATTCCGTCGTTATTAATGGTACCATTCGGGTATTTGATGCCCTCCGTTATATCTATCGTTAAAGTAGATGGACAGGGTCGTTCTTCGCACACGCAGTACGAGAGGAAAACGAAAAAACATATGGTAGACCACTTATTCATATTGATATTCTCATTATCACACACAGAATAATTATAAATATTATCAATATTAATTATTATACATTCGGGATGGCTTTGACGGAAATACCGTGACTAAATTTCATCTCACCAACAAATTTATCATAACCGCATATATAGTTCGAAGCTTGTTTTAATTTTTTATATTGTTACGGGGGATGGTCGATAAATTAATGTGTGTCCCGAGGTCGTATGGAGGTACAATGCATTTAAAAGAAACAAGTATATTTGGTAGGGATACGAGTATATTAACGCTTGGTTTAACTGGAGAACATTACATGAGGAAGAGATCGCAAATATAATAGGCATTATTAATTCCAGATAATCCAGATAATGGTCAATAATTATAAAAAACTGTCAAAAATGCTGAAAAATGGCAAAATTTTTGAAAAATGGTCAAAATTTTTGAAAAATTCTCAAAAATGGTCAATAATTGTCGGAAACTGTCAAAAATGGTCAATAATTGTTAAAATGTTGAAAAATGGTCAAAAATTGTCAAGATTTTGAAAAAATGGTCAATAAATGTTAAAAATTCTCAAAATTTTTGAAAAATTGTCAAAAATGGTCAATAATTGTTAGAACCTGTCATAAATGCTCAAAAATGGTCAATAATGGTCAATAATTGTTAGAACCTGTCATAAATGCTCAAAAATGGTCAATAATGGTCAATAATTGTTAGAACCTGTCATAAATGCTCAAAAATGGTCAATAATGGTCAATAATTGTTAGAACCTGTCATAAATGCTCAAAAATGGTCAATAATTGTTAAAATTTGGAAAAATGGTCAAAATTTTTGAAAAATTGTCAAAAATGATCAATAATTGTCAAAACTGTCAAAATTGGTCAATCATTGTTTAAAATTGTCAAAACTTTTGAAAAATGGTCAATAATTGTCAGAAGCTGTCAAAAATGCTCAAAAATTGTCAAAAATGGTCAATAATTGTTAAAATGGTCTAAAATGGTCAAAATTTTTAAAAATTATCAAAAATGATCAATATTTGTCAAAACTGTCAAAATTGGTCAATAATTGTCAAAAATGGTCAATAATTGTTAAAATTTGAAATAATAGTTAAAAATGGTCAAAATTTTTGAAAAAATGGTCAAAAATTGCCAAAATTTTTGAAAAATGGTCAAAATTTTCGAAAATTGGCCAAAAAAAGGTCATTTTATTGTGCATAAGAACTGTCGGTGGTCCGAAGACCGCTCACCTTTTTTTTTGGATTGGTGCAACACTAAGAAATTTAAAAATTACACGGAAAATGTTCTTTAAAAATAGTTTTAATATTAGAAAGAAGCATCTGGATCAATAATTGACTGATTCACCATTTATTGCAACGTTCTAACTGTTCTATTAGCCGAGTTTTTTGTAGTACTTTTTTGTTTCAGAAAGTGGATTTTCGAATATTTCAATTTCAATAATTGTCAAAATTTTTGAAAAATTGTCAAAAATGGGCAATAATTGTCAAAGACGGTCAGTAATTGTCAAAATTCGTCAAAAACTGTCAAAAATGGTCAATAATTATTAAAAATTGTCAAAATTTTGAAAAAATGGCCAATAATTGCCAAATGTGTTTTTGAAAAATTGTCAAAAATGTTCAATAATTGTCAAAGACGGTCAATCATTGTCAAAAATTTAGAAAAATGGTCAATAATTGTCAAAAATTATCAAAATTTTTGAAAAATTGTCAAATTTCTCGAAAAATTGTCAAAATTTTGAAAAAATGGTCAATAATTATAAAAAACTGTCAAAAATGGTCAATAATTATTAAAAATTGTCAAAATTTTTGAAAAATTGTCAAAATTGATCAATAATTGTCAAAACTGTCAAAATTGGTCAATAATTGTCAAAAATGGTCAATAATTGTTAAAATTTGAAAAAAATAGTCCAAAATTGTCAAAAATTTTGAAAAAATGGTCAAAAACTGTCAATTATTGTCAGAACCTATCAAAAATGTTCAATAATTGTTAAAATTTGAAAAAATGGTCTAAAATGGTCAACATTTTTGAAAAATTGTCAAAAATGATCAATAACTGTCAAAACTGTCAAAACTGGTCAATAATTGTTAAAAATGGTCAAAGTTTTTGAAAAAATGTTCAATAATTGTCAAAAATTGTCAAAATATTTTTAAAAAATGGTCAATAATTATAAAAAAGTGTTAAAAATGGTCAATCATTGTTTAAAATTGTCAAAACTTTTGAAAAATGGTCAATAATTGTCAGAACCTGTCAAAAATGCTCAAAAATTGCCAAAAATGGTCAATAATTGTTAAAATTTGGAAAAATGGTCTAAAATGGTCAACATTTTTGAAAAATTGTCAAAAATGATCAATAATTGTCAAAACTGTCAAAATTGGTTAATAATTGTCAAAAATGGTCAATAATTGTTAAAATTTTAAATAATAGTTAAAAATGGTCAAAATTTTTGAAAAAATGGTCAAAAATTGTCAAAATTTTTGAAAAATGGTCAAAATTTTAGAAAATTGGCCAAACATAGTCATTTTATTGTGCACAAGAACTGTCGGTGGTCCGACGACCGCTCACCTTTTTTTTTGGATTGGTGTAACACTAAAAAAATTAAAAATTAGACGGAAAATGTTCTTATTGCATATTTCTCGGAAAAGTCAATGGAAATCATCAACGTTATGGTCCCATTATTCCATGTTGAAAACTACCATAAATTTAAATTTAAACATTGATATAAGTAAATTTCATAAAATTATTACCTTCATAAAACGACAATCAGAGAGCCATAAACCAAAAATTTTCACAAGGGAACAGATTTTGGATTTTATAAATGGAACACCAGATAATGAATTTCTTATGATGAAGGTAGGCAATAATTCAAACACAATTATTAAAAAGAGAGGTTATGTAATATATAATTAAGGGAAATTATTCATTTTTTTCTTTTTGTGTTTTTTAGCTTTTTTCAAACTATTATTTATAGGTGTGGATTCTGAGGATAACGAACAGGTCACATGACACAGAAACCGTGTCCAGGATTCGAACCCTACGCCTACAATTCATAATTTTCCCAGCCAATCCCCTATACCACTCGGCTACGAGGACATAATAATTTATAGACCATACTATTATGTATGTTAACACTATAAAAGTGACGTTTTTTCCACATAATTTAAAGGAATTATTTTTTATTTAATTAAAATTATTGTAATGTCATCGGTCCTTGGCAAGTGCGCATAATTTCGAATTAATCTGAGCTTTTAAAGTTGGTAAAAATCGAGTTTAAAGGCTACATTACAAAAAAAAAGTAATATGAGTAGATTCCACAAAGTAAGGGTCCAAACAGTAAATTCAACCTGCCTAATTATGAAATATGAAGCTGCCTAAAGATCTTGCAGTAAAGACTATCTAAGTACATATTTTTTTCGGTATCTTCTATGATAACAGACTTATTGAGCTTTATCAAACTAATCAATCACCCTGTATATTGAATTATAAAAATTAAACTATAATTTATTTAGCTGATTGATTTTACTTTTGTTATTCATATTCATAACTTCGTCCAGTAACAATTAAAACATTTTTATCCATGAGTTCGCGGTGAGATTCGAACTCGCGATCTCCTGTTCACTAGACAGTCACTTTTTCCAACTGAGCCACGGCACCTGTTAGTATATCAGCTCTAGTTTCAAGCAAAAACGATAATATATCTCATGAATTTATTTTTATACAAGTTTAAGATTTAATAACACCCTATATTTTATTACAACATATATTGTATTGTCATCTTTCTCTCTAAAAATAATGAACTCAAGTATTAGATGTCGAAGAATAAAAATATATTATTCTAACGCTTTGACAAAGTTTTGAAAAATAATTTTTCAAAAACAGTGACCGTTCAACGAAGAAGAAACAACTACTTCCCGGGCTACATGCCCCGACAGACATTGAATTACACTTCTAAGTCAAACGGGGTTGATAAATCTACAAGATTTAAACCAACCATTCTGGTTTGCAACTAGAAGGGACAACATAACTTGTAGACCGGTTTCGGCGTATTGCGCCTCATCAGTACAAGGTATATGTTATCGTCCGAGAGTTAATCCCGGACAGGAAACTGTGATAATTCAACTTAAGTATTCTTCCATATGACCATATATATCTGATTAATGTTTTATAATTACAATTGCATGCGAACTGCATTCAGTTGATTTGTATAGGGAATATTTTATGGGCTCTAGGTAATTTTAAAATGTAGATTAAAAATAATAATAATGAATAAATAATTCATAGTTCAACTAGGAGCGACTTAATAACAGACGGTGTACGAGTGGCCGGTAGTAGAAACCTACTTACCAAGTGGCAAGAGGTAACCAATATTGAAAATGTGTCAATGTTTTGGTGGCTAGATCTTTTTGACGGTCAGTGTATATTTTTGACATTGAATGCTGGAAAAATGTGAGATATTTCGTAATACGCCCTCTATCGAATGTCAAGACATACTTTTACCTGATTTTATACCGTTTGACATATCGATTTTTCAAAAAGGATTAGATATCATAATGGGTCCTTTAGTTCTGATACTTCGAAGCAACCATGCTCTAGGGTATATACCAATTGCATGGAGAGAATCAAAAAAGGTGTTTATTCCTAAACCAGGCAAAGAAATGTACACCCAGGCTAAATCCTACCGACCAATCAGTCTGACATCATGCATGGTGAAAACCATGGAAAAAGTCTTACAAATGTATTTGCAAGAAGGAGCGCTTAAGAGCATCCCTCTACAATGACTACAATGGAAGCCCTTATTGGACACTTCCTCCTTTGGAACTTTTTATAAGGGCGGAAACCATGATGGTAATTCTTAGGCTGAAATCGGAAGACTTATGGTCCCCGAACAATGTTCGAGAAGGACACTTTGATACAACTGGGACAATACTAGATGAACCCATATTTCACATAAGTTTCACTGAGCGAGTGAACATCATCATCCCATCTAAGGAACAGGTTATGAACCCAGGTAATTCTGGAGAAATCGCCGATGGCTCCAAAAACAAACCATGGCACTGGGGCTGGTATAAAAGGACCTAGAAAGAGAATTTTTTTCGAGCTATAGCCTGTATTGATGAAAACATCAGAAGAGGATATACCGAACAAAAAATTAAAATATTCACTGACAGCTAGGTTCTGCTCAAAGCTATCAGTAATCCAACAACTAGGTCTAGACTGGTAAGAAACTGCAAAGAATCCCAACATGCAGGCAAGAGACAACAAAGTGTCTCTAATATGGGTTCCAGCACATGAAGGGATTGCAAATAATGAAATGGCGGACCAGTTAGCTAAAGAAGGCTTCATAGGTCAGGAATCGATTTGTGGAACCACAAAAGATTGCATAAAATTGGAAATCTGGAACTGGCTAGATAGGGAACACCATCTCAAATACTCTATAGAAAGAATTTACTGAACAAGGTAGACAAGGAACTCTCAACCAGGCTATTGAAACTGGGTAAGAGATATTTGAAGACAAATACCGACCTGGTGACTGAAGTGAAGTTTCTTGAGAGAAGTAAGAATTCAAATTGGTAGTAAAATATTTCTGTATCATGTTAACATTAAATATGATTTTAAAAGGTTTTCAATTCTAATGGGAAGTTAGAACTAGGCAAAAAATACTTGATTTAATTATTTGATTAGTTGTTGAGGTTACTTACGGTGATTTTATAATTTTCGAATTGGCTCACACCGCACTAGAAACAACTACTATTCGAGGATTCTATAAAGTTATTTGGAGTTCAGGCGAGATAAAAAGGATTTCTCACTTCGCTATACAGAGTGTAGCAGGGGAGATTATAGAGGGGCTTAAAATTATTATATTATTTCAAGAAAAATTGCTGTTATCTTTTTACAATCTTACCTGAATAAGCTATAAGAAGTTTGGTGTAAATTTTGTCATTTCTATCATTTTTATCTGGTTTTCGACACAAAACAGTCACAGTTCCATCAGTCAAACAATACTGCTCCACAGTGTAGGAAGTTTTATCTCTCGAATCAAGTAAAGATGTATCTTTTTGTAGATAAAAAAATGGCAATTCTTGCTCTTCAACAAGAATTGGATCACTATCGTCAGAACAAGTATATCCAAATAAAAAGTAAAAATTGTCGAGATTTTTAATTCCAATCTCATTTGTTCCATCGAAAATCGATATGGTGGTTATATTGTTTCGTTTCTCCACTAATGCTTCGTCAACGCATTCCAACGTGGCATCACAACACTTTCTGATACACTTTTTTTTCTTACAAATGCATCCCCATACTTTCTCTTCGTCCTCGTAGTATTCACCTTTTTTATACACAACTTTGTCCCAAAGAAAAGTATCACTCGAATTTGTACCGTTCGTTATATCGATACTCAGCGATTTCGAACAGGGTTTTTCTTGTGAAAAACAAAAAGGAAAAAATATGAAAAATACCAGTAGAATACTTGCTTCCATTTTAATCGGCGAAGCAATAACTAGTATTTCTTTTATATACCGATTAACAGGAAATTTCTAACCGCGTTAACAGAAACTAAATGTCATCTGCTTGCGTTATTGATAACGGAAATCTGATTACTATATATTTAACTAGAGGACCCGACAGACGTTGTCGTTGATAGAAGGAATATATTTCCTGAAAATTCGACTCTTCTGATTTTTTTTCTTCCATTTTTTCGGGCAAACATATTTTTTTGTGAGAATTTGACGCGTTTTTTTGAAATTATCGTACCAAAAAAACTCCTTTGCAAAAAGTCAACAAAATCGGACCAACCGTTTAGGAGTTGTTCATTATGAACCCGATTGCAGCGCCACCTACTGGGACTAACTGTGAATCTAAACCATCCAGTTACTTACTCAAACACACAAAATTTCATAAAAATCGGCCTATACATTTAAGAGTTGTTCATTATGAACTCGATTGCAATGCCACCTACCGGGACCAATTATGAATCTAAACCATTCTCGAAACACACAAATTTTTTTATCAAAATCGATCCAGCCGTTTAGGACGAGTTCAGTGACATACACATGTACAGTATCTATATATATATATATATATATATATATATATATATATATATATATATATATATATATATATATTATTTTATTTTCTTTAACAATTTGTATATTTTTTACTTCATTGTGACATATAAAATAAAAATTTTGAAAAAGCTTTCAAACGAAAGCGAAACGTCAAAGATCGTTTAATTTTTCAATGTATTCACATTAACCATACCCAAGAAATAGAAATCAAGCGATTATTATATATATATATATATATATATATATATATATATATATATATATATATATATATATATATATATATATATATATATATATATATATATATATATTGACATTCAAAATACATTTTATTGAAGGTAGCAGCGTTAAAATATATGATATTTTTTGAAAGTTTCCTTGCAAGACTCTCCGTAATTCAAATGGTTAATCAATCTCATAATTTTTTGTTTTGTTTTATTAAAACCTTAGAGGCGCTAGATGAACCACCCCATAGTACCATATTATAAGATAGGGTGGAGTACGCCAGAGCATAATACACTTGCGTTAATTGCTCATAATATGCGCTATTCAACTATTTACAGATATGATCAATATTTGTAGACCAGTTCATGTTACTGTTACTCAAAGCCGGCCCTGTCTATCGACTGTAAATTTTGGCGAATGCGCTCCTTTCGAGAACATTCTGGAATAAGGTTTTGTTTACGCATACGACGAGCGTAGAAAACTGTAGAATTTTCGAGAGTTGATAAAGACGCGGGATTTTGAGTGCGTTGACAATAGGGAACAAGCATAAATTTTGCTATTGGTGGGAATTGACGCTTTATCAGGTCTCCTAACACCTTGTATGCCTATTTTTTCAAAAAAATATAAACTTTACTTTTAGAACGACTTTAAAAATCATAAAATTCGAAAGTCCGCCAAAACGCGCTTTACGTCATAAAGATGGCTGCCCCATCCGTTGACGTCACTCCATTAGTTTACGTTCTTATTCGTGTATCACGCTCTGAGTTTTTGTGACCTAATTTGTTTCTGAAAGCTTTAAAAATGGATAAAGCCGAAAAAAAACTTTGTATTCCAAGTATTGCATTGTTCCATAGTGTAAATCAACGTCTATTAAAACTCCAGACAAAATATTGGTGGCGCAAGCAAAAATGCACTTAAGAGAAGGGCATTGTGGTTGCATGCTATGCGTCGAAACAAAGACGATATTTCGACAAATACTACTGCTGTTGTTTGTGAAGACCATTTTAATGTAAGTACCTACTTCTATGTTGGTAATTTTTCTTCTTAAATAGTTTGAGGTTATGTACCTATATGTCTAGGAATCAACCATAAAAACATTATTTTCTGACCACGTTGTTAGCCAACTAAGACCCATTTTGACCAGCTCAGGCCAACATGGCATCGAAATATGGTTGGTATATATTATATATAATACATAGTTTAAATCGTACTTACGAAAATGCTAAAACTCCTCTTATTTCCTCTGCATTAAAGCAGTTGTTTGACTTCATAAATTCAAGCAGCATAAATGAGTCTACTTTGAGCAAGTTATCAGTTTGTGCTTTTACAAAACCTTCGCTAGCCATATCTTTACTCACAAAATATGAAAGAATCGTCACTGAACACTGAACTAGTAAATAAAATATTTTTTTCTAAAAGTTTTAAAATATCCTCGGAAATATCGAATATTTATGTCCACTTTCCACTTTACGTTGACTTTTAGAAATAAAAAAAAGCATACACAAACACGTAATGGTCTCAAACAAACATATAAATGATATTTTTACGTCGATTAATAGTTAATTAAAATACAATATAAACACAGAACCTAATGCAATACCGGCCATATTGACAAAAGTAAACAAATGGTATGACATCACACGTATCATCGGTAGCGTTCGGAAATCCTCGGGTGGTGGTCGGAAAGTGCATTAAAATTTGAATTTTATTTTAAAATTTGGAAGTAATTTCCAATGGAAACTGGTTTATTTCCTATTATTAGTGATAGTTAATATCTAAGCAACTCTATTAGTGAAACGAAGACAAAGAGTTAGTTCATAGAAGCTCTTAGTAATCGGACAGTGAATTAAATAGTGAAGATAAATAGTGTAATATTCAAGTGGTAAAAATTATACCTAGTGTAAATAAATTAGTAGACATTGAGTAGAGTGTGTGTGTAAATTAAGTTTAATAAATAAATCAATAGATAGTAATTAGCCACAGTGTGTATAATTTTATACCACAAGTAAAAACTATTTAAATAAATAACAAAAACATTACTATCTAAAATTATACCCAAAAATTTTGTGGTCTGAGAAGCATGTACATCAGTATTGGTAGATTTTTTATTTCTGGGAGAAAATTGCATAAGCACATGTCATATTCGTCAAAAAAGGATTACTTTAAACACTTGTTGCATAAATAACTATTATCCTATAAATCTTGGATTTTTACTATTGATAAACTTTTCACAATGTTACCTGAACAAGTTATAAGGATTTTGTCGTGAATTTCAACATTTTTATCAACGTCTGGTTTTCCACAAACAGCAAACACTTCTCCATTAAACACACAATACTCCTCCATAGTGTAAAAAGTTTCATTTCCCTCAAGTAACGATAAATCTTTTTGTATATGAAAATTTGGCAATTCTATCGGTTCAACTTGAAACAGTTTACTTTCGTTAGAAGGACAACTAAATCCATATACAAAGTGATAATCGTCGAGATTTTCATTTCCAATCTCTTCTGTTCCATTGTAAATTGTTATATTGTTTTCTTCGTCACTTTCATAACACTTTCTGATACACTTTTTTTTCTTACAAATGCATCCCCATACTTTCCCTTCGTCCTCGTAGTATTCACCTTTTTTATACACAAATTTGTCCCAAAGAAAAGTATCACTCGAATTTGTACCGTTCGTTATATCGATACTCAGCAATTTCGAACAGGGTTTTTCTTGTGAAAAACAAAAAGGAAAAAATATGAAAAATACCAGGAGAATACTTGCTTCCATTTTAATCGGCGAAGCAATAACTAGTTTTTTTTTTCATTCCGGAAATTTGAAACCGCGTTCAAATCCAACATTGATAAGGAATTGCGCAAATTATATATTTTATAGAATTTGATTAATGCAGTATAAAATAAAATAAAAATTCAAAGCAATTTAAGCCTCCGAATAATGAACATACTATAGTAAAATCGCAATCGGTGCGGAGTAATAAAACTGTCGGAACAAGTCATTTCAGGGGTGGGTACCTATTATTATTTTTAAGGTATAATTTAAAACTTAGGTAATACAACAAATATTAACAATATATACCTATGAACCCCTAAACCTACGCCTATTATACCCCTAGAAAGTATTAAGATAAGACTCGGTCATTGTTATCTTTCTACAATATCCGTCGGCACAAATAAATTTATTGTGCTGAGCAAGTCCCATAAAATTTTGATTTATTATTCCGCACCGATTGCGATTTTACTATAGAAGAGTAAACAGACGTATTCTCTGATGCCAACATAAACAATGTCAATGTGGATTCCACAGATGTTGCCATGTCGTATTATTTGAATGTAATAATCATCCAATGACTTAAATTTTTTTGTGGTTCTTTAATATACAGATAATTTCAATGAAAACTACTATCCACCCCACCCCACCCCACACTTTTATGAAAAAATGAAAAAACACGTCAAAAATCTTATAAAGGGGAACGACTTTTTGCTCATATGTAGACGTTATAACTTTAACCCCTTCCCCCCTATTGTCACCACTCCCAATTTTTTAAACGGAACACCCTATACATTATTGCATTTTTGGATTTTCCTCTACAAGAGAATTTAAAAAATGTATAATACATAAGTTAAAAGTCGATCAGAGTTACGGATTAATAAATCTAAGATAAATATTTCTATAAAATTTAAATACTCACACAGCACGGCACTGTTATTGGAATCTGTAACCTTAGCTGTGTGTATTGCTATCCTTGTTTTGGAATGAGAGAATTAATTTATATGTTGGTTACAAACAAAGTGTGTTGTCAGTATAGCGGGTTATTCATATAGTCTATTTATTAATCGAAGATTTAAGCTATTTGGAAATATATACGTTCTGTCAAGTTTTAGGAGTCACGGCGCCACTGACGGGTATAATGAATGTTGTAAATCATTTGTACGACACAGTGGGAAAAATTACGTACGATAAAATTTTTATAAGGGTTTTATTCATTTGTAAAAAATATCATACGCGTACGATGAAATTTTTAAAACGGGGTTCAAAATTCAAGATATTTTCGATATTTCTAGACATTGCGGAAATCGTAAGAAAATATATGAGATGAACTGACTGTAAACAAGCTATAGGTACGTTTTTCTACACATTCGTCAGACGCTAACGATTTGGTACGTCGGCGAATTTTGCTTCCATCGATCTTCGCCGTGGGAACTCCTGGAGGAATTTAACAGGAAGGGGATATACATCCAGGGCAGATGATCTAACAATACTTGTACTGGGGAAATACCCTAATGTTATAACGGAGCTGATGCAACAAGCTCTGGAAATGGTAAATGGTAGAGATATACTGTAGGAGGGAATGCCTAAGGGTGAACCGAGCAAAAACTGCGCTCATTTCCTTCACTACAAATAGGAAGCTGGAGAGACTAAAACTGCCAAAACTCTTCAACGTGCAGCTGTGTCTTAGCCAGGAGGTTAAGTGGGGCATTAAAATCAATATAAATGACGACCAAACGTGGGTCATTTTCTAAAATTATTGACCAAATTAAAATCAATATAATTGGCGCCCAACGTGGGGCCTTAAAATCAATATAATTGACGACCAAACGTGGGACATTTTCTGAAAATATCGACCAAATTTAAATCAATAGAATTGGCGCCTAACGTGGGACATTAAAATAAATATAATTGACGACCAAACGTGGGGAATTTTCTAAAAATATTGACCAAATTAAAATCGATATAATTGGCGCCCAACGTGGGGCCTTAAAATCAATATAATTGACGACAAAACGTGGGTCATTTTCTGAAAATATTGACCAAATTTAAATCAATAGAATTGGCGCCCAACGTGGGACATTAAAATCAATTGACGACCAAACGTCGGGAATTTTCTAAAAATATTGACCAAATTAAAATCAATATAATTGGCGCCCAACGTGGGGCCTCAAAATCAATATAATTGACTACCAAACGTGGGACATTTTCTGAAAATATTGACCAAATTTAAATCAATAGAATTGGCGCCCAACGTGGGACATTAAAATCAATATAATTGACGACCAAACGTGGGGAATTTTCTAAAAATATTGGCCAAATTAAAATCAATATAATTGGCGCCCAACGTGGGGCATTAAAATCAATATAATTGACGACCAAACGTGGGGAATTTTCTAAAAATATTGGCCAAATTAAAATCAATATAATTGGCGCCCAGCGTGGGACATTCAAATCAATATAATTGACGACCAAACGTGGAGAATTTTCTAAAAATATTGGCCAAATTAAAATCAATATAATTGGCGCCCAACGTGGGGCATTAAAATCAATATAATATATAGAAAATGATCATAACCAGTTAAAAAAAAATTAAATAAATAATTATTAATTAAAAATAGCCTGGTCAAAACATCACCTGGATTTGTATTGATTTATATATTTTATTATAAAAGAAATTATTTAATTGTGGAAAAGAATGAGGGGTTAAGGTGGATCTTAGACTATAAATAGCGAATTCAAACAAAAGTACTTTATTTGGAAAACAGCGTTTGTGAATTTAGTAAAACTTGTCAAAAAACAGTTTTTCCAAGTTTTAAAATAATAGTTTACATTTTTCAAGTAAGCTACAGGATATTTAGATGTTAAAAAACTCACCTAAACCGTTAAAAATTTGAACCAGTATTTCTTCCTCAAAATCCGAAAATTCACATACTAGAGCAAACAAATTTTCCTCGTTATCAACATCAACACAATATTCACCAGCAGCGTAATTAATATCCCAATTTTTAATGAAAAGAGAACCGTCTTCTTGTAAAAAAATACCATCAACCGACTCGGCTTTTATTAAATAATAACGGTCCGCACAAGTACTACCGTTTAACAAGAAGAAATCTTTCAATTTTACTTGGAAATTTGGTTCGGAGGAATTATAAAAAGTCACATTCAACGGTACAATATCTTTGCCGTAACATATTTTTTTGGGATCCGATTGCATTTCAGCACAACACTTTCTAACGCACTTTCTGACGTTACAAATACACCCGAAACTTTTTCCATCTTCCAAAAAATAATCTGTACTTTCGTAAACTATGTCGTCTTTACGAATCGCACCACTTTCAAGTTGATCGCCTTCCGAAATATCCACCGTTAATGTTTTGGAGCAAAGTGGACTCCAAGATGAACACAAAGAAAACGTTAATAACAGTGGGAGTAAAATTAGTGCGGCCATTACGATGGATTTGCATTTGGAGATGAAAAATATTAAGATATATATATCCAGTGGAACGGAACTGAAAAACCTCAAAGTTGAAAAAAATTGTGTAGGATTGGTAGCTTTTTATCAAGAATATAAAACAAACAACAGATAATATACGAAGAATTGTTTGTTTGAACTTTTGAAGCATTTGTAATATCCTGTATAACATTATTTTATTATTTGATGGTCTTCCTGCGTTTAAAAATAGTTTTAATATTAGAAAGAAGCATCTGGATCAATAATTGACTGATTCACCATTTATTGCAACGTTCTAACTGTTCTATTAGCCGAGTTTTTTGTAGTACTTTTTTGTTTCAGAAAGTGGATTTTCGAATATTTCAATTTCAATAATTGAAAAATTGTCAAAAATGGTCAATAATTGTCAAAGACGGTCAGTAATTATCAAAATTCGTCAAAAACTGTCAAAAATGGTCAATAATAATTGTTAAAATTTTTGAAAAATTTTCAAAAATTGTCAAGAATTTGAAAAAATCGTCAAAAATTGTCAAAAACTGTCGTAATTTTGAAAAAATGGTTAATAATTGCCAAATATTTTCGAAAATTGTCAAAAATTTGGAAAAATGGTCAAAAATTGCCAAAAATTTTGAAAAATGGTCAAATTTTTCGAAAAATTGTCAAAAATTGTCAAAATTTTGGAAAAATGGTCAATAATTATAAAAAACTGTCAAAAATGATCAATACTTATTAAAAATTGTCAAAAATGGTCAATAATTATCAGAACCTGTCAAAAATGCTCAATAATTGTTAAAATTTGGAAAAATGGTCAAAATTTTTGAAAAATTGTCAAAAATGATCAATAATTGTCAAAACTGTCAAAATTGGTCAATAATTGTCAAAAATGGTCAATAATTATTAAAATTTGAAAAAATTGTCAAAATTTTGAAAAAATGGCCAATAATTGCGAAATATGTTAAAATTTTTGAAAAATTGTCAAAATTGATCAATAATTGTCAAAACTGTCAAAATTGGTCAATAATTGTCGAAAATGGTGAATAATTATTAAAATTTGAAAAAATTGTCATAATTTTGAAAAAATGGTCAATAATAATAAAAAACTGTCAAAAATTGTCAAAAAATGTCATAATTTTGAAAAAATGGTTAATAATTGCCAAATATTTTCGAAAATTGTCAAAAATTTGGAAAAATGGTCAATAATTGTCAAAAATGTCCAAAAATGGTCAATACTTATTAAAAATTGTCAAAAATGGTCAATAATTATCAGAACCTGTCAAAAATGCTCAATAATTGTTAAAATTTGGAAAAATGGTCAAAATTTTTGAAAAATTGTCAAAAATGATCAATAATTGTCAAAACTGTCAAAATTGGTCAATAATTGTCAAAACTGTCAAAATTGGTCAATAATTGTCAACAATGGTCAATAACTATTAAAATTTGGAAAAATTGTCAAAATTTTGAAAAAATGGCCAATAATTGCCAAATATGTTAAAATTTTTGAAAAATTGCCAAAAATGTTCAATAATTGTCAAAGACGGTCAATAATTGTCAAAAATTTAGAAAAATGGTCAATAATTGTCAAAGATTATCAAAATTTTTGAAAAATGGTCAAATTTTTCGAAAAATTGTCAAAATTTTGAAAAAATGGTCAATAATAATAAAAAACTGTCAAAAATGGTCAATACTTATTAAAAATTGTCAAAAATGGTCAATAATTATCAGAACCTGTCAAAAATGCTCAATAATTGTTAAAATTTGGAAAAATGGTCAAAATTTTTGAAAAATTGTCAAAAATGATCAATAATTGTCAAAACTGTCAAAATTGGTCAATAATTGTCAAAAATGGTCAATAATTATTAAAATTTGAAAAAATTGTCAAAATTTTGAAAAAATGGCCAATAATTGCCAAATATGTTAAAATTTTTGAAAAATTGTCAAAAATGTACAATAATTGTCAAAGACGGTCAATAATTGTCGAAAATTTAGAAAAATGGTCAATAATTGTCAAAAATTATCAAAATTTTTGAAAAATGGTCAAATTTTTCGAAAAATTGTCAAAATTTTGAAAAAATGGTCAATAATAATAAAAAACTGTCAAAAATGGTCAATAATTATTAAAAATTGTCAAAATTTTTGAAAAATTGTCAAAAATGGTCAATAATTATCAGAACCTGTCAAAAATGCTCAATGATTGTTAAAATTTGGAAAAATGGTAAAATTTTTGAAAAATTGTCAAAATTGATCAATAATTGTCAAAACTGTCAAAATTGGTCAATAATTGTCGAAAATGGTGAATAATTATTAAAATTTGAAAAAATTGTCATAATTTTGAAAAAATGGTCAATAATAATAAAAAAACTGTCAAAAATTGTCAAAAACTGTCATAATTTTGAAAAAATGGTTAATAATTGCCAAATATTTTCGAAAATTGTCAAAAATTTGGAAAAATGGTCAATAATTGTCAAAAATGTCCAAAAATTTTGAAAAATGGTCAAATTTTTCGAAAAATTGCCAAAAATTGTCAAAATTTTGGGAAAATGGTCAATAATTATAAAAAACTGTCAAAAATGGTCAATACTTATTAAAAATTGTCAAAAATGGTCAATAATTATCAGAACCTGTCAAAAATGCTCAATAATTGTTAAAATTTGGAAAAATGGTCAAAATTTTTGAAAAATTGTCAAAAATGATCAATAATTGTCAAAACTGTCAAAATTGGTCAATAATTGTCAAAAATGGTCAATAACTATTAAAATTTGGAAAAATTGTCAAAATTTTGAAAAAATGGCCAATAATTGCCAAATATGTTAAAATTTTTGAAAAATTGCCAAAAATGTTCAATAATTGTCAAAGACGGTCAATAATTGTCAAAAATTTAGAAAAATGGTCAATAATTGTCAAAGATTATCAAAATTTTTGAAAAATGGTCAAATTTTTCGAGAAATTGTCAAAATTTTGAAAAAATGGTCAATAATAATAAAAAACTGTCAAAAATGGTCAATAATTATTGAAAATTGTCAAATTTTTTGAAAAATTGTCAAAAATGGTCAATAATTTTCAGAACCTGTCAAAAATGCTCAATGATTGATAAAATTTGGAAAAATGGTCGAAATTTTTGAAAAATTGTCAAAATTGATCAATAATTGTCAAAACTGTCAAAATTGGTCAATAATTGTCGAAAATGGTGAATAATTATTAAAATTCGAAAAAATTGTCAAAAATTGTCATAATTTTGAAAAAATGGTTAATAATAATAAAAAACAGTCAAAAATGGTCAATAATAATTGTTAAAATTTTTGAAAAATTTTAAAAAATTGTCAAGAATTTGAAAAAATCGTCAAAATCTGTCATAATTTTGAAAAAATGGTTAATAATTGCCAAATATTTTCGAAAAATGTCAAAAATTTGGAAAAATGGTCAATAATTGTCAAAAATGTCCAAAAATTTTGAAAAATGGTCAAATTTTTCGAAAAATTGCCAAAAATTGTCAAAATTTTGGAAAAATCGTCAATAATTATAAAAAACTGTCAAAAATGGTCAATACTTATTAAAAATTGTCAATAATTATCAGAACCTGTCAAAAATGCTCAATAATTGTCAAAAATGGTCAATAATTGTTAAAATTTGGAAAAATGGTCAAAATTGGAGAAAACACTACATGTCATTTTCATGTCAATCTTGGAACATTTTCCTACACATATGGGTTGCTTATACAATCTATATGACACTCCCAAGTAGTTTATTTTTTTCATCATATAACACTCACAGACAAAAATATCGCATATTTTATTTCTTCATTTATAAAAAATTGCTATCCATTATCACCTTTTTTGCTAAATTCCTTACACAGCAGTGTTTTACTTATGGTCAAATAAATTACATAGATTCGTAAAAAAAAACTAATAATATGGCCTGATTTTGGTAATAACATTTAATTAGAAAGATTAATAATAACGACGATATAACAATGCTTCAAAACAACATAATTACAAATAAGTACTTCGTATTTCCTTCTCTAGCTCTAACGTTAGCCTGCATGCTCTGTAGAAGATTTTTATTTGTTTTCTGTGGAATTCGACATTCTTCCCGTCTTATTTCAGCAATTGAATCAGTAGCTGCAATTTTTCGTATACAGATTGCGAAAAATCTTAGCTCGTCATACGATTTACACAAGTACGACAAGGATAATACGAACAACACTACTTGAAAGAGAGAGAAGAATTGTTCGCACACGCCCATCACAGATGGGCGTGTGCGAACAATTCTTCTCTCTCTTTCAAGTAGTGTTGTTCGTATTATCCTTGTCACACGCTCGTCACAGATGGGCGTGTGCGAATAATTCTTCTCTCTCTTTCAAGTAGTGTTGTTCATTTTATCCTTGTCGTACTTGTGTAAATCGTATGTCGAGCTAAGATTTTTCGCAATCTGAATGTTCAATTGGATTAGCATCGGTACTCATTTGTGGTCACTCAATTACGACATCCTCAAGGTACTGGACCAACCACTGCATAGTCGCGGGCATGAGCAATAAAAAACACGAAATTTGACGAAGAAAAAATGCAATATTTTTGTCTGTGGGTTGTAAAAGACTGTTCGCAGCTTTTCTAATATTTTCCCTGTTTCTCTAACCTGTAACCTGGTCTATCTATAACAATATTTGTTACTCACCGTTTCCCTTAAGTAGATACTCTTTTTCTTCCGGAGCGGGTGTATCCGGTTCGCATAAGAAAACGGAAGTACCACCGTTAAAATCATCGAAACAATAATTTTCAACATCGTAAAAATGTTGATAGTCACCTTCGGTGTAAAAAAGCGTACCGTTACTTTGGAGGTAAACATTCCCATAACCTCTGATAATAAGAAAACCGGACGGGCATTTTTTTCCGTACACCAAATAAAAGTCATTTAAACGCGAACGGGTGCTTTTTTCGGTTAAATCATAAAAAGAAATATCGAATGTATTGTTAGCGGTCACTTGGCACTTGTTATCGATAACGATTTCGTTGTTTTTGCAGCACTTTCTAACGCAATTTTTTAGGTTACACACACAACCGAACGTTTCGTTTTTTACTTGAAAGTAATTTTCTTGGTCGTAGCTTATTCCATCTTTGGTAATGGTGCGATTTTTCCGAATTCCGTCTGTGATTTTTACCGTTAAATAATCCGGACACGGCTGGTAGGCGACGAGGTCGTCCAAAAAAACCAAACAAATAAAAAATAATATCGACTTCATTTCGACGCGTCGGCGTTGCTTTAACAAGATACTAGAAGTAATTGACTAAAGAAACTTGTTAATCACGAATTGTTTCCTGCCCGTCTGATTATTTAGTTTTCTGTTGGGATTTAATTGCGGTTTGGAATCTATTGATGTGTTCGGTTTTTAAAAAGGATTAATCATTTTTTACCTTTTAACTTTGAATTCGGAAATTTTTTTATTGGCCGCGTATTATCTCGAAGCAAAGCAGACTAGTTTGAACGGCGGCAAATATACGAAACGAAAAAAAAATTTATTATTAGATATATTATAAGCAGGGAATCATTTCAACATTTTTTTTTATTAGAGTTAAAGTGTTACAAATTTGTTGTTATTGATTTATTTATATTCAAGGCAAAAAATGACAAAAAACTGGACTTTGATTTTTCAATAAAAAACGTTTAACGAGACTTTCCTCAAACATGGTTCAACTCCAATGTTTGTCAGAGGGTTGTAAGACTATAAGAAGCCACTACCTCCATGGGACACCCTGTATATTTTGACGTGAATGAGAATTAAAAAAGGATGTAACATGTCTATCGACCTGTTTCGATTTTACAGAATAAATCCTTTTAATTAGCGCTCGTCGTCACTAGCCACATTCAATTATAGTTCTGTGATCCCAAACTCTTCAACCCTGGCCGTTAGACAATTGACGTCTGCCAACGGACGCTTCCATTTTTTGCACAACGCCACGTGAAACACCCCTTTCTGTTATCGACCGCCTGAGGGGACAGATCATCTTTCGCTACCTGACATACCTTAGGTTCCTATCTTATGAATTTTGCTGTGGTAAGTTCAAAATCATAATTTATAATTAATAAGCTTCTTCTAAAGTACTGTCTGATATAATTTTCGTATGCATTCTTTATTTTTTTTACAGAGATAGACGAAATTAAATTCAACACGTGGTCATAAACTGTTCTTTTATACTAATATGGTAGTTTTAAACCAAATATTCTTTTATAATTCACTGTTTTACTTTTATACAAACATTTTCAAGCTTTTTCAGTTGCGAAATAACTCTTTTAATTATAAAATAACATTTTTGTAAATTACTGTTAACCTATAAAATATTCTTTCGTAACGCCAGTGCCGGTTTCATATATTTCCTAAGCACGATATTTTTTCATATAACTAAATAAATAACTTTTTGCTATGATTAGTTTCTTTCGGATCATTAGTATGTTTTTAATTTAGCCGATAATTGCTATTTTTTCTGTTTTAACTGGGGACATATAATGTTGGAAAGCTTTCAGTAAATTAAATCAATTTTTTTGACTTTCAAACAACTGCCTTCCTTTTCTTTAACCTGAAAAGCTGACCAACATAATGTGCCATTACATTCAAGTTCCTACATATCCCTGATCCACCTGTACTTCTAGGTAAGCACAGCCCCTAGGCTAGGATACAACCCGAGGATATAACCCTAGGCTAGGATATAACCGAAGAATTTAACCGGAGAATATAACCCCGAGAATATAACCCCAAGAATATAGCCAAGGATACAGACCTAGCTCAAAATACCGCCCTAGAACAGAACTCATCAGTTCAGATCAAGACCTGACTTCTTCTCCAGGAAACCACTTCATCTAAGCTATAAAAGTACAAATTCCTCTATTAAATTCCGTTGTTCATTTCCTGTGGCAGAATAAATTAAAAATTTGTTTTTAATTCTTTTTTTTTATTAAAATCCTCAACTATAAAAGTTGAGGGAGATCCGCCCGGGGTCACTTTAATTATTAAATTTCATTTAAATTTTACAAGGCGTTTCTACCTTTTCCGCCTTAGTTTTTAGTACTTTTTATCGTTAAAAAGGTAGTGGCGCCCTCAATTTTTACAACCCTTCTGTTATCCTTGTGTGACATAAACTTGGGGTTGAATCACCCTTGAGAGGAGTCTCTAGCCGGAACCCTTCGAGCTGGTGCCCTGTGGGGTACAGGCATTTACCGTTACAAGGAAACGAAAAACGTCAAAATATATAGGGTGTCCCATTTAAAACAACATAAGTTTGCATTATATTTCCTTAGTGAGCCCCCTAACAAAAAAATTCGGTGCGCCACTGAACTCTTCAATATTATATCTATCAAAAGTTTTTATAACGCTTTTTTATATTTTTCTTAATTAAGAAGTTATAGTACCTTGTAGTTTTCGACAGTTTTCAATAATCGCCCTGTATCTTCCAACTGCAGGGAGTTACTAAAGATTTAATTAGGCTATCGTTACTTTAACAAAAAAAAGAAGTCATAACATCTTAACTGCTTTTCTTCTATCTCTTCTAGTTTACGCAAAACACACCAATTTGGGACACCCTGTACAATGTGATACAGAGCTGTAAAAGAGAGGGAAAGAGGGGCAATCGGCGTGAGCGGAGGGCTAATTAATTGTGGAATGAGGAAATAGAGGAGCTGTGGAGGGAGTGTAAGAAAAAACGAAGACGGATGCTGAGAGGAAGAGGAAGGATAGAGGGAAAAGGGGGATACAAAGAGAAGAAAAAGGAACTGGAGCGTATGGTGGAGAGGAAAAAAATAGGGAAGAGTTACTGGGGGAATTGGAAAACAATCCATGGGGAAAGGCGTATGAGATAGCGATGAAGAGGATGGATGGAAATAGAAACGAGGTGCTAGAGAAAGATTGGGAGAAGGAGATTATAGGCAAATTGTTCACAGGGGGAGAAGGAGGAGTGGGGGGGGGGCAGGATTCGATAAGTTCAGTATACTAGGGGGGTATGGAAAATGAGGGGAATAAACATTAAAATAAGGAAATCCTGAGAGGTGATATGATGAAGAGGTTGTTGGATGACAATGGGGAGTACGTTTGATAACCATTCTACAGGGTGCTGAGGGAGGAAGAGTTTCCGGAAGGGTAGAAGGTGGCCAACAGAGTATGCTGTTCGGTGCGGGGTTGTGGGGTGAATGCCAGGGTTAGGCCACTCCTGCGGGTGCAGAGAGGGATACTACTGAGGGTGGTGCAAGGGTACAGGACAGTGGGTGGACTGGCAGCAGCGGTGCTGGCAAGGTACTATCCATTGGATGTGATGGCTAGAGCCATGAACGAACGCTGGAGGGGTGCGACCAGAGAGGAAGTACAGGATTGGATGGAGGAGGAAATGGAGAGAAGGTGTGAGGAGTAAGAGGGCACGTTAAAGGAAGCGATTGGGAATAGGAGAGATTAGATGGGCCGGAAATTCGGGTAGGTGAACTACTTCTTGAGACAGGTGTTCACTGGACATGGGTCGACAGTAGGGTACCTCCACAAGATTGGGAAAAGAGAGACAGGAATGTGCGAGAGGTGTGAAGTGGAGGATGATGTGTTTAGATGCTGGAAGAACGAGAAAGTGCTGAAGAAGTAGGAGTGGAAACTAGGGGAGACGGTGTATTAGGAGAGGAGGGGACAATCTGTATATGTATCTGTAGAGTGGGGAGGGTAAGTTTAGGTGACACCACATGGGGTGAAAGACCCCCATCCTACGTGCGTCCCACTGTCCTCCGACATTGCTCATAAGCCACATATGCTCTTTTTGCTCTGCTCTGTAGGTCCAGCTTCTTGTCGAGGGTAATTCCAAGGTATTTCACCTTTTCAGAGAAGTTTAATTTGCTATTGAAGATTTCGGGGAGTTTTAAGCCCGATAATCCTCTTTTCCTGGTGAAAAGGACCATCTGTCTTCTTGGGATTGATCGATAGTGAGTGTTCCTTACACCATGTTTCTATTAACTCGAGCCCATCCTGCGCTCTATCGCACAGAGTGTTCACAAATTTTCCGGTCTGCAAGTTATCTTGAAAATGTCATCTGCGTATGCGATTGTGTAGAATCCATTATTGTTGAGGGTGATTAATCAGGGTATCCAGGACTATGTTCCAAAGAAGGGGTGATAAGACCCCTCCCTGCGGACATCCCCTCATGACCAGTCCTCTCACTATGATGTCTTCTACATTGATACATATTGCTCTACTAGAGAGCATTTTGAGTATCCATTCTCCCACTACCGGGGATACATTCCTGGGTATTTGTTGGGAAGGTTGTTTTATCAAACGCTCTATGAATATACCCAGGGTGAATTCTTTATTATCCAATGATCTTTCGATTCTGCCAACCACTTGGTAAAGGGCCGAATCAGTGGACCTTCCCGGAGTATATGCATGCTGATTTGGATGAAGTGGGTTGTGAACTAGCACTTCATCTCTTATATACCTCTCTCATAGCATCTCCATTGTTTTTAAAAAGAACTAATAGGTCGGAATGATTTTGGTAAGGTAGTCCATCCTTCCTGGTTTGGGTATAAATACCACTCGTACTTCTCTCCACTTTCTGGGAATATACCTCAGAGCTAAAGAGGCTCTGAATATTCCAACCAGGTGCGGCATAAGGATATCCATTCCCCACTGAAGTAGGGCTGGTCTTATACCGTAAGGTCCTGGTGAATTGAAAAGGGAGAAGCCCGAAATAGCCCACCTTATCTTAACCTCATCAATTACTGCACTAGCAAACTGCCAGTCGTATCGTGAGGGTGTTGTTGGTACTTCCGCCCAGTTCGTCGTTCCAGGAAAGACAGATCCTAGGAATTGAGCTTCCATAAGAATCTCAGCGCTCTCTTGGAGGTTGGCGGCTTTGTCGCCATTTTCCCTCGTCAGGATGCCGATTCTCTTATGGTTGTCGTTTGAGAGTGCCCCTTCTGTAGCCTAGAAACTTGTGGGAAGTTTTCGACTGCCTCACAGTAGGCTCTCCAGGCTGCTCTCCAGGTTTTGCCTTGTTAAAGGTCGTTCCTAAGGTGTTCCAGTTCAGGGCACCACCAAGTATTGGTTTTGCCATCTGTCTGGACCATCCTCATCGGACAGGATTCCTTATAGGCAATGTCTATTTTGTTTTGAATAGATAGTGTGTACCTTTCCAGTTCCTCATTATTGCCAGGAGTCAGGACCTCTGTTTCTTGCAGAGCACCTTTTAAGAGGCGATTGTAGAGAGCTACATCCGTCCTCTTCGGGTTACGGGATTTTACAGTGGTCCTGAGATCCTGGCTTACCGTATAGGTCCATCGGACAATTAATTTTTTATAAGGGATCAATTTGTTCGTAAAAATTTTCGTATCATGGGCGTACGATGAAATTTATTTAAAGGATTCATTAATTTATAAAAAATTTCATCCATTAAAGATATACGATAATTTTTTTTGGAAAAAAAGTTCTTCATCATGTGAGTACGACAAAATTATTTTAAAGGATCACACTATTTATAAAAAATTCCATATCATGGACGTACGTTAAAATTTTTAAAAGGAGGGGTAAATTTACTTGCAAACATTGTCATCTACATCTATGAGGGCACGATTTATTTGTGCAACTTTCTATATCATGAGCGTACTCTGAAATTTTTATAAGGGATTCATTTATTTGTAAAAATTTCCTTCTATCATATACGAACGAGGAAATTATTAATGGGATCAATTTATTGCTAAAATTATCTAAATCACGGACGTACAGAGGTTAATTTCTCGCATTTTCCATTAACCATAAGCGTGCGGTGTCTTTTTGGAAGGAGTCAATTCAATTGCAAAAATTGTCGTCTACCATGGGCATAAAATTTAATTTTTATGAGGAATAATTTTTTCATAAATTTCTATATCGTGGGTGTACGACAAAATTTTTATACAGGGTTAATTTATTAGTAAAAATTTCCTTCTATCATAGACGTACGACAAAATTTTTATAAGGGGTACAATTATTTGTCAAAATTTCCTTCTATCATAGCAATAATTGGTTGTACGATAAAATATTTGAAGCGGGTTAATTTGTAGCATTTTCCATTAACCATAGGCGAACGATGCAATTTTTGGAAGGAATAAATTTAATTGCAAAAATTGTCATCTACCATGGGCGTACAATTTAATTTTTATAAGGGATCAATTTATTTGTAAAAATTTCCTCTTATTATAGGCGTACGATAACATTTTTCCAACGGATCAATTTATTTGTAATAATTTGTATATCATGGGCGCGTGATAACATTTTTAAAAGGGGTTTAGTTATATATTTATTTGTGAATTTTTTGTCTTTAAACGAACGAAAAATTATATCAGTATTCAGCGGGAATTGAACCCGAACCTTCCTCGTTCAATTCCTAATATCATTTTTGCCGATCGCTCAGTATGTTGAAGTATAAAGTATAGGATGGAAAGTGTATAGAATAATAATAAGTTAATCGTTAATGCTGATAATCCTGGTCAGGATAATGGAACAATCTTATTAAACGAATATATATATTCATCCGGTACAAAGTTTCAGTTTAATCTCAAGTTAATAAAAATATATAAATTCCGTCAATTTCACAATAAAATCAATTTAATACCAAGTAGTTAATATTACATTCGTCGACATAAAATTATTAATAAACCGACAATAAATTTTGATATACTGTGTGGGTAGATATTATTAATTCTCTACTACAATATTTAAATTTCTATTTTTAAATTCCTGTTTTCAAAACTATCAGAACATTCCGAGACCTTGACAATGTCTGAAGTTGTTCAACAACTATACGCATCAAAATAGAAAACTAAACATGTTGTTTTAGTATATACAGGGTACGGCAAAACTACTGTTACAATTATTATTTCATGAAACACTTACGTATATGTTAGGACGTTAGAGAGTTAGAACAACCTGTAACCGCTAACGAAGGATTCTTTCCTTATTATTACAATGTAACCAAACGCCCTGCAGGCCTGATTTGGTCCCTTTATCATGGAAATTTATTTTTTTTGCTATCATTGCCAAAATACATCCTTGTATAGTACGAGCGAAATATATAGTGATGTAAAGCGATACCAACAACATCTTCCGTCTATGATTAAAACGTGATGTAAAATGAGTACCAATTTAGCCGAGCGTACAATGAACATGTCCCATGTCCCACTTCAAAACGCCAGGAAATCTATTTAAAACGATTTTCACACATGATATTGTCTGCACACTGAGCCAACATCATTATTCATTGATTGAAATATATTTGAAAGGATTTCATCTCTTAGTGGTCTTCTTCGTTAAGTAAAATGAAAAGAAGTCAATAAATGTGAGCAGAAACTTGATCAGAAGGATATTCTTGAAGGGCCAGAAACCAGTGTGGACACAGGGAAAGGAGAGCTTATAAAAAAACCTGAAAAATATTAATCATACATTTCTTGAGCACCATACGATGTTGGTTTTAAAATTTTACTTGCGTCAATAAAAATTGTATAATGTGGATTTCCGATTCGTCACAAAAATTTACCGGATTCAATGAGATTCGCACTTTTTTATCGTAGAATTTCCTGATTTGCCACAAATTTCCTGGTTTGATAATTTTTTTATACGATGTACAACTTTACAACGTCCTCCCATTTATTTATTTTTTTCTATCCAAATATGCACAGCGGTAAAATGAGGGATAAGATCTGAGTGAAACTTTTTCCGTTAAATTTATTGAACACGTTAACTGCCGGTCCTAAATTTTTTCCTGAACCGTTTGTAGATTTTTGATAAAAGACTGTTTTCGTTTGGGGTTCAAGTTTTCTAGAAAATATTTTTCATCGGTCCACCCGGTAAATAATAAAAATTGTTAAACCATGAGTTTTTTTTTGGTCGAAAATTTTTTATTTGCCACCCGGTCATAAAAAATGGTTTAACCTGATATTTTTTTGGACGCCAATTTTTTTTGGTCCACCTAGTACCTATATAGAAAAAACTAGGAAATAATGATTTTTTGGTCGCAAATTGTTTATTGGTTCACCCGGTAAATAAAAAAACAGCATTTTTTCTTTGTAAATTTTGTATTGATCCATCCGGTAGATAGAAAAACTATCATAATATTTTTTTGGCTCACAAATTTTTTATTGGTTCACCCAGTACATAAAAAGACTGGTATACCATGAAATATTTTGGACGCCAATTTTTTATTGATTCACCCGGTACCTATATAAAAAAAAACTAGGAAATCATGATTTGTTTGGTGTCAAATTTTTTTTTGTCCACCCGGTACATAAAAAAAACTGGTATACCATGACATTTTTTTACGCCACTTTTTTATTGATCCACCCGGTACCTATAAAAACGAAAATTGAGACTTTAAATATTTGACTTACACCTGAATACTGCCCTGGCGATTGTTTACGAGATTTGGTATAAATGGGAAAAAAGTATAAAGTATTGTTTGTAAAAGAAAACCTATAAAGATTCGAGGGATATTTAAAAATAGGCCTCTGATTCATTTAGTGAAGCTTATCAAAAGGATTTCCTTCACCATAGAGAGATAAAAGGTAGTTCCGAGATTTCGACTTGTGAATTTAAATGTATACTATCTATCTATACTAATTTTATAATTAAAATGATACCCAAACCAAAATAAAAAACTCACCTTCCAATATTTATATTTTTCTCAAAAAAACATGGTTAAAACGATCCTCTAAAGAAAACACACAATTTTTTACATGGTCCTTCGAGCCGGATATATTTTTCTCCAAATATACAATTTTCAGTTTTATAATTCGATATTTGCATATAATCGAAATAATTATAAATAATATTTCAAAGTTTTCATTGGTTTTTCATTAAATAGTGGAATTAATTATAAACAGTTAGTTTTATTTAAAAAAAGTTATGAGTAGATTTCACATAGTAAGGGTGCAAACAGTAAATACAATTTTCCGTTCTATATTTAATTCGAGCTCTCAAGTTTCAAGTACTTTTTAAATAGTTTAATAGAATTCTACTGATATTTTTTTAATAAACAATTTGTAGAAAAAAATCATTGGCTTTATGAAACCACGATGCAAGTGTTTAGTTCGGCTTGTGAAAATGACTGGAGGCCTAAATAAAATTAAATACATTGAATGGACCTGATAAAAAATAATATTAATATTCATACTTTTCGGCATTCAAACCTCTATACCGCTCGGCTACGAAGACATATTTTTGTGTTGTATATAGACAGTATGATGCATGTCAAAAAGCGACATGCGTTAGGTCAGGTGGACGAAAAATTTTGAAAGTTTCACTTTAATAAAGCAAAAATTATTCCTACAAAATTTGTTACTTCAAATTAGATAAGATTATATAAAAAAATTCTTATAACATAATACCCAAACCAAAATAAAAAAATTACCTTCAAATATTTATATTTTTCTCAAGAAAAATATGGTTAAGGCAAACTACCTAAGGAAAACGCACAATTTTATACATGGTCCTTAGAGCCGGATATATTTGTCGCCAAATATACAATATTCAGATTTATAATTTGGACATTAATTTGAGCCCTTAACGAAAATAAAAACTCCCCTCCAAATATTAATATTTTTATCACAAAAATATGGTTAATATAAAGCTAACTAAAGAAAACGCACAATTTTATACATGGCCCTTCGAGCCGGATATATTTGTCGCCAAATATACAATTTTCAGATTTATAATTTGGACATTAAGTTGAGACCTTAACAAAAATAAAAACTCCCCGCCAAATATTAATATTTTTATCACAAAAATATGGTTAATATAAAGCTAACTAAAGAAAGCGCACAATTTTATACATGGTCCTTCGAGCCGGATATATTTGTCGCCAAATATACAATTTTCAGATTTATAATTTGGACATTAAGTTGAGACCTTAACCAAAATAAAAACTTCCCTCCAAATATTAATATTTTTGACCAAAAAAAAAATGGTTAAAACAAACTAACTAAAGAAAACGCACAATTTTATACATGGTCCTTCGAGCCGGATATATTTGTCGCCAAATATACAATTTTCAGATTTATAATTTGGACATTAAGTTGAGACCTTAACAAAAATAAAAACTCCCCGCCAAATATTAATATTTTTATCACAAAAATATGGTTAATATAAAGCTAACTAAAGAAAGCGCACAATTTTATACATGGTCCTTCGAGCCGGATATATTTGTCGCCAAATATACAATTTTCAGATTTATAATTTGGACATTAAGTTGGGACCTTAACCAAAATAAAAACTTCTCTCCAAATATTAATATTTTTACCAAAAAAAAAATGGTTAAAACAAACTAACTAAAGAAAACGCACAATTTTATACATGGTCCTTCGAGCCGGATATATTTGTCGTCAAATATACAATTTTCAGATTTATAATTTGGACATTAATTTGAGTCCTCAACCAAAATAAAAACTCCCCTCCAAATATTAATATTTTTGTCACAAAAATATGGTTAAAATGAACTAACTAAAGAAAACGCACAATTTTATACATGGTCCTTCGAGCCGAATATATTTTTCGCCAAATATACAATATTCATTTTTATAATTTGGACATTAATTTGAGTCCTTAACAAAAATAAAAACTCCCCTCCAAATATTAATATTTTTGACCAAAAAAAAATGGTTAAAACAAACTAACTAAAGAAAACGCACAATTTTATACATGGTCCTTCGAGCCGAATATATTTTTCGCCAAATATACAATATTCATTTTTATAATTTGGACATTAATTTGAGTCCTTAACAAAAATAAAAACTCCCCTCCAAATATTAATATTTTTGTCACAAAAATATGGTTAAAATGAACTAACTAAAGAAAACGCACAATTTTATACATGGTCCTTCGAGCCGGATATATTTTTCGCCAAATATACAATTTTCAGATTTATAATTTGAGTCCTTAACCAAAATAAAAACTCCCCTCCAAATATTAATATTTTTGACCAAAAAAATGGTTAAAACAAACTAACTAAACAAAACGCACAATTTTATACATGGTCCATCGAGCCGGATATATTTTTTGCCAAAAATACAATTTTCTGTTCTATATTTCAAATTTCAAGTACTTCAAAACATTTAATAGCAAAATAATAAAAATTCTCACTCACCCATCGAATTGGACACAGCAGAATCCGTGCTCTCCAAATCCCCTTTGTTATAACACACCAACACAGATAACTCTTCCCCCCTGGGAGTCACGAATATATCCAAACAGTAATGATGATAGGACACTCTCGGCATGTCGTTGTCCAAAGGTTTTAACAAAGTACCATTTTCGTGAATAAAGTGCTTATCCTCGTCTATGTCATTAGATAATTTCAAATTGTCGTCAGTTGGACATTCCTTGTCGTGTAGAACGTTAAACCTTACAGTGTGATTGGTTTTATCCGTTACAGCTTTAAATTCGAACTTTTGTGTGGGCGAATAGGTGCATTTCTTTTTGTCAAAAATATAATTCTCGGGGCAACATTTTTTAATGCATGGCATGCGTTTCGTACAAACTATTGGGTTATCTCCAGTATTGTGGTTCAGTATAACATCGCCAAAAGTTGTCGCTGAAACATACAACCTGTATAAAATTTATTTTTTCTAAATTTTACCATTTATGGTTACAGTTCCCGTCTTAATATACCTACCGGGTGTCCACAAACTATCCGGTCAAACACAACTTATAAATACTAGATCCAGAAGTTTCTAACTAACATAAATTTTTTCCGAGATGGACTACCCCCATTTTCCTAAATTCTCGAATAAATTCCGATGGAGCTTGCGACGCAGCTTGCAAGCACAAATAGGAGTCTTTTACGCTGATATCTCTTTCAGTTATGGAGGAAAAAAAGTTGGTGTTTTTAAATTTTGAAAATTCAAAATGGCGGCTGCGTAATCTGACTTTATTTACGGTGCGGATATTAAGACTTGTTGAAAAGTTATTCCAACTTCCGTTTCGAACTATAAAAGGATAGGCCTTCAAAAACCACACATTTTGAAAAATGTTTTTTTTTTAATACGAGCATTAGAAGCCGAAAGAACGAAAGTCAAAGTTCGCTAGGTACTGATGGAAAAACTATAAGGAATTTTTCAAATTTTTGTTGTACCATTGCATGTGTACAAAAGGGGCAACGAAACTATAGCGCGTGTTAGGTATTAAATTTTTTCTACGGCCGGGCATAAAATAACTAGAAACAAACCTTTTTTTTTTTAGTTTAAGAGGTAAAAATTTTTTAAAAATGTTGCTCATTACAGTCTATTAAACTACAACTCCTACTTTGTCGATTGCAGCAAACCGCATCTGAAAATTGTTAATGTTCATAAAATGAAAAGCGATTGAAAAATATATACACTGTGTTCATTTGAAAAGGACCCACCCTTAATATTTCAAAAATGGGACATATTAGAAAGAAATGCCGAAACACGTCAACTTTTAACTTGAGGGGGACACTTTGCGGCTTTAATGTTATAAACGTCAGATTCACCCCCTCCCTACTGGGGACCCCCCCTACATTTTTTCAAATGGCATTAGGTATCAAGTCACACCTCATTTTAAAGGTCTGGTAAATCTCTATTCGATCATATTGTTTTGCCTTTGATACCAGCCTTCCATTGTTATTCAATCATTGCTTAAAATTGGCTCTTTTTCAACTTTTATTGCCTGAATGTTAACGGTGGTCACTTTGTACACATGATTAAATAGCAGATTTTTCTTGTTAACAGTTGTCTTTTTACTATTTGTGAATTTTTTATTTTTCAAAGAGTCTTTCCATCCTAACCCCTATACGGGGGCATACGAAAAGTTGAAAAAGAGCCAATTTTAAACAACGATTAAATAACAATAGAAGGCTGGTAACAAAGGCAAAACAAAATGATTGAATAGAGATTAATTTAAATGAGGTATGACTTGATACCTAATGCCATTTGAAAAAATGTATGGGGTGTCTCCAGTAGGGGGGGGGGGTGAATCTGACGTTTATGACATTAGCGCCAAAAAGTGTCCCCCTCATGTAAAAAGTTGACGTGTTTCGGCATTTCTTTCTAATATGTCCCATTTTGGAAATATCAAGGGGGGGTCCTTTTCAAATGAACACAGTGTATATAAAGTCAGTTTGCGCGGTCGCCATTTTGAATTTACAAAATTTAAAAACACCAACTTTTTCAGAAACGTTTCCTCTATATTTCCTTCTATTATCACCCCGATTTTGTTATTTTCACTACACTTGCCGCTTAAATAAACAAATTTTCAAGTTTTTTAACAATTTTTGAAAAATTAAGGGCTGAAAAAAATTTTCTTTTCAAATATTTCCTACAATTTTGATGTCTACAGATTTTTTGGGCGAGCAAAACTGAAAGAGATATCAGCGTAAAAAAGACTCCAATTTCGAGTTTCCCACGTTGTGCTTGCAAGCTGCGTCGTAAGCTCCAGCGGAATTTATTCAAGAATTCAGGAAAATGATATGCGACGATAGGTTGTCGATTTTTCTTGTAGTTTGAGCCACAATAAGTATTTTCTTACCAAAAAATGTTTAATGAGAAATAAAAAAAAATCATGTACTCACGCATTGCGACAGACACGGCAGGAGGCGATGATTCTTCTTCAGTTTCACACACCATAGCCGTAAATACTTCCCCTTCTGGAGTCACAAAAGTATCCAAGCAATAATCGAGAAAGTAAACTGAAGACGTCACTTTATCCAACGGTATTAACAAACTTCCATCTGGTTGAACATAATAACGAAGAGGATCGATATCATTCGATAGTATCTTATTCTTACCAGTACATTCCATATCATGCAAAACGTTAAAATTGACAGTTTCGTTAATTTCTTCCGTTGAATTATAAACTCGAAACTCAAATTTGTTTGTTGGAGATGATAATGTGCAATTGTCGTTTTCGACGATGTAATTTTCGGGGCAGCATTTTTTAATGCACGGGGTGTCGTCGGTACAGACGTCCAGATTGTCCCCGGTATTTTGGTTAATTATAACCTCGCCGAAAGTGAATGTCGCTAACAATATTAGAAAAACTTTTTCGGTAAACATAACGTTTTCTTATTAGAAGTTTTGTTCTAAGAACGAATATAAACTGGCAATTAGCAGGATGTAACAGGTTTCCTTGTTGATAAAACGATTATATTTACTCCTAGTAACTCGTAGGCGTCCGTTCCATTTTATAAATATTTAAGTTTAAGCTGATTTTATCGCAAAAACGATATCTGAAAAAGAAAATAACAAAAACAATCATTTAATTGTTTAGGTGTAATCAGCAATGATTTTTGTGAACAGAGTCGGATTTGACGAGATTGAAGGATTAAACGATTTTTATAGCCGAATTCTAAAAAAGGAGGTTCTCAATTCGAAGTGTATTTTACCGCACCCCCTGTATGCATGTATGTATATTGGAGTGACAATCACTGAGACCTAAAAGATCTATTGCGCTCCCTTACTTCTACTTAGTTCCTGAGGAAAGTCTCAGAGACTAGTAGCTCCTTTAGTCCTATTTCCCGGAGGAATTTTAGGATATCTGCAAGCTTTAACTTAGGTAAATGTCCCTCTTCTATCCAGTAATCTCCTAGGTGTTGTGCCGTAGGATTCTAAATTGCTGTGGAATTCGCAAGTACGTGGATGAACGTTTCTTCTTCCATGCCACAGAATCTACATTCTTCTTCCTCCACCTTCCTCCAACTCAAAAGTTTTAGAAAATTGTCAAATATGGTCAATAATTATCAAAAATTGTCGGAAACTTTTGTTAAAATGCTTAATAATTGTCAAAAATGGTCAATAATTGCCAAAACTTTTAGAAAAATGTCAAAAATTATTAAAAATTATTAAACATTTTGAAATATGGTCAATAATTGTTAAAAACTGTCAAAATTTTGAAAAAATGGTTAATAATTGTTAAATATTTTCAAAAACTGTCAAAATTTTTGAAAAATGGTAAAAAATTCTCCAATTTTTGTAAAAATGGTCAATTGTCAAAATTTTTGAAAAATTGTCAAAAACTTTCAAAAATGGACAATTATTGTCAAAATTCTGAAAAATAGTTGATAATTGTAAGAAATTGTTGAGTTTTTTGAAAAATTGTCAAAAATTTTGAAAAAATGGTCAAAAATAATCAAAAATTTGGAAAAATGGTTTAAAATTGTCAACAATTTTCAATAATTGTCAAAAATTTTGGAAAAATGGTCATAAATTATCATAAATTGTTAGAAATTGTCAATTATTGTCAAAAACTGTCAAAAATAGACATTTATTGTCAAAAACTGTCCAAAAAGGGTTAAAAATTGTCACTAATTTTGAAAAACAGTCAAACTGGTCAATAATTGTTAAAATTTTGAAAAATCGTTAAAAACTTTCAAAATATTTGAAAACATGTCAAAATTGATCAATAATTGTCAAAAATGGTCAATAATTGTCAAAAATGATGAATAATTCTCAAAATTGATCAATAATTGTCAAAAAAAATCAATAACTATCAAAACTTTTAGAAAAATTAAAAACTGTCAAAATATTTGAAAAATTGTCAAAAATGTTCAAAAATTCTCAAAATTGATCAATAATTGTCAAAAATGTTCAATAATTGTCAAAAAATGGTCAATAATTGTCTAAACTTTTAGACAAATTGTCAAAAATTTCGAAAAATGGTTAATAATTGTTAAAAATCGTTAAAAACTGTCAAATTATTTGAAAAAACGGTCAATAATTGTCAAAAATTATTAAAAATTTTGAAATATGGTTAATAATTGTTAAAAACTGTCAAAATTTTGAAAAAATGGTTAATAATTGCCAAATATTTTCAAAAATTGTCTAAATATTTGAAAAATGTTCAAAAACTCTCAAAATTGATTAATAATTGTCAAAAATGGTCAATAATTGTCAAAAAATAGTCAATAATTGTCAAAACTTTTAGGAAAATTGTCAAAAATTTCGAAAAATGGTCAATAATTGTCAAAATCGTTAAAAACTGTCAAAATATTTGAAAAATTGTCAAAAATTCTCAAAATTGATCAATAATTGTCAAAAATGGTCAATAATTGTCAAAAATGGTCAATAATTGTCAAAACTTTTAGGAAAATTGTCAAAAATTTCGAAAAATGGTCAATAATTGTCAAAATCGTTAAAAACTGTCAAAATATTTGAAAAATTGTCAAAAATTTTCAAAATTGATCAATAATTGTCAAAAATGGTCAATAATTGTCGAAAAATGGTCAATAATTGTCAAAAATCGCTAAAAACTGTCAAAATATTTGAAAAATTGTCAAAAATTTGCGAAAAATTTACGAAAAATGGTCAAAAATTTACGAAAAATTGTCAAAAATAGTTGATAATTGTCAAAAAGTTTTTTGAAAATTTTTCAAAAATTTTGAAAAAATGATCAAAAATAGTTAAAAATTTGGAAAAATGGTTTATAATTGTCAAAAATTTTGAAAAAATGGCCAAAAATTTGCAAAAATTGTCAATTATTGTTAAAAACTGTCAAAAATGGACATATATCGTCAAAAACTGTCCAAAAATGTTTAAAAATTGTCATTATTTTGAAAAATGGTCAAATATTGTCCATAATTTTGGGAAAATTGTCAAAAATTCTCAAAATTAATCAATAATTGTCAAAATTGATCAGTAATTGCTATTTGCTGGATAAATTGGTGAGGAGGCCGAGCCTCCTTAGCCTCCTTCGAGGAGCCGCCACTGCTGATTACACAAGAGCTCAGTGCTTTAATGGCTGCTTGACTATCCGACTTTGCCTTCTATATCCTTTATCAATATTGAGCTGGGCACACTTTCTTATAGCGTGAATATCCGCTTGAAAGATACTTGGGGCTTTTCCCAAGGTGGTTCCTAGCCCGTACACTCCTATCCCAGTTCCTTCTATTACTTTTGAGCCATCTGTGTACCATTGAAAGGCATTCTTTCCAAGTCTGGTAATGGATTTGGATCCCATTCCTTCTTGTTGCTTAATTCCGTAACGAAATTCTTTGAAAACTTCATCATACCATCTTGTGGCATGTCCCAAGTCTTCTGATTTCTAAGAAGTGAGGAGGTGTTTTTTTAATGATTTCCTCTTTACTCAGTCTGTATCTTGTTCTTTCTGCAACACTTTCCACCACCATATGTAATGGTGTGAGGTTGAGAATCACTTCCATGGCTGCCGTTGGGCATATTCTCATTGCTCCTGTAATGCACATTCAGGCTAGTCTTTGAATTTTAGAGAGGTTTTCTATCGTCGTCATTGGGCTAGTAGATAATTGGTCTCACTATGACAGCGTACATCTAGCTCAATTTCTCCCTGCCAGATTCCTGCACACCTTTAGAGCAATTTTTGCTTTGTATATAATCTCCTTTTCCTATTAGGTATTTAAAATGTAAATTTTTTCAACTTGCGATACAAATAAAAAAATATGTTACCTGTTTCAACGAAACTTTTTATATCATCTAAATACAGTTATTTTTTACACACTCACACACACGAGCACTCACGCTGCTAAAAGGCAGCTCGGCAGGCAGTTAATTGAAATTAGAAAGTAATTTGGCATAGTTTTTTTTTCATTTCAGATCCAATAAAGAGATACACATAATCAATTATTTGTTTTTTATTAATTCTGTTTATGAGTTTTGTTACTGGGCATGCTCGAGAAATGAATTTGCAATGATCTGGTTTCTGTCTCTATAATCTTTCGAAAGCATTTTCATCTACATGTAAACACTGTATAAATAGATCAGCTGTTAAAAGAAGAATTAAAAATGTTTGTGCATTGAATATAGCTAGGACCGTTTCGAATTAATTTTTTTTTCCAGAAATTAAAAATAAAACCCTTCCGATATAGTCGTTGACTTCTCTTAATCAAACACCCTGTACACTTTCAATAAAACTTAGTTAAACATAAAAACTTGAAAAGAAAATAAAAAATGGGAAATTTTGTCTAAATCCACCATGAAGTACAATGATTCTGTTATACAGCGTGTCCACGGATGGGGTATCCTATAGGCGAAAAATTTTTTCTTATAAGTATATTAGTTTTTGTAACGGTAAGAGGCGCTAATTTGTAACGGTAAGCGCTCCAGCTTGAAGGGCTCCGGCTAGAGACTCCTCTCAAGGGTGATGTCACACAAGAATAACAGGAAGGTTGTAAAAATTGAGGGCGCCACTGCCTTTTTGACGTCGATAAAAAATACTAATGAATTTAAAAAAAACTAAGGCGGAAAAGGTAGAAACGCCTTGTAGAATTTAAATAAAAGTAATCATAAAAAAGTTACTTAAAAAAGGAACATTTTAAAACTCTACCCCGGGCGACATCTCCCTCAACTTTTATAGTTGAGGATTTAGAAAAAAAACAAAAAATAGGATTTAAAACAAATTTATATTTTACTCTTTGTAACGGCTACTCAGTTTAGAGAGCACCTCAGGTGTAGATTCTGAGACCAAACTAGTAAAAATTCAGAGAGTAGTCTTTCCGGTTTTCGGGTAATCCTACTTGAAATTAATTTAGATTAAGGTACTGAAGGAAGTTAATTATTAATCAAGTTACTGAAATTAATAATTAAAAATTATGAAAGTTAAGAAAGGTAAGTGGGCGCCACCCTGAATAATACTAGTCTATTTGTTACTCACATCAACATTATAGCGATAAATCCTGGAATATTTGAAGGGAAAATAAACTCTATGAACAACGTTATTAAATTTACAAGTTGTTTATTGACTTTTAAAAAAAAAATTAAACAGGAAAAAAAATGACTAGTTTTTTATTGAGTTGTTCTATGTTGAAGAAGCGATCTCGGTGAAATATATATGTTACTTTCCTGGAGTGGTGTATTCAGTCATGGTTCCAGATAGAGTCCTGGTTCCAGATAAAGGCAAAGTTCCAGGTAAAGTCCTTGTCCCAGGTAAAGTTGCACGTAAAGTTCCAGGTAAAAGTTCTTGATCCAGGTAAAGTGCTAAGTAACAATAAGGAACAAATTTACCCAACTTTACAAAATCCAGGATGTATGAATTTGATAACGAATTTGGTATTACAATGTTGAAGAAAATCATTTAAAAACGTGGTTCATACATCCTGTATTTTAATTTAAAAAAAAAAATAATCAAAGAAAGCAAATAAAAAAACAATAAAATCGAATAATTGATTCTATACCGGTAAATATAGACATATATTAAATATGTATATATTTTAAAAAGGATTGAAATATATTCAAAGAGAATATGAAAAGAAATATGAAAGAACAAAAAAAACAAAATCATATCGATATATATTTCTGGCACTGGAACGACATTGCTACATAATAAAAATATGAAAGTGGAAAACTGCTAAAAAAGAATAGTTAACATACATTCAAGGGAAATAACTTACCATTCACATGAATGCACTTTTTAAAGATAAGATACGTTTGGCTTTAATAGCACATGTTCACAGGAAAGAAAGAATGAAACCTCTTTGCCACTGTTTAAATACACGAAATCATATTATGAAAGGAAAGGAATTTACATTTCAATTGTGAATTTGTTGTAAAATATTTATTAAAGAATGACAATTTGAAAATTATTTATAAAAGTTGACAGTTACTCCGAAAGTATACGAGCAGAAAGAGGAAGTGGCAGGTCTGTTTATATTAGTCTCATTTTGGAGTAAGAGCAAGAGCTGTGCACATCGTCTCTTGGGTTAGAGGCATCAAGGTGCAGGTATAAAATTTAGTAGCAGTAGTGTATCAAAAACGGAGCAAAGAAGCGTTCAGAATAGCTATGAGCTAAACGAAATATGTAATTTTGTTGTGAATACCAGGAAATGTCTCTTGATGACTTTAGATTTAAAAAATATCAAACTTTGACAGCCAAGAACACTTTTAAGTTGGAAAACTTAGTACCAACAGCTGGAGCCGCAACGCAACACTTTTCAGAGCATATTTCCAATTACAGACCCGGCTTGGTAATAAGAAAAATGCAACCGAATGGGGTTAGAAACAAGTTACCTTTCATTCATTCACTCATTCATATATTTGGGTTGTGCTCATCATCAGCCCAGACTTGACTATAAAAGCTACATTCTACAAAATTTTCATCAAAATCGAACAATTTTTGCCGAAACTAAAAATAAAAATCGAAAAATGCAGTTTTCTGCCCTTTGAGGTTATGTGAAAAAGTCACTGATACAAAATTTGTAGATCTTTTTGGGATCTACAACTTTTACGTTCAAATTTTTTTCCAGGACCTCCACTTTGGTCGGAAATCGCAATAATGTCTTTTTCCACTACTTTTCCACCCCCCAAAACATCCCACCCACTTTTCAGCTGCTGCATTTATTTTTCCCTTGTTCGTAATAACCTCTACAACTTCCACCAAACAAACTTTAGATAACAATTGTTTTGTTAAAAAAAGTTAATTCGCCTGGACTAAAAGAAAAAGGAAATACCAATATTAAAAAAGTCAAACAGACGTTAAGAAATACCTATAGATAAACATAAAAGATATATGATTAACTGACTGACTGAAATTTAGTTCGATTCCAGAACTGTTTTATTGTTTTACACCACAATGAACCTGTATGATTAATATAATTCTCTTATCACATTCACATTGGTTTATTTTATATATATTTCCTATCGATAAACATTGCAATCTGATTTGTTCGTAAATAGAAAATTATGCTTTGTTTTAAAAATATCCAACACCTTTATTATATTTATAAGTTAGGTCTGTCACTCGCAAGTCTACTTATAATATTAACAAACAAATCCTATTTATTGAGGCACTACGTGTTACAGATAGAATATTTAAAAGTAATTTTAATGTAAATGTGATATTTATTCTGCATCTGCATTCTTAATACAATGTTTTGTTTTATGCATTTTTACATACCTACCTGTTATATCATAAATAACACATCATTAAGTATGATATTAAGAAATATATATACTTGATGATGTAAATTAAATGGAATGCGTTGACACCCCACCAACATACATTTTTTGTTTTTTATGTTAACCAAAAGGTTGTGGCATAAAGTGCACTTAAAAAATGTACCATTGTCTTCAACGAATCCAATTTCAACTCCTCGTTAAGTATAGGTAGATATTTCTTAATAAGGATTATAATGAAGATGTGGATGTCCCTAGTTCGACGCCAGTGAGCTAGGCAGTATTTCTTCCCATTAAAGCCACCCATGATACACACAAAAATGTGAAATTCAGGCGATTCCTTAGCTCACTGGCGTCGAACTAGGGACATCCACATCTTCATTATAATCCTTATTAAGAAATATATATATACTTAACGAGGAGTTGAAATTGGATTCGTTGAAGACAATGGTACCTTTTTTAAGTGCACTTTATTCCATAACCTTTTGGTTGACATAAAGAACAAAAAATGTATGTTGGTGGGGTGTCAACGCATTCCATTCAATTCAAGAAAAAGGTAATATATATACATTTAGTGGTACTTTTGTATAGAACATGAAAAGTTGAGATTGAAGAAGGTTACCGTTAACTCTGATCAAATTTAATATTTTTAATAACAAAAATCACAGAAGGTGTAGATGGGTATTAAAAATATTAGAATGCTTTACAATATTACTCAAAGGGGGAAAATATAATATAACAAAAATAACTTGAACAAAGATCAGATCCCAAAGAAATAATTGTTTTTGGAGAATATAGAAAATTAAGCAAGTGCATTAGAAACTCTTCCTATTTATAATAATCAAAGGTAAAATTACACTATAATGAAACTAATAATAATATATCAGCACTAACCTGTAATCATTTAAATTATTGTGTAAGGTTCGGAAAATTCCTACGTCCCTCAACATTTTTCGTATATGTAGTGTTATGCTAGTTGATTTGAAATGGCCGATATTTCTGCTGTTATAGCGTCGTAACATTTCACTTTTCAGCCAGTAGAATCCTGTAATATCCACAAAATCTTTTTAGTATAAATTTTTTATGCAAAATTTGTATTTTTGTTTAAATAGTGTTTTATATAGATGCAAAAAAAAATTCATTTGACATCTGACTTAATATTCAACAAAAAGACTCATTTGTTTTCAAACCTAATTCAAAATTTCAAATCCAAGTAGCCGTTGATGTAAACAAGCACAAATGTACGACATACGTCCGTCCAACTGAAAGATATGTGCTGTAGTGATGAACGATATTTCACAAACTGTTACTTTTTCACTGATACGAACAAATCATAGTCAGTCACAGTTCCTATAAGCAAATCTAAAGCGTGACGTGATCACAGCCAGCGAAAACGACAATGAATTGAATGAATGAATCGAACATAATATTGACCTTTATCGCTCTCATTTGACGAAAATTCAACAACAAGATCGAATTTTGTTTTGTTCATTACCGTAAGATTATAAACTTTTTTTATCATATTATACTTTTTTGGATAGTGAGTGCTGCAGCTGGTAACGTGAAGGAGATTTTTTTATCAGTTATTTGTAGGAAAAATGTTTGGAAAAATCGGAGAGTCGAAAATAAGGACAGGAATTTGAAATTATTGTTTTAGCTTATTAGGGAAATTTGAGAATACAATAAAATATTATATACTGATACCGATGAATATGGATACATTTTTCCCATCGTATATTCAAAACAGAATATCAAATGTCGTGTTCTCGTCACGTGAATATAAAAAAACGATATCGCTCATCACGAATGTGCTGCAAAGAGGAATTCAGTCACAGAACTTTAGTTCTGTGAGTTCAGTCTAAGGTCAGTGTGACCAACAAAAAGTGGTTTTTATGACAAGAATGACATTTAATGTCTACCATTCAAAACATAAGATTTTTGCAGGTTTTTTATCATTACGAACATCTATATTGCTTTATTAAAACAATGAATACACCCCCGAAGCGTAAATTTTAAAATTAAAAATGACGTTTTAGCTGAATTCTCAAAGCATCGGTGGCCAGTAATTCTAGGAACTTTCGGAAAATCACCAATTCTCTTCTGTCATTATGTCACTAGTTATGTCAGATGTCAGTGGAAAGAGCAATCAGAAGAATAAAGTGATACAACTAACTAGAACTACTACAAAAGTATGGTAAATAAACATAAACGATTAAACGAATATCAACAAATAACACTATACAGTTCGAAAACTACGTTCTTTTTCCAACCTTTCAAAGTTAACATTCACCCGACATGCGTAGTGGTTTGTTGTTATACTTTTTTGTTACCGCTCGCCAAGTTTCCGTTAAAAATGGATATTAATATTGACTTAGATAGATACGTTTTTTGTGATTGCAAATTTGCCAAAGACGCAACCACTTTACGCTTCCGATTAATAATTAAAATTTTTATAATACTCTAAAGCCCGGTTCTGACGATGCAATTTCGTCTCTGCAACTCGATCGCGGCGACAAAATTGCATGCAGTTTACGTGTTCCTACATATAAAGTATTTATCTATGGTTCCTACCATGCAATCGAGTTGCACCAAAATAGAACTGGTTCTAATTTTATGCAACTTGGTTACTTGGTAACTTTTTTAGTGACTTTTTATTAAAATGTTAAATATAGTGTAATTTTAATTTAGTGGATAGGGTACAATAAAAAAACAAAAAATTAAAAAAAAAACAAAGATTTATTGTCAAAGAATAACAAAATATGAAAAATTTTACTGATCAGATTTACTTGAAGTTATTCTTTTCTTCTTCGGCTTCTTTTTATCCTTCAATAGTTTCGACTTCTTCTCCTTTAATTTGTTGTTTATTTCCCTCAACTTCTTTCTAAAAACAAAATAAAAAGTATAACCGCAAAACGCAGCAAATTTTGTGTTACAACTAACCTCTTTCCCCCTTTAAGTCTATCATACAATGGTTTGGTTATAATTTCATCCCTTGCCGGGGCACTAATTTCCAATTGTTTTCGTTTCGACTTCGGTAATTTCTTCATTGTTAACATATAAGACGGTACATCACAACCGGATTCTTTTAAAATATGTGCAATGCTGCAATAAACAAACAAAAATCGTAAATATAGAAACATAACCAACCAATATAACCGGACTCTCTGAAGTTAGAAACTATTTTAACGTCAAGTGTCAAAGAAAGCGGAGTTTAATTATAGCAACACAAACACAGAACATACTTATTTAATGGCGGACTTGGGTCAATTGTCTCGACAAATGGGATATATGATAACTGTCGACCTCCGAAAATAATAAATAATTGGCTGAATTACCTCCTTAAATTGACCGTATCTTCAGTAGTAAAGAACGTAATGGCTTTTCCTTTTCTTCCGGCACGTCCAGCTCGACCTATCCTATGAACATACGAAATAGCGGAAGGTGGAAAATCATAATTAATAACTAAATTAACTCCTTTGAAATCAACACCGCGAGCCATTAGCTCTGTGCATATCAACACCCATATGCGACCCTCTCGAAAACTACGAACAGTGTTGTCTCTCTGAAATATAAAAAATTATAACCACGCTTGAATTATCAACAAACTATTAACTATAATTTACCTGTAACTGTGTTCTATCTGCATGTATAGCATCGACATTTATACCATCGTAAATAAGTTCATTAAATAATTGCTGTGCCCTTTCTTTACTTTGTACAAATACTAAAACTGGAGGACTTATTCCTTTCTTTACTAAATCTCTGAAAGCTAATAATTTTCCTTGTTCATTTCCCACGAAGAGTAGTTCTTGATCTACTAATTCAGTTGCCGCATTTCTGTGATAACAAATCAATGTATAAACAAAGATTACAAGTAGATATATTAACTTTCTTACCTGTGTCCAATTGTAACTCGAACTAATCCTTTCATGTTATGCACACACCATTTGGCAACAGCTGGTGTATATGTAGCACTAAACATTGCTATTTTTCTATTTTGGTTATCACACGATTTTAAAACTTCAGTTAACTGTTCTCTGAAACCTCTAACTCCAGTTTCGAATAATTTATCAGCTTCGTCAATAACCAACCATTCAATACTAGAAAGATTTACATAAAGGGGATATGTTTCTACCGATTGTCAGGTATACTTACTTTTTTAAAGAAATCGCTGGTGGATCTTGTTTCAATAAAAAACAAAGTCGATTTGGTGTAGTTACTAAAATATCTGTAACATAATAACTTAAATAATAAAACATTTATCTAAATTAGTTTAAAACATACCAAATTTTTGAGATCCATTAGGATTGTATTGAATTAATGCTTTTTTTATTTTATTAATAACATGTACTCTAAGTCCTCGACCTTCGGCAAGTCTATGGCATTCTCGTTGTGTTTGTTGAGCCAATTCGCGTGTTGGGCACAATATTAAAGCTCTAAAACCTTGACGTTGGGGTTCTTTTAATGAATTTATTATAGGAACTAGAAATGCTGCTGTTTTTCCTGACCCTGTTGGAGCACAAGCTAAAATTTGTCTTCCCTAAACATAACCAACAAATAATTATTGTAGACACAAGTATTAATATCAATATTTTATAACTTACTTTTATCAGAAGTGGTACAGCTTGCTTTTGAATAGGTGTTGGTTCATCATAGCCACATTTATTCAAATTTTCAATAATATCTTTACCTACTTCAAAGTCTTCAAATGATTTGCATGGTTCGGGAACATGACGACCAACAACAGAAATATTGTTAATATTTCTGTAATGATTTATCTAAAAATTAAAGTAGCTAACATTCATATTAACTGTAAATATGATTTTTTTACCTTTTCTTGTTCCAAATTCTTCTGTTTCTGATCATCTCCTACATGTTTACGTTTTTTTCTTCCATTTTCGGTACCTAAACCACTCAACAATGTAATAACAGAGTTTTCATGATTTTCCCTTTTTTTAATTTGAGGTTCTACTTTAATAACTTCTTCATTGTGTTTGAGTTTTACCTAAAATAATATTGGTTCTGTATTTGAATAAAATTAACATTCTTATTACTCAGATATCCACCAAACACTTTATTTATTTAGATATTAAGATAAAATGAAACGGTAACCTACCGCGACTGGTTCTCTGGAAAACTTGGCACCTCTGGATAGTTTTTTAAAAATATCGTATGCATCCATTTTAGAGTGAAATAAATACTGAATTATTATAATTAACAATTACACTTGCTTTGTAGTCATTCTTTCACACTTTTTTGCTTTTAGAAATAAACCTCCATAAAATAAACATAAATCAACTAGCTAACCACAAAACATACCCCCTAGCTAACCTCACTTTTGACACATGGAGTGGTTGAGTAGAATTATTTTAAATTCATCAAGCTATTCAGCCACACGCAAAGGCATGAGTAAAAACTTGAGATCAAAAATACTCTTTGGGTCCATACATTTTATGATTATGGGATTTTCAAATCTTTGTTGTTATATAATAATGGAGACTATATATTATAGATGTTTACATTATTTTTTGCTTTAATTTCTATCTCTTAAAGCTAAGTGTAATGTGAATGGTGTAAGTAGGTTAATTCTGTGTTGTAAATTGTTAAGTACCAAAAAAGAAGAAGACTTTGAATTTTGAATTCATAATATAAAGTATTTATGCCGGTGCTAAAAACATTACCTATTTATTCAAATTCCAGGTAATTTAAAGCTAAATTTGTCGTACGTTAGGAGGTCCAATATTTTAAGCTAATGGCGAATTCACCGGATGAGGCAGTTAACTCACATGCATATTTATATAAATATAAAGAAAGACATCAAGATTCACAACATGAAAGGAGACTTAAACTTCTTGTTGAACAAAAAGAAAAAAGACACAGTGAAGTAGACAAAAACAGACAGTTGTGTGATGAATATCTCAAAGAATTGGAAGAATTTGAAGTTGAAGAAGATGATGAAATGGAATACGAACAATCTGAACCTTCATATCGTCGGTCTCGACGTACTAAATTTAGATTGATGTTGACTGAATGGTTTACTGATATTCCAGATGACTTGGAAGAAAACTGGGTTTTTAAATTAACTCCTGAAGGATTTCGTGTATTGCTTTTGGCATATAGTCATCGGACCGTTATATTTACCATCAAAGGGAAATTTTTGTTTAAATTAAAGTCTCATTTTCCTGGAGGTGGAGGAAGTAATATAAATGGAAGTACAGTTCTGGATTGTATTTATAACAAGGATACAAAAACATTCTTTGTCTTAGACTGTCTATATTGGTCAGTTATGTATACTTTGGACAGTGAAGCTAATTTTAGGTTTTATTGGCTAAAAACAAAGTTCAATGAAATGCCTGAATTGTCTAAGTCAGTAAACGATAGATTCAGTTTCAATTTAGTGGACGATGTTCCTATGGAAAGATCTTTACTCCAAGAAAAAATGTCCAGTGTGCTCAAAATAGGAGAACATGAAGTATTGTATGATGGAATAGTGTTCTACCATAAAAACGGATTTTATACCTTCGGTTATAGCCCTCTAGCAACTTGGCTTTTCTCTTATATGTTACCAGAAAAATTAGGAATAGATGTTCCAGAAGTTTACCAAACAAAGAAACCAGAAGGATATGTCGATTTACAACATTTTATCGAAAACAAAAGCAGTTTCTTGCATAAGAAAAAACGTAATAAAAGATGTGATATTGCAGACATGGAATCGTAATTTACTTGATTTATATGTGCCAGAAATGTTCCTACTGAAATAAGGTGATCATATTGATATTTTTAATTTTATCAATAGGCAAAGTACTTCTGTTCGGTATTATATTTTTTGTATCAAATATAATAATAGACTTTTGTAAATAATAATTTTACTGAATCACTTCAAGTGTTGTATTTTTAAGATTCTTGTTTTACATGTATTTGTAAGTGTTGATTAGATTTGAAAGAATTTTTGATAATTTTTTTCATTTTATATTCAATCCAACCCCTATTTTTATCAAAGAAAACGTAGAAAGTAGTCTAAAAATGATACAAAGATATTGGATATTTGAATCAACTGATAAAAGAATTGTTTGTATTTGTGGTGTGTACATACTTTTACTTTTACTAATTCTAATCTTGTTAGTTATAGAAAGCGTTTGTCATTATAATTGTCACGTCGTTATTATTAAGTGTCATTTTAAAACTGAATAAAACCAATTTTATAACTTGGTTTTGACTTATCTTGTATCAGTATTCCAACTGGAGTGGCACTTTGTAACAAAATAGCGGTAGAGATTCTCTATTCGCAGCTATAGCTTCCTTAACAACCGAACATATTTATAGTGAAGTGAATAGGGAATCTCTATCGCTACTTTTTTATAAAGTGCCACTCCTGGCTACCTGTAAATACTAAAGAATGGTAAGGTTGATAAAAAGTATATTGAAATAAGAGAATAACCAAAAATCTAATAAAATTTTAATAACAACATTAAAACTTTCCCAAAAATTCAATTGTTATTTGTACCGTACATACACTTTTTGTTGGAGACAATTTACTTACATCAACATTTCAAATATCACACATATATTGCCCAAACAAAAATTTCATGTCAGTACATATCTGAATACATAATTATTGTTTGAACTACAAACAATATTTATTGCATAATTAACATAGAATAATATTTTTTCCCTCCTTTCTGTTAAGAAAAGAGGGAATATAGATATAAATAACATTTATAGGAATCTTAAATTTAAAAAAACGATAGATCATAGCCCTAAAAATTAAGGAAAACTCCTTAAAAAAATCATTAAATAAAATATAAACAAACTGCTATAACAATATCCAATCAATTTTATAATTGGACCACAGTGTACATTGTAGAGTTGTTGAATTTTTTTTAAGGTTAAAATTCATCTTAACTATCACATTTTCTTGATAAATCATATCAAAAGAAACATTAATTTTAAAAATATGCTCTACATATAATATGCATTATTGTTATAGCACTTGCGACATAAAATTTATTCATAGCATTTTACACATAACAAAACAACTTTAACCTTATGTTGATTCAATTATGTAAAAAATGCTTGAATACATTTCTCACTAATAAGATTTTAAAATAACATTGGTAAGAACAAAATTATATAAGCTGGGAGAGTGTATGAATTTTTAAAACTCAAATTGATTTCACAATCCCCTACATGTCTCCCACTTTGTACTATTTTGTTCTGTTTACAAAATCACAAAAAAATCACTGGTTCATATAAAAAAATCATTTGTAGAACTCCGATGTAAAGAAATACCTGAAGATAATGCTTCTTCAAAATTATAACGTAGTTCCTGATTCTGTCTAACTAAATATTCTAGAGGTAGATTTATCAGCTCTTGATTTAAACTGTCACTTAACGAAACTTTATCACAAACACTTTCTTCGGTTTCTTTAGGTTTTTGAGCAGCTTTCAACAAAATATCCAAATGACTGGCTTTATTTTGTTCAAACGATTTAAGTAATTCTTCGTTATGAACATTATAATTCTGAATCCAGTCTACTAGACTGAAACTGTGGGTCATAATTTTACCAATTTCATTGCAAAATAATTTCAACTTTTCATTCTTAAAAACCTCCGTTTTCACTTTAAGAATGGACGATATTAGTTTTGTTATGCCAGAAATAAATTCTGGTTTGCTAGTATCTGTTTTTTCAATCAAACTCAAAGCTTGTTTATGCTGGTCACTTAAATCATAGTTTGTAACAATTTCTAAAATCTCTGGTGTTGTTTTGGACAATGCTTCTAATCTTTTACACACAGTTTTAATTTGTTTTTTCAGCTCAAGAAATCGATTTATACTTCTTTCTATTCCAGCTATCAGTCTTTGTGCAGAATTAACGCAATCTTCATATTCTTTATTATTTTGTAAATTTATATTAACTACATCAGTTTTCATTTTATTATAACAATCTATTGTTGTTAACAAGTGATTGATATTAGATAAAGCGGCTGTCTTTAAATTCTTAACTTTGCTCAGTGTTTGATTTAAGAAACTGAGATACAGAGAAAAGCTGGTGTTGAAGTGAAAAGCTATTTGCTTTTCTTGGGTTATAAAATAAATAAATTGTACTCTTAAAGCTTTTAAATGCATTTTGTTAAACTGTGCAGCAGATCTCATTACTTCTCTTATTAGTTTAGGGTAATTATAAATCACTTTTTCTGGAAGAAAATGCTGACGTGTTACATATAAATAGTTATTACTTACAGCATCGAGAAGTTGATCAGTATCTTTAGCAGTAGAATCTTTGGATATTATTAGTAAGAAGTCAGTTTTAGGCACTTTTATATCTCTAGATATCCAGTCTTTGAGTGTTCCTACTAAAGTACCTTCAGTTATTTCATATGAATAATATTCTAATTTAGATACTGAGAAAACGTTAATTATCTTTTTCTTCAAAATTTCTTGAAGGTTATGAAATGGTTTGGTATCATCAGGAAAGTTTTGAGATCGTACATCTGGATCAAATGAAAGAACTTTCTTAAGCCAAGTTTCTACATTATGTTTTAAACATGTAGATATGAAATTTTCTTTTTTCATTTCAGAAGAATAAGTTTCTTGACCTGAATAGCTGCTGTATATACATATGTCATCAGCTCTTTTTTGTTTAATTTTAACGAATCTCTCATAAGGTGTTATATTAGGTAAAAATGGTAATACACCACATATTATTTCAAATGTAAGAATACCCATTGACCAATAATCTACACTATTATTATAATTTTTTGCTTCGAAAATCTCAGGTGCTAAATAATGTAAAGTTCCAACAAAACTTACAGTTGCATCTCCCAATTCTTTTGCGTAACCAAGGTCTATAATTTTGTAAACAGTTTTCGTTTCTCTCTGTTCACAATGTTGCAAAACTATATTCTCAGGTTTAATATCTCTGTGGGTTATTTTAAGATTATGAAGATGCTGTAGTCCACAGGAAATATCTGCAAGAACATCTCTAACTTGCTCTTCAGGTAATCCAGATATATTTTCAGGTCTCGATAAAATACGACGTAAATTTCCTTTGCGACAATACTCCATTGGCAGTAAAGGCAAGCTAGTACAACTATGTTTCATCAAATAATTGTGCAGCTCGACAGGAATAGTTTTGAATTTTATTATATTAGGATGGTTAATAATTCTCAAAATATCTACCTCATTTTTCCATCTTTCAATTTGCCTGGGAGTTAAATTTGAGTGTGTTTTAAACTTGCACATTTTTATTGCAGCGTATTCTTCAGTCTTTGTATCCAACCATAATGATACGACACCAAATGCTCCTGATCCGAGATCAGCGATTTTTTTCCAAGTTCCAGTTTCCATTTTCGTCTATTGTTACATAATTTGAAACGATCCTTGATTTTACTAAGAATACATTTTAGTTCATAAATAAAATTATTTACGTATTTCTTAAACCAACACCCTGTAGCGTAGTTAGTGTTTATTTCGGTTTATTATTATTTTTAGCTATATGCAGCTAGCTTCATGCTATTCAATGTTTGTTTACTTTCTTCTTCTAAATCATTCTGTTCTTCTTCTTTCTCCTTTATTGGGTAATATCCCAAAGGATAATTTGCTCAGAATACACAGGGGACTAAATTATTCTCTCATTTTGAAAACAAAACATAGAAAAATTAACAAAATGTAATAAATAGGTAAATAAGAAACGAAATCTAAACATTTCCACTTATAAGTATGCAACTTATCTTACAGCGCTGATTCATAGACAACTTCCATTGCAGTAATGCTAAAGGCTTTTTTCTCCAGTTTTTGAAGTGCAAACTTCTTTATGCGCGTTTAGCACTTTTTGTGTGTGAAGAAAAAACGAATTTTTCGTCATCGTCACGCTTTTATGCAACACACAATACTTTTATATACACATAGCTCATGGAAAGCATGACGATGATTTATGCAACACTATATACGCTTCACTGTTAATTGTGTTGCATAACCAAAAGTATTGTGTGTTGCATAAAAGCGTGACGATGACGAAAAATCCACGTTTTTTCTTCACCCAAGAAAAGTGTCATGATTAAAATAGTACAGGTTAGTCCAGTAGCAGTTCGCGCATAAGCTTTTATTAAAAATATAGTGCCCAATGAGAAGTGGGGTTTAAAGGCAACCATCTTGTCGCGCAAAGCCAATTACAATCGAGGCGCTAGTTTTTAAAACTACAATTTATATTTATGTATATTTATATTCAAGTAATAATTAATGCAAAAATTTACTTTTATTAGTATTAAAAATTATCATAATTTAAAGTTTACAAAAATGTATTTTATTACCTATACATTACAAATAGAAGTATTTTTTAACAAATTGGAATTTAAAAAAAGTATAAAGTATAAAAAAGTTTTTTAGGATAGGATCAATGAAAATTGAAAATAATTGTAAATTATTAATAAAATTTTTTATTTTAAAATTAAAAAACTTTTTAATGTGGTATAAAATAACATATTTTTTAAAAATATAATGTTACAATATTTAAAAAAATAAGTCAACATGCTACATACTAGTAATTTTTTTTCTCAGTTTTAATAATGTACATTAATATATCTAAATCTTAAGAATTTACATTAAATATATAACATTTTAACAAACAGTACATGCTTTAAAATAAAACACACACATAAATGTATAGCAAAATGGCCGCCTTTAGCCCCCTGCGCAACAGATTTTTATTTTGGTTCCAAGGTCAAGCGCTACTGGACTAACCTGTACTATTTTAATCATGAAAAGTGTTCAACGCGCCTAGAGAAGTTTTCACTTCAAAAATAACGAAATTCAATGTAGATATACGTTTTTTGGTATTTTAAAACTAACTGTAGAAGTTAGTTCAGGAAGAAAATTAAATAAAGCGAATGTAATATATACTTTTTATTATTTTAAATATAATAAAATGTACAATTTAAGGTGTAACACGTTTAGGGTCACGAGGGAACATGGATGTTTTTCGAATGTTGTCGAGACCCAAGTACAACATCACAACTCTTTCCAATCCAATTCCTCCTCCAGCATGAGGCGGACAACCATATTTAAAGGCATCTATATACGCAGCAATTGTAGATATATCTGAAACAATTATTTACAAAAAATAGAACAATTTAAACAAACATGATAATGTGTACTTACCAATTCCATGATGTTTTGCTCTTTCTGTCAAGAAAGTAGGATCGTGAATCCTCTGGGCTCCACTAAGAATTTCTTCTCCTCTCATAAACATATCATACGAATTTGAAGATTTTTCACTATTTGGATCAGGCATGGTATAAAATGGTCTTACGGCTAATGGATACTTATCCAAAATGTAAAAATCAGTATCGTATTTAGCTTTAACCAATCTACCAAGTAATTTTTCCGTCGGCGTACTCAAATCTTCTTCTTCTCCAACTTCGACTCCGACTTCCGCGAGCATTTTTCTTCCTTCATTGTATTCCAACACCAGAGGGGGATCCAAGAAAACGAATGGTTCAGCAGGATATTGTTGATTTATTATAGAGATTTCTCGTTGGAAGCTGTAACCAAAACAAATGGGGTAAAAAAATAAAAGCACAATTATTAGTTATGTTGGTACTCACTTATCACGCAAACCCTTGAAAATTTCGGTAAATAAGTTTCCTATCGTTAACATTACTTCATGATAATGATATTGGAAAGCCATTTCCAAATCTAAGCCCGTAAACTCAGTCAAATGTCTATGGGTATTTGAATCCTCGGCTCTGAATACAGCACCGACTGTGAATACTTTTTCAAAATCAGCTGCAATGGCCATTTGTTTGTACAATTGTGGACTCTGTGCAAGGTATGCAGATCCTAAAAACGAACTTAATTTATAACAATTAAAACCTAAGTACAAGCAGAACTAGTTTATAGTTAAAAAATAGCTTTTTACCTTTAAAATAACTCACTGTGAATACATTAGCTCCGCCTTCAGAAGCAGCTGAAATAATTTTCGGGGTATGTATTTCTACAAATCCTAGTTTTGTAAGAGAGTCACGGAAAAGGCGACAAACACCACCTTCTAATCTGTAGATAGCCTGATTTGTAGGTGTACGTAAGTCCAAAATTCTGTTGTCCAATCTTGTGTCTTGATTAACACGTATGTTTAAAGAGTCTTCATCCTATGTATAGTTTAATACCTCAAATTATTTGTAATAAAAAATGATAAAGTTCCACTTACGTCTGCTTTTTCAGGTCTACTTGCATCTTCTATTTGCAATGGAAGCTGTGGAGCTGACAGAGACACTACCCACAATTGAGATACAGCAAGTTCTACATCTTGTTGACTACAACTTGCAATATTATTGGGTACTTCTGATACTTTTGCTTCTATGTCCAATATACTTTCCTTGGGAATACTGAAAAAAATTAGGTGATATGAAAATTTGCATAAGTGAAAAGGAAATACTAGTATTCTTACCCACTCGAAAATTTAACCATAGCTTTAGAGACTGCGTCTGACACATTTAGAATGGCTTGAACAGTAAATTCCTTTTGCCTAAGTACAATAAAGCATTGCTTTCCTCTCGCTCTCGACGTGTGTAATCTGGCTCTAATCCAAACATTTTGTCCAGAAAGTAATTTGTTCAATTTACTAACAGGTGTAAACTTTCTGTCTATATGTTTATCCTCCGATTTGATGAGAGGAAGTTTGCCGTATTTTCCAACAGACACATCAACTTAAAAAGAGAAAAGATACACAATTTATTAAGTTAATAATTAAATGAAAAAAATACTTTAATGACAATCGAGGTTAATGGGAAGTAGTTGCAACAATGTGTAATTTTTACCTTCTTCTTTAACATCTGGTTGATTTTCACCACCAGCTTGTTTGTGTTCAGCCTTTTTAGCTGCTTTTTCGGCTTTTTTCGCTTCTTTTTTTAAAGCTGCTTTACTTGCGGCATTTTCGGTGGATTTAGTATCAACCATTGTTGCTTGTTGCTGCAATTATTGCATAAGTTACAGTATCTAATATTTGTAGCTACAATATGTTTGTGCTGTTCTTAAAAGATAGTATGATTGAATATCAAGTATAAATCATATGATCCAGATTAGATTTAATCAAAACTAACCTCAATCTCTGCCTGATTAAAATTTTTCACGTTGTCACACTAATGTCAATGCCAGTATATAACCATAGAATACATCTTGGTAAAGAACATAGAACTGAAAACTTATTTTTTGAGAAGTTTTTCTTCCCAATCCCAGAACTTATCGAATGGATTATTCGTAAAAACACCATTTTAAAGCATGTGCGCTTTGTAGAAACAGTTTTTGGATTTTTAAAATTTTCGAAATAAACTATAATGTCAGCTGTCAACTATTTCATTACGTCAATTGTCACTTGTCACTTTTATCTCTCCTGTCAAAACATATTCTAGCAATACTAATAAAACGTATCTAAATCCATTTTACTTTACTAGTTTATTGTGAATTATATATTCCAAGTTATGGAAGTGGAATCAGGTACTTAAATTTTCTGTAAATGACATCTACGTTTTAAAACCTGTAACTATTGTTTATAGAAGGTTATGATCCAACTGAGCAAATGAACAAATCTGGTTCCACAGTAGAAAGCAGAGCCTCGCGTTCGTCTTCTGTAGAATCAAATCAATCTGCTAATAGTGAAGTTCGATCCCGTTCGAATAGTCCACAATTGAATGGAAAAGCTGCCGTAGCATCGTCACCACGACGATCACGCTCCAGAAGTGGTTCTAGACCTCACAGTGCCGCTAGCTCCAAGTCATCTAGTTCTGCTTCTGCACATTCACATAAATCTGGAAGTAGAGCTAGCTCAAGATCTAGATCACGTAGTTCACATAGATCAAGAAGAAGCAGTCCAGCACACTCCAGATCACCTTCAGGTAAGTAACTAGATGTAATTCTAGTAGTAATTAAAATACCTTTTTTAGTGTACTTTTTTTGTGTTAATTATTTACTATAAATTTTTGGCTATCAAAATATGCATTTATTTAGGTGATAGAAAATCAAAATCACCAGTTGGATCTGTAAGAGCAGCATCTGAAGAATCACATAAATCCAGATCCAACTCACCAACACAAGAATTCAGAAAAGGGTCCAAATCTCGCTCTAGATCTAATTCAGGGTCAAGAAAATCGAGATCAACAAGTCCAAAAAATAAGAGAGGATCAAGATCCAGATCAGGTTCTAGAAAACCGGATTCTCCAAAAGCTGCTTCCAGATCAAGATCACGATCAAATTCCATTCATTCTGACTCAAAAGACAACAATAGAAAGTCAAGATCTAAATCACCTTCTCCAAAAGCAGCTTCTAGATCTAGATCAAGGTCTGGATCGGCTAAAGCCGCTTCAAGATCTAGATCACGATCAGGTTCAAGGAAGTCTAGGTCTCGTTCAGGATCTAGAAAGTCTAGATCACATTCTGGATCTGTCAAAGCAGCTTCAAGATCTAGATCACGTTCGGGTTCAAGGAAGTCTCGTTCGGGTTCTAGAAAGTCTAGATCACGTTCTGGATCTGCCAAGGCTGCTTCAAGATCTAGATCACGTTCGGGTTCAAGGAAGTCTCGTTCGGGTTCTAGAAAGTCTAGATCACGTTCTGGATCTGCCAACGCAGCTTCGAGATCTAGATCACGTTCGGGTTCAAGGAAGTCTAGGTCTCGTTCGGGTTCAAGAAAGTCTAGATCGCGATCTGGTTCTGCTCGAGCTGCATCAAGGTCCAGATCAAGATCAGGTTCAGCACGTTCAAGATCTGGTTCAAGAAAATCACGTAAGTATCTGTATAAAAAGAAACAGTTTATAAAATAAATATGTTCAATATTAAATGATTTAGGTTCCCGATCAGGCTCAAGACGTTCAAGATCCGGTTCTGCAAAATCACGATCTAGATCAGGTTCTAGAAGATCAAGGTCAGGCTCCCGAAGGTCTCGATCCGGATCCGCGAGATCAAGATCTGGATCTCGACGATCACGTTCAGGTTCGGCCAGATCAAGATCAGGATCGAGAAGATCCCGGTCAGGCTCCGCTCGATCATCTACTTCTAGACGATCCAGATCCGGCTCTAGGAGGTCTCGTTCTGGGTCCAGGAAATCTCGATCCGGCTCCCGTAGATCTCGTTCTGGCTCTGGATCTAGATCAGGTTCGAGAAGATCAAGATCCGGCTCTAGGAGATCTCGATCTGGTTCGAAGAAATCCAGATCAGGATCAAGGAGATCAAGATCGGGTTCGGTAAAGTCGAGGTCTAGATCTCGCTCTCGATCAAGATCAGGTTCCCCAGTCAAATCCAGGTCTAGATCAAGATCTGTGTCTCATTCGAAAAATGAAGGTAATAAACTAACTTTAATGAATCTTTTCTTTTACTAACTTGTTCTTAAACTCAGGTAAATCTAGTAGAAAACGTGCGGTTATGTCCGATTCTGAAGATGAAGGAGCTTCTCCCGCTAAAACTAAACGTATATTGGGTAGCGACGATGAAGATGAAGCTGGACCAGCGCAAGCACCACCAGAAGAAGGAACTGAAGGGCAACAACCTCCCCGAGAAGAGGAGTATGATTCAGATGAAGGCATAGTTAGAGGGTAAGAGGCTTGGGGGAATTCAATGAAAAAGTTAAATTTCTTTGTTGCTTATTTGCTAACCGGTATATTTATTCAATTTCCAGACACAATGATATGTCTGGTTTATCAGATTTCGATGCCATGTTAGCAAAGAAAAAAGAAGAGGGTACTAAGAGACGTAAAAGAAAAGATATTGACATTATTAACGATAATGATGATATAATAGCTGGGCTTTTAGGTGATATGAGACAAGCTGCTGAGGTAATACATAAGTTTTGTTTGAACTTCCTGAAACTATAACGTGTATTTGTGATTTTCAGGAAGATCGACGACTGAACCAAATGTCCAAACCAGCCACAAAGAAAACATCGATGCTAGCCAAGGTTATGTCACAATTGAAGAAACACGATCTACAATTAGCCTTTATAGAACATAATGTATTGAACGTTCTTACAGACTGGTTAGCTCCTATGCCAGACAGATCGTTACCTTCTTTACAACTTAGAGAGGCTTTGTTGAAACTGTTAGCAGACGTAAGTTAATTGTTATTGGTAATTCTTTAGATTATTGATAATTAAATTTCGTTTTAGTTTCCGAGAGTCGATCAGACAACTGTAAAACATTCAGGAATAGGAAAGGCTGTAATGTACTTGTATAAACATCCTAAAGAAACTAAAGAGAATCGTGAGAGAGCAGGAAGACTAATCAGTGAGTGGGCCAGACCTATCTTCAATTTATCCACAGATTTTAAAGGTGGGTGTTTGAATTTCATTAAGTGTCTTTACTGAAGAAACTTTTTTTCCAGCTTTAAGTAGAGAGGAACGTTTACAAAGAGATTACGAACAATTTGGAAGTAAGAGGAGGAAATCTGATGACGAAACTGCTCAAGAAAAGAAAGAACTTACTAAAGCTTTGAACGCTGAGGGAAAGTAAGTTGCATTTTTAACCTTTAACGTTGATCTAAATATACTAAATTTATGATTATTTTTAGACCACTAAGACCAGGAGAAAAAGGTTGGGTTGCAAGAGCTAGGGTACCGATCCCTTCGAATAAAGATTATTTGGTTAGACCTAAATGGCAATCTGAAGTTGACATTAGCCAAGTAAGTATGTTTAGAATATAATATAATGAATTTTTTCTGCAAATAGGGAAATAAAACCTTCCAGGAGTGAGTAATTTTCTCCTTTTAATATTTGTATAAGGTCCTGAATGGATGGCTTTGGAAGCAAAACCCTTTTCGACTCTGCGTTAGTTGGGATTAACCAGATTTTGCTGCAAAGTACGAACCAGATCCTCTATTTCCTTTCAGAATAAATAGCCTTTGTCGTTATAAATCAGGAGATACAGTATTATTCTCTTTTATAAATAAATATACAGGGTACTGTTAGAAAAGACTGTTACAAGTAATTTTTTCTTTCAGACAACCAAAAAATCATTGAATAGATTTGAAAAACATTATAAAAACTTCATAGACACAAAAAGATTGAAACAAACTAGGAGAGCCGTTGAAATTTCGATAGAAGGAAGAAAGATGGCGCTGTAGATACGGTTGGTATAATAAACTGTCAAAGCTAGTACTTCTCAGCAAATACTGGGTTTTCTTTTTGATTTTGGGAATAATATATTTCCTAACTGGTATAATACTATTTTAATTGATTGTGTACTCTTATAATAATTGTTATTAAGTGTTGAAAATGGAAAACTATAAGTGTAGTGTGACAATATTCACGTCTTTTAACCTGTTTGATAGATAGTTGAACAATTTAATGTATTAAGTTTTTAAAAACAAAAAAAAACGCTAATGTTTAATATTTTTTTGTGAAAGTTTAATTTTTTTTACTTTGTAGCGGAATCGTTCGGGTTTTCGCTTTTCTACACTATCGATTTGTGATTTTCTTTAAATAATAAATGAATATTGAAGTACTGGCTGCAAAATTGAATTAAAATAAATGTATAGGTACACTGGAAAATTTTGTTTTAGATGAAATATTTGACTTTATATTATGAATTTTTCTTTTATCAATATTTGTATTATAATTATTTGTATTAAGCTAAAACATCTAGTAGATATTGTTTTATACAGAATAAATGAATAAAAAGGGTATGTTGAAGTTTCGTTTTATTTACAAACCTAAAAATCCTCTTCGACGTCCTTTGGTCCTTTGTAGAAGACGTTTGCTATGAAAGAGTCGGATCGGATGACGGTAAATTGACGAAAACGCTATTCACTGCAGACAGTTGCTGGAGACCTTCTACATAGAGGTACTCTCCTAGGTTCGCAAAAACAGTTCTAATATATCCCAGAGTCGGATTTTCTCGACTAAATTAGAATGTTATGTGTACCTTTGTCGAATGAAAATTATTATGCCGGCGTTACAAAAGAAAGAGTTGTTTACTATTAGCCGAACTTGCGGCTCGAATCGACGGTGTGTGAAACCCAAGCGCTTCACATTTCTCATTGGATATATCAGTTACGCGTATCTTTGTATTAAGGCCAAGACACACACATAACGGCACCGTGCCCGATCCGAGTCCACACGTGATATATTCTTCAGTTACCAAATTGGAGCGCTTTGAATTTAAAATAACTGATTCTTCGCGCACTGAGAATGTCTTTCCACAAAAAAGAAACACCTGGACGACAGTGGTGGAGGTCGGCAGACAAAATTAATGACCAGAAATTACAAAGTTCCTAAATACATATTTTGTAAATATGACGGATGACCGTAAAATGACGTTAACACTGTTCACTACAGGCAAAGACAGTTGCTGGAGACCTTCTCCATAGAGGTACTTTCCAAGGTTCGCAAAAACAGTTCTAATATATCCCAGAGTCGGATTTTCTCGACTAAATTAGAATGTTATGTGTACCTTTGTCGAATGAAAATTATTATGCCGGCGTTACAAAAGAAAGAGTTGTTTACTATTAGCCGAACTTGCGGTTCGAATCGACGGTGTGTGAAACCCAAGCGCTTCACATTTCTCATTGGATATATCAGTTACGCGTATCTTTGTATTAAGGCCAAGACACACACATAACGGCACCGTGCCCGATCCGAGCCCACACGTGATATATTCTTCAGTTACCAAATTGGAGCGCTTTGAATTTAAAATAACTGATTCTTCGCGCACTGAGAATGTCTTTCCACAAAAAAGAAACACCTGGACGACAGTGGTGGAGGTCGGCAGACAAAATTAATGACCAGAAATTACAAAGTTCCTAAATACATATTTTGTAAATATGACGGATGACCGTAAAATGACGTTAACACTGTTCACTACAGGCAAAGACAGTTGCTGGAGACCTTCTCCATAGAGGTACTTTCCAAGGTTCGCAAAAACAGTTCTAATATATCCCAGAGTCGGATTTTCTCGACTAAATTAGAATGTTATGTGTACCTTTGTCGAATGAAAATTATTATGCCGGCGTTACAAAAGAAAGAGTTGTTTACTATTAGCCGAACTTGCGGTTCGAATCGACGGTGTGTGAAACCCAAGCGCTTCACATTTCTCATTGGATATATCAGTTACGCATATCTTTGTATTAAGGCCAAGACACACATAACGGCACCGTGCCCGATCCGAGTCCACACGTGATATATTCTTCAGTTACCAAATTGGAGCGCTTTGAATTTAAAATAACTGATTCTCTGCCCACTGAAAGTGTCTTTTCACAAAAAAAAAACACCTGGACGACAGTGGTGAAGGTCGGCAGACAAAATTAATGACCAGAAATTACAAAGTTCCTAAATACATATTTTGTAAATATGACGGATGACCGTAAATTGACGTTAACACTGTTCACTACAGGCAAAGACAGTTGCTGGAGACCTTCTCCATAGAGGTACTTTCCAAGGTTCGCAAAAACAGTTCTAATATATCCCAGAGTCGGATTTTCTCGACTAAATTAGAATGTTATGTGTACCTTTGTCGAATGAAAATTTATTATGCCGGCGTTACAAAAGAAAGAGTTGTTTACTATTAGCCGAACTTGCGGCTCGAATCGACGGTGTGTGAAACCCAAGCGCTTCACATTTCTCATTGGATATATCAGTTACGCGTATCTTTGTATTAAGGCCAAGACACACACATAACGGCACCGTGCCCGATCCGAGCCCACACGTGATATATTCTTCAGTTACCAAACTGCAGCGCTTTGAATTTAAAATAACTGATTCCTTCGCGCTCCTTGAGGAAGTTTCAAACGTAACATTTTTAGGTTTCATGTTTTATATGAGCACAACGGGAGAAAAGCGATTTAATAAGAGGAAAATGGAGTGGCTACTGATCACCCTGTTGGACGAAAAAATTGTTACTGGTATACGAGGGGAAGAAGAGAAGCTTTGCAAAATAGTTAACTGGCAATAAAATCAGTTTAGGCTCTTATTGTCTCCACACTTTGATTCTTTTGGTGAATATTTTTAAATATTAACGTAAAAACTTTGGACTTTTGTCAAAAACATATAGAAGGTATCTTGATTGGAGGCGGAAGATTGAAAATGGCTTCCATTGCCGCAATCGTGCTGCTTCTCATCGCACCCGTTAAGCAACGAGCAAGGCAAGCCTCTGAAGTTTTGATAGCTCCAGTTCGGCTCTCCTCTGATCGTTTTTGGCCACCAAACTAAGGCTCCATAGGTATCCATGGGCCTCACCACAGTTGTATGTGTCCACCCAGTGAACGATCCGTGGATTTAATCACCCGTTTGGCAGCCATTAAGGCCATTTTCCCTTTATTGGTTTTGTCATGTAGGGGTGAATTCCAGGTAAGTTTTGCGTCCAGAATTATGACCAGATACTTGACCTCCTGGCTATATAAGACACAGCTGCAGTTGAAGAGTTTTGGCAGTTTTAGTTTCTCAAGCTTTCTTTTTCTAGTGAAGGGAATGAGCGCAGTTTTTGCAGGGTTCACCCTTAGGTATCTTAAAATTTTTGTCTTATTTACATAAATAAAAAATAATTTGCTTTCTCTCCGTCCTTATTCGAATCAAAAATCACCTATATAGTTTGTATTCATAATCGATAACATCTTTTAGTGTATTTTACTTTTTTTGTACCTCGTATTTGTATTTCATTATTTACACGATTTTATCTATCTACTTGATATGTGAAACTGACCTTGACACTTTTACTAAATAGAAATTGAAAAATGTAGTCTCTAAAATTTACGCAGAGGCTTGGCTAGTGGTGATTTCCTAGATACCCTTCAAAACCCAATAACTTCATGTACCTTATAGTGCATATATAACCGGCCAATCCTATTCGTTCATGATAGTGATTCATATATCAAAATTAAAGCTGCTGTCAATAAACCATTATCAGGATTAATATTACTTTATATATTCGTTTATAGGTAAAATATTAAACACCATCAGTTACCAATAGTTTTTACTTGATGTGTTATTGTATATCAAAAAAAAGTTGTTGACTTTCAAACACTGTAAAATTGTATGATTAAACTTATTTTATAATAAACACAAATATTAATCTTATAATCAATTTCTTTGATTAAGAGAACCTTTTGCTAGAACTAATTGGATACACCTATAAGCAAACATTACTTTTTTGGTATCTACACAATTCAAAAATATACAAAAATGAAAAAACTAGAACGTGGGTATCTGCTCACCAGTTCTTTTGTGTAAAATAATTAACTCCTTTTAATGATTGATTGCTATTTCCACTTTATCCTACTTACCCATAAAATTTGTAAGAGGTTCTATATAAACTACGTTAACTTCCTGAAATTCTTCTTTTCTGTTACGAATATAATGGGTATATTTATAATGGGAATTCTCGAACCGTTTCCACTTTCAATACTATTTTAATAATAAATCTATCTAGGGAAATAAAAAAAAACTAGCTTTTCAATTCTCTGCAGTAACCTACTGACTTTGATAGACGATTTAGAGTAGATTTTTGTTTTAAAATCCCTACGTAAATAGTTTGGGTTAAAATATTAATTTCCCCAACTTATCTTTCAAGTTTTGGGTTTGAATATTAACCGAGTGGTAGCAAATGGCGACTCGTGGGTCCCCCCTCTAACTCTAACTAAATACACGCTTATATAATGGTAAATCCGCCTCCTAGAAGTTTCCCTTATAACCGTGGCAATGCCGCTCACCGGGCGTTCCAAAAGCCGAGAATCACCTGCTCGCGTCTTCTCTTTTCTAGAAACGTCCCGTCGCGGTCGCGTCGTTCTAGCCTTGCCTGCCATCACTTAGCTCGGTCGAGCTACGTTGCCAGCTTGTGTACAGTTTCGTAGATTATTTTGAGTTTACAATAAGTATCCTTATTTTAAAATTTTATACACCAAACTTTTTAAATGCCAGGCGTGCAAAGTCTGGCATGCGTGTCGTAGGTTGCCGACCCCTGCACTAGTGGTTGAAATGGTGCTTCTCATAAGTGTGGATAAAATTCCAATTATAATGTAATTGTGGATAAAAGATTGAATATAATTATTATATTAATAAAAAGGATACATATAAGTATTAGAAAAATATGTTAAGGTCGTCAAAGCTACAAATAATAACATAATAGTTTACAAGATACCAATAAGGAACATTGAAATAGTGCTTACCTTGTATATCTAAACAAGTAAAATATAATTTTCAATTAGGTGTACAAAAAATTGCTTTTGCTTAATTTTATTCTACTCTTATTGCTCATATAACATCAGCGAGTATAATCTAACAACATACCAACTTTCAAATAATAAATCTTTGTGCAGGAATGAAGGGGTAGTTTGAAATGTAGGTACAATTCGTAGTTTGAATATATGCAAGCCTGGTTGAAAGATTCTTTAGACCAGTTATACAAGAAAATATTACTATAAATACAAAATCTTTTAATAAAAAAACTAAATTTGCATTAAATAACAAGTAAGTACATTACATTTTTGAAGACTATGTGTGGATACAATATGCAGAGACAGAAGAAAATGGAGAACTATAATAAATGAGGCCAGGACATATAAAAGATTATAGTCGCACTGATATAAGAGGAGTAAGGCACCTCGTCAATAGGATTAAACACAGCTCTATTGAGCTAGCCATAATCCCTCGGGATTGAACGGCCATGATGATGATGTTGATGTGTGGAAGAAGAACTCCCTGTTGTGTTTACTTTTAAACAGTTCCAAAATTTTTATTTTTCAATCTAGAAATAAGATTAACGAGTAATAATTTTCTGTTAAAATCTTAAAACTAAAGTGTTTTACCGAGTTTAACCCACTGGTGATTTCTCAGCTTTGGTCTTTCTTGGTTTAACTACACACAACACGCACTATGCTCTGCTTTTAACCCACTACACTAGCTCAAAAGGTTTGGTCCTTTTGAGTCTTCTCACTATTACACGTTAGACCAGGAGCTGGATTGCTTCGACGTTCTTGTGGTTGTGAAGACGTTCTTCATGCTTCTTTGCGAAATGTTTCACCTCATCTGCTACCTTTTCCACTCCCAGGTCTCTGTGTAGGTAACTGTTTCTTACATACCAAGGAGCGTTGACAATGCCCCTTAATACCTTGTTCTGAAATCTTTTGAGCAGGCACACCCCCAAAGTTGTATGCCATTAGTCCACACAGGCTTTAGAACCCGCTTGTATATCATAAGCTTCTTTCTGATGGATAGTTCGGATTGTCTACCTAATAGCCAATATTTGAGATTCAGCTCTTCTCTTTTCTTTTTAATGTGTTCTTTCCATCGTAGCTTTGCATCTAGGTTCATTCCTAGGTACTTGGCCGTGTTTGCATATGGAATAATATGATTGTTTATAATTATTGGCATTGGAACAGTGTGTTTATTTTCATGATTTCATTAGCCTCTTGTTCGGTTTTGCCAACTGCCAGTACACATGTGTCATCTGCAAATGTAACTACTGTAGTTTGTTCTATTACTGGTAAATCATAGGTGTATAGTAGATGCAGCAATGGACCCAGGAGACTGCACTGTGGTACACCAGCCTTTATTGGTCTTAATTCTGAATATTGATCTTCTAGTACGAAACATTCTTCCGCTAATATGAGACTTGGCTGTATTTTTCTGGGAGAAGTTGTTTAAGCTTGTGTTCGAGTCTTTGGTGCCAGACTTTATCGAATGCTTGGGCTATGTCCAAGAACACTGTTGAGCTTTATCTTCTTTTCCTCTGGTGCTTTTTCTGGTCGATCAGTATAAATCTATGCACTTGATCTATTGTGGTGTGCTTTTCTCTAAACCCAAACTGATGTATGGGGATTATGCATATTTCTTAAATACATAATGGGTTTGAGCCTTTTTAAAAGTATTTTTTCAAAAAGTTTTGATATAATGGGTAGTAATGAAATTGGTCTATGTGATGATACCTCGTTGACAGGTTTCCCAGGTTTCGGAATCATGATGACCTTTGCTATTTTCCAACAGGTAGGTCATAACCAGGTGCTTTTTTCGGGTTGATGTTTGTATTTCTTTCTTCTATAAGTTCTTTTGCTGTTACTGTTACTATATCTTTGGTGGTTACTTCATTTATTGACAAAATAGTTCCATAAAAGAAGTTTTGGTTTGTCATTTTTGTCCCAAATTTTCATGTATAACGAATTTTGTTTATTCGCAACGACTTTTCATATTTTCGTCTTCTTTTCCCTCTCAATGTTAATGTTTTAATTGGAACTTGAATCTTTTAAGGTATGTTTGGAAAATCTGTGTTAACAGGACTATAGAAAAGCATGTAATAATTTCAATTCCCTTCTCTCCAGGCCACTGACCGACAACTTCCGGGTTACTGGATTGCTAGTCCATGAAAATACAGCCCTGAAAGTCTTTCAAGTACCTAATAAACATCGCAGAGTTGGTCATGAATGATGCATGAATTACTTTTTGATGCAAAAATGGCCGGAGTTTCGTATGTTGTTTGGGAAATTTAAAGAACGACGACATGGAATGCATAATACAGTATTTTTTGAGAATTTAAGGTGGATTTCCACAGATCCGTCATCCGACGATACGATCACAAGAAAGTTTTGTGATTGGTGGAAAAATTCAAAATTGACAAGCCGCCAAATATTTGTCCGAAAGTTTTAACTTATAAACGGGGAAAAAGTTGAAAAACGTTCAACTTTTATCCGTCATCGGATCCGATTTAACCTAACTTTTTCATGATTGGTCCGTCATATTCGGACAAATGACAAATTGATGACGTCATAAATCGTCTGGTTCAAGGTTGGTTAATCGGAACTTGAACCTTGTTCTATCTCTATTCTCCCGGCATTACTGTTTTGTTTACATTTGTTTTGAGGTTAAAGTTTTGTAAACAGAAGTGTGTTCGCGTTTTTTGAAAATGATGACGGAATCTCTAAGTACAGAATAAGCAGGCTGCAACTGCTTTTCGTTTTAGCATTTTATGAAAATTTGGCTTCCACTTTATACTAAAACAAACTGAATTACACTTGCAAACAAATTGTTGTAAAATGACGTCGAGATAAAACCAAGTTACTAAAAGCCACTAGCGTTTCGGAGAGTTCTGTCTCACTTCAATATATATATAGACATAATTTTCGATCTCTTTCAACTATGACACTAGTGGCTTCTAGTAACCTGGTTTTAGCCATTTTTCTTTGAACTTAACCACAAAGCCGGGTTAACAATACTATGACGTCACGGTAAAATTTTATGACGTAACGGTTTGTGAAGATGACATATGTCAACTAGTTTGAAGACACAGACAGTAGAAAGTAAGAAATAAACAAACACCTAACCTCTAATAAGATAACTACTATGTCAAACTATCTCAGTGAGCAAATTTGTGTGGTTGGTTAACTGTTACGTCATGGTTTGGAAAACAAGTCGAAGAATATTGACTGGTTAACTTGTAGTTTGTGTGGTTGAGTTCAAAGAAAAATGGCTTTTATCTATACGTCAATTTTTATTTGACAGCCGTTTAACCAACCGTTTCGTTTTCGAAGAATAGAATGGGTCGGAACCAACCGAGGGTATGACGTCATCGTTTATGAACCGACCGGTTAACCATTAACCAACCAAAAAAAACATTCGAAATCGCCAATAGTCTATTGTGAATAGTACCAAGTCAATTGTTTTTATATTTGCGTTGACAGTTGACAGAAGTAATAATTACAGTTATTACCCGGTAAATTCAAAAAGTTACTGACTTATCCGGTTAGCCTCGTAGTTTATCCACTAATTCTCGATTCGAAAGAAGTTTGCTGCTTCTTCTGTAACCAATTCGAACTAAATATAAAATATCTGGTTCTATATATAAACATGGAGTCTTTTAATACTTTCATTTAACTTTCCGGTTGGGAATCGAGCATGAATTGAATAATTAACCGTATCAGCAAGTGCTTTGTGATTTACTATCCTAATTGCGTTTTTAATGAACCAAATATCGACATAAAAAAAATGTAAGAATACGAGTAGTATTGTACAATAAAGAACTATAACTATATAGAAATCGGTGATCACCTCCTAATTTTCCAACTGGTGAAATTCACTGGGTGCTAAATCTGGATAATAAAGTGTATTTGTAAACGATTCACTTTTATCATTGTTGGATCGAATTTGCAACACGAAACATTGTCTTGATTCAAAATAATTATTTTTTTCATTGATTAGGGGTAGTTTTTTGCGATTTAATCCTTCAAACTCTGTATTAATGACATATAATATTCATATTTGATTGTTTTTCCCCATATTTGCGTTTTTTGTCGCATTTGTAGCTGTGAAAGTAGCAGGTAACTTTTAGCGCTGTCAAAGTGACAATTGCACTGTGACACACGCGATTTTTTGTACATAATTTAAATGAGGTGTTAAACTTAACAAAAATATGATGCTTCCTCAATGTTAATAGTTAGTGGTAGACAAAATCATAATGAGGAATCAATTATTTTTAATATTTTTATTCTCACAATGTTTTTATGTCGATTTGGAAATTCAACTTTTGGAAGATTTAAATATGCTGTGACGTACGTACATTACTTAAAAGAGAAGTTAGCTACATAAGGAGTGACATGGGACAACAATTATGTCGTCTTCTTTTTTTAAAAGAGTGATGAAGTATAGGTTATGCTTATGTTATATTACTTTAGTTACAAACTTTTTACGAGGCGTTGTGTTGGTGCAGTATGATACAAAACAAGATTTATACTAACTTGAAAAATTGTTTTTAAACTAGGAGGAGCATTTTAAGAAACCTTAAACACACCACTAAAAGTTACTAGATTGGGAGTGTGTTCCGAAAGGGTCGTGTTAAGAGTTTTTAAACTAATTGACAATTACGTGAAATATGTATTGTACTGCTCGCAGTTGTCGTGGCCAATCAGGGATCAAGCCATGTCTAAATATCGAATCATCATTGGCCAATGGCCATGGCGAAAGTAATAACCAAATGTCACATTATTGTGAAAAAATGTACGGTTATATAATAAGTAGGTAGTTTATGTTAAATTTGTTAATAATTTGAGGATATTATTTAGAAAATACAATTAATTGTATGTACAAATTCTTCTTTATCTACATTTGGGGTTTAAGTATAGCACAAACTAAAGTTTTGATATCAATAAATGCCATAATATTGCATAGACTATAGATTTTATTTATCAAACATAGGGGGTTGATGGGCGTGCGATTTCTCTAATGTCATTTTAGTTCCCCCTCTCTACCCTAGAAACGATTTAGAAATTTTTTTAAAATCTCTTTTCGTTAACGAGGTACAGCCCATTGTAAGTTTTAACATTGACATCCTGTATAATATCATTGTAGACTTTGACAGACATTTAAAAGAAATCTTCAAACTTCAAATTGGAATGGCCTTTTTGTGAGTAGCTATTCGTTCATAAAACATCTAATCAGAAAGTTGCTAACTTCACTTTTAGTTATATGACGTATTTGTAGTGAAAGTTGCGAACATTTAGGAATTCTTTTTTTTTCAGTTTTCTCCTGAAATATTTTTTTCAAAGTAGTACCAATTTGATTTAATAAAATACCAAAAGCCGGATATCTTCTACGTAAAAGTCATTCAGACAGCGCAAAGTTATAATAAAAATAGTTTATCATCAATCGTTCATATAAAGTTGTGAACTTGACATTTTCTTCCGTTCAATTTCAAAAATCGAAATAAATAAATCTATTCAGTGCGTCCCACGTGTTTCTCCGTAATCCGAACGGATTCTTAAAATAATAATGACACCAGCTACAATAATAACCGAAGAAACTTCACGCCAATTAGTAAAGTAAGAACCGACGTCTCTTTCTCGGCGTCTTGGGAATCTTAGAAAAAAAGCAAACACACAAAAACCGTCGTATATGAACGAGGAGGCGTCGTAAGCTGGACGCTTGGCCGTGGCGTCGTACAAGAAAAGAAGGGGATGTGTTAAAACGACGCAAGTAGGGCATTCTTGGTTGTTCAAGACGCATATGCCGCCTCATAGAGGCGCTGCTATTACCTATAAGCGATCTTCAACACTTTTAGTCAAAGTGCGGCGTTGTGTTGAACGGTTTTTAAATAAGTTAAGGTGAAGTGTATTTTTGACAAAAAATGTGGCTATTTCGTTTTTTAATCTCGTAATGGTCGTTTGTTTGGGACTTGGTGTCGGTCATTTTAAAGTAAGTCTTTCATTAAAGAGATAATTTGCCGCAATTTTAATATTTGAAATAAAAATATAATCTTAATACTAAGCAAATAATATTCAATTATCTATATAGAATCAACTGTAGAAAATTTACTTAATTTTTGTTATTTTGATAAATACTTTTGACCATTGTCAGATTTTCTGAATTTTCTGAGAAAAAAATTATACTGGTACATGGAATAGATTCAACTCTCTCGAGTCTGTCCGGCACCAAAAGAAAAAAACACTCACAATATTTCTTTCCACTTAATCTCCATACTCTATCGCGACCACTTACATATTTTAAGCACTATTCACATTCAAAATCAAAACAAACTTTCAATCCAAGTGAAATTATTGTATGTAAAAAGTTTGAACTAGCTTAACAATAAAAGCAAGTAAAATAGTAAAAATAGTAAAAATTTATTATTCATAAACGATCTTAATTTTAGAGCACTGAAGATAAAACTGTACTCTTTACATGCTGCAAACATCTTACTAGTCAATCTTACTCTAACCTTCTCCTCACAGTTAAAGCGGAAATCCTGATGTTTTCCATTGTTTCAAGTTGTAGAATATTACAGTTACCTCATCATATTTAGCAAGGCGTATTTCCAATTGATATCTATTAACACCTTACAAAGTTTTAAAAATGTTTTCAAAAACAACGACCGTTCAGCTAGAAGAAACAACTACTTCTCGGGCTATATGCCCCGACAGACTTTGAATTACACTTCTAAGTTAAACCTACAAGATTTAACCAACCATTCTAGTTTGCAATATCACTTGTAGACCGGTTTCGGCCTATTTGTGCCTTATCAGTACAAGGTAGATGTCCGAGAACTCTGTGAGCTTAATTCCGGACTAAAGATGTTACTGAAATCACAATCAATCATTGTTGAATTCCTCTAATGCAAAATGGAGCAAAAATGCTATGATCTAATATAAAAGTATCTCCAGAAGCTGATCCAGCTTCTCTACATCCTCTAATCACTTGGTTGATCATCAAATGAAGCACCAGCTAATATCACTGATCATTTTTGACGCTTTCTACCTATTTGTATGTAATCCTCAGATAAATCCAACATTTCTCTGGTAATCCTATCAGTGGCATCACCGCAGTTTTCAAATTTATGCCTTCTCCTAGCTTTGCTCTTATGGTTTAGTAAACGTTAGTAATGAAATGCTATAATGGTACATTAAGGCCCCTATATCATCAACTGAAGATTTCAGGGGAAGGCTTAGCCTACGTTGCCTCCCCTGGGAATCCGCCACTGTAATATTGTAAAATACAACAATCAACTGACCATTGACATTATCTATCCGAAAATACCAGGGTCGAAAGTGAAATAGCTTTTTTATCGTACTGTATGTTGTGAGCTTAGGTACAGCCGTTTTTAATGGGACATCCGGTACCAACGAAAATTCGAATAATAACAAATCTTTGTTACCTTATATGATTTAATTTGAGAGCAATGCAATTTCAATAACCCCATTTTCTTTGCTTTTCATAATTACCTTTAAAAACTTGACGGAAAAAATTGTGTTCAAAAAGCGTGGCTTGATTGTTACTTACGGAATATATTGCTCTAATTAAACTTGAACACGATACATCTTTAGAAAAACCATGAATACAAATATACACCATAAAAATATTCAACGTTTTATACGTACCTACACGAATATTTTCAAACGTTAAAACATTGTAAAATTGAGGTAAGTGAAAAATTAATATTCAACTTTGTTCAGTTCAGCTAGAAACAATATAACATCTTTATATTTGGTCAAAGTTGTAAGTTGAATGGAAAAAACGTCGGTTTTGGTTCATTTTGGAACACCCAAACAGCCGACTGACGTTTATTTTCGGATTCATCACCACTGATTGATTGGTCCGGCACCACCAGTCAGATGTTTAGAGACCTCGACACCTCAGCCTTTAGACTTTTGGTGCAATTGGTGATACCGTTTATGTGAAGAGACCAGTAGCCCTTATCAGGCTCAACAGTCTTTTCACTGGGTCTTTCTTGGTGAAATCCTCCCTAAGAGTCTATATCTCCAATGAGACAGAGCTTCACATTCGAAGATAATGTGAGAGGCTGTTTCCTCCTCTTCCATGCCCAACCGACAGATAGGTTCCCCCCTATATAAGCCAATTGTATGTGCTTCCTTAGGGTACAGTGACCGGTGAGTAATCCCGTCACTTTTCTTATCTGGCCCCTGCTGAGGTTTAATATTTCGTTAGTCAGCGACTCCGAGGTTTTTTTGACCAGGAGTTTGCTGTGTTCCTGTTTTGGCACGTGTCTCCAGTACGTCTGATGTTTAGTTTGAATCCACCGAGATATACAACCACGTGCAGCAGATTTTGATATTCCAAATACTGGTTCTGGACCAGTGAATGCAGTTTCAGACCCTAGCTTTGCTAGCCTTTTCATTGCCTACAATACCCTTGTGCCCACTTAAGAGTTACTCCATTATGGTTTGCCAGGGCTAAAAGTTTTTGTAGATAGTCCCAGACCAGTCTAGATCTGATCTGGGGACATGCTAAATATTTAAGTGCAGCCTGACTATCTGAGAGTATGAGGATCTTTTGGCCTCTATACCCCCTTTCGATGTTCATTTGCAAACACGTGTCGATAGCGTAGATTTCTACCTGGAATACTGATGTAAAGTTCCCCAACGATGCGTGGACATTGCACCTGGGTCTGGCACCATGGACTCCAGCTCCTGTTCCTATATCAGTTTTAGATCCGTATGTGTACCTCACCAACGTTCTTTCCTGACTGCATGTTTCCAGCCCATCCCAGTTTAGCTGGGTATGGTATGGTTGGTTGTCGTTAATTGTGGCCAACATGTTATCACTTCTAATTTCAAGAAGCGAGTTTGTGATAACATCTGTCTTTCTGGAATGACTATGGGTGTTGGTGCCTTCGTGCCAATTCCCACTTCATTCCAGCCTTTATGCAGCCATTCTCGCTTCCGCCTCAACATGCAGAGCAAGAGGCGGAAGATTGAGAATGGCTTCCATTGCCGCTTCCCATCGCAACCGTTTTGCACAGACAGGTAATCCTCTGAAGTTTTGATAGCTCCAGTTCAGGTGTCCTCTGATCTGTTTTTGGTCATCAAACTAAGGCTCCGCTGACAATACTACATACATATATTTTTTGAGTTTCTTGCGGTTTAGAATTTTTTTGACACCAATTAACTCTAATTGCTTTCTGTTCTTCCGTCAACAGATCCGGTATCCAACTGGAAACTAATGCGCCAACTATGTTGCATTGGCGGCTCCTCGAAGGAGGCTAAGGAGGCTCGGCCTCCTCACCAATTTATCCAGCAAATAGCAATTACTGATCAATTTTGACAATTATTGATCAATTTTGAGAATTTTTGACAATTTTCCCAAAATTATTGACAATATTTGACCATTTTTCGAAATAATGACAGTTTTTAACGATTTTTGACAGTTATTGACCATTTTTCGAAATTTTTGACAATAATTGACCATTTTTTGACAATTATTGACCATTTTTGACAATTATTGATCAATTTCGAGAATTTTTGAGCATTTTTGACAATTTTTCAAATATTTAGACAATTTTTGAATATATTTGGCAATTATTAACCATTTTTTCAAAATTATGAGAATTTTTGAACATTTTTGAACATTTTTGACAATTTTCCAAATATTTAGACAATTTTTTAAAATATTTGGCAATTATTAACCATTTTTTCAAAATTTTGACAGTTTTTAACAATTATTAACCATATTTCAAAATTTTTAATAATTTTTGACAATTATTGACCATTTTTCGTAATTTTTGACAATTATTGTACATTTTTTGACAATTATTGAACAGTTTTTACAATTATTGATCAATTTTGAGAATTATTGATCAATTTTGGGAATTTTTGAACATTTTTGACAATTTTTCAAATATTTTGACAGTTTTTAACGATTTTTGACAATTATCGACCATTTTTCGAAATTTTTGACAATTTTTCTAAAAGTTTTTATAATTATTGACCTTTTTTGACAATTATTGATCAATTTTGAGAATTATCGACCATTTTTGACAATTATTGATGAATTTTGAGAATTATTGACCATTTTTGACAATTATTGACCACTTTTGACAATTATTGATCAATTTTGAGAATTTTTGAACATTTTTGACAATTTTTCAAATATTTTGACAGTTTTTAACGATTTTTGACAATTATTGACCATTTTTCGAAATTTTTGACAATTTTTCTAAAAGTTTTGACAATGATTGACCATTGTTTGACAATTATTGACCGTTTTTGACAATTATTGATCAATTTTGAGAATTTTTGACAATTTTTGACAAGTTTTCAAATATTTTGATAGTTTTTAACGATTTTTAAAAAACGGGTACGCTTTTTTGGAGAGGAGGAAACCTATGACGGCTTCTCGAAGGAGGCTAAGGAGGCTCGGCCTTCTTATCAGTTTATCCAGCAAATAGCAATTACTGATCAATTTTGACAATTATTGACCATTTTTGACCATTTTTCAAAATTTTAACAATTATTGACCATTTTGTCTGTTTTTCAAAATTAGTGACAATTTTTAACCCTTTTTGGACAGTTTTTGACAATAAATGTCTATTTTTGACAGATTTTAACAATAATTGACAATTTCTAACAATTTTTGACCATTTTTTCAAAATTTTTGACAATTATTGACAATTGTTGACAATTATAGACCATTTTTCCAAATTTTTGACTATTTTGACCATTTTATCAAAATTTTTCAAAAAACAACAATTTTTCAGAATTTTGACAATAATTGTCCAGTTTTTGACAATTTTTCAAAAATTTTGACCATTTTAGACCGTTTTTAATCATTTTAGACCGTTTTTAATCATTTTTGACAATTTTTCAAAAAATTTGACAGTTGACCATTTTTACAAAAATTGGACAATTTTTTACCATTTTTCAAAAAAATTTATAATTTTTGACCATTTTTTCAAATATTTTGACAGTTTTTGAAAATATTTAACAACTATTATCCATTTTTTCAAAATTTTGACAGTTTTTAACAATTATTGACCATATTTCAAAATTTTTAATAATTTTTAACAATTATTGACCATTTTTAATAATTTTTGACCATGTTTCAAAAATTTTGACAATTTTCAACAATTATTGACCATTTTTGACAGTTTTTTTATAATTATTGACCATTTTCTCAAAATTTTGACAATTTTTGACCATTTTTCAAAAATTTTGACAATTTTCAAAAAGTTCACGAGCCGCCACTGCTATGTTGTTATATGCAATACTTAAAATACAACCCTCGTACTATGGGAGGCTAGTCATTTTTTGATTACAGTTATAAATATAATAAACACTAACAGTCGATTTTTTTTTGTAATAAGTAGAAAGCCTGCATATAAATTAGATCAGATAAAAGAACTGCGTTTGATAGAGAAATTTCTTCATTCGAGTACAGTCTTGAGTTAATGAAATGGCTTAGATACAAATTAAAATAATGAATACGAAGTGAAAAGTTTAAATAATAATATTTCTTGTGTAGCCATTCGTTTCATAATAAGAACATTAGTGGACTTAATTTGCATTGAGGAGTCTTTTACAATTGTGTACGAAACTAAAAAAAAAATTAGACGCAGACTAACAAAAAATAATCTGCATAGCCGGAAAACGGGAACAAATTTTGTTTCTGGTAGACTTCGCGACCCTCGGAATTTTATGTTAATTTTAAATTTGTTTGATAGCTTACCTTAAATAAAGCGGGTTAGAACAAAAATTTCGCTGGATCATTCCCATCCACCGCTCTATTTAAAATGTGTGACCATCTGATATCTAGACGTAATTGCCAAAAATTGTCAAAAATTAAAAAAAAATGGTGGATTTTTACTACTTTTAATTGCAATTTTCTCTTTCAAAAGTGCATGATCCAAGAATTTTTTCTTTTAAAATGTTCTATAGCAATAGGGCTTTCTAATAAAAAAAAATCGTTGTAAAATTCCGAGGGTCGCGAACCTTACCGGATCCCAAAGTTTCACTGGAATAATAATTTCTCAATGTTCATTAATCATATATAAAGGGGTTGTAGAAAATTAATATAGCGTCAAAATCTTTATAACCTTGTGTTGAAATATATTTTAGCGGAAAACCCGTAAAGATCATCAATCACTTCTGACTACAATTTACTTAATGAAAAATAGAAGATTTGCGATTAAAAACTCATCAATTGGAAAAACTTTTAATTAATAGCGGCCCAAAAACTATAAAACGTTAGCAACTGTTTCTATAATGATTTTCTTCTTCTCGCTCCTTCTGTAGTTAGTTTAAGTTCAAATTGTAGCACTGTATATATTTTTTAATAATAAAATGTACAAAATAAGTGATTAGTGACAAAACGATGACAAATGACACAACGAAACGTCAAACGAATTATTAAATAAGTACAGCGTTGTCAGATTTCGAAAGTAACGTCAAAAAACTATGAAAGAACACTTTTGATATCCTAATTTTTACATCTTCGTAGCAACAAATTAATGTTTAATTTTTACGGGCGCGGTGGCATTTATAGACATTTAACGTCTTTTAACACTGAACCACTACAATTAATCTTATTAAATCCTTTGGAAAAACATTAAAAGAAACCGTTAGGTGGGAAGATAAGTTAAAAGAAAATAATTTACACTAATTATAACAACCTTCTTAAAAATTGGAGTAAAAAAACTGCGTGCTTCTACATAAAATGTATACCGCGCGATAATTGTTTAATTAGTAACAATACGGTGATCAAATAACAATAATTATATCAAGATAATATACTAGCTAAATTCTTTAAGGCCATAAAGTGGGTTCATCTTTATTAAAAAATAATAAGCTAACTAGATTTTATTAGTATTTTTAAATTGTGCCATAAAATGTGGTAACCGAAATTCGCTATAATATACTCAAAACTTATTACAATATACCTAAAACTTATTTCCCGTTTAGGTCTGGATAATAAGAAAGTAAGCAGAAACCATAGCAATGTGCTTTTTAGATGGTATCCATTAAAAATACTTTAAAGAGTTTCCGTGGCAACCATTTTAGTTTGAAATTCGTTAATTTCAATTCTGAAAAATGGAGATAACGGGAAGTAACCATAGAGATACTGAAGTAACTCCCCTGTTTATTTACCGTCTATATCCCAAAGGAACAATTAGTAAAATAGAGAAGCAGTTTCGCAAGTTTGGTCATGTAAGGCAGATAAAAAAAACCAGCTGTGCCAATTTAATGAGCGATGAAATCAAATGAGATGTGGTTATAAATTGTTATTCGATATAAGTAACAATTGCTAGATAAGCAGACACGCGCTGTATTGAAAGAATGTGTAGATTGGCAATTGTTGCTTTGGGTTTTGGTCAGAGAGTTCAAATTAAACATTTGTCGAAGAAAGATATGTTTTATTTAAAGAACGTCAACCCTAATTAAAAGGAACCTAAACCGAATAATTTAACATTATTAGAATATAATCTTAAAGCTCTTCTACCACTTGGTGGTGTAGGGAGTATTGCAGTTACTCTTCCTTCACGAATTTTTTCCATTCTTTCCTATTTTGAGCTAGGACTTTCCAGCTTCTTCCTCTTTTATCCAGTTATCCAGCTATTACCTTATCCCAAGTTTTTCTTGGTCTGCCCCTTTTTTTATTTTTTCCATATTCTCTTGTCCCCACCATTGCAGTTGTCTTTCTTTTATGAAGTCTAAGGTTGATAGTAAACATATTAAAAAAAAATAAAATGCATCCCTATAAAATGATACCTACTCAGGAGCTGATGAAAGAGTTTTATATTTTACTTTAATATTTATAATAAAATTATATTAATTTTCGAAATATTTTATTTATTCCAAAATCTTACATTTCTCATAAAGTCACAACAATGATCCTCTCAACTAGTCTTGTAAATATACAACATCTCTCCCTTAAGGTTGAACACAATCTTTGAGCCTTTCTAGGACTCTACGTGTACGAGTACTTCTTCTAAGTTGTGGTTGCTCAGGTTTCGATACTGAAGCTTCAACAGGTGGTATAATGGAAGTGCCATTTTCAGAAGTCTTTCCATTGATTGTCACAATATTCGAACGATGTGGAAGACATTTCACAAAAAATTTTCCGTACATTAAAAAGCCGAATTTGAATTTTAAATTGAAATTAGAAAATATGAGCAACACCAGATTAAAATATGGACCTTTGATCGGAGCCATAGATGAAGATACTTCCAGTTCTGTCCTTATCATCAGTTAGATATACCTTCGATTACACCTCAAAAAGGATGGTTTGAACAAGATTCCTTAGCTATCCTTAAAGCTGTTAAGGAGACTATAGTGATCATTTAGAAAAGCTTAATAAAGATTATGATGATATTACATCTGATGAAATTACCGATCAAAAAGAGACGATGGGATCCTACAACTGAACAGCTACTTTATAATGCTATTGTATGGATGGATGTTAGGACGTCTTCTGCAGTAGATGAAATTTTACAAAATGGTAAACGTAGTCAAGATTTTTTACAAAGTTCTTGTAGTCTTCCAGTTAGTACATACTTTAGTGATCTTAAAATAAAATGGATGATGGACAATGTTTCGAAAGTGAAAAAAGCGATAGATGAAGATAAGTGTTTATTTGGAAATATTGACAGTTGGTTGATATGGAATATGACAGGGGGTCCAGATGGTGGAATCCCTTACTGGATGAGAGAAGAAGACACGCAATTCGGTTAATGTTTGAGCTGGAATTATGGGAAACCATATCATTGGCCCCTTTTTCATTGAGAGCAATTTGAATGGAAAACATTATTTGGCACTACTTTTCATTCCAAGTTTGGTGAATTTATATCCTGATCCAGGAAACCCTCAAGTTCCAGTGAATACGATATGGTTTCAGCAGGATGGAGCAGCACCACATTACTAACGCAATCTCTGGCAGTACCTCGATGTAATATTTCTCAATCGGTGGATAGGAAGGCGTGGATCGATAGAATGGCCAGCGCAATCACCTGATCTTACATCATTAGATTTCTTTTTATGGGGATATGTGAAGAGCATTCTGTACAAAACTAAATGACTTAAGAGAACGAATAACGCTTGCGATTAGGTCAATCACGCCTGATATGTTAAATAATGTTAGAAGACAGTTTTATTTAAGATTAGGATGTTGCTAAGACTTTCACGGTGGACATTTTGAACATCTACTTCATTGAAATTCAAAGTTCTTTTTAGTGAATTATTAGTTTCCTGTAAAATTGTCGTATTTAGTAAAGCGTTTTACCAATAGATATCGAAGAATAAAAATATATTATACTGATGAGGCGCAATACGCCGAAACCGGTCTACAAGTTATGTTGCCCCTTCTAGTTGCAAACCAGAATGGTTGGTTTAAATCTTGTAGATTTACCAACCCCGTTTGACTTAGAAGTGTAATTCAATGTCTGTCGGGGCATGTAGCCCTGGAAGTAGTTGTTTCTTCTTCGTTGAACGGTCACTGTTTTTGAAAAATTATTTTTCAAAACTTTGTCAAAGCGTTGGAATAATATATTTTTATTCTTCGATATCTATTCTTTTAAGTGTTTTACCTTTTATTACGTTTTGCATTACATTATAGTTTTTTATTGTATTGTAGCTAATTTCGGTAACCAGTTGATTTTATTTTATTCCATCTAAATTGTTGCAATAAACTTGGAAACGATAACATTTTTGAATAGAGAATGAACAGACCTTTCAAACGGTATATCACAAGCCTATACTTCCCATTTAAAAAATTAGGGGTTGTACCTGTCATTCGAAGGGGGTTGAAGGTAGTGATCGCATTTTTACGTTGAAGAATGTCAATTTATAATTTAAATTTGACGTGTGTCGAGATTTTTTATAAATATGTACAGTAACCGAAATAATGAATTTATTACGTTTGACTTTTACACACTGTATTCCTAGTTTTACTTAATAATTTAACAAAAAGAATAATTAATCGACAATTTCTTCATAACAACTAATTGATAACGGTCTAATGGATTTAAAAACGGTTCTAATTAATCGATTGTGAATTATAAATGCAAAAAGAAACTTGTGCTGTTAATTTGGAATTGACAGGATGTACAGTCAAGGCGAATGATTTAAGGTTATGTCGAAATCTGAAAAAAAGGAGATCCTGTATTGCAATATATCAAATAATGAATAAAAAACAAGTTGGATTAAGAGTAAAAGTGAAATTGAAACACTCTTTGTTAAATGTGATTTTTTTTTCAATCTAGCTTCTGGGTCGAACTTGGGAATGAAGCACCACATCAGTCGACTATTTGTCGTTGGTATGGAGAATTTAAACATGAACGAATTAATCATAGCGACCATCCAAGAACAGGTCCACCAACAAAGACAATCACCCGGGAAAACGTCGATGCTGTACGTAAGCTGATCCAAGAAGATCGACATGTCACATGTAAATTGGAGTATCATTGCATCTGTAGAGTAGGGAGGGTGAGTTTAGGCCCACAGCACTTAGGCCACATGTGACCCATTGTACGCCCTCCTAGGTCATCCTAGGTCCATCAAGTCCTTTCCAGGAAGGTGGACAGGTCACTAGGAGACATCTCCTTTATATCGGCAGGTGTAGGCCAAGACTCACCGAACACACACTCTCTCTCATTGACGATAACTCCGGGCACTCGCATTCCTAAGACATGCCTGACAGTTTCATCTTCCTGTTCCACTAGCTCCATTGTATGGAGGTGTTTCCTTAGCTGACAGTGGCCACCTAGAAATCCTACTGTTAAACATAGGTTTTTCTTGGTCATCGCCAAATATTTCTTTCCAGGGTCGGCCAGGGTGATCCTGGCAAGTCTGTATCCCTTTTTTTTGTAAGGAGCCGTCCCTTCGCCGGCACCACCTCAGCCTCCTGGGCTTATTGTGGATACTCCTAGTATTCTGACTACAGCCTATTCAGCCAATCCGTTCCCTGTATTAGCTCATACAGGTTCTTTGCTGGTTGGTTGTAGAAGTCTTCTGGAGTCATTTTGGGTCTACCATACAGTTTCTGCCTCCTGTGGTCCAGCGTCTCACAGTTGCATAGTATATGCAGAGCTGTTTCAGTATCCTTTTTGCATCTTCTGCATGTAAGGTCTCCGTTATACAGCCCTATTTTGTTCAGGTGCTCCTTTGTGGGAAAGTGATTCCTTTGTGACCTGGGATCCACTCCAGTGTTACACTGTTCCGAGTCGACAGTCTTCTAAGTTCTTCGCCGCATTCCCATACCAGCCGAGAAGTTACCTTAGAGCTCTGAAGTGCTTTAAGGGCAGCTTGACTGTCACTGTAGATCCTGATCTGCCTGTTGTTGTAGGCTCTCATGTTATTTGCCCTTGCACATGCAAGTATTGCATAGACCTCTGCTTGAAATACCGAGGCGTATTTTCCAAGCGAGACGATTCCTTCATATTTGCTCGACTTGCTGTATATGCCCGTTCCGGTGCCGAGCTCATTCTTTGATCCGTCTGTGTACCAGATCAGTTCATTTGCTCTACTGAGTGGTGGTGCGTTCTCTTCCTCAAGCTCCTTTCGATCTTTGATGACAATCTCGAAGTTCTTGCGAAAGATATATCTAGTGGTCATGTGGTCTGTTGGCATTTTAAAGATGTCGTCATCCACATGCCTTATTTCTGTGACTCCTCTCCCATGTGCCACGTCATGCTCTGATACTTTCTCCAGTCGGGTTAGAGCTGCCCTTGCTTCGCACATTATGACACAATGTAGCGGAGGAAGGTCTAGCATTGTCTCCAGTGCCGCTGTAGGAGTAGTCCTCATTGCCCCTGTAATGCCAATGCATGCAAGTCTTTGGACCTTGCTTAGTTTTAGCATTGCAGATGTTTGTCTGATCTTTGGCCACCAGACCAGAGATGCATATGTAATCCTGGGGATGACAACCATTTTGTACAACCAGTGTACCATGCTTGGTCTAAGTCCCCATTTAGTGCCGTAAGTGCGTCTGGCAACCATGAAGGTTACCTCTGCCTTCTTGATCACGTGCTGCAGGTGTCGGTTCCAAGTTAAACCTGGGTCTAGGATAACCCCAAGATATTTTACTTCATCCGACAATCGTATTGGTTCACCTTGAAGCGTCAGAGGGCCAAGTCCTTCCCTTTTCCTTCTTCTGGTAAACGCAATTATCTGTGTTTTTGAGGAACTTATGCGTAGCCCTTCTTCTACAGTCCAGCCTGTTACTACATTTAAAGCCATCTGGAGTCTGTCTCTGGTTGTACTGTTGAATTTACCTTGGGATAGAATTACCAGGTCATCTGCATATCCTATGGTGTTAAATCCTTCTCTGTGTATGGTTCTAATGAGCCCGTCCATAACCAGGTTCCACAGCAGCGGGGACAGTACTCCCCCCTGTGGACAACCCCTGGTTGCACGTACGGCCATTGTCTCCCCCATAAGAGTTGTCCCTATTAGCCTGCTTCTGAGCATGCAGTCTATCCATCTGCAGCTCGTGGCATCGATCCCAATTTTCCTCGTTGCCTTGGCTATGGATTCGTAGGAGGTGTTGTCAAAAGCTCCTTCTATATCTAGAAAGGCTGCGAGCATCACCTCTTTATTTTCCAGCACGTATTCAGCCCTTTTGACGAGTTGATGTAATGCTGTTTCGGTTGATTTTCCCTCTCTGTATGCATATTGATCTTGGTGTAGTGGTCTTGTAGCCAGTATACCGTCTCTGATATGTCTATCAAGAAGTTTTTCAAGAGTCTTCAGCATAAATGACATTAAAGTCTGTATCCCTTGATTTAATCCCATCTCTTTAGGGATTGAGCATGGGTGTAACGTTTAGCTAGTTCCGCAATTACCGAAGTCATCAGGCCGTAGGTGTTGCTGAGTCCTAAAAGTCTTAGTCCAGCCGCTTCCCTGGCTAAAGAATCGGCAATGCGGTTACCTTTACTCCTGTCGTACCCTTTAACCCACCTCAGGATAATATTGTTATCTACCAAGGCGTTAGCTAAATCTTGATGGCACTCTAATACTAGCTCTGATGTAACACGTTGTCTGTTCAAGGAGGGCTTATCTGCTGTTAGTGGAGATTATTATGTTTTTGCCAGAAATTTCCTTTCTGGTTAGTTCTTTTGTGGCAATTGAGGTACCAACCAGTTCTGTTTGAACCAGCTGGTATTTTTTCCCATTCCCCACTTAATTCTTAGGCTTAGTGATCTGGAGTGGATTCCATATCCTGAGCCTTCTTTGGTTTTTGAGCAGTCTGTGTATACCTATGCATCTGACTCCGTATTCTGTTTTATTTGTATTTTGTAGGGTTGTTGTTGGGTTCAATTGCATCACCGACCTCCTGCAGCAGGGGTAGTGCAGTAAACGCTTCTCATTGGGCATTTCAAAGACCAAAATTTCCAGTCCCCAGATGATGCAGGGAACGCCTTCAAAAACTATCTTGAATACACCAACAAGCTAGAGGAATAACTGCTTCTAGAATTGGTTCCAAAAGATCAAAAATTGCATTTCTCTTCGTGGAGGATACTTTGAAAAACAATAGTGTTTAAAAGTTATCTACTGTTTTTTTTGTAGCTCTATATGCAAAATATAAAAGCCAACTCTCTGTAACGGTAAAAGTTGCTTTTAGTTGGGCGCCAATTTGTAACGGTAAATGTCTATACCCCACAGGGCACCAGCTCGAAGGGCTCCGGCTAGAGACACCTCTCAAGGGTGATTCGACCCCAAGTTTATGCTGCACAAGGATAACAGAAGGGTTGTAAAAGTTGAGGGCGCCACTACCTTTTTAACGATAAAAACTACAAAAAACGGAAAAGGCAGAAAAGGTAGAAACGCCTTGTAAAATTTAAATAAGTTAATAATAAAAAAGTTACTAAAAATCACCCCGGGCGATATCTCCCTCAACTTTTATTGTTGAGGATTAAAAAAAAGGAAAGATACGAGTTAAAACAAATTTATTCTGCCACAGGGAATGAACAACGGAATTTAATAGAGGAATTTGTACTTTTATAGGTACTTAGCTTAGATGAAGTGGTTTCCTGGAGAAGAAGTCAGGTCTTGATCTGAACTGATGTGTTCTGTTCTAGGGCGGTATTTTGGGGTTCTATCCTTGGCTTTATATCCTCGGGTTGTATCCTAGGCTATATTCTTGGGTTAAATTCTTGGGTTTATATCCTCGGCGTTATATTCTAGCCTAGAGTTATATCCTCGGGTTGTATCCTAGCCTAGGGGCTGTGCTTACCTAGAAGTACAGGTGGATCAGGGATATGTAGGAACTTGAATGTAATGGCACATTATGTTGGTCAGCTTTTCAGGTTAAAGAAAAAGAAGGCAGTTATTTGAAAGTCAAAAAATTTATTTAATTTACTGAAAGCTTTCCAACATTATATGTTCCATGTTAAAACAGTAAAAATTGCAATTATCGGCTAAATTAAAAAAATATACTAATGATCCGAAAGAAACTAATCATAGCAAAAAGCTATTTATTTAGTTATATGAAGAAATATCGTGCTTAGGAAATATATGAAACCGGCACTGGCGTTACGAAAGAATATTTTATAGGTTAACGGTTTATAAAAGTGTTATTTTATAATTAAAAGAGTTATTTCGCAACTGAAAAAGTATAAAGTAAAACAGTGAATTATAAAAGAATATTTGGTTTAAAACTACCATATTAGTATAAAAGAACAGTTTATGACCACGTGTTGAATTTAATTTCGTCTATCTCTGTAAAAAAAATAAAGAATGCATACGAAAATTATATCAGACAGTACTTTAGAAGAAGCTTATTAATTATAAATTATGATTTTGAACTTACCACAGCAAAATTCATAAGATAGGTATTTAAGATATGAAAGATAGCGAAAGATGATCTTTCTCCTTAGGCGGTCGATAACAGAAAGGGAAGTCAGGGTTGAAGAGTTTGGGATCACAGAACTATAATTGAATGTGGCTAGTGACGACGAGCGTTAATTAAAAGGATTTATTCTGTAAAATCGAAACAGGTCGATAGACATGTTACAGTATATGCGTCAAATTAAACTTTTGAGCGTGAATTTTCCTAGCATACAGGGTGAACTTATACTTTTTTAAATTTAATAATTTTTTAAAAACATTTTGTACAGCCCCCGTGTAATACTAATGAAAGAAAAAACGAGAGCAGCCAAACCTTATGAACTTGTAAAATTCCCTAAACATTTCCTTTAATAAATTCGAAATAGCTGGTTTATTTGGGCAAGTGTTTATAAATACCCAAGTCTGCAGGTATATCGTGTCTTATAGCGTTCTTATCCTTTTAATCAAAGTTATATTTTAACAGAAATTACGAGTGCATGTTCACTTGGTCAGCTGACCAACCATTATTCGATTATCTGGTGAACTTCATTGCCAACCTGAACTTGCTGATAAAAGTCTACTTTCAAAGAAACCATTTCTTTTATAATGCAGATACCAAGGCTGCATTTTCAAAAGGAGTATTGAAAATATAAAAAGAATTATCTTTGAATTTAATCGTTTCGATAATATTTTGTTAGAGCTAGAAATATTGTAATGCGTTGAATGTTTTTAAAATTTAGGATCGTTTTTACATATTTTTTTGTTTCTAATCCAATCCAGAGAAATCTTAATCCTATCACAATAACTTGAAAAAATTGCTTACTCTGAAATGCACTTTCTCTTCAAAGAGAAATTAATGGATCAGGATGAAAACTACTTTTTTTTTGGAGCAGTTTCGTCTAAAATATTTTATATTGATAATATTTATCTACAACACAATTAACGCACACCCTGGATGTTCTAACCCAGGTCATGCCAGATGTTCGAATGTTTTTTATATCCCAGTTGGCCGAGTTAAAACTGTCCGGTTGCTTCGTTATATTATGCCTGGATTATGACTGGATGTATTAGCTTTTCATCGAAAGGATGATACGTTGCCAGCTATTCAAAATTTTCTTTAATATAGTAACATACATAAAGTTGTTTTTAATTAATTATTCTTTTTCCATCAATTTTAAGCGACTTATTTCATTGCTTACTAATAAATTTATATTATGTTTATTTTTTTAAATATTTCCAAACCGTTTACTGAAGTAAGGAAAACATTTGGATAGTGAATAACAATTCTAGAAAATATATCTGACAACATTGCTTTATTTTATTGTCGTTACACTGACTTTCGATCCACTATACTAACCGCGCTCAACTCTGCTTCACTGTAATTATCGCATCAGAGGCGTACCACTACAGAGCTGGGTGGACGCCCTCCTCAGCTCTTTGTTTATTATTTTGTTCATTCCATGAATTAGAAATTACTATTAATCTTATATCAAGAAGTAAAACTTGCTGCCAATTATCTAACCTCACTTTATATTAAATTGTTCGAAATAATATGTAGGTACTATTTTATATTTATATTCTTCTGGATACATTTGAACTACTTAATTAGCTTTATTTTAACTAATTACATTTTTGTAGATTTCTCGATACATAAAATTCTTTACTTTACGAAAATTTATCTTTCGTCAACTTCTTTTTCCTATAAACAGTTATTAAAAATTCACTGTTAACTTAATTCTTCTTTTCTGCGCCATGCTCATAACCTCAAGTTACGTTCTAATTATTTTACAAAATTGGAACCTAATTAGTGACATATGCAGTAATATAATTTTTATAATTATACAATAATTATAATTTTGTGTGTGTGTGTGTGTCATTCGAAAGGGCTTCGCCAAACTTAGATTTCCTGTAAGTTGGAATCAATTCGGACCAGTAAATTTTGAGAAATTACAAAAAAAGTTGTTTTTTTTCATTTTTTCAAAATATCTCCGAATTGGCTGAACCTATCGATCTCAAAAACTAATCAGCTCTTAACCTTGGAAACCCGCATCGATGCGTCAGAATCGGTTGATGCGTTCGTGAGATATCGTTGTCGAAAAAAATCGAAAAAAGTGTTTTTTTGTAATAACTCCGAAATGTTTTGTAACGGTAAATTGCTGTAACCTTAAAGGGCACCAGGTCGAAGGGCTCCGGCTAGAGACTCCTCTCAAGGGTGATTCGGCCCCACGTTGGGCGCCAATTTGTAACGGTAAATTGCTGTAACCTTAAAGGGCACCAGCTCGAAGGGCTCCGGCTAGAGACTCCTCTCAAGGGTGATTCGACCCCAAGTTTATGCTGCACAAGTGTTACAGGAAGGTTGTAAAAGTTGAAGGCGCCACTACCTTTTTGACGATAAAAATACTAAAAAAACTAAGGCGGAAAAGGTAGAAACGCCTTGTAAAATTTAAATAAAAGTTAATAATTGAATTACTAAAAATTACCCCGGGCGGTATCTCCCTCAACTTTTAGAGTTGAGGATTTAAAAAAATGAAAGATACGAGTTAAAAACAAATTTATTTTGCCACAGGAAATGAATAGCGGAATTTGTACTTTTATAGGTACTTAGCTTAGATGAAGTGGTTTCCTGAAGAAGAAGTCAGGTCTTGATCTGAACTGATGAGTTCTGTTCTAGGGCGGTATTTTGAGCTAGGGCTGTATCCTGGGGTTCTATCCTTGGCTATATTCTCGGGGTTATATCCTAGCCTAGGGGCTGTGCTTACCTAGAAGTACAGGTGGATCAGGGATATGTAGGAACTTGAATGTAATGGCACATTATGTTGGTCAGCTTTTCAGGTTAAAGAAAAGGAAGGCAGTTGTTTGAAAGTCAAAAAAATTGATTTAATTTACTGAAAGCTTTCCAACATTATATGTCCCATGTTAAAACAGTAAAAATAGCAATTATCGGCTAAATTAAAAAAAATATACTAATGATCCGAAAGAAACTAATCATAGCAAAAAGTTATTTATTTAGTTATATGAAAAAATATCGTGCTTAGGAAATATATGAAACCGGCACTGGCGTTACGAAAGAATATTTTATAGGTTAATAGTAATTTATAAAAATGTTATTTTATAATTAAAAGAGTTATTTCGCAACTGAAAAAGCTTGAAAATGTTTGTATAAAAGTAAAACAGTGAATTATAAAAGAATATTTGGTTTAAAACTACCATATTAGTATAAAAGAACAGTTTATGACCACGTGTTGAATTTAATTTCGCCTATCTCTGTAAAAAAATAAAAAATGCATACGAAAATTTTATCAGACAGTACTTTAGAAGAAGCTTATTAATTATAAATGATGATTTTGAACTTACCACAGCAAAATTCATAAGATAGGTACTTAAGAGATGAAAGATAGCGAAAGATGATCTTTCCCCGTAGGCGGTCGATAACGGAAAGGGGTGTTTCTCGTGGCGTTGGGAAAAATGGAAACGTCCGTTGGCAGACGTCAATTGTCTTACGGTCAGGGTTGAAGAGTTTGGTATCACAGAACTATAATTGGAAGTGGCTAATGTGACGACGAGCGGTAATTAAAAGGATTTATTCTATAAAATCGAAACAGGTCGATAGACATGTTACAGTTTCATCAGATCAATTTTTTTGTTCGACTTTTTTCATAGAGCTCAAAAAACTACATCGTTTGCCACCAACCGCGTGAAAATCCGTTAATTCATTCAAAAGTTATAGCAGTTTGAAAATTAAAAAAAATTGAGTTTCATCGAACTTTGATAAGACTTTTGAGCTCGAAGAGCTCAAAAGCATCGAATAGCTTTATCTTTGAGCTCGGAGAGCAACTAGCGACAAAATCGCATGCGTTTGAAAATTGAATTTAGCGGGAAGTTGCAGGGATGACCTTTAGGGTCAACCGATTTCCAAATTTTTTTTACCTAAAAGCTCATTTTGAAGGTCCCCGTTCATAATCATTTTTAGTAAAGTGATTTTGATATTTTGATTTTTATTTTCCATTCAAAAAAGTTTATGCCAGTATGTAATTTTATTTCTCTCTATTTATTGTAACTCGAAAGTCGTTACCCGCATGATAAATATACCTAAAACTTGGCATTAACTTTTATCCATACTGTGATATCTAAAATTTCCTTTGGTAGACGGGAAATATAAATTTTTTAAGATGATCATTTGCATGAGGTCGTATAATAAATTCCTTTGATATTCGTACATATTTCTGGCCAATGGAACGGAATTAATTTCATGTTTTTGTTTCCTAGCCGACTGTGATGCCTTTTGGCATCAAATAAAATAAGAAATAAATTCCTTTGAAACTATTTTCAATAAATCATTGAACGTTAAAGAATGCATAAACAAAACCCACGAGGCCGACAGGTACCGAGAGTCAAGTTCATCACGTATGTTTACCATAATTAATTATATAACATTCAATAGTAAATAATAATATGAACTTGACCATTAATATATATAGCTTAGAGGCAGACTATAACGGAATAAATTGAATAGTATTTTATTATTATTCAAGATGTTCTTTTCAGATTATGCTATAAGTAATCTATGATGAGAGATACTTATACTAGTTCAGTAATCATATAGTTAGTTGTATTTGTATAATATAAAGTATGGTAATAAACATAACATATCCCATGAAGTAGTAGTAGTAGTAGTAGTAGTAGTAAGTCAGATGACCTAGAAGATCACCAATTAAAGAGGCGTTTCCATCACAACATCCCAACATCACACGACTTCTTAAAAAGGAGGTTCCCAATTTGAAGTGTACCTATTTTTTATGCATGTTCTTTGCTTATGTTAAGTTTTAAAATAAATTAGGTATCTAACTTTGATCAGGGACTTACTATAGTATAGCTCCAAGGTGGTCCCATTTCAATACTTCGAAGATACATCAGGTAAACGTGTAAAGTTAAAAAATCATAAAATTTTTGTAATCCTCTTGTAGAGGAGAATCTAACAATGCTATAATGTATAGGGTGTTCCATTTAAAAAATTGGGAATGGTGACCATAGGGGAGAGGGGGTTAAAGTTATAACGTCTACATATGAGCAAAAAGACGTCCCCTTTTATATGATTTTTGACGCCTCCGGAATTATGTGGGGTGGTTAGTTTTCATTGAAATGCTCTGTATATTCATGCATATTTCCATTTCCTATAAACATTTAATGAAACAGTCAATGATTTTGGAAAACATTTTCCAATTAAAAACTATTTCGTACAAATCCGAACGTTCATCAACGAATTTCCAGACTATTTTTTTTTTTATTAGACTTCTATTATCTCCTGTTTAAATTAAAAAACAACAACAGCTTCCTGGTAACTCTCGATCTATTTATAAGTGTTCGTTTATAGCACATTTTTTATTACTTGCCGGCGACGAAAAAAAAGTACATCCTGTAAAGTGTATACAATATATGAATTAAGCTCAGACTTAAGTGGAAACTCAAGATGTTTCTTTCTGTGATGCTAAAAATACCGAACTACTTCTGCTCTCAGTTTCCGTCATTTTGAGATAGGTTGATGACAAATATTATGTATTCCTTTTAAAAACAATCAGTTTTCATCTATTTTAGTAAAAATATTTATCTTAAAATTTTGAAAAAAGCCCTATCTTTTGATATATCACACTTTACAATTTACTTAAATTTGGTGATTTGCTCCCCCAAATGTGTGACTAGGAATTTTTTTTGAAATTTTGTTTCCCCCTTATATTGCTAAGTTAACTAATTGTAAAAATTTTTATTAAATTTCAGACGGTTTTGCAAGTTTTATAAACGTTTTTGGAATGAAATCAAAAAGATGTCACTTCCAGCTCCTTAAATTTGGTTTAGTAAAATGCGACCACCAGATACTCGACAAGCTGCGCCACCTAGAGCTGGGAAACAATTCGAAGATGAGCTCCAACTACACTATTTGGCACCAGGAGCTTTCACCATATTACCACCAAATAGTAGAAGAAGACCAGATCCTCCACCTGCACCAGAACAGTACAGGTGAATAAATCTTCTCTAATATCAACTAATCGCTGTATATTGCTGCTTACTTGTAACTGTTGTTCTATTCAATTAAAAAAATATTTTTAACACCAACAACTCTCCTTTCTGCACGTATTCATAAGAATTTTTCTAATTTAGCTCACAGGAGCCATCAAGGTAACTACTTTCTCAATTCATTTAAAAAACGAGCACTCTGCCTGTGCATGTAGTAAAAATATTCGTTTCTAAATTTATTTCCAAATTAAATTTTCAGATATGTACCGAGTCAACGAAGAACCAAAAATCAATCATTCGCTATCATAGCAGATTCCGATTCGAGTAGACCACCGTCAAGAAGTTCTTCACCTTCCGGTCGAATAAGCCCTTTCAAAGGTCGAGGTTTTAATCCTATCGGGTCCAGACATGCTTCACCTATGCACTCACCCCCTCCACCACCCGAAGATGTACGACTTAGTCCTCAACCGATGTCTCCAAAACAATCATTTTCCAAAATTCCTCAGCTTAAAAGGAAAAACAGTTCGTTGGCTTTTGGTGAGAAGGTTTCTCATCAAGAAGTTCCAGCTGCGACAAAGATTACTAAGAGGTTAAGTCAGAGTTTGACGAATTTAGAAGCAGGAGAGACGCAGCAACGTGGAAGGCCACCTCCTAGTCCAAGGAAACATGAACAGAGCAAACAACCTGCTTTTCAGAGGTTGTCACCAATTGTTGGTAAGAAGTTTTTGTTTTATTATGTTAAATAAAGTTGTTGTGTAATATTTTTTTGCAGGAAGTTCACCGGAACCTAGCGTTGGATCTCCATCTAGAATACCACGAAGTAGAAGTACTCCTCCGAGTCGAAGAACGTCACCTCAAAGACAACAACAAAAGCGTCCGAACAAGCCTCCTCCATCGAAAACTTCTTTACTGAGAAGCCAATCTAAGCCCAAACTGAATACTGCCAGTAGAGATCCCAGTCCAACTAAAGACCCCACGTCGCCTAGTAGAAACTCTTCAAGGAAATATAGAGACGTACCGGCAAAAGTGAACTCGTTTAGTAAACCTAAACCAAAAGTGCTTCCTAAACCACAAGTGCTAAGTGAACAGTCTGAAGATTCCGATGTTCAAAAATATAAACATAAAATTCCATTAAGTAGAACAGAAAGTGTGAATAGAATACGAACTAATTCCCATTCTAGTACTTTGCCAAAAACAGGAAATTTCGCTAATAATCCCTACAGTAGTGATAGTTCTTCAAGTACTGTAACTAATAAAAATTCTAAAAATAATAACAATACTTCTAATTCTACTATTAATAATAATGCCACTACAAATAATAATATTACAAGTACTACTGAAAATATTAGTGATGTAAATAACAAGTCTACAAATGATGCTTCTGTATCGGAATCAGACAATAATACTAATAATAATATAGTAACCAAATCTCAACAACATCAAACGCATTCGCTAACAAACCAGTTTAAACCAGAAAATACCCCATCTGCTACAACTGTCGTATCAAATACTACCACAACTGTAACCCAACCGTTAAAAATCGAAACCAACTTGAACAGATTACCTCATTACTACGAAGAATCAAAAGCAATATCACCGATGGTTGACGGAAGAGTTCTTAGTGCCACTAGCGTAACTCACGCTATTAACAAAATGAACAACACAGTTATAGATACTCAAACTTTAATAAAAGACAGTGGATTGTCGAAATTATCACCAGCTGCGAGTACTATTATATCCATGGCCAATGAAAATAGGGTTAACAACCCTGCGCTGGACACTAAACATGCTACAACAGCTTTACCAACTGTAGAACCTTTACCGAAACCCGCAGAAAATTCCATTCAGAATAAAACTAACCATACCAATCATGTAGTGAACGTTATGCGTTCCAGGGAATTAGAAGAAGAAGTGCAACGACACATGCACAAATTATTAACTCCCGAGCATCAGTTAACGAAGCCTGTGGACGATAAAACTAAAGAAGCTAGAACTGTAGTGGCGTCCGATGTTAAACCCATCCGGATTACTGTTAGAGAAAAACCTTCTGACAGTGAAGTTTTGAGCGGGAATGTTAGAATGCCTGTGATTAATGGCGTTAATGAAAGACCAGGGTGAGTAGGTATTTTTATTAATAACAAAAAATGTTTTTTAAGCAAAGAGAAAGTACTGCTTCACATAAGAAGAAGCCACTTGAAGTTTGCCAACTGACTTGCGCAGAAACCAAAATCGGTCTTGTTTATCTATGTCGCCTCGTGCCATTGGCGTTACAAACGATGTTCCATGCCGACAGCCATTTTATTATTGACATTTGAGGTTGTGTTTGAAGCAGTCATTTAGTGAATATTTTAAGACGTTTATCTAGTTTATCTGTGAGTGTTGTGTGTTTTATTTGATCTAAAACCATGCCTCCAGAAAAACTAGTTGGTGTTAAAGGAAAAATTATCCACATTATTCTATTAATGTTATAAATGAAACTAACTGTTTCTAATTAATTCCACTATTTAATTGAAAAATTTATGAATTAAAATTTTTCAATTAAATAGTGGAATTAATTAGAAACAGTTAGTTTCATTTATAACATTAATATGAGTAGATTCCACAAAGTAAGGGTCCAAACAGTAAATTCACATTATTCTAATTTTACGTTAACCTACAAAATATGAAAACGTTACGCTACTGATTTGAAGTCGAATGTCAATTTTACAATATGGCGCTGATTTCGACAACAAGTTCGCGCATACGACTGCAACTTCAAGTTGCTTCTTCTTACGTGAAACGGAGTCTAAATGTGTAAATTTATAGATATATTTCTATGATCTCCCAGGTTTTGGTTTTGGAACTTATGGAATTTATTTATATTTCTATGGCAAGCTGACGGTGTTTTATCAAAATTTCAATCAACCTTCTAGAAATAATATAATAAAATAACCAAATGAGGCGTAATATAATGATTTTACTGCCACGCTATTTTTAGGGTTAACTCACATAAATGAACGAAAAAATTTCTGTGAGACGTTTGCAATACGAATGTAAATCACTAAATTTTTTTTAATGTGATGTTTAACGCTAATTCGGGGAATTTGAGTTCAAGCAACTCTGCATTTTATTTACTTTTTCAAGGTGGCGAAAACATTTTAATATTTTGAGGTTATGGTATAATAATTTGCAAAAGTGGGTGTACGTAATAGTAGAAAGTACACGCGCATAGTCAAAAAATCGTAGAGCCCATAATAACGGGAATTTTTAGCTGAAATTTTAGATACACACTCTCAAATAATAAATGAAAATGGAAAAAAATCAGCAGCATTTTATCTACGATATTTTGTATACGAGGGTATGCGAAAGTAAAGTGTACGAGAATTCGAAAAAAAAAATGTTATTATGGACTTTAGAAAAATTTTATTAGCATTTTCGTAATCTACAGGGTTGAGTTAAGGGATTTCCATATACGAAAGTGGCGGAGAAAACTTAGTTCCGATTTTGGAAATTTGAAAATTCGAAAGTGGGGGTTTACGTAATAGTCGAAAGTACACGCGTATAGTAAAAAAATCGTAGAGCCCATAATAATGGATATTTTAAGCTGAAATTTTAGGTACACACTCTCAAATACTAAATAAAAATGAAAAAAAATCAGCAACATTGTATCTACGATATTTTGTATACGAGGGTATGACACAGTGAAGTGTACAAGAATTCGACAAAAATTCAGTATAATAGTAATAATTTGCAAAAATTTATTCAAAAAAGTTTTAAACCGAACATTTTAGAAGAAAACTGAGAGTGTATTTTTATTATATTGTTAGCTGAAGAGCTCATTATAAATTCAAAAACGTGTCTGAAACACTTCAGGGTGATTCAAAGAAATAAACAGAATTGTAAATAAGTGTTCAGTTAGCAATTTTCGCTAGATTCTTCCTGTATAGTGAACCGCAGGTAGCGAGGACAATAGAACCCTAATACCATTACCATTCAAATATATTTAGAAGTGATAAATTTGCCGTGACAGTGATGAATGATAGCTAGCATTATCTAGAACAATTACAGAATGTTCTGATATTAAATCCAACATTAGTTCACAGACAGTTTACAGAAGTTCTCAGTAATCGAACAGAGAATGAAATAGTGAAGATAAATAGTGTAATATTCAAGTGGTAAAAATAAATTAGAACTAATATACCGAGTGTAAATACATTAGTAGACATTAAGTATAGTGTGTATATAAGTTTAATACAGTGTGTGTTTCTTTATATAAATAGATAGTAATTAGCCATAGTGTGTATAATTTTATTTAAATAAATAACAAAAACATTACAATAACATAACCTATACTTCTGTCTTCACTAGTAATCACGAGATTAAAAAGACGACATAAAAATGCAAAAAATATATATTTTAAGCCACTCTTGCGCTTTCTACATTATTTTTAACGGGATCGAACAAATTATTTCTTGCTGAATTAGACCTTAACAGGATCGCAAACATGTAGATATTAGGTATTTGGTGCTGTGTTAGGAAATATAATGTCAATAATAATTGTTAAGAGAAGAATGAAATCTTGAGGGTCAGTCGAGTTTCAGGGTAAATCACGTGACTTATTATCGGTGTTATGATATTACTTAAGGTCACGCGACATGTCGGGGGCTATTTTCATGTTTTACATCATAGTTTGAATTGTCCATACTGTCGAATAATAAATGCAGTGGATTATTATTAGAAAACAAGTCCAAAGTGAATTTATATTCAGATACCTTGTAGTACTTAAAAAATTGATCCTTCATCTACCAACCCTGTATGCAAAATTTTGATCTATTAATTCAGCTGTAAGCCTAAGAATACTCCAACAAAAAAACACGAAATACGAGTATAAATTATTCTAAAGAAAAATGTGTCAAACCCTTTTCGTCTTTTAATCGTATGCATACCCTGAATCCGTACAATTTTAGCCATTTATTTGGGTTAGTGGTCCAGTATGATCCATAATTCAAATGATCGAATTTGAGTGTTTTGCGTGAATACGAAAATGCGTATAACGTTTCGGGGGGTGAATACGGTTAAGGCCATTACCTACCGGCTATTTCTGTGGTTAATAGTAATTCGTGAATTACAAGGTCATCATATAAATGTTAACTTTTACAACTCCAAAAACCTCGTTCAACTTATAATTATTTCAATAAATTGTTGATAATATTCTTACGTCGGACCTGTACTGAGGATATGTGGAGGTCCATGAAGAAAAAGAAGAAGACATACAGCACTACGCCTCTCCACTCACAGTCCGATGGAATAGTAGAAAGACATCATAGAACTATTTGCCAATATCTTTCAATGTTCGTCTCTGGAAACCAAAAAGACTGGAACACTTTAGTTCCTATCCTGAACACGAATCAACTGGTTATAGTCCTTCTATGCTAGTCACTGGCAGAGAAATGAAGCTTTCCCATGATCTTCTTTTCCTCCTTATGAAGCTTGAAAGAAAATTTGGAAAGGGTCCACAATTTTGCTCGTGAACGTTTGAAGCTCTGCAACGATAGGGTGAAAGCTAGACTCGACGAGCATACTACAAACACAAGTTTCTCGAGGGGTGACCCCGTATGGCTGTTCAACCCCAAGCGCAGAAAAATGTTGTGCCAAAAACTGGGAAAACCAACGTCCTAGTCTACCGCATCCAATTGTCAGCGAGGAATAACCCCAAGGTGATCCATGTCGATAGATTAGCCCCTTAATGCGGATCCGATCAACCCTGTTGGCTTCAACCAGACCCCAGCAGTCAGATTATTCGGGATGAATAACTAGAAAAGAGGGAGCAATGTTACGTCGGACCTGTACTGAGGATATGAAGAGGTCCATGAAGAAAAAGAAGACATACATCTAGAATCATCTAGAACTGTCATCGAAAAGTCTGGAACAGGTGAAAAGTATGAAAAGCGGGAGAATTGACATTAGTTAGTTTTGATGTGTATTAGAAATTTGAGTTCTGTGTTCTGATAGTGAGACTTAGATACTTGACTTCTTGTCTCCATCTTAACTCGCTTCCATCAAGTATCTAAAGCAGTACAAACATGTTTTGTGTCGATTGACCGATTCCAAGTACGTCATCGTTACGAATTTCTGTGTAAATTATAATATAACCACAAACCGAATAATACAACACGATAAAACTCATAACAATTGCTTTTTTACACATTTAAATTATTATAGTATCCATCTAATACACACAAGTACACAAATTCACCAAAACCAATTAACTTTTGTTTTCGATTTATATTTGAATCAGTAAAAAGTAAAAAACGCTATTTCCATCCATCTTTCTGAAGGTTGTCTGTGATCAGCTGACAACATGGCGTGGGATGACGTCACTTGGAAACTCTTTATAGTAGCAATTTTATAAGAAATATAGAGATTTGAATTCTGCAAAAAGTGAGAGAAAACCGAATCTTAATATCTTTTTGAGGATGTTTTACGGTAAATACCTTGTAAGAGATTGGGTTGTAGTATTATTTAAACTAAATTTCACTTGTATTTTATATTTCAACTAAATGCATTAAGTATATGTTACAATGAACTTTGGTCAGTACAAGCTGGCCTTCATGGAGTTTTATCATGATTAACTTAATACTAATAAAATATATATAATTTTCGCTTACAAATCACTTTGCATGTTTTGTTGATAAACATATCTAATCAATGTTGTTAAAGTGATTTGTCACTATTCGCTAACTCTAACTCTAACTAAATTTTTATTTTTATTAACCGATTATCTATTTTATTGTATGGGAGCATCGCTTAATCAAACACTCGGTAGATAAATGAACATTTTGGTTGATTGAATGTTGTACCGGATTATTTATAAAACTCAGAAAGTAGAATGATGAACTCCGGCCATTCTAGTTGATCGATAAAGAAGGCCAGAATAATTAAGATTAAAAATTCAACCTTGAAGAAAATAATTGCAACTACCATTAACTTCATGCAAAAGCAGATTTATATTTTTAACATCAAAATAGTTTGTAGATTAATCAAAAGAACTATTAACTCTAAAGATGACTATAATCATATAAGGAAATATACAATTTTTTTTAATTATATAAAAATCCATAATTTGTCATCTAAAGAATATCCGTCGAACAAATAGAGCGACCCAAACAACGATAGATGCGTGAACGAAGTATGATCACCATGCGCCTTTGCATCTATCGGCTAAAACAAATATGCCTCCCTACGCTGGCTAATCGGATTTAACTGCAATCGGCCGGCATAATCCATTGTCTTTGGTACATTGGTACAGAGTCGGAGAGATCACGTGCACTATGCATGATACTGTTGCTCCGTTGCTTGGATGGACAGAGTATAGTTTGTTTATGATCATTGGTTATGGATTGGAACTCATGTTTCACTAGATGGCGTATCTGGTACCTAAAAGGTTCGTTCCATCTGGCGATAGAACCGTTCTAGGTATCGTTCGCGCAAGTGCTGTATTCCAATTGTGTTCCAGTAGGGTTGCGCGATACACTAGAAAGTATCGATATTAGGTATCGATACGGATCGGAACATAAAGTATCGATACAGTAGAATATCGAATAATAATTTATCGATACTCGAAGTATCGATACGTTAACGATCCGAGATTTTGCAAATTTTGACGTTTTTTCGGTAAAAAACACCTTTTTGGGGGGTGGAAAAAGACATTATTGCGATTTCCGTCCAAAGTTGAGTTCCTAGAATAAAAAGTTGATTATAAAAGTTGCAGATCTTGGGAAAATCTACAACTTTTTCACATAACCTCAAAATTAGCTCGAAAAACTGCATTTTTTATTTTTGGTTTCGTTAAAAAATGTTCGATTTTGATGAAAATTTAGTAGAAGGTAGTTTTGATAGTCACAAACCATGAAAAAAAATTTCAAATTAAAATATTGGAAATTTTTTGAGTTATAACGTTTTTTCGGTAAAACACACTTTTTTGGAGGGTGGAAAAAGACATTATTGCGATTTCCGGCCAAAGTTGAGTTCCTAGAATGAAACGTTGTTTATAAAAGCTGCAGATCTTGGGAAAATCTACAACTTTTACATCAGTGACTTTTCCACATAACCTCAAAATTAGCTCGAAAAACGCAAAAAACTGCATTTTTCGTTTTTTATTATTAGTTTCGTTAAAAAATGTTCGATTTTGATGAAAATTTAGTAGAAGGTAGCTTGGATAGTCACAAACCATGAAAAAAAATTTCAAATTAAAATATTAGAAATTTTTCGAGTTATGACGTTTTTTCGATAAAAAACACTTTTTTTGGGAGGGTGGAAAAAGACATTATTGCGATTTCCGGCCAAAGTTGAGTTCCTAGAATAAAACGTTGATTATAAAAGTTGTAGATCTTGGGAAAACCTACAACTTTTACATTAGTGACTTTTCCACATAACCTCAAAATTAGCTCGAAAAACGCAAAAAACTGCATTTTTCGTTTTTTATTATTAGTTTCGTTGAAAAATGTTCGATTTTGATGAAAATTTAGTAGAAGGTAGCTTGGATAGTCACAAACCATGAAAAAAAATTTCAAATTAACATATTGGAAATTTTTTGAGTTATAACGTTTTTTCGGTAAAACACACTTTTTTTGAGGGTGGAAAAAGACATTATTGCGATTTCCGGCCAAAGTTGAGTTCCTAGAATAAAACGTTGATTATAAAAGTTGTAGATCTTGGGAAAACCTACAACTTTTACATTAGTGACTTTTCCACATAACCTCAAAATTAGCTCGAAAAACGCAAAAAACTGCATTTTTCGTTTTTTATTATTAGTTTCGTTGAAAAATGTTCGATTTTGATGAACATTTAGTAGAAGGTAGCTTTGATAGTCACAAACCATGAAAAAAAATTTCAAATTAACATATTGGAAATTTTTCGAGTTATGACGTTTTTTCGATAAAAAAACACTTTTTTTTGGGGGGGGGGGGCGGAAAAAACATTTTTGCGATTTCCGTCCAAAGTCGAATTCCTAGAATAAAAAGTTGATCATAAAAGTTGTAGATCTTGAAAAAATATACAACTTTTTCATTAGTGACTTTTTCACATAACCTCAAAATTAAAACGCAAAAAACTGCACATTTTTCGTTATTTATTTTTAGTTTCGTTAAAAAAAGCACGACATCATTTCACAACGTGATTAAAAAATCACGATATCGCTCATCACTATAGATAACGCCACTTGCCGCTACCACTAAAAATCCCGTATCGCAAGGTACTACAAATTTATCGATACTTGGAATGCATCGAAAAGCATAGTATCGATAAAAAATATCGAGTATCGGAAGTAAAAGTATCGATACACTGGAATATCGGATAGTATCGCGCATCCCTATGTTCCAGCTGATTATAGTATCGTTCTTGGGACGGAACAAAAACTACCTTATGGAAGTGGTGATAAAGTTGATGTGTCCATCCCTAATTCGAGTTTGCGCACTATACAGTACTTGATACGATTCCAGAACGGTTCCTAAATGCCAGTTGCGACAGTTGCGGCAGAAAACTGAACTAGTTTGTCGTACATTGTTTTATAACCTCATTTTTGCTCTTCGCTATCAGTTTTCCATTGTTTGATTTCTGTATTGAAGTTGATGTGCATTTATTATTTGTTGCAAAGGTTGTATGTAAACCAAAATATTATTTATACTTTTGGTATCCACTTTTTAGGACATACCAAACCAAAAACTAATCTCGATTAAAATAATCTTGCTTAAAATGCAAAGAACACAGTAATACGAGTACTATTTTTATTTGGCATTGAAAAACTTGTAGATGCGTCTTCTTCAACAGATTTAATTTCACAAGAAATCCTTTTAATTATGGGCAAACTTACGCCAGTTGCTATGGCTGACGTTCTTTCACAAATATTCACCTTTTACTTTAAAAAGAATTATTTATATATTTAATATTGATAAAACACAATTTAATTCAACTATACTTTCACTAACTGCGCTCTGCGTTGTTAATCGTCGATATACTGATGAATTCAGCCGCTGACCATTGCGCACTATGGGGGCGTGGTTATATTTAAAAATACGCGCCTCTTCCTACTCACTTTCTTTATCCAAGAATCTTCTGAGCCCCTCTATCGTTATCGGATTGATAATTTTAGGTAGTTGAAAAAACGTTTAATGGTTGGTGTGTAGAATAGTTAAAATACCGTAGTAGAATTCTTCTTCAAATAAAAATTCACCGAAACGATGACGCTAGCCGATAAAATTACAGGTTTCTTTTTGCATATTATGTAATCGATAAACTTCATAAATATTAATAGTATTTTCTTTGTATGTGGTAGTGACTAGGCGTCGGATTTTCGAAATGGATTGTTTGTGGAAAACTCTTTATAGGTATACAATTTTGTCGAATTTCGTGATTAATGATTTCTGCAAATTTCTCCACAATAATTACCACTTAGGGTTGATTTTTTTTACTCCTCGCAATACTAATGGAATTTTGTTGTGTGTGAAAAATGAATGAAGACTTGAATGCACCATGACAAGGGAATATGTTTTGGACGTACCTAGCTCTGCTTAGGACTATTTGATATTAATGGGTTCTTTTCTAACGTGGAATTAGATAAAGTGAGTTCTTTTGTAAGTTTGATGGTTTTTCACCAACTTCATATTTCTATTTTGTAAATTTTGAAAAGTAAAAAATATTTAATATATAGAAGAAAATGTGTTAAAATGTGACATACTTTCTGAAAATGTGGATCAAAATTTGATTATATTTTTTAACTATGTAGCTCCCAATAAAACAACATGTTGAAACCACACGTTCAACAATTTGTATGTTTATATTTTAGTTCCCTTGTACATTCATGTAGAGTTATATTTAACTGTTTTTATTTTCATCATTCGAAATTCCTACCGGTGCTCCACCGCCCCCAAATTACTTCTACCCCTTAGTTTAAAATCGCGTTTTGTTTTCTTTCCCTGGCGGCTGATCGGCGCCTTGCAATATTTACCAAACGCTCACTTCCTTTATTCGACATATAGGCAGATGTTCGTTAGACGTTTTTCTTACATCAATCGAAGGCAAATCAACAACTTTTGTTCTCTTTGCCTGAGCAACCGCTACTTCTTCTTCTGCTTCCAACTCGTCATTTGGAACAGTAGGGGCTACTTTACCCCCAAGAGCAAGAGTTCGGCCTACATATAATTTGAATTCCAATAGAGTTATATTCGTTGATTTCCTATCTTACAGTGCAATACGGTCAGATTTGTATTCAATCCATAAGTTAGTTAGGGCCAGATCTGTAAAATGCCAAAAAAACTCGTACTGTTCTCATACTCATTCGATAGTACGCAATTAATCCATCACAATAATCGGTTGTAACTTTTGACGATTTCTGGACATGGAACTAAAATATACTTTTTATTTTTTTCATCCCATCTGCGAACATCTTGTACAGGTTCTGACCCTGTAACTGTGGAAGCCAAAGTAACAGCACGACTATCCATCCACTTTATTAGCGACATCTTTTTGTCATTTCTCACTAACTCGTCAAATGAGCCCTTCCCAGTACTTAGCAAGTTTTTATCGCTTCTAAATTTGTTTCTTTACGGATTTTGGTATACGACTAGTCATTATTGTTCCCACTGCATAAATTTACCTGTGATGTAAATACTCCAAAAGATTTGTAGAGATAGTCCTGGAGGAGTATTTGAGCCTTTTAACAACAGAACCACCTAACCCTAATGTTTTATCTGGAGAACCATTTGGACAAGTTGCTGCACCTTGATAAATAAAGAAATCCAGTACCAATCCATTTGGAGTAGATAATATAAAGTTTTTTAATCCTACGGGACTAGGCTTATTTTTAAAGTACTGTCGAAGTACGTAAATGGGATCATCTGTTCATCAATGGAGACATGCTTTGATTTTGGAAGTGTAGAGCATTTCTTCAATACAGCATCAAGTATTGGCTGAAGCTTCCAAAGTTTGTTATTTTTCTTAACCTCATTTGGTACTGCTAGGTTATCAACAACATGAAGAAAATTACGTATTTCATAAATGCGATCCCTAGGTAATAACAGGAATTTCCATTCCCCTCATGTAGTACAATCTTAGCGTTGGAAGTCCAAATGTGCTCATTATTATATGAATACCTACCAATTTTCGTTTCTTTGTTCTGGATAGCGTTAATATTATTTTTTTCTGACAACAGTTTCCAAAACTGGTCATTAAAGTACTGTTCGAAATAATTCGAAGGTGTCCAAAAATCATGTTCTTCATTGGGTTCCCAAACGTCTTCTTCTATGTGGTAGGTATCCTCAGGAATAAATTGTACTCCTGTCCACTTTTTATTCTATAATTTTCAATCTTTCCGTTAACGGCATATCATCGAGCACGTCATTGTTATACTTTTGTAAATCATCAGGAGTACTTCAGCCGATTCTTTGTCATCATTGTTAAAATTTGGAAAAATATGATTTTCCCCAACAGGAAAATTGTCATCCTCGTCCTCACTATCATAGAAGTCACTATTGTTTATAGTTTCAAATAGTTCCTCTTCAGTTCATCATCATCATCATGGCCGTCCAATCTCGAGGGATTATGGCTAGTATTGACGAGGTGGATTACTCCTCTTATATCAGTGCGATTATAATCTTTTATCTGTCCTGGCTACATTTGTTATAGTTCTCCATTTTCTTCTGTCTCTTCATTTTGTTTTCCAGTCTCTGATTTTCAATGCTTTTATATCTTCTTCTTCTTGATCCCACCATCTGCTTCGTGGTCTTCCTCTTGTTCTCGTCTTCAATGGAACCCATGTTGTTATTCTTTTTAATGTTTCTGTTGGTGCTCTTCTCATAATGTGTCCCATCCATTCCAGTCTCCTTACTTTTATATATCGGACTATATTTTCTCCACCTACTTCCTTTTCTATTTCTATGTTTCTTTTTAATCTTCTTTCTCCATCTCTTGTTATGTCTGGTCCAAGTATTGTTCTCAATAATTTCCTTTCTTTTATTTTTAGATCTTCCTCTTCTTTTTTGTTTGTAGTTGTTGTTTCGAGTGAGTAAGTAATGACTGGTCTAATCAAGGTCTTTTTGATTCTTAAGCGAGTATCATTGTTCTGTTTTTCTTTCCCCACTCGCATATATTTTGTTTTGTCTTCATTTAATCTTTGTGCCTCTGCGTCTAGCTTCTCTACTGCTTTTATTGGACTTTTCTTAGTTCTAGCTACTATGGTGAGGTCGTCGGCATAAGCAATTAACTGGGTCTCGTTCACTATAATATTTTTCTCGTTCAAGTTTGCGTTCCTTAAAATGGATTCAAGTACTAGATTTAAACAGTGTTGGAGAAATTGAGTCTCCCTGTTTTACACCTTTATTCATTTTAAATTCTTCTGACATTTCACCTTGGAATTTTACTTTCCCTTTAGTTCCCTAAGCATCTTTGGGATTCCTAATGTTTTTAGTATTTCTATAATCTTGTGTCTTATGATTGTGTCAAATGCGTTCCTGAAGTCTATAAAAATGACTTCTTCAGTTAGTGGTCTCTTATTACGGCCTGAAATCGAAAAAAGCAATAGTTGCAGTTAGGTACCTTACCAAATTTAATCCTGATGTCCATTGTGCTGGACAGCTTAAAAAAATCCTTTTTTAGCTCATTGAGCCCAGTAATTTTATCCAACACACAAGAAAGTATTGTTATCTAAACAAATAAACATGATTTAATAATTAATATTTGGTATTTTTTCAAAGCTTACCGAAATTTACAAGAAGCTGAATCGAACGCGGCATCCACCAATGAGAGGCCAGATAGCCATGTGTATGGCTGGTTGCATAGTCAAACCAAACCAAGCCAAATACTTAAACTGGCATAATATCTCGAACGATTACAATAAAAGTATTTGGTTTGGTTTGGTTTGACTATGCAACCAGCCATACACATGGCTATCTGGCCTCTCATTGGTGGATGCCGCGTTCGATTTAGCTTCTTGTCCGAAATTTTTACGAGACATCCTCCTAACCTTTCTTCACAACTCTAACATTTCCGTTACTGGAAAACATGTATTGATTATGATTTTAGCGTCAGATTAGTTTTCGGATGAGAACATATTGTTGTCCCTTCTAATCACAAACCAGAATGGTTGGTTAAATCTTGTAGATCATACCGACCCCGTTTGACTTAGAAGTGTAATTCAAGCATATAGCCCGCGAAGTAGTTGTTGCTTCTTGGTTGAACGGTCACAGTTTTGGAAATTATTTTTCAAAACTTTGTCGTAAAGCGTTAGAATAATATATTTATTCTTCGATATCTATTGATATACTTTTTGTCTAAAAATATGGATAATTTCTTAAGGAAGGACAATACTATTAGATACAGAAGCTTAAACTATGTAGTGGGCTCCTCCTTGACCTAAGAAATGAATTCGTCTAACCGCACTGTGGGTGCTTCGCCAAGCCCCTTTAAAATTACAAGAATTATGAAATTATAAAGTAAATCTATACTCTATTTATCGGTATTATGTTTTTAGTCTTGCGCTATTAAATTGCACAAAATTAAATATAGAACAAATTTTATGTTATCAAATTTTAATTTTCCATAAATTTTTTTCCAAATTTGTCTCAGTCTTACAGTATTCGCCAGCTAACTTGATGTTCTAAATGCTTTCTAGGGAGCTATTGACGCCGCCCATCCGATAACTGTAAACAGTGCCGTGCAAGCTCTGAGGATACGCTTTCTGTTACAAATTAACACAACTTGTACAATTAATAAAGTAAAGTCCGTCCGGAAATATATGATCCTAACTTAATAAATAATATTTAATTATTTGTTATAATTATTGGTATATTGATTTTAATAGAAACGGATCTGCTTTATACCTGAATTCTGAGTACATAAATAATTTTTTAACAATAAGGTACCCATTACAATAACATGTTATTTATCTAATTGAAGATTATAAAGTTAGGATATTATATTTCCGGACGGACTATAATTAAAATTTGCTAGAAACTAAATAATTTCTTACAGGTAGTAATGAGAATAAAAGAAACACAAGATAATGGGAAATTATTTAAGCTAGGTATATTGCTAGCTAACTGGCTCACCTGTTGCCTGGGATGTTTTAATTTTCACTTTTATTAAAGTATCTCCATCACTTTTTAATGTCTTAAAATAATTAAACACTCTATATATCACTTGACGAGTTTGTCCTTCAGTACATTTACGATTTTCTTCATTAACGGTTGGAATTTTTACAAACACTTTATTGTACAAAGCTGAAACAATAACTATGTGACGCTACGCTACTGAAAATCTTAACACCTGATAAGGTTCGATGCAATTGGCGTTTGTCAAAATTTTACCACCAATAGCAGCCGAGTAGGCAGGGCACTATTACTCTGTCTCTCTTAGTTGGTAATTTCTGGGACATCAAGTTAGCTGGCGAATACTGTAGCACATTGTATATTTTTGATCAAATTTTATTTTTATACCGGGTGAGTTACGAGGAACTGTACATACTTCTACCATAAGTAGAGGCACGTTAGGGGATTATCAAATGACCATTGTTTTGATTATTAATATACAGGGTGAATTATGGATCTTCACCAAAACAATGTTTCGACATATCATTTCAATGGTTAAGTCGATTTGTCTGGAAAAAATTACATACAGAGTGAATTATTGAGATGAACCAGATATGCCAGATTTTTAAATCCATCCCTGTAAATCAACTCAAATTATGGTATTTACCATACTGGAGCACAGTGTGTGTCGTTTCTGTTTATTCTAAAGATTTCCTTTTAATAAATAAACATTATTATACAGTAAGATATTTCATTATTGCCAATTTTCAATTTGACTCTAAAATGAATCTTTAATTGGAAATGTGAGGTAAGTGTAACAAAAAATTCAAATACCTAGATCTAACTGTCTATTTATACCCTCTGAAAAAATTATATCAGATTTTAGAAAAATCATATACAGGGTGAAGTGTTGAATATGAAGCAGTCTCACAAACTTTCACGAAGACGGTTCTGGATTTTTTCAATTCTGAATATGTCAGTTACTTGCCAGACACAAATACACACTTTCACCAAAAAAATGAGACAAATCGACTTAATTATTGAAAAGATATGACGAAACATTGTTTTGGTGAAGATCCATAATTCACCCTGTATATTAAGAATCAAAACAAGAAGACATTTTTTAATGAGCATTTGATAATCCTTTAAGGTGCCTCCCTGTATTTGCAAATAAACAATTTTAATAAAACCCTACTCTTATTATAAACTATTTAAATATAAATTTCTTCTATAAAATCAATAGCAACTTCACTCACTTTTATTTTCTTCCCAATTTTCATTAATTACTTTATCCAACTTTTCATATTACTTTTGGTTACCCAAACTTGAAAAATTCAAAAAAAATATCGAAATTTTAATCAACCCCTTACTCTATATTTATTAAAATTATTTAATCCAGTCCTATTTCAAGCGTTCTTCGGGATTTTCTTAATAAACGATTGCGTGATTGAATATCTGGAGTGGCCAGCAAGTGGAGAATAGCGTGTTGAGATTAGAAATAAACATAGGCGTACCTTTCTTTTTCTTAGGCATGTACAACAACTCTTAAATCTTTCTATAAACCAAACAAACAGGAGACTTACGGAAGAAGGATTCTGATAGGTACAACATAAAAACCATAGATATATTGCGACCACCAGTTAGATGTTTAGGTCTATAGGTCTAAAGGAGCTATTAGTCTTCTTGGAGAAATCTTCCATCTGTTAAAAGCAGATTAAGAAGATCTATGTCCTCTATCTGAGGAATGACATTATGAAAGAAGTTAGTTGAAGTATACATCTTCTTTCAATGTTTCTATTTCCATATCTTCTTCGTTCATTTTGTAGCTTCATCAGCTAAAACAGTAAATGTATCAAAGACAAACAATAACAATAAATTTTATTGTAAAGGTCTTACAGTAGCCTTTGTTCCATTTGGATGATGAAATGATCGTACTCTGCTTGCCTATTTTGAGCTTTTTCTGGTGATACTCAAATCCTTCATCTATAGAAACTTCCTTGCAACTCTATACTATCTCAACTCATTCTATGCCCATCTTCTTTCAATGTTTCTATATCCATATCTTCTTCGTGCACTTTGTAGCTTCATCAGCTAAAACAGTAAATGTATCAAAGACAAACAATAACAATAAATTTTATTGTAAAGGTTTGGAGACGAAGCTCCAGGTCTTGCGAAAGCCTTTGATCCATTTGAATGATGAAAATATTTGTTTGGTACTCTGCTTGCCTATTTGGAGCTTTTTCTAGTTATACTCAAATCCTTCATCTATAGAAACTTCCTTGCAACTCTATACCATCTTAACTCTTTCTATACCCTCCTTTTTCGATGTTTCTATTTCCATATCTTCTTCGTTCATTTTGTAGCTTCATCAGCTAAAACAGTAAATGTATCAAAGACAAACAATAACAATAAATTTTATTGTAAGGGTTAGGAGACGAAGCTCCAGGTCTTACAGTAGCCTTTGTTCCATTTGGATGATGAAATGATCGTACTCTGCTTGCCTATTTGGAATTTTTTCTGGTCATACTCAAATCCTTGATCTATAGAAACTTCCTTGCATCTCTATACTATCTCAACTCTTTCTATACCCATCTTTTTTCGATGTTTCTATTTCGATATCTTCTTCGATCATTTTGTAGCTTCATCAGCTAAAATAGTAAATGTATCAAAGACAAACAATAAGAATAAATTTTATTGTAAAGGTTGGGGACGAAGCTTCAGGTCTTACAGTAGCCTTTGTTCCATTTGGATGATGAAATGATCGTACTCTGCTTACCTATTTGGAGCTTTTTCTGGTGATACTCAAATCCTTGATCTATAGAAACTTCCTTGCAACTCTATACTATATTAACTCTTTCTATACCCATCTTTTTTCGATGTTTCTATTTCCATATCTTCTTCGATCATTTTGTAGCTTCATCAGCTAAAATGGTAAATGTATCACAGACAATCAATAACAATACATTTTACTGTAAAGGTCTTACAGAAGCCTTTGTTCCATTTGGATGATGAAAATATTTATTTGGTACTCTGCTTACCTATTTGGAGCTTTTTCTGGTTATACTCAAATCCTTCATCTATAGAAACTTCCTTGCAGCTCTATACTATCTAAACTCTTTCTATACCCATCTACTTTCCATATCTTCTTCGTTCATTTTGTAGCTTCATCAGCTACATTCCTACAACCCAAATAAGATCCTTCCACTCTATTTTCAAGTGCATTTATTTAATTTCATAAAGAAACCTATGGGTGAGCATGTTGATGGATTTCAATTGTTATATTCTTTAAAATTCGTTAGAAGTATAATTTTTGTTGCTTCCGATGATAATATCTTTGACAGCAACAACATTTTAATGTATATACTTATTAACGTACAAATTATGCTATTAATTAATATGTATGAGAAATGGAACAAAGTAAAAATGAAATCGATACCAGCGAAGTCAGTCTGAAGAAGGTGTCGGAGTACGCCAATGCCTAATGGATAAGGTGAGGGTTGGCCGTCGTCCAGCCGATATAACGAAAGACTTTTCGACCGCATTGAAGTTGTGAATGTGAGTGACCATCGACGCGATTTTCGCGAACCTAAAAATCAACCCTTAAAAATCGTTAAACTACAATTTTTTTTTAAGAAGATAGTGTGTGTTGAGTGTTGAGCTTCAATAAATTTTTAAACTTAAAAATATGACGCTGATATCTGTGAGCGTTATCGACAAATACAAATGGTTTGTTCCTGTCATTTAGATGTATAATTTTTGATTAAATGTTGCTTATCTAGTTAACTGTAATTAACACTTTTAGATTTCACGTAATTGTAGACGCCGGTAGATGTCAGCAACGTTTAGGTTTTTTTTTTAAATAAATTTAGGGATCTTTCAAGGTCATTTTCACCCGTTAGAATAGAAATTTATAATGCACCTGGTTCTAGGTAAAATTCAACACTCAATCCTTCCCATCTCATTCCACTGGATGAAATCCTTTCCAGCTAGTATAAAACAGGTTGAATTAATTATACCCTGATTGAGAATGGAGTAAATTGTACAGTGAAACTCTCATCTCATTTGGATAATAACTTTCAACAGATTACGAACGGCCTAGAAACCTCATGGTGGGAGAAGCCTAAAAGATCTATTGTTCCTCCTTTCTGCTATTCACTTTTTGAGGAAACTAGTCTAGTTAATGGAGTTTTCCTAAGCATTTCCATAGTGGTTGTTTTACTATCCGACATCATCTATTTCCTTTATCAATATTAAAATGGGAACACTTTCCTATCACTTGAAAGATACTTAGGGTTTTTGCCAAGCTTTCAGAGTCTTTGCTTTCCGATCCGTTCACTCCTATTCCAGTTCCTACAATTGCTTTAGAGTTTTCTGTATATCTTAATTTATGTATAATAGTTAAGGAAATTATGTATAGAAAAACCAAGAAGGCTATAGCTTGAGTAAATTGAGAAAAATAAAAAGAAATAAAGGGAAAAAAGTATATGGAAATGTAGTTGGAAGAGGTTATGGACTTAGTTAAAAAGATAAGAGTACATATGCATAAGATGATTAATATTTTAACTGTATAACTAAATGGTAACTTCTAAATATCCACTCTTAAAAGTAGTTTTTATTATTTTTCAACGCACCAACATTTTTAAAAGAATTAGATGGCACGTTTACTCTATCTGTACTCTCTCATGAAGGTTTCCTCATCTTCATGCTTTGAGCACTACAGCCTAATTGTACTCAGGTGGCCCATTTGCCTCTCCGAAAAAAATTGTCCAGTGCCTAGGTAAGATGTAGGTTACGGTCTTGTTTTCCATGCCAAAAAGTCTGCAGCTGAGATCCCTGATATGCAGCCCCATTTTATGCAGGGACGTGTCTGGATTCTTTGTTTATATCTCTATGTCATCCCCTGTTTTAATTAATTTTATATTTCGAACTTTATATAAAAAAGGAAGAGAAGAAAAAGAGAAGGTGTGCTAGATTAAAAAATGAATTATAGTATGTTTAGGTTTTTCTCCTTTTCTTTGAGTGCTTTTTTGTTTCTAATATTGAGCGATATGCTTTTGTGGAAATCTAAAATTTACTATTTGCACTACAATTTTCCATACCATAGGTGTTTCAAGACAACCAAATTTATATTATGAAGACACAAAGTAATCTGGAAAAAATTACTACCAGGGCGACTAGGCTTTTCTGGCAATGCAGAAGAGTTATGGGGAAAACAATCTGAGGAGTTTACACAACTGTGATAAGGCCAACGATGGAACAATAGTATGGTGGAGGAGGTCAGAATTAAAATGTTAACTGCAATCCAAAGACAAGCCCTTCTTGGTAATACCGGGACAATGAACAGCACGGGGACGGCATCAATGGAAGCCCCTATTGGAGTTCCTCCGTTGGAACTTTTTGTAAGGGCGTAGGCAATGGTGGCAATTCTTAGGATGGAATCGGGAGACTTATGGTCCCCTAACAATGTTCGAGAAGGACACACTGATACAACTGGGACAATACTAGACGAACCCATATTCCATATGAGTTCTGATAGCATGACACCTGAGAATATATTCACTGAGCGGGTGAATTCCCATCTAGGGAACAGGTGATGCACCCAGGTTATTCTGGAGAAATCATCTGGTACTCCGATGGTTCCAAAACAAACCATGGCACTGGTGCTGGTATAAAAGGACCTAGAAAAAAGTGTTCTTTAGCCTTGGTCGATATACGACTGTGTTTCAAGCAGAGACGATTATCGCTATAAAAAAAAGGTGAGCAGTCATCGGACCGCCGACAGAAGCTTGCTTCTTATGCACAGTAGAATGACCATTTTTCGTGAATTTTTCACCATTTTTCAAAAATTTTGACAATTTTTGACCATTTTTGACGAATTTTGACAATTATTGACCGTCTTTGACAATTATTGACAATTTTTTTAAATTTTTAACATTTGACAATTATTGACCATTTTTTCAAAATTTTGACAATTATTGACAATTTTTTCAAATTTTTTCAAATTTTAATAATTATTGACCATTTTTGACAATTATTGACCAATTTTGACAGTTTTGACAATTATTGATCATTTTTGACAATTTTTCAAAAATTTTGACCATTTTTCCAAATTTTAACAATTATTGACCATTTTCGACAATTTTTGAGCATTTTTGACAGGTTCTGACAATTATTGACCATTTTTCAACAATTTTGACAATTTTTAATAATTATTGACCATTTTTGACAGTTTTTCATAATTATTGACCATTTTTTCAAAATTTTTACAATTTTTGACCATTTTTGACAATTTTTTGAAAAATTTAACCATTTTTTGAAAATTTTCACAATTATTGACCATTTTTTCAAATTTTTGAAAATATTTGGCAATTATTAACCATTTTTTCAAAACTTTGACAGTGTTTGACAATTTTTGACGATTTTTCTAAATTCTTGACAATTTTTGACCATATTTCAAAATTTTTGACAGTTTTTCAAAAATTTTAACAATTATCGACCATTTTTGACAATTATTGACTACTTTTGACAATTATTGATCATTTTTGATAATTTTTCAAAAATTTTAACATATTTGGTAATTATTGACCATCTTTTCAAAATTTTGACAATTTTAAACATTTTTCAAAATTTTTGACAATTATTGACCATTTTTGACAATTATTGACCACTTTTGACAATTATTGATCATTTTTGATAATTTTTCAAAAATTTTAACATATTTGGTAATTATTGACCATCTTTTCAAAATTTTGACAATTTTAAACATTTTTCAAAATTTTTGACAATTATTGACCATTTTTGACAATTTTTTACAATTTTTGAAAATATTTGGCAATTATTAACCATTTTTTCAAAATTTTGACAGTTTTTAACAATTTTTGATCCATTTTTCCAAATTTTTGACAATTTTTGACCATATTTAAAATTTATTGACAATTTTTCAAAAATTTTAACATATTTGACGATTATTAACCATTTTTTCAAAATTTTGACAATTTTTGACCATTTTTGACAATTTTTCACACCCATAGGTGTACGAGCTCAGTGCGGCAAGAGATATAACCTTATAGCTTCCACTTGCAGTGTCTTTGTCCACCACACTAATGATCCATAAGCTATCATTGGTCCAACAACTCTTGTGTATAGCCATTGGGTCATTTTTGGGGTAAGTCCCCAGTTTTTCCCACACATTCTGCTGCATCTGCCAAGGGCAATTGTAGCTTTCTGTGTGGTCTTCTGAAGGTGAGTGTTCCATGAAAGCCTTTGATCAAAATGTACTCCTAGGTACTTTGTTTCTTTGGCTCTCCTCCTAACACTATTGGCTTTAGGCCTTGTAGTGCCATCTTTTTTGTGAAATTGATAATTTGTGTTTTCTGAGCATTGACTGTCAGTCTATCTTGTATGCACCTATATTGGAAACTATTTACCCTTCAGTTAAGATGAAATTTAAAATGGACTCACCTCTTTGAAGACAGTTACCGACCTGGTGACTGGATACTGCACCTTGAGGAAACATCTGTACAAAATGGGCAAAGCTAGTGAACCTGATGAAGAAATACCTACGCGAGAACTTATAAGTACTTAAACGGATGCACTTTGGAGAGGAATTAATACAACCATTACAACTACTGAAAATCCCTCCAGTAAAACCTTTATAGAAGACAGGAAGGTTCTGGAATGGAAGCAGATAACATGGGAAATGGTACAAAGATTCAGTTGAGCACAACCCAAACGAATGAATGAATTGAAAGTTAATCTAAGTGTTTTAACTCTTATTTTCACTTAATAATTATACATTGTTGAATTATTTTAAACAAATTATAAAAGAACAAAGTGACATAGCGCCTTCTGAGCGATGCACTAAAATCGGTGACATAACCTAAAATATCTCAAATGACAGGCAAACAACCATAAAACTGACTAGAAACATTTTTTTGTGTAGGCGAAAATGAGTGGAGGTGGAAATATAATGAAAACTCCCGTACAACTTTACGCTTTCTTATTCGTATGTAAATATTTAAATTTTTTTAAACGCGAGTGTTCGCGATAAGAATAAACAATGTGAAAATGACTTTTATATATGTAATGCCTTTGCATGAAGAATACAACGGCTACGGACATTTCGAAAATGGCGGGTATGAAATAAAAACCATTTCATGATACATATATATTAATACGTAGAGCGTGCTAGATCAGGATAGGGTAAATCTAATATTTCCAAGAACTAGTCGTGCAAAAAATTATATCCACCAACATGAAACTTTATAATAACAAATTATAAAATCTTTTCTAAACATGAAGTTAAAATAATACTAAACGGATCGTTTTACTTAGCTCTCTCTCTTTTAGTCATAATTATACTTCTTCTTCTTTTTCCTTTATTGGGTACTTGGTATTACTTAGATGTTTGTACCTACAGTTCCAGTGGATGTTTCTTGATCATGTCCTGTTGCAAATATCGCCGTACCATCTTACCACCTGCAAAGGTTGCCAGGGTTAAGCACGGGTCACACTAGGCTGGTCGCCAGCGGCTACTATAAGCTTGGTGTGACCACGAAATTCGCAGCCGGCGAGTATTTGCTAGCGGCTGACGAAGTCGGGCATGTTCAACTTTTGGTAGTAGGCAGCGGCGACTAGAAAGTCACGTGATCCACCTGAGTCGCGCGCCAGCGTCGAGTAGACAAACACGTGGTCTGTTGTTTTTATTTGTGAATTTAGTATAAAAATGTCGGAGTTGAAGTGGTCTGGGAAGCAGGTTATTGATTTCTGGAATATAATCTAGTTGATTTTCAAATCAAGTTGCTAGTTGAATCAAGTTGATTGTAGAATGTAAAGTTGTTGTTATCTAAAAAGACACAGGAATTTTTAGAAGCTTCTACAAGCAACAAGTGCTGTCGGCGAAAACAATTAATTTTGAATGACAGAGTCATCCTACAGCATTTCAAAGATATATACACGACACGACAATCATTATTAATTTATAAGAAGGTATTGACTTACTTAGAATTTCCTTCGACACAACTCACATTATAATTGTCTTTTTTTTAGACAATCAAGAGAACGCTTGTCTCCAAAATGGTTTCTTATTCAACCAACTTATCTGCGCACATCATTTCTGACAATTTTCGGATGTTTTAAATCTTTAACAATGCCCTCTCAGAAAAGATATGAGAACATAAGTAAGGAATCTAACGTGCGTCGACATTATAGTTTAATGCGTTCTTAGGCCTCACCGTTAGATGGCTCGAGAGGTACTAAAATAGGTAATTTATAAGCAAAAGGAATTATTTTGGGCAGAGAAACAGGATCTCCTGTTACAACTTTCTTAATAACCGCCTTACGTGGACCCACAAACGACTGGCACTCAGCCTAGTGTGACCCGTGCTTTAGTGTTAACGCAGATAGAGAACAGTACAGGCACGTTATCAATCTAAGCGCTAATTTCCAACAACAAAGTCCTGTGCTGTACTCTATTTGCGTTAACTCTTCTAGTTCTAGTATATCATGTGTTTATAAAAGATAAAGTACTGGTCCAAGAACGCTTCCTTGATGTACTCCTGCTTGGGTTTCTTGTAAATAAATAATTAAAATAAATGAAAACAGGGAGAAACAGTTGAAAATATAAAAAAAATACCTAAAAGTTGAAGTAAACATCTTGTTTTAAATTTTAATCACTATACTTTCCCCCACAAACCCTGCATACTAAAATTCTTCGTAATTTTCTTTAATGCTACGTATATTGGTCTCCCTGTAGAAAAACTTTCAGCATATTTCGCATAAGTTTCGCCAAGTTTAGTCTAATTATTAACAATGTAGTGTAGAAACGACATAATTTGATCGATTTCTAGCAGTTGAAGTAAAACAGTGTAAATGACAACACAAAGTTGTGTAGCTCTTTTTGAATTCCTTAAAAAGTAGTAAAAACAACATGATCAGCTCTCTAAAGTAAGCCGTATTGTTTAGATTATTGCATTTTAAATAATTCGAATGGATTTAACCCCATTTTTCAAGAATTTTCATAAAAAAGTTTTCTTGTGATTCAGTTACGAAATATTATAAATATGATCATCAGCTTCTATAAAAAATCTACTGAAATCTTCTTTAATACAAGTTTCTGAATTTTTTATTTATACTTTTACTTTGTAAGAAAAATAAGCAAGAAGAACCGTTTCAGATATCGTTTTTTCAGTATTTACCTTCTCCACTCTGCACCACTTTTGGCAGTTAGTTTCATACGCAGCCCCACGTTGGGCGCTAATTTGCATAAGCCCCCACGTTGGGCGCCAATTTGTAACTCATACAAATCTCCTGGCTGGAGCACTACAATTCAGTGAGTGAAATTCGGCACCAAATAAATGATCTTATACTCAGATTCGGTCAGTTTTAACGACAAAATTAACAAATTTATAAACGTGATTATTTTGTCAAATATGCCTTGACATTTAAGCTTTATATAATTGTTGTAATGGTTTCCATAGAATCATGGTTGTATTTTGTTTTGTTTTTCAGTTTACCTCCAGGTCAAGAAACACCGCCAAATGAACCTGAGAAAGAACCTCCTCCGAAGAATGCATGTACCAGATTCCTTACCAACTGCAGTTCGAAGATGTGCAGTTGTTGTAAAAAGGATTCCAAAAGTTCTAAATCAAAGACTGACGCTAGTTGTTTTAATTGCTTTAAAAGGAAACAAGCTCCTGCTTCCATTATCGTCGAAGATGAAACCCAGAAGAAACCGAAGCTAATTGATCGGTTGAACTGTTTCAAGAAGCAAAAAGTTGGAGATGCTTCATCGTGTTTTCCTGTGGGAAAGAGAAAAGAAAGCTGGGTAAACAGGGCTGATAGTTTATCCCAACCGGCAAGGTAAGCGGATTCAATATTATAACATATTTATTTGATATTTATGTTTTTTAGGAATAAATGTTCGAAGCAATGCTGTAAGAACTTCATGAGAACTATTTGTTGTATGAATTTATGTGGAAAAAAGAAACCACTCGAAGTTCCCGATAGAAAAGGATCGATTCTAAGCAAGAAAAAAAGTTTGACACCAACTACAGCTCCACCTCCTGAGGTGATTGTAACCAAAAAATATTAATTATTCTTCTAAAAATAATGATTTATTTTAGGATGTTCGTCCAAAGATAGATATGAGTTTAGTTGAACACTCTTCCCATATGAAAGCAGCCATTCCAATTCTTCCAATCTGTCTTGCATGGTTCTGCTTGATTCTTAATTGTATTGGTCCTGGAACAGGTAAATCTCCTTTTTAGAATATTTGTACAAATATTAGTAGAGCCACATTTCGACCTTCCGAAGACCGAAGAGATGATCAAAGGGACATTCTGAGGTATTGAGAAAAGATCTCGCTAGAAGAGATAGAACAACTAACAAAGATAATTGATATGATAAATAATAGAGGAAGGTGTCCTATAATGACATACTTTTTATAAAAAAAATCATATTTTTTTGTATTGCTTTATTTTGAAAATATTTTTACAGAAGGGCAATTAAAAATGAATAGCTAGACTTAAAACGTTATTAGTTGAACTATGTCATTTTAGACACTGGGGGTGTCCAAAATGACATAGTATCAAAATATTATTAAAAATTAATTGCACAAGTCACAAATAAATAGAGTTAAATTTGTACACTCCAAATGAGCCCACAACTGACACAGCATACACTGGATCCAAGTTTCCTTAGATTTTGATGACCAATGACCAATAAATGCAAGACGCGCCATCTTCATCATCAGTCTCTTGAAAGGGTTCATTTTCTTCAACTGTCTCATCTTCAATTATTGCCTTGGGACTTTTTTGTAGTTTGATCACGCAAATTCATATGTAATTTAGAACAATGTGCTTCTGACATGTTTTGTTCTTTAGAGTTACCCACAGGATATCTTCTTTTTAATTTTCCGTGCGTCAATTTTTGACATTTTCTTCGTTTTTATATCTCAATTCCTCAAGATTCGGAGAACATGTTAGGTCTGCATACTTTTTGTTACATCCCTTTTTCTTGATTGGTATATTGCTTTTGGAGGTGGGGATAATTCTAAAAATGGCACCTTTGTGCGACTACTGTCTTGTCTTCTTCATTACTATTGATTGGAAGTTCAGAAACGACTTCTGGTTGATATTCTCTTTCTGTTTGATTGTCATCGTGAAGCTGTTCCCCCTACGGATTTGTAATATCTTCTAGTGCAATATCAGTTGTGTCCGCTGATACAAAAAGGTAATCGGGAAAAATGTTGGAATGAAATGGACTGATTCCTGTTTTAGCAAATCCGCTCAATGCATTTTGGATTGTGGCTGAAAAGAGTTCACTCACTTGGTAAGCTGTAATAACACGACCTGGATGATTTTTCATCCATGTGGTACAAGCCTGATTGTAATACGCCTTTAGGGGTCCAAAAAAACTCACACCAAGCGGCTGCATACGGTGGGTGCAGTGAGCTGGGAAGCACAAGAGAATGATGTTATTCTCTCTACAAAACGACACAGCTGCTAAAGAGGTATGTCTTACTTGACCATCAAGCAGAAGGAGTACTTTATTCTCCGGAGAGGGATTAGCATGATTGCAAAAATGTTTCAGCCATTGAACGAACAGTTCTGAGTTCATCCAAACAGACTCTTGGCACAAACCTAAACTTCCAGGAGGTTTTTTATCAAAAAGTTCATCTTTTTTGTTTATTCTTGAAAAGATCACGGCTGGAGGAATATGTTGCACTCATGCAATAAACAACAGTTACATGCTGGCCTCTTTCGGCGCTTGTCAGGGATCCTACCATGTCATTTTAACAACAACCACAATATGTCATTTTAAACGCAATGTTACATTTTCAATATAATATAGATTATTATTGATAATGTTAAAGTTGCTATTAAAAAACCTACTTACCAATCAATTGTTCACTGTTCACATATATAACAATTAATGCCAACACAATATTTAATACCACGAAGAATGATATAAAAACCCACGCATACAAAACTTTCTTGCCACTGAAACATAACCTATACAATAAAACCGTTAAATAAACCTGGAGAGATCTGTAAACTAGTATATTTTAATAGTGTTTGTTACTTAGTACAGTTACCGAATAAGAGATGCCGCTTCTAGTTTCCTATATAGAGCACGTGTGTCATTTTAGCAGCTGTCATTTTAGGTCACTTTCCCCTAAGTTAGATAAATAGAGTTGACAGGTGAAGCTTGATGGTTAGAAGATGATCTTGAAGACATGGAAAAAGCTATATTGTCAGTTTTACAACTATACATCTCAATTGTGAATATCTCTGTAGTTTTAATTTTTTTTTGTATCGTATGTGAAAATATTGTTTTTTTCCCACAGGAACTGTTATTAGTGGTATACTGAATTTATGCATTGGAATACCAAGATTTTCCCAAAAAGACGGACCGAGACCAAGGATAGGAGCCTTCATCATCAATTTGATAATAGGTGTCAGCCAATGTTTTACTGTCCTTTTCTGTCTAGTTGGATGGGGATGGTCTATATGGTGGGGTGTAATCATGATCAAAATAGCAAGTAAGAGTTCAATTATTCTTTATCCAGAACTATTTAACCAAAAAGATACAATTTCTTTTTTTCTCCCTAGTATTCCTCGTACCTTTTAATTTCTCACACAGTTGATGGTTATCTTGCGGTCTTATGCTGTAGTGCTCAAAAGCAATAGAAGGAACTGGGATAGGAATATACGGAGTGGGAACCAAACACTCTGAAAGCTTGGGAAAAACCCCAAGTATTTTTCAAGAAGAAATTACGCCATAAGAAGGTGTGCCCAGTTCAATATTGATAAAGGATATAGAAGGCAAAGGCAATTAAGCAGCCATTAAAGCACTGAGCTCTTGTGTGTAATCAGTTCCAAAATGGTGTGGGAATGTATAGGCAAGCTCAATGAAATAGGCGAGAATAATATAGTCACCTTACTGAGGATTCCAGAACACACTGGAATGGAAGGAAATGAAATAGCAGATAAACTAGCAAAGAGGGGGAGTGAAACACCCTTTTGGGGACTGGAACCCTTTTGTGGTATTAGCTCCAATGTAATATTGGAAGAAATAGGCAAAGCCGAAAAAAAGATCTGACCATTGGAAAGATCTAGTAGGGCTTAGACAATCAAATATTCTTCTGGGTGACTACAACCTGTTGAGACCAAATGAATGCATAAGTCAAAGTAAAACTGCATCTGTTTTAACAGGCATCCTAACAGGGACATTGTCGCCTGAATGGGCACCTGAAAAAGCTCAAAATTGTGGAGGAAGAAGAATGTAGATTCTGTGGCATGGAAGAAGAAACCTCCGTTCACATACTTTTTGCGAATTGCACAGCACTTTAGAAAAACAAAACCTATGAGATTACTGGGTGGAAGAAGGACATTTACCTCAGTTAAAGCCTGCAGATATCCCAAAATTCCTTCGGGAAATAGGACTAAAACTTTCCTCAGGAACTAAATAGAAGTAAGGGGCGCAATAGATCTTTTAGGTCTCAGTGAATGTCACCCCAATAAACATACATATAAAGGTTGTAGTGGCAGTAATGGAAAAAGATGAATTTTGCATTTTCCAGAAATATATTTGTAAAATAATATCGTATTTATAGGACATGCATCAAATCTGGAGCTAGAAAAACGAGCAAATTCAGACATAGAAGCTACTGATACTGGTAAAAAAGGAATTCGTCGGCTGTATATAAATAAAACCGTACTTTTGAGAAAATTAATGAGGTAGGAATACGCTATATGGAATGATGCAGTTATGGTTGTAACAGTCACCAATCTCCATTGAAACTATCTATGCACCCATGATCTGATCTAGTTAAATGCATGTGTTTAGTGATAGATGATTTGGAATAGAGTATGGTCTATTATGCATGCCGATTCTAGATTTTACAGAATTGCAACTGCCTATATTGTATGGTACATAGCAGATGCACAGTTTGTTTATTGAGCTGGAAGGAAAATGGAGATAGAATACACTTAAAGGAGATGAAATACTTACAGCAATATCAGAATCATGAAAGCTTATCGTGGTGAAATTGTCCACCATTCCATGGTGTAGCCCTTTTTGTTGTTTTTGCAACGCTGCAGGGCCCTGGTCCTAAGAATGACATTGACAAGTCTAGCTAGGAGCGCCTGTCTGTAGCCCTCTAATCCGATGTTGCCAGTTCATATTTTTGTAATATCTAACCTCACTTTTTCGATTTGTGTATTGCTGTCTTTTCTTTTGATTTTTTTTAATCATTATAAAAGTGTATTAAACTAACAATTGAGTGAGTTATCTATTAAAACAATGCCGGTAAAATAGATCATTGATTAATTTATCGAGAAAGGCAAGGAAAATCATTGATGAAGCGATTTTTTTAACACTGTATAGCTTCTTCAATGATTTTCCTTGCCCTTCTCGATAAAAACTACAACTATAAAATCTCCTGGCGGTTAAAAACAATGAACAAAATAAACTGACTAACATTAACATTTTCGTTTTATTGCTAGTTTATGATCATGTCGTGAGTTAGACTCTGTTTCACATAAGAAGAAGCCACGTGAAGTTTGCCTACTGACTTGCGCAGAAACCAAAATCGGTCTTGTTTCATGCCATTGGCGTTACAAACGATGTTCCATGCCGACAGCCATTTTATTATTGACATTTGAGGTTGTGTTTGAAGCAATCATTTACTGTCGAATATTTTGTAGTTTATCTGTGAGTGTTGTGTGTTTCATTTGATCCAAAACCATATGCCTCCTAAAAAAACTTGTTGGTGTTAAAGGAAAAATTATCCACATTATTCTAATTTCGTGTTAACCTACAATATGTGAAAACGTTACGCTACTGATTTGAAGTTCGCGCATACGACTGCAACTTCAAGTGGGTTCTTCTTACGTGAAACGGAGTCTATTTGTGGTCATGTCCATTTAACTTTTTTCTTTTCATAAAAATTAACTTCCCCTATATATTATGCCTGTTGACAATGTTATTTTAATCCCATTTTAATAGTGTACCAATAATTGCAAAATAGTTGAAATTCGTCAACTAAAAGTGAGGTTAGATGTTACCAAAAAAAGAAGTGGCTACATTGATTAGAGAGCTGCAAGCAGGTGCTTGGCCATTTCATGATATATTATCTAAAATTCCACTATATTTGAAATATAATCGACAAAATTGTTCTATGGAACAAGTTTATGCCGAATTATTATCTAACAATTATTGTTTTATGTGACACCTTGTTTTAACCTCGTTCGCTTGTTTTTTTTTTGTAGGAAAGCATAAACGATTTAAGCAACTAGAAGCAATAGAACAAGCTGCTACAGTACCTGTAACAAATCCAAATCCTCGACACCGGGACCCAGCTAAACGTTAAAAGAATTAGATTGTTTTTCGATGTGTTTAAATTTGTAAAAATTCGAAAATCGATATATTATGTCAACGAATATTTAACAACATATTCACCAGGATGAGTTATAGAACTTTTCCGTCGACCGTGTATTAACATATGCTATTAACGTTCTCAAAATTAGACAAAATCATACATTAATGACCCCCATTAATGCATGATTTACCTACATTAATCAACGATGTTCTGCAGGCAACCCAACGCACATCTTATACATTATATTTATATTGACAGTTACCTGTGGTGTAGGCAACCAAACATACAATAACGTCTTCAAAAAATGAATCCTAGTATAGAATACTTCTAGTTTTTGACTTACCTATCGTTTTATTTTATTATTCTACAAAATTATAATAATTATTAGTGTTAAGACATCCAAAAAAGAATTTAAGTAAAACGAAAACAGTGACATTTGAACCAGCGACCATCTCTGTGACATTTCAATGTCATTATTTAATTTTGACAGTACTTACCTATGAAACAAAAAAATATTTTTAGTTTTTAAATATTGAGAAAAACGAATACAACTGATACAGTCGACGGAAAAGCTTTGTAACTAACACGAGTATTAAAAGGGCAATTAACAATCTCGAACATTAACGCACTCGCTCTGCTCGTGCGTTAAATTATCTCAATTGCTAATGGCCGTCATTAATACACTTGTTGGTTAAATAACTATTAAACTTCTCTGTGATTTTACCAACCCATTTAATTTAGGTATATAGGGCATGTCCACCAACTGACAAATTGACACTAATGACAGTCGTCCTGATGATAAACAATCATTTGGATAGATTTTAGATTTGTAATTTGGTTGTTTTGTATTGAATTAATGATCCTTTTTATTATAAACAGTCATATATAGCTTTTAAAATACCCAAGCAATTAAAACAATGTCGAAGAAAGCACCAACCCAAAATTAAATTAACTCAAACACGATCAAAATAACTATAAGAACCACGTGTTGTGCTTAGAACATAGAGAAATAGCATAGAACGCTTGTTTAACTTCAGATTCATCAGGGCGTGACGTCACGTGGACTTGCTCTATAAAGGTGTTACGGATGCACAGAACACAAAAATTAGCATCAGAAATTATCTTAATACAGAAAATTGAGGTTAGAACATTAATTAAAACTTTTTTTGACCTAAATTGGTAACACTGGAATATATTTGACAAGTTTATGTTCTTTTTGATCACATAAGATTGGGCGCGTTCAGCCACGCTAGCTCTAGGCAAGCGCTGAGTAAGCGGAGGGGGAATTTGACCGCTAAGTGACAGCGCTAACTCTAGCGGTCGCCATTTTTTCCAGGGAATTTATTTTCCGCTAACTTGGTCTGCGGCTCGTTATGCCAACAACAATAAACTACAATTCTAACCTTTAAGTTTTAAATTTTCTGTGCTATTTAGTTTTTATTAGTGAATTACTTCCTCGAAATAATTAAAATTTCTTACAGGATTTTCTGCTCCTCCTAATGCTAATAGTTCTAAATATTCTTCTTGTCTTTCAATTACACGTGGAATCAATTCCACATTATTATTTTCATCCGCAAGTTCTTCCAAGATTAAGTAATTTATGAGGCGCTTTATATTTAGAAAATAAATTTAAAGGTTATGTGATGTGATTATCTGTTTGTCACAGAACATGACATTCAGCCACCTTTAAGCGCCTTCACAGGACACCGCTGCTAGCGCTATGTTTGCACTAGCGTTGCTGAACGCGCCCATTATTTTTTACTCTAGACCTGACAATGACAAGTGACACAAAAATACGTCAAACATCCGCGCATGGTTACAGCGTTGTCAAGTTTTGAAATTTTCTGAAATAGAAATTTCTAAAGTTTTATATGAAAAAATTGAGCAGAAAGATGTCAATGCTATATATTTTGATGTTAAGGTTAGGTTTGTCATTGGATTTTTTGAAGAACAAGTCAAATAAAACCCTGGTGGTGACATTTATAGATTTACTTTTAATGAAAAACGATATTTTTGCTGGTCAAAAATAACGTTAGGATAAAATAAAATTACCATATCTATTAATAGAAACTAACGCAATAATATTTTTTGTAAGATGTAGATTTGTAAGCTAGCGATTGTTATAAATTTTGTATCAAATGTATATAAAGACATTAATTATACATTTTGTCAAACACTGTTAAGAATTTAAAGAAATTGTAAGTTGGTTTTTTATACAAAAGTTAACATATATATATATATAGTGATAAGTTTAAGTTTTGACGATAATATTATCATTATTATTGTATACGAAAAGAGTTCATGAATCATTCATAATTTCAGTCTATACAGGGTATCCCAGGAGTTCGTTCCAAATATGAAAAACAATTGCATCGTCCATTGAACTTAGTTTACAATCGTAGTGCATATCTCTGTTATAACTTTATATATAGTACTATCCTTACTTTCAGCTCCTCATCATCTCCAAAGTTTTTGGTAAGAACACCTGTAACACCCTGTAAAGCATCCTGAAAAAATATTTATAATTGATTAGGATCAAATATGGACCATATAAATGGCTGCTTAAATATCTCCACGCGGTAAAGGTGTCATTCAAAATTTATAACAACTTCTTCTGCTACTTTCCTCCACTATTGTTTCATTTATTTCGAGACTTTCCCCTCTCCTCCAACCATTTGCGTCTAATTCTTCCTCCCTCTGCCAACTACCTTCATCATTACAAACGTCTATTGGTATTTTGATCTGTAAATTTTTTCTTACAGAAACCAGCTTTGTAATCTTTTTATAAAAATATTTTAGTCGCCTATTTTCATTAAAAGATTAGTGAGTTAGGACAGAGATGATTCGGAACTCTCCTCGTATTTTTTTACTAAAAGCAATATTCTAATATTAGACTAAATAATATTATATATATACGTTTATAAGATGTTAAAAAAGTAAATAATGATGTAATCAAAAAAATATATAACAAAAATTACTAACTGTTTATATTTTAAACAAAAAGTAAACTGTTGTAAAACGTCGCGTGTCGTAGATAAAATAACAGAATATACACGGTGATCCCTCCATAAGACAGCTCAGTCCCAAAATTTTTCAATATTTTCAAATGTTACAGCTACGGAAGCGTAAAAGGGCCACATGAATTTAAATAAATTTTGTATAATAAATTAGGACTCACTAAGACGTTATTATTACGAGATATAAGACAATTACGAGATAGAAGACATAATTATGAGATATGGAAGTTGTAAGACATAAGATATAAGACATTCACTACATATTTGGTCGCTTTAGTTTGAATTTTTCAGATTTAAAGAATTAGTTCCAGAGTCATGTTTTACAACTTCCATATCACAAAATTATCTCTTCTATCTCGTAATTGTCATCTATCTCGTAATTGTCTTCTATCTCGTAATTATGTCTTCTAACTCGTAATTACGTCTCAATAAGTCGAAATTACGAGTTAGTGAGTCGAAATTTGATCAATACGACTTTTATCTTATAATTATGTTGTTCTATCTCGTAATAACGTCTTGGTATGTCGAAATTCAAAAAATACGATTCGTATCTCATAATTGTGTCTTCTATCTCGTCTATAATCATGTCTTCTATCTCGTAATTATGTCTTCTATCTCGTAATTATGTCTTCTATCTCGTAATTATGTCTTCTATCTCATAAGTATGTCTTCTATCTCGTAATTATGTCTTCTATCTCGTAATTACGTCTCAATAAGTTGAAATAAGGAGTTAGTAAGTCGAAATTTGATAAATACGACTTTTATCTTATAATTAAATATCTCTTCTATCTCGTAATAACGTCTTAGTGAGTCGAAATTCAAAAAAATATAATTCATATCTCATAATTATGTCTTCTATCTCGTAATTATGTCTCCTATCTCGTAATTATGTCTTCTATCTCGTAATTATGTCTTCTATCTCGTAATTATGTCTTCTAACTCGCAATTACGTCTCAATAAGTCGAAATTACGAGTTAGTGAGTCAGAATTTGATGAATACGACTTTTATCTTATAATTATGTTGTTCTATCTCGTAATAACGTCTTGGTAAGTCGAAATTCAAAAAATACGATTCGTATCTCATAAGTATGTCTTCTATCTCCTAATTGTCTTCTATCTCGTACCTAATTATGTCTTATATCTCGTAATTATGTCTTCTATCTCGTAATTACGTCTCAATAAGTTGAAATAAGGAGTTAGTAAGTCAAAATTTGATAAATACGACTTTTATCTTATAATTAAATATCTCTTCTATCTCGTAATAACGTCTTAGTGAGTCGAAATTCAAAAAAATATAATTCATATCTCATAATTATGTCTTCTATCTCGTAATTATGTCTTCTATCTCGTAATTACGTCTCAATAAGTCGAAATAACGAGTTGGTAAGTCGAAATTTGATAAATACGACTTTTATCTTATAATTAAATACCTCTTCTATCTCGTAATAACGTCTTAGTGAGTCGAAATTCAAAAAAATATAATTCATATCTCATAATTATGTCTTCTATCTCATAATTATGTCTCCTATCTCGTAATTATGTCTTCTATCTCGTAATTATGTCTTCTATCTCGTAATTATGTCTTCTATCTCGTGATTACGTCTCAATAAGTCGAAATAACGAGTTAGTAAGTCGAAATTTGATAAATACGACTTTTATCTTATAATTAAATATGTCTTATTCTATCTCGTAATAACGTCTTGGTATGTCGAAATTCCAAAAATACGATTCGTATCTCATAATTATGTCTTCTATCTCGTACCTAATTATGTCTTCTATCTCGTAATTATGTCTTCTATCTCGTAATTATGTCTTCTATCTCATAATTATGTCTTCTATCTCGTAATTATGTCTTCTATCTAGTAATTACTTCTCAATAAGTTGAAATAAGGAGTATGTCTTCTATCTCATAATTATGTCTCCTATCTCGTAATTATGTCTCCTATTTCGTAATTATGTCTTCTATTTTGTAATTATGTCTTCTATCTCGTAATTATGTCTTCTATCTCGTAATTACGTCTCAATAAGTCGAAATAACGAGTTAGTAAGTCGAAATATGATAAATACGACTTTTATCTTATAATAAAATATGTATTCTATCTCGTAATAAAGTCTTAGTACTTAAGTCGAAATTCAAAAAATACGATTTGTATCTCCTAATTATGTCTTCTATCTCGTAATTACGTCTTAGTAAGTCGTAATTTATGATAAAAAATGTATTTAAATTCATGTGGTTCTTCTACGCTTCCGTATACAGCCACTATAGTATTTTTCAATAAACTTTGTTAATGTTTTAAAACTTTTGGTACACCTTTATATTATATCTTTGGTTTAAAGGTTATAATATATCATCTATTTAATGTTTCATGGATATAACACTATTGTAAACTAAGTAACTTGAAAAATACATATTTTTATACTGTACTAGGGCCCAATAAATACTATAAAGTAGAGAGAGGTTTGCTGGTTTCTTTACAGAGTTTACAAAAATTGTTTCGACCTCTAACAATCTTTACTGCTAAGTGGTTGGTGGTAAAGATAATGAGTGTAGGAATATTTTATATCCTTAAATTCGTGAATATGGACGAGAAATCTTAAAATTTTGTCTAACAGTATCCATAAATTTAAGTGTTGACTATTATAATTGCCACTTAAACTATTATTATTCGTTCAACAATAAAAGCATTATTCCTAGTAAATCTGCTTACTTTTTAATATTAAGATAAGATAAAAGTGATAACATGAATACTGGTATTTATTGGAGAAATATTTCAACAAAATGACACACTAGCGTGGTGTTCAAAACAAACAACCACAAAAACAGTTTTTTTGCATTTTATTTATATAATTCTGCATTCATTTTTAAAATCAGACCTTTAAACTTGAGATAAAAACTTATTTTATCACAATCTACGAAAATTACAATCTTGGAAAGGTTTTTTAAAAATCAATCGAATTAGATTTATCGTTTGTATTTCAAATATTGGAAAATAATTTTGATGTAACAGAGTTAGATGCACCTCATAAATTTAATTAATTTTGCATCCTGCAAATTTTTTTGGGGAATTTTAAGTTTTATTTTCACTGTTTTTCTTTAAAATCAATTTCCTGTGATAGCCACCGTATTTGTCCACTAGCTCTATAGCTGATTTTATTTTATTATTTGAATAATTTGGAATAATATTTAAGTATTTAAAATAATTTTATTCGAGGTACAAATATTTGGGCTAACTCTGCATCAAACTTATTAAAATAAATTTGTCTGTACAAAAAAAGTCACAGATATTATTTTCATACCTGTAAATTTATATACGTATTTTGAATAAAACCTTAAAATAACAAAGTGTTTTTTATTTAACTTATACTGCGTCAACCACTAGGAATTTACATAGTAAAAGGGTAAAAGTAAAATTACAAATTGTACATGTTTATGGCTTTTAAAAAACTCAAGAAATTGTTGATTTGGTAAAATATTAATACAATTACACAGCACAGAACTATCTCAAAAAATATTTCAGTGACAATGCACTAGGTTCTTTCTTTGACATAGACATACTTGATTCTTATAATCTGTATGTTATTTGCAAGTATGTTGTGTTGCCTACCTATTGCCATTGTTTGTACTTAGCAGTTTCCAGATTGCAGTTTCGTGTTCCTATGTACGTAGGCAACACTTATTACATTAATGTCAGATGTTTTTTAGATTTCCCTATTTCTCATTAAATTATTACTGTTGGATGCTTTAACATATTAGAAAATCAACTAAAATATTTATTTATTCTACAGTTTATATTAAAATATCTACTAGCTCTCTTTTATCTATAAATAAAATTAGGCGTGCGCCAAAGTTACTTTCTGCTTAAGAGCGCCAATAATGTCAAATTATGACAGCTCGCGGAAAACATCAACTTTGCGGTTAGATTTGAGTGTGCAAAAGCCTACTTTCAGTAGTGATCGTAGGAAAAAATGTTTTTATTGTTGAGCACAGGCAATTTTAAGGAATTTAGTATAGCTGTAAGTGAATATAACAAATTGTTTTATTTCCAAATATCATTCACCTTAACTTGACAGAGACTTTGTAAGTAAAATTTCTCTTTAGATCCACTTTCTAAGTCTCTGTCGACAAAAATAATATACCCTTTCCAAAAATTCCATGAAATCAGAAACATAGTTTATCAGTTTTTTTAAATAGTTCTGAATCTTCTCTAACGCGGCATTTCGTTTGAAGTCATGCAGGTGTTCAAATAAACGAGAATTCCTTCTATTTCAAAAGTTGTGTGTTAGTACTGGAAAACGGTATGTAACATGTCTATCGACCTGTTTCGACTTTAACTTCAACCCTGACCATAAGACAATTGACATCTGCCAAGGGTCGCTTCCATTTGTACAACGCCACTAACGAAACCCCTTTTCGCTATCGACTTTCTTCGAGGAAAGACCTCCATCTTTTATCGCTTTTATATCTTTCCTACCTAAATTGCTGTGGTAAGCAGAACAACTAGTATACCGTTGAGAACTAAGGATATCGTTAACTGCTAGGATACCATTAGCTGCTAGGATACCATTAACTGCTATGAGATTATTAGGACACCCTCAAAGACACCTTCAAGATACCTCCAGGTCCACTTCTCTGCACATCCTTCCCGGGGAAGATATTTACTTAAGATGAGTACCATAAAAAGTAGATGCCTAATTTTTTTGTTCTTCCCTGGCAGAATAAAATTAATGTTCTAATTTTTTTCGAAATCAATTTCTTGTACATCCGGTTGTAAGAGCTGTAGGGGATCGTGTCCGGGATAACATAAGTAATTAATTTTTTTAATTAATAATTTAATTTCTACAAGGTGTTTTTACCCTTTTCACCTTAGCTTTATTTTTGTTTAAATTCATTTTGTTTTTCGTCGACGTCTAAAAGGTAGTGGCGCCCTAAAGCTTCTTATAGTCTGGCAACCTCTGACATACCTAGTGCAGCACTTACATGGAGTAGAACCACCCTTGAGAAGAGTTTCATGTCGGCATCTGTCTCGAGTGGCCACTCTAGTCACGAACAACCGACGGGTACGGTTACATGTGAAAGAATTGTAGAAATGGGAGAAACAGCCAATAAAATTATTGACCGTGATTTTAAATATATTGCAAAATCTACAATGTAAGATTTAATTGTTATTTCTTTAACAGGAAAGTGATAAACGGAAATGTTTAGTTTCTCTGCATATTTTATGTTTATTTCAATTACTTAGAAGATATTGTTGTTAATAGTATTGTGATTAAGATGTATTATTGTATATCGGCGGTAAGTAATTTGCTGGATTAGGGATGGGAGAAGGTTTGAAAACTTATTAATTATTAAAAATGTTCCTCACTATATTAGGTAAATATACATTTAGGTGTCTCTAAAACAAGTTTTTTTCTATGTATATGTCAAGATTTTGGGAGGTAATTCTAAAATCAATATGATTACTTGTCCAGAAAACTCTAAAAGATGCTCCGTTCTTTATTAAATTTTATTTTAATCCCAAATATCTATCCCGAATAGAAAATATATGTTTACAAAATATTTTTAAACGAAAAACTCTACTAGCATTAATTTTCTGCCTCTAACCCTATTTTCCGACTTAGAATGTGGCGTCAAATTGTCTACCAAAATAGTATATTTGTGACTCATAGTGCTAGGAGGTACGTATACATTTTAATGAATATTTTCTTTTTTAAAGTAATAAGAAGAAGCCTCAGATTTGTTTTATAAATTTTAATATATCAAGAAGTAGAGTTATCAAAACATAATTACTGTTATTGAAATCAATATTGAGGTCTACAAAAGCGTCCAAATCAGAATTATACAGTGGGTGTTGCTTCAACTACTTTACTTATTTTGCAAAGTACAATATCTTCGGTCTTTAATGGTATGCATTTTATTTTTGAAAATTTACTAAGCAACAGTCTTCTTGTTGTTGTCTCATCTTTTTTTGTTTCGGGTCGAGATGGGTCGAATGGATCCAGGACCCAAACAGTGTTGGACTAATCCCCAAAGGGATGCCTCCCAACCAAACCCACCTCAAACTCGCCATTACCCCCGCCTCGGAATCACTTTCTTAGCATACTTCGAGACGGGCGGTGATCCCTCGCATACTCTCCGCTCACACCGTTGTCTTCTCCCTACCTATTACTCCTACTTCTCCAGCCATATCCAGTCCTTCTCTCCCTCTAATCATGTACTCCACTACGCCATTTACCTCCGACCATTCCTCCTCCATGTCTCCACCATGTTCTCCCAATACACTGCCTTCCCTAGTTTCCTCTCCAACTTCTTCAGCACTTCCTCGTACCTCCAGTATCTAAACACATGCCCCACATCATCCTCCACTCCACACCTCTCGCACACTCCACTCTTTCCCCAATCACTCCTTTTAGCGCGCCATCATACTCCTCCCACCTTCTCTCCATTTCCTCCTCTATCCATTCCTTTGTTGTTTCATCCTACCTATAGTTTTGAAACAGAGTTGTAAATCTGGATTATACGTGATCTAAATTTACATTACTTGACAAGATGTTAAATATATTATTGGTTTTTATTTATTATTTTATTATTTAATCAATTTTTGTTGCATAATTTGTTCGTTTTTTTTTTATTAAGGAGAGTGTCAAAACGGGTCAGGTTTTTGGATTAACTTCGGTCAAATTGGGTCACAAATTTTACTACCAAAATTACAAAGGCTGATTATAATAAATATATTGTTTAGTTTGTATAATAAAAGTTGGATAATCTGATTAAATTATTTTGTTGGACACGTGCGAAAATCAATATATGGGCTGAGGTCGTAAAAAATCGATTCTTTCATGAAAAATATTTACCTGTTGGGAGTGTTAAAAAGTACATTGTGTTGATTTTGTATTACAATAGGTGAGATTCTGAATCTTCTTTGAAGCTATGAAATGAAATATTGACATTTCTATTAATTTTGCTGCTCTTTAAAAATTATTACAAAAATATCATCACCTATTTTTTTACAATTCATTATATTTCTCGATTCTGCAAATCATTTACCGGTTAAAAAAGATAAAAACGTATTAAGAACCTAGAGATCTTAAGAATCAAATTTGGAACAGTAAAAAGCTGTTTCATTGCTTTATTACGGATTATAATCATGTACTGTAACTGTACATTGTCACTTCTTTGGAAAAATAATTTCGATAGAGTTAATAAAAGATTCAATACTTTATCAATAGCTGGAAGTTCATTCTTAAGGAAGAATTTACAGTATCGTTATTTTTTCCTCTATTGGACAGAATCTACACATGTCTTCGTATGTCTAGAACTCGTCATAGAGACATAGAATTTTTGACCACATCAGTCTCTTGTTCTACCATGTTTCGTTGCAAACTGGGACATTGTAAGATACAAGAACTAATCGGAAAATGCAGAATGTGATAAATTTTTATCACCGGAACCACACACCACACAATTGTCGCTGGATACTTAGTCACCAGTTGATTTAGATCAACCTACCTACATGTTGATACCTATTTATTTATGAATTGAAGTGGAAGATATTTCTATTGAAAATTTTACAGGTTAGTTGTTTTTTTCCATTATTCCTGCTCTGGATCTAAACAATTTTTATAATAAATATAGACACCGAAGAAATACTATTTAGATAGGAATACCGTAGAGGAATCTTCAATGTTCTGCCGCTAGAGCAGAGATAAACAAGTATCTGACTAGCGTTTATAAAACTTATGGCTGTAAACCGTAGTTTAGCTAACCGGTGCCTAAAAGTTCCACACATTTGCTATTCTTCACTGTGTATAACGATATTGATAACGAAAACGATAGATATGTTGATATTTTATTTTAAGATAATTTAGTTATTTGTATTGTACAATGTATTGTTAGGTTATAATACGATATTTGCTTATCATTATTATCTATATTGTCAGAGAGTGGATAACCGATATCTCAACATTGATGAGATAGAGGATAAGAAGATATATTAATCTGCATTTTTAGTATGTTTTTTGCTGAAGTGATGAACAGTTGATGACTGCCTGTTTGGTTTTAATAAAGGAAATAGTATAAAGTAAGTTAATTACAATATCAATAAAAATAAATCATTTATGACTAAACTAGGGTATAGAAAATTATATGTAGGGACGGAAGAATGGAGGTGGGATAACGAAGAGGAGAAACTGAGAAAAATTAAAGATACGGCATTCAAAAACTAGCAGACATAATTATAAGTAATAATGATAAGGCAGGAGAAAGAAACCAGGTTATGAAAACGGGTATGAGATAAAATTTCAAGGAATTGGATGGAATGGAGAATAAAACAAATCACAAATATGGACAAAAAACATTGATACAGGAGAAGAGACGAATTACCAAAGGAAAATTATGGAAAATAGCAACATGGAATGTTAGAAACATAACAGGAAAAGAAAAAGAATTATTTGAGGAGTTTGAAAATGATGATTTGGATATCATAGGTGTAACTGAAACAAAAATGAAAGGAAAGGGTGAAGTAGAATTGGACAATGAGCACATTATGTTATATAGCGGAGTGGAACAGAAAGATAGAGCCAGAGAAGAAATAAATTGTATCGTACATCACAAGAATATAAAATATATTAGACAATGGACAGCTGTCAATGAAAGAATATTAAAAATTGAAATAGAAATGGAAGAAAGACTAAACAGAACATTATTAGTAGTAGTAGACGAGTCAGCAAAAAATAAAGATGAATTCTGGGATTAGATGGCTGAGGAAATAGATGATACTGAGGGAAGAATTATAATAATAGGAGATCCAAATAGTAGAGTAGGGAAGAAATATGATGAAACCGAAGAAACAATAGGGATGTATGGAGAAGTCACTAGAAATAACAACGGAAAAAGGTTAATAGAATTCTGTATAACAAACAATCTAATAATCACAAACACCTTTTTTGAACATAAAGATATCCACAAGTACACCAGAGAGGTGAAGAGTAGAGGCGAAAAATCCATAATAGACGATGTAATAATAAATAAAGGAGATAAAAGACACAAAAGTTAAAAGAGGAGCAGAAATTTATTCTAACCATTATTTGGTAGTCTCAAAATTAGTAATTAATTCAGAAAATGGAATAGAAAATAAAAAAGGAAATAAAAAATATAGTACGATAGATGAAATTAGATCATATAAACTAAACGAAAGTAAGAATGCAAAATTATATAAAGAGGCAGTTGAAACCGAGATGGATACTATTTTTAGAGACATAAATAACAATAATATTGATGACCTATGGAAAGCATTTGAGGATACAATAATTAATGCTGCAAAAGAAACAGTAGGAGTAACAAAAAATAAAAAACAAACAAAGTGGTGGAGCCAAGTAATTGAAAATGAGGTAAATTAGAAAACAAAAATGGAAAAACTGTACAGGAAATAAAACTACAGCAAATTATGAAGACTATAAAAGACTAAAAGACAAAGAACAAAAGTGAAGGATATGGTAAAACAAGCAAAAGAAAAATCTTGGACAGAATTCGGAGAAAAATTGTTTTATAGAGTTCTCAAAACACTCAGAAAAGGAAAACAATATAGCGTTAAACATATAAAAACAAGAGATGGAATAATAATAGCTTATGAAGAAAATATTATGAAAAGATGGAAAGAATATTTTGAGGAGATTCTGAACCCAGAAATAACGAGCCAACAGCCGGAGGAAATGTATGATAAAGAAATTCAATATGAAATAAATGAAATTGAAGAAATTACTAACCTAGAAGTTGAAGCAGCAATAAAGTTACTAAAACGAGGAAAAGCTGCAGGTCACGATGGAATTACATCGGAAATGCTATGAAGAATATTCCTTTTCTTTCTTTCTTCACTGATTTGAAAAATCCGTGAAATGTACCACGTTTAATCTGTCCAAGTGAAAATATAGGATGGTACTGAAAAGCTGGAGCTGAAATTCTAATTCCAGTATACTGACGAAATCTTTATTGAAAGCAAATGATATTATCTACATTATAGAAGATAATGAAATCAAAACTTCATATCTTATTTAGCGCCACCTGAAAATGTTTTTCACTACAAAAAAATTCAAATTAAAGTCCAATTTCTTATCATATAGTAATTTTAGTAATAAAAGATTTTGATATTTTTCTTTATCGTAAGCTGGAAGTACTTACCTATATAATAAATATTGATTTCACTACTAGCTGCGAATATTGTTACAAATATACGTTTATTTTGATGTTATCGTTTAAAAGAAAAGTGATAAAAATTAAGCAAGAGATTTATGATATGGATTACTTCTATTCGAAACAAAAACAAAAGTACAAAAATAAACGTGTTAAGATTTATGTCTAGTCACCGCAAATCATGATCGGAATGGCATCATGAAAAATTTAAAAGAGATTTTGTTTTTCGGGAATATTTCGAAAATTATTGCAAATATTTGAAATAAAAAAGAAGATTCTGAAAGAGCAGGAAATTTCTTAAAATAAGTTCCAACTTCCAAGACTCTCTGGTCAAATAGGAGGAAGGGGAGAGCAGTGGAGCAGGGAAATGCAGAATAGCGCATGATATATTGGATGAAGTGATTGTTAGGAGGGAAGTGGATGTGGTGTGTGGATCTGAGGTAAATGCTAGATATGTGGGAAAGCAGGGATGGATTATGGACGATACAGGAGAGGCAGGAATAAGAGTGGTGGGGGATGGACTGAAGGCGGATGAAGTGAGGAAGGGAAACGGATGGGTGGTAGTGCGAATGGGAGACATGGTGGTGTACAGTGTGTATATAAGCCTGGAAGAATATGAGAGGAGCATGACAGGATTGAAGGACGATCTGAGGGTGTCAAAAGGAAAAAGGAGGAGGTGACAGGCGAGTTCAATGCTAAGAATACTGTATGGGGGGGAAGGAAACGGACAGGAGAGGGGATATCCTGGAGGAACTGTTGACATCCAACAGGTTGGTGGTGCTGAATGATGGACTACTTCCCACCTTCGTGAGGGGTGACGGGGATCGTCATTCATCGATATAACAGCATGTGATGAATGGCTGGGGGAAAGAGTGAGTAGTTGGAGGGTGCTGGAGGATAAGGAAAGCTTAAACTTAAATAGGTATGTGGAGACGGATGTAAGGAAAGGAAGAAAGGAATTATTGGAAGAGTGGGGATGGAAGTGGACGAAGGCCGAGGCCGAGAGTATGTGGAAGAAAGTAAGAGAGGAGGTAGAAAGGCGACTTGGACAGGGAAGGAGGAGTGGGGGGCAGAATTCGATAAATCCAGGTTACTAGGGGGGTTGGGAAAATGAGGGGGATAAGGCACGTAGACAAGTGGGAAGTAGAGGAGGGGGGAAGAAACATTAAAGTAAGGAAAGCCTCCAGGGATAGATGGCCTGAGGGGTGATATGATGAAGAGGCTGTTGGATGACAATGGGGAGTACTTCTGGGAACTATTCAACAGGGTGCTGAGGGAGGAAGAGTTCCCGGAAGGATGGAAGGTGGCCAGGGTGAAACTGATGAAGAAGGCGGGTAGAGAGGGGAAGCGGGCGGGTGATTACAGGCCTATCAGCCTGCTGTGTGGTATGGGTAAATTGATGGGGGGATAATAAAGGATAGGATTGAGGAGGAAGTTGGTAGGAATGGGGGCTTTGGGGTAAACTAGCACGGGTTTACGAAGGGAAAATCTTGCATCTCGGCACTGGGCAGGGTGATGGGCTTGGTGGAAAGAGCTAGGAAGGGCAGCTGGAAGAACAAGAAATTGAACCTACTCGTGTTCTACGACTTCGAGAACGCGTTCAACAGTGTCGGCAAACGAGCAGTGTTAAGCGCGTTGCTCAGGCTTGGAGTGGGGCAGGGTTTGGTTAACCTGGTGGAGGACTATCTGACGGGAAGAGAGATAAGACACCAGAGGGAGGAGGTATGAGACGGAGGCAGGCGAGTGCCCCAGGGCTCGGTTCTTGGACCGACGCTATGGATGAGGTTGGTGGTATAGTATGTGAAGAGGGATGTGATATCACGGTGTATGCGGACGAGGTGTGTCTGGTATGTACGGCAAAGGAAGAGGCGGAGATAGAAAGAAAGTCGGAGATAATGAGTAGGAAGATTGTGGAGAAGATAGAGCGGTGCGGACTGGAAGTGGCGGAAAGTCGGTGGGGTTGCTAGTGAAGGGACGGACCAAGACGAGGGAAGTGGGGGTTATGGTGAAGGGAAGGAGAATTTGTATGGAGGAGTCTGTGAAATACTTAGGGGTGTGGTTGGATAGTCAATTATTATTCAAAACCTATATGTCAAAGGCGGCAGAGAAAGGGAAAGTGAGGGCTGGGGAGATTGATGTGTAATGTGAAACGGCTGGGAGAGTGGAAGAGGAGGGTAATTGGTAGGAAGGTAGAGCAGAGTATGGTGTACGGTGCGAAAGTGTGGGGTGAAATAGCAGGGGTGAATATGAGGGTTAGGCCACTCCTGCGGGTGCAGAGAGGGATACTGCTGAGGGTGATTCCGATGCCGGGGTAACGGCGAGTTTGAGGAGTTTGTTTGGTAGGCATCCCCTTGGGGATGAGTCCAACACTGTTTGGGTCCTGGAAAGGACATCTACATCTGTTTTAGTCCAGAAGATCTATTTTGGAGGTAGATCTGTATCCTGATCAGGCTCTAGGGAGACATGTCCCAGATATTTAAGGCGTTAGCTACAAATTACCATGCAATTGCTGATAATATTCCACTGTCCACTTTGCTCATCTTACAGAGATGGTATCTGCATGAGCAGTGTCCAGTGAGAATTCTTGTGATTACTTTCAGATCAGATTTCTGAAGCTTCAAGGACAGTTTAGCGTATCGAGTAGAAGGTCGTAATAACATTTTTTGGACTAATTTCACGATGCGGCTTTTAGGGGTACCACAAAATTGTTCGGGTCTGATAAAATGAGTTTTTTGAGCACAAAAATATTTTGCTAGTAATTTCAATCGGAATATTGATGGTTAAAATGTCTACTACAAAAAACAAATATTACGACATTTATTTATTTAACATGTAGTGAGTTTTACTGGAAAATGATACTTGTGCTATCAAGCCGGGCTCCATGTTTAGACAGCTGAAAAATAATTCTCCTATGGTTGAATTTTTGCCCACAATGATTCATATTTGAACTGTGAATAGTATTTCCGTGTACATATTACGTCAGAACCTCGAAAATTTCCCTGTATCTCAAATTCCGATGTACCATCCATTTCGAGTAGTGATATTATCTTACTCATCATTTATAATATTTCTAGATTAAGTAATCGATATTATTATATTGGCACCAGACAATAGCAAAATATGCATAGTCATTAATTGCTCATAATTCTTATATTTATTTTATACTGAAATATACGAGAAATAATACAATAACATATAGAGCATATTATGACCATAAAGTTAGGTTAGGATACGTGGAAAGTGAGTGAATGGGCTGGAGCTTCCTTCTTCGGTCTTCAAGGGTTTTATATATTTGGTAAACGATCTTACAGAACCGATGGCGATATTAAAACCATGTCATACATCGAAACATCTAATTCTAACTGCTGCGAGATAGGTGGAGAGTATATGATCTACAGTTTCATCATCTTCTAGACAAAGTAGATCATTCCTGTTAGTGTCCAATAGTTGTTTGGTGATATTATTAAAAAAATAACGAATTCTGGAACTTTTCTTGCAGCCAGAAGTTTAGTATTTGTTTGCAAAGCTTGATGATATGTCAATGGTCCTATACAACATCTTTCTTTGCAAGAAAACCAGATCAGATCAATTTTTTGAGGATTGGGTAGCTCTTCCTCTTCGTATTGAGTTTGTTTGAGTGTGTTTTTGAATTTAAATAAATCTTTCCACATAAATTGTTTATTAAACAAGCATCTTGACAGAGTACTGCTAATATCTTCATACGAAGATATTTACTACATTTCATGAGTGGTTCCAGCTGATGTTGAGGAGGAAATTGAAGCTTTGGTTGCTTCCAATAGTTCTCAACTAATGGAATTAGTAATCGGAAGAACTATTACCGAATTACCTTGGATTGCTGAAATAGATACGAGAAAACCTAGGATATTAGGTTTTATTCAATAATAAAATTGTACATATTTTGAGGTATGTAAACAGATTGACAGCAATGACATTGACACTGACGGTTGATACCATAGACACCAAGTAGGTCGGTTATGCTGCACAACACTAAAGAGTTTGATTCAAAATTAGCGTACAACATTTTGACTACAAACATGAAGATCCATTCAGGACCATGAAATGGAAAGAAACTCAACAAAAATTTTAAAAGAAATACGTTGAATTTTGTTGACATTCGAGTTGGAGCAGTAATGACGAATCAAAATGTAAGTTTGAAGGCTGGAGATCGTTTTGGTACCTAATTGCGAAAATTATATTGATTGCAAATCTTTTATTGATCATAAGCGATTACTCAAGACATGATAAATTTCGATGGAGAAGTACCTCAAGAAGACAAAAATAGACTTTTGGATTTGTTAAACGAATTTCGTGGATGTTTTGCGATGAATTTGTCTGAATTAGACTGCACAGTGAATATAAAAGACGTTTTAATAGTATGAAGATAGTACTAGTACTCTGTCAAGATACTTCTTGTAGAGTAATTTTATTATTTTGATGATGCCTCGTAACCAAAGAATTTCAGAGGCGCCGAGCAGGATAGACTATTGTATATTATTTCTACTGAAAAATTTTAAGTAAAAATAGAACATGCATGCTTAATACCAGCAAAGTGTTTCAGTCACCAACGAAATACATAGCTGGATTAATCATGTTGAATTATTTATTAATGAAATTAATGTGAAAACTAACAGAGTAAATTCTTTTTCTATCCCGGAAAACGTGTTAGATTTTATTAGTAAGGTTAGAACAAATAATTTCGAAAGTTTTAGTTGACCTTGTGTTTATTTTTGAATAACTCATAGTTTGTTGTATATTGACAGTGAAAAAGCTTGAATGGATACTAAGGGCAAGGATCGTTCTTTATTTATTTTTATTTTTTCAAATCTTCCAGGAAGTTTTTGGAGAAATATCTAAGTAGTTAGTTAGAGGAAATTGTATTTACCAGTGTTGATCTAGGTGAGCAAAAATGACTTTGACATGCGGGAATTCCTACAGAAAACGCCAAAATTATATAATGTCATCTTGTAAGGTCTAAAGAAAAGGAAGAGGTGACATTTACTCAGACCTATTTTGTCCCCTTTCTTCTACTTAGTTTCTGAGGAAAGTCTCAGAGCTTCTTCAGAATTATTCTCCGAAGGAATTTTAGAATTTAGGTTATTTTAGGTTATTGTCCCTCTTCTATCCAGAAGTCTCCTAAGTGTTGTGACCTATGATTCTGTATTGCTATGCTTTCCAAAAGTATGTATATCTACAGAATGTACCATCTTCTTGTTCCACTAGTTTTTAGCTTTTTGAGGTGTTCATTCAAGCGGTGATGTCATATTAAGACACCTGTCAAAACGTTTAGTGTCGTTTTACTTTGACTGCTCTCACCTGGTTATAGTTTTTCATTAGCATCTTTGATTGTCTTAGCCCTACTATATATTTCCAATAGTCAGATCTTCTCTTCTTTTTGGCGTTGCCTATTTCTTCCAATATTACATCGGAGCTGATACCACAAAAGAATTCCGGCCCCTAAGAGATTGTTTCAGCCTCTCTCTTTGCTAGTTCATCTGCTATTACATTTCCTTCTATTCCAGTGACTTTTTTATTGATTCAATTTCTACTTAGTCTGCATTGTTCTTTCTGCAACACTTTCCACCACTATATGTAGTAGCGTGAAGTTGAGTACCACTTCCATGGTCTCTCCTCGTCAATAGGTTAGTACTACTCCACATGATGATTGGTCTCACTATGGCAGTATACAACCAGCTTAGGATCCTTGGGTTACAGCCCCAATTTTTTCCTGTCGGGCTCTTGCACCTGTACCTGTTTGACAACGTAGGCTAGTCCTTTTGCCTGGAAGCCTTGAAATGGTAAATTTTGCCAGAAATCCGAAACTCTAGCTACAAACCAGTGGCTTGATATTTAAGTAGAAGTATGAATATTGTGACCCTGTCAATTTGTTTTATTTTTCAGCTTAAAATGGGGGAGCAAAAGAAATATAATTTAAACGAGAGCAGCGCAAAGAAAAAGGATCCGTTGGATGTGTAAGTTTTTATTTTTGTATAAAATATCACTATGGTATTTTTGTTTTAAAGAGATGATAAGATTAGAGAAAAAAAAAGCTTGAAGCTGATGTACAAATGTTTTCTTTAATCAATAATTTTATCAGCTACGTAATAAAAATCTATCTTAATTACTCTACTTTAGTACTGTCAATAAAAATCTTTTGTAATTTTTGTAATATAGAATTTAATAAAATTGACACTGATACCATCTTTTGTTATAAGCCGGTACTCATGTTTAATTTTTAAATACTTACTGTCTTTTTAAAAATAGTTCCTCAAAAATAATATATAAACAAGACCTGTTTGTTGTTATACTTTTTATAAACTATAATTTTTGTAATGAAAGCAATACGAAATTAGTATATACAGATTAAATATATACCTATTTATAACAATTTCAGTGATGAAAACAGAGTAAGAGTCAAAATTGTTGTTAAAAATATTTAAAAATAATTTGTTAGATTAGATTAGCAGTGGTTAACATGTGTATTTTTGCAGAAAATTTGTTAAAAACACAGAAGTACCGTTGGAACAGAAAAATGTCTCATTTCTTCAAATGGTAAGTACCTATATTGTTTAATACTTTTAAATGAGCTTCAAAATATTTTTTAAAAGGTCCTCAGCAAGATTTTGATATTCCGCCTGGTATGAACCTTGAAGTATTTGTTCTTTACAGTACTCACAGCCATTCTCTTCAAATATTTGACTTGGACAACTGGGACCTTCTGTTTCAAAAGTTCTCTTAGCACATATTTGTTTTGAAGAACAAGTTCCTCCGGTTTCAACAGTTCTCTTAGCCATCTTCTTCAAACATTTGTCTTGGAGAACAAGGTCTTTCTGTTCCAACCGTTCTCTTATCCATCTTCTTCAACTTTTTGTTTTGGAGTACTACGACCTTTTGTTTCACAAGTTATCTTAGCGATCTTCTTCACATATTCGTCTTGAAGAACAAGGTCCTTCGGTTTCAACAGTTCCTTTAGCCATTCTCTTCAAATATTTGTCTTGGAGGATAAGGTATTTCTGTTCCAACCGTTCTCTTATCCATCTTCTTCAACTTTTTGTTTTGGAGTACTACGACCTTTTGTTTCACAAGTTATCTTAGCGATCTTCTTCACATATTCGTCTTGAAGAACAAGGTCCTTCGGTTTCAACAGTTCCTTTAGCCATTCTCTTCAAATATTTGTCTTGGAGGATAAGGTATTTCTGTTCCAACCGTTCTCTTATCCATCTTCTTCAACTTTTTGTTTTGGAGTACTACGACCTTTTGTTTCACAAGTTATCTTAGCGATCTTCTTCACATATTCGTCTTGAAGAACAAGGTCCTTCGGTTTCAACAGTTCCTTTAGCCATTCTCTTCAAATATTTGTCTTGGAGGATAAGGTATTTCTGTTCCAACCGTTCTCTTAGCCATCTTCTTCAACTTTTTGTTTTGGAGTACTAGGACCTTTTGTTTCACAAGTTATCTTAGCGATCTTCTTCACATATTCGTCTTGAAGAACAAGGTCCTTCGGTTTCAACAGTTCTCTTAGCCATTCTCTTCAAATATTTGTCTTGGAGGATAAGGTATTTCTGTTCCAACCGTTCTCTTAGCCATCTTCTTCAATTTTGGTCATGTAGAACTAGGACCTTTTCTTTCAAAAGTTCTCTTAGCCATCATCTTGGTATATTCATCTTGAAGAACAAGGTCCTTCGGTTTCAACACTTCTCCTAGCCATCCTCTGCGAATATTTGTCTTGGGGGCAAGGTCTTTCTGTTCCAACCTTTCTCTCAACCATTTTCATGAACTATTTGTCCCTGGAGAACAAGGTCCTTCTTTTTCGCAAGATTTCTTAGCCATCTTCTTCGCATATTTGTTTTGAAGAACAAAGTCCTTCTGCTGTAACAGTTCTCTTAGCCATCTTCATAAAATATTTGTCTTGGAGAATAAGGTCCTTTCTCTTAGCCATCCCCATAAAATATTTTTCTTGAGAACAAGGTCCTTCTTTTTCGCAAGTTTTCTTAACCAGCTTCTTCACTTATTTGTTTTGAAGAACAAAGTCCTTCTGTTTTAACAGTTCTCTAAGCTATCTTCATAAAATATTTGTCTTGGAGAATAAGGTCCTTCTTTTTCGCAGGTTTGCTTAGCCATCTTCTTCCCATATTTCTTTTGAAGAACAAATCCTTCTGTTTTAACAGAACTCTTAGCCATCTTCATAAAATATTTGTCTTGGAGAATGAGGTCCTTCTTTTTCGCAAGTTCTCTTAGCCATCTTCATAAAATATTATTCTTGAGAACAAGGTCATCCTTTTTCGCAAGCTCTCTTAGCCATCTTCTTCAAATAATTGTCTAGAAGAGCAAAGTCCTTCTGTTTTAACAGTTCTCTTAGCCATCTTCATAAAATATTTGTCTTGGAGAATGAGGTCCTTCTTTTTCGCAAGTTCTCTTAGCCATCTTCATAAAATATTATTCTTGAGAACAAGCTCCTACTTTTTCGCAAGTTCTCTTAGCCATCTTCTTTAAATATTTGTCTAGAAGAGCAAAGTTCGTCTGTTTTAACAGTTCTCTTAGCCATCTTCATAAAATATTTGTCTTGGAGAATAAGGTCCTTCTTTTTCGCAAGTTTTCTTAGCCATGTTCTTCCCATATTTCTTTTGAAGAACAAATCCTTCTGTTTTAACAGAACTCTTAGCCATCTTCATAAAATATTTGTCTTGGAGAATAAGGTCCTTCTTTTTCGCAAGTGCTCTTAGCCATCTTCATAAAATATTTTTCTCGAGAACAAGGTCCTTCTTTTTCGCAAGTTCTTTTAGCCATCTTCTTCAAATATTTGTCTAGAAGAGCAAAGTCTTTCTGTTTTAACAATTCTCTTAGCCATCTTCATAAAATATTTGTCCAGGAGAACTAGGACCTACTTTTTCGCAAGTTTTCTTAGCCATCTTCTTCCCATATTTCTTTTGAAGAACAAATCCTTCTGTTTTAACAGATCTCTTCATAAAATATTTGTCTTGGAGAATAAGGTCCTTCTTTTTCGCAAGTTCTCTTAGCCATCTTCTTCAAATATTTGTCTAGAAGATCAAAGTCCTTCTGTTTTAACAGTTCTCTTAGCCATCTTCATAAAATATTTGTCTTGGAGAATAAGGTTCTTGTTTTTCGCAAGTTTTCTTAGCCATCTTTTTCCCATATTTCTTTTGAAGAACAAATCCTTCTGTTTTAGTAGAACTCTTAGCCATTTTCATAAAATATTTGTCTTGGAGAATAAGGTCCTTCTTTTTCGCAAGTTTTCTTAGTCATCTTCTTCCCATATTTCTTTCGAAGAACTAATCCTTCTGTTTTAACAAAACTCTTAGCCATCTTCATAAAATATTTTTCTTGAGAACAAGGTTCTTCTTTTTCGCAAGTTCTCTTAGCCATCTTCTTCAAATATTTGTCTAGAAGAGCAGAGTCCTTCCGTTTTAACAGTTCTCTTAGCCATCTTCAAAAAAATCAATAAAGAAATTCAAAAACAACGACATATGTAATAAACTAGATTGTTCCTTTAATACCAAAACGTTTTCCAGTTTTCATTCGCCGGTAAGTTGGATAAATGTCTAATGACATTAGGTCTACTGTCTGCAACAGCCACTGGAATTCTCCAGCCTCTCAATACAATCTTGTTTGGTACTCTAACAGGAGATATAATCGAATATGCTGTCACCTTATACAATACGACCATGACGCCAGATGACAGGAATAGTGCAGAAGAAAAATTTTTTGATGGCATTCGGTATTTTGCGTTGATGAACTCTTTAATTGGAGTCGGGATGTTTATATTCAGCTATACTGCTACTGTAACTTTCAATTATAGCGCCACTAGGCAGGTGAGTGATATCTTCTAATCTAAGCGATTGAATGGGTTTGCAACTACGTTTTGAGCATACATTTTTTTTAGATATTCAAAATAAGATCTGCTTATCTAAAGGCTATTTTAAATCAAGATGTGGGATGGTACGATGTTAACCAAACTGGAGACTTTTCCAGCAGGATGTCCGAGTAAGTTTGTAGTTTATTGATGTAATTTATATAAAATTTAGTATTTTCTACAATAGAGAATGTCAAATAATGCAGAACTTGAAAGAAGTTGAAGAAAAACAACTGAAAATGTTTTTCCTTAAGCTTTCTTCATGGCAAAAGTCTAATGATTCGTCAGTATATGCCCAACAAACCAATCCCCTGAGCTTAAAATCCTAATTCCTTCCAATCTGTATTTCGTTAACAATTCAGTAAAATTTAATAAACTCTAACGTCGAAAATACATACAGATGGAACGATGAATATAGACAAAGCTTTCAGCATGAAATAGTAATTATTGGAACGATCTTACTCTTTCCTTTGTGGTTTTCAAAGCACTATTCTCTTAAATATAATTTTGCCTCGGGCTGAATCACTATACAAAATTTCACTTATTATGCAGGAAATAAAGGAATTAAATTAATTACTATGAAACTTGACCCATTTGGTCTGAAAACATCGGTTTTATACCGGTAAAGGAGTTGTAGGTCTTAGCTGGGAGACCGAACGGGTTGGAAACTCAACATCGACTCTACTAACTGAGATCATGCATTTAGGCGCGAAGTGTGCGTTTGGTCACGCCTACTTCAACTGCCGAAGAATAATAGTAAGCATTGCAAGGCGTCGGTCAGACGCCAGGGAAAGAAAACAAAACGCGATTTTGAAGTAAGGTTAAAGTATTGTGGAGTCAGTGGCGCGCCGGTAGGAATTTCGAATGAAAATAAAAGTACATGAATATACAAAGGAACTAAAATATAAATATACAAATTGTTGAACGTATGGTTTCAACACTGGTTGAAGAGACTAGAAAAATCCAAAGCTCTTTGCAATGAGGTTGAAGAAAATTCCATCTTTCCTTCCTTGGAAAACGTATACAGGTTCAGACAATAAAATATATATCTGAAGATCCTCCCAAAGCATTACATATCAATGTTTACTTTATAATGTTATCATCATAATTTTTTTAGTGATCTCTTCAAGTTTGAAGATGGTATAGGAGAAAAAGTACCAATATTCATGACATTCCAAGTAGTGTTCGTTACAAGTTTAGTAATAGCTCTTACCAAAGGTTGGGAACTCGCTTTGATTTGTCTGACTTCACTACCAGCTACTCTAATAGCTTTGGGTATTGTAGGACTGGTAAGTTGATGAAAAAATTACCGTATGAGATAGCTCAGGGATATTTTATATTTTAGTTAACAACAAAATTAGCTAAAAATGAACTGGAAGCGTACGGTATAGCAGGATCTATAGCGAACGAAGCGTTATCCTTAATAAGAACCGTAACTGCTTTTGGAGGACGATACAAAGAAATAGAACGATATAATAAGAATTTAATATTTGCTAGAAAAAACAATATAAGAAGATCGATGTTCGGGGCGATTGGTTTTGGTCTTCTTTGGTTGCTAATTTACTCCAGCTATGCTCTTGCCTTCTGGTATGGTGTCAAATTAGTTTTAAGAGATAGAGGAGCATCTGATCCTGTTTATACTCCAAGTAATATGGTTACGGTAAGACAATAGTATTTTGTAAATGAAATGAAAAAGTTGCCATCAACAAAACGACTTAACTCGTCTTGTCATAGTTAGTAACAACCAGCTCAACTTATCTTGGGGGTTGGCTTGGTTTCTGTGAGTGGTCTGTTCAGAACTGTGTCTCTAGATTAAACCATTGAGTTCAATCTTCATGAGGAAGTGGTGTGAAGAGGTAAGTATATCTACATCCTCAAGGTTCCCCCTACGCAGACCTGTCTCGTCCAACTGCCACGAAGTAGCGCAGAACGTCTTCCGCCGATTCATCATCTTGTAGGCTGAGACGACACTCGGTATTCTTGACCAGACCTATAGTTTAACCCGCAGTGTCTTGTAAGCATTCCAGCTAGAGACCTCTTCTGTTTTCTGTCCATGTCCATCAAGGCTTCTACTTTCAGTTTTGAAGCTTCAATAAAAACTTAGGACTGGTATTTAATTCCGTAGACCCATCTGCCAGATCTAAAGGGATTCCTATTCTTGACTCCGGATCTAAAAAGATTGATTGATCTCTTTTCTTGGTGGATTGTAGATAGACTTGGTGGGGTGTAGGCTTCAACGATCTATCCCCATCTAATGGTTCTGTAGTGATTGGAGAGCACTATCATTTCAGGCTTAATATCTGTTTTAGGTATTCTTCAGTGTCATGACAGGCTCAATGAATTTTGGAATAGCGTCACCTTATATAGAAGCTTTTGGAATATCTAAAGCTGCAGCTAGTAAGATATTTAGTGTTATCAATCATCTACCCACAATTAATGCATCTAAAGGAAAAGGAGAGAAGCTATCTTCTCTTTCAGGAAATGTTCAATTTAAAAAAGTCAACTTTTCTTATCCGTCAAGAAAAGACGTACCGGTAAGTTGCTCCTTCAGTTTTCCTTCTTGGATATATTTTAGTTACATTTTTTAGGATAAATAAATTTTTGTTTAAGATTTTCAAGGAACTAAATCTCAGCATTAAGGCTGGTGAAACCGTGGCGCTTGTTGGTACATCTGGTTGTGGCAAATCCACTGTAATCCAACTTATTCAAAGGCTCTACGATGCAGAATCTGGAGAAGTAAGTGTAATACTTTAATTACTTATTATTTGGTGCTTTCAGGAATCACAAGGCTCACTCTCCTCATGAGCATCTCCATTTTAAATTGCGTAAACTTTATTGGTCAATTTCGGAATCTAAGGGGTCGAAGAAGTGTTAAAAAGGACTTGGTACCGATTTTGAAATTTCCATAGTTCTATTTGATTTTAGGTTATTATAGACGGTAAAAACATCAAAGACTTTGATTTAACCTGGTTGAGAAGTCAAATTGGAGTAGTAGGACAAGAACCAGTTCTCTTTGGAACGACAATTTCAGAAAACATCAAATACGGAAAAGAAGGTGCAACAGATGAAGAAGTTATAGCAGCAGCGAAAAAAGCAAATGCACACAACTTTATCAAAATGCTACCTAATGGTTATAAAACTATGGTAGGAGAAAAAGGTGCTCAACTTTCTGGTGGTCAAAAACAAAGAATAGCTATTGCTAGAGCTTTGATACGTGAACCGACTGTACTATTACTAGACGAAGCTACATCTGCTTTGGATAATACCAGTGAAGCTAAAGTACAAGCTGCTTTAGATGCGGTAAGTGCGAGTAACAAACAATATTGTCATGTTTATTGTGATAATTTTCAAATATATTCTCTATTAGGCAAGTGTGGAATGTACAACAATCATTGTAGCACACAGACTATCAACAATCAGAGGTGCTAGTAAGATTATAGTTCTAGATGGAGGAGTAGTTGTAGAGGAAGGTAATCACGATGAACTGATGGCTCGTCAGAAAGAATATTACAGACTTGTTATGGCGCAAGTAAAATCTACAGAACAGTTCGATGTTTCACGTCAGCAAAGCCCGGATGCTTCAATCATACAAAGTGAAGAAGTTGTAGGAACTCCAGAAATGAATATAAATGTAAGTCTTATATTCCATTGTCTTATGCCGAAAAGCTTTAGTTTGTATTTGTTTGTTTTTAGGATGGTTATAAGGAAGTAGATGACTTTTTGGTCGATAATTCCGTATCGATATTGGAAATAATAAAGATGAATGCTCCAGAATGGCCGTATATACTTTGTGCAAGCTTAGGATCAATCGTAGTTGGATGTGGAATGCCTGTTTTTGCTGTATTATTCGGTAGCATCTTAGGGGTAAATATAATTTATATCACAAATGACAAGTTTGGAAAAAAATAATTTTTCTAGACGCTTGCCATTGCCGATGAAGATACTGTTAGGAGTGAAGCCAACAAATATTGTGTATATTTCGTGATTGGAGGACTTGTTACCATGGTTTCTGTTTTCATACAGGTAAGCAGTTATCTGTATAAATTTCTCCGGTAGTTTGAGCTTTTTGAGGTGTCCATTCAGGCTGCAGCGTACTGTTAGGATATTTCGTTTTTTTATAATTCTAGATATACATGCTGGGAATTGCAGGAGAAAAATTAACTGAAAGAGTTAGAGGCAACTTATTTAAAGCAATGATATCGCAGGAAATTGGATTTTTTGACAAGGAAGCAAATGGTGTTGGAGCATTGTGTGCCAAATTGTCAACCGATGCTGCTAACATTCAAGGAGTGAGTAAAACTTAATCATAAGTTGTTTTGGGTTATAGATAAGATCTCCCATAATTGCTCAATAAAAATTATTATTTTATTGTTCCAGGCCACTGGACAGCGTGTTGGAACAATATTACAATCAATAGCGACGTTCTGCCTTGCGATAGGTCTATCCATGTACTATCAATGGAAATTGGGTTTAGTTACAGCAGCCTTCACTCCTATTATATTAGTTGCTATGTTTTTTGAAAGAAGAAACACTTCAGGCCAAAGTGATTCTCGTGATAAAGCCTTACAATCATCAACTAGGGTGAGCTTTTCATTATTTTACCTAGAAATCTATACGCAGAGTACAAGATTATTGGCAATGGGTCTTAAGATAAAATAAATACGACCTGTGTGTGTCCTCCTGTTATTATAGAGTTCATTGTGTAGACCCGTCCTTATTACTAGACTTCGAAGGTCCTCCATATATTGGGGAGTTGTGGTTTTTTCTCCCTTATCGCGGAAAACCACAGCCTAGTCAGGCCTTCGCAGTAGCACAGTATGGGTGCTGAGGTTTCCTCATCTTCTTCGCAAGAAGTCCAACTAGAATCCTGATTGTTCTCCTATTCTGGCTCAGTAGGTACTCCGTGCATTTTGGCGACGGTTCGTTGATGAACTCTTTGGCCTGTCTCATTTTTGGCGCCTTGTTCCAGCATTCTTGAAACTGCTACTTACTTTTTGCAGCGCTTTCTCTATGACACATGGGCCAATGGGAGCACGCTTCTCGGTCTTAGATAAGTACCTTTAGATATTGTTGAGGCATTGGAAAATGTATTTAGATCATGGAACGGACTGGTCACCTTCTGATAGGCTTCAAGACATATCGAAGTGAAGAGAGAGGTCAGAAGAAGCATTCACAGCACCTGAACCATTTTGCTATGGTATCCAATATCTAAAATTGCTTAGAGGATAGACAAAGTGCAAAAATAACATACATGGGACCTTTTTAATTTAAAAACATGTTTTTTACTTTTAAATATTTTCAGATAGCCGTTGAAGCTGTTGGAAATGTAAGAACTGTCGCCTCGTTAACTTTAGAAGATAAATTCCATAATATGTACATAGCAGAGCTTCTACCCAATTATAAATCTTCTTTAACGAAAGTACATTGGAGAGCGATTGTTTTCGGTCTATCAAGAAGTTTGTTGTTCTTTGCGTACGCCACTGCCATGTATTACGGAGGTTTTCTTATACGAGATGGTTTACCTTATGAACGAGTGTTCAAGTGAGTTACATAATGAATTTAATATATTTGTTGAAACCACACGATCAACAATTTGTATATTTATATTTTAGTTCCTTTTTATATTCATGTACGGTTATATTTTAGTTATTTTATTTTAATTCGAAATTCCTACTGCCTCCAAAACACTTCTACCTTAATTCAAAATCGTGTTTTCTTTCCCTGGCGGCTGACCGGCGCCTTGCAATATTTACTATTATTCTTCGGCAGTTGGACCAAACGCACACTTCGCTCCTAAATGCATTATCTCCCTCGTTTTACCTCGATGTTAAGTTTCCAACCCGATCGATCTCCCAGCTAAGGGGTCAAGTTTCATAGTAATTAATTTAATTCCTTTATTTCCTGCATAGTAAGTGCATTTTTCTATAAAGTTAAAGTTTGAATAGTGATTTAATCCGAAGCAAAGTTATATTTCAAGTGAAAATCACAAAGTAAAGAGTAAGATCGTTCTAATAACTACTATTTCATACTGAAAAGCTTGTTTATATTCATCGTTCCATCTGTATGTATTTTCGACGTTAAAGTTTATTGAATTGTTAACGAAATACAGTTATTATTTATGCGAAAGAACCAGCCTCCTAAAGAAATTCCAGTCCACTAAATCGAAGGCATCCTATTTTTTACGACAGCATAAAATTTGTTGTCATTTCAACTGATGTGGCATCAACTATTATTAAATTGATAATATTTTTTTTAGAGTATCACAGGCTCAAATAATGGGTACAGTATCAATTGCTAATTCATTAGCATTTTCTCCCAATGTTGCTAAAGGTATTACAGCTGCAAGGAAGGTTAGAACCTTCCTTTCGAGGATTCCTTTGATTCGAGATAAAATGAATGCACAAAGTATGGAAAAGGTAACTTCTTTTTAAAACCTTTTTTTATTAAAAAACTTTGAATAAAATTTTTTTTCAGGCAAACGGTAACTTTAATTTCAAGAATATAGAATTTAATTATCCTACAAGACCCAACGTACTAATTCTAAAAGGACTCGACTTGAATATCCTTCACGGGAAAACTGTTGCGTTGGTGGGGGAAAGTGGTTGCGGGAAATCTACGATTATTCAAATGATTGAAAGATTTTATGATCCCGCTTCAGGAGAAGTACAATTAGACGGTGTTAATCTTAGGGACGTTTCTCTAAATTCCTTGCGATCGCATATGGGAATCGTAGCTCAAGAACCAAACTTATTTAATAAGTCGATTGCTGATAATATAGCTTACGGGGATAATTCCAGGATCGTGCCGATGGATGAAATCATTCAAGCCGCGAAAAACGCGAACATCCACAATTTCATCGCTGGTCTGCCTCAAGTAAGTCTCTATTCCGTATTTCTTCTAATGCTCCTCGTATATTTAAAGTAAATGTGAGTTATTAATGAAATACTAGAGTCAGCTATTACTCATGAAATTTTTTTATTATGTATAAAAGTATTAGTAAGCATAAATATATTTAGTTTTGATATTTATGATTCTTTTTATAGGGTTACGATACCCAGCTCGGAGAAAAAGCTGTTCGATTATCAGGGGGTCAAAAACAGAGAATTGCCATAGCAAGAGCTTTAGTCAGAAATCCAAAGGTGATATTATTGGATGAAGCAACATCTGCGCTCGATACGGAAAGTGAAAAGGTAAGTAGTTTACTAAAAACTAGTCTGATGTGTACTTTGTACAAAAGATCCATAAGTGTCCTGTACTTGGTGCACTTTGTAATAAAACTTTCTTCTTCTTTTTTTTCAAACAATACAAGCATCATTTTGTGTTAAAGAATTATCATAATGTCGATAGTCAAGCTGCCATTAAAGCACTGAGCTCTGGTGTAATCAGTTCCAAAACGGTGTGGGAATGCCTAGAGTGAACTAGGCGAGAACAATATAGTCACCTTACTGTGGATTCCAGGACACACTGGAATAGAAGGAAATGAAATAGCAAAGAGGAGGACTGACACTCCATTTTGGATGCCGGAACCCTTTTGCGGTATCAGCTCCAATGTAATATTGGAAGAAATAGACAAAGCCTAAAAAAAGAGAAGATCTGACCATTGAAAAGAGTTAGTAGTGCTTAGACAATCAAAGATTCTTCTGGGTGACTTCAACCTGTTGAGTCAAAGTAAAACTGCACTAAGAGTTTTAACAGGGATCCTAACAGGACATGGTCGCCTGAATGGGTAGCTCAAAATAGTGGAGGAAGAAGAATGTAGATTCTGTGGCATGGAAGAAGAAACCTCCATACACATTCTTGCGAATTGCACAGCAATTCAGAATCATAGAGCACAATACCTAGGAGATTACTGGATAGAAAAGGGAAGCCTGCAGATATCCTAAAATTCCTCTCAGAAATAGGAGCTACTAGTTTCTGATAATTTCCTTGGGGGCTCAATAGATCTTTTCGGTCTCAGTGAATGTCACCCCAATATACATACATATATACACCATTTTGTGTTCTTTCACACTAGTACAGTTTGTTAAAAGTAGGAAGAGACTATACTTTCATTGACTGAACTCTGCGATCTTTATTTGTCGATATACCTCTAATAACTGATGAATTCAGCCGCTGTAAAAGCTCGAGTGTTTTTCTGCGTTTGACAAGCTGTACTTCTGATATGGGTGGAAAAGAGAAGGGAAAAAATCGGTAGTTTAATATTGGGATGATGTTTGTTATTAGGTTGTTCAAGAAGCTCTGGATAAGGCAAAACAAGGAAGAACCTGTGTAACGATTGCACATAGATTAACAACAATTCAAGATGCTGATCTCATATGCGTAATGCAAAATGGTGTAATAGCGGAATCGGGTACACATGAAGAATTAATAAAGAAAAATGGACTGTATTATAAATTATATACTCAGAAAAAATAGTGAAATTTTTTTAAGGCTGGTGTCCAATTTCTCAATTGTACCTATAGTTTTAAGTAATTAAATTATAAGTAAATATTTTCTTAATAAAATGTATCTTTTATTTCTAAAATGACTACACGAATACAAAGGCTTGTTGTTTGGGTTGTCTACCTCGCAGGACAATAATTAAACTTATATAACTAAATGGAAATCCAACACTTGCTACTAAATAATATCCATTATACGCGAGTAGAAAACTATACTTTATCTAATGGTATCAATTTTGACGCAGAATGTCAAAATTTAATTTTGAAATTCTTGTAATATTTATTCTAATTAAAAATAAATATAAATATATAATATATATATAAATTACATGGAATCTATAAATAATCAACCTACTTTATAGACCTTTTTGACAATGTTACCTGTTAACAATTACTAATTGTAAGTTAACACGTTAACTGACGTGAGTATATCCCTAGAATTCATAACATTTTAATATAGTGATTATTTTTAAATTATTTTGATTTTTTACTTAGCAATTATCCGTTAATTTTTATTATTGTCTACAGTAGATAAATATTAAATTATTTGATAATTATCTGACCAACAAGCGCGATATCTATTCGATATCTTTAAGATAAAAACAAATATATAAAAAGATGCATTTCTAATTTGGTTATCCACTGTTCTATAGATTAGTCTGATTGGTTTTAAACTTTTTATTATTGAGCATTTGGTGAAAAAAAAACAATTATATTATTTTGAACTCACAGAATACCACCATAGAAGAAGTAAGTTTTTTTATAAATTTGCTTAAAATATTTTGTTTAGTTTATCAACATTGTTCCAATTTGATCTTATCTAATTAAGGTAAATTGGCCGTAGGTATTTTCCAAAAAAAATTCTATTTTATCTGATTTATCCGTTGTCGATATGTTCTTTCACAGACTTTTACTTCTTTCTGATCTTTCAGAAATGGCAAATAAAAAGTACAAAAATGACGAAAAACAAAATCCACTCGATTCGTAAGTATTTTTTGACAAGTTAGTAGTTTAGACAAGTTTATCGGCAAAACTAGACAGTTAGACCGCTTCGTTACTTATATTAATTTAATTAATAAAATATCAGATTCACAAAACAAGACAATTCTATAAACTTTTTACTGTGCAGTAAACAGAGTTGCCTATCGAGTCAGGCTAGTACTTAAATTGGCATTGTATTTTCAACAGTTTATTGCTTCTGGTGCAGTTTTCTGTTCCCAATTAATGTATCAATCCAAAAAGAAAGATATTTTACAAAATACCTACATATATAATAAATTAAAGGTTTAGTTGTCAGAATTCATTTTTGCCTATCGTTTCTAGCGGTTGTATAATATCTGCTAAAAGCGACCCCCTGCAAAGCGAGTTATGCAACACACATCTCACTGTCTAACACTCAATGCCCAAACCACCGTACATAGACAATGAACATAAACAATGAACATAGACAATTAATATAGACAAAGAACATAGACAATGAACATAGTCAATGAACATAGACTATGAATATAGACAATGAATATAGATAATGAACATAGACAATGAACATATACAATGGAAATAGACAATGGACATAGATAATGAACATAGACAATTAACTTAGACAATTAACATAGAAAATAAACGTAGACAATGAATATTAGGTACACTCTTAGCTCCTCCCAACGAAATGTCTATCTCACTAGTTATCCGATGCTACTCTTTTTCAAAACAAATTGACAATAGACATTTAACTTAGACAATTAACATAGACAATGAACATAGACAATTAACTTAGACAGTTAACATAGAAAATGAACATAGACAATGAATAATAGGTTTACTCTAAGCTTCTACCAGCGCAATGTCAATCTCACTCGGTATCCGATGCTACTCTTTTTCAAAACAAATTGACAATAGACAATGAACATAGACATTTAACTTAGACAATAAACATAGACAATGAACATAGACAATGAACATAGACAATCAACATAGACAATCAACATAGACAATGAACAAAGACATTGAACATAGACATTGAACATAGACAATTAACATACACAATTAACGTAGACAATTAACTTAGACAATTAACATAGAAAATGAACATAGACAATGAATAGTAGGTTCACTCTAAGCTTCTACCAGCGCAATGTCTATCTCACTCGGTATCCGATGCTACTCTTTTTCAAAACAAATTGACAATAGACAATGAACATAGACAATTAACATAGATAATTAACATAGACAATGAACATAGACAATGAACATAGACAATGAACATAGACAATGAACATAGACAATGAACATAGACAATGAACATAGACAATGAACATAGACAATGAACATTGATAATGAACATAGCCAATGAACATAGACATTTAACATAAACAATTAACATAGAAAATGAACATAGACAATGAATAGTGGGTTCACTCTAAGCTTCTACCAGCGCAATGTCTATCTCACTCGGTATCCGATGCTACTTTTTTTCAAAACAAATTGACAATAGACAATTAACATAGACAATTAACATAGATAATTAACATAGACAATGAACATAGACAATGAACATAGACAATGAACATAGACAATGAACATAGACAATGAACATAGACAATGAACATAGACAATGAACATAGACAATGAACATTGATAATGAACATAGACAATGAACATAGACAATGAACATAGACAATGAACATAGACAATGAACATAGACAATCAACATAGACAATGAACATAGACATTGAACATAGACATTGAACATAGACAATTAACATACACAATTAACGTAGACAATTAACATAGAAAATGAACATAGACAATGAATAGTAGGTTCACTCTAAGCTTCTACCAGCGCAATGTCTATCTCACTCGGTATCCGATGCTACTCTTTTTCAAAACAAATTGACAATAGACAATGAACATAGACAATTAACATAGATAATTAACATAGACAATGAACATAGACAATGAACATAGACAATGAACATAGACAATGAACAAAGACAATGAACATAGACAATGAACATAGACAATCAACATAGACAATTAACATAGAAAATGAACATAGACAATGAATAGTAGGTTCACTCTAAGCTTCTACCAGCGCAATGTCTATCTCACTCGGTATCCGATGCTACTTTTTTTCAAAACAAATTGACAATAGACAATGAACATAGACATTGAAATAAGATCAAGGGAATTTAATTCTTATTTTAAATATTTATTCTTATATTATTATATTGGGCCAAAAGGCATCACAATACAAAAATCATATGCATTTCTTATATATACAGGTTGGCAGAAAGTGGCTTTTTAATGAGTACATTTGGTTTTCAACAAACACACGTGCTACTCGAGATAGCCCAGTCAAACTAAGCAACTTTGAGTTCATTTTGAACATATTTTTGGTGTGTTAATTATTTAATAATTCCAGCATTATTAAATATACATTGTAGGAACATTTCAGTGAATTCTAACATTAATTAAGTTATTTGATTTCATTGAGTTGGTATATTTATGAAAGTAGAATTATCTAGTTAAGGTAATATTTAAACAAGGTATAAATAATAGTATGGAATGAAATCTACACTAGGGTATTTAGGTATGTTTGATCAGATGTTAGGTATATATATTTCTCATCCTATTACCTATAAGACTGCAAAAAAAAATTTTGTTAAATTTCTCGCTTTTATAAACACACGTAACAATGTCCAAGATTCTTTCTGACGTTGGAGAAGATGAACAGCTATTAGGGTAAGAATACAAACCAGATATATTTTGTAATTTAAGAGGTAGTTGGACATAAAATATATGCATGTGTGGCGCCAGTGGGAAAATTTTGAGTGGTTGGAAAAAATTAGTATGATAATATCGCTGATAGTGCTGAAAGTGATAATAATTCTAATAGTAGTATGTTAGTGTAATTTTTGAAAAAAGTTCTACCAGTAAAGAAGATAAATGCTTGAACACATCAGGTATGTTTTAATATTATTAGATTTATTCTTTTCGGATGTATTCGCAATCCATGTCAAACAGCGACTGCCCGGCTTAAACGCGGGAAGGTCGTCTTTCTACATTTCGCCAAACCCCATTGGCGCGCATGCGTGAGCGGTTGAATAATTGTAAGAGCGCCAAATTTGAATGTTTTAAACAAGAACTAACAACAAATCAAAAGAAGCAATGTGAATGAACTGCATCTTATTGCATGAATGTTTCGGTGTGTTATTATGTTCAATTGTGCGTTATTCGATGTAATTACGTCAGATAGTATGATCCCGGTTGTTTTTGTCTGTAATTTAATGATCTTTTGTACAATTGATGGTTACTGTGTGTAATTTTGTGTTGTCGAATGGAAAAATGTTTAATTGGAGAATTTCGGGGGTTTTATATATTTTTGGGTGGTCTTGTGTGTTATAGAGTTCTCTTGTACGTTTTTTGGAGTTTATGAACATTGTTGAGTGTTTTATTGGATGTTTCGGTGTGTTATTATGTGTAATTGTGCGTTATTGGACCTAATTTTGTGTTTTCGAAGTTTTTGTGTTTTATCGATATTTTTGTGTGTTATTCTGTGTTATTTAATAATTATGTGCTAAGTTTAAGAGTTTTAGTGTGTTATTGTGTTCAATTGTGCGTTATTCGATGTAATTACGTCAGATAGTATGATCCCGGTTGTTTTGGTCTGTAATTTAATGATCTTTTGTACAATTCATTGTTTCTGAGTGTAATTTTGTGTTATCGAATGGAAAAATGTCTAATTGGAGAATTTCCGGTGTTTTTATCTATTTTTGAGTGGTCTTGTGTGTTATGTTTCGGTGTGTTATTATGTGTGTTTGCTAATAACGTCTAGTTTTGTGTTTTCGACGTTTTTGTGTTTTATCGATATTTTTGTGTGTTACTCTGTGTTATTCAATAATTATGTGCTGAGTTTAAGAAAAATTCAATTGTGGGAGTTTTGGATCTCTTCAGGATGAGTATTTGTTGATAATTTTTGAGCGATTTGTGTGTTATCTGGTAATTTTGTGTTCTTTTGTGAATGTACTGTATTTTATTGAATGTTTCGGTGTGTTATTATGTTCAATTGTGCGTTATTCGATGTAATTACGTCAGATAGTATGATCCCGGTTGTTTTTGTCTGTAGTTTAATGATCTTTTGAACAATTGAATGTTTCGGTGTGTTATTATGTGTATTTGCTAATAACGTCTAGTTTTGTGTTTTCGACGTTTTTGTGTTTTATCGATATTTTTGTGTGTTAATCTGTGTTTTTTAATAATTATGTGCTGAGTTTAAGAAAAATTCAGTTGTGTGAGTTTTGGATCTCTTCTAAATAAGTATCTATTGATAATTTTTTTTACAGAAAAATAAGCAGAAATGAAAAAGAAAACAGAATACACCCCGTGTCCTTCTTTGGAATGGTGAATACAATTTTTTAATAAAGTAAACTGGGCTATATAATAAATATTAAAAAAAAATATAGCATAACCAAATTCATAGTTCTTTTTTGTAACAATCCAACAGCCAGGAAGATAATTTGTTATTTATTGATTTAATTTGATAAAATATCACGTAGTAAGGGTTAAAATCCTTAATTATTAGAGTATTATTACAGTTTCCTGTAAAATTGTCGTATTTACAACAAAGTTTTGAAAAATATTTTTCAAAAACAGTAACCGTTCAACTAAGAATAAACAACTACTTCTCGGGCTATAAGCCCCGACAGACATTGAATTGCACTTCTAAGTCTAAGTCGGTATGATCTACAAGATTCAACCAACCATAACTTGCAGACCAGTTTCGGCGTATTTGCGCCTCATCAGTACAAGGTTCGAGAGCTCTAAGAGCCTAATCTCGGACTGAATTTGACACTAAAATCACAATAAATACTTGTCTTCCAGTAACGGAAATGTTAACCTCCAGGCATATAGCCCGGGAAGTAGTTGTTTCTTCTTAGTTGAACGGTCACTGTTTTTGAAAAATATTTTTCAAAACTTTGTTGTAAAGCGTTAGAATATATGTATCCCGTAATTATTACCCCAATTACGGATTTAACGGTTTTTAGAGACAATATTCTTTTTAAAATTACTCTACATCAAAAATAAGTCAAAACTAGAAAGATACATTTAACATTTTTTCAGTTTAGATACGCATCTAAAAGAGATAAATTCCTGATATTCATTGGCATAATTTCATCTGCAATTACTGGTGTCTTACAACCAATGAATACAGTTCTATTTGGAGGGGTTGCTGGAAATGCAATAGATTACGCTCAATCTCAAATGAACAATAATCTAACACCAGACGAAAAATTAGAAGCTGAGCACACATTTCTCGATGGTATAAAATTTTTTGCCATATGGAACTCACTTATAGGAGTGGGGATGTTATTTTTCAGTTATCTTGCTACAGTTACGTTCAACTACTCGGCAATGCAACAGGTGAGATAAATATTTTGACTGGATTCAATCCAAATTACTCAGGGAGAATAAGGGTAGGGTGTTTTATGTTTAAAGTTTACCTAGTAGGTGTTTCTAAGCCATTTGGTGTCTCCCTATTGTTTCAGACGTTCAAAATTAGATCAAGATATTTGCAGTCCATTTTAAATCAAGATATCTCCTGGTATGATCAAAATCAAACTGGTGATTTTGCCAGTAGAATGTCCGAGTAAGTAGAAAAAATATTTTTGGTTTAAGAAAGTTCGTCCCATCATTAATGATCTGTGGAAAGTTCACATTAGAAGATTATCTTCTGATATGTCAAGAAGTGATTGTTTTTTAGTCCACACAGGTTATAAGGTTGATTCAATGATTAGTTCGGCACCACCAATCAGAGGCTTCTAGTCCTCGACACCTTAGGCTCAACATTTTTTTCACTAGGGAGAAATCCTCCCTTGGGAGCCCTAGTCCTAGGAGTCTATATCTCCAATGAGACATTCGAAGATAATCCTCCTCTTCCGACAGATATGTTCCTTCCTATAGATCTGGGCGCATGTAGGAGATTGCAGTGCTACTTGACTATCTGAGAGTATAATGATATTTTTGCCTCTATACTCCCTTTCGATGTTCAATCCCCAACGCACCTGGGACTAGCAAGGTAGGAATGGAGAGCTATAGATAGTCCCGACTATCAATATTTATTGACTATCAATATTTATTGATAGTTCTATTTTTACTTACGATTATTATCGATAATTTTCGATAGTTTTACATCGGTATAGTTGTCATCTGACATCTATCTCTCTGTTGTTTATATTTAATTGTCAAAGTTTTGAAAAATGGTCAATAATTGTCAAAAATGGTTAATAATTGTTAAAATTTGAAAAAATGTTCAAAAATTGTCAAAAATGGTTGTTGATTCTCAAAATTTTGAAAAATGGTTGATGTGATTGTCAAAATTTTGAAAAATGGTCAATAATTGTTAATAATTGTCAAAAACTGTAAAAATTGGTCAATAATTGTCAAAAATGGTTAATAATTGTTAAAATTTGAAAAAATGTTCAAAAATTGTCAAAAATGGTTGTTGATTCTCAAAATTTTGAAAAATGGTTGATGTGATTGTCAAAATTTTGAAAAATGGTCAATAATTGTTAATAATTGTCAAAAACTGTAAAAATTGGTCAATAATTGTCAAAAATGGTTAATAATTGTTAAAATTTGAAAAAATGTTCAAAAATTGACAAAAATGGTTGTTGATTCTCAAAATTTTGAAAAATGGTTGATGTGATTGTCAAAATTTTGAAAAATGGTCAATAATTGTTAATAATTGTCAAAAACTGTAAAAATTGGTCAATAATTGTCAAAAATGGTTAATAATTGTTAAAATTTGAAAAAATTGTCAAAAATGGTTGTTGATTCTCAAAATTTTGAAAAATGGTTGATGTGATTGTCAAAATTTTGAAAAATGGTCAATAATTGTTAATAATTGTCAAAAACTGTAAAAAATGGTCAATAATTATTAAAATTTGGAAAAATGGTCAATAATTATTAAAATTTGGAAAAATGGTCAATAATTGTCAAAAATTGTTAATAATTGTCAAAAACTGTCATAATTGGTCAATAATTGTTAAAATTTGGGGAAATGGTCAAACATTTTGAAAAAATTGTCAAAATTTTTGAAAAATGGCCAATTAATGTCAATAATTGTTAAAATTTGAAAAAATGTTCAAAAATTTGTCAAAATTTTGAAAAATGGTCAATAATTTTCTAAAACTGTCAAAAATGGACAATAATTATTAAAATTTTTTAATAATTGTCAAAAATGGTCAATAATTGTCTAAAATTTTCAAAAATAGTTAACAACGGTCTAAAATGGTCAAAATTTTTAAAAAATGGTCAATATTATCAAAAATTTTGAAAAATTGTCAAAAATGGTGTATGATTGTCAAAAACTGTCAAAAATGGTCAATAATTATTAAAATTTGGAAAAATGGTCAATAATTGTCAAAAATTGTTAATAATTGTCAAAAACTGTCATAATTGGTCAATAATTGTCAAAAATGGTCAATAATTGTTAAAATTTGGAAAAATGGTTAAAAATATTGAAAAAATTGTCACAATTTTGAAAAAATGGTCAATAATTGTCAAAAATTTTGAAAAATTGCCAATAAATGTCAAAAATGGTCTATAATTGTTAAATTTTGGAAAAATGGTCAAAAATGGTGTATGATTTTCAAAAACTGTTAAAAATGGTCAATAATTATTAAAATTTGGAAAAATGGTCAATAATTGTCAAAAATTGTTAATAATTGTCAAAAACTGTCATAATTGGTCAATAATTGTCAAAAATGGTCAATAATTGTTAAAATTTGGAAAAATGGTCAAAAATTTTGAAAAAATTGTCACAATTTTGAAAAAATGGTCAATAATTGTCAAAAATTTTGAAAAATTGCCAATAAATGTCAAAAATGGTCTATAATTGTTAAATTTTGGAAAAATGGTCAAAAATTTTTAAAAATGGTCAAAATTTTTGAGAAATTGTCAATAATTTTTGAAAATCTGTCATTAATTGTCAAAAATGGTTAAAAAACGGTCTAAAATGGTCAAATTTTTGAAAAATTGTCTCTTCCTTCTCTCTATCTCTCCCGTCTGACTCTCATTTTTCTTTCTCTTTCTCCCATCAGTCTCTCTCCCATCTCTCTTTCTCTGTCTCCCATTTCTCTCTCATCTTTCTTTTTCTCTCCTCTATCTCTCTCTCTCTTTCTCTTTCTCTTTCCTATCTCTCTTTCTCTCTCTTTCCCTCTCTTTCTCATCTTTCTCTCACTCTTATTTCTCTCTTTCCCTTCTCTCTCTCTCCCATCTCTCTCTTTCCTAACTCTCTCTCTCTCTCTTTTCTATCTCTTCCTCTTTCTCTCTCTCTTCTATCTCTTTCTCTCATCTCTCTCCCATCTCTCTCTCCTTCTCTCTCTCTTTTCTCTCTCTTTCTATCTCTTCCTCTTTCTCTCTCTCTTCTATCCCTTTCTCTCATATCTCTCCTATCCCTCTCTATTTCTCTCTCTCTCTTTCTATCTCTTTCTCTCTCTCTCTCTCTCTCTCTTCCATACGTCTTTCCCTCTATCTTCCATATGTCTCTCCCTCTCTCCCATCTTTCTCTCTCGCTCATCTTTCTTTCCCTCTTTTCCATCTCTCTCTCTCATCTTTATTGCCTATCTCTCTCTGTCTCCCCCTCTCTCGATAAACCATCGGTAGTTCTCCAATCCTATAGCACGGTAGACTCGAGCTCCTGTTCCTATATCACTTTTACCTCCTCCAGTGTACCACACCATTATTGTACGGTTGGTTGTCGTTCAAGAAGCAACTTTGTGATAACATCTTTGATAAGGAACTGAAAAGGTATTTACCTGGAGGCGATAATTGGTCTTATGGATCTTGGAGGCAAAGCTTTGATCTTGCAAAAAATCTTCCTCACTTCGAAAGTTAGGAATAAACCTCATTTAATACATTTTTTTATATTCTAGTGATTTATATAAACTGGAAGATGGAATAGGAGAAAAAGTACCGATATTTTTACAGTACCAAGTACTATTAGTAACCGCAGTAGTAATAGCATTATTAAAAGGTTGGGAGCTAGCACTTGTCTCGTTAGTTTCAGTACCAGCTAGCGTTATCTCATTCGCTTTCATCAATGTGGTAAATATTAACAAACTTTTATTAAGTACATATTTGTTCAAGTATTCATTTATATTTATAGTTAACTACCCGAATGGCAAAAAATGAAATGGAAGCTTACGGAGCTTCAGCTTCTATAGCTGAAGAAGTTTTTTCTTTAATTAGAACGGTCACTGCGTTTGGTGGACAAGACAAAGAAACGGAACGCTATCAAGAAAATTTAATTTTTGCGAGAAAAAATAATATAAAAAGAGCGTCACTTTCTGGAATCGGATTAGGTTTAATGTACTTTCTTTTATATAGTAGCTATGGATTGGCATTTTGGTATGGAGTAAGATTAGTTTTGAAGGAAAGAGGTGATCCCAATGCCACTTATACTCCTGGAAATATGGTTACTGTAAGTAAAATATAAATTTTTTCAATTCCAATCCTCTTCAAACACTTTTCACAGGTTTTCTTCAGTATTATGTCCGCCTCTTTGAATTTTGGCTCAGCTTCATCCTTCATAGAAGTCTTTGGTATAGCGAAAGCCGCAGCTGGGAAAATATTTAGCGTTATCGAATCTAAACCTACCATTAATTTATCAAAAACAAACGGCAAAAAATTCGAATCTCTCAAAGGAAACATCAAATTTAAAGATGTTACATTCCATTATCCATCTAGATCTGATGTACCAGTAAGTAAAACTCAACCTTAATGGATCTTCTATTGATTTATTTTGGCATCTCCAGCTTCACTAACCATTTTTTAAGCTTCATCCTCATGGTTCAAGAAAAAAAGTCCTACAGCTTCTACTTGGCGTAAATTTAGAGCCAAAATGCTCTTTTGGTTGTGCTATGATAAAAATAATATTTAAATATTTTGCAGATTTTACAAGGATTGAATATTGAAATTAAATCTGGTGATACGGTGGCTCTCGTGGGAAGTTCAGGTTGTGGCAAATCTACGGTTATACAGCTCTTACAAAGATTCTATGACGCAATATCTGGAGAGGTGAATGAAGGAAAAATTTCTACAATTCCACCTAATACATCATCTGTTACAGATAACCATAGACGGAGTCGATGTAAAGCAATATGATTTGACGTGGCTCAGAGGAAGAATCGGTGTAGTTGGTCAAGAACCTGTTTTATTCGGTACCACCATAATGGAAAATATCAAATATGGCAAAAAAGATGCAACAGACGAAGAAGCTATAGTTGCTGCTAATAAAGCGAACGCTCATGATTTTATTAAATCTTTACCGCGTGCTTATAGTACGTTGGTAGGTGAACGAGGTACTCAACTTTCAGGTGGTCAAAAGCAACGGATAGCAATAGCTAGAGCGCTTATTCGTAACCCTAGTATAATGCTTTTGGACGAAGCTACTTCTGCTTTGGACAATACAAGCGAAGCAAAAGTACAAGCTGCTTTAGACTTGGTAAAGTAACTTAATCTTAAAAAATGAAATAATTCCAAAAGCGTTTTTAGGTCAGTGAAGAATGTACTACTATTATTGTAGCGCACAGATTATCAACCATACGAGGAGCAAGCAAAATTATCGTGTTATCAAAAGGAGTGGTTGTCGAATTGGGGACACATGATGAATTGATGGCGTTAAAAAAGGTATACTACAATCTTGTAACAGCACAAGTAACAAGTGATGGTGAAGAAGAAGTTTCTGGTAAAAATACAGACGGTGATGATGATGAAATAGAAGAAGAAGTGGATTATGATGAAGACGATTCAAATGTATATCAAACTGTGATTGAATATTATTTCGTTGATTAAATATGTTTATTTTAAGGTTGAAGAAACAGAAATTGATGATTTTAAAAAATCGAAAGTATCTCTTAATCAAATAATTAAGTTGAATGCACCTGAATGGCCTTATATATTGATAGCTGGTATCTCAGCTACCATTGTAGGTTGTGGGTTACCGGCCTTTTATATTATTTTCGGTAATATTTTGGGAGTAAGTTGATATTTTTACCACACATATTGTTGTTTTTAATGTTTTTTCTTTTAATTTTTAGACTCTGGCTAATTCAGATTCGAATTATATTCAATCTCAGACGAATAAATACAGTTTATATTTTGTTGGAGCTGGAGCTATATGTTTGGTTACTGCATATCTTCAAGTAAGGTTTTCCTCTGTAATTTCTTGAATCTTTGAATAATTATCATAATCATCATCTTCAACATTATCATTATCATTGCCTCCAAGTAAACAGATCTAGAGACATTTTCAACCAGGTTATTAAAACTGAGTAAGAGGAATTTGAAGACCTGGATACTTAACACTGCAGCCTGAGGAACTACTTAAATGCCTCTAAGTTAACCAAAAATTCTACGAAATATTTAAAATTTTAGGTCTATTTATTAGGAATTGCTGGGGAAAAGATGACAGAAAGGATAAGAACTGATATGTTTAAAGCTGTGCTATCGCAAGAAATGGGATTCTTCGATAAAAAATCCAATGGCGTCGGTGCCTTATGCGCAAGACTTTCTGGAGATCCAGCTAAAGTTCAAGGGGTAAGTAAAACGAAGATTCTTCATTTAAGTACCTACTAATTTATATTTAGGCTACTGGACAACGGGTAGGTCAAATATTTCAATCAATGGCAACATTGGTAGTAGCAATCGGTCTTTCTATGGTGTACCATTGGAAATTGGCACTGGTGACATCATCTTTTTTACCAGTAATGGTGCTAGCTACGTTTATAGAACGACGTAACACTGGTGGTTTAAACGATACTAGAGATCAATCATTAGAAAGAGCTACAAAGATTGCTGTGGAAGCTGTAGGTAATATTCGAACAGTGGCATCCCTTGACGCTGAAGATCTGTTTCATGAAAATTACATTACCGAACTTACACCTCATTATAAATTATCCTTAAGGACTGTTCACTGGAGAGGAATAATATTTGGATTATCGAGGAGTATTTCGTCCTTTGCTTACGCTGCCTCGTTGTATTATGGAGGTTTTCTTATTAAAGATGGATTGTATTACGATAGAGTGTTTAAGTGAGTAAATCTGATTTGCATGGAATTTCATATCAAACTTGTACTTTTTTTTTAGAGTTGCACAAATGCAGCTGATGGGAATTGTTTCAGTGGCTAATTCCTTTGCATATTCGCCGAATCTAACTAAAGGGATCAATGCAGCTAGAAGAGTGATAACATTTATGTCAAAAGTTCCTCAAATTAGAGACGGGCCAAACTCAAAAGAAATAAATGATGTGAGTTTATACTCTTTCTAAAGTCAATGTAGCATGTCTTCCCTACCATGTGCGAACGATAAAACTTTTTTAAGTGATCAATTTATTAGTAAAAATTTTTTTATCAGAAGTTTAAGGTAGAATTTTTAAAAAGGATTCACTTATTAGCAAAAAATTCCATCTACCATAGGCGTACGATGAAATTTTTTCAAGGGATCTATTTATTTAAAAAAAATTCTATATCAGGAGTGTACTGTGATATTTTTAAAAGAGATTCATTTATTAGCAAAAATTCCCATCTACCATGGGCGTGTTATGGGGTAAAATACATGAAAGTTTGATTTCTATTGGTTTGGGTGGTTTTTGACTGTCAATGTTTATGTAGTTTTCCAGTGTCGTCCTACATTTCATGTATTATGTAGCCACTCACGACGTGGGAATGGCTATGGGTGAACCTTGCAAAAACTGCGCTCATTCCCTTCACTAGAAGCCTGAAGGCTGAGGTGGCGAGGTCTCTAAGCCTCTGACTGGTGGTGCCGAACCAATCAATCAATCAAGCCATTCACAAGAAATAGTCGAGTAGTTATTATAGTTTTTTTCTTCTGTGTAGTTGAATGGAAACATAAAATACTCAGCAATCGAATTCTCCTACCCGACCAGATCCAAAACTCAAGTTTTACGCGGCCTCGATTTAAATCTACTCAATGGTAAGACAGTAGCTCTGGTAGGGGAAAGTGGCTGTGGAAAATCGACCATTATCCAGATGATCGAAAGATTTTACGATCCCACTTCTGGAAACGTCCAATTAGATGATATTAATATAAAAGATATTACGTTAGCTTCGTTGAGATCGAATCTAGGAATTGTGTCGCAAGAACCAAATTTATTTAATAAAACTATCGGTGAGAATATAGCGTACGGAAATAATGGTAGAGTCGTTACTATGGATGAAATTATAAGTGCTGCTAAAAGTGCTAATATTCATAATTTCGTAGCATCGTTACCTAAGGTAAGATGAAATTTATTCTTAATTTTCTTACTGTGGTCCACTCTAAGCATAAGGTAGTAATTTTTTTTTACTTTTGGTGTTTGGAGAGTAAATGTTCTATCTAAAGCTTGTTGTGTATTTTAGGGATATGATACTAAACTTGGAGAGAGAGCAGCCCAATTATCCGGTGGTCAAAAACAAAGAATTGCAATTGCTCGAGCACTAGTTCGAAATCCAAAAATTCTTCTTTTAGATGAAGCTACATCAGCCCTGGATACTGAAAGTGAAAAAGTAAGATCGTATTGGTAACCATATCTTTGTATTTTTATTCAGAAATTAGCTCATATATACATTTTTTTTTCAAGATTGTTCAAGAAGCTTTAGACGAAGCTAAAAAGGGAAGGACTTGTATTACGATAGCACACAGATTAACGACAATACAAGATTCAGATCTGATATGTGTTATCGACAAAGGAGTTGTCGTTGAATCTGGAACACACAAGGAATTATTGGACCTCAATGGCATTTACTATAAATTATATACTCACAAACATTGATTTGGAAAATAAAAATTATATATTGAACAATTGTTTTTTTTAATTTCGAATACCTTCTCAAATCGTGGAAATAAGACCTCAAGGTAGTTAAAGTAAACTATTTCACAATAGTTTACAAAGTTTCTTTATCACACAGGAAATCCCTGGTAGTAGTGAATTTGTTCGATATTTTTCCACACAAATTGTTATCTTTTTTTCAATTAACGTAATTTTGCGATTTCTCGAAGACTTTTTACTCTCTTGTAGCCAGGAGTAATTCAGTTATGACATTTTCACATTCTATCATTCCATTTACGATGGACTTACGATAAAGTTTTTAAAAGGGATTCATTTATTGTTATTCTCACTTCTGTCTGCAGTCCTATGACTGGACTCTACGTTTTGTTTTTGTGAACTGAAGTTCAATTCTTTTTTTAGCAATTATGTGGTGGAAAATATAAATGTAAATACGTTTTTACCCGAAATTTGAAATATCCTTAGAATGCAGTAACTGCAACAAGGGGTATCAACATTTCAGTTTTTGTATCACTTTCACTGTACAATAATCACCAGTATAATTAAAGTATTCGACCAAAGGCAATTATCGTTTCCAAATACACCACATTTCAAATAAACAATTTAATTGTTTGTAGACCTAATTATACAAAAATCATATGCATTTCTTATATACAGGGTATCCCGTAAATAAGGAAGTGGCATTTTTAATGAGCACATTTGGTTTTCAACAAACACACGTGCTACTCGAGACAGCCCAGTCAAACTAAGCAACTTTGAGTTCATTTTGAATATATTTTTGGTGTGTTAATTATTTAATAATTCCAGCATTATTAAATATACATTGTAGGATCATTAAAGTGAAAGTAGAATTATCTAGTTAAGGCAATATTTAAATAATACAGAACAAGGTATAAATAATAGTATTGAATGTTAGATATATATATATATTTCTCATCTTAATAAGACTGCAAAAAAAGTGTTTGTTAAATTTCTCGCTTTTATAAACACACGTAAAAATGTCCAAGATTATTTCAGACGTTGGAGAAGATGAACAGCTATTAGGGTAAGAATACAAACCAGATATATTTTGCAATTTCAGAGATAGTTAGACATAAAATGTATTTGCATATGTGTGTAAGAAGATAAATGCTTGAACACATCAGAGGTATGTTTTAATATTATTAGATTTATACTTTTCGGATGTATTCGCAATCCATGTCAAACAGCGACTGCCCGGTTTAGGGCAAGTATCGATAAATTTGTAGAGTATCGATAAATTTGTAGTGTATCGATAACTTGCGATACGGGATTTTTAATGGTAGCGGCAAGTGGCGTTTTCTATAATGATGAGCGATATCGTGATTTTTTAATCACGTTGTGAAATGATATCGTGCTTTTTTTAACTAAACTAAAAATAAAACACGAAAAATGCAGTTTTCTGCGTTTTTCGAGCTAATTTTGAGGTTATGTGAAAAAGTCACTAATGAAAAAGTTGTAGATTTTCACTAGATCTACAACTTTTATGATCAACTTTTTATTCTAGGAACTCAACTTTGGCCGGAAATCGCAATAATGTCTTTTTCCACCCCCCCAAAAAGTGTTTTTTACCGAAAAAACGTTATAACTCGAAAAACTTCCAATATTTTAATTTGAAATTTTTTTTCGTGGTTTGTGACTATCAAAGCCACCTTTTACCAAATTTTCATCGAAACCGAACAATTTTTGACGAAACTAAAAATAAAAAACAAAAAATGCAGTTTTTTGCGTTTTTCGAGCTAATTTTAAGGTTAAGTGAAAAAGTCATTAATGCAATAGTTGTAGATTTTTCCAAGATCTACAACTTTTATGTTCAACTTTTTATTCTAGGAACTCAACTTTGGCCGGAAATCGCAATAATGTCTTTTTCCAACCCCCAAAAGTGTTTTTTACCGAAAAAACATCAAAATTCGAAAAAAAATCAAAATTTTCATTCGGAAAAATTTTTTCATGGTTTGTGACTATGAAAGCTACCTTCTACCAAATTTTTATAAAAATCGAACAATTTTTGACGAAACTAAAAATAAAAAACCAAAAATGCAGTTTTTTGCGTTATTCGAGCGAATTTAGAGGTTATGTGAAAAAATCACTAACGAAAAAGTTGTAGATTTTTCCAAGATCTACAACTTTTATATTAAACTTTTTTTCCAGAAACTCAACTTTGACCGGAAATCGCAATAATGTCTTTTTCCACTCCCCCAAAAAGGTGATTTTTGCCGAAAAAACGTCAAGATTAGTAAAATTTCGGATCGTTAACGTATCGATACTTCGAGTATCGATAAATTAATATTCGATATTCAACTGTATCGATACTTTACGTTGCGATCCGTATCGATACCTAATATCGATACTTTCTAGTGTATCGCGCAACCCTAGCCCGGCTTAAACGCGGGAAGGTCGTCTTTCTACATCTCGCCAGACCCCATTGGCGCGCATGCGTGAGCGGTTGAATGATTATAAGAGCACCAAATTTGAATATTTTAAACAAGATCTAATAATATGGACAAAAAATCAAAAGAAGCAATGTGACAATTTGGAAACAATTAAAATTGAGTATCACAAAAAAATACATACCTATTTGAGTGATTTGTGTCTTATCCAGTATTTTTGTGTTCTTTTGTGAATGTACTGTATTTTATTGCATGTATGTTTCGGTGTGTTATTATGATCAATTGTGCGTTATTTGATGTAATTACGTCAGATAGTATGATCCCGGTTGTTTTTGTCTGTAATTTAATGATCTTTCGTAAAATTGCTTGTTTCTGTGTGTAATTTTGTGTTATTGAATGAAAAATGTCTAATTGGAGAATTTCGAGTGTTTTTATATATTTTTGAGTGGTTTTTGAAACATAACACACAATGTTATGTTTCGGTGTGTTTTTATGTGTTATTGTGCGTTATTGGATCTAATAACAGAATACAGCCCGTGTCCTTCTTTGGAATGGTGAATACAATTTTTTAATAAAGTAAACTGGGCTTCATAATAAATATTAAAAAAATTCATAGTTCTTTTTTGTAACCATCCAACAATCAGGATGATAATTTGTGATTTATTGATTTAATTTGATAAAATATCACGTAGTAAGGGTTAATATCATCAATTATTAAAGTATTATTACAGTTTCCTGTAAAATTGTCGAAGAATAAATATTTTATTCTAGCGCTTTACGACAAAGTTTTAGAAAATGTTTTTCAAAAACATGACCATTCAACTAAGAAGAAGCAACTACTTCCCGGGCTATATATCCCGACAGACATTGAATTACACTTTTAAATCAAACGGAGTCGGTATGATCTACAAGATTTAACCAACTGTAATTAGAAGGGACAACATAATATACAGACCGGTTTCGGCGTATTTGCACCTCATCAGTACAAGGTATATGTTCTCCGTCCGAGAGCTCTAAGAGCCTAATCCCGGACTGAATTTGACACTAAAATCACACGAAACCGCAGACGCAAGTTATGTTGTCCCTTCTAATTGCAATTGGTTGGTTAAATCTTGTAGATCATACCATCAAATCTTTAAGTCACCTCTTTACTACTTTTCCTTTTGTCTTTCCTATTTCGTTCTCTTCTTTCTTACATCCTTAATTTACGTTTCTTCTCCATCTTCTTGTAGCACCAGTTGGTTTCTCTGGTAATGAATCTCTCCCAAAATTTCCCCAAGCAGTTTTTTCTCAATAATTATAGCAACCTAAAAAGGATCAACAATGGACCTTGAACACACTTGCCAGAAAACGAAATCCATTAACTAATTTAAAGTATATAAATAACTGTTTCAACTGCAATCTTGATAATATACAAGCAAAATATAATTAATCCAGAATCGGCTTGGCATTTAAAGATTAATATTGAGCTCTTTCAATTTCCACGTCCATTTCCGTTTCTGTTCAGAGCAATGTTTAAAGGTCAGTGCTTTCTTGGAAATATCTTCTCAGCTACGAACATCTCTCATCTCAACATTTTTTATTCGGGTCGAGATGGGAAACTTATGTTTGAATCAGTGTTGGAATCATCCCCGCCTCAGAATCACTACCCTAGCATACTTCGAGACGGGCGGTGGTCCCTCGCACACTCTCCGCTCACACCGTCGTCTTTTCCCTAACTATATCACTCCTACCTCTCATGTCATATCGAGTCCTCTTCTCCCCGTAACAATGCTCTCTACTAGGCCACTCACCTCCATCCATTCCTCCTACCCTCTCAACATTATCTCCACCATGTTCTCCTAATACACCGCCTCAACTAGTTTCCTCTCCAACTTCTTCAGCACTTCCTCTTTCCTCCAGCATCTAAACACATTCTCCACTGCACACTTCTCGCACACTCCAGTCTCTCTTTTTTTCCAAACTTGTGGAAGTACCCTACTCTCGACCCATGCCCAGTGAACACCTGCGTCAAGAAGTAGTTCACCTTCCCGAATTTCCGGTCCATCCAATCTCTTCTATTCCCAATCGCTCCTTTTAGCGCGCCCTCATACTCCTCCCACCTTCTCTCCATTTCCTCCTCCATCCATTCCTGTACTTCCTCTCTGATCGCACCCCTCTAACGTTTACTCCTGGCTCTAGCCATCACGTCCAATGGGTAGGAACTTGCCAGCACCGCTGCTGCCAGACTACCCACTGTCCTGTACCCCTGCACCATCCTCAGCAGTATCCCTCTCTGTTCCTCGCATTCACTCCCGCTCTTTCACCCCTCACCTCTGCACCTCAATCCTATCCTTTATTATCCCCTCCATCAATTAACCCATACAACTCAGCAGGCTGATGGGCCTGTAGTCACCCACCCGCTTCCCTTCTCTTTCCGCGTTCTTCAGCAGTATCACCCTGGCCACCTTCCATCCTTCCGGAAACTCTTCCTCCCTCAGCACCCTGTTGAATAGTTCCCAGAAGTAATCACCATTGTCATCCAACAGCCTATTCATCATATCACCCCTCAGGCCATCTCCCCCTGGGGCTTTCCTGACTGTAATGTTTTCCCCTTCCTCCTCTACTTCCCACTTCTCTACCGGCCTTATTCCCCTCATTTTCCCTACCCCCTAGTATCCTGGATTTCTCGAATTCTGCCCTCCACTCCTCCTTCTCCCCCTGTGAACAAATTCCCTATAAAATCTCCTTCCAATCTTCCTCTAGCACCTCGTTCCTATTTTCACCCATCCTCTTCACCGCTATCTCATACGCCTTTCCCCATGGATTGTTTTCCAATTCCACCAGTAACTCTTCCCACTTCCCTCTTCTTCCCCTCTCCACCCTACGCTCCAGTTCCTTCTTGTTCTCTTTGTACCCCCCTCTTCCCTCTATCTCTCCTCTTCCTCTCAGCATCCGTCTGCGTTCTTTCTTACACTCCCTCCACAGCTCCTCTATTTCCTCATTCCACCAGTAATTGGCCCTCCACTCACGCCTATAGACCCACTTTTCCTCTCTTTTACAGCCCCGTATCACATTGTACAATTCATCTACATCATGTCCAAGTCCCCTTTCTATCTCCGCTCTTACTTTCTTCCTCATACTCTCTGCCTCGGCCTTCGTCTACCTCCATCCCCACTCTTCCAATAATTCCTTTCTCCCTTTTCCTTATATCCGTCTCCACATACCTATTTAAGTTCAAGCTTTCCTCATCCTCCAGCACCCTCCAACTCCAGTGCGATGGTTTGGCAAATGTAAAGTATGTGAAGCCACTGACACTGTAGACAGTATTATGGAAGTTGGGATGGGGAAAGTAAGGACCACAATGGATCTGGAAAAGTCGGAATGGGTGCATTTGTAGTACTTCATAACATCTAATCTAAACTGTCGAAAAGATCAGTATTTTTATTTATCAAAGTTCGACTCTGATTATTTTATCTACAAGCAACGATATTTTTAATCTTTGATATTTCCTTTTTCCTTTACATTTAATTGGCATTAGTAGTATGAAATAGAACATCATTAGTGTTTTAACGATATTTCTGGAATTTTTAAAATTATTGTTTTTATAAAACAAAATGCTAAGCAGTAAGGAGGTAAATAAAACTGTATATACTGGATATAGTTACTCTCCATATACACAATATAACTTTTTGCTGCTCATTATTTTTAGGACGGAAAAGGGGGAATAGAAGGTGGTGAAGGAACTGGAGATGGCATAGATTTTGACGTAGATTCGTTTGACGCGTAAGTATCCCTTATTATTTAACCTGGACTCATGTTAGGTTATACAATATAATAATATTCTTCTCTAAGAGAGTCTTCCTGCAAAAACTTCAACAAAAGAAACATTTAGGAACACACATTTTAAAGTAGTTCTCTTTTGAACAAAAGATATTATAAATTACTAGACTTTCTGACTTTCTTTATATCTCTCGCAATAGCTTTAAGTTAGTCTTCACTATTTTTTGTTTCTCTTTTTCGTTGTCTTCTTTCTTACATCCTTATTTTACCGTTCTTCTTCAGCTTCTCGTAGCACCAATTAATTTCCTTTGGTGAGGAATCTCTAGACAGATTTTTTTCTGATCTACTAGAACTTCCAATATCACTTTTATTTGTAGTGGTTCATTTTTAATGTTTGGTGGAATTGTGTATTTCTTGGTGGAATGATATATTATTAAGACACTAAAGGCAAATATTTCAATAGTTTTATTTTATTTATTTATATAAAAATTATTTTTAATTTAATTTTTCACCGAAAACATCTTTCAATTATTATTTTTTAGATCCTCGCCAGGCTGTCTATGTTCTCAAGATGAAGAAAAAAATAATGGTGACAGAAAATCCGTATCGTTCTTGGAACTGGTAAAAAAAATCTTATACTTACCACCCTTTCGATATGCTGCTATTTATATCTAGGAAATTGGTAACACTGTCCTTGCTACGACGTTTCTAACAAATAGTTTAACATTTTCAGACGTACGAGATATATGTGTATTATTAACAGTGATTTGGGAAGCTTTCTTCAGCAAAAAATTAACTTTTGACTTGAAATATTTCATAATTAGTGCATCGAAGAACTTAATTAGTCGCATAGCGATGCAACACCATCAAAAACCTATGTGGATCGATGGTCCTTGGGCAAATTTTATCAGTTATAGTGCCAGAAAACATCCAAGTTGTTCAAGCTATTTGTGTTACAGCCCATTTTATTGTGACATTAGTTTGTTAAGCATGTTTCGCCAAAATTAATGTTTCTTTGGTTCTATAAGTTCTAAATTGTATGGTTCTTCCAAGACGAAGCATATCCAATCAATATTTTTCGCTTATGAAGCTTTTCGAAGCTATTGGTAACTTGATACCAATAAAGCAACATAAAAGGTCAAATCTAATTCGTACAGAACCATTTTTTTACAGAACAAGCTTGAAATTGTATGGGTTTTCCAAGACGAAGCAAATCTGACCGAAATTTTTGGCTAACGAAGCTTTTCGAAGCTATTATCAACCTGATACTGATACATCAACATGAAAAGATCAAATCTAATTAGTACTTAAGCAATTGTATGCACACAAGCTTGAAATTGTATGGGTTTTACAAGACGAAGCAGATCCGACCAAAATTTTTGGCTAACGAAGCTTTTCGAAGCTATTGGTAACCTGATACCAATAAAGCAACATATAAAGATCAAATCTAGTTCATATACAACCATTTGTTTGCAGAACAAGCTTGAAATTTTATCGGTTTTCCAAGACGAAGTAAATCTGACCGAAATTTTTGGATAACGAAGCCTTTCGAAGCTATTGGTAAAAAGCAACATATAAAGATCAAATCTAGTTCATACACAACCATTTGTTTGCAGAACAAGCTTGAAATTGTATGGGTTTTCCAAGACGAAGCATATCTGACCGAAATTTTTGGATAACGAAGCCTTTCGAAGCTATTAGTAACCTGACACCAATAAAGCAACAAAGAAAGATTTGTATGCACACAAGCTTGATTAAATTGTATCGGTTTTCCAAGACGAAGCAAATCTGGCCGAAATTTTTGGATAACGAAGCTTTTCGAAGCTATTGGTAACCTGATACCAATAAAGCAACATATAAAGATCAAATCTAGTTCATATACAACCATTTGTTTGCAGCACAAGCTTGAAATTGTATGGGTTTTTCAAGACGAAGCAAATCTGACCAAAATTTTTGGCTAACGAAGCTTTTCGAAGCTATTAGTAGCCTGATACCAATAAAGCAACAAAGAAAGATCTGTTTGCACACAAGCTTGATTAAATTGTATCGGTTTTCCAAGACGACGCAAATCTGACCGAAATTTTTGGATAACGAAGCCTTTCGAAGCTATTGGTAACCTGATACCAATAAAGCAACATAGAAAGATCAAATCTAGTTCATACACAAGCATTTGTTTGCAGCACAAGCTTGAAATTGTATGGGTTTTTCAAGACAAAGGAAATCTTACCGAAATTTTTGGATAACGAAGCCTTTCGAAGCTATTAGTAACCTGATACTGATACATCAACATAGAAAGATCAAATCTAGTTCATACACAAGCATTTGTTTGCAGCACAACCTTGAAATTGTATGGGTTTTTCAAGACGAAGCAAATCTGACCAAAATTTTTGGATAACGAAGCTTTCCAAGCTATTGGTAAACTGATACCAATAAAGCAACAAAGAAAGATTTGTTTGCACACAAGCTTGATTAAATTGTATCGGTTTTCCAAGACGAAGCAAATCTGACCGAAATTTTTGGATAACGAAGCCTTTCGAAGCTATTGGTAACTTGATACCAATAAAGCAACATAGAAAGATCAAATCTAGTTCATACATAACCATTTGTTTGCAGCACAAGCTTGAAATTGTATGGGTTTTCCAAGACGAAGTAAATCTGACCGAAATTTTTGGATAACGAAGCTTTCGAAGCTATTGGTAACCTGATACCAATAAAGCAACAAAGAAAAATTTGTTTGCACACAAGCTTGATTAAATTGTATCGGTTTTCCAAGACGAAGCAAATCTGACCGAAATTTTTGGATAACGAAGCCTTTCGAAGCTATTGGTAACCTGATACCAATAAAGCAACATAGAAAGATCAAATCTAGTTCATACATAACCATTTGTTTGCAGCACAAGCTTGAAATTGTATGGGTTTTCCAAGACGAAGTAAATCTGACCGAAATTTTTGGATAACGAAGCTTTCGAAGCTATTGGTAACCTGATACCAATAAAGCAACAAAGAAAAATTTGTTTGCACACAAGCTTGATTAAATTGTATCGGTTTTCCAAGACGAAGCAAATCTGACCGAAATTTTTGGATAACGAAGCCTTTCGAAGCTATTGGTAACCTGATACCAATAAAGCAACATAGAAAGATCAAATCTAGTTCATACATAACCATTTGTTTGCAGCACAAGCTTGAAATTGTATGGGTTTTCCAAGACGAAGTAAATCTGACCGAAATTTTTGGATAACGAAGCTTTCGAAGCTATTGGTAACCTGATACCAATAAAGCAACAAAGAAAGATTTGTTTGCACACAAGCTTGATTAAATTGTATCGGTTTTCCAAGACGAAGCAAATCTGACCGAAATTTTTGGATAACGAAGCCTTTCGAAGCTATTGGTAACCTGATACCAATAAAGCAACATAGAAAGATCAAATCTAGTTCATACATAACCATTTGTTTGCAGCACAAGCTTGAAATTGTATGGGTTTTCCAAGACGAAGCAAATTTGACCAAAATGTTTGGCTCACGAAGCTTTTCGAAGCTATTGGTAACCTGATATCACTGAAACAGCATAAAAAGATCAAGTCTGATGGTACCCAACCATTTGTTTGTTTCACCATGACAATGTGTGCTCTCTTGTTAAACTTTGCTTTGTCAAACCTAAATCTGCATCTGCTTGAGAAAAGAGCTTCACTCATTCTTTCATTTTGATAATGAAAATCTATTCCTAATATATGAATAGCATCATAGCTCGCTTATGAGTAAGCAATTGTTATAAGTTTTTCTTTTATTTTCAGTTCCAGTATTCATCCATATCCGAGCAAGGTCTAATGTGCTTAGGAATATTGTTATCGATAGTTTCAGGAATTTTGCAACCACTCAATACAGTACTTGTTGGATGTCTCACTGGTGATGCTATTACGTACGCAGTGGCTATAAAAAATAGCACTTTAACGTTCGCAGAAAAACAGGCTGCAGAAGCAGAGTTTTTGGAAGCTAGTCTAAGATTTACGAAGCTGAATCTTACGCTTGCCGTTGCAATGTTTCTCTTAAGTTATTTGTCCACGTTTAGCTTCAATTACACAGCCATGAAGCAAGTGAGTGGAGAAAAACAAATTGTTGAAATCTAGTTGGTTTTTTTGTTCTTAATATGTTTTAGATTTTTGTAATAAGATGCAAATATCTTAAATCTATGTTAAATCAAGATGTATCTTGGTACGACACAAACCAAACGGGTGATTTCGCAAGCAGAATGTCAGGGTAAGTGGAGTATCTGGTTAGTAGTGGCTAAATTTTGATGTTCTCTTTCTATTTTTACAGGGATTTGTGTAAATTTGAAGATGGAATAGGAGAAAAGTTACCAATATTTTTACAGAACTTTTTCATCCTAATCACTGCGGTACTTATATCTTTAGTTAGAGGATGGGAGTTGGCACTTGTTTCCATGGTGGCTATACCAGCAACTTTAATTCCTTTTAGCATAATGAACAAGGTAAGTCACTTGTCATTCAATCTCCTACACTATCAGTGACATGTATGTAATTTTCAGTTAAACGCAAAGTATGCTAAAAACGAGATGCAAGCCTATGCCGACTCAGGTGCAGTAGCTGAAGAAGTGATTTCCTTGATACCTACGGTAACAGCTTTTGGAGGACAAGAAAAAGAAATAGAGCGCTACTCCAAAAATCTTGTTGTAGCTAAAAACAACAATATAAAACGAGCGTTTTTTAATGCTTTTGGATTTGGTACTATTTATATACTGTTATGTAGTAGTTACGCTCTTGCTTTTTGGTATGGAGTTAATTTAGTCCTTAAGGATAGACACAATCCGAATCCTGTTTATACTCCTGGTAATATGGTGATAGTAAGTAAATTATTGAGTATCCATAATAAATAGCCAATGAAGGGTATGGTGCACTTATTTATTCTCATTTATTTTCGCTGCTTCTTTCCAGCTCATGTCTCTTTTATCTAGTACTTCTTCTGCTGCTTGATCTTTCGTCTTTCTTGGTCTCATCTCATTATTTGTTTTCTTATACCTGAAGGATCTACTTAGTTTCTTAGGAAAGTCTCAGAGACTAGTAGCTCCTTTAGTCCTATTTCCCGAAGGAATTTTAGGTTTACCTGCAGGCTGCAGTTTAGGTCTTCTATCCAGTAGTCTCCTATGTGTTTTACTCTAGGATTCTGTATTGTAGGAATCTTAAATACTGTTATTCCTGATGGAAATTGAAATTGTAATCTACTTTTAGGTATTTTCCAGCGTTATGTTGGCTTCCTTAAACTTTGGATCTGTGTTTCCTTTCATAGAAATCTTTGGAACTGCAAAAGCAGCTGCTGTAAAAATATTTAACGTAATAGAAACTAAACCGAAGATTAATTCGATGGGAAAAGGCAATGGAGGGGAAGATGAAGAATCGGAAACTGAAGAAAGTGATACGTCAAACGAGAATCAACGCATGCCAATCTTAGATTTGTCAAAACGGAATATAAAGCTTGATTCTTTTCGAGGTGGTATTCAATTTAAAGATGTCAAATTTCATTATCCTTCAAGATCTAGTGTAACGGTAAGTTGAAATTTATTTTAGATATGCCAGAAGTAGTATAACTTGATTCTTCTCCTGGAATGTGTTGTTTTTAAGGTTTTACAAGGAATAAGTTTTAATATAAATCCCGGCGAAACTGTGGCTATTGTAGGAAGTTCTGGTTGTGGAAAATCGACAATTGTACAACTTTTAGAACGATTTTACGATCCTCTTTCTGGAGAGGTAAATACATCATTAATGTTGCTGTTATAGCCTGAAATTAAAAAAAATCATTTTTCAGATATACATTGATGGAATTGATATAAAGAAATTAGATATAAAATGGCTTAGAAACCAGATAGGATTAGTAGGACAAGAACCCGTTCTTTTCGACACTACTATAATTGAAAACATTAAATATGGCAAAGAAGAAGCAACAGAAGAAGAAGCCATCGCTGTAGCCAGAACAGCAAACGCTCACAATTTTATTACAAAACTACCGAATGGCTACAATACTGTTGTAGGTCAAAAAGGAATGATGCTTTCAGGTGGTCAAAAACAAAGAATAGCCATCGCTAGAGCTTTGATAAGAAAACCGAAATTGTTACTTCTAGATGAAGCTACTTCAGCCTTTGATAACACTACCGAAGCTAAAGTTTTAGCTGCTCTAAATACGGTGAGAAGAATTAATTTTTAAAACTTAATTCGAGATATTATAAATAATTTTTTAGGCTACAGTTGATTGTACAACGGTAATTGTAGCACATAGATTGTCCACAGTTAAAAATGCTAACAAAATTATTGTACTATCGGAAGGAGTAGTTGTAGAAGAAGGAACACATGTTGAACTTATGTCTTTAGGAGGTACTTATTTCAATCTTGTAAATGCTCAAGTTTCAACTGATAGTAACGATGAATCAGCTGAGGAAAAAGGTAATCAAGACAGTGATGATGAGGTTGATGAAGACGTTGTTGATGAACTAGTAGGAGTAAGTATTTTCTGTATCACAAACAATTACAAAATCAAAAGGTAAAAAGACAAGATCGACCATCCAAAGAAGGGTTTGTCCTTACCTTGTTCGTCCCTAGGGGTGAGCCACAATAGACCCAAAAGGGGTTCGCATTGGAGGTTGCGAGAAGGCCCCACTCACATAGAACCTAACCTTGTTCGCTGTTTTCCCTTCGGGTTGTGGACTGTATTTTTATGGTTTATTTACATTAATTAGACGATGACAGTAGATATAAAATGAGAGTGTGAAGAGGTACAGTACGAAACCTAATGAGAGACCAATAGAGTACGGAAGCTAATGAGAGTGCACCGGGGTAACGTACGAAAGTAACACCTGCTGTCTGACCTACTTTATATAATAGGAGGATAATAATATACAGAGAGCAGCGGAAGTTAGTATGCTAATCACAACACAGAAAATGTATATGAAACATACATTAAAAATTCAATTGAAGTAAAGAAAAAAACTACAGTTTGGCAACGTCACAAAATTTTGTTTTGCAACGTCATCTGTAGATATAAAATGAGAGTGTGAAGATGTACAGTACGAACAGAGTGCAGCGAAAGTATGTGCGCTCCGACATATCATTGAAAATATCAATATACGAATGAGGCATTAAAATTCAATACAGAGTGTAGCGAAAGTAAGTGTGCTCCGATATATAATAGGAGGGGAAGCAAGGTAGTATATACGGTGGCAGAATAAAAAGTCAATTTCATTAGAGAGAATACACAGCGATAAATGTTAGTAAATTAAAAATTGAATAGATGAGGCTTTTACTTGATGAAGATCCATACTAAATGATGAAATAAAACAATTTAATTTGTTTAAATCTCCATTTTGGAGATTTAAACAAATTAAATTGTTCTATTTCATCAATCAGTTATTAAATTACTATTAATTTTTGGTTCTTTCAGGCCAAAATGAGCAAGGGTGATGACCGCAGTTGAACTTTTAAATAATAGGAGTGGGGTAAGGTGGTATATAGGGAGCAGAATAAAAAGTCTACATTAGAGGTATTGAAGAGTAGAGAATGTTATTAAATTATTATTAATTTGGAAAGAAAAAGTATATACTACCTTGCTTCCCCTCCTATTATATGTCGGAGCACACATACTTTCGCTGCACTCTGTATAATTAAATTTTTAATGTATGTTTTTTTATACGTTTTCCGTGTTGTGATTAGCATGCTAATTTCCGCTGCTCTTTGTTCGTACTGTACCTCTTCACACTCTCATTTTATATCTACTGATGACGTTGCAAAACAAAATTTTGGGACGTTGCCAAACTGTGGTTTTTTTTCTTTACTTTAAGACATCTAGAAAAGTCAATCTTCTTTTTTATTGGCATGTGCCTCGTAATGCATGAATCGAAGGTGTTTATTTACAAATAATAGTATTTATTTATGTGAAAAGTGAGGATAAGATACAAGAAACAGTAACTAATTACCTATTCTATATAAAAATATATCAATATTGATCGTTAAAAACTTTCAGTCTTCTACGTTTAAATATATAATATTAATAATAATGAATCTAAATAAAAGTATAACTTACGTCTTTTAGAGCATTAAGCAGAAGAAGAGAGCCCCCACTTTGGCATTTTCGTTCAAAATAACTTAACAAAGATGTTTCTATCTCTACCAATAGAAGAGTTCTATATAAGGTCTCAATGTAGCCAACACAATAAAATAAAATGATCAAAATGACATGTGGAATGGGGGTCACTGAAAGGGGTCAAAATAACAACAAAGATGTTACTATCTCTACCAATAGAAGAGTTCTATATAAGGTCTCAATGTAGCCAATACAATAAAATAAAATGATCAAAATGACATGTGGAATGGGGGTCACTGAAAGGGGTCAAAATAACAACAAAGATGTTACTATTTCTACCAATAGAAGAGTTCTATATAAGGTCAATGTAGCCAACACAATAAAATAAAATTATCAAAATGAAATGGGGGTCACTGAAAGGGGTCACCTATTGACTTAATTTTTCAGTTTTTCAGATATAAACCATATTTTAAGCAATATATCTTGTAAACGAATGATAAAAAGCTCGTTTTAATTTAGGGTGTTTTGCTTTCTAATGTTTATCACAAATATCACAGGTAACTGTCATCTGACACCGTCTTGAAGTTTTGCCAACCCATAGACTGTAAATGGCTCTATCCATTAAGTATAAATTTAAAGTTGGTAAATATATATATTTATTCTGATAAGCTGGAAAGTAACTAAAAATGACGTCATTGTCTTTTTATCGAAAATAAACCATAGGTGGTATCTCTTACGGCTTTTCAAAAAGCGAGGTACAATACTAGCTACAATACTAGTTCCATCAAAAATTGATTGTGGTTTCGGACATTCCAACTGGTATTTCATTGCCAAACTTTATTTTAGGATGAAGGAGTCGAAGTAGACGAAGTCAAAATAGAAACAGGTTTTAAACTTTGGGAAGTATTGAAATTGAATTCACCGGAATGGTTTTATATTTTGATTGCTTCCCTAGCATGTATAGTATCAGGAGCTGGTATTTCAGCTTTCGGTGTTATATTTAATACTATTATAGGAGTAAGTTGACTTATTTCAAAAAACTAATTATTCTTATAAACACCTACATCTTTTTTTAGTTTCTATCTGAAATTGATCCGTATACTATTCGGCTCAAAACGAAATATTGTTGTTGGTATTTTGTAATAGCCGGAGCTATACTGACCGTCTCAGTTTTTATTCAGGTATAGATAATAATCTTTTGAAGCTTATGATTTTATTTGACACTGTTGATAGATGGTTAATTTAAGCAAAATAATTTTGTTTGTTTTAGACATCTTTCTTAGGCATTGCTGGAGAAAAAATGACAGAAAGAGTTCGAATAAGAATGTTTAGAACAATTTTATTTAAAAAAATGAGTTTCTTCGACAGAAAATCTAATGGTGTTGGAGCTCTTTGTGCAAGACTATCCGGAGATGCTGCGAGAATTCAAGGGGTAAGTGAAAAATAAAAATATTTCAATGGTTTAACCACTGGCGTTACAATTGACGATTTATGAAATGGAAACCTTTCCGTTTTTTTAGGAGCACTGCTTTACTCTACTCTCACATTAAGTCTACTCACCCAGTTACCCCCGTACATGGGAGTATCTTATCCGATTTCTACTGATATTTAGTACCTCTACTACCCTTTAACACTGCAAATGATCATCAAAAGGGGGTATAGAGGCCAAAAGATCCTCATACTCTCAGATAGTCAGGCAGCACTGAAATCTTCAGCATGTCCCCAGATCAGATCTAGACTGGTCTGGGACTGCCTACAAAAACTTTTAACCCTGGCAAACCATAATAGAGTATCTAACTCTTAAGTGGGTCCCGGTAAGGTAGAAAAGGTAGACACCCTAGCAAAGCTAGGGACTGATACTACATTCACTGGTCCTGAACCAGTATTTGAAATATCAAAATCTGCTGCACTTGGTTAGACATCTCGGTGGATTCAAACTAAACATCAGACGTACTGGAGACACCTGCCAAAACAGGAACACAGAAAACTCCTGGTCAAAAAGCCCTGGGAGCTGGGAAGAAACAGCTTCTCACATTATCTTCCTGTAGCACTGTCTCATTGAAGATATAGACTCCTAAGACTAGAGTATCCAAGGGAGGATTTATCCAAGAAGGACCTAGTTAAAACACTGTTGAGCCTGATAAAGGCTACTGGTCTCTTCACATAAACGGTATAACCAAGAGCACAAGAGGTGCCGAGGTCTCTAAGCCTCTGACTGGTGGTGCCGAACCAAACAATCAATCAATCAATCACCCTTTAACACATCTAGTGTTCCTCCACTGGCTTTGTACCCATTTTGGTATTTGTCATCGGACCAATTTCTTTGTGGTCCCAAGAATTAGTTCTGGTCCAACATAATATTGTGTTGAACCTCTTCTCGCGAGTTCCTTTCCAAAAATATCTTACTTAGCTGCGGTCTACCAGTTCATTTAGTTCTTTCTGGCATTCCTCTGCCAGTCAACTATTTAAACCAGCAAAAGCTGCCTGACCGTCAGTTAACATGTTCAGTCAGTTTTGTCAGTCCTTTCGGTCAGGTATTGACTCTACCATTTCCAAAAAAACTCTATTTCACTCTAGTTTTTGTAAATTTTTACCTAATCAATTAATTTTTTATCTTGAATTTTCTAGGCGACTGGACAACGCATAGGACAAATTTTACAATCGATAGCTACATTTGGTGTATCTCTAGGTATATCAGCATTTTTCCAATGGAGATTGGCAGTAGTAGCAGCTTGCTTCATTCCTGCTATTGTACTTGCTATTTTTATTGAAAAACGTAATAGTGCTGGTATGAACGATACCAGAGGCGTATCTCTAGAACAAGCTACAAAGGTAAATACATTGTTTAGTAGCTTTAGTGTCTATAAGAAACTTTTGCTTATTGAAATAACTATATCAGGTAGGGAAGACAGGAAGAAAGAATAGGCTAAGGAATAGGTGTAGGAGCCGAAACAAAGGCTACCTATTCCAATAAGCCTAAGGACGCTACTGAGGTCAATTCTACACTAATTTGGGATTGAGTACGTGACTCAAAGGCTCCAAAAACTTCATACTAATTTTCCAATACATACATCTGTTTTCTTTTTAGTTGGCCGTTGAAGCGGTTGGTAATATTAGAACTATTGCATCACTTGGTTTGGAAGATAAGTTTAGAAAAAGTTATATTTTCGGCATTCTATCCCATTATACAGCAATAAAGCCTTTACATGTACGAGGATTAGTATTTGGTCTGTCGAAAAGTCTCTCCGTAGTAGCGCAAACGGCAACGTTGTATTATGGAAGTACTCTTGTTGTTCGAGGATTATCCTACGAAAAGATTTTCATGTAAGTAACGAAATTTTAAGAAATTAACTTTGACAGATTGTTTTTTGTCTGCTCATTTTTAGGGTAGCACAAATGAATCTAATGGCGACCATTGCAGTTGCCAATTCACTGGCTTTTTCACCCAATCTTATGAAAGGTATAGAAGCCGCCTTGCGGGTAATAACATTCACGTCCGAAGGATCATCTGGTGCAGTTCAGCCGAAGGTAGTTAATTTGAAAGAGGTAAGATTGTTTGCGGTACAATTTGGAGCAAAAACTAAACTTAACCTCACAAAATTGATACGAACTAGGTGACAGTTGACAGTAGTGTGTTGGGTAACTCGTAGTGGCTACTGTTACAAGTAACGTTTTAAAAAATCTTGTCTAAAGCATTTGAAAACGTCAAAATAGTTATTGTGACAGCCGTATTTCTATACGAGCTTCTAGAGACTTTAAACTCTCATATCTTGTCCAGGATTTTAGTAAATTGGAAATATAATGAGCCTTCCACATTTCTATTTTTTTTTATTTCTTCTGTTTCTTTAAATTTATTGTGACTTTTCTATCAATTTTAGATAAATGGAAGAATAAACTTTTCTGACGTGGAATTTTCTTACCCGAATAGACCCAAAAATAAGATCTTGCGAGGTCTTAACTTGGACGTCCTTAACGGTAAAACTGTAGCGTTAGTTGGCGAAAGTGGTTGTGGAAAATCGACGGTTACAAAAATAGTAGCTAGATTTTACGATCCCACTTCTGGAACAGTACAAATAGATGACGTAAATCTCGAAAAAATACCTATACCGTTCTTAAGATCGAAATTAGGTATTGTATCACAAGAACCGAATTTGTTTAACAAAACTATCGCGGAAAATATTGCGTACGGGGATAATTTAAGAAAAATTCCTATGGAGGAAATCATACAAGTTGCTAAAATGGCCAACATTCATAACTTTATCGCCGCGTTACCTCAGGTTAGTAAAAATAACATAAGTTTATCATGGGCGCATGCGTAGGTAAGTTATTAGAAATAGTTGGTGACAAAAGAACGTTAAGTAATATCTGAAAAGTCAGATGATGAATTTTTCCGCATGCGCAATGAAAGAAAGATAAAATCTCCCATTTGATGATCTTTTTCTTAATTGCTTTACATTATTTCAGGGCTACGATACAAAACTTGGTGAAAAAACAATACAATTATCAGGAGGACAGAAGCAAAGGATAGCTATTGCTCGAGCCTTAATTGGAAATCCGAAAATTCTCATTTTGGATGAAGCTACATCCGCACTGGATACTGAAAATGAAAAGGTATTTCTGTCCAACTTAGCTAAACTTAACTGAAAAAATATTAACACAATGCTTTTATTTTTTTATAATACTGAAACGTCAAGCTCGTATAAACTGTAAACAAAAAACTCATATATTTATTATAGACTTTGACAGTCCTTCAAACTTCAAATTCGAATGGCCTTTTTTTAACTGGCTATTAGTTCATAAAATATCTAAATCAGAAAGTGGCTAACTTCATCTTTAAGTATGTGACGTATCTGTAGTGAAAGTTGCAAACATTTAGGAATTCTTAATTTCCAGTTTTCCCCTAAAATATTCGGTTTAAAAAATTTTTAAATTAATCTTTGCAAAGTAGTAGTAATACACTTTTCCGTCGACCGTGTATTAACATATGCTATTAACGTTCTCAAAATTGGACAAAATCATACATTAATGACCCCCATTAATGCATGATTTACCTACATTAATCAACGATGTTCTGCAGGCAACCCAACGCACATCTTATACATTATATTTATATTGACAGTTACCTGTGGTGTAGGCAACCAAACATACAATAACGTCTTCAAAAAATGAATCCTAGTATAGAATACTTCTAGTTTTTGACTTACCTATCGTTTTATTTTATTATTCTACAAAATTACAATAATTATTAGTGTTAAGACATCCAAAAAAGAATTTAAGAAAAACGAAAACAGTGACATTTGAACCAGCGACCATCTCTGTGACATTTCAATGTCATTATTTAATTTTGACAGTACTTACCTATGAAACAAATAAATATTTTTAGTTTTTAAATATTGAGAAAAACGAATACAACTGATACAGTCGACGGAAAAGCTTTGTAACTAACACGAGTATTATAAGGGCAATTAACAATCTCGAACATTAACTCACTCGCTCTGCTCGTGCGTTAAATTATCTCAATTGTTAATGGCCCTCATTAATACACTTGTTGGTTAAATAACTATTAACACCCCATTATTAAAATGTCTTCTAACCCTTTTCGAGGAAGGAACTTGCCTATTTATAAGTACTCAATTTCTTCTTTTTTCTTAGATCGAAGGTCTCGGCTGTTGGGGTTATTCGAGATATTTGACATTTGACACAATATACAGTTTTTAAATACTTTTTTTAATTTTCAGATTGTACAAGAAGCTTTGGATGTCGCTAAACAAGGAAGAACATGCATTACGATTGCTCACAGACTTACGACCATTCAGGATGCGGATTTAATTTGTGTGATTCATAAGGGGATAATTGTGGAATCGGGAACTCATAAAGAATTATTGGAACAAAAGGGTGTTTACAATAAATTGTATAACCAAACAAACGATAATAAATTGTAAGAAATTATGTTTTAAATAAATATTTTATTTACTGTTATTTCATTTTTGGTTTTGTGTAAGTCAAATCAGTCATAAATAAAATAAGTGTTATGAAGGGACAGGAGACGATAAGGATCAGTCCATCAGGAAACGAATTCAAATTATATCGCCGATATAAACACTACCTCACGCATGATTCACCCTGTATATTCAAATATAACGATAAAAAAATATGTTCCATACTCATGAGATAAGAATTATTTCACAAAATAAGAAACTTATCACACGATTATTCACTTCCACATAATCTTTGGAATGGAAATAATGAGCAATGTTATGTAGGATTTTTAAAATCAACTAAAGACAAAAAGAAGTATTTTATGAAAAATATGATTGCTTATCTCAAACTGCGACACGTAGACGTTGACGTTGGCTATTAGTTGGACAGTATCGCGACTAATTTTATCGGCGTATGGATATTAACTGTTCCTTTTTCACTGATACGAACAAATCACAGTCTGTCACAGTTCCTATAATTAAATCTAAAGCGTGTCGTGATCACAGCCAGCGAAAACGAGAGTTAATTGCATGAATGAATCGAAATCGAATATAATATTGACCTTCATCGCTCTCATTCGACGAAAATTCGTCAACAAGATCGAATTTTGTTTTGTTGATTACCGTAAGATTATAAAGGGAACGTGCTCTTTATTCTAGAAACGTGGAATGAGAACGGCAAACGGTATCCTAATATTTCTAGGAACTTTTGACAAGTCACCATTTCATTTCTATCATTTTTGTCACTAGTTATGTCAGATGTCAGTTTTATTTGTTTTTGTTGATATTCGTTTAATCGTGTATGTTTATTTTCCATACTTTTGTAGTAGTTCTAGTTAGTTGTATCACTTTATTCTTCTGAATGCTTTTTCCACTGACAACTGACATAATGACAGATGAGAATTGGTGATTTGCCGAAAGTTCCTAGAATTACTGGCCACCGATGCATTAAGAATTCAGCTAAAACGTCATTTTAAATTTTAGGATTTACGCTTCGGGGGTGTATTCATTGTTTTAATAAAGCAATATAGATGTTCGTGATGATAAAAAACCTGCAAAAATCTTATGTTTTGAATGGTAGACATTAACTGTCATTCTTGTCATAAAAACCACTTTTTGTTGGTCACACTGACCTTAGGCTGAACTCCTCTATTCACATTGCACAAAATATATACACTCTGATTGGTGGGAGCCTTTCTGCAGCTAGACCTTAGAACATAAAACTGACGTTTAGTTTTATGTTCTAAGAGCTAGACCCTCGTTGCCAACATTACTTTATATTCCGTCTATGCCACAGAAATAAATACTCTGCACCAAATAATGAAGAATTTATGAAAAAGCTAGGCTTGCCTAGGAATTGAATAATAATTACAATTATTATTATATTATTTATAACAAAATAATTTGTTCCAGGACCATCGGCTACTTTCGAAAACTACCGATTTTTCTCGATTCCGTCTTTCAATTCAAGATTTTATTTTTGTGTGGCTGCACTGCTTGTAAATAACAATAGTAATCAGTGGGGAAAGTTTTTTATTGTTATTTGTATTTCGTGCATTTAGCAGTAGTGATAATAACAATTTGTTTGATTGTATATTGTTTACAGTGTAATTTCAAGTAAGTTTGCCATTTCAAATTGTTGACAATAATTATTACCTAATACCTTTACAAAATTGCTTCTTCTCGTTGTGGGTTTCCCATAGTGGGTAATTGAACTTGGGTTTGGTTAGTGATAAGAATAGATTTTTAGAAATTCTCATATAAGTAGAGCCATTTTGATGAAAACGTTATAAAAGAAACAGTTATTTAAATGGTATTTAATATATCACCTGATTAAAATTATTTGTTTGGCTTACAAATAAAAACTATAAAATCGTTGAAAAAAAAGTGGGGAACTATAATAAGAGGTACATTGGTACACAGTCTTATCTTTAGGATAATACGATAATATTTATGTCATTAAATGATATACTTACTTGTTTTTAGAAGAATCTAATTCAATATTGATAATATATATCTTTGCCCTTGTTCGTTGGTGATAATATATTTTGAAAATTGTTATATTCCCGAATAATTTTTTTAATCGAGTCAAGTAACATTTAGTTCTTGCAGCTGGATTATTGAAACATCATTTTTATTTTGCAGAAAAATGTCAACCCTTTCACCAGAACACATAATGCGATGTCCTATCTGCATAGATACCATGAAAACCCCTATAATACAATGTAAAATAGGGCACAGCATGTGCAAATCTTGTGTAACAGAAACAAAAATATTAAAGTGCCCTACATGCAGATCACAATTAACCGATACTCGTAATTACCAGTTGGAACAACTAATCGAAGGAGTGCAAAATGTCCTTAAACTAAACTGTGCCTACGTTTCCAAGGGTTGCAGATTTAACGTGAGCACTCAAGACAAAGAAGCTCACGAGCTTGAATGTAAATTTAGAAAATTCTATTGTGAAGGTAAAAAATTCGCCAACTTCGACTGTAATTGGCATGGAGAATTATCTGAAGCGTACAAACATTTCAAAATGTCCCATCCGGATCATGCAATAATGGAATACAAAACTGATGCTACAATGAAAATAAGCTTAAAAAGCGATTTCAAAGATGTTCAAATAATACCTTTCTTCAACGGCCAGCAATACTTTTATTACAAACACAAAATCGACGTCGCCAAGCAAAAAGTGTTTGCGCCGATATCAAATATTCTCCTCGTTACCTTTAAATGTCGTTACCTTTAAATGTCGTTACCTTTAAATGTCGTTACCTTTAAATGTCGCTACCACCGTCCTAAATCCTTAATTAAGGACCACTTCGAAAAGCTTGACTACCGGACAACGGCGCCAAAAAGACGAGAGTCGGCGATAACAGTGAGAAAGGGTTGAGATTCCGACGGAATAACACGTATTTAATAAGCTTTTGTAAATAACCCAAATATTGTTTAATTTCTTAATTTCTTTCATTGTGCTAGTATAAACAAATATAAATTGTGTAAAAAAAAGTAAAAAGTGTGCTTTATTCAAATAAAGCTGGTGTATCCCAGCCAAACGAGAGGTACTGGACACCGGCAAATGCAAAAAACCAAAAGGCCTTAACCAGCGTTGCGCCATTTTGGTCCTTCTAACCGAATCAAGTCAACAAGCAAGAAAACAAAATACAGTCCACAACAATCAAAGGTCAGTTTCCTAATTATATTCCTTAATTTTTTTTCCTAAATAAAAAACATTCGTACTAAGTACAGGATATGTGTGCAATTCTCGTAAGTTAGTTGTTTAATATAAATCGTCTCATCACTTTAAATTAGCTACATAATATTATTTACTATTGTTAGTTTTCAACTTCCTTTATTCATATTTCAATACGAGAAACATATGAATAAATTAAATTGTATACACAGTGGTATATTTTTTGATACATAAATTTAAAAATAAAAATAAAAAAAAAAATTAAATAAATAAATAAAAACGCCGAGGAAACTGATTAATATAAAAATTCATTTTATGCAATCACACTTTGTTACTGTCAAAATTAACATATACTTGGAAATATTTACACATATACAGTGCTATTCGCAAATCAACCTTCTTCAACCTATATAAATAATTTATAATTGCAATTTATGAAAAACCAACCTTGCAACTTGCAAACTCAACTTTACTTTAGCCTCTATTTATAAGTGCAACTCATAAAATATAATCTTGCAACTAGCAAATTTATTCTTACTTCAACCTATATAAATAATTTATAATTGCAATTTATAAAAAACCAACCTTGCAACTTGCAAACTCAACTTTACTTTAGCCTCTATTTATAAGTGCAACTCATAAAATATAATCTTGCAACTAGCAAATGTATCCTTACTTCAACCTATATAAATAATTTATAATCGCAATTCATAAAATCAAACCTTGCAACTCGCAAATTCAAATCTATTTTAACGCATTCACATATAAAATAATCTATATCTGCAATTTATCTCAGGCTGATTATTAACCGTTGACCTCACTTGATACTATAAATATTACAAAAAAAATATCCAACCTTTATAAAATCCAGCTTCTCAACTTTTCATAAATTTTTAGCATATTTATTGTTTCTTATAATCATGACTGAGACTACTAATAACACGGAAAATATAAAGTACCTTGTAGCTCGCCGCGGAATAACTAAATCATCTTTAACAAGATTCGATAATTTTTTAAAGAAATGCACAACACCTTTAAGCCACGAAATTCAAATTGAATTACAAACTCGCGTGGAGATGCTACAAACTGTTCCTTCTGATTTTGAAAATGTCCAATGCGAACTCGAACAACATTACATAGAGTCTGATAATGCGGAATTCCTAAAGCAAGGAGACGAGCGTGAATCTTTCGAAATTCGGTTCCATGCCTTGGTAGCTCGAGCCAAAGCCTTACTTCAATCGTTTGAAGTCTTACCAGCTTCATCAGCACCTCCGCCACAATCCTTCACACAGCCAACAGGCTCATTAAATTATATTTCACGACTGCCATCAATTCCCTTACCCAAATTTAATGGCTCATATGATTCTTATACCAATTTCAAGGAAACATTCGAATCTCTTATTCACAACAATCCACATATTTCCAACATTGAAAAATTTCATTACTTGCAGTCTAGCCTCACAGGTGAAGCCGCCAACATTATAAAATCACTATCTGCTTCCGATAGCAATTACCAATCAGCCTGGAAGTTGATGAACGAAAGATACGAAAATAAAAAGGCCATAATCCATGCTCATATTAAAGCCATTTTCGAACTACCAGCCTTAAAAGAAGAATGTCATCAAACCCTTAGAAAATTCTTAGATCATTTCAAAACCCATTACGCCTCTCTCCAAAACTTGGGCGAAAAGGTTGTCGAATGGGACACCATACTCATTTCCCTATTAACCTCAAAACTAGATTTAGCCACTCGAAAGGAATGGGAGCAAACCTCCAGAGACACACCAATTCCAACTATCGATCAGCTGTTAAAGTGCCTCATAACAAGATGCAACTTCTTAGAATCTCTTAACTTCAAAATCAGCCAAAAAAGAACAGATATCAAGCCTGAGTCCAAATCACTCAACCATGCAAGAACGTACAGTAATAAGCCTATTAGTTCCTTCATGACTCAGACGAATAATTGTCCTCTATGTAAGCAAAATCATTTTATTTATCTATGTAAACTATTTTCCGACATGCCCACAAACCTCAGATTCTCGGAGGCCAAGCGCCACCAACTCTGTACCAACTGCTTACGTCCTGGTCACAAAACCACTGATTGTAAATCAAATTTTACATGCAAAACGTGTAAATCTAAACACCATTCCTTACTTCATATAACTCGCAGCTCATCTAACAATCAGAATTCAGAGAGCGTTGCAAATCAGCGCACTGACCAATCCAATGCCAGAGCAACCTCATCGAGCAATGCTGTTCAATCCAACCCCATCCTTGATTCTCAAGCCAATTTAGAAACCTCGTTAAACCTTCACTCCGCTACCCAGAACGCTAACGCATTCATTTTGCTATCAACCGCAATAGTAAATATATTAGACAAACATCAAAGACCTATAATTTGTAGAGCAATACTCGATAATGGAAGCCAGTCTAATTTCATTACACAATCCCTTTTCGAAAAACTGAACCTTCCCTACGAGAAGATTAATATGCCTATATCCTGCTTGAACCAATCATCATTCTCTGCCTCAAAAAGGGTAAAAGTTGAAATTAAATCACTCCATGGCAACCATAATTACAAAATGCCAGCTTTGGTTGTCCAAAACATATCTAATCTTACACCTCAACATTTCATCAATACCCAAAATCTTAGTATTCCCATGCACCTGCCACTTGCGGACAACCTTTTTAACAAACCAGCTGAAATCGAAATGTTGATTGGCTCCGGCCTGTTCTTTAACATGCTAAACTCGGGCCAGATTAAACTAGGCAAAAACCTGCCAATTTTGCAGGAAACTAAATTGGGATGGATCGTCAGTGGTCCAATTCCCTTATCCTCAGCTCAAGCATTGCATTCACAATCATCTTCTTTCTTAACAACTTCTTCAGATCGCATTCAAAATTCATTGGAGCGATTCTGGCAAATTGAAGAAAATCTTCAAACTAGCTTATCTCCTCATACTATCGAGGAAGAAGAGTGTGAAGCCCATTTTCAGTCTTCTACTACTAGGGACGAAACTGGTCGGTTCATAGTAAGCTTACCACTTAAACCCCAATATACCCTACTTGGTGAATCATATCAAACCGCCCTCAAACGATTTCTTGCTGTCGAGCGAAAACTCCGGAAAAACCCTTCATTAAAACGATCCTATACCGACTTTATATCCGAATATAGTGCTTTGGGGCATATGAAGCGAATCGAACCACCCAATGAAACAAATACCAAGTATCCAACTCACTACCTACCCCATCATGCTGTGGAGAAGAGCGACAGCCTTACTACCAAAATCAGAGTAGTTTTTGACGCATCTGCCACCACCACTTCTGGTGTATCTTTAAATAATGTTCTAAAGGTAGGACCCACCGTTCAAAACGATCTTTTCTCTATATTGATCCGATTCCGACAACACAATTATGTTCTTACAGGCGATATTGCCAAAATGTACCGCCAAATTCGCCTTGAACCTGCACAATGTATGCTCCAACATATAATTTGGCGAAGCAATCCCACTGATAAACTCGAAACGTATCAGCTACAAACTGTAACCTATGGAATGGCTAGCTCTAGCTACCTAGCCACGAGATGCCTTAAGGAAATAGCCATTCAAGCGGAATCAAAATTCCCTACGGAAAGCCATATTCTAAATAGAGACACCTATGTTGATGACATAATCACTGGAGCCGTTTCCGAGGAATCCCTTACTCAAATACGGTGTAACTTAACCCACATTTTACAATCGTACGGTTTCGAGCTAAGAAAATTTTCTTCCAACAGTCCTTCTGCACTTTTAGACTTAGACCCAAATGACTCTAACATTGAATATATTATAACAGATGATACAAATGTAAAAACCTTAGGAATCAATTGGAATTCACAGGCGGATGTGTTCATCTACAACTCCTGTCTAAATATTAAATCCACGTCAATCACAAAAAGGATTATCCTGGCCTTGATTTCTACCATTTTTGACCCAACGGGTCTCTTAGGACCCATGATTATTCCTCTTAAAATCCTTCTACAACAACTATGGCTATTGAAGAAAAACTGGGACGATCCTATTCCCGCGCACTTGTGCAATATCTGGAAAACCTTCGTAGTAAACCTAAACTCTGTTCATACTTTCCAAATACCCCGTCAAGTCACTTTACCTAGCCCCGTCTACATTGAATTGCATGGTTTTTGTGATAGCTCTATAAATGCATATGGCGCATGCGTCTATGTGCGCTCTATAGATACGCAAGGAAACATTCTGAGCCGCTTACTGTGTGCCAAATCCCGTGTCACTCCATTAAAGGCCATATCTCTGCCTAGGTCTGAGCTGTGCGGTGCAGTAATGTTAGCTCGCTTAATGAGCAAATTGAGAGAGTGTCTTGATATAAAATTAGACAAGACATTTTATTATACAGATTCTACCATAGTTTTGTGTTGGTTGGGCTTGGAATCCAGATCTTTGAAGACATTTGTCAGCAATAGAGTATCAGAAATTCAAAACTTATCCAATACTTTAGAATGGTATCATGTAATATCTTCAGAAAACCCTGCTGATTTGATTTCTAGAGGAGCTAATCCAGACGAACTTCGTAGCTGCAATCTTTGGTGGAATGGCCCAAGCTTCTTATCCCTACCCACTGAGTCTTGGCCGACTAGTAATCATATATCTTATTTTGCAAGGACACCTTCCGATGCCAACATTCCTGAATATAACCCCAAGTCAATCGTACTGGCCTCCCAAACTCAAGAACAAAATTCCAATTTTCCATTTATTAAGGATCTATCCAATCTGCCTAAATTACTTCGCATTGTCGCTTATTGTTTGAGGTTTATTAGCCATTGTAAAAACCCTAATCAAAGACAGGCCCAACCCCTCACGGCTTTTGAAATTGAGAATAGCCAGGTCCAATTGATCAAAATTGTCCAAAGGCAATGTTTCTCTGAAGATTTGCACTCTCTTAAAATGCATAAAAGAGTAAAAGCTTCAAGTAAGCTAAATTCCTTGAATGTATTCACAGACGAACAAGGAATCCTCCGAGTAGGAGGAAGATTAAAAAACTCCACTCTTCAATTCGAAAATAAACACCCTATAGTTTTACCGTATAAGCACATTTTCACCAACCTCATAATTACTCATATACACCAAAGCAATCTTCATGCGGGTGCGCATGCAACTTTAGCTTTTATACGACAAAAATTTTGGCCTTTAAACGGAAGAAGTGCCGTAAGAAAAATTATAAGAGAATGTCTACCCTGCTATCGCGCTAATCCGCAGCCATTATCCAATATTATGGGAGATCTGCCCAACCCCCGAGTCACTGTATCTCATCCATTTGCTCATACTGGAGTGGATTATGCTGGTCCTTTCATATGAAAAGAGTCCAAATTCAGAAATCGCCGTTTTACTAAAGCTTATATCTGCATTTTTGTGTGCTTAGCTACCAAGGCAATTCACATAGAATTAGCCAGCGAACTGACCTCGGAATGTTTTATTGGCTTATTGCGTAGGTTCATTTCTAGACGCGGATTTTGTGCTAACTTTTATTCCGACAATGGAACCAACTTTACTGGAGCTTACTCCGAGCTAAAAGGTATTTTAGAAGTCCTCCAAAATGAAAAATTAGCATATTTTTATCAAGACAATAAAATTCAATGGCATTTCAGTCCAGCCCGATCTCCCCACTTTGGTGGGATCTGGGAAAGCGCAGTAAAATCAGTCAAGAGTCACTTACGTAGAATAATTAACGATAAAAATCCTCTGACGTACGAGGAGTTGTACACATTGCTTGTGCAGGTTGAGGGTGTTCTTAATTCCCGACCATTAATGCCCCTAAGTAATGATCCCAACGACCTAGAAATGTTAACTCCTGGCCACTTCCTAGTTGGTCGCCCCATCAATTTACTCCCTGACCTCAATCTTCAAAATGAACCTATAAACCAATTGTCAAGATACCAGCTGCTGCAGCACATGCTTCAAGGTTTCTGGTCAAGATGGAAAAATGAATACCTTCACAACCTACAACAGCGCGCCAAGTGGCGCTTTTCTACCGACACCTCCCATCTCCTCGGTGCCCTAGTTTTACTGAAAGAGGATCACGCTCCACCCTGTAAGTGGACTCAAGGTCGGGTTTCCGCAGTGCATCCTGGTCCAGATGGGCAAGTGCGCGTAGTGAGTGTTACCACGCCAAATACTGTGCTACGGCGCAGTATTGTCAAAGTGTGCCCCTTACCTATAAAATACCCTCCTTCCGATTAAAATACTTTAATATATATATAGTTTTACTTGGGACACTGAAAACTTTACTTTAGGTTATTATGAGATCACTTCTCACACGCTAATGTATTTTTTTTATTTTTTTTGAAAAACCTTAGTTTTTTCAAGGGCGGCGGTATGTTTGCGCCGATATCAAATATTCTCCTCGTTACCTTTAAATGTCGTTACCTTTAAATGTCGTTACCTTTAAATGTCGTTACCTTTAAATGTCGCTACCACCGTCCTAAATCCTTAATTAAGGACCACTTCGAAAAGCTTGACTACCGGACAACGGCGCCAAAAAGACGAGAGTCGGCGATAACAGTGAGAAAGGGTTGAGATTCCGACGGAATAACACGTATTTAATAAGCTTTTGTAAATAACCCAAATATTGTTTAATTTCTTAATTTCTTTCATTGTGCTAGTATAAACAAATATAAATTGTGTAAAAAAAAGTAAAAAGTGTGCTTTATTCAAATAAAGCTGGTGTATCCCAGCCAAACGAGAGGTACTGGACACCGGCAAATGCAAAAAACCAAAAGGCCTTAACCAGCGTTGCGCCAAAAAGCTTACTGGCACTTCCAACTAATTGGTTTGAAAATCCAGGCAAAAAATTTTTTTTACGAATTCGAAATACACAATAATGATTTGAGGAAGTTAAAAGTTACTGAATTTTGTACTAGCGATGTTACTGATGTCAATACTACGTTTTCCCAGGAGAAATGCGTTGTAGTTTCTTTCGCATGTATTAAAAATTATTTAAATGAGTTTGGAGAGCTACCTTTTAAATTCAGGATCATGTCCCATAAGAAGGCTGCTCCCATCAAACAATAATTAGTTTAAATATCGTGGAGCTCAGTTTTTCAAAACAATTTCTATATATTTTTCAGAGTGCAATAAAAATGGTTATTTTGAGAATTTCTTCTGTTAAAAACCACCAAAAAAAAGTGTTGATTTTATTTTCCAGCAATATACTTAGCTAAGTTACATGACCACTGTGACACCCTTTATAATATGCAGTAGCATATTTCTTTTTAATTTCTTGTAAAATATTCCCTATTTTGTATGCCACTTTTAGTTTTTCACTCTGTTGTTCGTTGTTCACGATTCCCGCTGCTCGAAAATATCTGGATTATAAACTCTGTTATTCCCTTTGTTCGTTGCTCGTCGTGATTACCACGTTGCTGGCAATTCGTTATTCGCGGTTGTTCCCGAGTCGACTCTGTTGTTCGTTGTTCACGATTCTCGCCGCTCGAAAATGAAGTTGGATTTATAAACTCTGTTGTTCGTTTTTCGCGATTCCCGCTGCTCAAAAATAACTGGATATATAAACTCTGTTGTTCCCGTTGTTTGTTGCTCGCGGTGTTTTCCACGTTGCTGGCGATTCGTTATTCACAGTGGTTCCCGAGTCGACTCTGTTATTCGTTGTTCACGATTATCGCCGCTCGAAAATGAAGTTGGATTTATAAACTCTGTTGTTCGTTTTTCGCGATTCCCGCTGCTCAAAAATAACTGGATATATAAACTCTGTTGTTCCCGTTGTTTGTTGCTCGCGGTGTTTTCCACGTTGCTGGCGATTCGTTATTCACAGTGGTTCCCGAGTCGACTCTGTTGTTCATTGTTCACGATTCTCGCTGCTCGAAAATGAAAATGGATTTATAAACTCTGTTGTTCGTTTTTCGCGATTCCCGCTGCTCAAAAATAACTGAATTTATAAACTGTTGTTCGCGGTGTTTTCCACGTTGCTGGCGATTCGTTATTCACAGTTGTTCCCGAGTCGACTATATTGGGTTTTTGTTGGTGGTGATGTTGAAATTTGATTGGTCAAAGGAGAAGGAAAAATAACCATTCCATTCACCCTTTCCCTTCGGTATCTTCTTCAATGATTTTCCTTGCCCTTCCTGCTCTGTCTAGTCGCAAGTCATGATACTAACAGCTTTCATTGGTGCAACTGCGAATCAGAAATAACAAGATAAACGACGAACAACACGACAACAACGGTTTATAAACGCATGTCTATGTGTTATCAATGTTTTATTTTCGAGCAGCGGGAATCACGAACAACGAAAAACAGAGTTTATAAATCCAGCTTGATTTCTATAAAATCTACTACAACTGTTATGTAGTTCTTGTGGTTCCCAATTTAACTAGAATTTTCATTATTCTTTCCTAACATATTTACTCGGTAACAGTACAGTTCTAAAAGCATTTAAAACTTCTTCAAATATATTTATTCTCTGCGTTTAGTTTCTATATTTTAAGTTTTATGTTGTATTGTAATCAATGCTTTGAAGTTGCATTATATTGATAAACTGTATACTATCATACTGCTTTAGAATACATACTCTACTGTTTATATGTTAATTTAGATTTTTAAAATAAAATAAATTATTAAAACCATATTTTCGTTTCAAAACTGAAATACCTTGATTAATCCATTAAGACTTGTTCATTTTTGGTATTATTATCATAATTACCATGTAAACTTGTGTTTTACTTGGAAATGAAGAACAAAACTGTGCCACGGACCACCTTCGAGCTATACAAATACATTCCTGATCATAATTAGATACCTATATTGTTTTAGGATAGTCATAAACCTAACAATACTGTGATGACTACATTTTCTATCTAATATTGATTGTTTTCTTGGTGTATCTTAGACATCAAAGGTCCAATACTCATGAAATTAAAATGGGACCACCTTAGAACTATATTGAATCTAATACAAAAGGAATCAAAATTGGTTCATAAACAGAGAAGCATCTACACTTCAAATCGAGAACCTTCTTTTTAAGAACGATATTGCAAATGTTTTATTGACAAATAGACAATAAATTAAAGCTTACCTATTTTTTGGGCTTCTGTCTTCATTCTGTGGGTCTTAAAACTAGCTTAAATGCACAACGACAGATTTTTAATTGCTTAGATTTACTATTATTGTTTTTATTCATAGAAAACTGTATATGTATGAAAAAATCACCTGGGTTGATAACTTAAATAATAGGACTCAATAAAGGACCCAATCACTTTTGAGGGAATTTTTTCAGTTTTAAAATCCAAAAAGAACATTTATTACAATTACAGACATCAATTAAATTCCAACACTTGAGTTATTATCACTCTACAATCATATCGATACTAATTTCTTCGCCCATATTGCTTGGTGAAGTTTCGAGCTCGCCAATATCATTGGATTCACTAAAAAAAGTACATATATTTAGAAGAATGTTGGATGAAATATACTTTCAACACAAAACTATTACGTACCTATCCAGCGAAGGTTCATTGCTAAACATTTCAGTTGGAACAGTAGGAGGTGCCCTTTCAGGAAGAAATTCCAGAAAACTTTGTGCTTGTAAGTGGCGTTCTACTTCTTCGGGAGTCATATGACCATCAGATAAGGCACTACTACTTGGAGGCATCTGTAATTGCTAAAAAACTATGTAACTGCGATATTTACTACTATCACTTCAATACAATTAAGATATACTGAAATTGTAATGGTATTGAAATGATATTAATTGTAAATTGATATGTGTATACGTATAATGATGTAATTACCATTGTCTGAGGTAATTGTTGTTTTGGTGGTCGAGGGGCAGGTGGTCTTTTCTTTTTTGCTATTGATATTACTTTTCCTGAATTTACATGGTGAACATTTGAATGAGAGCTGTGTGAGCTTATATCCCTTCTTCTAAAACAAAGTATGGTAAACTAAAGCTATAGTCATGTATTTTGTAGATTAATATCTTACTTTTTCAAAGGTTCTGGTTTTGCAATTTCTCCATCATCTGATGATTCGGTTTCGTCAGATTCTGAGGTACTGTGTTCAACTTTTTCGTGCATAAGCAATCTGTCCAATAAAAATGTTCTATCTCTTGTAACGAGAAGAAGACGTTTCTGAGCTAACCTGAGAGCTTGTTGAAATGATTCATTTTCCTGAAAATATACATCATTACTATAATAAATATTGAACTTATGTTAATAATTAATAGTATTAAATACCAAACGTACAAAAATTAAATTCTGAAACTTCCTTTTAAGATATTTGTATTCCTTTTTAAATTTCGATTCTTCCAAAACTCTCTCTTCCTCCTCCGCCGCTGCAGCCTCATCGGCCATAGATCGACAATACCACCCTTCCAACATGTTCGTTTAAATAATTACATATTTTTGCTTATTATAATAACCAAACATCGAAAAAAACTCATTAGCATACAGTAATAATAATTAGAAAATGAAAACATAAACAATGTGATTATGATTAATGACAGTGACAGTGACAAATGACACTTCTTCTAGTTCTTTGTAGATTATGGACTTCCTTAGTTGATTTCTTTATCTCTGATCTGTGGTTTGAAATGTTTGAATTTCCAATGGTAGTTGTTTATTTGGACGCATTTTCTAGAGGGGATTTGCAGTGAACAATGAAATCGCTAGTTTCATCAATCTGGTTTGATACGAATAGAAGCGCTCCTAAATCCATCGAACTAGTTTGTTGTACCTTGACTCAATTTCAAACTGATGACGTCATTTTTACAGTTTGATCAAACTAGTTGACAGCCAAATTGAAGCTAATTTCATTGTTGTTCGATCCACTTTTTTGGCTTTAGTAAATGTAAATTCATTTAGGTAAATTTTAAAATACTACCTAGTTTTATTATGGTTAAAGTCGTCCATGAAAAATAATCATCTAGTTTTATCATTACTACTGTAGTGGCTGGAGTTTCTATACATACAAGACCAATAGACAAGACCACAAAAAAATTTAAAATGTTTTTTGGGCAATATGTTTTAAACGTAGTATGCTGTGGAGTACAAGCAAGAAATTTCTAGAAAATGGAGCCGGTACGCTGGTAGTATTCAAGTAATTTAATAATTTGTTGAAAGTAGTGCGATATTTTGAACATTTGCGTGTTTTAATAATATAGTTGGTAAAGTTCGTTAAATGTAGTATTAAAAAACGAATTGCTCCAAATTACTAGAAGGAAAGAAGTTAGTCCAGTACTCTTAGGTAATTGCGTAACTAACGGCAATTATGGTTTTTACATTTTTATCAGAATCTCAAGTGAAGCTCCCTATTTTTAATGTCTTATAGCTTCTAGTAGAACACAATTTCATCTTTATAATACTGGTATAACTTTATTTCCAATAAAAATGAACCTAAAAGACTTTTAGTGCAGTGTCTCCAAGGACCCAAGAAAATTGGGCCAGGAAAGAATGAAAGGGGGGTAAGTAACATTAAAAATAAAACCACCATTATAAAAACCATTGCTAATTTATTTTAAGTAAGTAGCATTACTCTTACAAGTTTTATCACAGGACTCCAACTTACGTTATTTCTTATTGATACAAAATATTTCGATGGCACTTCAACAACACATGAAAACATTTTGAAAATAATTACACAATCATAGGTAACTCTAGGCAATTAATGACTAGTATTTATATATAAAAAAACAAACTTAGGACTAAATAGTTACCTACATTCTTAATAAAAAATAAATATAAACTTCAAACAATACTTGCAAAACATAAATTTGATAATTTCATAATCGTATCCCAAAAATACAGCAGATAGAAGTGAATTAAATGCTCAATATTTATATTTTTCCCACTAAAGTCTGTGGCTGTACCATAGAAAGTACTCGAGAAACGACTGGTTGTAATTTTTGACCGACAAAGCTTTTTACATTTTTAATCAACTTACTATCTGCTTTCATCATCATTATTATCAAAAATGTTGCTATTAGGAAATTTAATGAAAATATTTCAATATCATTAAATTTTTGCAAGTAAAAATTACATAAATTACTAAGACTACACTTACAAAATAATGTAAGACTTTGGGAATCTTTGGTATAACCTATATAAAATGTACAAGGATATTAATTTGAAATGAATTACTTGAAATTCTCAAATATGATACTTCACTAGTGATCAATATATTTAGAGGATATCCAGATTTTTATTGGCATTGTATTGGTAAGATAAAAACAATAAGAGGTAAGGGATAGTTGTAATTAGAACAAATTTTACTGTTTATCGGGAAAGTCTATCAGTACATTTTTAATTTCATATAAAAAGTAATTGTAGGGGTTTTTGGTTGGAGCTTTTGGTAATACTGGGATGGAAACAGCATTTTTTACTGATTTAAATATAAATCGAGAACCTAAGTTAATTGGTTTTGGTAAATTTGTGTACTAGTGTGTATTATTTGGATACTATAATAATTGAAAAGTGTAAAATATCAATTGTTATGAGTTTTATCGTGTTGTTGTATTATTCGGTTTGAGGCTATATTAGAATTTAGTGTGAAGGTTGTCCGGTGACAGAAATTCTTTACAATGATGTACTCGGAAATTGCCATTAAATTTTTTTTTTAGAAATAAACAAACCCCTGTCTCTTATTATTTACATTTTACCAATAAAAAGCTGGATGCCCTGAATAGAGAACCAAAAGTGAATAGTTTTAGAATTTGTTTTGTTCTCCTAGATAGATATTGAGTGAGTCTTATCGGTATAGTTTTGATTCATGTTCATATTTTTATGCTTTGATTTCAATGACTATAAAAAATATAAACAAACGATTATTTAAAAAGAAACATCGGTTGCTTTTGTTTTGATTGCAAAATGTACATATTTTGAGAATATTTTTTCTGTATACTTAAAAGTAGTAGATAAAAATTTTAATTCGAAAGTAGTATTTAAGTTTTTAATTCCCGTTCAACCAGAACACACTTCGGAGTGTTCGTCCCAAGCAGATACCTGTAACAAATTAAATTATTACAAAATATGCCATAATTACGAGCAAAATACTTAAACAATAAGAAAATACTTCTTATTGATATTACCTGGCAATCTCGACTGCAGTACCATTGATTTCCACATCCGGCGCAAACAAATTGCGCCGATTTTTGATTACAGCCTTGGCAGAATGGTACTTCATCTCCTCCATCGGAATTATTGTCAGAATTTGTCTGCTTTTTATTATCAGCTTCATTATTCTCATCTATCACTAGTCTATCTGCACTATCTTCTGTTTCATCTTCTTCCTGTAAAGTTTCAATAAAAAATGTTACTTTGTAATGAAATTTAAATTCTGATAGTGATATTAAACCTCCGAACAATGAACATACTAGAAGAGTAAACGGACGTATTATATGATGCGAACATAAACAAATGTCAAAGTAAGATAAACATTTTCAATAAATTAAAACAGCACGGCACTGTTATTGGAATCTGTAACCTTTGTATTGCTATCCTTGTTTTGGAATGAGAGAATCGATTTAGATGTTGGCTTCAAACAAAGTGTGTTGTCAATATAGCGGGTTATTTATCTAGTTTGTTTAATGATCGAAGTATCAAACTTTCTGTTTCGTATTCTGATGATTGTGAGAAGACGTTGGTATCTGTTTTTGACTTATTATAGTAGTTTGGCATAAAATTTCTCTTGCTTTGTTTGTATGATGTGGAAGGTCTTGTATTAGAATGGTTAAGTAGCTATTTAATGAATAGATTACAAATGGTCAGAGTTAATCATTACTATTCTCATACTTTTCCAGTAACTTCTGGAGTTCCCCAAGGGTCTCATCTGGGACCATTATTATTTAACCTATTTATTAATGATATAATGTATTGTTTTCATGGTAGCAAAGCTTTGTTATTTGCTGATGACCTCAAACGTTTTAAAGTAGTTAATAGTAATGATGATGCTTTAATTTTACAATCTGATTTAAATAGCTTTTCAAATTGGTGTACACAAAATAATATGAATCTAAATGCATCCAAGTGCCATCGAATACATCACTGAATAGCTTTTGATTACAGCATTAATAATGAAACTTCAAATTGTGTTTCGCAAATAAGACCTTGGTGTTATATTAGACTCCTCACTCACTTATAAGTCCCATGTTACTGCTGCTATTCAAAAATCTATGAAGATGTTAGGATTTATAAAGAGAACGACTCTCACTAACATCATTGCTATTAAGTCTCTTTATTGCTCTCTGTTCAGAACACACCTAGATTATTGTTCTCCAGTATGGTCTCCACATTACTTTACTTATAAAGCGAAACTAGAAGCTGTTCAGCACAAATTTTTAAGATGCATGTCTACCATCTTTATGATATTTTAGAACTCTTCTTAAACATCCCTATCCAAGAGATTCGTAGATAGCAAAGATATCTAATACAGCTTTTTAATATAATAAATGGAATATGTAATAGTCCCGAGCTTCTCTCTAAAATATATTTATTTGTTCCTCCTCGTCTTACTAGGCAGATGCAAACCTTTCATGTTTCAACTATGCAGTGAATAGTTTTCTCACTAGGACACTTAGATTAGCTAATTCTATTGAGGACATTTCAATTTTTAATGTGTCAACTTTCAAATTTAAAAAATATCTGCTAGAGCTTAAACTTTGATATTTTTAAAATTTTTTATTATCGTTTGATGTTGTAGTGTTATCACTCTCTAATTTAATTTTACATGTTTTTTTTCTTTGTTTATGTTTTTAGAGCATTTTTTAACACTGTAATTTTTAACATTGTAACTTTTAACACTGTAATTTTTAACAATGAAATTTTTATGTGAATTGTGAAATAAATATTGTTGGTATAGGAAGATGTTAAGTGAAAATCTGACATTATAAAGAGTGCTCAGCAGCTGGGACTTTGATAAAAGTGTTGGAGAAGTTTCTGTTATGACAGGAGTCACTGAACGATATAGAGAAGAAAGTAAAAATGGGTTACTCGTGACTAACATTATCAAATTTCTGCTTTAACTCGGCATAATGTTTGTAATTACATCGTGTTTATGAAATAATTGAAATGCGTGCTATTAATGATCTTTTTCCTTATACTTATAGAATATATAATTACCATGGATTTCCCTTTTGTCGGTGTAGATTCATATTGAGCATCTACCGGAGTTATTGTTATTTCATTGCAAGCCTAAAAACATAAATAAACTGTTATTTTTATATCGAACAAATTTTTAAACAAAATTTACCTTACTGGTTGATAATATTTCTGATATTGACATATTGGAAGGATGAACAGGACTATTTGACATCGGCGTTGATACAGCCAACGTTTGATTGCTATTATTCCTTTCTGGAGCTGTCAAAAGGCGTGCCAATGTTGGACTGAACGATGACTTGCTGTTCTGTTTTGTAGGAGACTGAAAAATAAAATAAAATAGCACTTTTATATTGGTACTTGTAAATATAACTTCAAAAGAATACATTTTGGATAATTTTATGAGATGTTGCACCTTTGTGTGTCACCCACTTTTTTGTGTCCTGGTTATTTCCAATGATGAGCCTTGTCTGGCTATTTCGCTGCCCTCCCAACTTAGTTATGTATAGGAGCAATTCTGTAAGCAACTGTTGAATTTTAAAGCACTCTGAAAGCTTGGAAATTCACGCCATAAGAAAATGTGCCCAGTTCGATTTTGATAAAGGATATAGAGGGCAAAATGGCAAACTCAGTGAACTAAGCGAGAACAATATAGTCACCTTACTGTGGATTCCAGGACATACTGGAATAGAAGGAAATGAAATAGCAGATGAACTAGCAAAGAGGGGGACTGAAACACCCTTTTGCGGTATCAGCTCCAATGTAATATTGGAAGAAATAGGCAAAGCCGAAGAAAAGAGAAGATCTGACCATTGGATAGATCTAGTAGGACTTAGACAATCAAATATTCTTCTGGATGACTACAACATATTGAGATCAAACAAATGCATAAGTCGAAGTAAAACTGCACTAAGAGTTTTAACAGGGATCCTAACAGGACATGTCGCCTGAATGGGTAGCTCAAAATAGTGGAGGAAGAAGAATGTAGATTCTGTGGTATGAAAGAAGAAACTTCCATCCACATACTTGCGAATTGCGCAGCAATTCAGAATCCTAGGGCTGGATGGAAGAGGGACATTTACCCAAGTTAAAGTCTGCAGATATCCTTAAATTCCTCCGGGAAATAGGACTAAAGGAGGTACTAGTCTCCGAGACTTTCCTCAGGAACTAAGTTGAAGTAAGGGGGCACAATAAATCTATTAGGTCTCAGTGAATGTCACCCCAATATACATACATACATTCTACACAAAGTGACTTTAAAATTTAATGTCGTTTACTTTTGAAATAACCGGAAGAGGCATGTATGTCAAAATATTTTCCATAAATTCGCCATAACTAGTTCTCCATCTATACCAATTTTTATAGAGGTCGTGTGTGTGAGTAGTCTCCAATATATAGATAGTGTAAGCTCGACGTGAAACAGTCTGTAGAATTGAACCTTATATCAGTGATCAGTTGATTTTTTAGTAATATAAAATGTCAGTTGTTACGTTGACATCTGACGTTTGTTACGTTGACACCTGACGTTTGTTACGTTGACATCTGGCGTTTGTTACGTTGACATCTGGCGTTTGTTACATTGACACCTGACGTTTGTTACGTTGACATCTGGCGTTTCCGGGTACCGAGTTTACAAACAGCATACAGTTATGCTTTGCCAATTGGTAAACTTACCTTTGTTAAAATGCCATGTAGAAGAGAATTTGTAGGAGGAGGAGTTGAAGTTGGTACAGGATGAACTGTAACTTCCGGATAAGGTGGAGGCGGTTTGATGGCGTTTTGAATCAGTTCGTTTCTCTCATTTTGGGATAGTTTGGCGAATTGAAGTAGCATATCTTTGAATGATACTGTGTCTTGTAAGATGGCAGATTCGGGGCTGTTTGATTTTTTGCCGTCTTCTTGTCTATTCTGAAATGACAAATATAAAAATCAACTATGGAGCAGTTTATCACAAATTTAAGAACTTACCATATGTATACTATTCAAGATGATGCCAAGATCGTTGTTAACGTCCCCTTGTCTAACTTGAGCCCCGCTACCTAAAGCCATCGAAGAGAAGTTCATAATACTGTTGGAAAATTTATTTCCATCGTTATGGGAACACCGGATTCTCCTTCCTCTGCGAGGAACAGTTTCTGGATGTCTTTGTCTGTAATCTGCTATAATGGATTGAACGTCAAGAGTTAGTTTCTTTCCTTGCTTGTCGATGGTACTCATAAGGTCGATATTGCTTTGAGTTTTAGGAACGTTTAATTTATGTTTGAACAAACTACCATTCGCGCTAGAATTTGACAGGTAATTTTTGGATCTTAAAATACTTTGAGGTAAGGTTCGTAGTTTATCGTCGATGTTGCCGTTTTGAGATTCGTTATTTAGAAGTTCAGCGAAATCCGATTTTTCGCTTATCATCAAAACTTGCTTTTTTCTCTGCATTCTAAGTAGTAGTTCTTCTTTTAGTTTCTTCAAGTGTACTATATTATTCCATTCTCTTTCTTTTTCTTTTGCTAATTCGTTCAAGGTTTTTATTTCTGCTAAAAGTTGTTCGCTGAACGAATGGATTTGATCGAAATTATTGCAATCCGCCATTTCGATGAAATCCTTGATGATTTTATCTCTCGAATGGAAGTTTTCCTGTATTTCCGATCTTAATCTTTTTATAGGATATTCTTCGTTCTCGGATTTTCTTTTGTTGCTTTCCGTTGGCGAGCTACTGTTACTGTAATTATCATCGTGGATATCGCTGGAATCCGGTTCTTCTTTAACTCCATTCGAGTGATTGTCAGATTTGATATTTTCCTTAGTTTCTTCTTCTTTTTGTTCGGTATCGTTTTCTATAACTGGTTTGTTGTCGTTTTCTTCTTCTATTATAGTTTCTGATTTTATTTTAAGATCCTGGTCTCGTTCTTCCGCATGTCCTGGTGATGAAGGTTGGACGTTGCAACCTTCGACTACGTTTTCCATAATCTGCATTTTATTCAAACTGAAACAAAAGGAGACGATTAGCATGAGTGTGTGTGTTAATTACTTAATTGGGTAAATTACATTAAGATTGTACAAAAACTGTACCTTCTGGATGGGGTGATAAAGTAGATGTTTTAGTTCAAGAACCATCCCTAATTCGCTCACTATACAATACTCGATAGGATTCTAGAACGGTTCATAAATACCAGTTGGAACAAACCTTATATTATTTGTACAGAGTATCCCAAGTTGAAGGAAAGTTCCTTCGGAGAATGCTTGTTGAAGAAGAGTTTGTGATTACTCTTATAAGGGAGGTTGGAGAATTTGTGGCTTCGGAGGCGATCCTCCAGCATTTTTGGAAGTTTATTTGAAGGTCTTTGAGAAGATTTCTTCGTTGGAGATATTTTTGTCAACATTTGAGATGACCAAGGAGAAGTGTGGGTGTTGGCTGGAGTTTTGTTCCTGGATGCAGGAGTTTGTGAGTGGAGAGGTTGTTATCTCCAATGGCATTTTGAATTTTGAGATGAAGAGTTTTCGGGCAAATGTTCCTCGAAATTTTGAGGAGGGGTGTGCAATTTGGATTTGCTTTTAGGTCTCTCAAAATTAAATTTCTGTTCAGAAGGATGAAAAGTTCCTTCTGACAGCATACTTTGGCTGGATGGTTGCGTAGGTGGAGAGTTTGGAGTAGAGTTGTTGATGAATTGTGAGAGGATAGTTTGGACGAAGTGATCTGAACTGAGGCTTCTTCGTCGATTTGGCTGAGAATAGTTTCTCCATGAATAGAGGATGTCTGGGAGGAGCGAGAAGAATGAATAGAGAAGAGGCAGGAGACTTTGCTGCCTGGGCGTAGGACGAAGGTATTGTTTCGGCGATAGCTGCCTGGAGGTAGGCTATTCTGTCAAGACATTATTGCGATTTCCGGCTAGAAAGCTGAGGTTCTAGAAAAAAAGTTGAATGTGAAAGTTGTAGATCTTGAAAAGATCTACAACTTTTGTATCTGTGACTTTTTTACATAACCTCAAAATTAGCTCAAAAAACTGCAATTTTCGATTTTTATTTTTAGTTTCCGTCAAAAATTGTTCGATTTCGATGAAAATTTGGTAAAAGGTAATTTTCATGGTCACAAACCATGAAAAAAATTTTCAAATAAAAATATTGAAAATTTTTAGAATTTTGACGTTTTTTCGGTAAAAAACACTTTTTTTGGGGGGTGGAAAAAGACATTATTGCGATTTCCGGCCAAAGTTGAGGTTCTAGAAAAAAAGTTGGATGTGAAAGTTGTTGATCTTGGAAAAATCTACAACTTTTTAATTAGTGACTTTTTCACATAACCTCAAAATCAGTTCGAAAAACGCAACAAACTGCATTTTTCGATTTTTATTTTTAGTTTCGTCAAAAATTGTTCGATTTTGATGAAAATTTGGTAGAAAGTAGCTTTCATAGTCACGAACTATGGAAAAAAATTTCATATTAAAATATTTAGAATTTTGACGTTTTTTCGGTAAAAATACTCTTTTTGGGGATGGAAAAAGATATTCTTGCGATTTCCGGCCAAAGTTGAGGTCCTAGAAAAAAAAAGTTGTAGATCTTGGAAAAATCTACAACTTTTTCATTAGTGACTTTTTCACATAACCTCAAAATCAGTTCGAAAAACGCAACAAACTGCATTTTTCGATTTTTATTTTTAGTTTCGTCAAAAATTGTTCGATTTTGATGAAAATTTGGTAGAAAGTAGCTTTCATAGTCACGAACTATGGAAAAAAATTTCATATTAAAATACTGAAAATTTTTACAATTTTGACGTTTTTTCGGTAAACTCTTTTTTTGGGGGTGGAGAAAGACATTATTGCGATTTTCGGCCAAAATTGAGTTCCTAGAAAAGAAAGTCGAATATAAAAGTTGTAGATCTTGGAAAAATCTACAACTTTTTCGTTAGTGACTTTTTCACATAACCTCAAAATCAGTTCGAAAAACGCAACAAACTGCATTTTTCGATTTTTATTTTTAGTTTCGTCAAAAATTGTTCGATTTTGATGAAAATTTGGTAGAAAGTAGCTTTCATAGTCACGAACTATGGAAAAAAATTTCATATTAAAATATTGAAAATTTTTACAATTTTGACGTTTTTTCGGTAAACTCTTTTTTTGGGGGTGGAGAAAGACATTATTGCGATTTTCGGCCAAAATTGAGTTCCTAGAAAAAAAAGTTGAATATAAAAGTTGTAGATCTTGGAAAAATCTACAACTTTTTCATTAGTGACTTTTTCACATAACCTCAAAATTATCTCGTAAAACGCAAAAAAACTTTAATTTTCGATTTTTAGTTTTATTTTCGTCAAAAATTGTTCGATTTTGATGAAAATTGGGTAATAGGTAGTTCTCATAGTCACAAACCATGAAAAAAATTTTCAAATAAAAATAAGATTTTTTTTCGAATTTTGACGTTTTTTCGGCAAAAAAACACTTTTTTGGAAGGGGGGGGGGGCGGGGTGGAAAAAGACATTGTGATTTCTATTGCGATTGCGGGCTTCTATGCCTTCTATGTTTATAAAATGCGTATTGGTGAATTTTTATTTCCCTTGTCTTAGACACAATTTTCCACAAAATCGTGAGATACTTTATTAATGAATTCAAACATTTTTTTCAATACATTCCAATTAAATGATTTGACCGAAAGCCTTTCGAGCAATTCATTGTAAAGATAAAATTTTCTAATCGTTTCGATGAATAAGGATGACTGAATAGGTATTTTTTTTCAAGAAAATTGCTTATCTTTTTACGCCTGTTCTTTGAATATTGAGATAATTTTCAATGAATGTAGACCTACCCATCTATACAAATTTCTTATTATAGATAAGTTTTTAAGAAGAGTTTTGTCATGATATTTGTAAGTCTATAGAATATAGAAAGCTGCCCTTTCTGTTTTCAGCTAGATACGCCCATGTCTAAAAGACACTTGCTATTGATATAAAAAAAAATTTCATCTATAATAATTATTATTTGAAGTTAAAATGCTGACAATCTTCACAATATTTGCATTATATTCAAAAAAAATATATAATCGAATTTTTGGATACAGCCTACTGTACAGGGTGTCGCAAATCAGATGGTTTTGCAAGGTATCTCGAAAAAAAAAATATATATATAAGATGGCATAAAACCGTTTCTAGATAAGAGAGGAGGAACTAAAATGACATGAGAGAGAACGCACCCCCATCAACCCCCTCTGCCCCACCTACAAAAATTTAAATGGCAACCCCCTACTTGTGATACGTTGTTAGAAAGCCCGTAGAAAATGCTTTCCAACGGTCTAAGTCATAATTATACAGGGTGTAACAATAAAGTAGAAACATTTATTTGACAACAAAAATAACAATTAATTGTGGAACGATATTTCGCTTTGAAAGTGCAATTTTTTTGAAATCTCTTTTCGTTCACGAGGTACAGTTTTATAATTGACACCCTGCATACCTACTAACCTGAACCCCCTAAAAATAAATTTTATACTGCACTGAACTTTCCATTGGATATTGTATCAAATGTCCATCTGCACTTTTTCCAAATCTCGTAAGATATAGATATTTGAGATAGCAATTTGGGTAAATTTTGTAAAATCGCCCTATATCTCGAAAATGAAACAATTTCTCCTCTAATGGCAAAATTATTTAAAAGTATTTAACAAATTAAACGGTAATAAAGAAGAAGTACGATTAACCAAATATCAAGTGCATTATTCTCTTTACTACAAAATAATAATAACACATTTCAAGGTTGTTGATGTAGAGGTATTAAAAATGCAAGTATATCACGAAAATACAAATCAACATAACGCTTCGTATTAATTTCCAAACATAAAATATTACACCGTCTTACCATTTATTTCACTCCTTTTTTACAATTTTAGTTTGTATAATTGAAGATTAAGGTACACTTAAGAATACAACGCATTGTACATACTTCATAAAATCCGCATGGTCGCGCGAAAACAAAAAAAAACAACAAATTGATAATAAGTCGATCCGTGTTGCGAACACGTGCAGAGTACGTAGACGTTTGTTTTATACGTACGCTATGATTGTCGAAGTGCGGTGAAAAATACACCGCCCGGCGTTGCCAAAAGCAAAGATTAGCATTTTTTCTACGATCACTATTCAAAGAAGGCTTTTACACTTACATAATATCAATCGGGAAAGTTTACGTTTTCCGCGATCTGTCATAATTTGACAGTTACTTTAGCAAAACCAGCAGACGATCAAGACGCTTCAAATTCTAATAAGTAGTTTAGAAGTTACGAGGGAACAGATAGTGTGATCGTAGAAAAAATCTTGAATGTAATTCGAATAAAAAGCTCTTTGCCGTTTTCGATAAATTGCCGCGCTCCGTTAACGCGATGCGCAACAATTTTTTTATTTCGAAGTACACAAAAGATTTTTTTCTACGATTATAATTTGTCAAAAATTTTCCTTTGATAGAATATTTTTTTATAATTATTTTCTCTTCTAGAGCACGATTCAGCTCCCAAAAGAAAGAACTCCCCCCTTTACCACCCATATTTGGGTAAGTTTTTATTTAATTTAAAAGGAGATTATTTGTATAATATTTATAAACAAATTTATTTATTTCCTCTATATATGTAACGAAATTAATCGAAATCTATTCAGATAAACTTTGTCAAAATAATTATCAGAGATATTTGACCTCATAAATTACAGTACGGAAATCCGATCCGTTAAAATATGGACGTTTTGAGTAAAAAAATCAGTATATTTTATTATAATGAGGCAAAATTAATTTTTTCCCTAAAAATGGGATATTACGTTTAAATTTGGCAACGGTGCCGACGCGGGAGAGTCGGCGAAACTTCGGTGGCGTCGGTGACTTGCAGTGCGGAGATGGGAGGCGGGAGACAACTAGGTCGATGAACAAATAACAAAACCCTAGGAGAAATGAACTAAACACCAGTGGCGTAGTTCAATTTTTTGGTAAAAGCTTGTTTTTCTCGCTTGCTTATTAAAATTCTCCATTCGAAAGACCATCCCGGTTCGATGGCTAGAAAGAGATCTAGAGCGAGATTTCGAAGAAACTCTTTTTTTGGTTTGTATGGAGCGTTTCCAAGTGACGTCATCCCGCGCCATGTTGTCAGCTGATCACGGACAACCTTCAGAAAGATGGATGGAAATAGCAATTTTTACTGATTTAAATATAACATGTTGGCAACAATTAACGACAACCAACCATACCATATCCAGCTAAACTGGGATGGGTTGGAAGCATGCAGTAAGGAAGGAACGTTGGTGTGGTACACAGACGGATCTAAAACTGACATAGTAACAGGAGCTGCCAGACCCAGGTGCAACGTCTACGCATCGTTGGGGAAGTTTGCATCTGTATTCCAGGGAGAAATCTACGATATCGACACGTTTTTGAAAATGAACATCGAAAGAGGGTATAGAGGTCAAAAGATCCTCATACTCTCAGATAGTCTTAAATCTTTAGCATGTCCCCAGATCAGATCTAGACTGGTCTGAGTCTGCCTACAAAAACTTTCAACTCTGGCAAAACTCTTAAGTGGGTCCTGGGGCATAAGGGTATTGTAGCCAATGAAAAGGCAGACACCTTGGTCTGAAACTTCATTCACTGGTCCTGAACCAGTATTTGGAATATCAAAATCTGCTGCACGTGGTAGTACATCTCGGTGGATTCAACCTAAACATTAGACGTACTGGAGACACGTGCCAAAATAGAAACGCAGCAAGCTCCTGGTCAAAAAACCCTCGGAGTCGCTGACTGACGAAATATTAAACCTCACCAGGGAGCAGATAAGGGAAGTGACGGGATTACTCACCGGTCACTGTACCCTAAGGAAGCACATGCAAACAATTGGCATATATAGGGAAGAACCTATTTGTCGATTGTGCATGGAAGAGGAGGAAACAGCCTCTCACATTATCTTCGAATGTGAAGCACTGTCTCATTGGAGATAAAGACTCCTAGGACTAGAGTATCCAAACAAGGATTTCTCCAAGAAGGACCTACTGAAAAGACTGTTGAACCTGATAAGGGCAACTGGTCTTTTCACATGAACGGAAATCAATCGTCAGGTTTCTCTATACTTTCAATGAATAATTCTCGGTGCACACGATACGATATACCTATTGGGAAAACCAAATAGTTATATAGTGTGAACAATTGATATGGTGATGCAAACGGTACCGACATAACCGTCAGTCAGTCAATTAATCGACAGTGTAAGTGTCTTATCTCGCCCAGGGGCGAATTTAGATAGTTTAGTTTCAAATCAAACACTATATCTATTGCTCGCACTGTATCTGTGCAGATTTAACAACATCGATGCGAATGAGTGGAGGAAAAGGTGTGACCATGTCATAACAATAGAAGACTCATATTTTGATAGAAAACTTTAAACAGATATATTTTATGACGTCAACCCTCTTGTGATTACTCTAGATGAAAGTGATTCCAGTAGCGGCAGTGAGTCAGATTCTTCGTAAAGATAAAAACTCTATTCTTAGAAATATACCTAGCTTAAATAATTTCCCATTATCTTGTGTTTCTTTTATTCTCATTACTACCTGGAAGAAATTATTTAGTTTCTAACAAATTTTAATTATAGTCCGTCCGGAAATATAAGATTCTAACTTTATAATCTTCAATTAGATAAATAACATGTTATTGTAATGGGTACCTTATTGTTAAAATATTATTTATGTACTCAGAATTCAGGTATAAAGCAGATCCGTTTCTAGTAAAATCAATATACCAATAATTATAACAAATAATTGAATATTATTTATTAAGTTAGGATCACATATTTCCGGACGGACTTTACTTTATTAATTGTACAAATTGTGTTGATTTGTAACAGAAAGCGTATCCTCAGAACTTGCACGGCACTGTTTACAGTTATCGGATGGGCGGCGTCAATAGCTCCCTAGAAAGCATTTAGGACATCAAGTTAGCTGGCGAATACTGTATATATGGAATTGTGAAATTTTAGAATATTTGTTTGTTTAATAATCAATAATATTTTCTGTTTACTTTAGTGTCGTTAAAAGTATTGATAAAATTATAAGCAGCTTCATTTCGTAATAATTAGCTGTACACGGAAAAAATTTTGTACATAGGTATAGATAAAAGTAGGATTTTGATAAATTTAGTATCATTGTAACAATAACTAACAATTAATTATGTAATAAAAACAGCAACAGGTAGAAAAGACAGCAGCTTCTATATCAGCCGATCCCCTATTTTTTCTTATATCTTCGCTTAGAAAATAAATGAGATGCGGTTTTTACCACCATTTTTTTTTAAATTCCGTCCCCTTTCAGGTAAATGATTAAAAAATATAGCATCGCATTTAAAAATTCCCAAAAAAAAAGTTGAAAACAAAACAATTGTTCAATCACCCCCACCTAGCGACCGTTAAAACCTCTGGAATGAAAAGATGATATAATATTTTATTAGGCCACTTGAATATTACACTATTTATCTTCACCATTTTATTCACTGTCCGATTACTAAGAACTTCTGTGAACTGTCCATTTCATTAATTCTGAACTAACTGTTAACTTTATCGGTTCTGGAAAGTTCTAGTATTTTATGACGCTCCTTATATGCGTAAATATTGCAGTGACCAGAAAGTTCTAGAAAGCGCATTCACCAAAATTTATAATCGAGAGACAGGACCGGCTTTGAGTTTGTGACCTAGCAATACTAATAGTGTTTGATTTTATTTCAGTACATCAGCAATTTATTGTTGCGAGGACATCAACTCAAAGCCGGCCCTGTTTCTCGACTGTAAATTTTGGTGGCGAAGGAGAACATTCTAGAAAAGGCGCTTTGTTTATGCATAGGACGAGCGCGGAAAATACTAGAATTTTCGAGAGTTGATAAAGACTATATAATATATACGCGGGTGTTTGAGTGAGTTATGAAGACAAGTGAAGATGAAGTGAATTCACAGACAGTTTACCGAAGTTCTTAGTAATCGGACAGTGAATTAAATAGTGCAGATAAATAGTGTAATATTCAAGTGGTAAAAATAAATTAAAACTATTAGCCATAGTGTGTATAATTTTATCCCATAATTTAAAAATTATTTAAATAAATAACAAAAAATTACATTAAAAACTAGGAAAATATGAAAATTTATATATCAGACGTTGAACAGTATATCGCACCGATTCAAATTGCACGATCATAAGTTAGACCTGATGACAATTTTAATAAAAAGGGGAAATTTTTGATAATTTTTTACCATTTTTTAATTTTTAACTATTTTTGACAGTTTTTGACAATAATTGTCCATTTTTAACAATAATTGACAATTTTTAACCATTTTTGATAGTTTTTGACCATTTTGACAATTTTTCAAAATTTTAGACCATTTTTCAAAATTATTGACAATTGTTCACAATTATGGACCATTTTTCCAAATTTTTGACCATTTTTGACAATTATTGACCATATTTAAAAATTCTTGACAATTTTTCAAAAACTAACAATTTTTGACAATTTTTTAAAAACTTTAACAATTTTTGATAATTGTCAACTATTTTTCAAAAATTTTAACAATTTTTCTAAAATTTTGACCATTTTTGATAGTTTTTGACAATTATCGACCATTTTTCGAAATTTTAATAATTTTTGACAATTATTGACCAATTTTGACAATAATTGTCCATTTGTGACAGTTTTTAACAATAATTGACAATTTTTAACCATTTTTGATAGTTTTTGACCATTTTTGACAATTTTTCCATATTTTAGACCATTTTTCAAAATTATTGACCATTTTTGATAATTATTGACAATTATGGACCATTTTTCCAAATTTTTGACCATTTTTGAAAATTATTGACCATTTTTGACCATATTTCAAAAACTTTAACAATTTTTGACAATTTTTCAAAATTATTGACAATTCAAAATTATTAACCATTTTTTATAGTTTTTGACAATTATCGACCATTTTTCAAAATTTTAACAATTTTTGACAATTATTGACCAATTTTGATAATAATTGTCCATTTTTGACAGTTTTTGATAGTTTTTGACTATTTTTCAAATTTTTTAAAAAAAATTTGACAATTGACCAGTTTTCAAATTTTTTACATTTTATACATAAAAGTAGGATTTTGATAAACTTAGTATCATTGTAACAATAACCAACAATTAATTACGTAATAAAAACAGCAACAGGTAGAAAAGACAGCAGCTTCTATATCAGCCAATCCCCTATTTTTTCTTATATCTTCGCTTAGAAAATAAATGAGATGCGGTTTTTACCACCATTTTTTTTTAAATTCCGTTCCCTTTCAGGTAAATGATTAAAAAATATAGCATCGCATTTGAAAATTCCCAAAAAAAAAGTTGAAAATAAAACAATTGTTCAATCACCCCCACCTAGCGACCGTTAAAACCTCTGGAATGAAAAGATGATATAATATTTTATTAGGCCACTTGAATATTACACTATTTATCTTCACCATTTTATTCACTGTCCGATTACTAAGAACTTCTGTGAACTGTCCATTTCATTAATTCTGAACTAACTGTTAACTTTATCGGTTCTGGAAAGTTCTAGTATTTTATGACGCTCCTTATATGCGTAAATATTGCAGTGACCAGAAAGTTCTAGAAAGCGCATTCACCAAAATTTATAATCGAGAGACAGGGCCGGCTTTGAGTTTGTGACCTCGCAACACTAATAATGTTTGATTTTATTTCAGTACATCAGCAATTTATTGTTGCGAGAACACCAACTCAAAGCCGGCCCTGTTTCTCGACTGTAAATTTTGGTGGTGAAGGAGAACATTCTAGAAAAGGCGCTTTGTTTATGCATAGGACGAGCGCGGAAAATACTAGAATTTTCGAGAGTTGATAAAGACTATATAATATATACGCGGGTGTTTGAGTGAGTTATGAAGACAAGTGAAGATGAAGTGAATTCACAGACAGTTTACCGAAGTTCTTAGTAATCGGACAGTGAATTAAATAGTGCAGATAAATAGTGTAATATTCAAGTGGTAAAAATAAATTAAAACTATTAGCCATAGTGTGTATAATTTTATCCCATAATTTAAAAATTATTTAAATAAATAACAAAAAATTACATTAAAAACTAGGAAAATATGAAAATTTATATATCAGACGTTGAACAGTATATCGCACCGATTCAAATTGCACGATCATAAGTTAGACCTGATGACAATTTTAATAAAAAGGGGAAATTTTTGATAATTTTTTACCATTTTTTAATTTTTAACTATTTTTGACAGTTTTTGACAATAATTGTCCATTTTTAACAATAATTGACAATTTTTAACCATTTTTGATAGTTTTTGACCATTTTGACAATTTTTCAAAATTTTAGACCATTTTTCAAAATTATTGACAATTGTTCACAATTATGGACCATTTTTCCAAATTTTTGACCATTTTTGACAATTATTGACCATATTTAAAAATTCTTGACAATTTTTCAAAAACTAACAATTTTTGACAATTTTTTAAAAACTTTAACAATTTTTGATAATTGTCAACTATTTTTCAAAAATTTTAACAATTTTTCTAAAATTTTGACCATTTTTGATAGTTTTTGACAATTATCGACCATTTTTCGAAATTTTAATAATTTTTGACAATTATTGACCAATTTTGACAATAATTGTCCATTTGTGACAGTTTTTAACAATAATTGACAATTTTTAACCATTTTTGATAGTTTTTGACCATTTTTGACAATTTTTCCATATTTTAGACCATTTTTCAAAATTATTGACCATTTTTGATAATTATTGACAATTATGGACCATTTTTCCAAATTTTTGACCATTTTTGAAAATTATTGACCATTTTTGACCATATTTCAAAAACTTTAACAATTTTTGACAATTTTTCAAAATTATTGACAATTCAAAATTATTAACCATTTTTTATAGTTTTTGACAATTATCGACCATTTTTCAAAATTTTAACAATTTTTGACAATTATTGACCAATTTTGATAATAATTGTCCATTTTTGACAGTTTTTGATAGTTTTTGACTATTTTTCAAATTTTTTAAAAAAAATTTGACAATTGACCAGTTTTCAAATTTTTTACATTTTATACATAAAAGTAGGATTTTGATAAACTTAGTATCATTGTAACAATAACCAACAATTAATTACGTAATAAAAACAGCAACAGGTAGAAAAGACAGCAGCTTCTATATCAGCCAATCCCCTATTTTTTCTTATATCTTCGCTTAGAAAATAAATGAGATGCGGTTTTTACCACCATTTTTTTTTAAATTCCGTTCCCTTTCAGGTAAATGATTAAAAAATATAGCATCGCATTTGAAAATTCCCAAAAAAAAAGTTGAAAATAAAACAATTGTTCAATCACCCCCACCTAGCGACCGTTAAAACCTCTGGAATGAAAAGATGATATAATATTTTATTAGGCCACTTGAATATTACACTATTTATCTTCACCATTTTATTCACTGTCCGATTACTAAGAACTTCTGTGAACTGTCCATTTCATTAATTCTGAACTAACTGTTAACTTTATCGGTTCTGGAAAGTTCTAGTATTTTATGACGCTCCTTATATGCGTAAATATTGCAGTGACCAGAAAGTTCTAGAAAGCGCATTCACCAAAATTTATAATCGAGAGACAGGGCCGGCTTTGAGTTTGTGACCTCGCAACACTAATAATGTTTGATTTTATTTCAGTACATCAGCAATTTATTGTTGCGAGAACACCAACTCAAAGCCGGCCCTGTTTCTCGACTGTAAATTTTGGTGGCGAAGGAGAACATTCTAGAAAAGGCGCTTTGTTTATGCATAGGACGAGCGCGGAAAATACTAGAATTTTCGAGAGTTGATAAAGACTATATAATATATACGCGGGTGTTTGAGTGAGTTATGAAGACAAGTGAAGATGAAGTGAATTCACAGACAGTTTACCGAAGTTCTTAGTAATCGGACAGTGAATTAAATAGTGCAGATAAATAGTGTAATATTCAAGTGGTAAAAATAAATTAAAACTATTAGCCATAGTGTGTATAATTTTATCCCATAATTTAAAAATTATTTAAATAAATAACAAAAAATTACATTAAAAACTAGGAAAATATGAAAATTTATATATCAGACGTTGAACAGTATATCGCACCGATTCAAATTGCACGATCATAAGTTAGACCTGATGACAATTTTAATAAAAAGGGGAAATTTTTGATAATTTTTTACCATTTTTTAATTTTTAACTATTTTTGACAGTTTTTGACAATAATTGTCCATTTTTAACAATAATTGACAATTTTTAACCATTTTTGATAGTTTTTGACCATTTTGACAATTTTTCAAAATTTTAGACCATTTTTCAAAATTATTGACAATTGTTCACAATTATGGACCATTTTTCCAAATTTTTGACCATTTTTGACAATTATTGACCATATTTAAAAATTCTTGACAATTTTTCAAAAACTAACAATTTTTGACAATTTTTTAAAAACTTTAACAATTTTTGATAATTGTCAACTATTTTTCAAAAATTTTAACAATTTTTCTAAAATTTTGACCATTTTTGATAGTTTTTGACAATTATCGACCATTTTTCGAAATTTTAATAATTTTTGACAATTATTGACCAATTTTGACAATAATTGTCCATTTGTGACAGTTTTTAACAATAATTGACAATTTTTAACCATTTTTGATAGTTTTTGACCATTTTTGACAATTTTTCCATATTTTAGACCATTTTTCAAAATTATTGACCATTTTTGATAATTATTGACAATTATGGACCATTTTTCCAAATTTTTGACCATTTTTGAAAATTATTGACCATTTTTGACCATATTTCAAAAACTTTAACAATTTTTGACAATTTTTCAAAATTATTGACAATTCAAAATTATTAACCATTTTTTATAGTTTTTGACAATTATCGACCATTTTTCAAAATTTTAACAATTTTTGACAATTATTGACCAATTTTGATAATAATTGTCCATTTTTGACAGTTTTTGATAGTTTTTGACTATTTTTCAAATTTTTTAAAAAAAATTTGACAATTGACCAGTTTTCAAATTTTTTACATTTTATACATAAAAGTAGGATTTTGATAAACTTAGTATCATTGTAACAATAACCAACAATTAATTACGTAATAAAAACAGCAACAGGTAGAAAAGACAGCAGCTTCTATATCAGCCAATCCCCTATTTTTTCTTATATCTTCGCTTAGAAAATAAATGAGATGCGGTTTTTACCACCATTTTTTTTTAAATTCCGTTCCCTTTCAGGTAAATGATTAAAAAATATAGCATCGCATTTGAAAATTCCCAAAAAAAAAGTTGAAAATAAAACAATTGTTCAATCACCCCCACCTAGCGACCGTTAAAACCTCTGGAATGAAAAGATGATATAATATTTTATTAGGCCACTTGAATATTACACTATTTATCTTCACCATTTTATTCACTGTCCGATTACTAAGAACTTCTGTGAACTGTCCATTTCATTAATTCTGAACTAACTGTTAACTTTATCGGTTCTGGAAAGTTCTAGTATTTTATGACGCTCCTTATATGCGTAAATATTGCAGTGACCAGAAAGTTCTAGAAAGCGCATTCACCAAAATTTATAATCGAGAGACAGGGCCGGCTTTGAGTTTGTGACCTCGCAACACTAATAATGTTTGATTTTATTTCAGTACATCAGCAATTTATTGTTGCGAGAACACCAACTCAAAGCCGGCCCTGTTTCTCGACTGTAAATTTTGGTGGCGAAGGAGAACATTCTAGAAAAGGCGCTTTGTTTATGCATAGGACGAGCGCGGAAAATACTAGAATTTTCGAGAGTTGATAAAGACTATATAATATATACGCGGGTGTTTGAGTGAGTTATGAAGACAAGTGAAGATGAAGTGAATTCACAGACAGTTTACCGAAGTTCTTAGTAATCGGACAGTGAATTAAATAGTGCAGATAAATAGTGTAATATTCAAGTGGTAAAAATAAATTAAAACTATTAGCCATAGTGTGTATAATTTTATCCCATAATTTAAAAATTATTTAAATAAATAACAAAAAATTACATTAAAAACTAGGAAAATATGAAAATTTATATATCAGACGTTGAACAGTATATCGCACCGATTCAAATTGCACGATCATAAGTTAGACCTGATGACAATTTTAATAAAAAGGGGAAATTTTTGATAATTTTTTACCATTTTTTAATTTTTAACTATTTTTGACAGTTTTTGACAATAATTGTCCATTTTTAACAATAATTGACAATTTTTAACCATTTTTGATAGTTTTTGACCATTTTGACAATTTTTCAAAATTTTAGACCATTTTTCAAAATTATTGACAATTGTTCACAATTATGGACCATTTTTCCAAATTTTTGACCATTTTTGACAATTATTGACCATATTTAAAAATTCTTGACAATTTTTCAAAAACTAACAATTTTTGACAATTTTTTAAAAACTTTAACAATTTTTGATAATTGTCAACTATTTTTCAAAAATTTTAACAATTTTTCTAAAATTTTGACCATTTTTGATAGTTTTTGACAATTATCGACCATTTTTCGAAATTTTAATAATTTTTGACAATTATTGACCAATTTTGACAATAATTGTCCATTTGTGACAGTTTTTAACAATAATTGACAATTTTTAACCATTTTTGATAGTTTTTGACCATTTTTGACAATTTTTCCATATTTTAGACCATTTTTCAAAATTATTGACCATTTTTGATAATTATTGACAATTATGGACCATTTTTCCAAATTTTTGACCATTTTTGAAAATTATTGACCATTTTTGACCATATTTCAAAAACTTTAACAATTTTTGACAATTTTTCAAAATTATTGACAATTCAAAATTATTAACCATTTTTTATAGTTTTTGACAATTATCGACCATTTTTCAAAATTTTAACAATTTTTGACAATTATTGACCAATTTTGATAATAATTGTCCATTTTTGACAGTTTTTGATAGTTTTTGACTATTTTTCAAATTTTTTAAAAAAAATTTGACAATTGACCAGTTTTCAAATTTTTTACATTTTATACATAAAAGTAGGATTTTGATAAACTTAGTATCATTGTAACAATAACCAACAATTAATTACGTAATAAAAACAGCAACAGGTAGAAAAGACAGCAGCTTCTATATCAGCCAATCCCCTATTTTTTCTTATATCTTCGCTTAGAAAATAAATGAGATGCGGTTTTTACCACCATTTTTTTTTAAATTCCGTTCCCTTTCAGGTAAATGATTAAAAAATATAGCATCGCATTTGAAAATTCCCAAAAAAAAAGTTGAAAATAAAACAATTGTTCAATCACCCCCACCTAGCGACCGTTAAAACCTCTGGAATGAAAAGATGATATAATATTTTATTAGGCCACTTGAATATTACACTATTTATCTTCACCATTTTATTCACTGTCCGATTACTAAGAACTTCTGTGAACTGTCCATTTCATTAATTCTGAACTAACTGTTAACTTTATCGGTTCTGGAAAGTTCTAGTATTTTATGACGCTCCTTATATGCGTAAATATTGCAGTGACCAGAAAGTTCTAGAAAGCGCATTCACCAAAATTTATAATCGAGAGACAGGGCCGGCTTTGAGTTTGTGACCTCGCAACACTAATAATGTTTGATTTTATTTCAGTACATCAGCAATTTATTGTTGCGAGAACACCAACTCAAAGCCGGCCCTGTTTCTCGACTGTAAATTTTGGTGGCGAAGGAGAACATTCTAGAAAAGGCGCTTTGTTTATGCATAGGACGAGCGCGGAAAATACTAGAATTTTCGAGAGTTGATAAAGACTATATAATATATACGCGGGTGTTTGAGTGAGTTATGAAGACAAGTGAAGATGAAGTGAATTCACAGACAGTTTACCGAAGTTCTTAGTAATCGGACAGTGAATTAAATAGTGCAGATAAATAGTGTAATATTCAAGTGGTAAAAATAAATTAAAACTATTAGCCATAGTGTGTATAATTTTATCCCATAATTTAAAAATTATTTAAATAAATAACAAAAAATTACATTAAAAACTAGGAAAATATGAAAATTTATATATCAGACGTTGAACAGTATATCGCACCGATTCAAATTGCACGATCATAAGTTAGACCTGATGACAATTTTAATAAAAAGGGGAAATTTTTGATAATTTTTTACCATTTTTTAATTTTTAACTATTTTTGACAGTTTTTGACAATAATTGTCCATTTTTAACAATAATTGACAATTTTTAACCATTTTTGATAGTTTTTGACCATTTTGACAATTTTTCAAAATTTTAGACCATTTTTCAAAATTATTGACAATTGTTCACAATTATGGACCATTTTTCCAAATTTTTGACCATTTTTGACAATTATTGACCATATTTAAAAATTCTTGACAATTTTTCAAAAACTAACAATTTTTGACAATTTTTTAAAAACTTTAACAATTTTTGATAATTGTCAACTATTTTTCAAAAATTTTAACAATTTTTCTAAAATTTTGACCATTTTTGATAGTTTTTGACAATTATCGACCATTTTTCGAAATTTTAATAATTTTTGACAATTATTGACCAATTTTGACAATAATTGTCCATTTGTGACAGTTTTTAACAATAATTGACAATTTTTAACCATTTTTGATAGTTTTTGACCATTTTTGACAATTTTTCCATATTTTAGACCATTTTTCAAAATTATTGACCATTTTTGATAATTATTGACAATTATGGACCATTTTTCCAAATTTTTGACCATTTTTGAAAATTATTGACCATTTTTGACCATATTTCAAAAACTTTAACAATTTTTGACAATTTTTCAAAATTATTGACAATTCAAAATTATTAACCATTTTTTATAGTTTTTGACAATTATCGACCATTTTTCAAAATTTTAACAATTTTTGACAATTATTGACCAATTTTGATAATAATTGTCCATTTTTGACAGTTTTTGATAGTTTTTGACTATTTTTCAAATTTTTTAAAAAAAATTTGACAATTGACCAGTTTTCAAATTTTTTACATTTTATACATAAAAGTAGGATTTTGATAAACTTAGTATCATTGTAACAATAACCAACAATTAATTACGTAATAAAAACAGCAACAGGTAGAAAAGACAGCAGCTTCTATATCAGCCAATCCCCTATTTTTTCTTATATCTTCGCTTAGAAAATAAATGAGATGCGGTTTTTACCACCATTTTTTTTTAAATTCCGTTCCCTTTCAGGTAAATGATTAAAAAATATAGCATCGCATTTGAAAATTCCCAAAAAAAAAGTTGAAAATAAAACAATTGTTCAATCACCCCCACCTAGCGACCGTTAAAACCTCTGGAATGAAAAGATGATATAATATTTTATTAGGCCACTTGAATATTACACTATTTATCTTCACCATTTTATTCACTGTCCGATTACTAAGAACTTCTGTGAACTGTCCATTTCATTAATTCTGAACTAACTGTTAACTTTATCGGTTCTGGAAAGTTCTAGTATTTTATGACGCTCCTTATATGCGTAAATATTGCAGTGACCAGAAAGTTCTAGAAAGCGCATTCACCAAAATTTATAATCGAGAGACAGGGCCGGCTTTGAGTTTGTGACCTCGCAACACTAATAATGTTTGATTTTATTTCAGTACATCAGCAATTTATTGTTGCGAGAACACCAACTCAAAGCCGGCCCTGTTTCTCGACTGTAAATTTTGGTGGCGAAGGAGAACATTCTAGAAAAGGCGCTTTGTTTATGCATAGGACGAGCGCGGAAAATACTAGAATTTTCGAGAGTTGATAAAGACTATATAATATATACGCGGGTGTTTGAGTGAGTTATGAAGACAAGTGAAGATGAAGTGAATTCACAGACAGTTTACCGAAGTTCTTAGTAATCGGACAGTGAATTAAATAGTGCAGATAAATAGTGTAATATTCAAGTGGTAAAAATAAATTAAAACTATTAGCCATAGTGTGTATAATTTTATCCCATAATTTAAAAATTATTTAATGAACAGTATATCGCACCGATTCAAATTGCACGATCATGAGTTAGACCTGATGACAATTTTAATAAAAAGGGGATAGGATTGTATATAGCCTTTGGAGGTTAACGACCCATTTGTCTGGATATAAGTTCATTGTACACTGAGAACGCTTCTAGAGGGGTTAGTGATGATGATGATAACTTTTATCGGGGTGGAGACCGGAGAGAACTATAATTTTAATGTTTGTTGATTGTACAGTGTGTTAAAAGTAGTTTCAACATTTTATAATATTATTATGTGACGAGACTTAAAACAAAGCATTTATATTATATTTCTTTTTCCGTGGGAGCAAAGTGCCTCATTATTTATTTAAAAGGGTGAATCTTTCTTTTTTTTTCATGTAGAATAGAATGATAAAACAGGTCGGTTTTACCAAAATTAAATCGACACGTCCTGTATCCTGTATCGCCTCAAATACAATAGGGTCGAAAAATTCGGCACAATAGTTAAAGATTCATTAATATGATTAGCCGGCGGCCAGTGTTGTGCAGTAAATTTAAGGGTTTTGTCGAGTAGGGATGTACAGTATTATTATTATATTAAGGATTGCACAATTCAAGTACCTATCTACATTTATAGCTACCTGGCCAACTGAATCGTCTCCGTAAAATCGGCTCTTAATACTGTAATAATTACTTACTAATCCTATCTTTTGCACTATTAAATAAACCCGAGAAATAAAACCATTCAAGTCTTTACCGCTTTATGGCTATCGACCCTTCCTTGTGTTCCTATGCAATAGGAAATCTAGTATAAAGATTTTCACGTTTGCAACTACCACTAAACCAATAGACAAGCAAGAAGCGACACTTTCATGTATAATACGGTAAGACAAATTCCTCAAACAACTTACACTTTCTAGTGGGTCGAAATTTTCTATATTACTTTTGACTGTTGAAAAATTAATATTAAAATACTTACTCTTCAGGAAGTCCTCCCGAAATTTTCGTAGGTTGACTGACGGCAGGCACTAATCCCACAGCTAATAAAACCGCTATAGCACTATCCTCAACTTTTTCCTCCTCTTTTAAAAAGTCATTCGGTAAATTCGTCTTCGGTACCGCACCTTTTTTCAACCGACACCGACTCGGCAATCCTAAAATTTCGTGTTGAAGATCCCTTTCGTAACAATCTTCGTCGAAATGTCGCGAGCAAATTCGAGCGGTCGAGCAATTGTTTAAATGTTTGCCGCAAGCTTGAATCCAACTGGCGCGGATTCTAGTATCGCCCGGAAAACGGTGGTACCGTATCGAGCCGCCTTTCGTTTTTCTGTGGGTATTGTTACAACCCACTACTGCACATTGAGGCATATTCTAAGTTCATTTGGAATGTTTTTTTTTTGGGTACCTAAGTTGTTAAAAGTAGTTTTAAGGACCGATTTTGTTTGCTGATTCAACTCCGAAAATGTTGCGTACAAACAGACGGCATAGTCGGCATACCTACACGCTTTAACTTTATAATAGAGATGGTCGTTTTTAACCATCTTCTTATACTGGGCACACTCTCCTATGACGTAATTTTTTTTTAAATACGGTTGGGTTTTTTTCCAAATTTTTTTTAAATTTTTGGTATTGTTTCCAGTGTATAATTCTAATAAGAAAAATTGTTATCTAATTGAAAAATCCCTTTGAAACGGAGGACCTGTGTAATGACCTACTATTGCTTATCTTCTATATTTACTTCTAAAACAAACAAACTATTTGTATATAACATTTTCGTAACCTCGTTTTTAGGTGATAACTATAGCTACGGTAGAAAAATGACCTTAGGAAATTTAATGACGAAATTATGTTGAATAACACTTGAAAACATATATGTATATCGTTAAATTATATTTATTGATAATACAACTCGAAAACTAGTGAACCGATTTAATCGGAGCTTTCGTTTAGAAGTTAAGTGGGGTATAAATATGCGTTAGAGCGTTACCGAGCGAAGCAGTAATTGCGTTTTTTTTTTCGAAAATTTCATGAAGGTGAACGAGCAACTTTATCAAAAAATTGACTGTGCCACTGTCGTCCCAAAAAAAAACCATTTTATTGATATACAGTGTGGAAGTGCAGCAATAAAAACAATACCAAGAAATGTTTTAAATAAATGTTGTTGTATTTGCGCCGATACAAGTAACTATAAAATGAAAAAATATAATATTTTAGGTCCTAAAATGGCACTTTTGAGCTACTAAAATCAGTAGAAAGTTTGTAAACTGCTTCCATACACTTGACTTCGATTTACTAGTATTCGCAGGTGTCAACTGCTTAATCTCCTGGCGAAAATTGAAAATTTTAATTATTTCAAACACAATTTTCTTTCCGAATACCACACGAGGTCTACTAGTGATAATATTTCTCTACAACACAATTCACGCACACCCCTGGACGTTCTAACCCAGATCAGGTCAGATGTTCAACATTTTTTATGTCCCAGTTGGCCGAGTTGAAACTGTCCGGTTACTTCGTTTTATTATGCCAAATACTGGACTGTATGTATTAGCTTTTCATTGCAGGGCTGCTATGTTGCCAGCTATTTCAGGAGATTTCAATGAGCAAAAACTTCATTTTTTTAAATGGAACAACCAGCTTATTTACAATTTTGTGAAAGTATTTTATCTCTTCAAATTATGTCTGTATAATGTACTATTTTGAAGAAAGTTGCATTTTTGGTTTATGACTTGAAAATATTCACGTTAGCTCTGAATGTGAAGTTTAAAATACTTTTATTTTCATCAATTTTAAATTATTTTATTTTATTTTGAATTAAAAAATACCACGAACCCCAAACGAAACATCTACTCTGTTCAGACATTTCAGCCATTTACTAGGCAGCATTTATATATAGTGCACCGATTTTCGTCAAATCTTCAAATTTTTCGCTCCAACTTGGCAACGTCGCAATTCATGAGAAAAGAAAAGATAGGGCTAGATGCAGAATTTTAAGCTAAATTCGATGGTAAACAAAAATATAGGGTCTCCTATTAAACAAAAGTATACTTCATGTTGTCTCGCTTAGGCTGAACACCCAGTACATATGTAAGTATTTTAGAAATGTGTATCGACTTTTATTTAAAACGTTTTTTATCCTAAGTGGGTTATTACACTTCCACGCACTAATGGGCCAACCTGTATGTAAAATTTTCCCCTGAATCGATTTCTGGACACTAGAACGTTCTAACTGTTCAATTAGTCGAGTTATGAGCATCTTTTGGTTTCAGACAGTGGATTTTCGAATATTTTCACTAATTTTCATTTATGATTCATAAAACGGAAACCCTTCAGGTTATGCCTTTATAATTTTTTTTCCAAGTAGACTAGTCTTTCGAATACTCTTCTAAACAAAATTCATAGTTTTGTGGTCTTTAAAAGACTTTTTATGTGAAAAAAATGCATATCGACAAGGATCGAAAGACATAATTAAAAAAGCAAAATTAATTTTAATTCCACAAAACACCAACTGTACTTGTATATTAAAATAGTTATTTGTGTATTTAGAGCGTAAAGTAACAGATTGCCGCTTGAGAAAGAATGTTTTTGATAGTTTTTGACAATTTTTCAATATTTTAGACCATTTTTCAAAATTATTGACCATTTTTGATAATTACTGACAATTGTTGACAATTATGGACCATTTTTCCAAATTTTTGACCATATTTCAAAAATTTTGACAATTTTTCAAAAACTTTAACAATTTTTGACAATTATCAACTATTTTTCAAAATTTCGACAATTTTCAACAATAATTGTCCATTTTTGATAGTTTTTGACAATTATTTGTCATTTTTGACAATTTTTCAAAAATTTTGACCATTTTTGATAGTTTTTGACAATTATCGACCATTTTTCAAAATTTTAACAATTTTTGACAATTATTGACCAATTTTGATAATAATTGTCCATTTTTGACAGTTTTTTATAATTTTTTACCATTTTTGATAGTTTTTGACTATTTTTAAATTTTTTTTTTAATTTTTGACAATTGACCATTTTTGACAATTTTTGACAATTGACCATTTTTGACAATTTTTGAAAATGTTTGACCATTTTTCAATTTTTTTTTCAAAGTTTTTGACAATTATCGACCATTTTTGACAATTATTGACCATTTTTGTTAATTTTTGAAAAATTTGACCATTTTTAAATTTTTTTTTCAAATTCTTGACAATTTTCGACCATTTTTCAAAATTTCAACAATTATTGACAGTTTTTGACAATTTTTGACAATTATTGACCATTTTTGACAAAAATTGTCCATTTTTAACAGTTTTTGACAATAATTGACAATTTTTCCAAATTTTAGACCATTTTTCAAAATTATTGACCATTTTTTGATAATTATTGACAATTGTTGACAATTATTGACAATTATTGACAATTATTGACAATTGTTGACAATTATGGACCATTTTTGACCATATTTAAAAATGTTTGACAATTATCAACTATTTTTCAAAATTTTGACAATTTTTAACAATAATTGTCCATTTTTGAAAATTTTTCAAAATATTTGACAATTTTTCAAAAATTTCAACAATTTTTCAAAAATGTCCATTTTTGACAGTTTTTAACAATAATTGACAATTTCAACCATTTTTGATAGTTTTTGACAATTTTTCAATATTTTAGACCATTTTTCAAAATTATTGACCATTTTTGATAATTATTGACAATTGTTGACAATTATGGACCATTTTTCCAAATTTTTGACCATTTTTCCAAATTTTTGACCATTTTTGACCATATTTCAAAAATTTTGACAATTTTTCAAAAACTTTAACAATTTTTGACAATTATCAACTATTTTTCAAAATTTTGACAATTTTCAACAATAATTGTCCATTTTTGACAATTTTTGATAGTTTTTGACAATTTTTGAAAATATTTGACCATTTTTCAAATTTTTTTAAAAAGTTTTTGACAATTATCGACCATTTTTGACAATTATTGACCGTTTTTGTTAACTTTTGAAAAATTTTGGCCATTTTTCAAATTTTTGACAATAATTGACAATTTTTCAAAATTTTAGACCATTTTTCAAAATTATTGACCATTTTTGATAATTATTGACAATTGTTGACAATTATGGACCATTTTTCCAAATTTTTGACCATTTTTGACATTTATTGACCATATTTAAAAAATTTTGACCATTTTTGATAGTTTTTGACATTTATCGACCATTTTTCGAAATTTTAACAATTTTTGACAATTATTGACCAATTTTGACAATAATTGTCCATTTTTGACAGTTTTTAACAATAATTGACAATTTTTAACAATTTTTGACAATTTTTCAATATTTTAGACCATTTTTCAAAATTATTGATCATTTTTGATAATTATTGACAATTGTTGACAATTATGGACCATTTTTCCAAATTTTTGACCATTTTTGACCATATTTCAAAAATTTTGACAATTTTTGACAATTATCGACTATTTTTCAAAATTTTGACAATTTTCAACAATAATTGTCCATTTTTGACAGTTTTTGACAATTTTTGACCATTTTTGATAGTTTTTGACAATTTTTCAAAAATTTCAACAATTTTTCAAAAATTTCAACAATTTTTCAAAATTTTTGAACATTTTTCAAAATTTTAACAATTTTTGACAATTATTGACCAATTTTTATAATAATTGTCCATTTTTGACAGTTTTTGATAATTTTTTACCATTTTTGATAGTTTGACCATTTTTCAAATTTTTTTTCAAAGTTTTTGACAATTATCGTCCATTTTTGACAATTATTGACCATTTTTGATCATTTTTGAAAATTTTTGACCATTTTTCAAATTTTTGACAATTTTCGACCATTTTTCAAAATTTTAACAATTATTGACCATTTTTAACAGTTTTTGACAAAAATTGAGCATTTTTGACAGTTTGTCCATTTTTAACAGTTTTTGACAATTTTTGACCACATTTCAAAATTTTTGACAATTTTTATATAATTTTATTTGATTTTTAATCTGATAAATTGTTAAATATTCACCAATTGAGTTAATTCGGAGGGCGTGGTTTGATTAAATAAGCGAGCGAAAAAGATTCCTTTTTTGCTCTAGGGCGTAAAGTAACAATCCTCGGCATTTGTCGACTTTACGATTTCATTTGAATATCGTAATTAGTCATTTTACGCGCGACTGTAGAAAAAATATTTTAAAATTGTATAACTGCAAAATATATTTTGAACCCTGTATTAAATTTTCCATTTTCATTCAGTCACTGTCCCTGCTATGTAAAAAATAAAAATAAAATGGAAAAAATATAAATAAAAATGGAAAAAAATACAAGTAAATAATTAAAAAAAAATAAGTAAATAATTGAAAAAAAAATAAGTAAATAAAAAAATAAATAAAAATGGAAAAAAATAAATAAAAATGGAAAAAAAATAAATAAAAAAAGGAAAAAAAGTTGAAAATATAGATGTATAAAAAAAGGAAAGGAAATATAGTTGAAAAAAAATTTTTTTTTAAATAAATTGAAAAATGTACTTTGGAAAATATGCCTTGAGCAAAATGTTAGCTGGCGAATGGACTTTATCAGCAGCCAAGGGAAACCAAATCACACACATTTTCATTCAGATCCGGCAACACTGTATGCCTTCTTAACTATGAACTATGGGATTTTCCCTTCCCCTCCTTCCAATGTTCGTCATATTATTATAATTGCGATGTTATCATTTATGGTCAATATAAATTTATTTCTTATATTGTTAGACGTCAAAAATAATAGTTTAATACTATTATAACGCTTTACAAAATTTGAAAAATAATTTTCACTAAGAAGCAACAACTACATCTCGGGCTATATATCTCTTCAGACTTGAATTACACTTCTAAAGTAAACGGGGTTGGTATATCCGCAAGATATAACCAGCCATTCTTGTTGCTCTCGTCGTGTTTTGAAGGTATGCTACTAGTTTTTTTTTTGTTAAAAAACATCATAATTTAATACAAAATCTCTAGATTCAAGTTCAAATGTATTGATTTAGTCTTATCTTATTGGTCGGTTAATTTTTAGCGTTTTATATCCCGAAAGTTTGTTGGTTCATAACTTAATCAAAGAAATATTTCTAACTAAATTAAAATGTTTCGCAGGGTGTCTAAAAAAATTGTTGATAATTTAGCTCTAAACGATCAACAATACTTGAATTTACAGCAAACAAATTCGGTCCTTGGAACTGCATGTATAATAATTATTATGCACTTTCTAATAAACCCGAAGCGTTTTATGTACTAATTAGAAAAAAAGAAGATTCTCACGTGTTAGGTTCACACTGGTAACAAAGTCCAAGGAAACAAACACACACGAACGCACGTTAGATAAACAACCAGCACACTGTATTAATAATCAAAAATAAACAAAAACATACAACAAAGATGCATCCATGCTACGATGAGAGTTACTTGGTATTGCGACAAATGGTCCAAAAGCCGCACCCCACCATACAGTTGAGCACCGGTGACGTCACTCCTCGAATACGGCGTTGCCGAGTTTGCGGAAATCGCTGAATAACCACAAGATAGCATTCGAGGAAATTCCAGTCTATTTGTAGATCGATCGGCTTGATTTGAGTGCAATACACTTTCGGGAACAAAAAGAGTGTCTCGGGTTTTATTTTATAAAACAGCAGGTACAAAATTTCGAATGAATTTTTACCTGCTATCAAGAATGCGATTTACAAAAAAAATTTTTTAATTATTTTTATCTGGCAACTTAATATTTCTCATGCTATTTAATTCATTTAGCCAACCCTAACTCCATGCTAGTTCCATTGAAAAAAATTGAAATATATTTGACATTTGTGATCAATTTTTTACGAACCCTGTATGCAATAAAGCAGTTTTTGATATGTCACAATTACCTTGAACTTTCTACTAAAAAACCTTACAAGCAATTTTTTTTGGAGCTGATCACCAGTGGCGTAGCGTGGATTTTAGCCCCCGTAAAGGACTATGCTTCCATCTTATGGAAAATAAAAGACCACTCAAATGCGGATATTTTGATACCAACTTATTCGTCTTGAAAAATAGAACATTTGATAACATTGCGCCAATGTTGTAATTTAATTAATAAACCCAGTTCATTTGTCAGAAATTTTCGATTCGATTACAAAATCTAACCATTCAATAGGACTTGTGAATATAGTTGTACATACGATGAATACCAGTTTCGTTGAAACAAAATAATAGGATTATATTTTTTCAGTTGTATAAAGATATGATAGATTGCAATCAAATTATGTAAAAAAGGTACATCTCTCAATTGACGATCTAACATCTTTACATAAGTTTGTCATTTTGTTTATTACAACGTTTTCTATATTATAATAGTAAAATTATAATAGGTACATTTAATAACTGACCGACACGTATTTCGTAAACAATTCCGGTACAAACGAATTCCCGTCAGGATTCTTAATGACTATAAAATACACATGAGTTCCCGTCCGACACTTGCAGGTATCTTAATCCCGCACTCGAATTGCCGTCCAGTTTATTTAATCCGCTTATAGGTAAGCTAAATAGTTTTGAAAATTCTAATAAATCGTAATACCTATTTGTAATCCTGAATTCTAATGAAAAAGTTGAATAACCTATTGGGGTGGCTAGGGGGTCTGTCACTAGTAATTGCTATGAATATATTTTTCTATTATATTAAGTTGTCATTTTCGAAACGGCAGTTTATTAATATACATATTTCCGAACGTTTGTTGTCGTACGCTATAGTGATACACAAAATGCTTGAAGTAATACTAAGTGAAAAGGGTAAACCCTTTCTGGTTAGGTTAGGTTAGCTTCTTTACATGTATGTATTTATGACTCAGTTCAGTAGTAGTATGCAATAAAATTGTAGAATTAAAATTCCGTATTTTATTCCAATAATGATATCATATAAAATAATATCGTTTAATAGTGCCAAACATAAGACATTTATAACTATTTCTTATTTCATACATCTGAAAACGGACCTCCCTTAAAAATTTTACTGTTGACTTATTACAATTTGCAATAAATACATAGCTAGATATCAGATGATTCAGAGAATTTACCGTAATTACCATAAACACCTTTTAGACAGGTCAGTTTTCACCCTGACGGGAACTCGAGTGACGGCTTAACGTATCCTAATTATGGAACAGGTAGACTGGTTGACTGTAGTTGACGCTGCTGATCGAACTATACCTAATCATGAAGAAATATAATGATGCAAATTAGATTTCAGTTAACAGTGCTTTTTATGTCACGCAAGAGAAAACACTCATCGCCATCAAAATATATATAACACAAAAACCGGCTTCGGCTATCAAAAAAATACAAAAATTAAACAAAACCCGGCTTCGGCCATCAAAAAAATACAAAAATTAAACAAAACCCGGCTTCGGCCATCAAAAAAATTTAATAAAGCAAAAAGGCAACTTTAGCTACCAAAAAAATATAAAAACCGGCTTAGGCCAATAAAAATTTTTTTTCAGCTACACTTCGCGGATAGAAGGTAACTGCCTGTGGGGGGAAGGTGGAGCGCGTAGAAGGGGATACTCTAAGAATTATACATTATCTTTTAGTATCACCCTTTACGTCGGGTTCATTACCTACACACATTTCACAAGCATTTTTGTATTAACAATTAATAGACATTTAACATCTTGCATATAAAAAAATCTTTTCCGCATCCCTATCCTATTTTTTTAAAGAGTTACCGATGCCAACAAATACACTACAAAATACTACAAAGAAAAAACAATATATAAAAATTAACTGATAAAATTAGGTCAGTTCAACCCTGTCTGGTTTTATTTATTCATTTCTTATCACCGCTGATATCCTTTCTTCGTGGAATCTGTAATACATGTCTATTTACGTATTTTCTCTCTGTCTTACTCATACAATCTCCGTAAGCGATTTTAAAAATAATATCATTAATTGTGAGTTAATTATAAAAGTCACAACATTGGCGCAATGATATCAAATGTTCTATTTTTCAAGACGAATAAGTTGGTATCAAAATATCCGCATTTGAGTGGTCTTTTATTTTCCATAAGATGGAAGCATAGTCCTTTGCCACCTCCTTATTTTAATTTAAATATTTTATTCAACGGACTGCTTTGGAAGGAACATACATCTATGGGAAGAAATGGCGTAAGAAAGTTAAAAAAAAATGAGAATTATTACGGCCCCTGCTGCCCCCACCATCCTACGCCACAGCTGATCACCTAGAATTTAAAAAAAAAGGTCTGCATCTGTCAATTTTTCATTAAAAAAATTATTATCAAGAAAAGTGTAAGGTATTTTAAACAAAGTGGCATTAAAATTCAACGTAGAATCCCAAGAAACATTAACAATATACAGGGTGCTCTATTCAAAATAACAAAAGTTTCTGTATCGTGTAATTAGTTTCCAATGTAAGCTCGTCGTGACTCAACCTGTATACTGGAAAACCTGTACAATTAAATAATTTACTTTATCCGTTAAAACTAGTAATATCGCAAAATCTGACAACTACGCAATTGCATCGCACATCGATTGGTATAATTACGTCCAGAGGGATGAGAGAAAACTTGGATTCATGCGATCCCTATAGATAGAATGGGTGAAAGTGTTCGTATAAAAGGTGCGTCATCCATTATATCCGGTAAAATAGTATACAGGGTCGGGCGAAAATTGTGTCTTCAATGACACCAACCTTGATTAACGTCACGTTTCAGGAAGTGAGGTCGAGTGAAATACCAAGATATATTTTAAATTAATTATATATATATATAAATATAAAGTTTATTTATTATTTATATGAGTAAATTGGCTAATATATTTATTTGTATATAATAGAACGAATTCGACAAGGCAAATATCGATATTTTAGCATTGACAGAAACAAAGAAAAAAGAACAAGGGGAAATCGTACTAGAAGGGGGACACATATTTGTGTATTCAGGAGTAGAGGAAGATAAACGAGAAACAGCAGGAGTGGCGTTTATCATACATGGGAGATTTGCAAAATTATTGAGAATGTTGAAAAAAAAATTCAGAAAGAATACTCACAATAGAAATAAATATTGATGATGAAATAACATATCAGCATATGATGGCAGCAATGATGACGAGAGAGCGGTAGAAAAAGATAAATTTTAGAAAATGATGAATGAAGTAATCGAGACAGCCAAAAGAAATATATATGTGGTAGGAGACTTAAATGGACGAGTAGGCAAAATCAAATAAATTATGGAGAAATTGGAAAACGTGGAGAATACAAAATTAATAATAATAATTCAAGAATAATAGAATGTTGTAAAATAAATAATCTTGTAGTCGCTAATACATTCTTCCAACATAAAAACATCCACAAGTATACAAGACAAGGGAAAAACAACACGGAATAGTATATTGTGCAACAAGTGGGAAAAGTACTTTCCCCACATGTTGCACACTATACTTTTTCTACAACTGCACAAATTTAAAGAATACAAGTAAAGTAACTTAATATTTATTTTTATGGTTAGTAAAACAAAAACAAAAGGTGATCGCCGATAGAAGCTTGCTTCTTATGCACAATAGAATAACCATTTTTGACCTTTTTCCGTAAATTTTTGACAATTTTTCAAAAATTTTGATAATTTTTGACAATTATTGACCATATTTTCAAAATTTTTGACTATTTTTTTAAATTTCAACAATTATTGACCATTTTTGACAATTATAGACCAATTTTGACAGTTTTGACAATTATTGATCATTTTTGACAATTTTTCAAAAATTTTGACCATTTTTCCAAATTTTAACAATTATTGACCATTTTTGACAGGTTCTGGTTCTGACAATTATTGACCACTTTCGACAATTTTTAAACATTTTTCAAAAATGTTGGCAATTTTATAGAAAATTTGACAATTTTTGACCATTTTTCAAAGTTTCAACAAATTATTGACCATTTTTGACAGTTTCTGATAATTATTGACCATTTTTGACAATTTTTCAAAAATTTTGACCATTTTAGACCATTTTCCAAATTTTAACAATTTTTGAGCATTTTTGACAGGTTCTGACAATTATTGACCATTTTTGACAATTTTTAACAATTATTGACCATTTTGACAGTTTTTTATAATTATTCACAATTTTTTCAAAATTTTTCCAATATTTGACAATTTTTCAAAAATTTTGAACATTTTATACCATTTTCCAAATTTTAACAATTTTTGAGCATTTTTGACAGGTTCTGACAATTATTGACCATTTTTGACAATTTTTAACAATTATTGACCATTTTGACAGTTTTTTATAATTATTCACAATTTTTTCAAAATTTTTCCAATATTTGACAATTTTTAACAATTGACGATTTTTTCAAATGTTAACAACTATTGTCCATTTTTGACAATTATTGATCAATTTTGACAATTTTTCAAAGATTGTTGGCAATTTTTTCGAAATTTTGACAATTTTTGACCATTTTTCAAAGTTTCAACAAATTATTGACCATTTTTGACAGTTTCTGATAATGATTGACCATTTTTGACAATTTTTGACAATTTTTCAAAAATTTTGACCATTTTAGACCATTTTCCAAATTTTAACAATTATTTTTGCCAATTTTTGAGCATTTTTGACAGGTTCTGACAATTATTGACCATTTTCGACAATTTTTAACAATAATTGACCATTTTGACAGTTTTTTATAATTATTCACAATTTTTTCAAATGTTAACAACTATTGTCCATTTTTGACAATTATTGATCAATTTTGACAATTTTTGACCATTTTTCAAAGTTTCAACAAATTATTGACCATTTTTGAGAGTTTCTGATAATTATTTACCATTTTTGACAATTTTTCAAAAATTTTGTGAATTTTTGACTATTTTTTCAAATTTTAACAATTATTGACCAGTTCTGACAATTATTGACCAGTTCTGACAATTATTGACCATTTTTGACAATTTTCAAAAATTATTGACCATTTTTGACGTTTTTTTATAATTATTGACAATTTTTTCAAAATTTCAACAATTATTGACCATTTTTGACAGTTTCTGACAATTATTGACCATTTTTGACAACTTTCAAAAATTTTGACAGTTTTTGATCATTTTTCAAAATTTTAACAATTATTGACTATTTTTAAAATATTTGACAGATTCTGACAATTATTGACCATTTTTGACAATTTTTCCAAATCTTTGACAAATTTTAACAATTATTGACAGTCTTTTATAATTATTGGCCATTTTTTCAAAATTTTGACAGTTTTTGCCAATTATTAACCATTTTTCCAAATTTTTGACAATTTTTGAAAATATTTGACAATTATTAACCATTTTTTCAAAACTTTCACAGTTTTTGACAATTATTGACCATTTTTCCAAATTTTTGACCATATTTCAAAATTTTTGACAATTTTTTAAAATTTTTAACATATTTTCTAATATAATCTGACAGTTTTGTGACAACTAAGTAGGTATTTAAAGATGACAGTAGCCTACTAAGTTTTTGTCGATTTTATTTGATTCTCCATATAAATATATGTGGCGTGGGCAAAGTGCCGTGAGAAATATTATTTCTCACAGTATGAACAATATTTGGTTTTGAAATCAAGTAAGGTATGAGAAATACGTCACTTTTCATAGCAGTTGTAGAAAAAAATCTATAATCGATTACGTTCTTGTAGAAAAAGATAATAAGAATTTAGTAGAAGATGTAAGAGTAATGCGAGGGCCGGAAATAAATACTGACCAATGGTGGTAGCAAAAGTTAAAAGAAAAAACAAACCTAATAAAAGTAATAAAGAATATAAGGAAGAACAAACAATATAATAGATGTCGAAGAATAAAAATATATTATTCTATCGCTTTGACAACTTTTTGAAAAATAATTTTTCCAAAAACAGTGACCGTTCAACGAAGAAGAAACAACTACTTCCCGGGCTACATGCCCCGACAGACATTGAATTACACTTCTAAGTCAAACGGGGTTGGTAAATCTACAAGATTCAAACCAACCATTCTGGTTTGCAACTAGAAGGGATAACACAACTTGTAGACCGGTTTCGGCGTATTGCGCCTCATCAGTACAAGGGAATCCTAGGGCTCGATGGGAAAGGGACATTTACCTAAGTTAAAGCCTGCAGATATCCTAAAATTCCTCCGGGAAATAGGACTAGTGGAGCTACTAGTCTCTGAGACTTTTCTCAGGAACTAAATAGATCTTTTAGGTCACCCCAATATTCATACATTCGTGTACAAACTGCTCCACAAAAGTTAGGGAAGTTTAATCCACCAGTAAATTTCTCGTATTCAAAAAAAAACGTTTATTTCTTTATTTCTGTTAAAACGACCTCCTTGTTGGTTCATTGTTTTTCAAAGTAATTTACACGGTTAATTTCTGAGTTAATGAAACCTTATCTTTAAAGTAGTTATAAACTAGAAATAAACTGAAGGTCTTATGCACATACAACTGCATAATATATGTAGAGGTTATTTCCAACAAATCCGTAAAATATCGACCGGTAACAATGATACAGATTGTCCATGAAAACTTATTGATCCGTTTTTCTTCTAATTTATTATAATACGAGGGTTGTCTTATATATTTTGCATAAAAAAAACAAAAGTATTTTCCACGAACAGAAATGCATTTTTGCATCCTTTGGAACCAATTCTGGAAGCACTTGTTTCACTCGCTTTAGTTGGTACAGGAGGCGTCGACCCAGCACTGTAGAGAAACGCTTCTGATGCGATAATTACGGTTAAGCAGAATCGAGCGCGGTTAGTACTTGGATGTACTGGGGAAACACCGTCGTACATCCTACAAAGAAACACCTTAGATTACTAGGGTCAGTTGTTGTTGGGCTCGATGGAGATCCCTACCACTGGTTGGAATACTAGTGGATTCGACAAAATTTTTGGTTAGAGGTTTATTTCTTCTTAGCCGAATGGTATAGGGCTTGGATGCCGAGAATTATGAATTTTCGGCGTAAGGTTCGAATCCTGGAAACGGTGATACATTCTTTTTGTTATATTGTGACATTTGTATATGCATAACCTTCAATATAGATCCTACCTTCTGGCTTTTGACTTATACAGGGTATCCCAAGATTTTTTTACAGGCTGTATCTCAGGAATTAAGTTTTATTTGAAAATTGGGTAATCTTTTTGGGACTTACAGTAACTTCATCCTGTTTTCTTTAGCTATTATAAAAACTAGTTGAAAAGTAAAAATAGGACTATCTGAAGTAAATCCGGACATGATAATTGCGGCATTTAAACGGTCACTGGTTATTGTTGCAAATAAACAATAAATTGAACATTTGGTATAATTATCCACTCACTGTGATACACCGTTGAATTTGAAATAAAAAGTCCTTTCATTTGAGCTAAGTTTGATCCCCCCCTTCCATTGAATTTTTTTTCATTGCGATGACGTACCTGCTTCTATGATAACGTTACAGTTACCCTGTATACCTCGGATGAAAGTACTGTAGGTTCCAAAAAGATTACCCAATTTTCAAATAAACCTATTCGTTAGTTCCCGAGTTACAGCCTGTAAAAAATCTTGGGACACCCTGTATATATCGCTTTAATTATATTATTCGGCAAAACTATGATAATTGGTTTTAAATCATTAAAAAATAATTAATCAAACGCACTGTATATCGGTAGGATTTGAACAAGGCACAAGCTTCAAGCTTACCCATCGCACCAATAAGTACAACGATAACGGACATCAAGCTCCGCTATACTGTCGCTCATATAACCTCAAAATTTGTTTACAAGTAGCTGATTGCTAATATTGGTTGATTGTTTTCGTACATTTGACCGAGGTAGTAAGAAAAATAGTATACACTACATGGGCAGAAAGTTGAGATTTCTGCTCTGCGCGCCGCAAACAACTGACTTGGAAAATTGTAAAAAATTATTGCTCGAAAATTTTATACTCTTTCTAAAGTCAATGTGAAGGTTTTTTTAATGCGATTGATGGAAACCCAACTAGCTTTCTGACGATGCAATTTCGTCTCTGCGACTCGATCGCGACGACAAAATTGCACGCAGCTTAAGGTACTGTACCAATCGAGCGACTGCAACGACTATAGCCGCGCGACTCTGACGACTTTCCGTCGTTCACTGGTTTACGTTAAAGTAAATGATCGAGTTGTCAACTGCGCGGCTTCAGCGTCACGACAGAAGCGTCTGCCAAAAAAGCAGTCTAGCCGCGACAGGTTTCTCTTCTGGGCTTATTGGGTGTCGTAACATGATTGCCTTGTAAGGTCATTTTCAATCAGACCTAACACAAAATTGAACAGGTTGATGCTCAGTCTATAAAAATTTCGAAATTTTGTAACATGTCTATCGACCTGTTTCGATTTTACAGAATAAATCCTTTTAATTGGCGCTCGTCGTCACTAGCCACATCCAATTATAGTTCTGTGATCCCAAACTCTTCTACCCTGACCGTAAGACAATTGACGTCTGCCAACGGACGCTTCCATTTTTTGCACAACGCCACGTGAAACACTCCTTTTTGTTATCGACCGCCTAAGAGGGCAGATCACCTTTCGCTATCTTTCATATCTTAAGTATCTATCTTAGGAATTTTGCTGTGGTAAGTTCAAAATCATAATTCATAGTTAATAAGCTTCTTCTAAAGTACTGTCTGATTATAACTTTCGTATGCATTCTTTATTTTTTTTACAGAGATAGACGAAATTAAATTCAAGACGTGGTCATAAACTGTTCTTTGATACTAATATGGTAGTTTTAAGCCAAATATTCTTTTATAATTCACTGTTTTACTTTTATACAAACATTTTCAAGCTTTTTCAGTTGCGAAATAACTCTTTTAATTATAAAATAACATTTTTATAAATTACTATTAACCTATAAAATATTCTTTCGTAACGCCAGTGCCGGTTTCATATATTTCCTAAGCACGATATTTTTTCATATAACTAAATAAATAACTTTTTGCTATGATTAGTTTCTTTCGGATCATTAGTATATTTTTTTTAATTTAGCCGATAATTGCTATTTTTACTGTTTTAACATGGAACATATAATGTTGGAAAGCTTTCAGTAAATTAAATCAATTTTTTGACTTTCAAATAACTGCCTTCCTTTTCTTTAACCTGAAAAGCTGACCAACATAATGTGCCATTACATTCAAGTTCCTACATATCCCTGATCCACTTGTACTTCTAGGTAAGCACAGCCCCTAGGCGAGAATATAACCCTAGGCTAGAATATAACGCCGAGGATATAAACCGAAGAATTTAACCGGAGAATATAACCCCAAGAATATAGCCAAGGATACAGCCCTAGCTCTAAATACCGTCCTAGAACAGAACTCATCAGTTCAGATCAAGACCTGACTTCTTCTCCAGGAAACCACTTCATCTAAGCTAAGTACCTATAAAAGTACAAATTCCTGTTCATTTCCTGTGGCAGAATAAATTAAAAATTTGTTTTTAATTCTTTTTTTATTAAAATCCTCAACTATAAAAGTTGAGGGAGATCCGCCCGGGGTCACTTTAATTATTAACTTTCATTTAAATTTTACAAGGCGTTTCTACCTTTTCCGCCTTAGTTTTTAGTACTTTTTATCGTTAAAAAGGTAGTGGCGCCCTCAATTTTTACAACCCTTCTGTTATCCTTGTGTGACATAAACTTGGGGTCTAATCACCCTTGAGAGGAGTCTCTAGCCGGAGCCCTTCGAGCTGGTGCCCTGTGGGGTACAAGCATTTACCGTTACAAATTGGCGCCCCACTAAAAGCACACATTTACAAATTGGCGCCTTTACCGTTACAATTTTTTCTCTTCTTGTAAAAGGTGTATCCGAACCAACATATTCTCATAACCCTCTTCTTTTTCGTTTTCCAAATAGAACCAAGAAATCACTGCTTTCTCCATGATAGTCGACTACAAACTGATTTCGCGTCTATAAAATACATAATTTTAAAAGTTGAAGCGGCCGCAATCGCGCAATTGGCCGCTGCAGCCGTATCGCAAAAGTCGTACGTCTTCAGCCGCGCGGCCGTAGTCGTTGCAGTCGTTCGATTGGCACAGTACCTTTAGGTGTTCCTACCATGCAATCGAGATGCACCAAAATAGAAGTGGTTATAATTTTATACGTGTTTTACGCAAATCTATAAAACTTCTGTTGGTGTGACTATAATTTTAGAAAATATATCTGATAACGTTTTCACATAATACGTTTCTAAATTTATTAATAAATCGAAATTCTACTTCTTTTGTTCCGCTATACTAAATTTCCTATTGCATAGGAGCACAAGAAAGGGTCGATAGCCATGAGGCGACAATAAACCATTGGCGTTACATTTTTCGGTAAAGACCTGAATGGTTTCATTTGGCAGGTTTATTTAATAGTGCAAAAGTTGGGCAAGTATCATATTATTAGTAAGTAATTATTAAATTATTAAGAGCCGATTTTACGGAGACCATTCAATTGGGCCAAAATTATTCAACATAATAAAAATAAAACTGTAAGACCCATCCCTACTCGGCAAAACTTTAAACTGACTGCACGGCACTGGTCTGCCGGCATCCCGGCTTATCATATTAATGAATCCTTAACCGTTGTGCCGAATTTTACGGCCCTATTGTATTTAAGGCGATACAGGACGTGTCGATTTAATTTTGGTAAAACCATTTTATTCCACATAGAAAAAAAAGACTCACCTTATATTTATAGTACTTTTGAATAAATAATAATTGCTTCTACGGAAAAAGAAAATAGTATAGTCATATTTCATAAAACCAAATAATATATCTTATACCACGTGAATTAATTTCATTGCGGGACATCCTGTATGTACCTATAGTATTGTTCAAATTTTTCGATATATTATTTTACAGCTTTTTTTTTATAGTATTAAGCAGCGTCCTCCATAATGATACGGACAAATTATTAAACAAACGCAGAGGTCATTTAGAGGTTAAAATCGCTTTTACCCAACAGAATATTATGCGGTTTGGTTAATGTGTGAATTTGGCCTCGTGCCACTTCTGCTGAACGCCGCGATGGGTTCAAGGTTCCAATTGAAAATTCTGCCCTGCTAAAAAAGAACCTTGGAAAATTGAAATACTTCTGCGATAAGAACGTAAATTGTTTACAGCGAGATAAGTTTTTTTATGTCTGTTTTATCGTATAAATATAGTTACTTTTTTATAGTTTTTGTTTTTAATAAAAATAATAATCAACGTAAGATTCAGGACCGTACCTGCTGCAGCAACAGAACAAATTTTGGCCAGGGATCCAGACCAGAGATACTTTGTTTCGTCAGACCAAATTTATTGTTTAAATAAAAATTTACAACATAAAAAAGTATCTTACTATGAAATAAAAAGTTGAAAATGTAGTGTTGTATCGAGTTTACCAAAGAGTAATTTTTATGTAGTAAAGGACTATGCTTCCATCTTATGGAAAATAAAAGACCACTCAAATGCGGATATTTTGATACCAACTTATTCGTCTTGAAAAATAGAACATTTGATAACATTGTGCCAATGTTGTGACTTTTATAATTAACTCACAATTAATGATATTATTTTTAAAATCGCTTACGGAGATTGTATGAGTAAGACAGAGAGAAAATACGTAAATAGACATGTATTACAGATTCCACGAAGAAAGGATATCAGCGGTGATAAGAAATGAATAAATAAAACCAGACAGGGTTGAACTGACCTAATTTTATCAGTTAATTTTTATATTTTGTTTTTTCTTTGTAGTATTTTGTAGTGTATTTGTTGGCATCGGCAACTCTTTAAAAAAAAATAGGATAGGGATGCGGAAAAGATTCTTTTATATGGAAGATGTTAAATGTCTATTAACTGTTAATACAAAAATGCTTGTGAAATGTGTATAGGTAATGAACCCGACGTAAAGGGTGATACTAAAAGATAATGTATAATTCTTAGAGTATCCCCTTTTACGCGCTCCACCTTCCCCCCACAGACAGTGCCTGAGGACCTCATTACCTTCTATCCGCGAAGTGTAGCTGAAAAAATTTTTTTTATTGGCCTAAGCCGGTTTTTATATATTTTTTGGTAGCTAAAGTCGCCTTTTTGCTTTATTAAATTTTTTTGATGGCCGAAGCTGGGTTTTGTTTAATTTTTTTATTTTTTTGATAGCCGAAGCCGGGTTTTGTTTAATTTTTGTATTTTTTTGATAGCCGAAGCCGGTTTTTGTGTTATATATATTTTGATGGCGATGAGTGTTTTCCCTTGCGTGACATAAAAATCACTGTTAAGTGAAATCTAATTTGCATCATTATATTTCTTCATGATTAGGTATAGTTCGATCAGCAGCGTCAACTACACTCAACCAGTCTTCCTGTTCCATAATTAGGATACGTTAAGCCGTCACTCGAGTTCCCGTCAGGGTGAAAACTGACCTGTCTAAAAGGTGTTTATAATAATTGTAGTAAATTCTCTGAATCATCTGATATCTAGCTATGTATTTATTGCAAATTGTAATAAGTGAACAGTAAAAGTTTTAAGGGAGGTCCGTTTTCAGATGTATGAAATAAGAAATAGTTATAAATGTCTTATGTTTGGCACTATTAAACGATATTATTTTATATGATATCATTATTGGAATAAAATATGGAATTTCAATTCTACAATTTTATTGCGTACTACTACTGAACTGAGTCATAAATACATACATGTAAAGAAGCTAACCTAACCTAACCAGAAAGGGTTTACCCTTTTCACTTAGTATTACTTCAAGCATTTTGTGTATCACTATAGCGTACGACAACAAACGTTCGGAAATATGTATATTAATAAACTGCCGTTTCGAAAATGACAACTTAATATAATAGAAAAATATATTCATAGCAATTACTAGTGACAGACCCCCTAGCCACCCCAATAGGTTATTCAACTTTTTCATTAGAATTCAGGATTACGAATAGGTATTACGATTTACTGGAATTTTCAAAACTATTTAGTTTACCTGTAAGCGGATTAAATAAACTGGACGGCAATTCGAGTGCAGGATTAAGATACCTGCAAGTGTCGGACGGGAGCTCATGTGTATTTTATAGTCATTGAGAATCCTGACGGGAATTCGTTTGTACCGGAATTGTTTACGAAATACGTGTCGGTCAGTTATTAAATGTACCTATTATAATTTTACTATTATAATATAGAAAACGTTGTAATAAACTGCTATTACAAAATGACAAACTTATGTAAAGATGTTAGATTGTCAATTGAGAGATGTACCTTTTTTACATAATTTGATTGCAATCTATCATATCTTTATACAACTGAAAAATATAATCCTATTATTTTGTTTCAACGAAACTGGTATTCATCGTATGTACAACTATATTCACAAGTCCGACTCTGTTTCACCGCAGCAGGTGGAGTCGTATTGAATGGTTAGATTTTGTAATCAAATCGAAAATTTCTGACAAATGAACTGATTTTGTGGGTTTATTAATTAAATTACAACATTGGCGCAATGTTATCAAATGTTCTATTTTTCAAGACGAATAAGTTGGTATCAAAATATCCGCATTTGAGTGGTCTTTTATTTTCCATAAGATGGATAGTCCTTTAATAAAGAATTGCAGACAAAAGTATTTAGCTCTAAATACGGGATGTATAAGCTACATATTCCGGAAATTGAAAAAGGCGAAACCATCGGGGAATCGAACCCGGGACCCATCAGTTACAAGCCCTTACGCTAAGCCCAGCGCTACGACGGTTCCTACCTATCAATGTCCGGTTCGGTATTATAAGTTACCATTAACCGCGACTGCGTCTTACATTCGGCCATGCTGCTCCTCTCCTCGTCCTCGAGGTACCTAGAGTGCTGGATCTGACGTTTGTGCGTACACCTATCTCACCTCACCTACTTCTTCGTGAGCCTTATACCTTGCCTGTCTACACCTATCTCGCTCTCCTGGTGAGCCTGACGCCTGCACGCCCATTACAGTCACCCCCTCTCACTATCACATCACATTATGGCCTCATGTGGACATATCGTAGATCAAATCCCACTTCTGATATATAAGATACATATGCCGAAAATTCAAAAAGGTGAAACCATCGGGACCCCTCAGTTACAAGCCGTTACGCTAAGCCCAGCGCTACGACGGTTCCTTCCTATCAATGTTTGGTTCGGTATTATAAGTTACCATTAACCGCGACTGCGTCTTACAGGTGTTTCAAAAATATTGTACAATAAAAGTTTACCATCCCCTCGTACCACGCCACTGGCTCATTAGAATTTGACAGAATGAATACTATAGATGTGTTTTGAAGAGACAATAACTTACAAACAATTTTAAAGAGAATATATGCAATAAAATGTGTATTCCTTCTGCACCCTTCAACAGCCTGTACCTCACAAAAAAGGAAGGTTAGAGGAAAGTTGCATTTGGGTATTTTAAATATTTCTTAACGATCTATCATGCCTCTCATTTACGGGACACTCTATATAAAATAAGGTCTAGTGCTTATAAAAATTGTTTGATTTAACACGTTGAATGCCATAAGTATCCAACATGGATACATGAGGCACAATGTTTCTGGGGACACAAGTTTTTATATTTCTAGACGGATGTGTCCGCGTTGGATGCAGGCTTTGCACTTATTCTTATGGGAGCTTTCATATTGTTGCGAGGTCACCAACTCAAAGCCGGCCCTGTCCCTCGACTGTAAATTTTTATGGCTGCGCCCCTTTCGAGAACATTCGAGTAAAACGCTTTGTTTGTGCATAGGACGAGCGCGGAAGTTACAGTTGAGAAGAACTATATATACGCGGGTTTTTGAGTGCGTAAAAAAGAGTTGGTGAAACGAAGACAGAGAGTTAGTTCGCAGACAGTTTACAGAAGTTTTTAGTAATCGGACAGTGAATGAAATAGTGAAGATAAATAGTGTAATATTCAAGTGGTGAAAATAAATTAGAACTAATATACCGAGTGTAAATAAATTAGTAGACATTAAGAAAAGTGTGTATATGTATGTATGTTTCTTTAAATAAATAGATAGTAATTAGCCATAATGTGTATAATTTTATCTCACAAGTAAAAAAACTATTCGAATAAATAACATCCGGAATAATGTCTAGATCATTGTGTCAAATAATTAAATTAGCCCGTAAAAAATTCCAAAAGTTATAAACAATTAAACACCTTCAAAAAATAGTGTTTGGTTTGTAGGTTACTGTTCGTAAATTATAAATATTTTCGAAATTTGAAAAAAAGATCCTCAAGGAGGAGAAAATTTAGTAAAAAAAGTTCCAACTCCCGGAACTGTACCTCCATTATTTATAATTTTAATTTAACTCTGAAAATAGCCCTCCGCGCGCCATTGTTAGGTTGCGCGCATTTTTTAAAACTTCCTTCATTGTTCAAAACTAAAAAAAATGTTTAAATAATTGGGCCTTTTTTTTAATGAGACTGTTAATGGAGAAAGATATTTAGATTTTTTAAGAAACGAATTGCCACTTCTTTTAGAAGTCGTAGGTACCCTTGGCAATTCGTCGTAACATGATGGGTGCCCGGCACATTATTCTAGAGATGTTCGGAATTTCTTAGATCAATCATACCCTAGAAGGTGGATAGGACGTGGAAAGTTTATTTATTTGGCCATCAAGATCTCCAGACCTAACTTGTTTAGATTTTTATTTGTTGGGGCGAATAGAAGTTCTCGTTTATGCCGATAGACCCGCATAGTCTAGTCTATAAGCTGAAAATGGTGTTAATTCTACATACTTTTATTAAAATTATGTGGTTTAGCTCATTCGATTCGGAATAATGTCTAGATCATTGTGTCAAATAATTAAATTAGCCCATAAAAAATTCCAAAAGTTATAAACAATTAAACAGCTTCAAAAAATAGTGTTTAGTTTGTAACTTATTGTTCGTAAATTATAAATATTTCCGAAATTTGAAAAAAAGATCCTTAAAGCGGAGGAAATTTAGTAAAAAAAGTTCCTACTCCCGGAACTGTACCTCCATTATTTATAATTTTAATTTAACGCTGAAAATAGCCCTCCGCGCGCCATTGTTAGGTTGCGCGCACGGCCTCGAAAGCGAGTACGTCACTTAAAATTTTTTTTATGTACTTAAAGTTAATTGAAAAATCTAAAAAAATTATTGTATAATCTAAACACTTTAGAGAATTGATTCCCGTTGGAATTTTTCATAAAAACAAATTTTTCAATATGCTAGACGATTGTTAATTAACAAAAATTTTTTCAAACTTTCTTCATCGTTCAAAACTAAAAAAAATGTTTAAATAATTGCCGTAAAATTATTTCCCTTCGAGAAGCTCTTCTTATATACATACAAAACAAGATTGCGTCATCAAAGTTTTTAAAATGTTAATACTTTGTTTATAATAAGTAATGTAAGTTCGCAAAAAATTGCAAATCAGACTTTTATTGTTAACTTAAAATTATTATACACAAAGTATTAAAATTTTTAAAACTTTGATGACGCAATCTTGTTTTGTAGATATGTATATAAGAAGAGCTCCACGAAGCGGAATAATTTTACGGCAATTATTTAAACATTTTTTTCAGTTTTGAACGTTGAAGGAAGTTTGAAAAAATTTTGTTAATTAACAATCGTCTAGCATATTGAAAAATTTGTTTTCATGAAAAATTCCAACGGGAATCAATTCTCTAAAGTGTTTAGATTATACTATAATTTTTTTAGATTTTTCAATTAACTTCAAGTACTTAAAAAAATTTTTTTAAGTGACGTACTCGCTTTCGAAGCCGTGCGCGCAACCTAACAATGGCGCGCGGAGGGCTATTTTCAGCGTTAAATTAAAATTATAAATAATGGAGGTAGAGTTCCGGGAGTTGGAACTTTTTTTACTAAATTTCCTCCTCTTTAAGGATCTTTTTTCAAATTTCGAAAATATTTATAATTTACGAACAATAAGCGGTTGAGGCGTTGACGTGCCTTGTCGGTGATGTGCTGATGTTGTTAGGTATGCGCTCTTACATTTAAAAACACACAAGAAATAAAATCTGCTGTTGTTGATCAGTCGCTGTTCCTATGAGGTGCTGATAAGAGTCTTTTGGACCTCAATCTAAGCTAAAACACGTGTTCGTCGCCTGAGTCGACTTTTTTCCTTGATCGGCATATGCTGATCATAGGATAAAATGTATTGTAATGAAAATTGAACTTACCTGTCTTTGGTGAAGTCCCCAATGGTGATTTCGTCAAAAAACCGATCCAAATCGATAACTTCGTGCATATTTTTTTCATGTTTGAGTTCTAATTTCGCCATAAACTTCAATTTGTCCGAAAACCGTTCACCTTTATTACATACTTTTTTATTGTTGACCTTTTCGGTAAAAGAATCACTTAAACTTTCGATAGATTTTTTCTTCGCTATTCTTATACTCGACCTCATCGGTCTTCTTTTAAATTTACCGACATTTTTTTGGATAATTTTTTTCAATTTCGGTATTTGGTCGATGTTTTTTTTCACATTTTCTTTCGTATAAAATTCATTCTTTTTCACACAGTTTTTTCCTAAATTATCTCTAAACTCTTTTCCTCTAATACTATTCCTTTCAGACTTAGGTCTTTTCGTTTCAACGTTATCGTTTAATGTTTTTTCTTTTTTCCTCACTCTCGTTTTACTTCGAGCACTTACAGCTTCGATATTAATACCATCAAGAAAACTGACTTGCTGTTTTAATTTTTCCAGTAAACTTTCTTTAATTTTACTATCCAACGAACCTCTTCGTTTGATTTTCTTTAAAACTTTTTCCTTCCCTTTTTGAACTTGATTTTGACAATCGACAACCTTGAGAACCTGCTTTTTGTGCTTAACATTTTTTGGAGGTAAATTTAAATCTGGTACAGCGCCGTATTTTAATTTCCTCCGAAGCGGTAATCCTAGAAGTTCGTGTTGTAAATCTCGCTGATAACAATTTTCAGAAAAATGTTCACTGCACACTCTCGCATGTACCGGTGGCGGTTCTTTTCCGACGCGGCAAACCTTCATCCATTTTGAAACTAATTCGGGAGCGGTCGGTACCATGTGATAGATAATTTTGGAGTTTCCCCGAGTTTTTCCGTAGTAGTTGGAACACGAGGAAACGTAGCACTGTGGCATTGTTGATTTTCGAGGAAATCCGGCTGGAAAATTTTGATATTTTTAATAAATACTTTTAAATAAATGTCAAAAACTTTTGAAGCTTGCTTCTTATTGCACGACTTTTGGGAAGACTAGTGAACTCGTGAAACGTTTAATGTTACAAAAAAGCGTTCGTCACGCAACAGTGTTGCCAGATTTCTGAATAATCTATCTCTCTCTCTCATACACGCGGCACGAGAAATTCCCAAACTGTCGGAAGAGAGACAGAGATAGAGAGAGAGAGAGAGAGAGAGTATCTCGCGTCTCTCTCTCTAATTGCCAAATATGTTAAAATTTTTGAAAAATTGTCAAAAATTTTGAAATATGGTCAAAAATTTGGAAAAAGGGTCAATAATTGTCAAAAACTGTAAAAATTTTGAAAAAATAGTTAATAGTTGCCAAATATTTTCAAAAATTCTCAGAAATTTAGAAAAATGGTCAGTAATTGTTAAAATTTTGAAAAATGGTCAATAATTATAAAAAACTGTCAAAAATGGTCAATAGTGTTTGTCAACATTTTTGAAAAATTGTCAAAAATGGTCAATAATTGTCAGAACCTGTCAAAAATGCTCAAAAATTGTCAACAATGGTCAATAATTGTCAGAACCTGTCAAAAAGCTCAAAAATGGTCTAAAGTGGTCAACATTTTTGAAAAATGATCAATAATTGTCGAAATTGGTCAATAATTGTCAAAAATGGTCAATAATTGTTAAAATTTGAAAAAAATTGTCAAAAATTTTGAAAAAATGGTCAAAAATTGTCAAAATTTTGAAAAAATGGTCAATAATTATAAAAACTGTGGCATTGTTGATTTTCGGGGAAATCCGGCTGGAAAATTTTGATATTTTTAATAAATACTTTTAAATAAATGTCAAAAACTTTTGAAGCTTGCTTCTTATTGCACGACTTTTGGAAAGACTAGTGAACTCGTGAAACGTTTAATGTTACAAAAAAGCGTTCGTCACGCAACAGTGTTGCCAGATTTCTGAATAATCTATCTCTCTCTCTCATACACGCGGCACGAGAAATTCCCAAACTGTCGGAAGAGAGACAGAGAGAGAGAGAGAGAGAGAGAGAGAGAGAGAGAGAGTATCGCGCGTCTCTCTCTCTAATTGCCAAATATGTTAAAATTTTAGAAAAATTGTCAAAAATTTTGAAATATGGTCAAAAATTTGGAAAAAGTGTCAATAATTGTCAAAAACTGTCAAAATTTTGAAAAAATAGTTAATAATTGCCAAATATTTTCAAAAATTCTCAGAAATTTAGAAAAATGGTCAATAATTGTTAAAATTTTGAAAAATGGTCAATAATTATAAAAAAACTGTCAAAAATGGTCAATAGTGTTTGTCAACATTTTTGAAAAATTGTCAAAAATGGTCAATAATTGTCAGAACCTGTCAAAAATGCTCAAAAATTGTAAACAATGGTCAATAATTGTTAAAATTTGGAAAAATGGTTTAAAATGGTAAAAATTTTTGAAAAATTGTCAAAAATGGTCAATAATTGTCAGAACCTGTCAAAAATGCTCAAAAATGGTCTAAAGTGGTCAAGATTTTTGAAAAATGATCAATAATTGTCGAAATTGGTCAATAATTGTCAAAAATGGTCCAATTATTGACCATTAAAAATTTGAAAAAAATTGTCAAAAATTTTGAAAAAATGGTCAAAAATTGTCAAAATTTTGAAAAAATGGTCAATAATTATAAAAACTGTCAAAAATGGTCAATAGTTGTTAAAAATTGTCAAAAATGGTCAATAGTTGAAAATTGTCAATAATTGTCAGAAACTGTCAAAAATGGTCAATAATTGTTAAAATTTTGAGAAATTGTCAAAAATTTTGAAAAAATGGTCAAAAATTGTCAAAATTTTGAAAAAATGGTCAATAATTATAAAAACTGTCAAAAATGGTCAATAGTTGTTAAAAATTGTCAAAAACGGTCAAAAATTGTTAAATATTTTAAAAAATGGTCAAAAGTCAATATTTTTGAAAGATTGTCAGAAACGATCAAAAATTGTTAAATATTTTTAAAAATAGTCAAAAATGGTCAATAATTGTCAGAATCTGTCGAAAATGGTCAATAATTGTTAAAATTTTGAAAAATGGTCAAAAATTGTTAAAATTTTGAAAAAATTGTCAATAATTATAAAAAAATGTCAAAAATGGTCAATAGTAGAAAATTGTCAAAATTTTTGAAAAATTGTCAATAATTGTCAGAAACTGTCAAAAATGGTCAATAATTGTCAGAACCTGTCGAAAATGCTCAAAAATTGTCAAAAATGGTCAATAATTGTTAAAATTTGGAAAAATGATCTAAAACGGTCAAAATTTCTGAAAAATTGTCAAAAATGATCAATAATTGTCAAAACTGTCAAAATTGGTCAATAATTGTTAAAATTTGAAAAAATTGCCAAAATTTTTGAAAAAACGGTCAAAAATTGTCAAAATTTTGAAAAAAGGGTCAATAATTATAAAAAACTGTCAAAAATGGTCAATAGTGTTTGTCAACATTTTTGAAAAATTGTCAAAAATGGTCAATAATTGTCAGAACCTGTCAAAAATGCTCAAAAATTGTAAACAACGGTCAATAATTGTTAAAATTCGGAAAAATGATCAATAATTGTCAGAACCTGTCAACCTGCTCAAAAATTGTCAAAAATGGTCAATAATTGTTGAAATTTGGAAAAATGGTCTAAAGTGGTCAAAATTTTTGAAAAATGATCAATAATTGTCAAAAATGGTCAATAATTGTTAAAATTTGAAAAAAAATTTGAAAAAATGGTCAAAAATTGTCAAAATTTTGAAAAAATGGTCAATAATTATAAAAAACTGTCAAAAATGGTCAATAGTTGTTAAAAATTGTCAAAATTTTTGAAAAATTGTCATAAATGGACAATAATTGTCGGAACCTGTCAAAAATGCTCAAAAATTGTCAAAAATGGTCAATTATTGTTAAAATTTGGAAAAATGGTCAAAATTTTTGAAAAATTGTCAAAATTGATCAATAATTGTGAAAACTGTCAAAATTGGTCAATAATTGTTAAAATTTGAAAAAATTGTCAAAAATTGTCAAAATTTTGAAAAAATGGTCAATAATAAAAAACTGACAAAAATGGTCAATAATTGTTAAAAATTGTCAAAATTTTTGAAAAATTGTCAAAAATGGTCAATAATTGTCAGAACTTGTCAAAAATGCTCAAAGATTGTCAAAAATGGTCAATAATTGTTAAAATATGGAAAAATGGTCAAAATTTTTGAAAAATTGTCAAAAATGATTAATAATTGTCAAAACTGTCAAAATTGGTCAATAATTGTTAAAATTTGAAAAAATTGTCAAAAATTTTGAAAAATGGTCAAAAATTGTCAAAATTTTGAAAAAATGGTCAGTAATTATAAAAAACTGTCAAAAATGGTCAATAGTGTTTGTCAACATTTCTGAAAAATTGTTTAAAATGGTCAATAATTGTCAGAACCTGTCAAAAATGCTTAATAATTGTCAATAATTGTTAAAATTTGGAAAATGGTCTAAATTGGTCAACATTTTTGAAAAATTGTCAAAAATGATCAATAATTGTTAAAATTTTGAAAAAATGGTCAATAATAGTCAAAAATTCACGAAAAATGGTCGAAAATGGTCATTCTATTGTGCATAAGAAGCAAGTTTCTATCGGCGGTCCGACGACCGCTTAACTTTTTTTTTTGAAATAACAAAGTTCATTATTATTCCGGAAAAGGAAAGATCTGACAACAATGTAAATACTACCATAATATCGGACGTATGACACCAAAATCTATAAAAATTGTGCGATCGTCGTTTCCGAGATAATTGTGGCGTTCCATACTTATAACTCACTCTGTATGAATTGTGTAGATTTGACAGATGATGAAGTTTTGTGTTAATTATTAAAAAAAAAGAATTGTATAGATATGACAGATGATGAAGGTTTTTGTCAATTATTTAAAAAAGAAGATAAAGTCAATTCCAAATGTTAACGCATGTCAAAAGTTAGGATAAACCAATTGAAAAATTTTAATTTTAAAAAAAGGGTTATTTATGTAAAAAAATATTGAGGGGCGTTGCGATATAAATAAAGAGAAGACATTTTTGAATATTATGAATAAAAGTCAAAAAAATTAAAAATCAAATAAATCAACTAAGAGGGCATCCATTAATTACATGAGCTCTTTTTCGGTCAGTTTAGACTCCCCCCCTCCTTAGGTGAGATTTAGTGAGATTTGCCTGGACCCCCCCCCCCGCCCCTTACGTGAGATTGACGCTAAACATATTTTAAACTTAATTTATTTTCATTATTCGGGAAAAAAAATAAATAATTTTTCAGGTATACTATACTTAATTTATTTGAATTAAATAAAATCAAATAAATGATATTAATGCTACGAAAGCTAAAGATAAAAAATAAAACTAAAATATGCAACAAAAAATGGGACATAAGAAAATTAGAACAGACAGAAACACAAAACGAGTACAGAGATAGTATAGAAGAACAATTCATTAATGAGACAGAAAAAATTAGTGTAATTCAAGCAGGATGGAAAAGGATAGAAAAATGTATGAATACAGCTGCAAACAAAAAAATAGGATTGGTGGTAAAAAGAGAACAGAAGGAATGGTTCGACGAAAAATACAAAGAAATGATAGAAAAGAAGAAAGAAGCATGGTTAAAATGGATAAGGACGAACAGAAATGAAGAAAGAGAAGCTTATGAAATATAAAGAAAATAATAAAACAAGCTAAGAGAACAACCATTGAAAAGAGAATTAGTGAAAGAGAAAGGACAAGTTATGCGAGGAACACAAAAGCTTTTTATCAAAAAATAAATACACAGACCCGAACATACAAAACCAAAAAAACAGGAATAAAAATCAAAGAAGGAAGAATAGTAAATGAAGATACGGAATATAAAGAGACATGGATGGAATATTTTACGGAATTACTAACAGAAACAGAAGTAAGAGAAGAAGTTGATATAGAAGAAAAGGTAATTGAGAAACAAACTGAAATTATGTAATGAAATTTCCATTGTACCACTTTAAAATAATTTTATGGACAATTTTATTAAAATAACAGAAATCTCTTGAACCACGACCTAAGAGGAGTTTTGGTAGGGGCATATTAGAATTGAAAAAAATATTGACTAAATAAAAATCAATATAGAATACGTCCCCTTGAAGAGAGATTAATATTTCGTAATAGTTATTGTTTAACATATACTTTCCACTCCACTCGTAAATGTATATTAATTTTCAACTCGTCTAATTAATGAGTAAACAAGACGTTTTTTTTTTAAACTTGCTTATAAATTGAATATACATAAACAAAGCGAATGCCATAAATAATATTCACCAAAAGTTGTTTTTAAAATTTTCGTAACATTAATGTGGCTAAAGCAAATTTTTTCAATACGACTCATCAAAATTATGCTTCCTAATATACTATATTAAAGCTATACATACAATCAATAAATAACAAATAATTATTAATATTAATAGTAATAATAATTATGACTTACCTATACACTGAATCAACAAACAAACACAAAATATTTATAAAAAAATTCGATAACACTTCCACTCTTGACAAGAGACGCTGCATTTACAGCGAAAACATTGGCAAAGACTACCAAACAATACAGGGAAGGATACAAATCGACGATGTACCATTTTCACCCTTAATTGTAGATAGTATTAGAAAGATACCATAAATACTTTCTAAAGCTAGGGCTGATGCCCTTCGTTTAGCCACCCCCTTTCGGTTCTTTTCCCTCGTACGGTGTGTGAACCGCTCTGACGTAGGCTGGGTATGAATTCTACAAAAGTTTCGGAGATGAATCTTCCGATTGATGGAGGTAGAAAAATATTATTTTGTTTTTAGCCAAAATTTACCTGTTAGTTGACCGGGATTTTTTTTAAATACCCATAATTGATTGATAAATTATACGAATAGGTACTTGAATTTTTAATGTAATTAACAAAAAGAATAAAAATTTTTATAAAAATAATTTTTTATTATAAAATTGAAACTAAAATTCACTATATTTATTTATATAAGGTTGGTAAAAACTAATAGTAACCTATAAGGAGAGTGAAAATGGAAAAGTCCTGGCTATAGAAAAGGATATAGAAAGACAAAAAAATGCACATGACAATATAAAGCAAAACACAGGAATAATAAATCACAATATGAATGGAGTAGAAAACAAAAAAAAGAAGCTAAATCAAAACAAAAAGGTAAAATTAGTAAATGGAAAATAGGGACATGGCGTATAAGGGGCTTAACAGTAAAAGAAAAAGAACTGGAAGATGAATTTGTACAAATGGCAGCGGACTTGTTAGGAATAACTGAAACTAAAAAGAAAGGAAAAGGCATTATAACAATGATAAATGGAAATATATTGATATATAGCGGAGTAAAGCAAGATAAAAGGGCATCTTCAGGAGTGAGTTGCATAATAAATAAGAAACTGGAAAAGCAAATGAATGGTTGGGATGCAATATCGGACAGAATATTAAAAATAGAAATAAAAACTGATCAAAATATCCAAAAAACAGTTATAGTAGTTTATGGACCCAATGAAGACGATACAGCAGCAAATAAGGGCCAATTCTGGGAAGAATTACAAGTAGCTACAGAAGAAGCCAAAGGAACACTATATATTGTCACGCGAGCTACTGCATTAATATGCTCACTTAGTGCCCCCAGTGAAATCCCCGTATGAGACGACTATGGCTCCTCCGCTCAATTTTCGAGAAGCATCCAAAATACGAAACATCGAGAATATCCAGTGCATCCGCCAGAACGTCGAGAGATTTCTAGAATTACGACGCGCGAGTATAAATAGGCCACGAGCATCGCTGCAGGCAATTAGTCAATCAGTCAGTGTTGATACCGAAGGAAAGTAATCGCGCCTCGATAAAGTGTTTATTAAGTGACTCTCATATAAATTATAATTAGTGTGTTTAGTGTATTACATAAATTATTAAATAAGGACCGAATTACATATAAATCTGTAAATATAAATTAATTGTAAATATAAATTAGAATAAACGTTACAATATATTAGGTGATTTTAATAGTAGTAGAAGATTAATGGTATAGAAATATATTAGGAAAGCATGACGAGCAAATAAGAAATAATAATGGCAGAAGAATGCTATATTTGCTTGGTAAACCAAATAGTAATAACAAATACGTTCTTTGAGGATAAAAATATACATAAATACATCAGAGAGGTAAAAAGTAGAGGAGAAAAATGAATAATAGACTACATACTAGTAGAAAAGAACAATAGAAAAGTAATAGAAGATACAAAAGTGAAAAGAGGACCAGAAATAGTCAGTGATCATTATGTAGTATGAGCACAATAAAAGAGTATGTACTGGAAAACAAAGAAAAAAGAGAAACTACAAAAAAGAAGAGTGGGAAACAATAAAAACGTTTAAATTAAGAAACAAGAAAATAGCAGAAAAATATGAAATATACTCTTAGCAAAAAATTGGAGGATGTTGAGAAACAGCTTAACAATAACATTGAAATAATTTGGAACTCAATGAAAAATGCGATCACAGAAACAGCAAAAGAAGTATGTGGAATAACTAGAAAACAAAATCATAGATAGACAACAAACTGCATGATGGACCGACGAAATTAGAATCCAAATCAAAATAAAGAAAAAGATGTGGGTCTAGGAAAATAGAGGATTATGAAAAATATAAAACCGAGAGAAAGAAAACCAAAGAATTAGTTAAAATTGCAAAAGAAGATCAATGAAAACAATTTGGAGAAAAAATGGAGAAGGATAGCAAGAGTAAACAAAAACTATTTTACAAAGTGCTAAAATCATGGAGAACTGGAAAAGTCACAAATATAATTAATATTAAAAACAGGAAAGGGGAAATGTTAACAGAAGATATGAAAGTAATGAAAAGGTGGAAGAAAAATCTTCTAGAATTATTAGATAACGGGATAAAAAGCACAACCAAATCAAATGAAGAAAAAATACAAATACAGGACAATAATGATGAAGAAATATTATAATTCGCGAAAATAATTAAAAAGTTGAAAAATGGGAAAGCACCAGGATGCAACAAAATAACTGGAGAAATGATAAAAAATATGGGTAAAAGTGGAGAAGAATTATTATTAAAAATATATAATAAGTGCTGGAAAGAAGAAAAGATACCGAAATAATGGCATCAATTGTCCCTATATATAAAAAAGGTGATAGACGGGAATGTGGTAACTACAGGGGACTGACGTTGCTCTGTACAAACATGAAAATATTGGACCGAAAAATTAGAAAAGTCCTGGAAAACACATTAGACGAGGCGCAAAATGGGTTTAGAGGTGGAATAGATTTTGAAAAGGCATTTGATATGGAATCAAGGGAAAGAATATGGAAAATATTAGAAAAAAGAGGGGTAGATAATAAAACAATAAGAATGGTGCAAAAATATACGATAATTATGTAAATACTGTTATAAGCCATAATAGAAGATCAGAAGAATTCACAACTCAAAGTGGACTTAGACAAGGAGGAGGATTAAGCCCATTTCTTTTCATTGTGCTTATGGATGAAATCCTAAAGAAAACAAATAATAAATGTAAAAAATATATGGTGGGACATAGAAACTTGCAAAAAATTGTAACAACAAATGAAGCCTATGCAGACGACATTGTAATATTTGCACAAAGTGAAAGGGAACTGCAACAAAACCTAAACATATGGAATGAAACATTGAAGGAGTACGGTATGAAGATAAGCACGAATAAGATTAAAACTATGGTGATTGGTGATAAAACAGAAAAGATAAAAATATATATTGAAGATAAAAGTATAGAACAAGTGGAATCATTTCAGTATCTTGTAGTAGAGTTAGATCAGGGCGAAACACAGGAAGCCGAAATAAATAGAAGAGCCCAAAAAGCAAGTAATCTTTATTATTCTATGAATAAAAATACTTAATAGAAAACAAAAAAGTAACATACAAGCGGCTGAAATGAAGTATCTAAGGCGAATAAGAGGAGTAACAAAAAAAAGATAAAATAAGAAACACAATAATAAGAGAAGAGCTGGAAATACAGCAAACTTTGGAGTATATTGAGGAAAGATAAATGGGATGGTGGGGACATTTGCAGCGTATGGAGGAGACGAGATTAACTAAAAGAATATGGGAAGCGAAAATTCAAAAGAATAAAAAGAGAGGTAGATCCAGGAAGACTTGGGATGAGACAATAGGGGAAATATTACAGCGGAAAGGAATAGCTTGGATAGAAGCTAAAAAGCTGGCCATTGACAGAAAGAAGTGGAAAAAATTTATGAAAAAGTAGAAATATCACTCTGCACCACAATGTGGTGGAAGAGTTGTTTGACTATATATATATATATATATTTAAAGTACGACCTGGAATATAAGAATGTTATAAATCACCAACCACTTGAGTTATCAGCTGGCGGTCGATTCTACGCAGAGTTGTACCTGCACTAGCCGGCATTATTAATAATTATTTAATTTTGATAATAATAATTTGTTCACGGCAATTTAAAAGTGGTCGGCTAAATCTTGACGACGATCCAAGAACAGGTCCACAACGGCAGTCACCCAAGAAACCGTCGATGCTGTACGTAAGATGATCCGAGAAGATCGACATGTCCCATATCGTGAAATTGGAGCATCATCGGGCATTTAAAAGAACACAATTTGAAAGTTTTACATGAAGAATTATCTGTAAAAAATTATTTTTTCGTTGGATGCCACATCTGTTGACGGAAGAGCAGAAAGTAATTAGAGTCAATTGGTGTCAAAAAACTCCAAACAGTAGTTCAACAGTGGTGATGAATCCTGGATTTACTCTTATGAACCCGAAAATAAACGACAGTTGGCTGTTTGGGTGTTCCAAGATGAACCAAAACCGACGAAAGTTATCCGTTCAGGAAGTGTTTCCAAAAAGATGGTAGCGATTTTTATCTCAAAGGAGGGTCATGTAGAGTGATGAGCAAAGCAAGACCAAGACCTGGACAATCTTGGTCTTGGTCTTGGTCTTAATCTTGCTGATCCAGTCTTGGTCTTGCTCAAATATGTCCGGTCTTGGTCTTGCTTATTTGGTCTTGGCCTGGGTCATTTTATCTATATTAGAAGTGTTAAGGAGTGTATTTCACTAATAATCTCAATTCCAATAAAATGTATTTACGAGGTTTTCGCTCTGAAGTGAGAATTTTTAGTTGTCTTGTGTATTTGGTCTTAGTCTTGCATATTCGGTCTTGGTGGTCTTGTTCATTCGGTCTTGGTCTTGCTAGTCTAATGATAATCTTGGTCTTGCGAAAAATCAAGACCAATATAGTCGATAACTTACGGTCTATTAAGATTTTTGTTTGTACACTTACCATTTGATGCTCCTTTTCTTCAAATTTCTAACGACATAATTATTTCCAACGGCTTTCGATTGAGCCGTTTCGACGTTTTCTTTGCTTCGAATCAATTCGGTATCTGTATTTTCGTATTCGTTGTTAATTTCGAGTACATTTTCCGATTTAAAAGAAATACCTTCTTCGCTATTGTCGGAAGCGCACGGTAGGAACTCTTCGTTAAAATCGGTCTTTTCATTTCCCGCCAAATATTCTTCGACAGCCTCCTCTTGCGTACAAATGTCCGAACTATTAAAACTACCGTCGTCGAACTTTAACTTTGTCTTTATCGCTTTTTCATTTTCACGGCAAGTCGTCGATTGTGCATTTTCGGTAACCTCGACACATTTGCTATTAATAAATTCACAATTGTTTTTCAATACAACTATCGAGCTATCCGCCATTTTCATTGTAATTTTTTTTATTTTAATATTCCATATTTTCACCGGCTAACTATTTCGTATGATTCATAAGGTATTTTACGCTTTGGCACTTGTTTAAATAGAACAATTCGTTATAAAGTTGATTGCACCACGTTGAACGAACACTGCGTTTTGTACGTCTGAATATTCACGGAATGAAAATATTTATCGATTAAATTGGGCTATTTACATTTTCGTAGCTGCTGTGCAATGTTTTACTCTATCCTTCATATTTATGAAGGCTCACGCCATCTACTTTGCGATAACAACACTTCCTTTTCCACTATAAAGATCCCGCTTTCATTACCTAACAACGAACTTCATAGATGGCGCTAGTATACGTAAATTTGCAATTGACTTTTTTTTATAGATCTAAACTGAATAAATACAAGATAATAAATTTTAATACAATCACACTAGTATGCTTCACCCCAGCCCCCTCACCCTCCCCCCAAACAACTATTAGTGAAATTTAATGTTTTTGAACATTCTTAGTTATACCGACCTTGGCCTCCTTTATTTTGAGCCCGTCTCTACTTTTATAGTTGCGTGAATTTTTCTTCAAGACGTTTGTATAACTAATTAGTAATGTTTTATACAGGGTGACTCGCGACGGAGTACAAATTAGACAAAAATTACACTTCCGACCTTCGGGGGCCCTGGGCTAACGATATCCGGGAGACCCTCGAAATAATTGCCAATTTCCTAAAGAAAAGGTTTATGCCGGAAAATTAAACATATATTTTTGATTTGTATTTTTTTACTGGATTATTATTTTATTATTCGGGGCCCCTAGAACCCGAGGGCCCTGGACTGAAGCCCTTTAAGTCCATACGTAGATCCGGCCCTGCCTGAAATAACTGATTAGGCATATTATGAAGATAAAAAATATTTAGAACACCCTGTATGAAAATAAATATCGTTCTAAGATAATTCGTTTTGACTTATGCCAACATTATTGATTTAAGACCAAAATCCAAAAAAGGTAGTTCAAAATCCGATAACAATAGCACAGTATCGTACTCGTTTCTTCGAAAAGCGAAAAGATAATGCCTAAAATAGTATGATTATTTTACAACTGAAATGTTTGGTTGGTAAAATAATATTTGACAAGCTAAAAGTATTTTCACGATTGATTTTTTTTTTGAATACGTCAGTCGTGGTGAAAAGTCCTGTATAAATATTATTGCATTTCTTTGTAATTTATTCGCTATCGCGTTAGTGTACCTACTTTTAGAGAACAATACACGACGTTTCTATTGTTGCATATTTCTGCGTACTTTTGCCAGTCGAGATGAATTGTTTTATTTTTTTCTTGTGTTCGCTTTCTTCAAAGCGAATTTCTTGAGTGTAGTTACTTTGTACAACAATAAGTATCATTTAACTTTTTCTCACGTTCAAATAAATATGTAGGTACCTACGAAAATTTTCGCTCACAACAACTCGTCGGGGTCGTATCAACTTCGACTTGTAAAAAAAACTTTTTTTCTTCAAAAGTGAGATTAGTAGAACCTCGTTTTGACAGTTGACGTTTGACAAATATGACGTCAACGTTGCATTTCTACACAGTATGCTCCAACATATTTTCGTATCATATAAAATAAGGAGCTGGAAAAAAATAATTAAAGTACCATTAGACGTTTGACACATATTAACTACCACCTAAAGATTGTTTTTGTAAGTAGATGTGCTAGGTCACTACGAGAACCGCTATTAGACCACTTGGTCTCACGTTGACGTTACATGTCGAATGCCAGAAGTCAACTGTCCTTCTCTCATTATTTTCTCTTTGTTTTCTATGCTACTTATTCGTTGTTGTGCTTAGAGATGCCTAGAGGGTTCTTGCGTTAATGTCACATGTGTCAAACGTCAACTGTCTAATGTCTCCCACATGCATTTCTTTGTTTACGTTTTCCTAATTTTCTTTTTTATAAGAAACTGAAACATTATGGCGCAATTATTGAATTAAACTATAACGAACACTCGGTTTCACGTGTCAAACGACAGCTGTCAAATGTCTTGCACATTTATTTATTTGTTTACGTTTTCCCAGTCTTCTTTTTAATTAAGAACTGAAATATCATAGCCCAAATTTTTTATTGAATTATAACGAACAATCAGCTCCAAGTTGTCCTTACATGTGTCCAACGTCAACTGTCAAATGCCTCCCACGTACATTTCTTTGTTTACGTTTTCCTAGTTTTCTTTTTTATAAGAAACTGAAATATTATGGAGCAAATTGTGTATCAAATTATAATGAACGCTCTACTTCACGTTGTCGTCACATGTGTCAATTGTTAGCTGTCAAATGTCTTCCACATTTATTTCGTTTTATACGTTTTCCTAGTTTTCTTTTTTATATGAAACTGAAATATTATGGAGCAAATTGTGTATCAAATTATAACGAACGTTCTTTTTCACGTTGTCGTCACATTTGTCAAATGTTAGCTGTCAAATGTCTTCCAAATTTTTTTTTCTTTTTATACGTTTTCCTAGTTTTCTTTTTTATAAAAAACTGAAATATTATGGAGCAAATTGTGTATCAAATTTTAACGAACGCTCTACTTCACGTTGTCGTCACATGTGTCAAACGTCAGCTGTCAAATGTCTTCCACATTTATTTCGTTTTATACGTTTTCCTAGTTTTCTTTTTTATAAGAAACTGAAATATTATGGAGCAAATTGTGAATCAAATTATAACGATCGCTCTACTTCACGTTGTCGTTACATGTGTCAATTGTTAGCTGTCAAATGTCTTCCACATTTATTTCGTTTTATACGTTTTCCTAGTTTTCTTTTTTATATGAAACTGAAATATTATGGAGCAAATTGTGTATCAAATTATAACGAACGCTTTTTTTCACGTTGTCGTCACATGTGTCAATTGTTAGCTGTCAAATGTCTTCCACATTTAATTCGTTTTATACGTTTTCCTAGTTTTCTTTTTTATAAGAAACTGAAACATTATGGCGCAATTATTGAATTAAACTATAACGAACACTCGGTTTCACGTGTCAAACGACAGCTGTCAAATGTCTTGCACATTTATTTATTTGTTTACGTTTTCCCAGTCTTCTTTTTTATTAAGAACTGAAATATCATAGCCCAAATTTTTTATTGAATTATAACGAACAATCAGCTCCAAGTTGTCCTTACATGTGTCAAACGTTAACTGTCAAATGCCTCCCATGTACATTTCTTTGTTTACGTTTTCCTAGTTTTCTTTTTTATAAGAAACTGAAATATTATGGAGCAAATTGGGTATCAAATTATAATGAACGCTTTTCTTTACGTTGTCGTCACATGTGTCAAATGTTAGCTGTCAAATGTCTTCCACATTTATTTCGTTTTATACGTTTTCCTAGTTTTCTTTTTTATATGAAACTGAAATATTATGGAGCAAATTGTGTATCAAATTATAACGAACGTTCTTTTTCACGTTGTCGTCACATTTGTCAAATGTTAGCTGTCAAATGTCTTCCAAATTTTTTTTTCTTTTTATACGTTTTCCTAGTTTTCTTTTTTATAAAAAACTGAAATATTATGGAGCAAATTGTGTATCAAATTTTAACGAACGCTCTACTTCACGTTGTCGTCACATGTGTCAAACGTCAGCTGTCAAATGTCTTCCACATTTATTTCGTTTTATACGTTTTCCTAGTTTTCTTTTTTATAAGGAACTGAAATATTATGGAGCAAATTGTGTATCAAATTATAACGAACGCTCTTCTTCACGTTGTCGTCACATGTGTCAAATGTTAGCTGTCAAATGTCTTCCACATTTATTTCTTTTTATACCTTTTCCTAGTTTTCTTTTTTATATGAAACTGAAAAATTATGGAGCAAATTGTGTATCAAATTATAACGAACGTTCTTTTTCACGTTGTCGTCACATGTGTCAATTGTTAGCTGTCAAATGTCTTCCACATTTTATTCTTTTTATACATTTTCCTAGTTTTCTTTTTTATAAGAAATTGAAATATTATGGAGCAAATTGTGTATCAAATTATAACGAACGCTCTTCTTCGCGTTGTCGTCACATGTGTCAATTGTTAGCTGTCAAATGTCTTCCACATTTATTTCGTTTTATACGTTTTCCTAGTTTTCTTTTTTATATGAAACTGAAATATTATGGAGCAAATTGTGTATCAAATTATAACGAACGCTCTTTTTCACGTTGTCGTCACATGTGTCAATTGTTAGCTGTCAAATGTCTTCCACATTTTATTCTTTTTATACATTTTCCTAGTTTTCTTTTTTATAAGAAATTGAAATATTATGGAGCAAATTGTGTATCAAATTATAACGAACGCTCTTCTTCGCGTTGTCGTCACATGTGTCAATTGTTAGCTGTCAAATGTCTTCCACATTTTATTCTTTTTATACGTTTTCCTAGTTTTCTTTTTTATATGAAACTGAAATATTATGGAGCAAATTGTGTATCAAATTATAACGAACGCTCTTCTTCGCGTTGTCGTCACATGTGTCAATTGTTAGCTGTCAAATGTCTTCCACATTTTATTCTTTTTATACGTTTTCCTAGTTTTCTTTTTTATAAGAAACTGAAATATTATGGAGCAAATTGTGTATCAAATTATAACGAACGCTCTTCTTCGCGTTGTCGTCACATGTGTCAATTGTTAGCTGTCAAATGTCTTCCACATTTATTTCGTTTTATACGTTTTCCTAGTTTTCTTTTTTATATGAAACTGAAATATTATGGAGCAAATTGTGAATCAAATTATAACGATCGCTCTACTTCACGTTGTCGTTACATGTGTCAATTGTTAGCTGTCAAATGTCTTCCACATTTATTTCGTTTTATACGTTTTCCTAGTTTTCTTTTTTATATGAAATTGAAATATTATGGAGCAAATTGTGTATCAAATTTTAACGAACGCTCTACTTCACGTTGTCGTCACATGTGTCAAACGTCAGCTGTCAAATGTCTTCCACATTTATTTCGTTTTATACGTTTTCCTAGTTTTCTTTTTTATAAGGAACTGAAATATTATGGAGCAAATTGTGTATCAAATTATAACGAACGCTCTTCTTCACGTTGTAGTCACATGTGTCAAATGTTAGCTGTCAAATGTCTTCCACATTTATTTCTTTTTATACGTTTTCCTAGTTTCTTTTTTATATGAAACTGAAATATTATGGAGCAAATTGTGTATCAAATTATAACGAACGTTCTTTTTCACGTTGTCGTTACATTTGTCAAATGTTAGCTGTCAAATGTCTTCCAAATTTTTTTTTCTTTTTATACGTTTTCCTAGTTTTCTTTTTTACAAGAAACTGAAATATTATGGAGCAAATTGGGTATCAAATTATAATGAACGCTTTTCTTTACGTTGTCGTCACATGTGTCAAATGTTAGCTGTCAAATGTCTTCCACATTTATTTCGTTTTATACGTTTTCCTAGTTTTCTTTTTTATATGAAACTGAAATATTATGGAGCAAATTGTGTATCAAATTATAACGAACGTTCTTTTTCACGTTGTCGTCACATTTGTCAAATGTTAGCTGTCAAATGTCTTCCAAATTTTTTTTTCTTTTTATACGTTTTCCTAGTTTTCTTTTTTATAAAAAACTGAAATATTATGGAGCAAATTGTGTATCAAATTTTAACGAACGCTCTACTTCACTTTGTCGTCACATGTGTCAAACGTCAGCTGTCAAATGTCTTCCACATTTATTTCGTTTTATACGTTTTCCTAGTTTTCTTTTTTATAAGGAACTGAAATATTATGGAGCAAATTGTGTATCAGATTATAACGAACGCTCTTCTTCACGTGGTCGTCACATGTGTCAAATGTTAGCTGTCAAATGTCTTCCACATTTATTTCTTTTTATACGTTTTCCTAGTTTCTTTTTTATATGAAACTGAAATATTATGGAGCAAGTTGTGTATCAAATTATAACGAACGTTCTTTTTCACGTTGTCGTCACATGTGTCAATTGTTAGCTGTCAAATGTCTTCCACATTTTATTCTTTTTATACATTTTCCTAGTTTTATTTTTTATAAGAAATTGAAATATTATGAAGCAAATTGTGTATCAAATTATAACGAACGCTCTTCACGTTGTCGACACATTTGTCAAATGTTAGCTGTCAAGTGTCTTCCACATTTATTTCTTTTTATACGTTTTCCTAGTTTTCTTTTTTATAAGAAACTGAAATATTATGGAGCAAATTGTGTATCAAATTATAACGAACGCTCTTCTTCGCATTGTCGTCACATGTGTCAAATGTCAGCTGTCAAATGTCAACTGTCAAACGTCTGCGAATACTTTATACTTTGGCGCATGTAGTTTGGTAGAAATTGGATTATTCCTCTTTTTAAATATTTTCTACTGGTCTTTTTATAGTCGTGGAGATAATTATCACTGTAGAAAATAAAAAGTCCGTGAAAAATTGGATGTGAAACAATAATAGAGGTGCGTTCCAATGGAAAAAAAAGGTCGGTAAATTTCTATAAAAGATCGGAAATTCACACGCCGCTTCGAACAATAAATTCAGCTCGAAATGTACGTGACTTTGTACGAAGCATAAAATTTGTAAATGCCTCAAAAGAAAACAATGATAATCCAATTAGTTATGTTTTCTATGAGGTAGGTGGTGTTAGTATACAGGGTGTCACAGAATAACTATTCCTAATTTTCAGAAATGACAGAGGGCACTTAAATAAACATTTTTTTATTAATAAACTAGTGTCCGGAAATTCTTCAGTTATTTCGAAGAATTCTACTACTCTTTCCTGATGTAATTGTTTTTAAAGATTTCTAGTTTATCTTGACAACGAGAAATTTCCGGACACTAGTTTATTAATAAAAAATGTTTATTTAAGTGCTCTCTGTAATTTCTGAAAATTAGGAATAGTTATTCTGTGACACCCTGTATATCAGATATAAGTAACCTAATGGAAGATTTAGAAATATAGTCGCATGATTAGTTTCTGCTTCATTGATTGTTACCAAGATTGTATTAAATATTATTTAACTTTACTTTTTATTTTTATGTACAAAACAATGAGGCTTATAGTAACATTTTGATTGACGTGTCCTTACATAGTTTATATTATATTCATAGTCTAGTCTATAAGCTTAAAATGGTGTTAATTCTACATACTTTTAATAAAATTATGTGGTTTTGTTCATTCTATACGGAATAATGTCTAGAACATTGTGCCAAATAATTAAATTATCCCATAGAAAATTCAAAAAGTTATAAACAATTAAACACCTTCAAAAAATAGTGTTCGGTTTGTAGCTTATTGTTCGTAAATTATAAATATTTTCGAAATTTGAAAAAAAGATCCTTGAAGAGGAGGAAATTTAGTAAAAAAAAGTTCTAACTCCCGGAACTGTACCTCCATTATTTATAATTTTAAATCAACGCTGAGAATAGCCCTCCGCGCGCCATTATTAGGATGCGCGCACGGCCTCGAAAGCGAGTACGTCACTTAAAAATTTTTTTAAGTACTTAAAGTTAATTGAAAAATCTAAAAAAATTTTATTATAATCTAAACACTTTAAAGAATTGATTCCCGTTGGAATTTTTCATAAAAATAAATTTTTGAATATGCTAGACGATTGTTAATTAACAAAATTTTTTCAAACTTCCTTCATCGTTCTAAACTAAAAAAAATGTTTAAATAATTGCCGTAAAATTATTTCGCTCCGTGGAGCTCTTCTTATACATATACATACAAAACAAGATTGCGTTATCAAAATTTTAAAAATGTTAATACTTTGTTTATAATAATTTTTTCAACAATAAATGACTGATTTGCCATTTTTTGCTAACTTACATTACTTATTATAAACAAAGTATTAACATTTTTAAAACTTTGATGACGCAATCTTGTTTTGTATGTATATAAGAAGAGCTCCACGAAGCGAAATAATTTTGCGGCATTTATTTAAACATTTTTTTTAGTTTTGAACGAAGAAGGAAGTTTGAAAAAATTTTGTTAATTAACAATCGTCTAGCATATTGAAAATTTTGTTTTTATGAAAAATTCCAACGGGAATCAATTCTTTAAAGTGTTTAGATTATACTATAATTTTTTTAGATTTTTCAATTACTTTTAAGTGACGTACTCGCTTTCGAGGCCGTGCGCGCATCCTAATAATGGCGCGAGGAGGGCATATTGACGTGCGCAATTTGTTTATTACTTATCTCTGGTAAGTATATTTTTGTAATTTTTTTTCTTATTTATTTAAATAGTAGGATAAAACCATACACACTACTATGGCTAATTACTATTTATTCATTTATAGAAACACACATTGTATTACATATAATTTATATACACACTTTACTTAATGTCTACTAATTTATTTACACTCGGTATAATAGTTCTAATTTGTTTTTACCTCTTGAATATTACACTAATCACCATTTCATTCACTGTCCTCCTGTAAACTATCTGTGACTAATCTGTACTAACTGTTTTACTAACTCAAAAACTCGCGTATCTATAGACTTTATCAATTCTCGAACATTCTTGAATTTACCACGCTCCTCATATGCGTAAATACTGCCGTAACCAGAAGATTCTAGGAAGCACATTCGTAAAAATTTATAGTTGCGTAGCAGGGTCGGCTTTGAGTCGGTGACTTTGTAACATTATCTCCAATTTTACGCCCTTTTTGAATATTTCAAATATATACGTTCATTTGACGGAATTCGTTTTTGTTGTCGAAGTATTTTTGACAAAAACTCTTTTTTTTAACGTTTTTAGAATAAAATTTGTCCTTGTTAAATATTGAAAACCATAAAATCTTGTTAACATAAACCTATAAATAGCATTCAAGGTTCCTTTTTTATTATTATTATTATTATTTCACAGGATCTGTTTAATATTCAACAAAAAATTACCGGAATCGGTGCTTCGCATGATACAAATCACTTCTACCACTTCCCCTTTAAAAAATTCTTATTACTCTGATTTTGTATGTGTAGAAAATAGACAGGCCTCATTTTTGACCTGATTTACGTGGAAATGTGTTATTTAAGTGAAGTTAAAAGCATTGAATTGTTCGGATCTATTACGGCACAAAAAAAACTAGGTTAAAAGGCCGTATGACTATTTCATGAATTGCACTGACATTTAGTTAATGAAATAATGGACTTCGATTATAATTTAATGTCGTTTTGGAATTACTTATAAGTTCTTTTTAAGATGAATAAATGATCTATATTAAGTGGTTTCTGTGATCATATTTTATATCAAATTATGATTTATACAGGGTGGTGCGTAAGTAATGGTCCAAAGTGAAAAAGAAGATTCTTGGCCTCCAAATATTACGATCTGATTCAACTCGCCTTAATAAAATATTGATAATAAAAAATAAAAAATTGATAAAAAAAATAAATTTGCTGACATCAGCTCCTACTAACGTTATTATTTGTGCTAATGAAAAAAATAAAAATTGTGTAGGGGGTGTTTAAAATGCGAATATCTTGAAAACTAGTAACTTTCGAGACTAATGATGGTATATCTTTTTGTCGCAAAAATGATGAACTTTTACTAATTTTCAATAAAAAGCGAGATAGCGTTAACGATAAATAAGTTGAGCACTAAGAGATACACTAACAACATAGCTCATGTGGCGCCCTCTAGAAAATACACCGAAACGGATATAATGTTATGATTTCTCTGGCTCTAAAACCCCTATCTTCAAATTTTCACGTTTGTATATCCAAAATCTTTCAATTTACTGAGAAAAAACATTTTTGACATTTCAACTTTGCCACCCTGTATCTTTTTATTATCAGTATTTTATTACAGCAAATTGCGTCAGATTGTAATATTTTTAGGTGAAGAATCTTCCATTTCACTTTGGACTATTACTTACGGATCACCCTGTATATTTAGAAAATAGTCATATACAGGGCTTTTTAGACGATTATCAAAAATTACATAAGATAGAATTATGAAATTTTGTGTTGTTACGAGTCTATCTAAAATATTATTATTGAAATGAAAACTTCTTTTTCTACAGTCGCGCGTAAAATGACTTATTACGATATTCAAACGAAATCGTAAAGTCGACAAATGCCGAGGATTGTTACTTTACGCTCTAGCGCAAAAAAGGAATCTTTTTCGCGCGCTTATTTAATCAAACCACGCCCTCCGAATTAACTCAATTGGTGAATATTTAACAATTTATCAGATTAAAAATCAAATCAAATTATATGAAAATTGTCAAAAATTTTGAAATATGGTCAAAAATTGTCAAAAATTGTTAAAAATTGTCAATTATTGTCAAAAACTGTTCAAAATGGACAATTTCTGTCAAAAACTGGTCAAAATGGACATTTTTTTATCTAAAACTGTTCAAAATGGACAATTTTTGTCAAAAACTGTCAAAAATGGACAATTATTGTCGAAATTGGTCAATAATTGTCAAAAAATTTTAAAATGTTGAAAAATGGTATATAATTTTCAAAAATGGTCAAAAATTTTGAACAATTGTTGAAATTTTTGAAATATTATCAAAAATTTTGAAAAATTGTCAAAAATGGCCCAAAATTGTCAAAAACTATCAAAAGTTGTCAAAAAAGGACAATTATTGTTAAAAATTGTCAAAATTTTGAAAAATAGTTGACAATTGTCAAAAATTGTTAAAGTTTTTGAAATATGGTCAAAAATGGTCAATAATTATCAAAAATGGTCAATAATTATGAAAAATGGTCTAAAATTTTAAAAATTGTCAAAAACTATAAAAAATGGTTAAAAATTGTCAATTATTTTTAAAAACTGTCAAAAATGGACAATTATTATCAAAATTGGTCAATAATTGTCAAAAATTGTTAAAATTTTGAAAAATGGTCGATAATTGTCAAAAACTATCAAAAATGATCAATAATTTTGAAAAACTTTCAAAAATTTTGAAAAATTGTCAAAAATGGTCAAAAACTATCAAAAATGGTTAAAAATTCTCAATTATTTTTAAAAACTGTCAAAAATGGACAATTATTGTCAAAATTGGTAAATAATTGTTGAAATTTTTAAAAATGGTCGATAATTGTTAAAAACTATCAAAAATGGTCAACAATTTTGAAAATTTTTCAAAAATGTCCAATAATTGTCAAAAACTATCAAAAATGATCAAAAACTGTCAAAAATGGACAATTATTGTCAAAATTTTGAAATTTTTTTGATAATTGTCAAAAATTGTTAGTTTCTAAAAAATTGTCAAAAATTTTGAAATATGGTCAAAAATGGTCAATAATTGTAAAAAATGGTCAAAAATTTGGAAAAATGGTCAAAAATTTTGAAAAATGGTCTAAAATTTTGAAAAATGGTCTAAAATTTTGAAAAATTGTCAAAAATGGTGAAAAACTATCAAAAATGATCAATAATTTTGAAAAACTTCCAAAAATTTTGAAAAATTGTCAAAAATGGTCAAAAACTATCAAAAATGGTTAAAAATTCTCAATTATTTTTAAAAACTGTCAAAAATGGACAATTATTGTCAAAATTGGTAAATAATTGTTGAAATTTTGAAAAATGGTCGATAATTGTCAAAAACTATCAAAAATGATCAATAATTTTGAAAAACTTTCAAAAATTTTGAAAAATTGTCAAAAATGGTCAAAAACTATCAAAAATGGTTAAAAATTCTCAATTATTTTTAAAAACTGTCAAAAATGGACAATTATTGTCAAAATTGGTAAATAATTGTTGAAATTTTTAAAAATGGTCGATAATTGTTAAAAACTATCAAAAATGGTCAACAATTTTGAAAATTTTTCAAAAATGTCCAATAATTGTCAAAAACTATCAAAAATGATCAAAAACTGTCAAAAATGGACAATTATTGTCAAAATTTTGAAATTTTTTTGATAATTGTCAAAAATTGTTAGTTTCTAAAAAATTGTCAAAAATTTTGAAATATGGTCAAAAATGGTCAATAATTGTAAAAAATGGTCAAAAATTTGGAAAAATGGTCAAAAATTTTGAAAAATGGTCTAAAATTTTGAAAAATGGTCTAAAATTTTGAAAAATTGTCAAAAATGGTGAAAAACTATCAAAAATGATCAATAATTTTGAAAAACTTCCAAAAATTTTGAAAAATTGTCAAAAATGGTCAAAAACTATCAAAAATGGTTAAAAATTCTCAATTATTTTTAAAAACTGTCAAAAATGGACAATTATTGTCAAAATTGGTAAATAATTGTTGAAATTTTTAAAAATGGTCGATAATTGTTAAAAACTATCAAAAATGGTCAATAATTTAGAAAATTTTTCAAAAATGTCCAATAATTGTCAAAAACTATCAAAAATGATACAAAAACTGTCAAAAATGGACAATTATTGTCAAAATTTTGAAAATTTTTTGATAATTGTCAAAAATTGTTAGTTTCTAAAAAATTGTCAAAAATTTTGAAATATGGTCAAAAATGGTCAATAATTGTAAAAAATGGTCTAAAATTTTGAAAAATGGTCTAAAATTTTGAAAAATTGTCAAAAATGGTGAAAAACTATCAAAAATGGTCAATAATTTTGAAAAATTTTCAAAAATGTCTAATAATTGTCAAAAACTATCAAAAATGGTCAAAAATTGTCAAAATTTTGAAAAATAGTTGATAATTGTCAAAAATTGTTGAAGTTTCTAAAAAAATTGTCAAAAATTTGGAAAAATGGTCTAAAATTTTGAAAAATTGTCAAAAATGGTCAAAAACTATCAAAAATGGTTAAAAATTGTCAATTATTGTTAAAAACTGTTAAAAATGGACAATTATTGCCAAGAACTGTCGAAAATGGTTAAAAATTGTCATTATTTTGAAAAGCGGTCATTAATTTGAAAAACAGTCAAAATTGGTCAATAATTGTCAAAATTTTGAAAAATGGCAACATTCTTTCTCAAGCGGCAAATTGTTATTTTACGCTGCAAATACACAAATAACTATTAGACGCATTGATCACTTTTTTTGGGTGAAGAAAAAACATACATGGATTTTTCGTCATCGTCACGCTTTTATGCAACCCACAATACTTTTGGTTATGCAACACAATTAACAATGAAGCGTATATAGTGTTGCATAAATCATCGTCACGCTTTCCATGAGCTATTTTATGTATACTGTTTGTATATGTGTACTTTTTTTTATAAGGGGTTAATAATTTAATTGTAAGAATTTCCTTCTACCATAGGCGTAAAAAAACATTTTTAAAAGGGATTAATTTATTTGTAAAAATTTACATCTACCATGGGCGTACGATAGAATTTTTAAAGAGGGTTAATTTATTTGTAAAAAATTCAATTTACGATAGACTTACGATACAATTTTTAAAAGGGATTCATTTTTGGTGTTTCCATTTCCCATGACTGGACTCTACGTTTTTTTTAACAGCAGAATGATAATGATGATAATAAATTTGTTAGTTTAAATGTAATCCCTGTATATATCCAAATTTTTTTTATTTTGCGATTAATTTTAGGTCACTTTTCTCTGATAAGTCCTATATCAATACTTCATCTCTTTCGAGATATTTAGTTATTCATGAGTGAGTTATGCACAGTTAAATTTATAATCTAAAAACAATTTCTCTCTAATGTGTTTGTCAGATGTAGGACAGTTTAAATATTTATTTTCATTAAACGTCATACTGGGTGTTTTAAATTTTTATATCATTTTTGTTACAAAAAAAATATTATAAAACTCAATTTTTTCATAATATAATATCAGAAGAGAAAAAATTCGAATGGTATGAAAGTTTGTTGCTTGGCAATTTCGCGTATGACATTTTTGACAAAAATTTTATCAAAAATTTCATGAGCGAATTTGTCAAAAAGCAACAAATTTGAATAAAATCTTGCCCACACAATTTTTTTCTCGAGTTGTATTCGACATGACTATTTCACAAGAAAATGAAAAAAAATCAATAAAATTATAGAACTTTTATTTAACGATAACTTATTATATTTCTTGCTCACCAACCAATTTTTTCTGCCGAGAGTTTGGTCCATGTTGACAGGCTGTTGACTTCAATAGGCATGTTTTTTCACCAAATTCCTTTTGTCCAATTTGGATGGACTGTCAAAAAAAGCCTGTCACTTGTGTTTTCTGGATTGGTATTTCTTTTTTCCAATAATTTTAAAAATAGACGAATAGGACAAAGATCTTTGTTAGTGTTGTTTCTTACCAACCATTTGCTACTGGCCAAGACTTTTGCACTTCCTTGTGGGGTCTTTGAAAATATGGGATTTTAACCGGTAAATTCTTCTTTTAGTTTAAATTCTTGTTGGAAATAATGTACCTTACAGTTCACTGCTTCGTTGCCTCGCCAGGCATGTTCAAAAGAGAATAAGTGACATATTTTTTTCTGTAGGCCGTTATAAATTATTAATAATAAATTCCTTTCTCATACCCAACACCGAGAAATGTTTCGAGGCTGAATGTATTTACTGTCGAAATCAACGTTTTCATACGGGCCGAACGAGTTCCGTCTGTCGTGAAAATATCCACTGCTATTTGTTATTCCCACTTCGACCTCGTTCTTATCTCTTCTTCTACCAATTATTAATTAAATGTGAATTAAGAATTCACTATTGAAATGTAAATTCCTTTCTTGGTCAAAGCGTCTGAGGTTGACATGAACACGAGACGTAAGTCTGTTCTCTTTCATATGATTTCATGTATTTAAACAGTATCGAAGAGGTTTCATTCTTCTTTCCTGTGAACATGTGCTATTGAAGCAAAATGAAGGTAACTTTTATGTCAGTAAAAAATATGTCGTTGCTATGGTATTTTTCTAGTGAAATAGTCAAATGAAAGACTCTGTATATTATTACTAGTACTTTCAGTGGTTAAAAACGACATACTTCGCCTCGACTGTGTATGTATGTGTTTCAACATTAAAGCAATTCTTGCGCGGCCTTGACCACGAGACGCACAACAAATATTAAAGTCAGATCGTATCTCAACCCACTCAAGGTCTACAAGGGAGTGGTAGAACAATCCTCTGCAGGGCTGCATAAGGGTGATTTTCTTTCACGTGTGAAAATATTTTAATTCCGCCAAGTCTCGAGTAGTCACAGACGCGACGGATTTTAAAGTAACTGAATTGAATTTTTTTCTTGTTAGCTAGCGAATAGTTGAGATTCTAACGAAGCTAATATTGGATGCCAATGTGTAATATAAAAATAAATATACATGGTGTTTCTAAAGTAATTTGTCATCCAATTTTTACACGAAAATTTCGTATTTAAGCCTTACGCGCTCGGGCGGGGTGCAGAGAACACCCCGCTCTTATAAATTTTCGCTTACAGTAAGATTGATCGTGCCGCCACTGTGTACCTTCCTTTTAACTAAATAACCTTCGGGTACCGTGTCTCGTTTCAGGTAGGGATGTGAGATTAATGGAAAAGAATCGATTAAATGAAAATCGATTTTTTTTTATTAAAAATTTATCGATTTGTCAAAAATCGATTTTATAAAAAATTAATCGATTTCTGCGAAAAAATCGATTTTTTTTGTATTATTTTAAAAAGTACATGCTTTTCATATTCCTATAATAAACCTAAGAGATTCATTCATTAACAATTTATCAGATAAAAAATTAGATAAAATTATATGAAAATTGTCAAAAATTTTGAAATATAGTCAAAAATGGTCAATAATTGTCAAAAACTGTTAAAAATGGACAATTTTTGTCAAAAACTTTCAAAAATCGACAATTATTGTCGAAATTGGTAAATAATTGTCAAAAATTTTTAAAATGAAAAATAGTCGATAATTTTCAAAAACTATCAAAAATGGTCAAAAATTTTGAAAGATTGTTAAAATTTTTGAAACATCAAAATTTTTGTGAAATTGTCAAAATTTTGAAAAATAGTTGACAATTGTCAAAAAATGTTAAAGTTTTTGAAATATGGTCAATAATTGTCAAAAATGTTCAAAAATTTGGAAAATGGTCCATAATTGTCAACAATTGTCAATAATTATCAAAAATGGTCAATAATTTTGAAAAATGGTCTAAAATTTTGAAAAATTGTCAAAAACTATAAAAAATGTTTAAAAATTTGTCAATTATTTCTAAAAACTGTCAAAAATGGACAATTATTGTCAAAATTGGTCAATAATTGTTAAAATTTTGAAAAATGGTCGATAATTGTCAAAAACTATCAAAAATGGTAAATAATTTTGAAAAATTGTCAAAAATGATCAAAAACTATCAAAAATGGTTAAAAATTGTCAATTATTTTTAAAAACTGTCAAAAATGGACAATTATTGTTAAAAATGGTAAATAATTGTTAAAATTTTGAAAAATAGTCAAAAACTATAAAAAATGTTCAATAATTTTGAAAAATTTTGAAAAATGTCCAATAATTGTCAAAAACTGTTAAAAATCGACAATTTTTATCAAAAATGGTCAAAAATTGTCAAAAATTGTCAAAAACTGTCAAAAATTGTCATTCATTGTCAATAAATGTTAAAATGTTGAAAAATGGTCGATAACTGTCAAAAATTGAAAAAAAAATTAGAAAAATGGTCAAAAATTCTCAAAAATTGTCAATAATTGTCAAAAATGGTCGATAATTGTCAAAAACTTTAAATTTTTTTTTGAGAAATGGTTAAACATTGTTAAAAATGGTAAATTGTCAAAAATTTTGAAACAAATTTGAAAAATGGTCAAAAATTTTGAAAAATGGTCAAAAATTTTCAAAAATTGTCAAAAATGGTCAATAATTGTCTGGAACTATCAAAAATGGTCAAAAATTGACCAAAATTGTCCAAAACTGTCAACAACTGTCAAAAATGGACAATTATTGTTAAAATTGGTAAATAATTGTTAAAATTTTGAAAAATAGTCAAAAACTATAAAAAATGTTCAATAATTTTGAGAATTTTTAAAAAATTTCCAATAATTGTCAAAAACTGTTAAAAATCGACAATTTTTATCAAAAATGGTCAAAAATTGTCAAAAATTGTCAAAAACTGTCAAAAATTGTCATTCATTGTCAATAAATGTTAAAATGTTGAAAATGGTCGATAACTGTCAAAAATTGAAAAAAAATTAGAAAAATTGTCAAAAATGGTCGATAATTGTCAAAAACTTCAAAATTTTTTTTGAGAAATAGTTAAACATTGTTAAAAATGGTAAATTGTCAAAAATTTTGAAAAATGGTCAAAAATTTTCAAAAATTGTCAAAAATGGTCAATAATTGTCTGGACCTATCAAAAATGGTCAAAAATTGACAAAAATTGTCCAAAACTGTCAACAACTGTCAAAAATTGTTAAAACTTTGGAAAAGGGTCGATAATAGTCAAAAATTTTGAAAAATTGTAAAAAATGGCCAATAATTGTCAAAAACTATCAAAGATGATCAAAAATTGTCAAAAAACTCTCAAAAATGGACAATTATTTTTTAAAATTGTCAAAATTTTGAAAAATAGTTGATAATTGTCAAAAATTGTTGAAGTTTCTGAAAAATTGTCAAAAATGTTCAATAATTTTGAAAAATGGTCTAAAATTTTGTAAATTGTCAAAAATTGTCAATTATTGTTGAAAACTGTTAAAAATTGTCAATTATTGTTGAAAACAGTTAAAAATTGACAATTATTGTCAAAAATGGTTAAAAATTGTCATTATTTTGGAAAATGGTAAAAAATTATTAAAAATTTGGAAAAATGTTCACTAATTTTGGAAAACAGTCGAAATAATCAATAATTGTCGAAAATGGTCAATAATTGTTAAAACTTAGAAAAATGGTCAATAATTGTTAAAATTTAGAAAAATGGTCAATAATTGTCAACATTTTGAGAAATGGTCAATAATCGTCAAAAGTTGTCAAAATTTTGAAAAATAGTCAATAAATAATACGAGCCGTTTCCTAAAATCGACTTAAACACGTAATTTATCGATCTACTAAAAATTGATTAATATTACTATAAAAATCGATTATAAGAAAATAATAATCGATTTATAAAAAAATCGATTATAAGAAAATTATCGATTTTATGGCAAATATCGATTTTTAGGAAATACATGTTTATTTTTGAACAGAATTGTATAGTTTTAATATGTATGTTTTTTATATATTTTGACAACACATTTGGGGTCGTAAAAAGATGTTGACTTATTAAACAAACTCAAATGCATCTTAAAAATTAAAAAAAAAACCTCAGATAATGCCAAATTGATTTTTGTTCGAGGGGTGTTATTGACACCCCACGCGACCGATGACGTCGTAAAAGTGGACGCGCCTGCATAAGGGTTAACATTTACTTGTTAAGCAATTTTTCCGGTACTAGTATTTTGTTTAGTTCTAGTCTGACTAGAAGGTTTTTTCAAGGTATTCAGCGTATCAATTGCTTGGCTTTTGTGTCTTAATATAACGTAAAAAGCGTCAAATAACTCTCTTGTTTCTTCGTAATCCACAGACCAAAACACTTTCATGTATCTCGTTTTCTGAACCATGAAAATTTCAACATAATTATTATACTTTGAATTCATTCACGTATGCAATCAGACTAACAAAGTCATCTTATATGTCACCCTTACACGTAATTTTGTTAAATGAATTATTACCGCATTACATAATTAATGTAATTATATTATTATGCTCTGTTTCTTTTTTTTGTTTATAATAATTACGTTTGAAATTTATTCGGTATATATTGTATTATATGTAAAATTTTCCCCTCGATCGATTGGTGGATACTAGAACGTTCTAACTGTTCTATTAACCGAGTTATGAGTATAATACGACCAGAACAGCTAGAGTGTTGGATGTGCGCAAAGAAAGAGAGCGAAAGATGCAGAAATGAAAGATAGAACATTAACGCGTCTGCTCGCTGCAACAGTTTCTGAGTTCCGAGATTTTTGCAGTTAAAATGGGTCAGAAATTTCTGGGACACCCAGTACTTTATATGATAAAAAAGTGCAAAATTGATTTGTCTCTGAAGAGCATTTCTGGACGTAATCTATTCCTGATTATTTCCTTCCTATTAATTTTGACCAATCGCTATCAAGAATTGGTATGTCAAATATAAATTTTAAGTGGAAAAATTACTTAACAACTGTCAACTTAGCTGTCAGCAGTTTTTCCGGAAAAAAAATCGAAAAAATGTCATGCAAGTTTGACAAGTTGCCTTGTAAAAAGGAAATAATCTTACCAAATATCCGTCGTGTATCTAATTTTTCCTGTGGAAAAATTGAAACACTCGTTTCTAAGTAATCTGTTTTAACAAATAGCATTCGCAAAAGTGGAAAAATCCTCGTCTTCGACTCGGATTTTTAAAACCACTCTCGCTCATGCTATTTGTTAAAACAAATTACTTAGAAACTCGTTTTTCCGAATTTTTCCGGAAAAATTAAATGCACTAGGAAAAAATTAAAAAATTTTACCAGCGGAAAGGGGATCTAAAAATAAAACAACCAGGCTTAATTTAGTAATTTTATTACTTGCTAAAGATCATTAATAAGCTACAGTCTAAAACTATATTTTTCTTTGGTTCAAATCAATATTCCTTCACTTCACTAATGGATAAATCAATAAATAAAACATTAAAGTATACAATTTTTTTTCTTCAATATACAACAACTATTATAGTATGACAACCCCTCCCCCTCTACCCTTGGAAAAAAGGGTTCAAACACCATATTTTATTTTTCTACCAAAACAAAAAACACACAAAGTGTTTTTAATCATTATTGTCTATATATATTTAATACTTTCTGAAAGTAAAACCGTAATAATTATGTACACATTCAACTGAAATAATTTTTCTTTTTGTTTCGATATGTTCGTATTACATCCATCGGATGTGTCACAGATATTACATTAAGATTAATTTTAGTATTATTATTTTTATTTATATTATATGAATATAATTTATATTTAATACAAATAGATTACCGAAAACAACTTATTTTAAACAAATTCTAGATTAGATATCGAATATAATAGTTTAATACCATTATAACGCATTACTAAGTTTTTGAAAAATATTTTTCAAAAAACTGAGAAGAAACAACTACTTCTCGGGCTATATGCTCCGGCAAACATTGATTTACACTTCTAAGTTAAATGGGGTTGGTATATCTGCAAGATATAACCAACCATTCTGGTTTGTAATTAGAAGAGACAACATCACTTGCTCTCAGAGCTTCTGGACGGATCTTCCTTGCGCAAATACGCCGAAACCGGTCTGCAAGTTATGTTTTCCCTTTCAATTACAAACCAGAATGGTTGGTTATATCTTGCAGATATACCAACCCCGTTCAACATAGAAGTGTAATTCAAAGTCTGTCAGGGCAAATAGCCCGAGAAGTAGTTGTTGCTTCTTAGTGAACGGTCTCTGTTGTTTGTAAGGCGTTATAATAGTATTAAACTATTATCTTCGACATCTATTGATAACTCGCTTCACTAAAATATGACAATTTTTACAGGAAACTGTAATTAAGTGAATTCTAGATTATTTATTTTTTATAACTGGACTCTATCAGTAAGGTTCTCTTGATCACTCTGGACCAGATAGACCATATAGCATGCGACTAATAGAATGAGACACCAAGCTTAAGGCAAGCCAAGAGATTATCAAATCACCTCCAAAGCATGAACCGACAGAAATGGTAAGGAAAATGATATACTGGAGTAAAAAATATGCTATAGAAGAAGACGCAAAGGAAATTCTCCTATCCTCGTCTTAGTCACCTGTATGGTTGGATATGAAAGGAGGGAGAAATTCACCATCTGAGCCAATATTTTTGCTTTTTCTGATGGGGATTTTATTCCTGATTGATATCCATTCAAAAATGCTTGCTCGTTACTAATAATATTTACGAATAGCATCTACCTTGTGCTGATGAGGCGCAATACGCCGAAACCGGTCCACAAGTGATGTTATTCCTTCTAATCGCAAACCAGAATGGTTGGTTCTATCTTATACCAACCCCGTTTACTTTAGAAGTGTAATTCAATGTCTGTCGGGGCATATAGCCCGAGAAGTAGTTGTTGCTTCTTAGTGGGCGGTCCTTTCTTTGGAAATTAATTTTTCTAATTTTGTAAAGTGTTTAATAGTATTGAACTATTATTTTTTGACGTCTATATATCACGCTTTACTAATATGACAATTATTTACAGTTAACTGTAATTAAGTAAATAATATTTATGTCGACTCACATGTTCTTGGGAATGTAACTTTGGTTGATCCAAGTTTGGTCAAGGTAGAAGATTTTCTCTAAGACATTCTCGATCTTTCTGAGATAAACTCCTCTCCCATACACAGAATTTCTACCGTGTTTTCCATAGCCAAAATTGGGTTCTTATGGATTTTACAATTTTATCCAAAGTTGGTGCGGAAGGGGCTACAATAGTTTCTCCCCCCCCCCCCCCCCCAAAGGTACAACTGGGAATGATGATAGAAATATCGATCAAAAGAATTGTAAAATTATTAGAAGAAATCGATATAATTACTGGTGATATTGAAAAATTGAAATTTGTTTTAAATATATTGAAATCGGATATTTGTTTATTGAAATTGATAGATTTTTTCTTACAGTTTGGACTTATTGAATGAATTTTGCAATCAAACAATTATAAAGTGAAAAATATTGTTGCGAGGTCACCAACTCAAAGCCGGCCCTGTCTCTCGACTGTCAATTTTAGTGGCTGCGCTCGTTTCGAGAACTTTCTCGAAAAGACGCTTTGTTTATGCATAGGACGAGCGCGGAAATACTAGAACTTTCAGGGCCGGCTTTGAGTTGGTGTCCTATGCATTTTCTACATAGCTTCATTGACTCAAATGTTGAGACCTTTAGGTAAGTCCTTGAAGGACAATTGAAATTTTTATCGATCTATGTAGTAAGTGAAAATTTTACACAACAGAAACTGCATAAAAATATACAGTTAGTTTTCTCGTGATATTTTTTAAACATATTAGACCAGTAGCCCATGATACATGTAGGCCTTTTTATTTCGAATGGAAGCCCTTTTCACCATCGAGTTTCATGTGAAAAATAAGTAGAATAAGGCTATTTCCCAAGAACCAAACAGTTTGGGGTTTCCATTCGAAATAATGGGGCCTACATGTGTTATGGGCTACCGGTCTATAAATTTAAAAAAAATTTTAAAATAAACATTTTTTTTAAATGTAAGACTATTTTATATTTTTTGCAAAATTCATCAGTTTTTTTTAAAAATATATTTAGGAGTCTTAGCCGCAAATTATATTTCCACATTATTTTAAATATTATACAGATATTAATTTAGAAAAAACAATAGAATCGTGGTATAAACTATAGAGTTACTTTTATACAGTGTCATCCCCAAAGTGTGTACCAAGTGAAAAACTTATTTATTAACGGTTTTTCGACAAAAATTTATTCTTGGCAAAAGTTGGTGCGTCCCCAAAAACTTAACATACACGTAGTCTCAATTTAAAAAAAATATAAAAATAAGGGTGCTTTACCCTTGTCTCGAAATCAAGTTTTTGAGAGAGAGAGATAAGCTTTATTTTGATGAAAAATTTTACAATTTCATGGATAAAGCGAAATAATTTAAAAATAGATAAAATATATAAATAAAAATTGACAACAAAATATATATAAAAAAAAATTAAAAAAAACTGACTATACCATACTAATATACAAATTTAATATATTAATATACAAAATTGACTGCGTGTGCGTTTTTAGATGACCTAATGATTTGTGCACCCAGAGAAAAGAAAAGAAAAATCTAAAGATATGGGAAAACGAACTAAAGAGGAAAAACTTGAAAATAAACATACAGTAATGTCTATTTGATCAGATGAAAAAGAAATTAATTTAAATATACAAGAGGAAGAAATCGAACAGGTGGACGTATTTAAATATCTTGGTATGAAGATAGATAAAAATGGAAATGAAGATATTGAAATAAACGAAAGGATCAAAACTTTATCATTCATTATCAAGATCATTTATAGGAAAAAAGAAAATCAAGACCAAAACCAAAATTACAGTAAATAAAACAGTTTACCGGCCAATCCTCACTTATGGAAGTCAAAGCTGGATGGTGTCATAGAAATCCAAAAGTCGAATCCAAGCAATGGAAATGAAATATCTGAGGAGAGTGAAGAGATCGGATAAGAAAGCAAGGAACTGGAAATAGAACTAATACTCGATGTATTAGATAACCAGAAGCTTAAGTGTTTCGGACACCTAACAAGAATGAACAACAGACCAGTCAGGGATGTGTGGGAAGCCCGAGTTACTACGAAAAGGAAGAGAGGAAGACCTAAGAAAACTTGGAACCAAGAAGTTGCAGAAATACTGGGGAAAGAAGACATATAAAATGGGAAGAAGCAAAAAAGATGGCAAAAAATAAAAAGGAATGTACCAATTTCATCTACGAACAAAAAATGTAGATATAAGCCTCATATGATGCGATTTTGAAGATCTTGTAATTTTAAGATCGGAATTGTGATTGTGAGTGATTTTAAATATCCCCACACACAAAAATCCAGAGGATTGTGTTCAGGTGACCTTGGGAACCATGGGTGTGGAGATCCTCGTCCTATCCAACAGTCAAAACTCCCGTACGATTACTGCAAAATGTGGAGGAGCACCGTCATGCATGAACCACATACGTCTTCTAATTATGAGAGGTACACTTGCCGAAATAACTAGAAGTTCATTTTCTAGAAAATGAAGATATGTATTACCGTTTCAAGGAAAAATTGTCCTAATAAATAATCGTCGATAATACCAGTCCAAACATTGGCCGAATAGTAGTGTCACCGAGGAAAAATTATCTCGCGAAAAAGCAAGACCAAGATTATCATTAGACTAGCAAGACCAATACCGAATGAATAAGAACAAGACCAATACCAAGACCGAATATGCAAGACCAAGACTGAACCAAAAATTCTCACTTCAGAGAATATCGTCCCCTTTTTACGAAAATATTTGTAACAGCGTCAACATGATAAAACAAAATATTTTTGGTATTTGGAATCGTCAGTTTCTTGTATTAAGTTTGTAAATTCTTAAAAAAAAAAGACATATAAAATGACCCAGACCAAGACCGGACATATTTGAGCAAGACCAAGACTGGATCAGCAAGACCAAGATTGTCCAAGTCTTGGTCTTGGTCTATCTTTGCTCATCACTAACTACAAGACCCCCAGAAAGGCAAACCATAGCGAAGCTGCGATTTGAACAAAGAATACCAGTAAGTTGTTGAAGCAGTAGAAGAATCAAGGTATAAACACATATTTGATGGCAAAACAAGCAGAGGATAATTTTTTCACTAAAGTATCTAAGAGCACCGTCAATATGGAGACCAAGAAACTTTTGAAGGCCTCTCGTATATTATATTTTATTGGTGTATGTTTAGTCTTAGGGGATGCACAAAAGACCTTAATAAATAAGTTTCCCAGATGGTGCATACTTTGAAGATGACACTGTATTATTTAAAATAAATTCCCCATAGCAAACAGGGTGTTCATATTCCTAGTAACAAAGCGAATTAATTAATTTTTACGGATAAGTTTTCAATTTATCAAATGTAACTCGAAATCGAATCTGTCGTTATTCTTTGTAAATCTAGTTCTTGAACACTCTGTATAAAATTAAAATGTATACGTAGAAAGGTTGAATGGAATTTGCCTAATTTAAATTCGTCGATATTAAAAATACTTTTATTACTCCTCGTATAACAATAGATATATATAGGTATATATATAAAAATTAAATCGTGAAGATTTTTCGGGTGACAACCACAAATCAATTTATCTAATATCTTAAAGTCTAAATTCAAATTTAGTTTTACAAACTGCTTAATCTCAAAAAAATTTCAAAATTCTTTTATGAAATATTATATACAAGAAGTAGATATCCAGGTTGTCTTCAGGAGTTCGTGCTTTATCTAAAAATATGTGCCTTACTCCCTTCGTTAATGAAGTATATAAAGTTATAAATGTTGTCTGACTTTAGAGCCCTTTAGTTCGTTAGCGAATGAAGAAAGGCACACATTTTATAAGTTTTGGGTACGAATTCCTAGGACACCCTGTATATGGATGCAAGTAGTTGTGTGTGTGTGTATAAAAAATTTCGTATTCGTATAATTTGTTGTTGTATACAATCTGTTAATATGTAGACATTTTAGAAAAATAAAAAAAGGACTAACGTTTAAAAACGTCCTAATTCAGATTTTACGAAGAGTAATTATCGTAATTAATAATTTGCACTGAGCAAAATGAATTATATCGAATTTGTGACAGATAGAATCAAGTCTAACTGTACACCTAAGATGGCACAAGGCCTATGAAAAAAAAACAGAAGAAATGTCAAGTGTGTTAATCTAATACACTTATATCGATGGAATTCTTCTGTTTTTTAGTGTTTCAACTGTACACCTAAGATGGTACAAGGCCATTAAAAAAACAGAAGAAATGACAAGTGTGTCAATCTAATACACTTATATCGATGGAATTCTTCTGTTTTTTAGTGTTTCAATTGTACACCTAAGATGGTACAAGGCCAATGAACAAAAAAACAGAAGAAATGACAAGTGTGTCAATCTAATACACTTATATCGATGGAATTCTTCTGTTTTTTAGTGTTTCAACTGTACACCTAAGATGGTACAAGGCCATTAAAAAAACAGAAGAAATGACAAGTGTGTCAATCTAATACACTTATATCGATGGAATTCTTCTGTTTTTTAGTGTTTCAATTGTACACCTAAGATGGTACAAGGCCAATGAACAAAAAAACAGAAGAAATGACAAGTGTGTCAATCTAATACACTTATATCGATGGAATTCTTCTGTTTTTTAGTGTTTCAACTGTACACCTAAGATGGTACAAGGCCATTAAAAAAACAGAAGAAATGACAAGTGTGTCAATCTAATACACTTATATCGATGGAATTCTTCTGATTTTTAGTGTTTCAATTGTACACCTAAGATGGTACAAGGCCAATGAACAAAAAAACAGAAGAAATGACAAGTGTGTCAATCTAATACACTTATATCGATAGAATTCTTCTGTTTTCTCGTGTTTCAACTTGGTGCAAATTATAAATTACTGATTGGTTGTGTTGCCAAATCTAAAATGACTACATTGATGGCATATAGTGAATATAAATATATTGCACAAAAATCCGTTTTTTAAAACATGGAAAAAACTGATAACAAAAATACCTAACAAGAAAAATAATACGAATTGTCTGTACAGGCCAATAACTTTTATCAGCAATGAACTCCTTCTGTTACTACGAATAAAACAGGATTTCTCTTAGTACTTTTTCATATTTCCATATGTATAAAATCATATATTTTTGTTAACCAACTGCTGCTCACGAAGTCTGCTGTTACCAGCTTTGTTTCGGAATGAAATAATCGATCAAACATAGTGTATTCATCTAGACCGTTTAATGATGTTGACATCGAAAATATGTCAAATTACCATAGAAAATATTTAACAAAAACTTAAATGAATATATTAACGATATTTATATTTACAAGATTGATACAATCGAAAAATAAGTTTACTATAATATGTCAAAAATACATATTCAATATCAATCAATTCCATACAACAGCGTAAAACAAAAGCGGTATATTCTATAGACATTTTTAATCGTTAAAAATATAAAAATCCCCAGATCTAGGGAATTTACAAAATGCACGGCAACCGTGCATTGTATTTTAACCGAGTTAATTGCTGATTTAACCTATTACAGAGTGGCCTAACTTTTAATAATACAAGAAAAAGCGCCACTTAAGATCACAATATACCTTAACATGTTTTATTGGGCCAATTAAATAATTAATTACAGGGTGTCCCAGAAGTTTCTGAACCACTTTAACTGCAAAAATCTCGCAACTCAGAAACGATAGGGAGGTGCGGTCTTCGATGAACAATTTCTTTTTATATAAAGGATTTTCAGTATAAATGTTTAATTCGTGAAATCTTATATAGGGTGTTTTAAAAAAATGGTATTTTTTAAATGCAAATATTTTTTTAATGATATACCCTATATATTTTTATTCCATCTGAAAGCTGAACTCTTCCCTTTTCTGAAAACTTCAACAAATTATACATTTTCGGAAAGGCAAAGACTTCAGTTTTCAGATAGAATAAAGATATGGGGTGTTTCATTAAAAAAATTGACAATAATTGCATTTCAAAAATACCAATTTTTTGAAACACCCTATATAAGATTTCACGAATTAAACATTAGTACTGAAAAAACTTTATATGAAAAGAAATTGTTCATCGAAAACCGCACCTTCTTATCGTTTCTGAGTTCAGAGATTTTTACAGTTAAAATGGGTCAGAAACTTCTGGGACACCCAATATTATCGATGACATTTTTTGAACGACTATGTCGATAGTAAACTCTAGTCTCAGCCCATAATTTTTCGATATACAGGTAGTTTAAACTGATTGTTACACATCGAACAACAAGTGATGTCGTCCCCTATAATTACAAACCAGAATGATTGGTTATATCTTGCAGATATATCAACCCCTTCTAGCTGGCCCTTCTTCTTAGTTGAACGGTTATTGTTTTTGAAAAATATTTATTATATTCTATTATCTTCAGGAAGTATTTTGTTTAAAATTATTGATCTTTTTTGACGCTCTATCTTATATTATTCGTAAAAAAAAATTAAAAACAACATTTATACATACATAAAACAATTTCGACATTTACATTTTTCTTACATTTAATATATACACATAATTTAAATAAAGTACAATTTTACATTCAGGAACATTTTTCTTTTTAATAATAAGCGTGTGGAATGTTATAATTATGCGAAAGTTTTTTTAATTATTTTCTCCATAATTTCATAAACGTAACAAAAATCGTGTATCTAGTAACTGATTTTTTTTCACCTTAGTTCCTAAAGAAAATAGGTCCTGCTTAGATTCGTAGAAAAAATAAAGTGTGCACCAAGTAGGTAAAGTAATTTTACTACGTGTTGCATCACGCATTGTCATAAAATAAAAAAACGTAGGAATAAAAGAAGACAAGTCATCTGACGTTTGACATTCGACATGTTACGTTTGATATACATCTACTAATATACAGGGCGTCCCACGTCGTAGATTTTTTTGTAAAACTCAACTGAGGTTTTTTTTATTTATAGAACAGTTTGCCGGAAAACCATTAAAGACCTCGAAACACACACTATTATTCTGTGTGTTTTTTTTTGTGTTGTAATGAACCGTTTAACTAGTGTACCGACGATGTTTTTGGAAATCGTTTTTGTAAGTTTTTTGTTGGCCTTTTAAGAGCCTTCATAAAGTGGATGCGTTGAATCGTAAATGAGATATTGATTTTTGGCTTCGTGAGCTCGAATCTCGGTATTTCCTTTAAAGCCGATAGACTAAAACGAACAGCAGAGTTGGACGAAAATGGATTTACCTGAGAAGGATTTTTTGAGTTTTTGAGCAAAAAAATAGAGGTAGTCATATTTGATCGCTAATTGTTCAGTATGCTATATTCTAAGTATGACTGTATAAAATAATAATACATTAATCGCCATTCCTGAAGATTCTGGTCAGGATATTGGAACAAACTTATTAAATTATTTTATTATCATTGTGCAAAGTTTCAATTTAATCTGACGTTTTGACGTTACTATCAAAAAATTTTGTCTTTTTTTTTTTCAATTTAACAATGATTTTTTTCAAATTATTCAAGATGTCTTCATTATATTCTAAACGAAACAGTCTAAAGGTCATAAGTATAATCAAAATCATTTTATCTAATGCTCTAAAGAATGCAACATCTGTATAATCATCTTTTTCATCTCTATATAAAGGAGTGTTCACTGACAAACAACCTTAATTTACTTTTATTTATCTCTCTACCTAACGAAAGCTCGTTCAATATACAGCTTGTCCGAGAACGAATTAATATTTATTATAACTTTTTTTTCGAAAAAAATAATCAATATGTAAAACTCAAAAAGGATAAAGTATAATTAAACTCGATAATAATACAACTATCTGAATTTCAACGTCATGGTTACACATCGACTGAATATTCCAGGTCACTTTCCTTTTCCGATCCCCTCGACCCTTGGCCATGTGTATATGTTACAGGAGATGAGATAAACAAAACTGGGTTCAACATTCAAGTGACATGTTAGTTAATGGGTTAAGGTAAGGTGGCATATTAATGGTCTTGTCCAATAAATATAATACTCCAGAAATATGAAATATAACAAATATTTTATTAATTAGGGTACAAACTGAAACAATTAGTTCGCGAGCTGCTCGTGAACAGCTCGCGATCCAACCCGAGGAGCTCGCCAGCGCCAGACTAGAGGAGCTTTCATTTTTTATCTTTTTCGTCATACCTTTTAAAAATGTCCTTCAGCACAGATTTCCAATTAAAAATCTTATTACTAGATTTTCCCCTCATCTAAAACGTCTGCTATTATTAAGGCGGTTACAGACTGAAACAAAGAGAACGCGAACTGCTCGTACTGCTCACTATTGAACCTGAAGAGCTCGCCAGTGCATGGTCCACAATAGAATAGTTTGCAGATTTTTTTCAAAAATATTAATAAATTCCATGCCATTTTCTATTTTGCCCCGAACAGTCTCCAACGCTCACACATATCCCGTTTTCGCGAACAAACCCTTTAACTGTTCGCGAGCAGCTCGCGAACTTGGTCTGTGTCATGTTTTAACAAACTTTGTGTAGCTCCGTTGATATTAAAACGTTTTCTGTAAACTAATTTTTTGGAATATATTTTTGCTTTCGAATTAATTTATAGATAGAAGAAAGAGTCCAAGCTGTATAATAATAATAAAATAATAAGTCAGTCTGGTAATGTGTATTTTCACTGTCGTCCGTCTACAGAGCGTACGTAATACTTATTAAGTATCTTGGCCTGTTAATCTAAATTTCGTATTCTGCAAACTTTCAAAGGTTAGTCGACCGTATAGTATGTATTATATATACGTGGGAGGATGAAAAGAAATCATTTTTACAATTAAAATGTATCTATCACTGTGACATACTTTTTTAGGCAAGTTACCATTTATTAATAGTTTGAATTTATGATTTATAACGGATGATGTCGAGGAGAAACTATCATTTCATGATTTTTTTTTATGTAAAAGTTAATGTGTATTTAATTACTTTTCAGTTATACTCGATGGAAAAAAAGTGTTTAATATTTTTTTAATTACAGTGGCGTGTTTTCCCATTCCAAGAATTACAAATAAAAAATCATCAGTTTCCAACTTTAGAGCCCTATAGCTCGTTAACGAAGGGCGTAAAGAAATTTTTTTATAGATTATTTCCTTCCTATTAATTTTGACCAATCGCTATCAAGAATTGGTATGTCAAATATAAATTTTAAGCGGAAAAATTACTCAACAACTGTCAACTTAGCTGTCAGCAGTTTTTCCGGAAAAAATTTCATGCAAGTTTGACAATGTTGTATTTAAATAAAATTTTTATTCAACTCAGGAAATAATCTTACCAAATATCCCTCGTGCATCTAATTTTTCCTGCGGAAAAATTGGAACACTCGTTTCTAAGTAATCTGTTTTAACATTCGGGAAAGTTGAAAAATGGAAAGTGGAAAAATCCGAGTCGAAGACGAGGATTTTTAAAACCACTCTCGCTCATACTATTTGTTAAAACAAATTACTTAGAAACTCGTTTTTCCGAATTTTTCCGGAAAAATTAAATGCACTAGGAATATTACCCCCGAAAATACTATAATTGTAAGTTTTTGGGATACCCTGTCATTCATAAATTCGTTTGGGTTATGCTCAACAACCCAGGCTCTTGAACTGAATCTTTGGGTACCATTTTCCATGTTACCTACTTCCATTCCAGAACTCCAACTGTACATTGAGGACGGTTTCACCACAATTAACAGTTGTGATGGGATATATGCTGCAGCGGAAAAACTTCGTGAAGCAGCGATCTCCTCGTATAATGAAAACTGTCCAAAGAGATAATCGCAACTCTACTTGGTCGAACAAATGCATAGAAAAGTGAAGAAAGGAAGTTTGACGACTATTTAACCGAGCTAAAGAGTCTCTAGCTTTAAATAACTTTCCCCTGAGCACCCACCAATACGCTTATCAAACTAGCAAATAGGCAGATTTAGCTTCACACAACCTTGTTGAGAAAATCACACAATGCACCACCGACCTCCATTGGTTCAGCTTTGGCTGAAAAGAGCATTGAACCAACCATTACCGGCTGGATATATGCCATGTTCACTAATAGAACAGCCACTACTTCTCTTCAGGATGAGACCATTAGCTTTAAGGTTTCCAGGGGCTGCCCACAAGGCGGAGTACTGAGTCCCCCACTTGATGGATGACTTGCTTAGCGCTCTCGAAAGAAGAGGGGTATAACTACAAGCGTATGCAGAAGACCTTGACATCCTGGCAAAGATGGGAAGGGTGTCATATAATATCCTCCAAAAGACGTTGGACTATGTCCACAGTTGGTGCCAGAGGGAACAGATGTCTGTTAACCCTGGTAAAACTGTAATAGTCCCCTTCACTAGGATAAAGAAATTGGAGGATCTTCCACCACTTTCCTACAATCAGGTATCTGATGTTTGGTAGGGTCTCACTCTCACCCTCGGACCTGAAATATCATTCACCAAATAGATGAATAGGTATGAGCCACAATAGACTCTTGCGAGTCGCACTCATCACAAACCTAACCCTAACCATTCCAGAAGCTTCGTGTCTTCTATATAGGCCACTAGTTTGACTGGAGGCATTTTCAGTAGTTGTAAATGTTGTTTTAATTCCTCTCCAAAGTGCTTCTGTCTAAGTACTCCTAAGTTATCTCAGAAGCGGAGTATGTGAGTAGGTGTTTCATCATCAAATTCACATTTTCTGCATATAGGTTCACTAACTTTGCCCATTTTGTGCAACTGTTTCCTCAGGGTGCAATTTCCAGTCACCAGGTTGGTGACTGTCTTCAAATATCTCTTACCCAGTTTCAATAGCCTGGTTGAGGGTTCCTTGTCTACCTTGCTCAGTAAACTCTTTGTATGGAGGTGCTCTTGGGTCAACCTCCATTTGAGCTGGTGTTCCCAATCTAGCCAGTTCCCGATTTCCCCTCTTATGCAATCTTTTGTGATTGCGGACCTATGAAGTCTCCTTTAGAGACTTCTTCAGCTAACTGGTCCGCCATTTCATTACCTGCAATCCCCTCATGTGCAGGTTATATTAGAGACACTTTGTTGTCTCTTGCCAGCCTGTTAAGGGATTCTTTGCAGTTTTTTTTACCCGTCTAGACCTAGTTGTTGGATTACTGATAGCTTCAAGCAGATCCTGGTTGTCAGTGAATATATTAATTTTTTGTCCGGTATATCCTCTTTTGATGTTTTCATCAATACAGTCTATAACGGCAATCGTCTCTGCTTGAAACACAGTCGTATATCGACACCCTGTATAGAGTAGAAATAGTTATTTTTCTACAACTGCTATGAAAAATGACGTATTTCTCATACCTTACTTGATTTCAAAACCAAATATTGCTCATACTGTGAGAAATAATATTTCTCACGGCACTTTGCCCACGCCACATACATTTATATGGAGAATCAAATAAAATCGACAAAAAATTAGTAGGCTACTGTCATCTTCAAATACCTACTTAGTTGTCACAAAACTGACAGATTATATTAGAAAATATTGAAATATGGTCAAAAATTGTCAAAAATTTGGAAAAATGGTCAATAATTGTCAAAAACTGTCAAAGTTTTGAAAAAATGGTTGATAATTGCCAAATATTTTCAAAAATTGTCAAAAATTTGGAAAAATGGTTAATAATTGTCAAAAACTGTCAAAATTTTGAAAAAATGGTCAATAATTATAAAAGACTGACAAAAATGGTCAATAATTGTTAAAAATTGTCAAATATTTTAAAAAATGGTCAAAAATAGTCAATAATTGTTGAAATTTTGAAAAATAATCAAAAACTGTCAAAATTTTTAAAAGTTGTCAAAAATGGTCAATAAGTCAGAAACTGTCAAAAATGGTCAATAATTGTTGAAAATTGTCAAAATTTTTGAAAAGTTGTCAAAAATGGTCAATAATTGTCAGAACCTGTCAAAAGTGGTCAATAATTGTTAAAATTTGGAAAAATGGTCTAAAATGGTCAACATTGTTGAAAAATTTAGAAAAAAATGGTCAATTATCAAAACTATCAAAATTGGTCAATAATTGTTAAAATTTGAAAAAATAGTCAAAATTTTGAAAAATTGTCATAAATGCTCAAAATTTTGAAAAAATGGTCAATAATTATAAAAAACTGTCAAAAATGGTCAATAATTGTCAGAACCTGTCAAAAATAGTCAAAAATGGTCAATAATTGTTAAAATTTGGAAAAATTGTTTAAAATGGTCAAAATTTTTGAAAAATTGTCAAAAATGATCAATAATTGTCAAAATTGGTCTATAATTGTCAAAAATGGTCAAAAATTGTCAAAACTTTTGAAAAAATGGTCAATAATTGTCAAAAATTGTCAAAATTTTTGAAAAATGGTCAAAAATTTACGAAAAATGGTCATTCTATTGTGCATAAGAGGCAAGCTTCTATCGGCGGTCCGACGACCGCTCACCTTTTCTTTTTGTTTTACTAACCATAAAAATAAATATTAAGTTACTTTACTTGTATTCTTTAAATTTGTGCAGTTGTAGAAAAAGTATGGTGTGCAACACGTGGGGAAAGTACTTTTCTCACTTGTTGCACAATATACTATTTCCCAACAAGTGCGGAAAGTGATACTTTCCTGCACGCGACTGCAGTTGACCCGAACGACGCGGAGCGGTCAAGGGCGGGAAAGACACTTTACGCATGAGTTAGGAACATAATTTTTTCTACGACCGTATATACAAAAAAGTTCACCAACCCATTTTTCAAAAATTATTTTATTTCAACATACATATACAAAACTTTAATGTAACAATATTTATAACTTCCGAAGCAAAAAACTATCTAATAAGGTCAAAATTTGCATAATTTTAATTTCCCGCGCTAGTGCGGGAAAGTGACGCTTCCAAAACTAAAATGCGTGCGGGAAAATGGGTTAAAACGCACGGTCGTAGAAAAAATAACTATTGACTCAGACATGCATTTTCCTTTTAAGTGGAATTTACTCTTAGAACGATAAATAAAACGGAACAGTCTAATGTTGCAATTTCATTAAATGTAATAAATTGTAATTTTTCTATTCTTATTGAAAGACGAATGCGAATGGTTTTACCGCCCCTTTTTTTTATTTAATCACGACCTATTGAGGTTGACCGAACGACTTTTTTTAACAATCTGCGGTTAACGTTCATGTTTTCGTCCATAAAAAATTCCATTAACATCAATAATTTTTGTAAATTTAACGTCTATTTAATATTCTCGTTTCCTCTACGTACTTAATATTTTAATAAAGTTATTTATATTAACTTGAACATATTAAAATGTTTAATTTAATATAGGTACGTAAGCTTAGTATCAGATAATCAGGTCATGGTAAGACACATTAATCAATACCAGTTCGTAACGTCGTAATTTAAGCTTAAAAATCGATAAATGATAAAACCAGATGTGCGGCGAATCATGCTTTTATTGGGTATTTTATTTAACAAAATTAAACCACAAACTGATATTAATTAAAATCATTAATATTTCCATCGCGCCATTTAAATTCAGTTCAATGCTTTTTATATGAGAGACTAGCTATAGCAATGTTGCTAAATTGTACTTCTATGAAATAGTAATATAGGAAATATTTGTAAAATGTTGAAGGAAGGATAGTATTTCATTATCTCTCCTTAACAGAAGCGGAGCCTCTTCAGCCAACATTGGAAGGAATGAGGATTTCTGGGTTCAGTTTTTTCACTTTTTCTCTCCATTTTCTTCTATCTAATGTTCCGCTTTGCTAGTTCTGTACTCCTACTTTTTTCAGATCATCTTTTACTGCATCCAGCCATTTTGTTCTAGGTCTACCCCTTCTTCTTTTGCTACCTGTTCCACCCATTAGAACTCTCTTAACCCATCTGTCTTCAGTCATTCTGCTAATATGACCCAACCATCTGGCCCTCTGTGCTCTTATTATGTATGTTGTCGTTGGTTTTTTGTATAACGCTAGCAATTCGTTATTAGTTCTTCTTCTCCATTCGTTCTCCTCTGTTTTTACTCCTCCAAAACATTTTCCTCTTCCATATTTCCAATCTGTCCTCTTGCTTTTTATTCATAACCCATGTTTTATAGGCATATGTTACTGATGATTCTAATTTTAGCCCCTCTGGATACATTTTTTGCTTTTAATATTGTTGCGAGGTCACCAACTCAAAGCCGGTCCTGTCCCTCGATTATAAATTTTGGTGAATGCATTTTCTAGAACTTTCTGGTCTATTGCAGTATTTACGCATATGAGGAGCGTCATAAAATACTAGAACTTTCCAGAACCGATAAGGACTAGATATACGCGGGTTTTCGAGTGCGTAAACAGTTAGTTAGTTCGGAAGAATTGGTGAATTAAATAGTGCAGATAAATAGTGTAATATTCAAGTGGTGAAAATAAATTAGAACTATTATACCGAGTGTAAATAAATTAGTAGACATTAAGTAAAGTGTGTACATAAATTAAGTTTAATACAGTGTGCGTTTCTTTAAATAAATCAAAAGTAATTAGCCATAGAAGTCTGTATAATTTTAGTTTAGTTGGTCTATGCTATCCTGTATCTCTTGTTCAGTTGGTATTTTAACGATCATATCATCCTCTTCTTCCTCTAGGTCACAGCTCATATTATTGTCATTTTTATCGTTGTTCTGTAATCCTTCAAAATACTTTGCAAACAGGTATAATTTTCCTTTTTTTATCTCCAACCATTTCTTCATCTTCATTCTTTTTTTATTTTTTATTAACACTTATTCCCGTTAGCTTCCTGATAAAAATTTATGATTGCTTTATTTTTGTATGTTTCTTCAATTTTGCTTAATTCTTCATCCTTCCGTTCCCGCTTCTTCTTTCTACATATTTGCTTCGTTTTTCTTCTCACTCTTTCATATTCCAGTTTGTTCTCTTCGGTTGGAGTACTTATCATTTTTAGTCGAGATTTATTTCTGACTACTAGTACTTCTTTACACTCTGCATCAATCCAGTTGTTCCTCCATTTTCCTATTACCGTTCCTGTTACTTCCTTTAGTGCTGTTTCAATATTTCTCCATTCTTCCTGTATGTCATTGATTTGTGGTTTCCTGTTTAATATTTTTGTTGTTTCCTGTTCCATCTCTTTGCTTTTCAACTTGTCCAGATCATATTTTGCAATCTTATTGTTTTCTTTATTTATGTTGGGCACTATTGGACTGGTGGTGCCGAACCATTCAATCAATCGATCACAAAGTGACTTTCTAGTGTGATTTCTGTTTGAAACGCACTAAGAATTTTCAGTTTTATTTTTAAATGTGAAAAACCGATGCTTCCTATTCAAGATTACTGTTGTGATTTTTTTTCATCAATACCGATTCTTTTACGGTCTTTTCTAGAACAAAGGAACAAAATAAAGAGCATTCCCTTTTTATGAGGTTGTTGACTCAACCGTCACGTTAATGGTTAACCAGCAGGTGTAAATTTAATTGTAAAATTGTAATTATTGTTTATTTAAAGGATAATTGGATTTTTCAGAAAGATCCGCTTTCTGAACAAAATTAAAGTCACTGAATCAACCTCTGTATTTTATAAATTGATGAATTTTTACCCCTTTTTGGGCTTCCATCATAAAATAAAGTTTTGAGTAATCTTATGAATGTAATAAACTTTATACCCAGTGACTTTTAATAAGCTTCGGAATTTCTTTAATTAGTGCCAACGTAATTGGTCTGAAATTGTTGGAAATGCTATTTATTTGTAATAAAAAGCATTCGATTCAATAAAGTAGAAATTATTTTACAATAAAACACACTTCATTTCATTGTGTAAAAATAAAACGTAGTTCATGGGACTGCCAACAGAAGTGAAAACAACTATAAATGAATCCCTTTAAAAAAAAAGTACACATATATACACAGTATACATATAGCTCATGGAAAGCGTGACGATGAACACTATACGCTTCAATGTTCATTGTGTTGCATAACCCAAAGTATTGTGTGTTGCATAAAAATGTGACGAATGACGAAAAAATCCATGTTTTTTCTTCACCCATAAAAGTGCTCAATGCGCCTAAAGAAGTTTTTTGTTGTAAAAAACTGAAAAGGTAATCGAATTTTGAAAATTGAGGAAATTTCCAATAAAAATGTCCCAAACTCCCTAATCTCTATCTCTATTGCTAATAATTTTAAATTAACTCTACCCTTATAGTACCTACAATCAGCTCTAAAATAGTGTTTTTTGGCGGCACTAGGGTTGAAAAACCTTCACCTGTACGTCTTTGGAAGTTTTTGAAGTGAAACGAGGTGAGCACTTTTTTTGGGTGAAGAAAAACAAAAAAAAAGGTGAGCGTTCGTCGGACCGCCGACAGAGAAGCTTGCTTCTTATGCACAATAAAATGAGAGGTTGGGAAAACCATCAATAAAAATACGCGCAATCGAATGCAAGAACATCATTATTTTCACTTCTAAAAGGAATGTGCAACAAAACCATTTCTCGTTGATATTCATTAAAATTATTGGCCCTATCGTAATTGCGATTGAACTTTTTTCAAATTTTAACAATTATTGAACATTTTTGATAGGTTCTGACAAAAATTGACAATTTTTTCAAAAATTTTGACCATTTTTCAAAAATGTGACAATTTTTACAATTATTGACCATTTTTTCAAAATTTTTGACAATTTTTACAATTATTGACCATTTTTTCAAAATTTTTGGCAATTTTGGACTATTTTTTGCAAATTTTAACAATTATTGACCATTTTTGACAATTATTGATCATTTTTGACAATTTTTCAAAAATTTTGACCATTTTAGACCAATTTTCCAAATTTTAACAATTATTGACCGTTTTTGACAATTTTTGAGCATTTTTGACAGGTTCTGACAATTATTAACCATTTTTGACAATTTTTCAAAAATTTTCAACAATTTTTGCCCATTTTTGACAATTATTGTCCATTTTTTCAAAATTTCAACAATTTTTGACCATTTTTGACAGTTTCTGATAATTATTAACCATATTTGACAACTTTCAAAAATTTTGATAATTATTGACTATTTTTGACCACCTTTTAAAATACTTAACAATTTTTGACCATTTTTGACAGTTTTTGACAATTTTTGGAAAATTCTAATAATTATTGACTATTTTTGACCACCTTTTAAAATACTTAACAATTTTTGACCATTTTTGACCATTTTTGACAAATTTTGACAATTTTTAACAATTATTGACCATTTTTGACAGTCTTTTATAATTATTGACCATTTTTTCAAAATTTCAACAATTTTTGACCATTTTTGACAGTTTCTGATAATTATTGACCATATTTGACAACTTTCAAAAATTTTGACAATTATTGACTATTTTTGACCCCCTATTAAAATACTTAACAATTTTTTACAATTTTTGACAAATTCTGACAATTATTGACTATTTTTGACCGTTTTTCAAAAATTTTGACAATTTTTAACAATTATTAACCATTTTTGACAGTTTTTTTATAATTATTGACCATTTTTTCAAAATTTTGACAATTTTTCGAAATTTTAACGCAGCGTTATTTCAACAATGTTTGACCATTTTTGACAAATTCTGATAATCATTGACTATTTTTGACCACCTTTTAAAATACTTAACAATTTTTGACCATTTTTGACAATTTTTGACAAATTTTGACAATTATTGACCATTTTTGGCAGTCTTTTATAATTATTGACCATTTTTTCAAAATTTCAACAATTTTTGACCATTTTTGACAGTTTCTGATAATTATTGACCATTTTTTTTTAATTTCTTAACAACTTTGGACTATTTTTTCCAAATTTTAACAATTATTGACCATTTTTGACAATTTTCAAAAATTTTGACCATTTTAGACCAATTTTCCAAATTTTAACAATTATTGACCATTTTTGACAATTTTTGAGCATTTTTGACAGGTTCTGACAATTATTGACCATTTTTTAAATATTTTAACCCTTAACCCTTGACTGGACTCTACGTTTTTTTAAACACCCTATTTATTGATACTTCGTAAAAAGATAATAGAGAAAAGTTTTTGTTCGCCCTCGGGAGATAAAAATTCGTTTTAAAATATAAAATCTTTTTAAATGAAATTATTTACTTAATAAAAAAAAAATCATAAAAACTAATTGAATTGAAGAAAATGTCGAGTACTTAAAAAGGAAGAAACATCTCTCTGGATTAATGTTAGCAATTACCAATTAACTTTACAAATGATTGTGGCATTTAGAAAACATTAAAATAAAATAAAAAAAATAATTGAATTTCTCTTTTCTCGTTATTCTTTATGGATGGCATACGAGACAAATGTTTCTAAAATAAATCATTATAAGACTCGTCTCCAAGAAATATGAGTTTCCATTTTAATAATCTTCAGTATAGTTATGTTCAAAATATACCGTTGGCTTTCGACTACAATATCAATCCTCTTAAATATCTATAAATTTTATACCTGTTTAAGTAGGTATAACGTTCGTAACTTTAGTTTTATTTAGTTTGAACGCCATGCGATAATTACAGTTAAGCAGAGTCGAGCGCGGTTAGTACTCGGATGGGGAAACACCGTACAGCCTGCAGCGAAACACCTTAGATTACTAGGGCAGTACCAATGAGTACGATATAATGTAGATGAGACGTAAAACCGAAGATAAAGATCCCTTCCACTGGTTGAAACACTAGTGAATTCGGCAAAATTTCCTGTTAGCCTCAGTTGCAGAATAAAAAAAACTCTTTTTAATCCGACCCTGTAAGCATTTATTTATTTTTAAAGATTATCGGACCTACACAATGAGGATTAATGATTGAAAAATTTTTTTACCGTTATTACATTTTAAAAAAAACTATTTAAAAAAATATTACACTGTATGTGACACGAAGTTCGTTTAATTTCATAGCTGTCGGTAGTTGAACCGAATTTCAAATTAACATCTAAAATTAAATAGGAAGCCGGTTAATTTGAGTTGGAAGTTGATAATCAACCGCAGTTATTCCGCCCTCGTGTCCTAATAAACATTCGATTCAATGGAATATTTCTCGTGAAATGCACGTTTACTAGAAAGTCACGTGAATGGGAATCAGAAACGATCTTTTTCGGTTACAAATTTAATTATAACTTTAATTCAAATTAAAATATGTAAAATTGTATCACGTTTTATATTCTAGTAATTTGTGAAATTGAAATACATCTGGCAACAGCGTAAACGACGAATCACTAACACGCGCCAAAAAACATAACCTAACATTTAAAAGCCATCAAAAATGACACATTTACTATTAGTATTAGGTAAAATGTATTTTTTGAATGCTATCAAAACATACAGGGTAATCCATTTAAAATAAAACGAAATTTTAATTAATAATAAAAGTCCCAAGTTGTGCGTTTACAATTAGAGTCTTATTCGAGAGACTCCCGTAGTTTGCTTTTATTCTGAAAAATGTAATAATAGTCGACACGTTTTAATTTCGGGCTGTCACTGTCACTGGTGTTGGAATTGAAGAAAAAAAAAACGTCACCCTAAGGAATAATAACTTTACGGGCACGTGTATGACACCCGAAAATATTTGCATAATATATACAGAAAATGTAAAGACGGGAAGTCGACGGCATTTCATTTATTTTCAAGAACAAAGACTGTCGCATTATATTATGTATCTATTGTCGAGTTGAGAAGTTGATAGAAATCGTGAATATAAACGTTGTCTTCTTCAGGGAGGTATTTGAAAGTTTAATTTAACATTTTGAATAAGTAAAATTTATCATTAATTTATTAATAAATACTGAAATGTCTGTATACAGCGTGTCCCTCAAAATAATATTGATAAAAACCTTTGTGTCACTTTTGAAGATCTGTATTCGGGTACGACATTTTTAAAACATTTGCTGATGGAGTACAGGCAAAAAAGGAAATGATGTTTGGCAGTTTGTGTAAAATCAATGAAATTACTGTTTGGACTCTTACTTTGTGGAATCTACTCATATTACTTTTTTTAATGAAACTAATTGTTTCTAATTAACTCCACTATTTAATGAAAAAATTATGAAAATTCTAAGATATTATATAAATAAATAATTCCACTATTTATTTATTTATTTATTTGATATCTTAGAATTTTCATAATTTTTTCATTAAATAGTGGAATTATTTATTTATTCAATATCTTAGAATTTTCATAATTTTTTCATTAAATGCTGGAATTATTTATTTATTTAATATCTTAGAATTTTCATAATTTTTTAATTAAATAGTGGAATTATTCATTTAATTAATATTTTAGAATTTTCATAATTTTTTCATTAAATACTGGAATTATTCATTTAATTAATATCTTAGAATTTTCATAATTTTTTCATTATATAGTGGAATTATTTATTTATTTATTATCTTAGAATTTTCATAATTTTTTCATTAAATATAGTGGAATTATTTATTTATTTATTATCTTAGAATTTTCAAAATTTTTTTATTAAATACTGGAATTATTCATTTAATTAATATTTTAGAATTTTCATAATTCTTTCATTAAATATAGTGGAATTATTTATTTATTTAATATCTTAGAATTTTCATAATTTTTTCATTATATAGTGGAATTATTTATTTATTTATTATCTTAGAATTTTCATAATTTTTTCATTAAATACTGGAATTATTTATTTATTTAATATCTTAGAATTTTCATAATTTTTTCATTATATAGTGGAATTATTTATTTATTTATTATCTTAGAATTTTTATAATTTTTTCATTATATAGTGGAATTATTTATTATCTTAGAATTTTCATAATTTTTCCATTAAATATAGTGGAATTATTTATTTATTTAATAACTTAGAATTTTCAAAATTTTTTCATTAAATACTGGTATTATTTATTTATTTAATACCTTAGAATTTTCATAATTGTTTCATTAAATAGTGGAATTATTTATTTATTTAATAACTTAGAATTTTCATAAATTTTTCATTAAATACTGGAATTAATTAAAAACAGTTAGCTTAATTTAAAAAAGTAATAAAATCAATGAATTAAAACTATAGTGGAGATCAGAAATTTGTTATTAAATAGTAAACTTTAGATGTATGTATGTATATTAGGGTGACATTATAACTCCGAAACGGGGGCTATTGGTAGGTAAATAGTAGCGGTTATTAGTTTTTCTCGAGGATACTTTTAATTTATTCCCCGATTTATTCAGTACCTATCTGTGGGAGCATCTATCCATCAACTTTATAAAAATTTGTAGTTAACTAACATTTTAGAAATGTTCATCCATCTAATCATCTAATAATAAAATAACTTGACAATCTCGACACACTGTATAATAATACGTATTCAAATTTTCGCTTCCCCTTTTCGACTTGCCTCGAGAAATTTTGATGTTTCAACTTACAAAGTATGTAAGTAAATTTCTCCCTAACCGAGGAATGATCTTGAAGGGATGGAAACGATATAATTATTTCCGTATTTGAATGATTCTTTCAACCCTTTTAACCTAGAACTAACCCCACGGAGATATTTTAATATTCAAACCAAGAAATAAACTACACTGTTGAGAAAGAACGCCAAACACATCTGTCCAGACTCTCCACATATAACACAAAACTTCTTTAATTGCGAAAATCCCCAGAGAAACCGACGCGTTGCAAATCCAGTTTTTTTTTCTATCAAAAGATACGTAGGGTAATCTTCAACACTGAAATAAAACAGCTTCACATTCGTAACGAGTTCCACCCTTTTTTTTTTCTCACAACATCAAAACGATAGAAAGAATGTATCAACGAAGACATGACCACTGGGGAAAAATTCTTAATATAAGTACGAAGCTGGTAATACCGGTTGGATCTGTTTTTGTATTTATTTCAATACGAATATGATTTCAGAATGCGTCAATGACAATTTGTTATTCAAATTGGCTTCGAACACACACACAATGGAAAGTGTTTAACTCACGAAATTGTATACAGAGTGTTTCTTAGTTCATCATTATAATGGATAAAGATTTCAAGCTTCCATTTTTACTTTTTAAGGACAATATTTCGGAAGAAGAAAGGACTATGCTTCCATCTTATGGAAAATAAAAGACCACTCAAATGCGGATATTTTGATACCAACTTATTCGTCTTGAAAAATAGAACATTTGATAACATTGCGCCAATGTTGTAATTTAATTAATAAACCCACAAAATCAGTTTATTTGTCAGAAATTTTCGATTTGATTACAAAACCTAACCATTCAATAGGACTCCACCTGCTACGGTGAAACAGAGTCGGACTTGTGAATATAGTTGTACATACGATGAATACCAGTTTCGTTGAAACAAAATAATAGGATTTTTTTTTCAGTTGTATAAAAATATGATAGATTGCAATCAAATTATGTAAAAAAGGTACATCTCTCAATTGACAATCTAACATCTTTACATAAGTTTGTCATTTTGTAATAGCAGTTTATTATAACGTTTTCTATATTATAATAGTAAAATTATAATAGGTACATTTAATAACTGACCGACACGTATTTTGTAAACAATTCCGGTACAAACGAATTCCCGTCAGGATTCTTAATGACTATAAAATACACATGAGTTCCCGTCCGACACTTGCAGGTATCTTAATCCCGCACTCGAATTGCCGTCCAGTTTATTTAATCCGCTTACAGGTAAACTAAATAGTTTTGAAAATTCCAGTAAATCGTAATACCCATTCGTAATCCTGAATTCTAATGAAAAAGTTGAATAACCTATTGGGGTGGCTAGGGGGTCTGTCAGTAGTAATTGCTATGAATATATTTTTCTATTATATTAAGTTGTCATTTTCGAAACGGCAGTTTATTAATATACATATTTCCGAACGTTTGTTGTCGTACGCTATAGTGATACACAAAATGCTTGAAGTAATACTAAGTGAAAAGGGTAAACCCTTTCTGGTTAGGTTAGGTTATATGTTAGGTTAGGTTAGCTTCTTTACATGTATGTATTTATGACTCAGTTCAGTAGTAGTACGCAATAAAATTGTAGAATTAAAATTCCGTATTTTATTCCAATAATGATATCATATAAAATAATATCGTTTAATAGTGCCAAACATAAGACATTTATAACTATTTCTTATTTCATACATCTGAAAACGGACCTCCCTTAAAACTTTTACTGTTCACTTATTACAATTTGCAATAAATACATAGCAAGATATCAGATTATTCAGAGAATTTTCCGTAATTACCATAAACATCTTTTAGACAGGTCAGTTTTCACCATGACGGGAACTCGAGTGACGGCTTAACGTATCCTAATTATGGAACAGGAAGACTGGTTGACTGTAGTTGACGCTGCTGATCGAACTATACCTAATCATGAAGAAATATAATGATGCAAATTAGATTTCAGTTAACAGTGCTTTTTATGTCACGCAAGAGAAAACACTCATCGCCATCAAAATATATATAACACAAAAACCGGCTTCGGCTATCAAAAAAATACAAAAATTAAACAAAACCCGGCTTCGGCCATCAAAAAAATTTTATTAAAGCAAAAAGGCGACTTTAGCTACCAAAAAATATAAAAACCGGCTTAGGCCAATAAAAATTTTGTTTTCAGCTACACTTCGCGGATAGAAGGTAATGAGGTCCTCAGGCACTGCCTGTGGGGGGAAGGTGGAGCGCGTAAAAGGGGATACTCTAAGAATTATACATTATCTTTTAGTATCACCCTTTACGTCGGGCTCATTACCTACACACATTTCACAAGCATTTTTGTATTAACAATTAATAGACATTTAACATCTTGCATATAAAAAAATCTTTTCCGCATCCTTATCCTATTTTTTTTAAAGAGTTACCGATGCCAACAAATACACTACAAAATACTACAAAGAAAAAACAAAATATAAAAATTAACTGATAAAATTAGGTCAGTTCAACCCTGTCTGGTTTTATTTATTCATTTCTTATCACCGCTGATATCCTTACTTCGTGGAATCTGTAATACATGTCTATTTACGTATTTTCTCTCTGTCTTACTCATACAATCTCCGTAAGCTATTTTAAAAATAATATCATTAATTGTGGGTTTATTAATTAAATTACAACATTGGCGCAATGTTATCAAATGTTCTATTTTTCAAGTCGAATAAGTTGGTATCAAAATATCCGCATTTGAGTGGTCTTTTATTTTCCATAAGATGGAAGCATAGTCCTTTTGTCATAGAAAAGAATTTTTAGAAACAATCTGTATAGTGAGGACGCTAAAGAAATCAATATTTTTAGTATCTGAAAATGCTTGAAGGTTTCTAGTTCTAATAACCACCAAGATAATTTTTACAATTTAGAACATTGCAGCTTAAATTTTTCACTTATTTTGATCATTTTCAACAGTTCAGTATTCACTGAAAAGTCACCAAAATACTCTATAATTTACCGTACTATAAGTAATTCTTGCAATAGTTCCTCACAACGCAAAATATTGTTAAATATAGAATCTCTGTCGGTTCTGAGTCGCGCTGAACTCGTGACCCTGCTGATGCTGCTGCTGCTGCCTTCGGCCTGCTACGGTCTCTACTTCCATCCGTTTTCAAAACAGGACGTAGTTAATTCTCCTGCTGCCGAAATCAATGAAACGCCCCAGCTCCGACTAGTAAAGATAAAATAATGTGACGGTATCTCTAACAAAAGTTCTTCTTTTCTTTTTCATCTAACGGAAGGAATTCAGACAATCGGTTAGGTAATCGACCTTTTTTTATAGAGTTCACTAGGAGTTTAACTTTGTAACATGTCTATCGACCTGTTTCGATTTTACAGAATGAATCCTTTTAATTAGCGCTCGTCGTCACTAGCCACATCCAATTATAGTTCTGTGATCCCAAACTCTTCAACCCTGACCGTTAGACAATTGACGTCTGCCAACGGACGCTTCCATTTTTTGCACAACGCCACGTGAAACACCCCTTTCTGTTATCGACCGCCTAAGGGGACAGATCATCTTTCGCTATCTTTCATATCTTAAGTACCTATCTTATGAATTTTGCTGTGGTAAGTTCAAAATCATAATTTATAATTAATAAGCTTCTTCTAAAGTACTGTCTGATATAATTTTCGTATGCATTCTTTATTTTTTTTACAGAGATAGACGAAATTAAATTCAACACGTGGTCATAAACTGTTCTTTTATACTAATATGGTAGTTTTAAACCAAATATTCTTTTATAATTCACTGTTTTACTTTTATACAAACATTTTCAAGCTTTTTCAGTTGCGTAATAACTCTTTTAATTATAAAATAACATTTTTATAAATTACCGTTAACCTATAAAATATTCTTTCGTAACGCCAGTGCCGGTTTCATATATTTCCTATGCACTAATTTTTTCATATAACTAAATAAATAACTTTTTGCTATGATTAGTTTCTTTCGGATCATTAGTATATTTTTTTAATTTAGCCGATAATTGCTATTTTTACTGTTTTAACATGGAACATATAATGTTGGAAAGCTTTCAGTAAATTAAATCAATTTTTCGACGTTCAAATAACTGCCTTCCTTTTCTTTAACCTGAAAAGCTGTGCCATTACATTCAAGTTCCTACATATCCCTGATCCACCTGTACTTCTAGGTAAGCACAGCCCCTAGGCGAGAATATAAGCCAAGAATATAACCCTAGGCTAGGATATAACCCGAGAATATAACCCTAGGCTAGGATACAACCCGAGGATATAACCCTAGGCTAGGATATAACCCAAGAATTTAACGCCGAGAATATAACCCTAGGCTAGAATATAACGCCGAGGATATAAACCCAAGAATATAACCCTAGGCTAGGATACAACCCGAAGATATAACCCTAGGCTAGGATATAACCGAAGAATTTAACCGGAGAATATAACCCCGAGAATATAACCCCAAGGATACAGCCCTAGCTCAAAATACCGCCCTAGAACAGAACTCATCAGTTCAGATCAAGACCTGACTTCTTCTCCAGGAAACCACTTCATCTAAGCTAAGTACCTATAAAAGTACAAATTCCTCTATTAAATTCCGTTATTCATTTCCTGTGGCAGAATAAATTAAAAATTTGTTTTTAATTCTTTTTTTTTAATTAAAATCCTCAACTATAAAAGTTGAGGGAGATCCGCCCGGGGTCACTTTAATTATTAAATTTCATTTAAATTTTACAAGGCGTTTCTACCTTTTCCGCCTTAGTTTTTAGTACTTTTTATCGTTAAAAAGGTAGTGGCGCCCTCAATTTTTACAACCCTTCTGTTATCCTTGTGTGACATAAACTTGGGGTCGAATCACCCTTGAGAGGAGTCTCTAGCCGGAGCCCTTCGAGCTGGTGCCCTGTGGGGTACAGGCATTTACCGTTACAAATTGGCGCCCAACTAAAAGCAACATTTACCGTTACAACTTCTTGTAATTAAAATAGATTGAGGACTGGAAAATACACAAATTAGCTTCTTTTTTTGGAAAATTATCTTTAGGTTTTCTTGATCTATGTTAAGCCCATTTCTAAGCTCTTCTTTTGATGCGTACTTCGCCCATCTCTTTTCTGGCATTATTTCAACATGTTCTCTCGAAAATCGCTTTAAGCCATTTCACCACATTCTTTTCTAATATCACTTAGTGCAGCCTACTGGAGATTTACACTAGGCCAAAGAGGTTATCAGATATCTGGTCTCAGAGCAATCACAGGAATTGTCACTGGACACTGCTCACTGCTCACTCAGATACCATCTCTAAGATGGGCAAAGTGGACAGACTCTGAGATAATGCAGATGAGGTGGACTCATTATCTGCAATTGCATGGTAATTGTCGACCAACGCAGGTCTTCTTGGAGCTTGATACTAGGTTTTTCCAGAAACCTAGATTTTTTTATTTTGGCTGAAATATAGATGTAGTGTATGTATATACAAAAGATCTTATAGGTCGCAGTATGGTAAGGCCAACCCTTGTAATCTAATCTACTCTTTTGCCAAGTATATCAAAAACATTTTCCAATAATAGTTTTGGTATTAAAACTTTTCAAAACTAATATAAATTTCCCTTTCAATTTTCGTAATCCTTTCTTCATAAGTGCGGCCAATTTACCATTGTTCGTCTCGACTCTATACTTCTATACGTTTGCTGTTCTATTGATTTTCAACTGAGGTCGATATCTCTTTACACGTCTCCGAGTTGAAATTTAATACACCCATCTCGTTATTCTTTATATTCACTATTGCCGACGTCTCTGATTCTGACATGGAGTTCATCAGTATTACTTATTAACTATTTTGCTTTCATTAATCTACCCTCATGCCCGGTTTATTTCACTAAAATGAAGATACTTTGACCTACAGCGAAATATCTTTTAGATCTTTTTTAACTTTGTATTTGGCAGTGCTGAATTGTGTAAATAATATTAACAGGGAAATCTAAGGCTCTATTTCTACCGCACGGTACCGGATACGTAGTAATTCGTAGGTCTACATATAGATGGCGCCAATATTGGCAAATTTATAAGAGGATTAGTATCTGTAATTTGCGGTTGACAGGAGAGTTTCTGAACAGAAGACACCCTGTAATTTTGTATTTGGGGAGAAGGTTTATCCAGTATAACCTCACTTGACGGTGCTAAATTGTGTAAATATTATTAACAAGAGAATCTAAGGATCTATTTCTACCGTACGGTACCGGATACGTAGTAGTTCGTAGGATTACATATAGATGGCGCCAGTATTGGCAAATTTATAAGAGGATTAGTATCTGTAATTTGCGTTTGACAGGAGGGTTTCCGGACAGTAGACACCCTGTAATTTCGTATTTGGGGGGAAAGTTTATCCAGTATAACCTCATTTGACAGTGCTAAATTGAGTAAATATTATTAACAAGAGAATCTAAGGCTCTATTTCTACCGTACGATACCGGATACGTAGTAGTTCGTAGGGCTACATATAGATGGCGCCAATATTGGCAAATTTATAAGAGAATTAGTTTAGTATCTGTAATTTGCGTTTGACAGGAGGGTTTCCGGACAGTAGACACCCTGTAATTTCGTATTTGGGGGGAAAGTTTATCCAGTATAACCTCATTTGACAGTGCTAAATTGAGTAAATATTATTAACAAGAGAATCTAAGGATCTATTTCTACTGTACGGTACCGGATACGTAGTAAATCGTAGGTCTACATATAGATGGCGCCAATATAGGCAAATTTATAAGAGTATTAGTATCTGTAATTTGCGTTTGACAGGAGAGTTTCCGGACAGTAGACACTCTGTAATTTTGTATTTGGGGGGGAAGGTTTATCCAGTATAACCTCATTTGACGGTGCTAAATTGTGTCAATATTATTAACAAGAGAATCTAAGGATCTATTTCTACTGTACGGTACCGGATACGAAGTAGTTCGTAGGTCTAGATATAGATGGCGCCAATATTGGCAAATTTTTAAGAGTATTAGTATCTGTAATTTGCGTTTGACAGGAGAGTTTCTGAACAGAAGACACCCTGTAAGTTTGTATTTGGGGGGAAGGTTTATCCAGTATAACCTCATTTGACGGTGCTAAATTGTGTAAATATTATTAACAAGAGAATCTAAGGCTCTATTTCTACCATACGATACCGGATACGTAGTAATTCGTAGGTCTACATATAGATGGCGCCAATATTGGCAAATTTATAAGAGGATTAGTATCTGTAATTTGCGTTTGACAGCAGAGTTTCTGGTGAGTAGACATCCTGTATTAAAGTAATTTAAATTTAACTAGGTAGTTATAATAATTATTGTTAGATGTCTGATTAAATGTTTATCTATAACAGGACCTTTTTTCATTCCATATAAATCGCTTTCAAGATTTTTAACAGTTTTTTTAGATATACTTGAAAATAAAAAATGTATTAGGAGCACAACTTTACAAATATAAAACCATAAAAGTAATAATTTGTTTTTTAACTAATGTATTGTACCAAGTGTCTGATTAAGAGAGGTAACCCGCTGTATCTCAGAAACTATCTTACAAACGAGAAACTGCTGGAAATTATTTTCAAGTTTCCTACTCCACCTAACCATTATATTACTACAAAATTCAAATATTCGTGATCATTAGATCATTTTACATAAGTTTGCTCCAGTACTTTTTCCTCTATCTTGTAAAATAACTGGTAGGGGTGATTGGGAAAGCTGACTCAATTAAACAGTTATATAACTTTTGTTCCGCTCTATGGATTTTGACAAACTTAGTATCATTCGAAATGCCTAATAAAATATTCTATCATAGTTTCATTCCAGTTATTTCAACGGTCGCTAGGTGGCGGTGATTTGTTTTCAACTTTTTTGGGGATCTTCAAATGCGATGCTATATTTGTTAATCATTTACTTGAAAGTTTGAACAGTTTTATCGAGTCAGCTTTCCCACTCACCCCTACCAGTTATTTTACAACATAGAGGAAAAAGTACTGGAGCAAACTTTTAAATGTCGTGTCGTGTCGTTAATACAATTTTTTTTCTCTAAACTGTACGATAAATAGTTTCTGAGATACATCGGGTCACCTTTCTTAATCAAACACCCGGTATAATTTTACAAAAAAAAAGATTGCATTTGTTTGTGTTCCTAATATTATTAATGATAGTGATAACGTGGCAACAAACAATAAAAATTTGTTCAATTTTATTCCTACCTAATAAATAATATCAGATGTTTCTATTATATTTTCCAAAAAACTAATTTTAACGAAATTTTGTTCTTGAATTGGAAGAAAATATAATAGATCATAATAATATTTCAATAATTTAATCAGTTACCAGCACCTTGAGTAGTGGGGAATCTTGGTTCTCTCCAAAAAGAATAAATTAAAAAATGTTTTATAAATTTAGAGCTAGTCGTATTCATTTTCTATCAGATAGAAAGTTCTTTGGTCAAAATATTATCAAGTAGGAAGTTAACGTTCCCACTTGAACCTACAAAAAAATCACCACAACACGAGGAAAACTCACCAGCCAGGAGAGAAGATCGTGTAACAATTTTCAGCTAGCTCCTAATCTAATAATTCTTGGAAATATTTTCAAAATATCAAACATTTTGTAATTCCACTTTTTGAAGAGTGATTCTCCATAAGACAAAAACAAGAAATTTCCTAAGAATTTTGTATTTCTTACTTTGAAAATAAATCAAAGTCTAACCCTGTGAAAGAGGCATCTAAATTATTGACACCTTGTTGGTATTGGTATGAAGAATTCGACCTCCAGTTTTGATGTGGAGGTTGAGGCCTGTGTTATTCTCCTGTCGCTGTCACTGTTGTCCAATTCCAAGGGCTCGTGTATCCTTTTTGGCTGTAAAAAAAAGAATATATTTTACAAATTATGTTGGAAAAATATAGTAGCAACAAATAACGTCAATTTTCTTCTTAGAACAAACTAGAAAATGAAAAATTTTGGCCTTATCGTGTTAGAAGAATCTCAATACTAAGACTAACCCAATTTGTTTAATTAATGAACGAGGGACTTATAAGAGGATCCTTGTTGAACTATTCAGTTAACTGATCCTTGATTAACTTCTGAGTAGTTCAAAAGTTCCTAGCAATTACATTTTAGAAGAAGAAATGTCATTTGTGAACATCAAGTGATAAAAGTTTTGTTGTGGACGTTGTGGTATAACCAAAGAGGGCTCAGGATGTGGAGGCTACTCCAGATCACTAATCCTAAGAATAAGGTGGGGAATGGGGAAACTGACTGGTATCTCAATTGTCACAAAAGAACTATCCAGAAAAGGAATTTCTAGTAGAAAAATAATATATGCTAGTATTAGAGTGCTATCAAGATTTAGCTAACGCCTCGGTAGATAACCTGAGGTGGGTTAAAGGGCACGACAGGAGTAAAGGTATTGCCGATTCTTTAGCCAGCTAAACGTTCTCTCTCTTACACATTGCCTCGATATCTCTCTCTCTCTCACATACACACATATTGTTTTTCCTATAGTGATAGTCATACCGGCTTTGTATATCTACTGACAACCCTCGTATTTGATATTTGTGAAGTTGAACTTTTCATCACTTTTCACGTGCTCTGTATACAGGATAAACAAAATTTTTTAACTAAAATGAGTATCAAAATTATGACATTTCGTAACTGAATTACATTTTTTTGATGGAAGCAACGTGTTAATTGGCTCTTAAAATATACGACCTTCGCGGTAATTATAACATAATAATATATGTAAGTACCAACCAGTATAATCTCATTTCCAAATGCAATTATAACTGTTTCAATAAATATGCAAGAATGTATCTACCCATTATGGTAATTTATTAATTAAAGATACAATACATTTTAATGTTTATCGTATGTTGGCAATTAATTAACATTGATTGAATTTGCAACGTTGAAAGATGTCATCATATGAATATTTTTTTGAGAGCAAAAAGTCGTGTGCGTATGAAATTCTCGTTTCGTTCAACTTGCGTAAATAATTGGATAGCTGGGAATTGTAAAATAATTTTTGGAGATGGAAATTCTTAGGTTTACTAGAAAATAGTTATTTCCTTATAAATTACAGGAACAAATAGTATATTGTGTTAAAAAAGGTAGAAAATGAGCATAGTAGCTCGAGCCACAAGTGAGGTTTTTCCAGTGAAATTACTTTGACGATTAATAAATTGAAAAACCTTCGGGTTATGGACTTCTTTCGAGAATATTCTCCTGAAATTTCAGTCCAAAATTCATAGTTTTTGTGGTATTTACAAATGTTGTAAATGCGTTTTTTCGAAAATTTCATGACAGTTTTTAATGGTGAAAGAATGATTTTATCAAAAAACTGACTGCAAAAACCCCATTTTACGAATTTTTAGCATTTTTCATTTTTCATGAAAATTTTGAACAGAGGAAAATATTTCACAGCCATTAAAGCACTGAGCTTTTGTGTAATCAGTTCCAAAATGGTGTGAGAATGCCTAAGCAAATTCAATGAATTAGGCAAGAACAAAATAGTCACCTTACTGTGGATTCCAGGACACACAGGAATAGAAGGAAATTAAATAGCAAAGAGGGGGACTGAAACACCCTTTTGGGTGCCGGAACCCTTTTGCAGTATCAGCTCCAATGTAATATTGGAGGAAATGGGCAAAGTTGAAAAAAAAGAAGATCTGATCATTGGAAAGATCTAATAGGATTTAGACAATCAAATATTCTACTGGGTGACTACAATCTATTGAGATCGAATGAATGCATAAGTCAAAGTAAAACTGTACTAAAAGTTTTAACAAGGATCCTGACAGGATATTGTCTCCTGAATGGGTAGCTTAAAATAGTGGTGGAAGAAGAAAGTAGATTCTGTGGCATGGAAGAAGAAACCTCCATCCACATACTTGCGAATTGCACAACAATTCAAAATCCTAGGTCACAATTCCTTGGAGATTACTGGATAGAAGAGGGACGTTTACCTAAGTTGAAGCCTGCAGATATCCTAAAATTCCTCTGGGAAATAGGACGAAAGGAGTTACTAGTCTCTGAGACTTTTAGGAACTAAGGAGAAGTAAGGGGGAACAATAGTTATATACGTGTCAAGCTCGGAAAGTGATACTTTACAGGGCGACCATGCAAGTTTGAAAGCATGCGAGCACAGTAAATATACTTTCCGAGTGTGGCGCGTACAATATTTTTTGTGCAGCCACCAATAATTTGACAATAATATAGGAACAGAATGTTTAATTAATATAGGAACAGAATGTTTAATTTCGAATGGAATGTTTTCTACGTCACTTTCATCGCTACTCATCTTTAAATGGTTTTGAAACTTGTAATAATATACAAAGTGCAACAAAACGTCAAAAACATCTACTGACAGATGGCTACGGTATTTTTACATACCTGGCTAGATGCTGGTATTTTGTCTTTAATGAGCATTTCTGTCACTTTACCGAGCAGTTAAGTCAATTTTCCGATCTAGACCGGCAACGACGCACTTTCCGAGTTAAAAAATGATCGGAAAAACGCATCTTCTAAAGTGGCAGCATCAAATAGGTTAGGTTAGGTTTCAGTGGATGTCACCCCAATATACACATCTGACCGGTCTTTACGAGACTTTTTATTGAATTTATTATTTGGACCCTTACTTTGTGTATAACTATTTATTGAAAAAATTAATGCAGATTCTAAATCATATTATATTATAGATAATTATTTTTAATTTCCATCAATTTTTTTCATTAAATAGTGAAATTACTTAGAAACAGTTAGTTTCATTCAAAATATTAAGACTGTTTACGTTGAAAATGCGTTTTTTCGAAAATGACATGAAGGTGAAAGAATGATTTTATCAAAAAACCGAGTGAATTATGAACAAAGGTTTTTATATGGAAATATTTCGCGATTTGAATTTTTCTCCGTTAATTTCCTCAATAGACCAGGGTCGATAATATTTGAAACCAAAAAAAATTATAGTAGGAAAAATAATTTACGGGAGATCTGAGGTCGGGAAGTGGTAGGGGGTGAGTTTTTAAAACTAAAAAACGGTCTCAATTTCCGGCTAAATTATAAGTACTAAGGAAAAAAGTTAAATGGCAAAGTTGTAGGTAATATAAAGATCTACAACTTTTGTAGTTACACTTTTTTCTAATAACCTCAAAATTCATGTGAAAAATTCAAAAAAACAAGTTTTTGGTTTTTTATTTTTCTATTACAAAAAAGTTTTTTTTTACGAAATTTGGTGAAAACTTACCTTTTTATGTCCCAAACACACTGTAATTTGTTTGACATGAAATATTTATTTTTTCACCTTATATTGACTCAGTATCCAAAAAGCACCCTAATTTTTAATCGAAAAATATCAGCTTTTTCGTTGAAATCTCTACTTTCTGATGGTCAAAACAAAAATATACATTACTATGGTAAATCTTCTCAGAAAATGCAAAGAAACGAAAAATACTCGAATTGGAAATTTTTTAAAAATCTTTATGTACAATTTTGAGCTATTTCTTAAAATTTATACTTTAATTGCTTGAAAAACGTAAGAAACATAAAAATTGCAAATCCATAAAACATAAGGATTGCAAAAAACATAGTTCTAAATATTAAAGATGGGATTTTAAGGGGATTCTATCTAAAAAATGTGACTGCTGCTATTTTTTTCATTAAAAAAAGTTGATTTATTGAATTCTCTTTATATCTTCTTTGTTTGCATCTTTTTTAAAAAAATAATTAGCCAATTTTGACAAATTTTTATCGTCTAATATCGAATTTACGATACTATTTTAAGAAATAGCTCAACATTGTACATAAAGATTAAAAAAAATTTCGAATTCGAGTTTTTTTCGTTTCTCTGCATTTTCCATAGTAATGTATATTTTTTTGACCATCAGAAAGAAGAGTTTTCAACGAACAAAAAGCCCACCCACTTTTTTGGAAAAGCTGATATTTTGACGTGAGAATTTTCTATTGAAAATTAGGGTGCTTTTTCGATATTCAATCAAAATAAGGTGAAAAAATAAATATTTCAAATCAAACAAATTACAGTGTGTTTGGGACATAAAAAGGTAAGTTTTCACCAAATTTTGTAAAAAGAAATTTTTTTTGTAAAAGATGAAAATAAAAAATGAAAAACTAGGTTTTTTGAATTTTTCACACGAATTTTGAGGTTATGTGAAAAAAGTGTAAACACAAAAGTTGTAGATCTTCATATTATCTACAGCTTTGCCATTTAACTTTTTTACACAGGACTTGTAGTTTAGCTGAAATCGAGATAAACTGTTTTTCACCCTTAAAAACTCACCACCTACCACTTCCCGACCTCAGATCGCCCGTAAATTATTTTTTCTACTATCGTGCGGAAAACACCACTTTTCCGCACACATTTTAGTGTTGAAAAAGTCAATTTTCCGCACTAGTCACTCAGTGCGGAAAAGTAATTTTGTTAAATTTTTGGGGAGTATACTGACATTTGAATATTTGAAATATATATTTGTATGGTTGTAGTTTACAGAATAACTGAAAAATTAGGAAATTTATTAGAATTTTGCTTTAATTTTTAATAAAAAGAAACGTAAAATCAATAATTTTTTAATGGCCCTGGTATAAGCCTCATCATTTTGGAAAACATTTTAGCCTCTGCAATTAATTTGCAGAATGCTACAAATTGCACGTTCAATGTTAATATTAATAATAATTAATTTGTTGATATGTATTTAATAATAAATATTTCTTTTTGTTAACTTTTGGGGTTTTTTCCGTACGCTAGTAGAAAAAATAGTGTACCCAACACGTGCGTAAAGTGACTTTTCCGCACGCGATTGCTGGACGAACTCTGCTGACGCGTCGTTCCGACATCTGCAATTGCGTGCGGAAAAGTATTACTTTCCGCACTTGTTAGGTAAACTACTATTTCCTTTCATTATTGTTGTATTCTCTTCCTTTTCCAATGGGATTCATCCTACTATATTTTTTCTTCACTTTTTACCATTTTCAAAGGCCTGGTCTACAATGCTTGGAAAATATAAATTCAAAATTTTCGATTTAAGTAGTGTTTTGTTTTTTTGTGGGTATGTGGCAATAATACCAGAATTTATTTCCGAGCTTTCGAATAACTATGTATTCATTTTCAATGACTAAAAACAGTATATAAAGTCAAATAAATTATATAATAGATAAAATTAAACAATACTTATAGTTTGGCAAGTCTATCTGAAGCTACGCGGTATCGGTAAGGGGCGAGGAAATATGGCCGATATCTGTACCAATGGCGAATGGTACCTATTTTATAAAAGTATTAAAAATAATAATTATATATGTAAACTGATTAATGCTTTGCTTTAAAGGTAAGGTATTTTTCAAAACACGGTATTTGTTAAAAACACATAATGTTTAAAATTGTACTTGAATTCAATATGGATACGAAATAATAAGATACCAAGTAAAACTGAAAATACGAAGGTAAATACTGACAATATAAATAATCAATATCAGTCAATTGTCGATTTGAGAGGGAAGAACACACGCATGCGCTTGCCAATAGGAAGTCAGGTGGTTACTTAGCATCGACGGTTCAATAAATATTCACCAATTGAGTTAGTCCGGAGGGCGAAGTAATTATGATTTTCGCTTGAAGGAAACCCATAACATATTTGGAAAAGTGTTCATCTTTTAATATTCAGAAATAAAAAAAATAATGTTAATAGACAAAATCGAATGAAACAAGCACATTAAAGAACTAACGTTTAATCATTATTGACACATTAATAATAATAAAAAGTCAATTTTCTAATTATTATCACTACATACTTAGCACTTTAGCTTTTTCATAGTTAAACGTGGCTATATCGAATGTTTTCGACCGCTTCACAGCTTCAGTTATGTTTGTCAAACTATAAGTGAGATTATAGAAAAAATATTTTGAAAAATGTAATAAATTTGAACATTGATAAATAAAAACTCAAAAAACAATATAGAATATAAAATTTGAAATATATTTGATTGATGTATAAATTTAATTCCATTGTTTAAAAATTCTCCATAGTAATACGTTTTTTAAACAATTGAATTAAATTTATACATCAATTAAATATAATTCAAATTTTATATTGTTTTTCAGTTCAATCTTCAAATTTATTACATTTTTCAAAATATTTTACCAATAATCTCACTTGGATATGTAAGTATTATTTCTCCACGATCATCACAGAATTTATCAATTCTGAAATGCTGGAATTCTCTCTCTTGAAATTGAAGATATATTTTGCAACACCTCTGCCCTCATGCTATTTAAATGTATTTTTATTCTCTCTCTTGTGATAGAATAAAATTCTCACACTTGTTAGCAATAATAACATTAGCCTTGACGCAGTTGATTGTCATCGAAGTGTCAAAACTTGAGTAAGTGTCAAAATTATTGCTGTCACATTAAGTGTTTACCTAATATAATAATTGTGATTGAGTTCTGTAATATAAATGATCTTTTGTTCATTTCCATTTGAAATCTTTGATCGTGGAGAAAGTATAGTCTGCTACTCGGTTTGAATGGAAATTCGTGATGCTCGTGGTTCCTCACGCTCGCCTTCGGCTCGCGTTCGGAACTTTCCACTCGCATCGAATTTTCATTCTAACAGAATATACTATTAATTTTATCTGCTTTATCTTCTTAAAGTTTTTAGTTATATCGATAACAAACAAACACAAATATTTTCTCTTCATAATATTAAGTTAATATTAAATCATCATCACTTAATAACAACAATTATTGCAAAAGACAACATTCCGACAAAATTCATCCACGCTTACATAATCATAGTGAGTTGAAAACAATAAGGAAAAAAAAATACAGAAATAATAATAACTATAATCAATCCTGCAATGGTTGTATTAAATTATTGCAGTGAATCTATAAACGAAGGGGGTTATATTTTTACAGTCGTATCTGCTTTTCCTGTTGTCGACTCGTTATTTCATAACGACCGACGCGTTCAATGGCCACTCACAAATTGCAAAAATTACACAGGTAGGTACAAAAAAAACAACTGTTATTTCAAATCAATGGATTTTTCACGGTAATTGGTTCGTATCGTACTCTACAAAAAAAAAACACTGAAATATTTGTTTAGTTCAATGTTTCGTGTAATGAACTTTTTCAAGGTTGAAACATTTCACTCACCGGAAGGAATCAACAACGATAGAAATAGTGTATTTTACCAGAGCAAGAAATTTTAAAATATAGAGTGTTCCATAATTGAAACGTTTATAAATTCTAAGCAAAATAAGATCTATAAAGGCAGGTAAAGTACGACCAGAGATCTAAGAAGGTCTTAAATCATTATAAGCCGACGTCCCTCAAAAGATGCCCAGGACCGGATTAAAATTTATCATGAAATAGTTTGACATTTTAATAATAGTAGGACTCTGCATTATTTTTTCAACGGCTAAAAAATAATGAAACTGGTATCCAGTATTGCAAAGACACTTTTTTTTTTCGGGCCGAGATGCGAAACTCATGTTCGAATGGGTCCAGGACCCAAACAGTGTTGGACTCATCCCCAAGGAGATGCCTACCAACCAAACCCACCTCAAACTCGCCGTGTCCCCCGCCTCGGAATCACTACCCTAGCATACTTCGAGACAAGCGGCGGTCCCTCGCACACTCTCCGCTCACACCTTCATCTTCTCCCTTCTATCACTCCTGCCTCTCATACCATATCGAGTCCTTCTCTCCCCCTTACCATGCTCTCTACTACTCCACTCACCTCCATCCATTCCTCCTCCCCCCTCAACATTATCTCCACCATGTTTTCCCAGTACACCGCCTCCCCTAGTTTCCTCTCCAACTTCTTCAGCACTTCCTCGTTCCTTCAGCATCTAAACACATGCCCCACATCATCCTCCACTTCACACCTCTCGCACACACCAGTCTCTCGTTTCCCAAAGACACTTTAAGAAAGTCTCTTTTACAAAACGGATTTAAATTTAAAAAACTCACTAGTAGCAGAAAAATTGTAATGGAATTTGTGCGTCTAGGGCACCTCCAAATTTCGCTCTCGATGTAAGAAGGTTTTTAAACGAATCATTTCCTGCTCGGTGGATAGGTGGACGTGGCCTAATATTGGAATGGCCACCTAGGTCAGCCGATTTAACCCCCCTAGACATTTTTATCGGAATATCCGAAAACCAAAATTTATACCACTCATCCAACATCTATAGATAGAATAACCCCAGAAATGTTACAAAATTATGTGGGATGGATAGTTTTCATCGAACTGCTCTGTATATTGTATATACATAAACAATTCTCAATTATAATCAAGCGATTTTTCTTATTAATCATCTTAACCCAATATCATCATCATAAAACAAAATTTAATGGCTAGGGCAGGTACAACTCTGCGTAGAATCGACCGCCTGGTGATTACTCAAGTGGTTGGTGATTTATGACCTTCTTATATTTCTGGTCGTACTTTACAGTAAGTTTAAGAGAATGTGTAGCCCATTCTATTAGTCCGGCTTTGCTGATCCACTTTTGGTCAATCTCTCTGGCTACTGAAGAATAATTGGAAGGGGCACCACCTTGCTGGAAATATACTGAATGTGTTGCTCCAACGGTGGGTGGAAAGTCCCAATAAACTAAAGCAAACCTGATATTTTCTGATAGTCCGTGAAAAATTAGCTATAGTTGCTAAATACAGAGTGTTCTGAATTATGTTCACTTTTCTTGAAATGTAAAGTTATGAAGTGAAATCAATAGATGGGCCTTTTTGTGAATGTATTCCATGATTGAGTATGAAACATCTCTTTGTGTATTTTGAAAATTCATAATGTTAAAAATATGTGTGATACGTTTTATCGTTAATGAGATACAGGGTGCTCAATGTTTTAATTATTTGTGATGTTGAATATTCCTACACACAAAAATCCAGAGGATTGTGTTCAGGTGACCTTAGAGGCCAGAGGCTTAGAGGTTTCAGAATATGGTAAGAGTAAGCACAGCTGGTGCTACAACAAAATTAGAACGATAGAAATTTCTTGTTTGTTTTTCCGTTGGATTTTAAGAATGACACAGTAATACAACAATATTTCGGATTACTTTGGAAACACCCTGTATATAAAACGTAACGATAACGACCTATAAAAAGATATTTTTGTATACTTACTTTCCAAATAAGGGATGCCATAAGTGTTTGTGGGCGTCCTGCATTTCCTCGATGCTCGCCGTGGTACTTCCGACTTCCGGAACGTCGTCGTGTTGTTTCAGCAACTTTGGAGTATTCACTGTATCGATGAGATGTTGTTTAACCTTGAGTTTACCACCAGACGTCGTCGTCGAACCGGATAAATCTATAGGTTGAGTGGTTGGTGGTTTGACCGTATCACTTCCACTGGGATGTCCTCTTTCTTTTTGATGTTCCTGGTGAGCGGCGGTGGATTTTGTAAAAGATTTACACGGCGTTTTATGCTTCTGTTGTTGTTGTTGTTGTTGTTGTTGTTGATTCGCTTCTTTTCTCATAAAATGTTGGAAGTTTTGATGGAGTTGATCTTGAGAAGTAACGTTGTTTATATTTTGCATGTATTGATGTTTTTCCGTATTGGACATTTGCGAATAAAAATTGGCGAAGTTTTGGTTCATCTGGTGCGAAGAGTTGCCGGAAATTTTCGAGGAAGAAGAATGTTTTTGGGTCGTGGGATGTTTTTGATGATTCGGATGCGTTGATTTTGCTTGATAAGAATTGTAATTTCCGTATGGATTTTGAAACGCATTTTGGTCGTTTTTATGATACTGATTCGAATAACTATGCGGTTTATTAGCAGTTTGCATCCTGGGATTTACACGATTGGTTTGCGATTTTTCTAAATAATTTTTAAAAACGTTTTGCTCGTTTACGCTTTCAGCGGATTTGTTTCTCAGCAGTTGCGCTTGTAGTATCGCTTCTTGCCACATATTAAACTCCATAGGATTTCCGTAATTCATGTGAGGAGGCATGGGGAATCCCATAGGAGATAACGGCGGTCTTATACCCGATAATAAATCAGGCATTTGATTCATGTAAAAAGGTAAATGTACCGAATTTAATATTTTCATAAAATCTGGGTTATTAGATAAAGCCATTGCTTCTAGATGATTCATATAAGGAAACCAAGACATTTGGCTAAAAGCGGCTTGAGTGGCTGAGTTTATATCGTTCGCTAATTCGTTAAAAGTTTTAACTTGCGCATCTCTTTCGCTAGACGGTTTCTTTTTGGTGGAATGTTGATTAGTTTCTGTTTGTTTTTTCACTTCTACATTCGTTTTATTTGTACCATCGGGTTGTAATTGATTTTTATTACTCAAAATAGATTCTAAATGATGAATGTTTATCACCAGCATATTGGGATCTTGCATTATATGCGGGAATGCTAAGGCTTGCGGCAATCGAAGTTCTGGACGTTCTTTCAAAAGCCGCGGGATTTCCGTACCTGGATGAATTAAAATTTGACTAAATTTCTCCTTCGGTACCAGCAAAGGATCTGGTACGTCAATAGAAGGATCCGAAAGGAGTTGTTTCAGTTGCACCAAAGGATCGGATTCGGAATCGTTTTGTAATAATTCTAAAAGTTTGGGAGTTTCAACTGTAACATTCTTTTCCGCGTTGGCTTTTTTAGGATCTGCGTCTAATAATGTTTTCAACGTGATATCGGTGGATTTAATTTTTTTCATCGGTGGTTCGGCTTGAGAATTGTTGATTTCCTCGGAACACGTAACCGTAGGACTGGCCGATTTCCGGCATTTTCCCAAATCTAGCGGTTCCCTTTGCGCAGTTATCGTTACTTCCGAATTAAGCGCAATTTTTTTCGTACTAGCATTAGTCAACAGTGATTCTAAAAATACAGATTTTGGTTTGTTACTTACATTAACGGTTGTAGATACTATATCAGGTGATTGCGGAACTGCTGGTATTCCGCTAGGTTGTGGAGATTGAATAGCTTCGGAATTTTGAGAATGAGGTCTGGGACTTACAATAGATTTAGGTACGGTTAAATCTGTCGGTTCTTCGAGAATATTATTAAAATCATCTTTACTTTTACTATTTTTCATCGATAAATCCTTGGGGGTTTCTTCTTCTTCTTCTTCTTCTTCTTCTTCTTCGTCGTTTGTTGAAGATTCCACTAAATTTATCAATTCCTGTTTTTCTTCTTCTACTTCTACTTCGGTAATTTTTTCTTCTTCGTCTTTTGTGTCGGAAAAGAAATTTTCGAAATCCTGTACGGATTTAAGATCGTCCAAAGTAGTATCAACTTCTTTTATAATTTCTTGGATTTTATTTTTAGCCGACTCGTGATTGGGATCCGAATTTTCTGGGCTTCTTAAAGACTGTTCCAATCTGGAAAGTATATCGTCCATAGCTAGATTGTTATCGTCTTCGTCGTTATAATCGCATTCGTCGGTAGTTTTTTCTTCCGTGGAATCTTCGACTTCTTTATTAAGTTCCAATTTGGATTTTTCCGAATCGATGAGATTATTTAAAGTTTCTAAATTTTTCATAAATTCCTTATCCTCTTCCGATTGACTGAAATTATTGAAAGTTACTATTGTTTCCTCGTTGGGTGTTTTATTCCATTCTTCGGATTCGATTTGTTGTTTGAATTCCAATTCGGCAACGGCGAGTAAATTATCTAATGGACTGACGTCACATATTTTATCGGCACTGCACTTTAGATTCGGAGATTGCGCACATTCGCTTACGACACTGTTTACATTCACATTAGAGTTTTGTTCAGAAGAACGTTTCGGGCTTATCGACCTTTTAATTTGTATTGTATGGGACGGTAGGAGAGATTCCACGTTAATATTATCACTTGACATCCACGGTGGGGAAGTAACAACTTCCGTTTCCTCTGATTTTTCTTCTGTTTTTGTATCTTCTTGTTGTTGTTGTTGTTGATCTTCATAATCTTGTTCAATGTCGGAACTAACTTGTACTCCGGTCGAACGTCGTCGAATTTTACTTTTTCGCGATTTTTTATTTTTATGATGATGATGATGTTGTTCCTTACTACTAACCGCCTCCTTCAGGATCGGCACGAGGGTTTCCGTGCGTGGTATGGCACGCCACCCCTGCGCCGTCTTTGTAAGAAGGATCCGATTCCTTTTGTCGTAATCCTCGCATTTCACGTCCACGATGCGTGTGTCTTCCTGCCGGACCCACACAAAAATCGGATTTACTCGTGGATTAGGCGGTACCGTCGTTTGCGAACTGTTTATTTCCCGGGGCGGCTTGGAACGAGTTCTGTTAACTTTGCGTCGCTCGCGTCGTCTGTCTGATTTACGATGACGCTCTGGTCTAACTTTCCGGGAGAGCGGTGCCTGTGGGGCGGCGCACAAACCACGTGACCCCGTATTATCGATTAGTTCGACGGCAGGTTGGTTTGCCGACCGCCGTCGAGGGCGCTCTTCGCCCATAACCTCCGAACGGTTTGAGGCACAGGGGGTACACTCTAGAGGGCCCCCGTCACTATTATTATTCGAGGGTGGTCTTTTGCGAATCGCCGAAATTGGAATAAGATCCGGTATCGGGGGCAAAGGCCCGTCGTCCATTGCATTCACCCTCTCGCGCACATTCCTTCCCGCCGCACTATTATTAAGCACATCCTACACACTATTTTTAAATTTTCACAATCACATTTTAATCTAAAGCACCGTTTGTCCGTGTGATGATGATGATGATGATCGACCGGTTAGCGAAACAAGTATACATCATAGTAAACTCTCTCTCTATCGACTGAACTCCGTAAAGTGTTCTTTGGTGTGTGTGTGTATAGAGTAAGTAGAGAGTGAGTGCATGAGAATTTTGCGTCGGCAACGACCCGATGTATCTCGAAACGAGGTCGCTTCACGAAGGTTCACAATTCTACTCGAGTTTGTTGGCCTAAAGCGGGCGTGGTCACGATATAGGATCCACCCGGATAACCCGCCTACATTGCGCAATTCCTGAATATATTCATGTTCTCCCGTCCACGAATTCCACCTGGTGACTGTGAACGCTACTATTAGGAAGAAATTGTAACCTTGACATACCGCTTTATGGTTGGACGAAGAACCGAGGAGGTGTGTAACTGGAATTTACAAGAATTTACCGTGTTTACAAACATTCTCATTGATCTCTCTTTTATTAAACTTATCGTTTATAATCAATTTTTTTTAATAAACAATCAATCATAATTCCATATTTCATGTGCTCTTTCATAGTTATCGGTTGATTTGATGCCGAACAACTTCAATTCCTTTTATTCGTTTGGGTTGTGCTCAACAACCCAAGCACTTGAACTGAATCTTTGGTACCATTTCCCATGTTATCTACTTCCATTCCAAAAGCTTCTATAACTAATTTGACTGGAGGGATTTTCAGTAGTTGTAATGGTTGCATCACTCCAAAGTGCTTCCGTCTATACTAGAGTTATAGAGTAATAAAACCTCATTAGGTATGCAAAGGGAGCACAGAGTAACCCAACGAAAATTTAAGACACTTTCATAGTTTGGCATTGATTTCATTATAAAATTCTTTCTTTTTATCAAGTGCAGGTAGTACCACCCGGGTTGGGGTCAATATTATAGGTTTATCCTATTGTTATCCATTCACAAACACTAAAAATAGTGTGCCAATGGCGTGCCGGTAGGATACTCGTAAAAAGGAAAGAATTTTATTTTAACAGAATAAAAATTAGGCATTATGTACATAGTATTAGGTACACTTGTAACAAGATCCCCTTCTCATCCAACAAACGTGACAACTGCGCTTTGTGGGATACTTACCTTTGACCGCTCGTTGCAGTAGTGTGATAATTAGTTCGAAAGAGAGAACACGTTGAAACCCTTCTTTTCATTTACCGGCTTTTCTGATTCCCGCGTTATTGTCAACCGCCGTTATTTTTTACCTTTTTTTTGTGAATAAAATCGTTTATAGTTATGGAATAATTTCCTATACCCCAACACCCGGACGATAAATAATTGTCCACCTGTTACACACTTATTTTTTATTGAACATTATACAAAAAATACATTATACTGAAATTAAATTAATTAAAAAATCATAATATTCTTCGTCATCTGATCACTAATCTGTACCTGTTGAACGCAAAACGTAACTGTATAATCTACTACCTAAGTAATCCCTACACAATATTTCGATATTGACACTTCAGGCCAGAAAACATACTTTTCCTACTAAATCTCTTACGCAGAAACTTGAAATTTTAATATTACAAACAATACTACTATTTCAAGACCTACGCCTATGGCCGATACCGAAATTAAGCCGAACTGGACGGAATTCCCCATTTTATTACCCTATACCTTTCTGAAATAGAATATAAGTACTTGTAAGCTCTCGCAGAAGCAGAGTATGTGATTTTCTGCACATAGATTCACTAACTTTGCCCATTTTGTGTAGATGATTCCTCAATCTGCACCAGGTCGATAACTGTCTTCAAATGTCTCTTAGCCACTTTCAACAGCCTGGTTGAGAGTTCCTTGTCTATCTTGTTCAGTAAACTCTTTGTATGGAGGAGTCCTTGTGTTAACCTCCATTTGAGTTGGTGTTTCCTATCTAGCCAGTTGCGATTTCCCCTCTTATGCAATATTTTTTGGATTTCAGTTAATATATTAACTGCAAAGGACATTTCTGTACTCTTCCACCAGACTATTGTTCCATAGGTGATCATTGGCCTTATCACAGTTGTGTAAAGGCAGTGAACCACCTCAGATCGTATTCCCCAGGTTTTGCCCATAACTATTCTGCATTGCCAGAAAAGCCCTGGTAGTAATTTTTCCAGTTGTGCCTTCCAATTCAGTTTGGAATCAATCCCAGATATTTAACTTCTTTGGATATTTCTAGTTTTTCTTCGAACACCAATACTCTACCCTGCGGGAGAACTATTCTATTCGTAAAAGTTTTTGGATTAACTGAAAGGTCCTCTTTAAGACACCATTCCTCCACAATTCGTAGTGCTTCTTGTAGGACATTCATATCTACTTCTTGGTGACAATCACTATGTCGTTCGCAAATGCCTTGATCATTCAATCTGCAGATCAAGTCATCCGCAATTATAGTCTATTTCAGAAAGGTATAGAGTAATAAAATGGGGAATTCCGTCCAGTTCGGCTCAATTTCGGTGTCGGCCATAGGCGTAGGTCTTGAAATTGTATTGTTTGTAATATTAAAATTTCAAGTAATTGCGTAAGAGAATTAGGAAAAGTATGTTTTCTGGCATCGAAATATTGTGTAGGGATTACTTAGGTAGTGGATTATACAGTTACGTTTTGCGTTTAACAGGTATCGTTTAACCTTCTTTTAGTGCCTCTGCCTAATTCTAACCCTGTTTCAGATTCGGCTCAACCATGCGCCGCAAGGTGCCTTACCCGAAATTTTTAGACCTTTATAGGTATATTTGTTTAGTTTAACACATCAGTATTTGCTGTTAAGCCGTAAATAGTGTTCACAGTATTATAAGATTAGTAATAAAATGGCGACATTTACACCAACGAAAAGATGTTCCAATAATTCTCCACTATCAGTGAATGAAAAACTTATTATTTTAAATGTACACGATTGCATAAAATACGATGTCGACCGATGTTCCCAAATGACTGGAGTTGGAAAGTCCACCGTTTTTAAATTATTGCGGGGGAGAAAGATAGCAGGCCAAGTGGAGCCTCCCAAGAAAAGTCCAGGCAGACCAGTAAAAGTCCTTGATGAAGACACCAAAAGTGTAATTCGAAGACAATTTCACTCTTTTTAATTTAAAAAAGAAATACCCACCCTAGATAAGATTTTAATGGAGCTTGGCCAGGATGACAGTATTCTGTTGATAACTAAAAAACTTTTTTGGACCACTTTGAGAAATATGGATTTTGCCTAGGAAAAGCATAACCGTAAAGCACTTTTACTGGAAAGCGATGAAATTGTTTGCTGGCGACGAAAATACTTGAGAAGTATAAAGCAGTACAAAACAGAGCAGAAGAAAATCTTTTATCTTGATGAAGGTTATACAGTACCAAAAATGTGGCAAGACAAAAATATAACCAGTGCTCGTCAAGCTTTCATGGAAGGCCTGTCAACGGGTATTAAGGTGCCTTCAGGTAAAGGGAAACCGGCACGCCTTTGGCACACTATTTTCAGTGTTTGTGAATGGATAACAATAGGCTAAAACCCATATATTGACCCCAACACGGGTGGTACTACCTGCACTTGATAAAAAGAAAGAAATCGATGCCAAACTATGAAAGTGGCTTAAATATTCGTTGGGTCACTCTGTGCTCCCTTTGCATACCTAATGAGGTTTTATTACTCTATACCTTTCTGAAATAAACTATAGGTTCCCTAAAAGTGGTGAAAGTAAGTTAGTTGTCCTGTTTTATCATGCATGTGTACTACTGTTATTCTCCTATGCTCGAGCATGGATCCTATCCATTTGTATGTGGTGCTTTTTATTAAGGGATCTGTTTATTGTGTTGTCAAAAGCACCTGCGATGTCTAGAAATGCTGCAAGGGCTACTTCCTTATGATTCAGATACATTTGGAGAACTGAGACCAAATTATGAAGGGGAAGCTTCTTCTTCAGTGGTGGGCGATTCGTTATTCAATTATAAGACGAATTATTAAACGAGCTCCGACTGTTAGTGAAATTTATTTCGACCGTAATTTTTTTCCTTAGTGACGCTACTGATTTTTAAAACTAATAAAAAATAACATGTTTATTCTCGGTAGCCTTTGGAATTTTGACAATTACCGTGTCAACCCTGAAATCCAGCGCAAGAACAAACAAAGCGGCAACTTCGTTTAGCGCGGCGACCCGAAAGTTGAAGCTTTCCGGCCGGAGGACAAAAATGATATATTCTTGTAGAAAATTTGACGCGCTACAAAAGAGGTCTCTTATAATTTTTTTATATTTTCACTTTTTTCTAAGTTTTTCAAGGTTAAAGTTAACTTATTTTTATTTTTTATTTTTACATTTTTTCAATTTTTCGACGCTATAATCAAGTTTGAAAAAAAATTTATAGGATATTTATTGAAGAACGTTTTGTTGGCTTTAATTCATCTTTTTAATTTTTTTTTTTCGTAAGTTATAAGCATCAAATTTTCTTAAATAATCATAATTTTATTGTTTATAATTAATTATATTAATTGAATAATTTTCAATCTGATTTTTTTTAAATTAAATTCTTATTAATTGTAATTGTTGAACTAAAAGATTTTTTTTTAAAATTAGGAAATTTCTTCCTGTATTGACTTATATTATTTAATGTAGTTTAATGCGAATAACTTACGACACATTAAAAAAATATAAAAATTATTAAGATAAATTATAGCCAATAAAACTCTCTACAAAAAATTTCCTATAAATTTTTTTCATAAACTTGATTGTAGAGTCAAAAAATTAATAGAAAATCAAAATTTATTACTAATTAACTTTAACCTAGAATAACTCCGAAAGGAGTGAAAATATCAAAAAATTATATTTTGTCATTTCCAACAATATTTTCAGTATATTTAAGGGAAAAAAATTATCGATTTTTTGAAAAACAGTTTGGTATCCATATGATGTCTAACGTGTTCCACATTTGCTACCTAATGACTGTCGAAAGCGGCAATTTTACTTTACGCTCGAAAAACATAATTTTTTCTACAGTCGCATTTTTAATAATTAAAACAGTTTTTTATATTATCTTAGGTTATAATAGGAGTGCTAGAATAATAGTCATTTTCGCTATTCATCATGATTAACCTTAAAAAGATCTACTGACTAGGGATATTGAAAAATAATCGATTTTTATAGTAGTATTAATCGATTTTTAGTAAATCGATTTTATAAATTTCGTGTTTAAATCGATTTTCGGAAACGGCTCGTATTATTTATTGACTATTTTTCAAAATTTTGACAACTTTTGACGATTATTGACCATTTCTCAAAATTTTGACAATTATTGACCATTTTACAAAATTTTGACAATTATTGACCATTTTACAAAATTTTAACAATTATTGACAATTATTGACCATTTTTGACAATTATTGACCATTTTGACTGTTTTTCAAAATAAGTGACCATTTTTCCAAATTCTTGATAATTTTTGACCATTTTTCAAAATAATGACAATTTTTAACCATTTTTTGACAATAACTGTCCATTTTTAACAGTTTTTAACAATAATTGACAATTTTTAACCATTTTTGATAGTTTGCGACCATTTTTGACAATTTTTCAAAATTTTAGACCATTTTTCAAAAGTATTGACCATTTTTGATAATTATTGACCATTTTTCAAAATTTTCTCCATTTTTGATAATTACTGACCATTTTTGACCATATTTCAAAATTTTTGACAATTTTTAAAAACTTTAACAATTTTAGACAATTATCAACTATTTTTCAAAAATTTGACAATTTTTAACAATAATTGTCCATTTTTGACAGTTTTTGATAATTTTTTACCATTTTTGATAGTTTTCGACAATTATTGGCCATTTTAGACAATTTTTCAAAAATTTTAACAATTTTTCAAGATTTTTGACCATTTTTCAAAATTATTGACCATTTTGGATAGTTTTTGACAATTATCGACCATTTTCAAAATTTTAACAATTTTTGACAATTATTGACAAATGTTGACAATAATTGTTCATTTATGACAGTTTTTAAAAATAATTGACAATTTTTAACCATTTTTGATAGTTTTTGACAATTATCAACCATTCTTCAAAATTTTAACAATTTTTGACAGTTATTGACCAATTGTGACAATAATTGTCCATTTTTTACAGTTTTTGACCATTTTTGATATATATTGACAATTATTGACCGTTTTTAACAATGTTTGAACACTTTTTAAAAAAAAAATTTTGACATTGACCATTTTTGACAATTTTTGAAAATGTTTGGCCATTTTTGACAATTTTTCACAATTATTGACCATTTTTGACAGTTTTTGACAAAAATTGTCCGAAAGTTTTTGACAATTATTGACCATTTTTGACAATTATTGACCATAATTTTTGACAATTTTCATATAACTTTATTTGATTTTTAATCTGATAAATTGTTAAATATTCACCAATTGAGTTAATTCGGAGGGCGTGGTTTGATTAAATAAGCGAGCGAAAAAGATTCCTTTTTTGCGCTAGAGCGTAAAGTAACAATCCTCGGCATTTGTCGACTTTACGATTTCATTTGAATATAGTAATTAGTCATTTTACGCGCGACTGTAGAAAAAAATATTTTTGATTTATAACAAATTTTGAATTTTGATTTCAAACTTTTAACACCCTGTTTTTCGTTATTTAAGCCCTTCAGGGCTTAATGTTTCTTGATCAAAATTTATCAAATAACGAGCTCTCTGTGGGGTAGGGCGTTGTCGGTCGAATATAGTAACACCCTGTAGATAAAGTTATATTCAAATGCATAGGAATGATCCAAAGTCAAAGTAAAAGAAAAAAAAAATGAAAATAAAGAACGAAAATTAGATCTTGATCTGATTAATAATTGAATTTACTAAGAACGGGAAATGAATGGAGTAGACCCAACGTACTTTTCGAAAATGCGCCTGTTCCTTATTTCTTGTAATTTAAGTCTTAATCTCCGCAACCGGATGGTAAAATGTAGAGGGATCGCGAATTGGGTTGTGGGGGGTACCTCCGAAAATTATCTCACTTGGAGGAGCTGCGAATTTACTGAAAATTGGGAAAATCTGTTTGTTTAAATTTTCGTTGCATTCAATAAACAAAAATCGCCCCGGACAACGTTAGACTTAACCGAAATACAATAACATAAAATTTAACTAAACAACTATCAAGAGGATTTGTCAGTGCTTACTTCTCTAAATTAATTTTTAACTCGAAATTTTATAAATCTTACCCAAACTCCTGAACAGGTTAATCGGGATAAAAAAAATGTTTAATTTCCTTATTTATGACGTTAGAGAAATACTCATGAGTATATTGTTCAATCGTTTGTTTTTTTAAATAATTTAATTATAGTTGAAAATAAAACTGAAAATAAACACGCATTTATAGCAATTTGAAAGTAAGATACACATTAAAATGAGTTAGATTGACCAATACCTTATCTGGAATCAACAGCCATGTATTGGAAGATAATCGCAGCACATTGTCGAAAGTTGATTTGTATGATATTTTCACCTTTAATCTAGGTAATCATTGGCCATAGCATTAAACGTATCCCTGCCAAAACACACAATTTCCCGATCAGTTTTAATAGGATTTCCACAGTTCAGTTGCTACTATTTCGTCTATATAGGGAAAAGCATTTAATTACAGGAACCGGTGTAACGTTTACCAATTCATTTGTTTCATATATGGATTTGAGGTAGAAAGTCGGAAATTTTAGTTTAAATAATAAATATGAATAAACCTAAGCAAAAATTCAAAAAATTTCCATAAAAATAAAAACAAACTTCAAGAATTAAAATAATTTCACTGAAAAGCTAAAAAATTGTGCACAAGCGTCAAAATTTCCGAAAAAAAGGTGAAAATTCCACAAAAATTAAAATAAACTCAACGACTTGAAATAATTCCACTGAAATGCCGAAAAAGTTGTATACAAATGTCAAATATTCGAATAAATGTCAGCAAATTCCAAAAAGATGCAAACAATTTCTCAAAAATACCAAAAAATATTACAAGATTCACAATAATTTCAAAAAATTTCACTAAAATGTTCAAAATTGGAAATATATCAGAAAAGTCAACAAAAATTGCCAAAAAATACTTGAAAATTTATAAAAATTCTACAACAGTAACAAACAGTACCCACTTTCCCATTTATTTCATATGGATTTGAGGTAGAAATTTTAGTTTATATAAGAAATATGGATAAACCTAAGCAAAAATTCAAAAAATTTCTTGAAAAATAAGAACAAACTTCAATAATTAAAATAATTTCACTGAAATGCTTAAAAATTGTGCACAAGTAGTGTCAACATTTCCGAAAAAAGGTGAAAATTCCAAAAAAAATAGAAAAAAATCAGAAAATTTCACAAAAATTCAAGAAATTCCACAAAAATAAAAATGAACTCTACGACTTGAAATAATTCCACTGAAATGTCAGCAAATTCCAAAAAGAAACAAACAATTTCTCAAAAATACCAAAAAAATATACAAGAAGACAATAATTTCAAAAATGTTCAAAACTTGGAAATATATCAGAAAAGTCAACAAAAATTGCCAACAAATACTTGAAAATTTATAGAAATTCCATAACAGTAACAAATAGTACCAATTTTCCCATCTATTTCATAACCACTTGAAGTTTCATTGAAATGCCAAAAAATTGTGCACAAATGTAAAAATTTCCGAAAAAAGGTGAAAATTCCACAAAAATTGAAAAAACTAGAAAATTTCACAAAAATAAAAACAAGATAAGAATAAGAATTAAAATAATTTCACCAAAATGCCAAAAAAATTTACACGTGTAAAAAAATTGAAAGAATGAATATTTCACAAAAATTCAAGAAATTCCACAAAAATTAAAATAAACTCAACGACTTGAAATAATTCCACTGAAATGCCGAAAAAGTTGTATGCAAATGTCAAATATTCGAATAAATGTCAGCAAATTCCAAAAAAATGCAAACAAATACAAACAATTTCTCAAAAATTCCAAATAATATACAAGATTGACAATAATTTCGAAAAATTTCAAATTTCAAAAATGTTCAGAATCTTTCCAGAATTGAAATAATTTCACTGAAATGCTAAAAAATTGTGCACAAGTGTCAAAATTTCCGAAAAAAGGTGAAAGTTCCAAATTTTTTTTTAAAAATCAGAAAATTCCACAAAAATAAAAACAAGCCGTATAAAAATTGAAATAATTTCACTAAAATGCAAAAAAAATACACATGTAAACAAATTGAAAAAAATGTCTGAAAATTTCACAAAAACTCAAGAAAATCCACGAAAATAAAAATAAACTCCACGACTTGAAATAATTCCTCTGAAATGCCAAAAAAGTTGTATACAAATGTCAAATATTCGAATAAATGTCAGCAAATTCCAAAAAGGAAAACAAATACAAACAATTTCTCAAAAATACCAAAAATATATACAAGAAAAAAATAATTTCAAAAAATTTCACTAAAATGTTCAAAATTGGAAATATATCAAAAAAGTCAACAAAAATTCAAAAAACACTTGAAAATTTATGAAAATTCCACAACAGTAACAAACAGTACCCACTTTCCCATTTATTTCATATGGATTTGAGGTAGAATGTCGGAAATTTTAGTTTATATAATAAATATGAATAAACCTAAACAAAATATCAAAAAATTTCCAGAAAAATAAAAACAAACTTCAAGAATCAAAATAATTTCACTGAAATGCAAAAAAATTGTGCACAACTGTCAGAATTTCCAAAAAAAAGGTGAAAATTCCACAAAAATTGAAAAAAACCAGAAAATTTCACAAAAATAAAAACAAGCCGTATTAGGTTTGAAATAATTTCACTGAAATGCCAAAAAAAATTTACACATCATATAAAAAAATTGAAAAAAATGTGGCAATTTTACAAAAATTCAAGAAATTCTATAAAAATAAAAATAAACAACACGACCTGAAATAATCTCTCAAAAATACCAAAAAATGTACAAGAATGACAATAATTTCAAAAAATTTCACAAAAATGTTCAGAACTTGGAAATATATCAGAAAATTCAACAAAAATTGCCAAAAATACTTGAAAATTTATAAAAATTCCACAACTGTAACAAACAGTACCCACGAATGAATGTAATTCCAAAAATCCATAAAAAGTTCTGAAAATTCAAAAAAATTCTACAAAAATGCTGGATGTTTAAAAATTGTTTTTATAATCTGCCATATTTATTACTTGATAATTTCAAATTAATATTTTTATACTCTGGTTTATATAAATTGGTACCTTTTTCTTCGGATAGAATATTTACAACTCAACTAAAGTAACTGATGTGATAATAACTTTCGTATCCCTCTATCGAAAAAATAAATCATGTCATTGAAATAGATAAGAATGTTGAATATAAATCAGTATCTCATTAGCACTACCTAAATAAAAGCACCGTCTCATCTCCAGTAGAAAAAAGAATAATAGCCATCCTGTTCTCTTAAAGCATCCCCCAAGGCTCGATCCACTTGTCACTGACGTAGTCAATATGTCAATTATCGCCACTAGAAGCAATTACTTGCGGTGGAAGCACGAGCCCCAAGCATATGGTCCACTTCTCACCCCATTCGTTATTGACAAAAGCACCCACCGGCCCTTATAGAAAATAAATACTGTTAAATCCGTGTAATTTTTGACAATAGGTTGTTTTGTCATTGTCCGATAAATATATAGGGGATGAACGTCGATAAAGGGATTTTAAACCCCTTTTGTTTTTGTATGCTGGATTGATTGTTGATGTATGTGGCAATTCTACTGACTAATCTTCAAGCGGTGCTTAGCTCCCTTTGGAGAAACTTTTGAATAAATATGAATTAGGTTAGATCAGAGGTAAATTTTGCTGGTTTCGGTGGACCTCCTGCAGCTACATTTTTACCATATACCCAAAACTGGACAAAAAATGTGAAGATTAGATCTAACTATGGAAATTTGCGTTGCGGCTGAGTTCCAACCACGAATTAACAGTTTTCGAAAAAAAAAGGTGAGAATTGATTAATAATGTTAATTATTTAATTGATTGTGCTGTGAGTGGATGTCAAAAAAGTAAATTTGATTCCATCCAACTTTACTTTTTTGAAATCTACTGAAATTACAAGAAACCAATCAATTCTCACTTATTTTATTTAGAAAACTTCCCATTTGGAGTGGTAAAAAATAAAAAGATAAATAGTATATTTACTCAAATATATAATAATTATTATTGTTAGAACAGTCGTAAATAATTAAAATTAAACATTAATAACGTAACGTAACTTCTACAATGATAATCACAATATAGTTATAATTTTAATGGGAGGGATGTACTTGATGGATTGATAGCAAATTATCAATATTTGGCTTCAGTTTTGTTAGGAATAACCGCAAATCTCCTCAATCTTCTCATTTTTTTTTATTAAAACGTTTATAACGACACTAAAACTTTTTTCGACAAGATTTGACGAGGTAAACGTTGTCAGAAGCTTTCTAGCAATTCCCCACAGTCCAGGATATTTTACGGATATTTCTGCTTGCAAACAAAATGTTTGATACGCTCTTTTAATTATCACCTTCAGCTCCTCATTAGTGCTAAGCTCGAGTAGCTCCTCTTGTAATCACATTCTCCACTTCCGTTTCATCAAATGCATTTATGATCCATGGTGGTAAAAAAAATCCAGAAAATTATTGAAAAATTCCTCAAAAGTAGCAAAATATAGACAAGAATAACAATTTTTTCAAGGGAAATGACAAAAAAACTCCCCAAAAATTGAAAAAATTTCACGAAAATTAATAGATATTAAAAGACTTAAAAGAAAAAAGTTAAAAATTACAACTGTTTTTAAAGAATGACAAAAAACCCTTCACAAATGTCCAGAAATTCTACAAAATGAAACAATTAAAATAAAATATTCATAAATTTTACAAAAGTACCCACAAAATTTAAAAAATCCAGAAAAATATTGAAAAATTTTCACAGAAGTACCAAAAGATAGACAAGAATAAAAATTTTTTTAAGGAAAATGACAAAAAACTCAAAAATTCAAAAAATTTCACGTAAATTAATAGATATTAAAAAACTAAAAAGTAAGATGCAGAAAAGTAACGATAATTTTAAAGAATATACCAAAAATTTCCACATAATTTCAATAAATGTCAAAAAATTAAAAAAGAATGGAATAATTTCACAAGAATAACAATAATTTGAAAAAATGCCAATAAAATCTACAAATATCAAAAATTTCAAAAACTGTCTAAAAATTATACATTAAACAAAAAGCCAGAAAAATATTGAAAAATTCCTCAAAAGTACCAAACTATAGACAAGAATAACAATTTTTTCAAGGAAAATGACAAAAAACTCAAAAATTGAAAAAATTTCACGAAAATTAATAAATAATGAAAAACTAAAAAAAAAAGAAAAAAGTTCACAAAAATTACAACTGTTTACAAAGAATAGCAAAAAACCCTACACACATGTCCAGAAGTTCTACAAAATGAAACAATTAAAATAAAATATTCATAAATTTTACATAAGTACCCACAAAATTAAACAAAAATCCAGAAAAATATTGAAAAATTCCATAAAAGTACCAAAAGATAGAGAAGAATAACAATGTTTTCAAAGAAAATAACAAAAAACTCCGCAAAAATCGAAAAAATTTCACGAAAATTAATAAATCTTAAAAAACTAAAAATAAAGTAAAAAGTTCACAAAAATTACAACTGTTTTTAAAGAATGGGAAAAACCTTACACAAATGTCCAGAAATTCTACAAAATGAAACAACTAAAATAAAATATTCATAAATTTTACAAAAGTACCCAAAAGATACAGAAGAGTAACGATAATTTTAAAGAAAGTACCAAAAATTTCCACATAATTTCAATAAATGTCAAAAAAATCCACAAGAATGGAATAATTTCATAAGAATTACAATAATTTGAAAAAATGCCAATAAAATCTACATAAATATAAAAAATTTCAAAAACTAAAAATTCCACAAAAATACAGAAAAATATTGGAAAATTCAACAAATGCACCAAAAGATAGAGAAGAATGATAATTATTTCAAGTTAAATGACAAAAAAAAACTCCGCAAAAATGAAAAAAAGTTCACAAAAATTAAGGTATTAAAAATCTAAAAAAAAAGTTCACAAAAATTACAACTGTTTTTAAAGAATGGCAAAAAATCCTACACAAATGTCCAGAAATTCTACAAAACAAAATATTCATAAATTTTACAAAAGTGCCCAAAAGATGCAGAAGAATAACGATAATTTTGAAGAAAATACCAAAAATTTCCACATAATTTCAATAAATGTCAAAAAATTAAACAAGAGTGGAATAATTTCATAAGAATTACAATAATTTCAAAGAATGCCAATAAAATCTACAAATATAAGAAATTTCAAAAACTGTCTAAAAATTTCACAAAATTAAACAAAAATACAGAGAAATATTGGAAAATTTAACAAATGTACCAAAAGATAGAGAAGAAGAAAAATGAAAAAAATTGCACGCAAATTAAAAAATATTGGAAAACTCCAAAAAAAGAAGAAAAGAATCACAAAAATTACAATAGATTTTGAATAAAAAGAGAAAAAACCTATACAAGTGTAAAAATTAAATGTCCGAAAATTCCACAAAAAGAAAATAAATTATTCCAAAATTCCACAAAAGTACCTAAAACAGTCAGAGGAATGACGATAATTTAAAAAAAATGTCAAAAATTCCACAAAAACACCTTAAACAAAAATATATAAAAAAATTACATAAAAATACACAAAAATGTATAAAAATTCCATAAAAATACCAGAAAATTCGACAAAAAGACAAACAAATATATACAAAAATTACATCAAAATTACCAAAAAATACACAAAAATGTATAAAAATTCCAAAAAAATACCAGAAAATTCTACAAAAATCCCAAAAAATACAGAAAATTAATAAAAAATCCCACAGGGTTGCCAAAAAAATGTACAAAAATTAACAGATATTGCATAGAATGCTAAAAAATATATACAAAAATCCCATTAAATTTACCAAAAATTAAAAAAAGTAATTATAACATTTATGATCCATGGTGGTATTTCCATCGAGAGAATATCTTCAAATCTGATTTTCAAGTCATCATGCAGGGCAATTAAATGTTGAACTTTTGTCTGAATATCCTCATCAAAGCATTCAATCTGTGACAAGTTTGAAAACTGGGAAAATTCGCCCGGCTAATATTTTGCTTCATAAATTTCAATTTTCCAAGAAAAGCTGAAATTTCACTTTTTGTTTTCATTAAATTGAGGCTGCCCCCTTGCAATTGTAAGTTATTCGATGCAAAAATTATCCGGTTAGCGAAATTGTCTGAAAATCGGATAATTATCCTTACATTGACAACATTGGTGCAGCCACTAAAATTGGTTTATATAGATAAAATCACTCGGTCATATTATTTCGATTATATTTACAATTACTAATGTACAATCATAAATATTGGCTCCTGATTGGCTGGTTGCGATGACCTTTTTTTTAGTTCGCATATTTTCCGAGGCCCTTGTTTGCTTCTGACGACTATATCAGTAGTTTGCGTTTGACAGCTACAATCGGTAATTTACTCTGGTCAGCACAAGCTGATCTTATTCGAATTAGTTCGATTCCTATCTTCTTTCGATAAAAAATTTGACTTGATATATCTATTGTTTAACCACTTTTATATACCATATGTTGAATTATTGCTTTTCGAAATAAAAAGAAACTAAATCTTCTTTTAGAAAATTAGAAACCGTTGCGATTCCTTCTCCTACCTACCATTTTGTAAAAGTGACAAATAACATAAATCCATCTCGCTTTCCCCGTCCATGTAACAGACGAAAAAGTTTTCCCGTTTCTCTGAAAGAATGCACATTCATCTACTACGGTCCGCTAAAGTTTCTCTGGATGTAGACGCACTCACTGTGAAGTATTGATCGGTGTCTAACCCCGTTTTCCTACCCCTTGCATTGGATCATACTGACAACCACTCTTTGGACAGCGTCAGAGAATCCATCAGAGTTATACATCAAAAAGGCGAAACTGTCCAGTTACCGATCTCATCAATACTTATTATTTTTCCGTATCAGCAAAAATGGGATGCGAAAAATACAATCGGGAAATAAGGTGAAAATATTCTACGGAGACCAGAAATAAAAATGGAAATTGCAAAATTACTCATATTTATTATAACTGTTTATTTAGTGGTATGTTCCAATATGACGGGAATTGGAGAAGCGACCGTTTATAGATTTTTGAAAGAACGAAAATAAAATACATCTATAATAATATACCTAATAGGATCTTATTCTTACCCAACTACACTGCACTGTCACGGCAAATTTATCACATCTAAATATATTTGAATGGTAATGGTATTAGGGTTCTATTGTCTTCGCTACCTGCGGTTCACTATACAGGAAGGGTCTAGCGAAAGTTGCTAACTGAACACTTATTTACATGGAGAAGTGCCTACAATCCTGTTTAATTCTTTGAATCACCCTGAAGTGTTTCAGACACGTTTTTGAATTTATAATGAGCTCTTCAGCTATCAATATGATAAAAATACACTATACAAACATTTTTTTTGGTAAAATATGGGATTATTTGGCTCAAAAATATATAAATTTTTCGAAAAATAAATTGTCTAGTGAACTCCTAACCTTTCTAGTTGGAAGGTATTTGCAGTTAAATTTGCTAAAAAAACTTTTGGAACATATTTTCATTATTTTCCCCATACAATAATTACGGCTAATTTTATAAAAAATCCATAGACAGATCCAACATAAAAAAGTGAATATAATATTGTATTGTTCTAAGGGAAATCTGACAAACGCGTTTTTAAGTAGTTTGGACAAAACCCATAGGCATATAGGTTATTTAATGGTGGTTTGATTTGACGATTAAACGTGTAGGAATGTATATTAAATATGAATCCATTATTTAGAATTGCGCCAACATTTTAGACAAACGAACGGACCAGGGAAACCCCGGCATTTATGGAAAAAATGGTTAAATTATTTGTCAGTGGTGATACAAAACTGATTGTTTTTATTGTGGTATAAAATTTTTAGATTCACCACAATTTTCTTCAACTCTTTGTATCAAATTCAGATAAATACCAAAATTTCACGAGATTCTACAAATTTCAAAAAATTTCAGAAAATTCCATAAAAATGCCAAAAAATACACAAGAATGAGAAAATGTCAAAAAAATTCCACATAATTTCAATAAATGTCGAATAATTCCACAAGATTGGAATAATTTCACAAGTTTTACAATAATTTGAGAAAATGCCAATAGATTCTACAAAAATATCTAAAATTCGCAAAATATTGAAAAATTCCACCAAAGGATCTAAAGGTAGAGAAGAATAACATTATGTTTTGAAGAAAATGACAAAAGGCTCAATAATTAAAAAAATTTCACGAAAATTAATAAATATTGAAAAACTGAAAAAAAGAAAAAAGTTCACAAAAATTACTACTGTTTTTAAAGAATGGCAAAAAACCCTACACAAATGTCCAGAAATTCTACAAAATGAAACAATTAGAATAAAATATTCATAAATTTTACAAAAGTACCCAAAAGATGCAGAAGAATAACGATAATTTAAAAAAAATACCAAAAATGTCCACATAATTTCAATAAATGTAAAAAAATTCCACAAGAATGGAATAATTTCACAAGAATAATAATAATTTGAAAAAATGCCAATAAAATCTACATAAATTACAAAAATGTCAAAAACTGTCTAAAAATTCCACAAAACTAAACAAAAATCAGAAAAATATTGAAAAATTCCTCAAAACTACCAAAAGATAGACAAGAATAACAATTTTTTCAAGGAAAATGACAAAAAATTCCTCAAAAATTGAAAAAATTTCACGAAAATTAATAGATATTAAAAAATTTAAAAAAAAGAAAAAAATTCACAAAAATTACAACTGTTTTTAAAGAATGGCAAAAAACCCTACACAAATGTCCAGAAGTTCTACAAAATGAAACAATTAAAATAATATATTCATAAATTTTACAAAAGTACCCAAAAGATGCAGAAGAGTAACGATAATTTTAAAGAAAATTTTATACCAGTTAATTTTAGCCAATCAGATGCCTGCATTTTGACATGTTCCTATGACAATAACCTAATTTCTTTGGAAATTTCCCTGCGTACAGGGAAATTAATAAGTGAAAATTTCCCTCTGGCTTGACAGCTGTCATAAATAATAATAATATGTCACCAATTTAATTTCTATTTTAAAAAAGTTTTGGTATAAAATTTTCTTACCGAATCTCCCCCTCAGTTGCGAATTTTTTCAGAAAATTCGCACTTCGAGAAAATTTCCGGAAATATTTCGTGCTCTAGGGAGATTACAAGTGAAAATACCAAAAATTTACACATAATTTCAATAAATGTCAAAAAATTCAACAAGAATGGAATAATTTCACAAGAACTACAACAATTTGAAAAAATGCCAATAAACTCTACATAAATATCAAAAATTTCAAAAACTGCCTAAAAATTCCACAAAATTAAACAAAAATCCAAAAAAATATTGAAAAATTTCTCAAAAGTGCCAAAAGATAGACAAGAGTAATAATTTTTTCAAGGAAAATGACAAAAATCGAAAAAAATTCACGAAAATTAATAAATATTAAAAAAATAAAAAAGTTCACAAAAATTACAACTGTTTTTAAAGAATGGCAAAAACCCCTACACGAGTGTGCAGAAGTTCTACAAAATGAAACAATTAAAATAAAATATTCATAATTTTTACAAAAGTAACTGCCCAAAAGATGCAGAAGAATAACGACAATTTCAATAAATGTCAAAAAATTCCACAAGAATCAAATAATTTCAATAAATGTCAAAAAAATTCACAAGAATGAAATAATTTCACAAGAATTATAATAATTTGATAAAATGCCAATAAAATCTACATAAATATCAAAAATTTCAAAAACTAATAATTCCACAAAATTAAACAAAAATACAGAGAAATATTGAAAAATTCTTCAAAACTACCAAAAGATAGACAAGAATAACAATTTTTTCACGGGAAATGACAAAAAACTCCCCAAAAATCGAAAAAATTTCACGAAAATTAATAAATATTAAAAAACTAAAAAAAAAGAAAAAGTTACAAAAATTACAACTGTTTTTAAAGAATGGCAAAAAACCCTACACAAATGTGCAGAAGTTCCACAAAATAAAACAATTAGAATAAAATATTTATAAATTTTGCAAAAGTACCCAAAAGATGCAGAAGAATAACGATAATTTTAAAGAAAATACCAAAAATTTCCACATAAATTCAATAAATGTAAAAAAATTCCACAAGAATGGAATAATTTCATAAGAATAATAATAATTTGAAAAAATGCCAATAAAATCTACATAAATTACAAAAATTTCAAAAACTATCTAAAAATTCCATAAAATTAAACAAAAATCTAGAAAAATTTTGAAAAATTCTTCAAAACTACCAAAAGATAGACAAGAATAACAATTTTTTCACGGGAAATGACAAAAAACTCCCAAAAAATCGAAAAAATTTCACGAAAATTATTAAATATTAAAAAACTAAAAAAAAAAAGAAAAAGTTACAAAAATTACAACTGTTTTTAAAGAATGGCAAAAAACCCTACACAAATGTGCAGAAGTTCTATAAAATGAAACAATTAGCATAAAATATTCATAAATTTTACAAAAGTACCCAAAAGATGCAGAAGAATAACGATAATTTTAAAGAAAATACCAAAAATGTTCACATAATTTCAATAAATGTCAAAAAATTCCACAAGAATGGAATAATTTCATAAGAATTATAATAATTTGAAAAAATGCCAATGAAATCTACATAAATATAAAAAATTACAAAAACTGTCTAAAAATTCCACAAAATTAAACAAAAACACAGAGAAATATTGGAAAATTCAACAAATGTACCAAAAGATAGAGAAGAAATATCAAAAAAATTGCACGCAAATTAAAAAATATTGGAAAACCAAAAAAAAAGAAAAAAAATCACAAAAGTTACAATCGTTTTTGAAGAATGCAAAAAACCCTATATAAGTGTGAAAATTAAATTTTCGAAAATTCAACAAAAAGAAAATAAATTATTCCAAAATTTCACAAAAGTACCTAAAAGAGGCAAAAGAATGATGATAATTTCAAATAAAAATGTCATAAATTCCACAAAAACAAACAAAAATATTGAATTTACTGTTTGGACCCTTACTTTGTGGAATCTATTCATATTAATGTTAAACAAAAATATATAAAAAAATTTCATAAAAAATACAAAAAAATGTATAAAAATTCCATAAAAATACCAGAAAATTCGACAAAAATCCTAAAAAAATACAGAAAATCCTACAGGATTGCCAAGAAAATGTACAAAAATTAACAGTTATTGGATAGAGTGCTAAAAAAAATACAAAAATTCCATTAAATTTACCAAAAATTTTAACTTGTACAAAAATATTCCACCAACAATTATACCGTGAAAAACAAAAAAATCAATCCTGACCTGTAACCCTTGACTAATTTCATCTCCTGCAATCAATTTTTAACCACATAATAATCCATCCACTACCTATATTGTTACCTGACAGAAACTGCAAATCACTTGAATCAGGTGAAAATCAGAACATGCGTGTTCATTAATGAGAAAGGCAAACGCAATTTGTTACTCAGATTATGTTACCTAATATAAATCCATCTGTTATTTCCGAACCCGTCTGTATAGGTATCTCCCCCTAGGATGGATAACTTATTAGGGAGGGACGTGATAAGTTACGACCCTCTTCCATTCATAAATCTCAGGCGCCAACATATACCATACACACGCAGATCATTTCGACACGGAGAAGGACAATAATTAAAAATTCATGTTATAGATACTGGGTGTTCCATTTCCTCTTTTAACTTTACAGAAAACAATTTTGTGGAACCAGAAATTATAATTTTTTGGTATAGGTTAGGTATACTGTTTCTAAAGTCAATGTGTATTTACGAATTTTCAAAAGTCTTTTCCGATACTTTTATATATGGAAATCCACTAATTCCGAAAATGATTATAAAAATTTCCTAAAGTTTAAGGTTAAAAAGTTTATTTTTTCGAAAAATTTTACTCTTTATTTAATTTCGGTTACCACTGTTTACAAAATATTATAGATACGTTCCTCCTGATTTTTTTCCATATTCTTTCATTATCTGAGAGTGTGGATTTCAAAATTCCCATTACTATAGACTCTACGATTTTTTGACTATGCGCGTGTACTTAACCCCACTTTTTGTATTAATAAATTTTCAAAATCGGAACTAAGGTCTTTTTGACATTTTTTATATATGGAAATCCACTAAATCGACCCCGTAGATTCCGAAAATGACTATTAAAATTTTCTAAAGTCTTTAATAAATATTTTTATTTTTTCGAAAAATTTTACTCTTCACTTTTCATGTATTCCTGTGTACAAAATAATATAGATATATGGAATTTCCATATTTTTTCATTTACTGAGAGTATGGATTTCAAATATCAGCTCAAAATTCTTATTATTATGGACTCTTACGATATTTTTTGAATTTTCAAAATTGGAATTAGGCTTTTCCGGTACTTTTATATATGGAAATCCAATAATTTGAACCCGTAATTTCCGAAAATGATTATAATTATTTCGTAAAGTCTAACTAGCACCGTAATTACTTTCAGGACCTATTTTTGTAAACGCTTCAACTTTCTACTATCCTTATAGGTTTGATCGCTAGACTTGTGAATAAAAGTGTTGTTGAAAACTAAACTTATTACATAACCTCACCTTCTCGTCTTTTTCTAAGATATAAGATCGCTGGTTTTTAAAATGATTACTCCTCAGTTTTCTGGTATCCGGATAAGTCAGGTCTTTAGATTTGTGAACAAAAGCTTAAGCATCGTCCGTATTTATAAACGAGACTCAAGTCTGAGCATTCGTTTCTGACACTTCTTATTTAGGTCGAAAATAAAGGAAAGCTGAACTAACAGCGAGTCCTGTTTCCAAAGGTAAATTGTCTCTAAAAATGAAAACACTTTTGTTGAAATGATTTTAACTGAAAGTTGAGGGTAATGGAATTTTAATGATGATTGGTGTTGGCGATAAGATGCGGACTCGAAGGGATGTATGCACATTATTTCATGAAATGCACTCAGATCGTAAACGTATCTTTCAATCTACGATAGGTAGAATTTATAGAGAATTAAGAAATGTTTATTAATCCTGTATGATGCACTTTATAAGAAAATACTTTAAAAATAATTAGGATGTTCGTCTCGAGTGTTACTTCATTTCATGCTTTCCTAATACATAAAAATAGAAATATGTGTGTAAAAATATAGAAAACAGTCGATCTCAGACCATGTTTGTTTGTATGGAATTAAAAAATCATCTGAAAATAAAGCCAATGAAAAAAAAAACGATCGTAAGTCTCTTGGAGAAAAAAAAACGATCGTAAGTCTCTTGGAGAAAAAAAAAACGATCGTAAGTCTCTTGGAGAAAAAAAAAACTACAATCAACTCTGTTAAAAATATTAAAAACCAAAAAAGGAATTTTCGTAAACTATTTGAAATGCAGCAGAAGAATCACTAATAAATTTGATTAAAATCCTTGTTTGCTTTAATATTGAATTTTCTTTTGTATTTACAGCAAATTAACTGCACTAACTTTATCATTGGAAAAAATAAATCCGACACTAACTTTAACTTTTATGGTTACACAAGGAACAATGTTAGTAGTAGAATTTCATAATCATAATATTTATACTTTCATTTTCTGTGATCCTGTGACGCTTGGTAGCAAATATTTCAAGTAAAATGTGATGCCTTAAAACTATGGAGTGTGTCCTCCTTAATATGGAGGGTAGAAGGAAGGAGAAGCATCTGAATGTATTAAAAAGTGTCAATCGAAAGGGGGCAAATTATTATATTTACTAAATGACATTTGACTACGTAAATAGTTGAAATTTTAAATACTGCATATCTCTAACTACACAAGCCACGAAAAATACTAAATTGTTCAACCCAGCACACTTCACTCGGTTTATAACCGCTAAATTCACATCATTTCCATTAGCTACACCAATTCCACCAAAGGACCAAAAGGTAGAGAAGAATAACATCTTTTTTTTGAAGAAAATGATAAAAATAGAAAAAAGTTCACAAAAATTACAATTGTTTTTAAGGAATGTCAAAAAACCCTACAAAAGTGTTAAAAATTCGAAAATGTGTCTAGAAATTCTATAAAATGAAACTAATAAAATAAAATATTCAAAACAGTTCCCAAAAGATGCAGAAGAGTAACGATAATTTGAGAAAAAATACCAAAAATTTCCACATAATTACAATATATGTCAAAAAATTCAACAAGAATGGAATAATTTCACAATATTTACAAAAGTTTGAAAAAATGCCAATAAAATCTACATAAATTACAAAAACTAAAAATTCCACAGGATTAAACAAAAATCCAGAAAAATATTGGAAAATTCCTCAAAAGTACCAAAAGATAGACAAGAATAACAATGTTTTCAAAGAAAATGAAAGAAATTGAAAAAATTTCACGAAAATTAATAGACATTAAAAAACTAAAAAAAAAGAAAAAAGTTCACAAAAATTACTACTGTTTTTAAAGAATGGCAAAAAACCCTACACAAATGTCCAGAAATTCTACAAAATGAAACAATTAAAATAAAATATTCATAAATTTCACAAAAGTACCCAAAAGATGCAGAAGAGTAACGATAATTTTAAAGAAAATACCAAAAATTTCCACATAATTTCAATAAATGTCAAAAAATTCAACAAGAATGGAATAATTTCACAAGAACTACAACAATTTGAAAAAATGCCAATAAACTTATCAAAAATTTCAAAAACTGCCTAAAAATTCCATAAAATTCAACAAAAATCCAAAAAAATATTGAAAAATTTCTCAAAAGTACCAAAAGATAGACAAGAATAACAATTTTTTCAAGGAAAATGACAAAAAACTCAAAAATTTTAAAAATTTCGCAAAAATTAATAGATATTAAAAAACTAAAAAAAAAAGATGCAGAAAAGTAACGATAATTTTAAAGAAAATACCAAAAATTTCCACATAATTTCAATAAATGTCAAAAAATTAAACAAGAATGGAAGGGTCCAAACAGTAAATTCAAGAATGGAATAATTTCACAAGAATAACAATAATTTGAAAAAATGCCAATAAAATCTATAAATTTCAAAAACTGTCTAAAAATTACACAAAACAAAAGCCAGAAAAATATTGAAAAATTCCTCAAAAGTACCAAAATATAGACAAGAATAACAAATTGTTCAAGGAAAATGACAAAAAACCCAAAAATTGAAACAATTTCACGAAATTTAATAAATAATAAAAAACTAAAAAAAAAGAAAAAAGTTCACAAAAATTACAACTGTTTACAAAGCATAGCAAAAAAACCCTACATAGATGTCCAGAAGTTCTACAAAATGAAACAATTAAAATAAAATATTCATAAATTTTACAAAAGTACCCACAAAATTAAACAAAAATCCAGAAAAATATTGAAAAATTCCATAAAAGTACCAAGAGATACAGAAGAATAAAGGATTGTTCAAGGAAAATGACAAAAAACTCAAAAATTGAAAAAATTTCACGAAATTTAATAAATAATAAAAAACTAAAAAAAAAGAAAAAAGTTCACAAAAATTACAACTGTTTTTAAAGAATGGCAAAAACTACACAAATGTCCAGAAATTCTACAAAATGAAGCAATTAAAATAAAATATTCATAAATTTTACAAAAGTGCCCAAAATATGCAGAAGTGTAACGAAAATTTTAAAGAAAATACCAAAAATTTCCACATAATTTCAATAAATGTCAAAAAATTCAACAAGAATGGAATAATTTCACAAGAACTACAACAATTTGAAAAAATGCCAATAAACTTATCAAAAATTTCAAAAACTGCCTAAAAATTCCATAAAATTCAACAAAAATCCAAAAAAATATTGAAAAATGTCTCAAAAGTACCAAAAGATAGACAAGAATAACAATTTTTTCAAGGAAAATGACAAAAAATTCCTCAAAAATTGAAAAAAAATTCACGAAAATTAATAGATATTAAAAAACTGAAAAAAAAAGAAAAAAGTTCACAATGGCTAAAAACCCTTCAAAAGTGTCCAGAAATTCTACAAAATGAAACAATTAAAATAAAATATTCAAAAATCTTATAACAGTTCCCAAAAGATTCAGAAGAGTAACGATAATTTTAAAGAAAATACCAAAAATGTCCACATTATTTCAATAAATGTCAAAAAATTCAACAAGAATGGAATAATTTCACAAGAATGACAATAATTTGAAAAAATGCCAATAAACTGTACATAAATATCAAAAATTTCAAAAACTGCCTATAAATTCCACAAAATTGAACAAAAATCCAAAAAAAATATTGAAAAATTTCTCAAAAGTACCAAAAGATAGACAAGAATAACAATGTTTTCAAAGAAAATGACAGAAATTGAAAAAATTTCGCGAAAATTAATAGATATTCAAAAACTGAAAAAAAAAGAAAAAAGTTCACAATGGCCAAAAACCCTTCAAAAGTGTCCAGAAATTCTACAAAATGAAACAATTAAAATAAAATATTCAAAAATCTTATAACAGTTCCCAAAAGATTCAGAAGAGTAACGATAATTTTAAAGAAAATACCAAAAATGTCCACATTATTTCAATAAATGTCAAAAAATTCAACAAGAATGGAATAATTTCACAAGAATAACAATAATTTGAAAAAATGCCAATAAACTGTACATAAATATCAAAAATTTCAAAAACTGCCTATAAATTCCACAAAATTGAACAAAAATCCAAAAAAATATTGAAAAATTTCTCAAAAGTACCAAAAGATAGACAAGAATAACAATGTTTTCAAAGAAAATGACAGAAATTGAAAAAATTTCGCGAAAATTAATAGATATTCAAAAACTAAAAAAAAAGAAAAAAGTTCACAAAAATTACTACTGTTTTTAAAGAATGGCAAAAAACCCTACACAAATGTCCAGAAATTCTACAAAATGAAACAATTAAAATAAAATATTCATAAATTTTACAAAAGTACCCAAAATATGGACAAGAGTAACGATAATTTTAAAGAAAATTCCAAAAATTTCCACATAATTTCAATAAATGTCAAAAAGTTCCAACAAGAATGGAATAATTTCATAAATTACTACATAAATTACTACATAAATTACAAAAATTTCCAAAACTGTCTAAAAATTCCATGTACACTTTCATTTTCTGTGATCCTGTGACGCTTGGTAGCAAAAATTGCAAGTAAAATGTGGATGCCTTGATCAAAACAACTTACAAAACTATGTGAGTATGTTACTGTGTAGTGAGTGCCCTTTCGTGAATTCTTCTTTCCAGTATTTGTATTTTATCGAAAGTCTCAAGACAATTTACCCAAGCTGCGTATTTTAATTTGTCACAGTTACAATTTAGTGTACAGTGTAATCATCTCGAATTTTTAAGGATGCCATTTTAAATAAAATTTGTTTTCCAATAGTTAAACCGTTGTCTAGGTTAAACTATAGTGCCGTCTACATAATTTTATGTACTCCTAATACATAAAAATAAAAACCACGTGCAGAAACGTAGAAACCGGACAATCTGAATAAGGAATATTTATTTAACATGTTAAAATAAAGAGTGTCCAAAAAAGTCTTAAAATTTATACCTATTATTAGATAATTTTGTGAGAATTTTAGAAACCTCTTCCTTTTGGAAACTATTCGTTTGCTAAAAGTTTAATTTTTCCTTATATTAACTTACGATAGTTTTTGTTTATTGAATATTTTCAGAAAGTAATTTTTATAAATATTTACTGGTAACTTTTACATTCGTTTTTCAAGTTCCGATAAAAATGTGTTTACCGTTCAAAGTTATTGTAAAATATTGCTCCGGATTGAACACTGAACAACTCCTATTGTGGACATCTTCCACCTTCTTTACACAATTGCTTGCTTCGTAAGTATACGGATAACAGAAACATACTGTAGACAATAAAAGAATTCGGTATTCGAGATATTTATTGGTAACTAACCTTTTCATTTATGCTATCCAACTTAGTTGAATTCGCAATGGTAACGCCATTGATACCTAAATACGGATAAATGAACACGAAAAACCACAAAGCGAAACTCGGTTTGGAACTGTTGAAAAAATTTTAAATTATAGACGTATACGTCTGCTAGATTTTTATCGTCTCATAAACGTGTAAAGTAAAACCAGAAATCTAAAAAGGTCGTAAATCAATATTAGCCGACGAACCTACTGTTCGAAATATAGGTAATCAATAAAAGTGTGTGTCCCTTAAAAGATTCCCAGGTCAGGATTAAAATATCTCAGGATGAAATAGTTTGGCGTCCAAGGACTCATCCTAAAGTTAGTACTTCAACTGGTGGTCGTAGTAGTTATATTAAATATTCATACTTCCCTTCTGGAACGTGGAATGTCCAAGGATCAAGCTGTGCAAGAAAGTGCTTCTTGCACAGTCGAATAGTAGATAAAGCACCATGTTCAAATGCCAAAGCCACTATATAAATATGTTGAATAATGATATGTACAATGAGTGAAAGTACTTGAAGTTGTACGCAGTTATTCGATATAGAAGAAATAAGTTTGTGATTCATTGGCGAAAAGCTTTGGACATACGGTACTCAGACTTCCTCCTTATCACTGTATGTTTAACCCAAAATTTAATGGCTAGGGCAGGTACAACTCTGTGTAGAATCGACCGCCTGCTGATAACTCTAGTGGTTGGTGATTTATGGCCTTTTTTAATTTCTGGTCGTACTTTACCAAACTCTCTGAAAACTTGGGATGCATCTTTCAAGTAGAAATTGTACCCTGTTCAATATTGCAGCGATACATATAATCACTTGGGAAACTGCTGGATAGAAGAAGGAAATTTAACTAAACTGAAACATGCGCACATCTTAAGATTCCTCATAAACAGAGCCGGATTTAGCTAGTGGCTTGGGGGGTCTATAGCCCCGGGCTCTGTGTCTGAGGAGGGCCCCCTCCTATATCATCATATCTTGTGACTTACGACGTTTTCCAAAACTGTCCAAAAATTTAACTATCACCCGATTTTTCCCGGGATTTCTAGTTCCTTAAGTGGGCTCCGCCGTTTTTTAGTCCCGGGCCTTGGAAGAGTTAAATCCTACTCCCAAAGGAACTCTGAGACTGTTATTAGGAATTGACGAATTCTCATTATCATAGATCATATTTTTTCCTCCCTTACCTAGGAGATAATTTTTTAGTATCCAAAAAATTAAGAATCTTTGTGTTCGATAGCCAAGGGTTTGAGAACTGCTGATTCACTTATTGAATATTTAATTAGTGTGAAACGTTTTTAGAATAGAAAAACCAAACAAATGATCGTGTCCTGATTCGCCGTAACGAACCGAGTTTATAAGTTAAAAGCGAGTTTAATTAGTAAATAGTAATTTCATTTTAATTAAAATTGAATTCTGCAGAATCAACACAAAGTTATTTTGTATATTGTTAACTGAACTGTATTTTGTTTCGGTTGCAATAATAATATTATTGGTTGGAAATGAGATTTTTGTAGTTTCGTAGTTGTAGGTTAGGATAATAATAATTGGAGAACTTTGGTAACGAATTCTATTATTGTAAATATACGTAGTTCATATGGGACAAAAAGCATTGTTTTGAAAAGATATGCCGACATGCTTTTTTTCATGTCACAAACATTTGGCGATTTATAAAATGAAAACTATGGTATTCTAATTTTTTTCCCTATAGGTTGAGATTTTAAGAGTAGGCCCCTGAAACTTCAGTCCAATATTCGTAGTTTTGTGGTATTTACAAGACTTTTTATGTTGAAAATGCGTTTTTTTCGAAAATTTCATGACACTATTTGAAGGTGAACAAATAACTTTATCAAAAAAATGACTGCGACAGTATCAAAAAACCCCCAGTTACGTATTTTAAGACATTTTTATGTCGCAAAAATTATTTTTTGTTGGAAATTTTGAACCAAGGGGTAGGTATGGAAATATTTCGTGATTGAAATTACTCTTTGCTAACTCCCTTAATCCTTGGAAATATCTACTCAAAATTAACTAAAACATGTAAAATTTTCCCCTCTATCGATTGGTGAAGACTAGAACGTTCTATCTTTCTTATTAGTCGAGTTATGAGTAATTTTTGTTTTGAAAAGTGGATTTTCGAAAATTTCATGACTCTATTTGAAGGCGAAATAATGATTTTATCACAAAACTGATTGTGCCAGTCGATTTTTTGGCCAAAAAAACCCCTCTTTACGAATTTTTAGCATTTTTTATAATTTTTTTGTCGAAAATTTAGAACAAAGGGGTAGGTATGGAAATATTTTGCGATACAAATTGATTTTTTCTAACTCCCATAATCCTTGGAAATATAGACTCAAAATTCACTAAAATATGTGAAATTGTCCCCTCTATCGATTGGTGAAGACTAGAACGTTCTACCTTTCCTATTAGTCGAGTTATGAGTAATTTTTGTTTTGAAAAGTGGATTTTCGAAAATTTCATGACTCTATTTGAAGGCGAAATAATGATTTTATCACAAAACTGATTGTGCCAGTCGATTTTTTGGCAAAAAACCCCTCTTTACGAATTTTTAGCATTTTTTATGATTTTTTTGTCGAAAATTTAGAACAAAGGGGTAGGTATGGAAATATTTTGCGATACAAATTGATTTTTTCTAACTCCCTTAATCCTCGGAAATATGGACTCAAAATTCACTAAAATATGTAAAATTGTCCCCTTTATCGATTGGCGAAGACTAGAACGTTCTATCTTTCCTATTAGTCGAGTTATGAGTAATTTTTGTTTTGAAAAGTGGATTTTCGAAAATTTCATGACTCTATTTGAAGGCGAAATAATGATTTTATCAAAAAACTGATTGTGCCAGTCGATTTTTCGGCCCAAAAAACCCCTTTTTACGAATTTTTAGCATTTTTTATAATTTTTTTGTCGAAAATTTAGAACAAAGGGGTAGGTATGGAAATATTTCGTGATTGAAATTACTCTTTGCTAACTCCCTTAATCCTTGGAAATATCTACTCAAAATTAACTAAAACATGTAAAATTTTCCCCTCTATCGATTGGTGAAGACTAGAACGTTCTATCTTTCCTATTAGTCGAGTTATGAGTAATTTTTGTTTTGAAAAGTGGATTTTCGAAAATTTCATGACTCTATTTGAAGGCGAGATAATGATTTTATCACAAAACTGATTGTGCCAGTCGATTTTTTGGCCAAAAAAACCCCTCTTTACGAATTTTTAGCATTTTTTATAATTTTTTTGTCGAAAATTTAGAACAAAGGGGTAGGTATGGAAATATTTCGTGATTGAAATTACTCTTTGCTAACTCCCTTAATCCTTGGAAATATCTACTCAAAATTAACTAAAACATGTAAAATTTTCCCCTCTATCGATTGGTGAAGACTAGAACGTTCTATCTTTCCTATTAGTCGAGTTATGAGTAATTTTTGTTTTGAAAAGTGGATTTTCGAAAATTTCATGACTCTATTTGAAGGCGAGATAATGATTTTATCACAAAACTGATTGTGCCAGTCGATTTTTTGGCCAAAAAAACCCCTCTTTACGAATTTTTAGCATTTTTTATAATTTTTTTGTCGAAAATTTAGAACAAAGGGGTAGGTATGGAAATATTTTGCGATACAAATTGATTTTTTCTAACTCCCATAATCCTTGGCAATATCGACTCAAAATTCACTAAAATATGTAAAATTGTCCCCTCTATCGATTGGTGAAGACTAGAACGTTCTATCTTTCCTATTAGTCGAGTTATGAGTATTTTTTGTTTTGAAAAGTGGATTTTCGAAAATTTCATGACTCTATTTGAAGGCGAAATAATGATTTTATCACAAAACTGATTGTGCCAGTCGATTTTTCGGCCCAAAAAACCCCTCTTTACGAATTTTTAGCATTTTTTATAATTTTTTTGTCGAAAATTTAGAACAAAGGGGTAGGTATGGAAATATTTTGCGATACAAATTGATTTTTTCTAACTCCCATAATCCTTGGAAATATAGACTCAAAATTCACTAAAATATGTGAAATTGTCCCCTCTATCGATTGGTGAAGACTAGAACGTTCTACCTTTCCTATTAGTCGAGTTATGAGTAATTTTTGTTTTGAAAAGTGGATTTTCGAAAATTTCATGACTCTATTTGAAGGCGAAATAATGATTTTATCACAAAACTGATTGTGCCAGTCGATTTTTTGGCAAAAAACCCCTCTTTACGAATTTTTAGCATTTTTTATGATTTTTTTGTCGAAAATTTAGAACAAAGGGGTAGGTATGGAAATATTTTGCGATACAAATTGATTTTTTCTAACTCCCTTAATCCTTGGCAATATCGACTCAAAATTCACTAAAATATGTAAAATTGTCCCCTCTATCGATTGGTGAAGACTAGAACGTTCTATCTTTCCTATTAGTCGAGTTATGAGTAATTTTTGTTTTGAAAAGTGGATTTTCGAAAATTTCATGACTCTATTTGAAGGCGAAATAATGATTTTATCACAAAACTGATTGTGCCAGTCGATTTTTCGGCCCAAAAAACCCCTTTTTACGAATTTTTAGCATTTTTCATAATTTTTTTGTCGAAAATTTAGAACAAAGGGGTAGGTATGGAAATATTTTGCGATACAAATTGATTTTTTCTAACTCCCATAATCCTTGGAAATATAGACTCAAAATTCACTAAAATATGTGAAATTGTCCCCTCTATCGATTGGTGAAGACTAGAACGTTCTACCTTTCCTATTAGTCGAGTTATGAGTAATTTTTGTTTTGAAAAGTGGATTTTCGAAAATTTCATGACTCTATTTGAAGGCGAAATAATGATTTTATCACAAAACTGATATTGCCAGTCGATTTTTCGGCCCAAAAAACCCCTTTTTACGAATTTTAAGCATTTTTTATTTTTTTTGTCGAAAATTTAGAACAAGGGGTAGGTATGGAAATATTTTGCGATACAAATTGCTTTTTTCTAACTCCCTTAATCCTTGGCAATATCGACTCAAAATTCACTAAAATATGTAAAATTGTCCCCTCTATCGATTGGTGAAGACTAGAACGTTCTATCTTTCCTATTAGTCGAGTTATGAGTAATTTTTGTTTTGAAAAGTGGATTTTCGAAAATTTCATGACTCTATTTGAAGGCGAAATAATGATTTTATCACAAAACTGATTGTGCCAGTCGATTTTTCGGCCCAAAAAACCCCTTTTTACGAATTTTTAGCATTTTTCATAATTTTTTTGTCGAAAATTTAGAACAAAGGGGTAGGTATGGAAATATTTTGCGATACAAATTGATTTTTTCTAACTCCCTTAATCCTCGGAAATATGGACTCAAAATTCACTAAAATATGTAAAATTGTCCCCTCTATTGATTGGTGAAGACTAGAACGTTCTATCTTTCCTATTAGTCGAGTTATGAGTATTTTTTGTTTTGAAAAGTGGAATTTCGAAAATTTCATGACTCTATTTGAAGGCGAAATAATGATTTTATCACAAAACTGATTGTGCCAGTCGATTTTTTGGCCAAAAAAACCCCTCTTTACGAATTTTTAGCATTTTTTATAATTTTTTTGTCGAAAATTTAGAACAAAGGGGTAGGTATGGAAATATTTTGCGATACAAATTGATTTTTTCTAACTCCCATAATCCTTGGCAATATCGACTCAAAATTCACTAAAATATGTAAAATTGTCCCCTCTATCGATTGGTGAAGACTAGAACGTTCTATCTTTCCTATTAGTCGAGTTATGAGTAATTTTTGTTTTGAAAAGTGGATTTTCGAAAATTTCATGACTCTATTTGAAGGCGAAATAATGATTTTATCACAAAACTGATTGTGCCAGTCGATTTTTTGGCCCAAAAAACCCCTCTTTACGAATTTTTAGCATTTTTTATAATTTTTTTGTCGAAAATTTAGAACAAAGGGGTAGGTATGGAAATATTTTGCGATACAAATTGATTTTTTCTAACTCCCATAATCCTTGGAATTATAGACTCAAAATTCACTAAAATATGTGAAATTGTCCCCTCTATCGATTGGTGAAGACTAGAACGTTCTATCTTTCCTATTAGTCGAGTTACGGGTATTTTTTGTTTTGAAAAGTGGATTTTCGAAAATTTCATGACTCTATTTGAAGGCGAAATAATGATTTTATCACAAAACTGATTGTGCCAGTCGATTTTTCGGCCCAAAAAACACCTCTTTACGAATTTTTAGCATTTTTTATAATTTTTTTGTCGAAAATTTAGAACAAAGGGGTAGGTATGGAAATATTTTGCGATACAAATTGATTTTTTCTAACTCCCATAATCCTTGGAAATATAGACTCAAAATTCACTAAAATATGTGAAATTGTCCCCTCTATCGATTGGTGAAGACTAGAACGTTCTACCTTTCCTATTAGTCGAGTTATGAGTAATTTTTGTTTTGAAAAGTGGATTTTCGAAAATTTCATGACTCTATTTGAAGGCGAAATAATGATTTTATCACAAAACTGATTGTGCCAGTCGATTTTTTGGCAAAAAACCCCTCTTTACGAATTTTTAGCATTTTTTATGATTTTTTTGTCGAAAATTTAGAACAAAGGGGTAGGTATGGAAATATTTTGCGATACAAATTGATTTTTTCTAACTCCCTTAATCCTCGGAAATATGGACTCAAAATTCACTAAAATATGTAAAATTGTCCCCTTTATCGATTGGCGAAGACTAGAACGTTCTATCTTTCCTATTAGTCGAGTTATGAGTAATTTTTGTTTTGAAAAGTGGATTTTCGAAAATTTCATGACTCTATTTGAAGGCGAAATAATGATTTTATCAAAAAACTGATTGTGCCAGTCGATTTTTCGGCCCAAAAAACCCCTTTTTACGAATTTTTAGCATTTTTTATAATTTTTTTGTCGAAAATTTAGAACAAAGGGGTAGGTATGGAAATATTTCGTGATTGAAATTACTCTTTGCTAACTCCCTTAATCCTTGGAAATATCTACTCAAAATTAACTAAAACATGTAAAATTTTCCCCTCTATCGATTGGTGAAGACTAGAACGTTCTATCTTTCCTATTAGTCGAGTTATGAGTAATTTTTGTTTTGAAAAGTGGATTTTCGAAAATTTCATGACTCTATTTGAAGGCGAGATAATGATTTTATCACAAAACTGATTGTGCCAGTCGATTTTTTGGCCAAAAAAACCCCTCTTTACGAATTTTTAGCATTTTTTATAATTTTTTTGTCGAAAATTTAGAACAAAGGGGTAGGTATGGAAATATTTCGTGATTGAAATTACTCTTTGCTAACTCCCTTAATCCTTGGAAATATCTACTCAAAATTAACTAAAACATGTAAAATTTTCCCCTCTATCGATTGGTGAAGACTAGAACGTTCTATCTTTCCTATTAGTCGAGTTATGAGTAATTTTTGTTTTGAAAAGTGGATTTTCGAAAATTTCATGACTCTATTTGAAGGCGAGATAATGATTTTATCACAAAACTGATTGTGCCAGTCGATTTTTTGGCCAAAAAAACCCCTCTTTACGAATTTTTAGCATTTTTTATAATTTTTTTGTCGAAAATTTAGAACAAAGGGGTAGGTATGGAAATATTTCGTGATTGAAATTACTCTTTGCGAACTCCCTTAATCCTTGGAAATATCTACTCAAAATTAACTAAAACATGTAAAATTGTCCCCTCTATCGATTGGTGAAGACTAGAACGTTCTATCTTTCCTATTAGTCGAGTTATGAGTAATTTTTGTTTTGAAAAGTGGATTTTCGAAAATTTCATGACTCTATTTGAAGGCGAAATAATGATTTTATCACAAAACTGATATTGCCAGTCGATTTTTCGGCCCAAAAAACCCCTTTTTACGAATTTTAAGCATTTTTTATTTTTTTTGTCGAAAATTTAGAACAAGGGGTAGGTATGGAAATATTTTGCGATACAAATTGCTTTTTTCTAACTCCCTTAATCCTTGGCAATATCGACTCAAAATTCACTAAAATATGTAAAATTGTCCCCTCTATCGATTGGTGAAGACTAGAACGTTCTATCTTTCCTATTAGTCGAGTTATGAGTAATTTTTGTTTTGAAAAGTGGATTTTCGAAAATTTCATGACTCTATTTGAAGGCGAAATAATGATTTTATCACAAAACTGATTGTGCCAGTCGATTTTTCGGCCCAAAAAACCCCTTTTTACGAATTTTTAGCATTTTTCATAATTTTTTTGTCGAAAATTTAGAACAAAGGGGTAGGTATGGAAATATTTTGCGATACAAATTGATTTTTTCTAACTCCCTTAATCCTCGGAAATATGGACTCAAAATTCACTAAAATATGTAAAATTGTCCCCTCTATTGATTGGTGAAGACTAGAACGTTATATCTTTCATATTTGTCGAGTTACGGGTATTTTTTGTTTTGAAAAGTGGATTTTCGAAAATTTCATGACTCTATTTGAAGGCGAAATAATGATTTTATCACAAAACTGATTGTGCCAGTCGATCTTTCGGCCCAAAAAACCCCTCTTTACGAATTTTTAGCACTTTTTATAATTTTTTTGTCGAAAATTTAGAATAAAGGGGTAGGTATGGAAATATTTTGCGATACAAATTGATTTTTTCTAACTCCCATAATCCTTGGAAATATAGACTCAAAATTCACTAAAATATGTAAAATTGTCCCCTCTATCGATTGGTGAAGACTAGAACGTTCTATCTTTCCTATTAGTCGAGTTATGAGTATTTTTTGTTTTGAAAAGTGGATTTTCGAAAATTTCATGACTCTATTTGAAGGCGAAATAATGATTTTATCACAAAACTGATATTGCCAGTCGATTTTTCGGCCCAAAAAACCCCTTTTTACGAATTTTAAGCATTTTTTATTTTTTTTGTCGAAAATTTAGAACAAGGGGTAGGTATGGAAATATTTTGCGATACAAATTGCTTTTTTCTAACTCCCTTAATCCTTGGCAATATCGACTCAAAATTCACTAAAATATGTAAAATTGTCCCCTCTATCGATTGGTGAAGACTAGAACGTTCTATCTTTCCTATTAGTCGAGTTATGAGTAATTTTTGTTTTGAAAAGTGGATTTTCGAAAATTTCATGACTCTATTTGAAGGCGAAATAATGATTTTATCACAAAACCGATTGTGCCAGTCGATTTTTTGGCCAAAAAACCCCTCTTTACGAATTTTTAGCATTTTTTATAATTTTTTTGTCGAAAATTTAGAACAAAGGGGTAGGTATGGAAATATTTTGCGATACAAATTGATTTTTTCTAACTCCCCTCATCCTTGGGAATGTCGACTCGAAATTCACTAAAATATGTAAAATTGTCCCCTTTATCGATTGGCGAAGACTAGAACGTTCTATCTTTCCTATTAGTCGAGTTATGGGTAATTTTTGTTTTGAAAAGTGGATTTTCGAAAATTTCATGACTCGATTTGAAGGCGAAATAATGATTTTATCAAAAAACTGATTGTGCCAGTCGATTTTTCGGCCCAAAAAACCCCTCTTTACGAATTTTTAGCATTTTTTATAATTTTTTTGTCGAAAATTTAGAACAAAGGGGTAGGTATGAAAATATTTTGCGATACAAATTGATTTTTTCTAACTCCCATAATCCTTGGAAATATAGACTCAAAATTCACTAAAATATGTAAAATTGTCCCCTCTATCGATTGGTGAAGACTAGAACGTTCTATCTTTCCTATTAGTCGAGTTATGAGTATTTTTTGTTTTGAAAAGTGGATTTTCGAAAATTTCATGACTCTATTTGAAGGCGAAATAATGATTTTATCAAAAAACTGATTGTGCCAGTCGATTTTTCGGCCCAAAAAACCCCTCTTTACGAATTTTCAGCATTTTTTATAATTTTTTTGTCGAAAATTTAGAACAAAGGGGTAGGTATGGAAATATTTTGCGATACAAATTAATTTTTTCTAACTTCCTTAATCCTTGGAAATATGGACTCAAAATTCACTAAAATATGTAAAATTGTCCCCTCTATCGATTGGTGAAGATTAGAACGTTCTATCTAGTCGAGTTATGAGCATCTTTTGTTTTGAAAATTGGAATTTCGAAAATTTCATGACTCCATTTGAAGGCGAAAAAATCATTTTATCAGAAAACTGACTGTGTCATTCGATTTCTCGTCCCAAAAACCCTTTATTAAGAATTTTTAGTATTTTTTATTTTTTTTTGTCTAAACAGAAAAAAGGGGTAGGCGATATAAATGACTTTTTTTCTAACTCCCTTAATCGACTCAAAATTCACTCAAATATGTAGAATTTTCCCCTGAATCAATAGGTTAAGACTAGAACGTTCCTTTTGGTTTCAAAAAGTGGATTTTCGTATATTTTTTTACATTTATCATTCATAAAACGGAAACCCTTCAAGTTAGATAAATTTTTTGACGATCTCCATGAAACATTATCGGACACAGTCTAAAAACACAAATTGCTGAATTAACCAACATCTTAGTTTAACAAGCACGTCGACAATAATTCGAGAAACTCGTAAGACTACCAAGGGATTTATTCAAGGAAAGTTTTCCATTTCCCACTATCCTATACGAACAAACGAAGTTTTCCGAGGGGTGATAAATTGGATATAGCAGCAAACAGTTTGACTAAATCCCTTTATTGGATTACGTGGTTGAAAGCTAACACCCAAAATTCAATTGAAAATATTCTTTCGTTGGGAAAGATTCACTGTAACGGGGTAAATAGAAAATATATAATGATAAAATTGAAAATCTGGCTCGTAGGACCAATAATGAGTACGTACCATCTGATCAAGGAAATCAAATCTAACCTAATTATGTAATTGACCAGCGACTAGCACCTGCACTGGTCCATACTTAACCCAAAAAATAATGACAGCGTAACGCCAATGGCTGTTGAATTTTTTATTCAAATTTTTTTTCGGTAAAGCTCCAAATTGAAATTCACGAACGTATGTTTGAAAGTATCATACATGATAACGAATTTATACATAAACGTATATAGGAGATTTCAGGTTCGTGTTCCTGCATGGATCCCTTGACGTAGTAGGAGTTAATTTAATTATTCATCTCATGGTAAAGCATCGAAAAAGGGGTTTACTAATTGCATTTTTAAACCTTGCTGCATAATGCATTCCATTTCGACGAACAATAACTACATTATTTTTAAATCGAATCCACCTATTAAGAGATTCGTAATTCTGAAACGTATTTCATACGCTTTTTCAGTACTTACTATTTAATTTAAAAAGAAGACGAAATTAATGAGCTGGATTTAAAAAAATTCGATTCGATATGTAGTCATTTATTATAATTTCATTGTGTATTATAATCACTAGTTGTATCACAAGAGGTGAATATTTTTTGACATTTTTGTGTAAAATTTCTGTAAAAATTGCGCGAGACAAAAATTCTTTAAAAATATCCCTCCAGCTTCGCTGTCGGCGAAGCTGGAGGGATATTTTTAAAGAATTTTTGTCTCGCGCAATTTTTACAGAAATTTTACACAAAAATGTCAAAAAATATTCAAAACAAAATATATACTTCGAGTGGTATATGGTCAGATTATATACCGAAAAAGACGATATTTTCTATTGAAACATCACCAAATCGATTGAAATCCAAGTTAATTAACAAAAATGTGTCGTTAATGTGACGACATTAAAAATTGGCTGTGGCAGGTGGGCCGGGGTATATTCACTTATGTCAAAAATATCCAGTATAATTTGCTTCTGATTGGTCGCAAAATGGCATTTGATTGGTTAGAAGAGCATAGACAATATTCGATTATTCACCGAGTCACGAGACGTATTTGGCGAAACATCACGAGAGCGCAACTCGAGTGGTGTTTCGCGAAATACGTCGAGTGAAGAGGTAAATAATCGAAAAATATTGTCTATGCTCGAGTTGGTGTTCGTTACGATTATATAACGAATAATATTCTAATTTTTTTTATTGATTAATATTAATATTGAAGGTACAATAATTATTATAATACATATTTGATGTATTGTTGTTTTCGGAATTTGTAGTAGAATTAACTGACATTCCATTGAGCTTGCCCGTTACTATGGAAAAGATCACAATATGGCAGGAGGCGAAACACCAAAACGATTATATCACGTCGTCAAGGAGTATATTCACTTATCAATACGTCGTAACTAAGGGAAATTCAAGGATTGTATTGGTTCATTAGAACATGAGATATATAATCACATATATTATGAGGGTTGGCTTTTAAATGTGGCATAGTTCGCGCCAGAGGTTATGAATCCTGGATTTATTCTTTTGAACACGAAAATAAACGTCGGCCAGCTGTTTGGGGTTCCAAGATGAACCAAAACCGACGAAGGTTATCCGTTCTCGAAGTGTTTCCAAAAAGATCGTGGGACATTTGTCTCAAAAGCGGCTCATGTAGCAACAATTCCTCTGCAAGATCAAAGAACTGTTACTGCTAATTGGTACATATCGATTTGATCGCCGAAAGTAATTGCTGAGTGACCCTTCGCCAAAACAATGAAAGTTCCCACACAGCCCAGGCACTTGAACCGGATCTTTGTATCATCTCCCATGTTATCTACTTCCATTCCAGGAGCTTCGTGTCTTCTATGTACGCCTCTAGTTTGACTGGAGGGATTTTCAGTAATTGTAATGGTTTTTTTAATTCATCTCCAAAGTGCTTCCGTCTAAGTACTTGTAAGTTCTCGCAGAAGCAGAGTATGTGAGTAGGTGTTTCATCACCAACTTCACATTTTCTGCACATAGTTTCACTAACATTGCCCATTCATCAGCCATTCACCCATCACCCATTCACCAACCAGTCACCAGGTTGATAACTGTCTTCAAATGTCTCTTGCTCAGTTTCAATAGCCTGGTTGAGAGTTCCTTGTCTACCTTGTTCAGTAAACTCTTTGTTTGGAGGTGCCCATGTGTCAACCTCCATTTGAGTTGGTGTTCCCTATCTCGCCAGTTCCAGATTTCCACAAAACGGTTCCGGACATATCTTTATCTAACTGGTCCGCCATTTAATTACCTGCAATCCCCTCATGTGTAGCACCCATAACAAAGACACTTACAATAGTGTCTATCAGTTATCTATTGTTTTTTTCTATCTCTAGCTCGTAAACTTACATTTTCATGTTTACCAACTTATGAATTACTTTGATAAACGAGGAGTTTCTAGACACCCTGTATACCTCACGGCGACAAATTCAAACTTTGCTTTGCTCTTCTTAAATTATTTACTCGTCCACATTATATAAAAATTAAGCTTATCTGTGTGTACGATGCCAGATTTTGCATATCAAAAAGCATTTTACACTTTCGTCTTCGTCCCTTTGCATTTGCATATTGCACGGTGAACATACCGATTACACATTCAGTGGGGGAATCAACATTTAGGGGTAAGTAATTAGACCCAAAGCGTTAAACCATTGGGAGTAGTTTTAAATGGTAGTAACTATTTCCCCAAATCGCCGTGTCAAAATAAATCAAATTGGTCCTTTAAGGGATATATCACAAAACGAGCATTATTTTTGGTATTATGATGTCACAAAATATTAACTACAAATAATTGGACTAAATGCAGCTCAAGTCCATTGTTGTTTATGATATTTTTGGACGAGATCATCAAGAAATGTCAAAAAACTAAATGAAAAATATTTTCGAAAATTTTCATTGTGTCCACGGAAATTCTCAGGTTTGACTCCACAGATCCCCTTTTTTAAAGAAAGTTAAAACTCGTTATAGAGGCTCCGTACCCGACGCTAAATTTTGAGGTTAGGTCACTTTTTGAACTAATGTAGCTATATACGATAAAAACACCATGCTTATGATTAATTATTCAGGGCCATACTAGGGGGAACTACCAGACTCTGTAGAGATAGGAACGGAGTTATCCGTCAGACCTCCAACTCCCCTGGCTCGTGCGAGGAAAGAGGATGCAAAATGAAATGGGCTGTTAACTCTGTTGAGCCATACAAAGCTCCTGGACCAGATGGTATAATTCCAGCGCATCTGTAGCAGGGGCAAATATATCTATCTCCAGTACTTTGTAAACTCTTGAGAGCATCACTAGCTACTGGATACATTACAACTGCTTGGAAAAGATCCCGAATCTTCTTTATTCTCAAACCAGGTAAGGATTATTCCCAGGCAAAGTCATTCAGGCCAGTAACTCCTTTCTGCTTTCATGTTGAAGGTAATGGAGAATAGAGAAATTGATAGGCATGTTAGAGAAAAATTTATCATTGAAAGGCCACTACATTGTAACCAACATACCTATCAATCAGGTTAATCCTGTGAAACAGCCTTACACCAACTGGTGTCGAAAATTGAGGCTGCCCTAAGAAATGAAAAGTTAGCTCTCGGAGCATTTTTTGATATAGAAGAAGCGTACGATCATACTTCCTTTGACTCCATGATAGCTGCTGTTGCAAGGCGTGGAGCAGACGACACCACATGTCGGTGGATGAAAAACATGCTTTTCAGCAGAACAGCAATGACAGCCTTATTTGGAGATTCCATGGAGGGAAGGGATGCTCACAAGAAGGAGTTCTATTACCTTTGCTGTGGAACCATGTCATAGACGAACTCCTGGAGGAATTGAACAGGAAGGGGATATATATCCAGGGATGTGCAGATGATATAACAATACTTGTACTGGGGAAATACCTTAATGTTATATCGGAGCTGATGCTACAAGCTCTACAAATAATGGAGATTTGGTGTAGGAGGGAATGCCTAAGGGTGAACACTGCAAAAACTGCGCTCATTCCCTTCACTAGAAAAAGGAAGCTTGATAGACTAAAATTGCCAAGCCTCTTCAACGTGCAGCTGTGTCTCAGCCAGGATGTCAAGTATTTGGGGATAATTCTGGATGCAAAACTAACCTGGAATTCATTCCTACATGACAAAACCAAAAAAGGGAAAATGGCCCTAATAGTTGGAAAACTGGCAATAGGAAATACATGGGGACTAAATCCACGGATCGTTCACAGGCTGTACACAACCGTGGTGAGACCCATGATTACCTATGGAGCCTTAGTTTGGTGGCCAAAAACAGATCAGAGGAAAGTCGAAAAGGAACTATCGAAACTTCAGAGGCTCACCTGTCTGTGCATAAAGGGTGCAATGGGAAGCAGCCCGCAATTGAAGCCATTTTCAATCTTCTACCTCTTGCTCTACATGTTAAGGCGGAAGCAAGAAGGGCTTCATACAGGCTGGAATGCAATGGGAATTGGCACGAAGGAACCAACTCCCATAGTCATTCCAGAATCACAGATGTTATCACAAACTCACTTCTTGGAATGAGAAGTGATATTGGCCACAATTAACGACAACCAACCATACCATATCCAGCTAAACTGGGATGTGTTGGAAGTATGCAATCAGGAAGGAACGTTGGTTTGGTACACATATATACGGATCTAAAACTGATATAGGAACAAGAGCTGGAGAACATGGAGTCAGACCCAGGTGCAATGTCCACGCATCGTTGGGAAAGGTTGCATCTGTATTGCATCAGGCTGCACTGAAATCTTCAGCATTTCCCCAGATTAGATCTAGACTGGTCTAGGACTGCCTACAAAAAATTTAACCCTAAGGCTAGCAAAGCAAGGGTCTGAAACTGCATTCACTGGTCCTGAACCAGTATTTGGAATATCAAAATCTGCTGCACGTGGTTGTACATCTCGGTGGATGCAAACTAAACATCAGACGTACTGGAGACACGTGCTAACACAGGAACACAGCAAACTCCTGGTCAAAAACGAAAGTGACGGGATTAATCACCGGTCACTGTACCCTAAGGAAGCACATGCATACAATTGGCATATATAGGGAGGAAGCTATCTGTCGGTTGTGCATGGAAGAGAAGAAAACAGCCTCTCACATTATCTTCGAATGTGATGCACTGTCTCAATGGAGATATAGGCTCCTAGGACTAGAGTACCCAAGGGAGGATTTCTCCAAGATGGGCCTAGTGAAAAGACTGTTGAAGGCTACTGGTCTCTTCACATAAAGGGTATAACCAAGAGCACAAAAAACCTAGAGGCTGAGGTGCGAAGGGCTCTAAGCCTCTGACTGGAGGTGCCGAACGAATCAATCAGTCAATCAATCAGGGGGGGATTTTGAAGGGGGTCAATAGGCAAATTGTATTTGCATTAGTCACCATAAATTAGGGTATCTTTCAATATAAGATTTTAATGATTCTTTCAAGAAAGATTCTAATAGTGTATTGAAATTTATTTTAAATTGTTTTTGGAGTGTAAAGCATCTTATCGTTGGTTGAATAGTCACTTCCGTTTCAAAATGTCAGTGGATTGTGGATTGTTAAAAACGAACTACTCAAAGTATCCAATTATAGATCGATCACTATTGCCTAATCACTATGTGGGCTTTGATAGGAAAGTTTTAAGGGGGAAAATCGAAAGGGCTTTAGTGTAAAATTTCTATCTATCTAATTATAATGTCCATTTTCAAGTAGAAATGGCTTCAAAATTGTTGTTTCATTGTTTTTGTTTGAAATTAAGAATTTTTTAATATACAGTGAGGACATAAAGTCCGTCCCTTCCCAGTAACTTTCGAACCGTTGGGTATGTTGTGATGAAATTTAGAACAATTATAAATGACCCCGTTCTGCATTTTTTAACACATCAATGCCAGCTCTGAATGTCAAAGTGACAGCTGGGCGAGCATTTGGAATTATTTTCTTAAATGGAAAGGGGGGTCGAGTAATACCTCATTTTGAAGGTCTTTTTATGCTCAATACAATATGTCCTCACGTATAATACAAAATTGTTGAAACTAAACTGAAATTTTAGCAGATCACTCTGCGGGAAAAAATGAGACAATACCATAACTTGAAGGGTTTTTATTTTATATTTCGTCAAAGTAAAAGTAGTGGAATTCTTCGTAATCTGCAATTAAACAGAATGTTGTAAAAATTACTAATAAGAAAATGTTTGCTGTAGACTTACTGTTTCTTTTTGTTTCAGTTAAATCATCAGAAATTACTGCTACTAGCTACTAGCGATTAGGATCTTCAAAAAAAGGTATATTTTTAGATTAAGTAAATTATCTGATTATCTAAGGAAGTTGTTGACTACAGGAATAGAAGAGTTCTATATAAGGTCAATGTAGCCAACACAATAAATTAAAATGATCGAAATGACATAAGAAATATGGGGGTCACTGAAAGGGGTCACCATTTAACTTGTACTTCTTGTTTCTTTTAGATATACTTAATGCTTTATAGAATATATATTGTACCCAAAAGATAAAAAGCTCGTTTTAAGTTAGGGAATTTTGCTTCTTAAGACTTATGGCCTGTCTGTTAACTGTCAAAGTCAACGTTGGTTGTCATAGCGTGGTTTTATTTTTAGAAACTTCATTCGTTTGTATATATGTCTTTCCAACGGATTATAATTTAATTTTGAAAATTTAAAACATACAAAACAAATACCAAGCTAAAACTACTCCTATGTTGCTTGCACTGACAATGTTGACAGTTACCTGTGACATTAGAAAGCAAAACACCCTAAATTAAAACGAGTTTTTTATCATTCGTTTACAAGATATATTGCATAAAATATGGTTTATATCTGAAAAACTGAAAAATTAAGTCAATAGGTGACCCCTTTCAGTGACCCCTATTTCATATGTCATTTAGTTCATTTTATTTTATTGTATTGGCTGCATTGACCTTATATAGAACCCTTCCATTTGGGTCGCTGATAATTCGAATCACTTTCAGATTTTTCAAAATAATTTTCTAATAGTCTAAAATGAGAATTAGAAAAAAAACCTCGGATGAAAATTATTTTACAAAAAAGTTTGTATGTTGAATAATACATGGCGAGTGCGTCAGCAAAAAAAATTCCTGACTAAACTATGTTTAAAATAAAAAATTGAAAAGGACTCTTTTCTTAAACATTTTTTATTGAACATTCATATTCTTAGATGAAGTTAAGAACATTTCACAATATTTCGTTGACTCGGCATCTGGCCTTAAGGATTTAATAATAAATAAACTGAACTGAATTTTTTAAAAACAAATTTTACTTTTATTTATTAATTGGAATTGAACAAATTAAACTGTTGAAACATACATGGTGGACAACCGTATACGCTTTGAAATGTTAAAAAAAAGATGTAGTTTAATAATGGCCACATATTAAAAACATTTTGTACTATACAGGGTATCTGCAAAACAGTGGAAGGTATCAAAGTTACATTTTTTAAATAACTCTTTTGGTCTCGAATCAATCAATTTGGCATAAGTCAAAACGAAATATCTTGAAATTGAGTATACGTGTTGCTCTATAATAGGAAGTATTGAAACTGCCCGAGCTCGTAATTTCAGGTGTGGGTATTTATTATTTTTTACGGGGTACAAAAAACACCACATAAACCAATTGGTAGTTTTTTCTCTTTCAAATGACTTTCAGAATTTGTCATCATTTTTAAATCTGTTCTTTTTTCATGTACGCCTTTTGTTGAATATAATACGAATTAAAGGAATTTTTTTTTCGACCCTCAAGTATTCACGCACAGGCATATCTTTAATCTCATATCGCCGAACGCCATGGGAACACGATCAAAATTAATGGGAGAATTTTGAAGCAAGTGCATCATATATATACCTCTATATATACATACATGGAGTGTCGAGTCTCCCTTTATAGATAACGCTATGTTATCAGGAAGGGTAGTAGCTCCCCCGTCGTAGGGGTGCCCACTTTAATAACCAAATACACCAACGGCATTTAATGAACGCACTTAGATATAGACATACGTAGCTCAAACGGATTTATGAAGCGCCACTGTTGTACAGGATGTCTATGAATTTTGTATTTTCTTAAGTGAAAACTTTAGTGGGCATAAAGCGAGTTTTGGCAGAGGCAAAACTTTAGGGGTTGGTGGAGTAACTTTCACCTGTCACATGGTAAACGACACCTGTCACCGTCTAACCGACACCTGTCACCGTCTAACCGACACCTGTCACCGCTTAACAAATACCTGTCACCGCTTAACCAACACCTGACACCGACTAGCTGTAGTGAGTGAGGTTAGGTTGGTTTTTTTTTGTATTTGGTATTATAGCAGGGGATAATTTTCCCATCTTATACAGGAGAAAATTTTCTACGCTTGCTCTGGGCAATTGAATATCTCTTCTTGGACAAGCATGTTGGTAAGGACTATGAGAAACAAACACAAAAGTGAAGAGTTCAATTTGTGTATACTGTGGATTGTTTATATTGCGATTTATTGAAGTGAAAACTTCTAGAGCCGCGATTTGTGATTTTTGATCGAAATAAAAATGATATGCTGGTCAATGCCTAACCGTCAACGAGTATCATTGGCGTACGATTTAATTTTTAAAGGGTGTTGATTTCCATTGTAAACATAATAAATGAAATTGGTACACAAACAAAGGAGATGCCCAAGCATACATAAAATATGACATTTTTTCTTCTTTAACGATTAATTATAATTTATTTAAATTATTTTTTTGGATATTGAGATGAATAAATTAAACAAAATATCGTCTAGTGCTCCTTCTTGGGTACATTCTTAGATAATTTAACAAAAGAAAACAAGTACCCACTCTCCGGTATAGATATATAATATATTGGGTGTTAAATTTAAAATAACAAAGTTGTCGTTCACTTTCGGTATAACCGGAAGTGTCGTGTATGTCAAAATATTTTCTATAAATCTTATGTATGTAATTGATATCGGGGTTCAGTGGCGCCGTGGCTTAGTTGGTTAAAGCGCCTGTCTAGTAAACAGGAGATCGAGGGTTCGAATCCCTCCGGGGCCTGAGTGGATAACAACAGAATCTCGTATATTTTTATTAAAAAAAAATAATAATAAAGAAATCATAATTCTGACAATGGCTTAAGCGTGTAGGTATCATATCTTGTTTTAATTACATTGCAATATTAAGCAGGTGTCACTTTGCAAAATATTTGTTATTAAATAAAGTAAGGGTTGATAATGTCCCTCCCTTATAACGTAACAGGAGCGTTCAAAAAATACCAATGGCTAGGCATTGCTAGTGCACGAAAGTTAACAAAATTTCCATCTTTACTTAAAGTTGAGACAAAAATATATCTCGGAAGGAGAAAAAATGGATCATAATTTTATACTGTCAATCACCTCCTGAATTTCTTAGCATGTATTTAGAAACACCCTGTATATATTTTTAATGTTAACTATGTGTCAATTCTCACGTTTACTCTTATCACAAATTGGGTTTTATTCGGTTATGGAATAATATAAAGAATCCGGTTTTGACACTGATTTTGTAATCGGAAGTTCATTTACGCGTACGACCGCGAACATTTATCTTCTCATTACAAAACTCCAGTATAGTTCGGTGAACAAAAACCCAAATTTGCACTTAAGCGTCCAAAATATAATGTACCGCTTCTTGAGCTATAAGTGACGACATACTTTGTGATAAATATTCCATAGATCCTCAAAGAGCTTTTTGAGCATGAAATTATCATCAATAAAGAAGGTTTCTTTCCTAAAAAGAGCACTTAGCGTTACAAGAAGGAATTGTTACTGAAAAGAAAAGAAATATATTAAACAGGGTGTTCCCAAAATAATGTGATATATTGTGGTGGGCAATTCGTCATTCAATCATTCAAGAGCACAAAAAGCCTAAAGGCTGAGGTGCCGAGGTCTCTAAGCATCTGACTGGTGGTACCGAACTAATCACACTAATCACCACCCCTGTTATCGAAAAACACTGCAGAGCGCTTTCAGTAGACGCTCCCTTGAGAATTTACTTTTAAATTTGAAAAGAAACTTTTTCTAAGTTCAAACACTTCAAATATAAATTAATTAAACACTTAGAGAACCCCAAAAAAACCGCTATCCGCAAACTCGAACTCGCAACCAGATGCAACCGTTACTTCCGATCAACTGCCACTATTTTCTTCCTTGTGCAATTCCCAAAGTCAGCTTTTTTACTCTGGTTCACATGTTACTTTCTGATTGGTTTACCTTCCCTTCAGCAGAATTTGCTAAATCAGTTTGTTTTTCCTAGCGCGTGGGTTTCTTCCGACTCAGCGGAATTGTTATTTAGAAACTCGTTTCCTGTGTAATATTTTTTTCGCAATATGTTCTGACCTCTATTTTGCATGTCAGCGTCTAGTTTATTCTAAATTAAATGAAATTTGTTATACAGGTTGATGTTCCCTATGTTTCTTTATTTGGTATATATTACAAATCAATACTTCTCGCGGTCCCCTGCGCTATTAATAATAATAATAATAGTAATGAACAATGAAATCGTTTTTCACTTAAAAAATTTACCGGCCTATTATAAAAAAATGCGGTAATACACACAGTATCCGTTTGCTTGGAATTCATCATTTCCTAAATAGGTATTTATTGGTTTTATACATTTGTTAACAATTTTTTGATTTGAGTGGTCTTGAAAAACGCTTTTGATTTTGGATATAAAAAATGGATTATTTTAAATTTATAATAATAGGTTTGTTAATGTTGATATTTTACGTGAGTAATTCCAAGGGACAATATGATGCTAAGGCTAAACAGGTATGAATTAAAAGCTATAACTGGGTGTTGCGATCTTACGTGGGTTACACTGTATATGGGTGAGAGCCATTCTTATCGGGTCTCCCGGTATCGACATTTAACTCCACAATTTTCAAATGCACATTTAATTTTTGCGTTTTTTTTTCAGATTGAAAAAAAAGTTATATTGCCAAAATGTTGTGAAAAACCCACAGACTATTTAGAAGGCACTCACACCTGTAGGGACAGGGGGTGGGATTTTCCTGTTACATTGGATTATTATACTATTAACTTTTCACATGCCGACGAAAAAGTAGTTTTACGTGAGGAATTAAAATTTCACCAGTGTAGTGGAGAGTAAGTGTTTTTATTATTATTAATTTGAATCTAATTCCAGTAACAACCGAACACTTTGTATAAGGTCAACGTTTTAATCGATTATTTCATTCTAAAACAAGAATTGCAACATTAGATACCACCAGCAGGGGCTGGGTTGTTGGAAACAAAATAATATTCAAATTTTCGAATAATAGATAATGTAGTAAAATTTTCAATTTATATTATTTATATTTGTTGGTACATTAAAAATGAAGTTTTTGAAGGCGTTGACTGCATCTTCTGGGGACTGGAATCTTTGACCACGCAGTTCATTCTTAATTTTTGGAAAAGTAAAATGCCGTTAAGACTTAAGTCGATACTGTATGGAGGATGGTTCAACAATTCGTTGTTTTCTTGCTTTAAAAACTCAATTGTTTTTCGAGTTTTGTGTGAGGAATTTGTAATGTCTTTGAGGAGGATCATTCGTCGTTGTGGGTTGGTTTTTGTAAACTCAGCAATTACTTCCGGTAAACAAATCGATATGTACCAATCAGTAGTAACAGTTCTTTGGTCTTGCAGAGGAATTGTTGTTACATGACCCGCTTTTGAGACCAATGTCGAAAACGGATAACTTTCGTCAGTTTTGGTTCATCTTGGAACACCCATTCATTCATTCATTCATTCATTCGTTTGGGTTGTGCTCAACAGCCCAGACACTTGAGCTGAATCTTTGTACCAGTTCCCATGTTGTCTACTTCCATTTAGATGTTTCGTGTCTTCTATAAAGGCCACTAGTTTTACTGGAGGGATTTTCAGTAGTTGTAATAGTTGTATTAATTCCTCTCTCCAAAGTGCTTCCGTCTAAGTACTTGTAAGTTCTCGCAGAAGCAGAGTATGTGAGAAGGTGTTTCATCATCAATTTCACATGTTCTGCACATAGTTTCACTAACATTGCCCATTCATCAGCCATTCACCCATCACCCATTCACCAACTAGTCACCAGGTTGATAACTGTCTTCAAATGTCTCTTGCTCAGTTTCAATAGCCTGGTTGAGAGTTCCTTGTCTACCTTGTTCAGTAAATTCTTTGTATGGAGGTTCCCTTGTGTCAACCTCCATTTGAATTGGTGTTCCCTATCTAGCCAGTTCCCGATTTCCCCTCTTATGCGATCTTTTGTGATTCCACAAAACGATTCCGGACCTATGAAGCCTTCTTTAGCTAACTGGTCAGCCATTTCATTACCTGCAATCCCTTCAGGTGCCGGAACCCATATTAGAGACACTTTGTTGTCTCTTGCCTGCATGTTGGGATTCTTTGCAGTTTCTTACCAGTCTAGACCTAGTTGTTGGATTACTGATAGCTTTGAGCAGAGCCTGGCTGTCAGTGAATATTTTAATTTTGTGTCCGGTATATCCTCTTCTGATATTTTCATCAATACAGGCTATAGCGGCAATCGTCTCTGCTTGAAACACAGTCATATGTCGACCAAGGCTAAAGAACATTCTCTTTCCAGTTCCTTTTATACCAGCCCCAATGCCATGTTTTGGTTTGGAATCATCGGTGAACCAGATGATATCTCCAGAGTTACCTGGGTGCATCACCTGTTCCCTAGATGGGATGATGATGTTCACTCGCTTAGTGAATACATTCTCGGGTGTCATGCTATCAAAACTCATGTGAAATATGGGTTCATCTAGTATTGTCCCAGTTGTATCAGTGTGTCCTTCTCATACATTGTTCGGGAACAATAATGTATATATTTTTTGAGTTTCCTGCGTTAAACCGGTTTAGAGATTTTTGACACCCATTGACTCTGACTCTAATTGCTTCCTATTTTTTCTTCAACAGATGCGGTATCCAACGAGAAACTAATTTTTTACAGATAATTCTTCATGTAAATGTTTTTGAATTGTGTTCTATGAAATGCCCAATGATGCTCCAATTTCACGATATTTGACATGTCGATCTTCTTGAAACAGCTAACGAACAGCATCGACGTTTTCTTGGGTGACTGATGTTGTTGGTCAACCTGCTCTTGGATTAATCCGTCCACGTTTAGATTTTCCATACCCACGAGAAATTGTCGACCGATGAGGTGCTTCATTGCCGAAAACAGAAACCAATTCGGCGAGGCATTCTTGTTGAGACAACTGTCTTCGAAAATTGTAAAATATTATTTCTCGGCTTAATTCCATTTTTCGACTGGCCCATCAATTTTAAAAATTCAGTTTAGGTACATCTTTAAAAACGAAACGGTCTGAAAGTTTGGCTTTAACTTAACTAAAAATGACAGTTAATTTTGACATTTTAAATTTGTTGAGAAGTTCCAACTATGTTGTTATATACAACCATCGTTGAAGGTTTGTTATTTGGAGGATAAATGGTATGCTATTACAGTGCTGCCTCCTCCTGCACTTTTAGCAATTATTCAGCATTATTTCTTTTGTTTTCAGTTCCGTGTTTCCATACCCAGGAGATACTACTGAATTTAGTGCGAATGGTTCGGTACTAATCCTAATCCATACTGAGAATGGAACAAAAATGGAACGATACTCTTCAAATGATTATTGTATAGATTATTATGATAGTATGATAATTAATGTGTGTTATAGATATAAACCTCCTAGAGTAGTTTATATTAAACCTCCTAGAGTAGTTTATATTTCATGTAAGTATATTTATTTTTGGTTATTGTAAAGTAACATTTTTTCCTAGTATGCTCTTTTAGGAGAACTTTACTAAAAACCTTCACTCTACAAATTTTGAGTTTTTTTTCATGAAAAAATTATTCATATAAAAATTATTTTAATATTTAGTTCTATTTAGTTTGTTTTTAATAAAAACATCTCGGTATCTCGATATTCACAGTTTTGCGGTTTTTAAACGACTTTTTAAATTGAAAATTCCGTTCAACCCAATTAATTTTTTTCAGGTTTAATATTATCCACACTCTGCTACTTTTTTGCTGTGCTAATTCATACAGTAGTCCTTAATGTTCAAGAGACACACAAGAAAATTTTTGTTGGATATTGTTTATGCATGGGAGCTACCTTCATATGTCTAGTTTTATTCCAATTAGTTAATACCAACTGTAATTATCTTGGTGAGTTTTTTCTAATAACTAAACTCCTCATAATATTTTGAGTTAACATTAATTTTTATATCAAAAAGTTTTCGAGGAGCGCTAGTTGTTTAGTTTACATAATTTATACCAAAAATTCTAAATGTGTTCTTTTAGGTTCCTTCTTTTTTGTATTCATATTAGCTTCTTTCGTATGGATTTCTTGTTTATGTCTGGACATCGCCTATTTGATAAGGTGAGAAACGAACCGAACAAATATTACTTTTTTTTTTTTCGATTTATACTTCCTACTTCTCACTGTTTGATATGGTTATTTTTTTTAACTTTGGCATAATGTCCTTACTTGCAAATTCGGGACACAATTTTCTATTATTTTTGAAATGATACGAAATCACGTGGGTGATAAAATTTTTCAGAGAGCGTAGATAATAAAGTGGTAGTTATTGATACAAATTTGGAGAGGTCGTAGATGATAAAATATGGTGGAAGAATAGCTATGAGGGACAGTTGTTGATACAAATGGTCATAGATGATAAAAGGTTTGTTCCAACTGGCATTTATGAACCGTACTGGAATCGTTTTGAATACTGTATAGTGCGCAAAACCGAATTTGGGATGGATTCATCAACTTTATCACCCGTTCCAGAAGGTACAGTTTGTATACCGTCCCAAACAGTCCCAAGAACGATACTTTAATCAGTTGGAACGTGAAAGAAACACAGCACTTGCGCGAACGATACCAAGAACGGCTCTAACGCCAGTTGGAACGAAGCTAAAATATAGGGAAAAAGTTGGTGATAAATATGAGGGATTTTGGGTGATACAAATTTGAAGAGGTAATAGATGATAAAATATGGTGATAGAGTAGCTGATAAATATGAGGGATAGTTGTTGATAAGAATTTGGAGTAGTCGTAGATTTTAAAATGTTGTGAATGTGCGTAAATGAATCTATGGTGCGGGAGCGTACATGATAAAAATGTGTAGAGGAAGTAGATCGTAGATGAAAAAAATATGGTGAAGGGGTAGGTGATGAATATAGAAAAGATTATGTGAATATTAATGGGTATTTTGTAATAAATTGAACATCATGATTGGATAATATATCATCACTTATTTTGTTATTTTAGGAATTTCACTGGAAAGGAAAATAAAGAGCGTCTAATTATATACATAGCATGTGCTGTTGCCATTCCATTGGCTTTGTTACTGATATCGGTAGTTCCAACGGGTATTCCAGATATTCCCAATTTATTTGTTAATGGTCAGAAAATGTGCGAATTTTATAGTAAGTAGTCGATTTTCTATAGAAACGTGGAAAAGTGTTAAACTCAACCAAAATTTAAATAATAAACGACTTATGATTTGTTGAATATATTTTAGAGGGTGACGAGGATAATGATGGTATTGAACCACTTTTGCTGTTCATTCCGATTGGATTATTAATAATATCTTCCGTTGGATTTTTATTCTATTGCTGGTACCTAATTAGAAATAATGATAAAATTTTAGAAAATGATATTTTGTGGTTGGAGAAACGCCATAGTTTCAACTACATGTAAGTAAAAAAATAATGAATAGGAAATAGACACTGTTAAACATCCAGAAAAATGTAATATTCTGCAACATGTATTTAGCCCATTTTCCGATTTCTAGCATTATCAAAAATGTATCTTGTGTTATTTTTTTAGAATGAAATCCTATTGTCTGTTATTATTGATATCATCAATTTGGACTATTAACGCCATTTTACAATATGAATACCAAGGATTCGGAAACATTATGGTATATGAATTTATTGAAGGCTTACAAGGAATTTTCGTATTGGCAATTTTTGTATTTAACAGATACACGAGAAGAGAAATTCGCGCAGTTATATTTACTAAAAAAGCGACTGAAAGAAAATCCAGTCGTTTTAATGATATGATCAAAAGGTTCAAACGTGATACTACAACTAGAGATAATCATTATGAAAGCATGAAATAGAATATTATACCTATTTTGTCATTTATATAGCACCTTTCAGTTGATAATTATCTTCATTTTTAACAATGAACTTTTGTGCCTCCCTGTATACATGTGGATTTTCAAGTTAGTGTGCAACGTGCAACCTTGTCACATCTATTCTATTATGTGCATGAAACCGATGACTTGACAATCCACTGGTAGATGGCGCACTTTAAATTATACGCAACGGTTAGGAAATTCGTGGTTTTGCACATTTCCATGTTGTAGTGCAATCTAGCGGTACATGTCGAAAGTAACTCTGAGGTGTGTAACTGGAAAGTGTTACCTATTTTTCTACCTTAGACTTACTTTGGACACTCGCCGCAAGATCGCACCACAATACGATACACCGCAATATGGAGGTATGTAAAAATATAAATCTTTTTATCAATTAAGTGGGAAGGAATAGAATATTTATATCGACAAATGTAGTTTTAGGAGTTTTAACGCATTTTTTCACCAACGCATGCTGCGCTTACAGTGGTATCTGAAAAGTAAACCACTCCATGTATGCAGGATTAAAAACTTTGCTATGAAGTAAGTCGCGTACGAAAGCTGAAAACTGCGATTATAAATTTCTTTGTGTTTCTTTATAATTAAATATAATTCAATAGGAAACCTAACTCGTTTTATTATTTCCCCTTCTCTCTCTTCTTTCTTATTTCATTTCGTTAGTTCGCAGGTTTTCCGGTAGATGGCACCACTTTTTTCTGTAAATCCCAGAAAAACAGCGCCATCTATCGGAAAACTCGTGAGCTAACAAGTTAGTTCGAAGGTATTCCGATAGATGGCGCTGTTTTCTGGGTTTCACACAAAAGTGGTACCATCTATCGGAAAACTCGTGAATCAAAAAAAAATTAGTTCGAAAGTGGCGCCATCTATCGGAATACCTTCGAACAAATTTTTTTTAGTTCACGAGTTTTTCGATAGATGGCGCTGTTTTTCTGGGTTTCTCACAAAAGTGGTACCATCTATCGGAAAACTCTTGAATTAAAAAAAAATTAGTTCGAAAGTATTCCGATAGATGGCGCCGTTTTTCTGGGATTCACACGAAAGTGGCGCCATCTATCGGAGTACCTTCGAACAAATTTTTTTTAGTTCACGAGTTTTTCGATAGATGGCGCTGTTTTTCTGGGTTTCACACAAAAGTGGTACCATCTATCGGAAAACTCTTGAATTAAAAAAAAATTTGTTCGAAAGTATTCCGATAGATGGCGCCGTTTTTCTGGGATTCACACGAAAGTGGCGCCATCTATCGGAGTACCTTCGAACAAATTTTTTTTAGTTCACGAGTTTTTCGATAGATGGCGCCGTTTTTCTGGGTTTCACACAAAAGTGGTACCATCTATCGGAAAACTCGTGAATCAAAAAAAAATTAGTTCGAAAGTGGCGCCATCTATCGGAATACCTTCGAACAAATTTTTTTTAGTTCACGAGTTTTTCGATAGATGGCGCTGTTTTTCTGGGTTTCACACAAAAGTGGTACCATCTATCGGAAAACTCTTGAATTAAAAAAAAATTAGTTCGAAAGTATTCCGATAGATGGCGCCGTTTTTCTGGGATTCACACGAAAGTGGCGCCATCTATCGGAGTACCTTCGAACAAATTTTTTTTAGTTCACGAGTTTTTCGATAGATGGCGCCGTTTTTCTGGGTTTCACACAAAAGTGGTACCATCTATCGGAAAACTCGTGAATTAAAAAAAAATTTGTTCGAAAGTATTCCGATAGATGGCGCCGTTTTTCTGGGTTTCGCACGAAAGTGGCGCCATCTATCGGAAAACTCGTGAACTAAGAAAAATGAGTTCGAAGGTGTTCCGATAGATGGCGCTGGTTTTCTGGAATTCACACGAAAGTGGCGCCAAATATCTTTCGGGATACTTTCTAACTAATTTCTTTATCCCAGAATATTTTTGGTTCCAACTTTTTTTTTCCTTTGGATCGATGATACATTTATGCACAGATTTTTCGATCTCCATCTAATTTGTGCTAATATGTGAATAAAAATACAATACATAATAAGATGGGAGACTTTTATTCAACATATAGATATACAGGTAGTTTTACAAAGAGCTTACATTATTTATCAAATTAATGGTTTTACATACCGTCAAGTTGTTAAGAAAGAAAGTGTCATTAGTGTAGCGCCATCTACATTTAACTCACATAACAATGTCAATGTTGCCATGTTTCTATTATTAAGCCAGATATTTCATTGTTCCTGTACATAACAAAGGCGGATATATTTGCGATATTGATATAAGTGAAAAAAGTGAGGAACAATAAAATATCTATCTTAAAACTATTGAAACATGGCAACATCGACTTTATTAGGTGAGTTAAAAGTAGATGGCGCCACACTAATTACAATGTCTGGTCACCTACTTTTCTATTTCATACCTACTTTTGGCACGCTTCGCTAGATTCCACCGCAACATGAAGGTATGTAAAAAAATTAATTTCACGAAAAGTGTACATTTTTAGGTATACGGTATTCTAATTGACATTGAAGGTAGAACCTGAAAATGATATACTGGATGTCACATTTTAAATTATCACTTCATTCTCACTTCATAGGGGCAGTTCATAAAATACGTCACGCAAAATTTGACCTTTTTAAACTAGCTCGCCCCCTGTTCGTCACGAATGATAGACTCCCGTCTTTACACATTAGGTATATATGGCAATTAATAGTACACAAATTTAGTTATTTTTGAATAATTTTTTTTTAAACTGAGAAAACTTTTCAAAATTGTTCGATGATCTTCGAAATTCACTCCCACGATCCCCCTTGTCACAGTAAGCGATACCCTCTTAATCCGCTATAAGTGCGAACGTGTTTTATGAACGCCCGTCAAAATATTTTCCATGAATACAATATTCTTAACATAAAATGCCAAAAAAAAATGATTCAATGATTCACGGATGTTCGCTTTGACGCCGAAACACCTACTTTGACCCAGAATACACTCTTCATCTTCGTTCTTTTTCGTTCCATCCTCGTATTCAAGAAAATACTGATATATGTATATGTAAGGAATGGGAATTCCCGATCCATTGGAAAAAACTTCATCGTGCCGGTGCCTACAACCTACAACATAAGAGAGCAACATTATTATTTGAATTCTTAATTTAGTCGATACAAATAAGCCGCGAGAGAAGGTCGATGTAAAAAAAACGCAACAACCTGCCGCTAGCTGTCTAATCTTATCTGATGACAAAAAAAGTTATCATCAAATACAGCCTTCCTCTAAATTATCATATCGATTTTTACATGAAACAGTTTTATCTTGTTCATACCAACGCACCCAGTTAAGCCGAAATAATGGTACAACAAATATAGTCATCAAATTTAGGACAAATAAAAATATAATTTAATTCCGACCAGTGATATTATATTTTATGAAGTAGTGTATGTACAATAGTGCACGTGTTTGTTTGCTATTTATTTTTTTGTGGTGGTGGTGGTGTAGTTGGAAGACGTTCAAAATGAAATACACAGACACTTATGTGAAATATGTCGTTTTTATAATCACTTTAATGTCATGCGAAGGACAACAAGTAAATACAACTAATAATGATACACAGGTAGGTAAACAAAATTATTTTACAATAATTATCAGTATATTATCGATAAGTTAGATAAGGTAAGTCGTTATGCGACACTCCTAGTTGTTATGTTCATTTTTTTATTTGGGTGATGAATATGTAACTAAATTGCACTTAAAAATAATAATTATGTCATTTGTAACTTTCTCTACATTCACTACATTATTTTGTTTGAAACTTAATAATAATTGCTCTCATCTTTATATACATAATATAATGATTTAGTGGACAATTTTTGAGATAAAATGGGTAAAAATTCAATATAATTTAAAAAAAGCAATTTCTGTTGACCCTGTATAAAATCAATCTCAAATTTACGGTTTAAGAGATATGGACCATTAATGCAAACTAATTATACGAAGATAACAATAAAAATTCTAAAAAATCTACAGAATTCAGTAAATCGTTTTTATATTATTTTTATATAAAAAATGCATTCTAGTAAGCCCCACTTCCAATTCATTTGAATATGTGTTGACTGTCTACAATTGTCAAGGTGAGAAAAACGAGGAGTCAGTGAGCTGTGCGACATAAAATTGTCCATATCTCTTAAACCGATAATTTGATCGAGATGTCATAAGAGGGTGCTTTTTGTTTAAAAATGTTTGAGGAATTTCCCCGAGTTTACCATTGTGCATTTATGTTGTTTATAAACGGTTAAATTTTGATCCATTTCCGATAAATATTGAATGTCTTAAATCATACCTTGTTGCTGATAATTAAGCGGTTTACCACACATTTCCCAAACTATACCATTATTATGAATATTTTATGAGTAAGTTTATGGTTAAATACCAATGACTGTTAAAAAAAAAGAATTCTCTTCGTCCTCTTTATGTATGAAAACTACAGCAGAGGCCGCCTAAAAAAAATCAGTATATTTTCAAAGCGATAACAAATTTCTTTTAGTTTATCATTGCCGCTCTGCCGCTCATTATACCTATATATAAAAATAGGCGAACCTAAGATAAATTCCAAGAAAAGTCTTATAAATACATGGTGATCCATTTAAAATTTCTGAAAAATTAATGTACTTGAGTTTTACGAAATCATTCGTGTTTATAAATTTTGATAATCATTAATAGATTATTATTCATTTATTCCTATCCAATTATAAAGAGCGTCAAACTTGTTACGATTTTGACGGAATTTTATAAAATCTCTGTACATCATAAGACCAGTTAACTTTCAAGTTTTTGCGAATAAAAAAATTAAATTATATCCACATTACAATATATTCAGAATTCATAACATGAGGGGTACTACCTGATTAGAATACCTAAATAATATTTTTCCTGATACAGTGAATTCAGCTTCGCAAAAAATAAAATAAAGATGTATTATTTATCTTAGAAATTGGTTTGAAGTGGAGTGAATCAAAAAATATTTATCAAATCAAATATAGGCAAGTACTTACGGTAAATTCGAAAGCTTACATCATACTTATGTCGGAATTACAATTGTTGATTGTTATTGAACTATTTCAATTAAATTTAAAATCGAAACGGTGAAAATCCTAATCTAACATTTGGTTTGTTTCTATTGGGAATTATTAAATTTTGAATATTTTTATATTCAACGTTTCACTACCGATCCATCGGACGTTATCAAAAATTATTCTATTTTTTTTATTTATTCCCTGACATTGTACTGTCAAAACGTCGTGATACTCCCGGTATTTTTTTCTGTGCCTTATCAAGATCAAGACACAGCTTTCTGGGAAGAGTCTTAAAAAATACCTAAACACTGGAATACCGATCTAATCATTTAATATATATAAAAAATCGCATTGCGATTATTATTACTCATAAAACCAACATTTATGTTATTTTGTATGACACATATCGATTACAGTAAAACCCTAATAATGTACGTTGAGATAAGGCAATGGTAACCTTACTTTTTACTACATACTAGTAGGCAAAATTATTCAAGTTGTTCAATTATATTACCATCTAACAAAATTTCAGATAAACCTCTAAGTATATAATTCAATATTTTTTTTCTCTAAAATAAATTACTTATATATTTAATTTGGAACAACCCCAGGACAATTACTCAATCAATTTTATTAAAAAAGAAAAAATATTAATCGATATTATCTAATGAAGAAAAAAATTATTAACGTCGTATATATTAATAGATATGAACGTCTCTTGTATCAGAAACAACTACTCCTCGACTTATATGACCCCAGTGGCGTATTAGGCAAGACAGGCGCCTGAAACGTTTAAATTTTGAGCCCCAATTGGTGGGAGGGGTTAACGACGATCGTATTAGTTTCAGATAACATTGGAAGGAATAAATATTTTTGGGTTCAGGGGGGATGGGAGTTTAGGGAACAGTGGTGGGTGCCCCAAACCTTCTTGGGATTTTAGGATAATACGCCGCTGTATGTCCCTACAAATATTGAATTATACTTCTATCAAAAGACAAGCATTCTCCAATCAAAACATAATTACAATTAAAAATGCAAATAGCAATAAATACAAGTTGTCTATGCAAATTCGCATTTATAATTTATTTATAGCAGTAATTATGCAAAAGCTATGCAAAATATTAATTTTTCAAGGACAAAATTTAATTCCTTCAAAATATGACGCAATAAAACTGTTCTTTACAGAAAGACGGCATGGAAAAATGTGTATCTCTCTTATACTTCGTATGATCTCAGTTGGACAAACAAAAAACATTTTCAAAGAGCAACTAATCGGTGATTTTGGCGGCCGACAAGCCGTTTGTCCAACTGACAAACCATACCATTAATATCTGCATGAAGACAGCTGTCAATCATAGTTCACATGGACGATTTCCTTTAATTTTGCCCCTGTAGTGGAAAGTGATTTATATATTTTCTTTGTTTGTATAAAGTTCGACGGCGACTCTACTTTTATTTTCAATATAAATGTATCCAATGATATAACAATGAGAACAATTTTATTTTAAGTTAGAATTTGAAAAATCGCTGTATAACCATATCGTACTGTAGCTACGCCATTCGATTCAGCATGAAATTTTCTATCAATGGTAGTATTTTTGAATCTCTACTATTTAATAGGAATTTCCACAGTGTTCGCGAATTAGTCATTTTTGCGGTTTTGACTTAACTTAACGATTAATAAAAAAAAGGAAAAAAAAATAAATGAAAATAATTATTAAAAAAAGAAAAAAAAATGAGATTAATTATTGAGAAACAAAATTTAAATAATAACTACAAAAATATATCTATACATAAAATAAAAATAAAAAATTGTTCCAAACAACTAATACATATTAACATACGTATATGTACAGTAATGTCGCTAATGTATGGAATACATTCATTATTTCCAAAATAAACGACTTTTGAAAAAAATCCAAAAATAGGTCCATTTTAATTTTTGAATCGTCATCACATGATGCAGATAGAAATAAATGTTCAAATAATTACATCATTGAAAAGACGATTAGAAGACCTTTCCAATGAGGTGTCTTCAGACACATGGTTGCATTTAAAAAAAATGCCGATTACGTCACCACGTTAATACTGGTAACGCAATTTTCGTTACATCTACATCATGTGATGACGATTCAAAAATTAAATTTGACCTGTTTTTGGATTTTTTCCAAAAGTCGTTTATTTTGGAAATAATGAATTTACTCTATACATTAGCGACATACTGTATGTATGTGTGTGTTTGTGTGTATATATGTATATATTGTGCTCAAGCCTTCAGAAAAATATAATGAATAAAGACAAATTCTCAATAAAACAATCAATGATACACGTAGACCGTTTAATTGGCCTCTGCCAAATAAGCCATTAACCCTAACAAAAAAAAAGACTTAACTTAGCATAGAGTTTGAACATAACCAAAAATATCGGAAAGCATAGAGATTGGATTTTGGAATTTTCAAATTTGAAAATATAAGTTAAGTCAAAACCCCAAAAATGACTAATTCGCGAACATAATATTCGACTTTCGGAAATTTTATATATTGGTTTTTATATGGAAATTTACTAATTCGAACCCGTAGATTCCAAAAATCCACATAAAAATTTTCGATGGAGTTTGGATTTTAAAATTCAAAATTTCAAGTTTATGAGACGGCAAAATATACACGGTCTTGGTAAAAAAACCGTAGTCCATAATAGTTGGAATTTTCCCAAAAATATCGGAAAGCATAGTTTGGATTTTGGAATTTTCAAATTTGAAAATATAAGTCAAAACCGCAAAAATGACATTATTTCCAAACTTTTTACGTTTTCGGGTGATTGTACATAAATTTATAAATAATCGTTTTGAAATAATTTGGTGTTAATAGGTTGGTGACAGATCTATCATTCTGAAAATTTTTTGCTCTAGTAGATATCCAATGAAATCAGTTAATTTGAGGTCATTTGATTGAACACAACCAATCAGAACAACATTATACTGAAAACAGACCATGGGCTGTTTTCACTCTATTAGGTACTTTGCCATGGATCCATTTCGATTTTGATGTTTCAAATATTTAATATTTCAAAATGTTATGATTTGGTCATAATACACTGACGAGAACATTAATGAAATTATAGAAGCAAATATATACTCTGTATTTTTTTCTATAATTAACAAAAGATTTTCTATTCGAATAACCCTCGAACATTGATAAATGCTCAAAAATTTTAAACAACTTTCTCAAGCTTGTTGCTTATATTTCCAAGCAACAAGTTTTCGAAATTTGTTATAAAATTTTATCGAACAATTATCAATGTCCTTGGGTTATTACTAATGATAATCAAAACTGCATTAGATAAAATCACGTCCAATAACTATACACTTGGTACCAAAATAATTTAATTTTTATTTGCGGTAAAGAAAAAATGAATTAAATATGATAATAATAATATGGTAGAAAGTAATTGTTTATTGTACTCATTTTATTTATGAACAAATATTTAAACTAAAAATAGCTGCGGTTACGTGTGCCGGGTTACTACTTGTCTGTCTAATACTATCAAATACCAGTCGACCTTGTACTTAACCTAGAAAATTTGTTCCAAAAACTGCCTAAGAAATTGCTACTATAAGTTTTAAATTTATTTATACCGAGTAATCTCCCGATCTTCTTATTATAGTAAAACTAAGATGCAAAATAACATGAAGAATTTTCAAGTGAAAGTGAAAAAATTTTATAAGGGATTTTATTATTTGTAAAAATGTTCATTTACCATGGGTGTACGATTAAATATTAAAAAAAGGGGTTCATATATTTGTGTTTCCACTATTTCTTTTTAATTTTATCAGAGGGACGATACGTTATTTAAACAATTCACGATTTACTGAAATAAGAGGTGTAACAGCGTTTATTGTAATAATTCTTTCATTTTAGTACATACAAAAATATAGAGATCAGGAAAATTTCAAATAAATATTCTTTTTTTTTTAGATTACAAGTTATCCTCTGATTCCGAAATGCTGTCCGTCAAGAACGCAAAAGTGGCAGAAGCAGCAATGCGTCGAGATGAATGAGACTGTATCTTTTACACACTTTTTCTACGAAAGTAACGTCACTCATATAAACACCGAATATAAGGAGTTTGAGCTGGAATTTTACCACTACTCTTTGAATTGTCCAACGTAAGTTGAAAATATCAAATAAACAACCAAAAAAACTCGAATTAAAAAAAGGGCGTCAAATATACATTTTTTCAAATTTTCAAAATAAATAGCCTCAAACTTCTTTTAGGAAATTTGTTTTAACGGGATCCGACATACTAGGAATAATCTATAATGGATCGATTATAGAAACAATCGATTGGATATTGATTGCACCTTCGGATTATTGCGTAGATAGCTATAAAGGATCTATAGCATTCGTTATGTGTAACGAACCGGAACCCATATCGAAAGGACAAATTTATTTTCCATGTGAGTAATCCTCATTATATTGTCTACAAGATTAGGTTGTGTCTTTATCATTTATAAAGTAATACTGACTTTGTTCATCTACAGGTTTACTTACAGCAGAAAGTTACAAAAATTATAGAAGACTCCGTTTCACATAAGAAGAAGCCACTTGAAGTTTGCCAACTGACTTGCGCAGAAACCAAATCGGTCTTGTTTATCTATGTCGCGTTGTAACGGCCGTTTCATGCCACTGGCGTTACAAATGATTTTCATGCCGACAGCCATTTTATGATTGACATTTGAGGTTCTGTTTGAAGCAATCATTTACTGTCGAATATTTTGTAGTTTATCTGTGAGTGTTGTGTGTTTTATTTAATCCAAAACCATGTCTCGGAAAAAACTTGTTGGTGTTAACCAAATTATTCTAATTTTGTGTTAACCTACAAAATGTGACAACGTTACGCTACTGATTTGAAGTCGAATGTCAATTTTACAATATGGTGCTGGTTTTGACAAGTTCGCTCATACGACTGCAACTTCAAGTGGGTTCTTCTTACGTGAAACGGAGTCTATGTTCACTTGAAGCAACACTAAACCCAACCAAAATACAATAACATAGTAAAATGTAAACTAGCTACCAAGAGTATGTTTTGATTCATGTTTTTATCGGTTTATTTTTATAAAAATTTAATTGCAATGAAATAAATTTACTTACCCAATATATAAATAGGATCAGGATATCAGGAACTGTCAAAATCGTCATTGGTAACAGGAATTAAGATTGCATGTATTGTTTCTTCTATCAATTCAGTTTCCAGAACTTTTCTTCCTCTTACTCTGTGTCTTGTTGATGATGAGTGTGAGAATAAGAAACGTCCGATTAGAAAACTGCCTTTTCCAAACCTGCAAAAGGGTGCTATTGAGTTTTTTTTTAAATTCTTCTCCTGTGGTTGGGAAGGAAAAAAATAAAAGTTGTTAGAATAAAGTTTTTCCAATTATTTTAAAATTACAATATTGATTTTTATCTTCCTCTACAGCAGGACGGTCACAGATTGCAGATTCTTGGAAGTGTTTAATATATTGAGTTTTTCATTCGCCCTTCCCCTTTTTGAAAAATATCTACCAAGGAACTAAATTTCATGGTGACGTTTTAACTTTATGTGACCGTTTTGTTGTAGAGGAAAGTTTGATCCCTCTAGTAAGAATTCATATCTTGGACACACCCCGTATGAGCTAAAAAAAATGTTAATTTGGGGCTCCACACATTTTTAATTCATTTATTATTTTTTCAGGTTTGATTGTGTCCACTTTGTGTTACTTCTTTTCAGCAGTGGTTTATCAATTTATACTTAAAGTGAAGGATGTACACAAAAAGTGTTTTATTGGTTTTTCTTTGTCGATGGGAATCACATTTTTATGTCTAATACTTTTTCAAGTTGTTAGTACACAATGTAACATTTTAGGTAAGAAACATTATTTATTTTTAAAACAATTTCATCCTAATTAATGCATGAATAGTATTTTGAGAAAAAATACAGGGTGTTTCATTGAGAAAAGGATATACTTGAACAGTTAATACATATCACCAAGGCGGTTCTAAAAATACCCCGATCCTTGTAATCAATATACAGGACGTTATGTGGATTTTGCTCATTTCTTTGCAAGGTCATAACTAACGAATCACTCCGTATATTTTTTTTATATTTGGTACGTATGTTTCTCGATCACAGCCTAATTGAACCATTTACTAACAATGAAAATCCAGGTCCGGATTAATAGAAAAATTAAAGAAAGTTTGTGAACCAACCCTGTATATTGAAATTTTTAAAATATGATATCAGGACTACAAGCTGGCCAAACCATTCGTAGTAACTGTGAAAAATAAACAAAATGTTGATAAAACATGGCGCTACATTTTGATACCGCTGCATACCCCCTGTTGTAGCTGCTGCATCTTACAGGGTGTTTCAAACTCCTAGTAAAAATAATCTTCACTTTTTTTATGCTAATAGTATATTTTCAAATTTAACGGACAATTTGTTCATTATTCTCGAAATATAAATAGCAACATAGTATCGATATATTTTGTAGCTAGTCAGTCACGAATGTCCTCGAACTTTTTTACGACATGTAATTATTTGTGGGTTTCTGTATTTTAAAGTGTTCTCGCTTATGGGAACGGTTCTTTTCCAATTGATTATAATATAAATGGTTATTTATAGAACTGAATTATATAATGTGTGAATGTATGCATAATGAATATTTTTCTTTGCATTTTACAAGCATATTTCAAATTAATCTGAGTGTTTATTTAACAATTTGATCGGAGACACGTTGCGTGTCGAATAAAATAATTTGAATAATATAAGAATTTTGAAATATTTATGCATGTTCACTGAAATATTTGAAATGTTTTAAGTGTGAAAATTTGTTAAATAAACAGTTTTTCCACTATTATAGATCATGAATAATATTGTTTTCGCAAAAAATATAATTTCCTCAACTTTTGTGATTTGATATTTTAATGATTTTTAACTTTAGAGTCCTGTAGTTCGTCAACAAAAAGAGTGATGCACAAATTTTATATGAAGTACTATCAATATTTTTAGTCCCTTCAAAGCTTTTGGTACGAACTCCTAGGACATCCTGTATATTTGAAATTGGCCATTTATTACCTTCTATATATTTATCCCCCTCTACTTTCTTTTTCTTTTGAGCCATATTGAAATTTCATACCCTATGGTCCCCACAATTAAGACGAATCTAATGACATTTCATATGTTGAAATTTTAGACTACATAGTGTGCCAAATAAATGGACATAACCCTCCTTCAGCAATGGGGAAAAATGTCAACTTTGAAAATATATAATATATATTTTTTGAATGTAATTTTATGAATTTTTTAGGATCAATATTTTTCCTTTTCATCCTGGCATCTTTCGTATGGTTTTGTTGTTTATGTCTGGATATGGTATTCACCGTTAGGTAAGTGAAATTTTTTCTTAAAAATTTATCGTTTTCTTGCCAACATATCATATTTTTTTCATTGGTTGATTCTGGCCCTTTACTGTCTAAAATCCAAGAATGGAATTTTTTTTGGCAAAGCGAGGTTATCAAACAATGTACAACAAAGTAGTTCAGTTGTCGCCACCGCGGCGCTACGATCTCAATTTGGGTCCAAAACATCTTGGACAATTTATCTAATGGTGTTTGGTTTTTTTTCAGGAGATTTTTGTGTGAGGATATTCCACACCGTATATATTTATATATAGCAGCTTCGATTTTAATTCCTTGCGTTATGCTGGTAATTTCTATAATTCCAACGGAAATTCCAGACGTTCCAACTTCGTTTATGAAGCAACCAGGCATGTGCAAATTTAAAGGTAAGATTTTACTCCTCAAAAACTTCCTACCGCCAAATGTAGAACATGTTTGTCGATGCCGATCAAAGAAAAAAGTCGGCGAGAGCGACGAACACATATTTTAGCTTCTGCAATTGATATTGGATAAACTTTACCTGGTTAAACTTAATTTTGGTTGAAATATTGAAATTATAGGACGATGGGTGTTTTTTTTAGGTGATGAAGACACTCGGATCGGGATACTTTTTGTTCCTATGGGACTTTTATTGGTAGTATCACTGGCATCGATATTTTACACTTTTTATTTAATAAGACTGAAAAATAAATCGTACAAGTCCGATATTGTTTGGTTGGAAAAGAAAAGTCATTTTAAATACAGGTTAGTTTAAAATGTTTATATGCTTAGTCTCTTGGGATGTTTAAGTTGCATTGAGAGAATGATGAGACTCTATAATATTGGTAAAAGACCATTCAAAAGTAGCTAAAGCATATTACCGATTGTCCCATTATATTTTTCAAATTTCAAGAGCTTATTACTCTTGAACGCATAAAGACAGATACATGCTGTTTTTATTGAAATACTTGACAATGGTACAAGTGGGCTGTTTTCTGTGACTCACTCTGTTTACACTGCTCAATCAATTAAAGCGTGAATTAATAATTTTTGGATATTTTTGATATTTGAACAACAAATTTTTTCATATTTTCCAGGACTTACCAATGCGTAGTAATAATGATAATAATGACAATATTTTTTGTTCTTGGATTACTGCTAAGCATTTTTGGGTATATGTCGGATATGTTTGACAATGGAATGTTTTTTCCGTTACAATTAATTGACTCTTTACAAGGGTTGTTGGTTTCAATAGTCTTCGTCGTACATTATTTCCAAAGACATATTTTTATCGATATGGATCGCCGTACAACAAATTACGAATTAGTTGAGCTGTCACAGAATGGTTACATTAAGTAAACATACTTCTACGTACGTATGACGACATATTTTTTTTTGGTGTAATGGAATGCGAATGTGTAATGTCGGCTTTTTATTGGGCGTTTCTGTCAATTAATTTCCACTTTTTTTTGTCTATTTTATCAAATGCTTAATGTGCTTACGTTTATTGTTTAATTTTTTTAAAGATAGTTTCTTGTTCTTAATTACCTTCAATCCTAACCAAAACCATCTAACACTATTCATTGTTATTCCGTTCACATATGTGAAACAAATAGAAATCTTGGTTGCTTTAGAAATAAAAATCCAGATAAGTAAAATTAAGCAAGTCAACCCTTTTACACAGTTGTCAAAATGATCGCAGACTAAATTTCTTAGAATCATTAGAAATGAAAAAATATATTCTTATAAATGAACATATAGATGCACTACATTTTCCACTTGAATGCAGAAAGTCAAACGCAAGCAAATCTATTATTTGGACATAAGATTTGGTCTGAAGGAAGAAGAGCTCGCTTGAAACGAATGAAACAAGTATAGGGACAAATAAGGAACGACAACCTATCACAATTAAGGAAAGTTACTAGCAGCAACCGATAATGTACTTTGAATGATCTGCGACTACCCAAATAGTGGTCGATATACATCTGTGCTTCAAGCACTGATGGCTATAGCCTATACTGATGGAAATATCGGGAGAGGATAAATAGACATTATAGATGGTGGTCGGGCGGAGCAGTGAACAGGTCAGGTGTTGAGATTACCGACCTATAAGCAATTGACCCTTCTCAATAGTATATGATAATGGTCAGGAGAAGCAGCGAGAAGATCAGGTGTTTAGGTCATCTACCCATCACCGAACAAAATATTAAAATATTCACTGATAGCCAGGCTCTGTTTAAAGCTAGACTGGCAAGGAACTGTAAAGAATCCCTTCATACAAAGGAACTCTCAACCAGGCTATTGAAACTGGGTAAGGGATATTTGAAGACAGTTACCGCCCATTTACTGGGTTATCAGCAATTCAAATTAGACAAACACTATATTATTTAACTTAAAAATTGAGGAAACTTGACAAAAAGTGATTGACATGTTGACGGCTTGATGTCATGGCAACCAGGGGAATTCCCGATAAATGGCAACTTTATTATGTGGCAGTGTACCTATGACTAGAGGTTTTTTAGCTCCAAACATTCCGTTCAATTTAATGTGAAGTGAATCTGAACAGTCACTGAACGAGGAAATATCTACAAAAAATGGGAAAAGTGAATGAAACTCCTAATAGAAGAAAATTAAACACAGAAATCTGTATCACAAAATCCAAATTTTCCTGAAGGAATTTACACTTTTTGTCAACTTGACAAGTACAGTATGCGACTAAGTAGTTTTTGTGTTTTAAAATGTCTCCTAATTCTATGTCATATAAATTAACGCTTTTAAATGTGTAGTTAGCTATTCGTAATAATAATTGTTATATTTGATATTTTAATTATTTTTCAACAGCATGGATATATTTTTTCTACGCCCATGTCCGTAAACGTCAAAAATCGCACTGTCGACATTCCTTGTAAGCGACATTTAACAATAACATGCACGTTATGAGATCTCATAACATTCACGTGCGTTTAGATAAGAAAACTTGAATTTCTTTGTTTAATCAAATTTTTATCTAAGTACTACTTTATTTGGTCTATTTACATAAATTTAGTCAATTGGAAAACATAAAAGCTTTTAGCATTAGTGAAATACATTTTAGATTAAAAGAGTAATGCCCCTAAATGTCGGCAACACATTATACAATTTCTCAAAAAATAAGTCGCGTTTTCTTAGCATGATATGGAAATAAACGTCATATCATTTGTGCTGTCAATTTTTGTAACAAAATATAGCATCTCCTACAGTGGCGGAAGGCTATGAGAATCACTACCATAAAAATATAAATGACAACGCTTTACCAACATCAGGCACCAACGACTTACAATAATTGTTCAGTTGTTATAAACAACGATTGTAATAAAGTTTAAATAATTGCGATTTCCTTTATTTCATAGAAGAAAATTGATGGGCGTAGAAAAAGTATAGTACGTTACACGAGTTGTTATCCCATTACGCACGAAGGTTATTTACAACTGTTGTTACGTAATATACTATTATTGAACATCCTATTAAATAATACACCAATCTAACGATGCACGGTTAATGTCCCGATTTTATGATCTTTTAAGTAAAATAATAACTTTATCTACATTTCGAAAATATGAGGCGTAAAAATGATGTGGTTTTTATGAAAATAATTAGCAGGTTGTCCCAAATTCACTATCTCTATTCTATATTAAACCAATGATTTTTGACTGGTAAACAAATTGAATATAGGCAACCAAACATACATTTAATATAGGAACTCGTAAATTAAAAATCGATCAACAAATGAAATATCTCTATCCATTTAACTTTTAAATTTTTAATATTTTATTTCAGAACACGCTCTTGTTTTATGGTATGGTTAACGTCATCCATTTGGTTCATAGACGCCGTTCTCAAGAACCAAACTTACGGTAACCCTCTAGTATATGAAATGATCGAAGGATTGCAAGGAATTTTCATAGTCGCCGTTTTTGTGGCGAATCGATACACTCGAAAAGAAATTTACAGAAGTTTATTCGGAAAAGAACAAAAGAAAGCGGATTCTAAACGATTCGCGGATCTTCTCGAAAAATTCAAGACTGACAAATGCGATGAAGATAAATCTTCTACTTCCAATGCGTCTGAAATTGACAGTTAACGTGAGGTTTGTTTCAATTGATGATTTTAAGCATTAACTGCTACTACGATGAAGCAAAAAAATTAAACTTTTTAATATTTCATCCCAAGCAATGATTTAATTCCGTGTCACGTAAGCTTAAATGATAGAACTGACAACTAGATATACGACTGCAGAGAAATATTTATCCAATCCAGTTGAAGCAAACCTGTAGTTAGAATACTGTATCGAATACCAAAGTCTTTCAAATTATATAAAAGCTAATATTGACTCGTCCTCTTTTCGAGCGTATTTTAACAATGCTTAATCTTCGGCCAAACTTGCGACCCGGGCGTGCCGATATAATCGAAGCGATTTGGACACATTGTAAGCGGCCAGGCTTACGACCAGCAACTGATTAAAAAAAAGCTTTTATAAGAGAGTTTTTGAGACGCAGCGACAAAAACGTTTCCCACAGTTTCTTATGTAGATGGTCATGTTTGAATCACAAACGCACCAAGTGTCTTCAGGACGAGTTTGAAAGAACAACACAAGTGAAAAGGAAAGAAAAAATCTTTTTGGCATTAAAGTTTGTGAAAAACCTTTCTTCGTATTTTTTGAGAACAAAAAACAATGTGTGCAAGCTTGGTCGTAGAGTAAGGTAGATGTTTATATATTTTTTGTTGTGAATGTTATAAATTAAATTAGGTACAGTGAATTTGTCTGAATCAAATTTATTATTGTTGACTTTGATCTGAAATGCAGAGAATATACAAGGTGGGTGTTCGGTACGTGATTTATTGATTGGTTCGGCACCACCAGTCAGCAGCTTAGAGACCTCGGGACCTCAGCCGTTAGGCTCAACAGTCTTTTCACTAGGTCCTTATTGGAGAAATTCTCCCTTGGATACTCTAGTCCTAGAAGACTATGCTTCACATTCGAAGATAATGTGAGAGGATGTTTCCTCCTTTTCCGTGCACAACCGACAGATAGGTTCCTCCCCTTATATGCCAATTGTATGTATTTGCTTCCTTAGGGAATGTATTCCGTTAGTGAGCGATTCCGAGGGTTTTTTTACCAGGAGTTGTTGTGTTACTGTTTTGGCACGTGTCTCCAGTACGTCTAATGTTTAGTTTGAATCCACCGATATATACAACCACGTGCAGCACATTTTGATATTCCAAATACTGGTACCAGGACCAGTGAATGAAGTTTCAGACCAAGGTGTCTGCCTTTTCATTTCCTACAATACCCTTGTACCCCGGGACCCACTTAAGAGTTACTCTATTATGGTTTGCCAGGGTTAAAAGTTTTTGTAGGCAGTCCCAGACCTGTCTAAATCTGATCTGGGGACATGCTTAAGATTTCAGTGCTGCCTGACTAACAGAGTATGAGGATATTTTGGCCTCTATACCCCTTCTCAATGTTCATTTGCAAACACGTGACGATAGCGTAGATTTCTGCCTGGAATACAAATGCAAACTTCCCCAACGATGCGTGGTACGGTTACTAAAAATCGACAAAATTTGATTGTCGCTTAAAGGACGATGATAAATTTGGTTTAGACAAAAAGACTGTAACATTTGTGCCAATAATATAGGAATTAGTACTTAAGCTTTTGTATTTTTTACATTTTGATATGTTTCTAGTGAAAAGCGTAATTTAAATGAAATATATTTATAATTAATAATATATTAAGAATACAAGGCGTTTAAAAATAAAATAAAATTATTTTGGTCTGTATATTAAACATAATGTTTATTGGTGTAACTAATATACAGCTAGAACATGACCGATAAACTGTCAATTAGAAAGATCTCGAAGACTGGAGGTGTTATGGTGGTAAGAGAGAATTATTAATGAAAAAATTGCCATATTTGTTGTACCTACTTCCGATTATACCGAAAGTTGTATGTAACTTAGTTTTTTTTTTAAGCGGGACACCCTGTTTATATTTGTATTTTAGGAGTGTAATTTCAATAAAAGCTTAAATTTTCCATAGTAATAATAATTTTAGTCACCAAAAGAATATACAGTAGATTATTGTAAAATAACAGGGAAAGGCACATAAATAATACAAGAAACTCAAAAAAGTTCATTGAAGAACTAGTCTTTGAGTAAACCGCCTTAATTAATAAATTGATAACCTCAATAACACTAACTTAAATGGTAACATGATAGATATTTGTAGAATACCTACATGTACAATATACACATAAATGTAGTACATAAAAGAAATTTTTTAGCATTAGTAAGGTATTTCGATTTACATTAGTATTATGTACATTGTGCTAAATCGTTTATTTATTTTATTTTTATTATACATCAATAAACAAATTGTCCAAATTCATTTTTTTCTAATATGTTGTCTACTATATATGTGTATCGATATTTCCTAAACCTACACGGAATGTTAAATTTTAAAAATGGCACATTGATATAGCTTTACCGCGACATTTATATCACCCTGTAGTATAAATTATAAGAAATGGGCCATATAATACGTCATATCAGTTGAAAAACGGAATACAAAAATATACACAGGGTGTCCTATTTAAAAATACGTCTGAACCCTTTAAAAATAAATTATCTACTGCACTGAACTCTCGTTCGGTTATTTTATCAAAAGTTCTTTTGCATCTGAATGGACCAACAAAAAAATAAGTCATGATATCTTAACCACCTTTTTTCTATCTCATTTTCGAAATAACCTGCAATTTGGAACACCCTGCTACATTTCGAAAAATTGTACTTTTCATATTAAATAAATGTAAACATTAGTATTATGAACTATATTAACAAAAATTGTTTGAAATAGCTTATATATTTGTAAAATCCAAAAATATACAGAGCGTTCCATATTAAAAAATAAAACGAAGTTAAAAACAATATTTTCCTTTAGGGCCAGTTGTATGTAACATAGTTAACCAATTGGCCAACTGAACCAGGTTCACATGTTGACCATATAGTGAAATCAATCAATCTTTGTATGAAAGAAGTTCAGGATGTGATCAGCTGAATTACAGTCAAATTAATATTCTTATGTTGGTAATACGACTCTCTAGTAACATTTATGCATTTTATCAAAATTATTGGTAGGTAACAATTTGTATTAATGTCAAGTTAACCAAAAGCAGCGCGTAATTTGTGGAATGGATCTTATTTTGCGTATTCTTCCCAAATTTTGGTTCGTTTGAAGAACCAACGTTGATTGCACTAGTTACCAAATATAAAAACATTATTGAGTGCAAGAAAACTGACTCGGTCGCCACCGAAACGTTGAATTCAAAAATATAAAAAAGATTGTGGTTTAATTTCCCAAAATAAGCGACAAAAAGAAAAATAATCCATGTTTTCCATTGTAAATAAGGAAAAGTTGTGAAATTATAGGTTATAGAACAGTAGTATGTCATATCAGAATTTGACGTTAACTCCACGAACTTTAGTTAAACCATCACTTTTGGTGGTTCAGAAAATTGCATAGTTAACTCATAACATTAGATCTACCGCACCCTGTATAGATTAAATGTATTTGTTAATAAATGTAGAGTATATTTAATAAAATTCCTGAATAACTGAACTTACCTCATTTTCTCCCTCAGTTGTTGTGGAAATATATACTGTTTAAGACAAAATATCTCCAATTCTGCTACTATATTTCCATGTTATTATTACATAATAAAACATATAAAAGAACTGAATATTTTTCTTACTTCCTCCTTAACCGGCACAAATTCATAATTTTGGGTTTTAAAATTATCTATAAGACAAATAAAATATTTGTTACAGACTATACCCAATAAAAGTGAAATAAATTTTAACTAACACAAAGAAAATAATATCTATCTACAGCTACATACGAAATAATTCAAAATTCAAGGCTTTAATGAAATTTTTTATATTTGTTTCTGTTGGAAGAATTTTATATTTTGAATATACAAGGTATATCGTTAAATTAATATACATGATAGTAAGATAAAATTTTGAAAAATATATTTATATCAAAGTAGTTACGTTTTAATTATATTTTCAGTTACTCTGACGGCGTTTTTTGACTTAAAAAATTGAATTTAAAGCTGTAATACTTACCGATTCTGCTACAGCTAGACAAATCTCTACTCGGGTCAGGATCAAGCAGATTCCGTAAGGATCTAGGACAAAGATTTTCAACGTACTTATATCAGATTTTTTTTAAAATGAAACAATTGAGAAAATTTATTTACAAAAAGGCAGATATTTCTGAGCCTACTCAAAAATTGGTACTACTTCTCATGTCTTGGGAAAACTACGAGATTTTGAAGGATAAAACGAAGGAAGGGGCTAAATTACCTACATGACATGAGACTAGATTTAACGATATTTGATTGATGTCACAAGGGGGGATTTTGATTTGAAAATACAGGGATCATAACAACGTTAAAATATAGCTCGAGACACAATAAATCTAAAAAAATAATTTTTAAATACACTGGCCAACAAAAAGGCGATTCTTCCAATATTTCTTCATTTTTCCATCAATGATGCAACTGGAGGAAATTTTATTCAGAATTTAATTAAATTATATTGAGAATAAGATGTTCAATTGGGTCAAGATCAGGGTTGTAAGCCGGCCAAAAATAAAGTAAGGTTCAGAAATGATGAGGATACAGTTTGACAGAAATAGACACCCGCTGTTGTAATCTACAGGGTGTAACAACGACAGAGAACAAATTCTGAATAAAAATTTCAACCATTGCATCAAAATTGGACGAGTCGTTTTTTTGTCGGTGAATATTTGGGTGAAATAACATTTTTTTTACCGTTGAAATATTAATTTTATTGAATCTGTTTATTATTTAGATTTGCCAAAACAATGCAATTTCAAAAAGGCACATTCATAATATACTACAACGATTAAAAAAATATTGAAAAATTATACTTATTACTACAGACGAAAATAAAATTTAACATATTCCATACCGTTTATAACAAACAAGTTTTATTTGCTTAAAAAAGTAGATAAGTAACTTGTGAACAAAATACGAACGTTTAAAGGTAAAATGTGGAAATATACAAATTTTCGATTCAAAGTATTATCACAGATGACGTGTAATGGGCAATTGTTTATGTAGAATAATTTGAAGTTAGCCATTCGTTGCCAATTTATTGGCAGTTGTTCAGTTAAAGGAACTCTTGATTTTGAACAAACTCAAGTTCTATCCATTGGTTGATATCAAAACCATAATGGATATATTTCCAAATATCATACATGCTCTCAGTTACTTATCTGCTATAACCATAAATATTCTCCTATATTGCTAGCTAGTACCTGAAAAGGTACTGAGAGTTTGAACGCATGCGTGGCTATCCTTCATTTGTCCTTTGGAACTTGTCATCTCTACTTTCTGTGGTTCGTCTGCATACAACTGTTCAAGTTCTTGAACTCTAGTGGGAGTTACAGGTACTAGCGATATATGGTAGTATGAGTTTCTAAAAACGTCGTGGTAATAGTTTCTACTCTTTAATGTATTCAATAAAAATGAAGCTAACCCAAATTTCCCTTTATATGTTATCTAAAACAAATCCACTTCGTTAGAATAAGACTAGAAATGACATTGACTTAGATTAGAGCTGTCAAAAATTTTCATTTGTATTGGTGTATATTTTGAAACCTCTTGTAAATAAATATTCCTTATCCACTGTTTTTTTTGGCATTTCGGCTTGACGATTTAGTTTTCTTAGAATTACTATGTCGAAATCTATAGTTTGACACTAATGACAGATGACTGACGTAGGCAAGAAAATTGACATTTAAACAAAGAATATAAAATAATTAATTTCCATCCTATATTTTATAAAATTAAAAGAAACGACAGATATACAAAAAATAGGGCTGTCTCAAGTGATCAATCAACGTTCTTGTCATATCCTAACGAAGTAGACTATATTTGAAGGTTACAGCTCACGTAGGGAGTTTCAATCTAGAGAAAATATCAACTACTTACATATGTATAAACAAACCATTGCACTGGTAAATTATTTTTTTCAATATTTTATTTAAAAAGCGACTAGAGAGAAATATATATGTGCACATTCTACATCTACTTTTAGTTTTTTTTCCATATACACAGAGTGGTGCCTAAACTAAAATTACTTAAGTACCACCTTGTATAATCGGACCGCAAACGTTCAAGCAGCAAAAAATCGACTACAAAACGATGTCACCCTTTTAAGATCACTTATAATTGGAAAACTCCTACAAACGTGACACATTAAAATTGACAAGTATGACATAAAAGATAGGGTAAACTTTAAACTGAACTTTATAAAGAATGTTTGGTAGATTCAAAGCGAAACAGACGATCGTTCTCGGTCTTCTGTAGATTGTCGTGCCACCTAAACTGTAACAACTGGATGACATAATATTGTGAGTGGCTAAGATTCCAGCCGTCGGGAATTTTTCTATATCAATCAGATGTGATTCAAAGACGGAGACAATATTTCTATATTAGTAGTAAAAATATATCATACATTCTTGTTAATGTCGCTTTGTAATTGATTTTTTTTTCACTGCTTGAGCTATATTATATATAACTTTTTTTTTGGTTATAACAGGCACAACTTGAATTATAATAATATAAATATTAACAGTAATGCAAATTTCATAGTACATTTCTAGAAAATGATTTTATATTTTTTATATAAATAGTATATTTTTTGTCAAGTAATGAATATAATTTGAATTGGTACTTGAACATGTGCAACTTTTGCCAGTCGTTAGAAATATTCGCCGGCTGGTGGCGCCAGCAGCGGATTTTGTGATCACACCAAGCTGATCGATGGCTGACAGTAATCACTTCCTCAAATCGAGGCTCGCAACTAGCTTAGTGTGACTTAGCAGGACCCGCCTATATAAGAACCTTTCTAGGTGGCTATTACTGAAGGTTTACCAAATGACAATTCATCAAGATGAGTAAAGTTTGATGAAATCTCAACTGTCCACTCCAGTTATTTTATGACAAGCCAACACCGATTTAAATCATATCCATCAGCTGAATAATCTCATTACTAGCTATAATTATCTTCCCGGTTATATAGAAACCCTTAGTGCTCCTAACCCCAAAAATTTACTAATATACTAGCACAGCTAATATTATATTTATAATATCACTACATAAGTTAAGTCATTAGCTGTCAAGCGAATATTCGTGTGCATATGCGATAATTCCACCAGTGGCGTAACAGTTTTTCCCCGCACCGCAATACCCACCAACAGTTACTTTCCAGCATGATCAATTGTACGGAAAGACTGTCCAAGCGAGAAAAAACGACTTTTTGGGACAGTATGTGACAATGGATGAAACATGGATCCACCTCTACACATCTCAATCAAAAAGATCGTCAGCTAAGTGAACTGTAGCGACTGAAAGTTGTGCAAATGAACTCAAAGGTTTGTGACAAAGTTATGATATCTCTGTATTTTAGGAAGATCGAACGAATTGTATTTTGACAAAAAGAGAAAGGTGGGTTATGCAGGATAGAGTTTGGTCTTAATCTGCGTATTCCAATAGTCGTAATTACCATACCCGGCAGTTATCCCAGACGTCTCAATAGGAAGATGTTTTCTTGTGACAAGGGACCTACGGACTTGTCTGTTACGCCAGTGGTTTCAACATTATTGAAACAAACTACATGCGTGTACCTACCGAAAGAATCAAATAAACTAAAGTCCAGTTCCAGTATACAAAAATTATATAAAAATACATTAATTTTGGTTAGAACGATCACTGATGAATTTGCCATCTCATTATTTGTCTTAGAGTTAATTGATGGTGCAAAATATTAAATATCCTTCCAAAAGGAGTTGTATAATGAAACAGAGTGCGCGTTTGGACCAAAATACCAACCTATATAGATTTGGGGAAAAAAATTCATCGTACTAAGAGGGACGGAATAAGATGAGCTTAGATAATTAAAAGTTCTAAAAAAAAAGAAACTTGTAGCAATTCTACTTTTTTTTCTACCGGAAATCGAAATAAATTGGCATTTATTACATTATAGTACTAGTGCTCGAAGGACCAATGTGAGCTTAAGCATCTAGGCGTCCAATTTATTTTTTACCGCCCAGATGTCATTTGTGCAATTAAAATTAACTATTTGTCATTTCGTGTTAATTAATACGTCAATTATCGATTACATGTGTCAATAAAGTTAACTGGCTATACAGGTCGGCAAAAAAGTTGTTTTTTTACCTAGATGGTAAAAAATGAAAATTACAGTGCAAAATAAAGACGGCAATAATAATACTGCAAGTTATTTGACAATTATCATTGGTTAGTACAAGTAGACGTTTGAGAATCTCGAAAATTTGATCGTAGTGGAAAAAAAATCACTTTTGGTTCCATCCTAGTAGTAAATACTGAAACTCTATTATTTATCAAACGCACCTGCTTATAAATATATTCAATACAAATTGAGAACCTGCACATCATAATATGGCATCATTAAGTAGATGAGAAAGTGAATCTTACATTCTAAGGCGCAATTCACATTGAATAGACGTCAGAAAATGACGTGGCGCGGACAAGTGTCTCTTCAGTGTCTTTTTCTATGCAGTTAAGTTGTTCAATGTACACAGAGGCGACGTGGCTCAGATACCGCTCTTGCTAATACGTCTCCTTAGGATCTCTCGTAGCGTATAGGAAGAGACACGTCAGTTGCATGTCACAAACTTGTAGCCGAAAACTCTATTAAATGAACTTTCTCTTCATTATCACACAGTTAAGTCTCTGCCACATCCTCGTCTAACGTCCGTCCAATGTAGAATTAGATCTTTGACATAATGAGTCATCTTCAAGTTAATTTCCAAAGAAACATAAAATTTTGATTAAAATTAAACTGATTACATTATTATTGATATTATGACGTGCTATAATTCTTATGTTTTATATTTCATATCGACATTTTAATCGCTGTCAGCTTTGACAATGGGAAATATGTTGCTTATACCCAACACGCTGGTAACTTTTTCTTCAGTTTGGCTGAAGTATAATAGACAATAATGGCCTATGAAACGATTTGGTAAATCTGGAAATGTAACTTCGTACTTTTTGCTGTCTTCAGACTTACTACTGCTGCTGTCGTCAGAAGGCGTGGCGCATTTAGAGACGTATTCGTAGGTTACGTACTCATCCAATGCGCTGAAATTTTCCTAAAAGATTATTGAGCGATTTAAAAAAAACAACTGGAATTGATAGATTAGTATAAAAACCTTAAAAAGTCCAATCCAATCTTCACCGCTTTCCTTGATGCCCTTCATTAGCCTGTAGTAGGCTTTGTTTTCTCCTTCTACGTCCCAACTGGTGATCTTGTCGAATTCAATCACAGATTCAGAATAATCTGAAAATACCTGATCAACATACGATTTTGAATCCCTTTGTACCTGTGGTATTTTTAAGACTGGTTGAGGAATCTAAATAACATAATAGTCATTATTACCCACAACGTTTTTTTTTGTAAAATACAGTTCCGTCTTTCAGTAATCAAAAATTAATAAACATAATTGGAAACAAATAAAAACAAAAGCGATTATAATGTAGAGTTTACACCTTGGAGAGAAGAATAAACAAAATAGAAATGATCACACAGATAAATGAAGCCCCTTTAAAAACTTTTATCAGACGTCCATGGAGAAAAAGGGATTTTTGAAAATACATTAATTTTGGACAGTTAGTTTATATTAAATGGATATACATTATTTCATACTCACCTTGTAGATTTAAAAAATTTGACATGATATGATTTTATTCCCATTTAATAAAAAATAAAATGAAATTGTTAATAATGTTAGTAATAATGATTTAAAAATGACTATGATGTTATTTGATTAGAAAAAACAGTTTTTCAAAATATATAGAGTGAAGCTAAAAAAAAATGATTTATATAAAGTTTACCTTAAATTCTGAAGGAATGAGTTTTCTTAATGTATGTGCTTGGAAAGGAAACAAGCTTTATTGTTCTATTTGAAATACTGTTTTTTTAATGTAAATATTGAATAATTAATAATTGAAATGATAATAAACAAACATAAAATCCTACCTTGATAATAAATTCAGCTGAAACTGGTTTATGATCACTAAGAGAATAGTTAGGATGTGATTTGTACGAAAGTTGTTCTGCTTTTAAAGTTATGTTTTCATAGTTATTCGAATTGACTCTATACAGTATCCTATCACACCAAGCTGGGCGTCTTCTACAAATCACAAATAACATTGACTCTTGTATTAAAAGCCAAATTTATTTTATACTCGAAAACTTACTTATAATCATAAGTAGGAGTTCCAACAGTGAACTTAAAAGTAGGAGGAAAAGTAGGATCTTGTTCTGTAAGTTCGCTGAAAGCTTCTCCTTTTTTCATTACATGTCTAAGTTGATCGTGTTCAAATAATGCTTTAGTTTCTTTTTTTATTATTAGCCTTTCAATTTCCTCTGGTGTTCTTTCAAAATCCTCGTTTAATCGGAAATTAAGATCCCCCATCCAAAATACATAGCTAAAATTGTTTACAATATTAAGAATTTACACAAAATTTAGAATTTTTATTTAAGAAAAGAATTTTATAGATTCCCCTCATCAAATAAAATTATTGTTGAATGTTTCCTGTCATGTGTGGTTATTGTTTATTCACTTTAATCAACTGGCACCTTTTCTAGAGTAATTTCATTATTTGAATTTTTTTAATTACATCAATAAACGAAAACTCTATTTTTAGGGTACAAGGTTATGGTGTACAGTTCATTTACATTTATGATGGATAAATTAATCAAACAATTTGATGAATTACGATGAGGATTTTATGATCAGCATTATTTACACTAACAAGAAAAAGATTACAGGATTGTAATGCTTCAATGCCACTTATTCTTATATAGGTATTAGAATATTTCAAACTAGGAATATATAACATGACACTTACTCGTGGAAAAAAATTTTAGCAGTTTCAGGTACATGGAATTCTTGATCATTAATGATACTATTATAATCTTCTACTCTATCATCTAAATGGTTATCATGGGCACTTAGATGGGCATTTACAATGCAAATTGAACATCCATATATATTTAATCTAGTAGATACAGCACCTTTGTTTCCCTGATGATATAAATAAAGATGAAATAATTACCAAACACATGAATTTGTGTAACTAGTCAGGTGAAAAAATTAAAATTGCTACTAATAAAAGAATAATTACCCACATTCCTGCCAAACCAGTCCTCGTATACTCGGTATCAATTTCCCTAATGTTCAAAAGATGTTTCTTAAGACAAAATGTTAGTAAGAGCAGCCCTTGCAGTCTACAAGATTTTATTTTAATATAATCTTTATGGAGGAGATCTTTAATTGCAAAGGTCCAGGGGTCATCAAATAAAGTATCCATCAACATATTTTGGGGTTGGGCCTTAACTTCTTGAAAAGCGAGAATAAAAAAATCCGGTCGTCTGTCATTTTTATGATCGGTAATAGATAGAAATTCTTTTAAATCTTGATCCGGAGAACTAGTTCCAACATTATATGTGGCCAAATACAGTCTAAAAACTAAATATTGTAGAATTTAATTATTTTAATGAAATATTTACCTTAAATTGTCCATGTTGATCGTTATTTTTTATAAAATTCCGATGTATTACGTAGTAGGAAATGAAAATAAATCAAATCAATATTTCATTCATAAAGTTCAATGTGAAACATCTAGCAATTAAAATCTGTTGACATTTACTTTTGACTTTTGACAACTAGATAATGCGAAAGTGACGTAAACATTCGAGATGGGAAGTTTCGTAACAGTTAATTACAGTGTAAAATGTGTTGCAGCTGATTTTTTTTTAATAAAATATGATCGATTTATATAATAATTAAGAAATAATGATTTCCGCAATAAATATTAATAGAAAAACTTCAAGAGTATTTCTCATCGAAAATTGCATATTGCATGAAATTAACGACTAGAGTAGGGAAAGCGATCTGAGATCGATTAATCGAAGAATCGATTTTTTGGGCCACAAAAATAGATTTCTTAAATCGATATCTCTTACTTACTCGATCCCGTAAATATTTTACTCTAGAAAATCGAAGTCCGATTATTGTTCCTGAAAAGTTTGGGTATTAAGCACCGGGAGTTGTAAACTGTAATTTTTTCCAACTTTTTAATGTAAAAATAACAATGTAGAATAAATGTCTTTTTACGTTAATATAGCTGAAATAGTTGAATTGGTTAAAAATAATAAATTAATGATTATTATTCCTAAAATTAAATTCATATTCACATGAAAATTTTAGAGTAAATCGAAAAAAGACCGATGTTTGGGAAATCGATCTTTAGGACAGCGATTTTTCTATGAATCGATTAAAAGATCGATCTTTTTTAGAGAGGATCTTCATCCCTAGACTATATAGAGCAATACGATAAATAACGTCTGTTACTTAGATCTTTATATTGTCAATTAGGCAATATCTTTTACGTATTAGTGTATTTTGTGTTGCATAATGATAAAAGTATTTATTATTACAACCAACTATTATAGAGGATTTTTTAATTTTTCCATGTAAATCCCAAATTGTTCTAGTAAGTAAAATTTGAAGTTCTTAGGTCTTGAATTTTAATAAATGTTATTACCGAATATGTCCCTAAGGAACAAACATTTTATGTGTATAGTGTGGATGCGGCCTTTTTGTACCACAATATTAGTATTCCAATATGTCTTGCGCGCATACAGCTGCAGACGCAGGACCATTGATCTGGTGTTTCATGATGAAAACATGAAAAGTGAGTAACCTTAAATGTGACAATACTAATATTTACAAATAATGTAAGTTATGCATGTTAACGTATCGAGGTCTATGTATAAACAATTAAATTTTTCCGCTTATTTTGTTAGTACGAGTATTTTGTGCCAGAGTATGTAACGAAATTAATAAAGCTTTTATCTTCACAAGTATATATCTTTTCTGTATGTTCCTTGTGGTGTATTCATTATTCTTTTTGTTAATTATTTTGGGAAATTAAACCACACTTTTTTCAAGCTAATTATATATTCCAGTAATATTTACGATTGCAAACCATGGGCGTATCTCACTGGATTTTATAATGTTTCAGGTTATGGAAATTATTCAATATTTTATCATTGTTGGTTGTTTATGTGGAATCAAGAGGTCCACATCATCCTAGAGGTGAAAGAATAGAGAAGCGACATGTTCATTATACCCCGTCTAAAGATACGAATGAAAAACTGACGGAAGATATGCAGTTGCTTCATGATACTGAACACATACAGGTAATTCCGGTTGACGGCATATCAAATTTCCAGACTTTTTTTTTGAAAATATCAGTAGGTAAATGTATTTTGTTAGCTAACTTTTCAATTTTAGGAACACTTGGAAGAAATAATACCCGAACCGGATTTTTCGAAAATGTCTGAATCGGAATTAGAATTTTACTACTTCCAAGTTCACGATAGCGATAAAAATGAAAAATTAGACGGACTGGAAATATTGCAAGCAATCCTTCATACTGATCAAAATTACGAATATCACGAAGGCGACGAAGAACTCGAAGATCACGAACAACAAACCACTCCAGATTTCAATTACTACGTGGGTGAGTACTAAAAATCTGCTTCAGTTTAATTGGACCAGTATAGTCTTCTTTTCTCGCTAACCTGTGAATATGACTCCCATGGTAGTCCACAACTCTTTGCTTACCTTTGATAATTTTGTATTCCAGAATTAGTCGATCAAGTTTTAGAAGAAGATGATGTCGATCACGATGGTTATTTGAGTTATTCCGAGTATGTTGCACAGAGACGACTACAAAATAAAAACGCTGTTAAGAAATATCATAGATAATTACGTTGAAGATGCCAATTTAATAAAGTGTTTCTATTAATTATGTTGTATTTATTTTTCGAAGTTATATCTTTTGAAGGGTGGGTTACAGCAGCATATCTTTTTATAATGTGCGCAAGCGCAGCCGCCATGTTAAAATAGTGGTAATTCAAAAGTTTTGTACTTTTTTTCAACAACAATGGCTAGGAAAGCATGCGCTCGATTTTCTTTTGAAAATATTTGTAGTAATGTATATACACAAAAAGCATAGAAAACAAACACCTGATAAGAATGACGTTCCATGGATTTGACAATTGACAGACATTACATTGAGAAGTGCCTTCGGAAAATTTAAATCTAGAAACTAAAAGTTCTATGGTACCTACTTATTGTAAGATAAGCTCATCACGACATTGCAAAAACACGAATTACAAATAATATTTCTAAAATAGAATCATCAGATTCGTTATCAAAAATTCTTTCACGACAATTTTATTATAAATAGAAGTCATTGAGTGAAATTAATTTTTTTGGTTATTATCTTTGGGTAGAAATTAGGCAAAAAATGAATTTTTTGTTTTCGATAATTTGCTGTTTAGTTCTCGCCGAATCTACATCTAGATCATTTCCATCATGGTATCGAGAAGGTAAGTTTTGAATTACCATTTTTTTGCGACTACTTAAACATACAATTTTTAGTGCCGCATTGTTTCGGTAACATTTGTCCCATGGATACAGTTCGATGTAGAAAATTATTAAGACCAACGGATTATGGAACTTTGTGTAAAACAGTTACTTGTTTGGATCAATTTGGTAAGAAATGTTTATTTACCATATTTTAATAATTATTATATCAGTTTCGTTAAACAATATTAGAAGATTCTGGAAATAAATAGAAAAAGTAGGCATACAATATTCTACTTTTACCCGTAGAACTTTGACCCCTTTGTGGTTATCACATTTTAACATTGCTCACACTCGTGAAATGATGGATTATTTTTCGAATATTCATGTTTTAAAATTTAATAATAATTATTATTTTTCAGGTAATATGATAAAAGAATATTATTTTGAAAATCCCGTAACGTTGAAGCTTAATTCGAGAGCTGAGAGTATTTCTTATTCTGATGTTGGAGAAAATCCATTCACGCCCGAATACAACGAAATAGCGGATTTAATGGATTGGAATAATTCTAGATAGAAAAATTTTACATTTTTTTTTTATATATTAAGGAGTGAAAATATTTATTAAGTATTATAAAATAATTAATTAAAAAATTAGTTTTATTAAAAAAAATCCATTTAATTAAGCGAACTTGTTCACAATATACAAGGTACGGCAAATAATCACCTATTAGAAAGATCTCCAAAACTGAAACTAACTAAATGAAAATATTACCATCTTTTTTCTACTCCAGATTATACCGTTAGTAATTCTAGTTTACTATCGTCCTTACCTACTTTCAAAAATCATTCCATAGGAGACCAATCTGGTGATCGAGCGGGCCACAAGATACTTTCTCTACTCAAATTTGTCTTACCGTATTATTCATGTGATACCATTTTTTTTCTTTTCTATTGTACATGAAGAAGAATAGATAACAATGGAAGGCTGGTATCAAATGCAAAACAAAATGATTGGATAGAGATTCACCAGACCTTTTAAATGACGTATGACTTGATTCCTAATGCCATTTGAAAAAATTCAAGAGGTATCTCCAGAAGGGAGGGGGTGAATCTGACGTTTATGACATTAGCGCCAAAAAGTATCCCCCTCAAGTTAAAAGTTAACGTGTTTCGGCATTTCTTTCTAATATGTCGCATTTCTGAAATATTAAAGGTGGGTCCTTTTCAAATGAACACAGTGTATATAAGCTTCTTACAGATGATATGTAGGTTATGTGTTATAATTAAGCTTAGAAAATGGACAAAATTACGTAGAAAGTTTTATTAATCTTTTAATGATAACTAACGTGAAAATTCAAAACTGACATTGACAATTATTATCATCTCACTGTGATGAATACAGATAAAAATACATTAAATAAAATCCGTTGAATATTAATATTTTCTAAATTTTTCTAAATATTATTTTGATTCAACTGGTTGTGTCTATTTTGTGAAATATATTATTTAAAACGCAAATAAAAACAGTTTTGCAGAATTTTCGTCGATAAGTTACCGAGAAGGCGATCACAAAAGTTATCAGTAGACAAATAAGTGCATTATTTATTTTTTTTCAATCTTGGATTTAATTAAGTTAATTTATCAATAATAAATTAGCGAAATAATGAAAACAACGATAAATGTTATTATTTATTACGAAATTGAAACTTATAACCCATAAGAAAGAATTGTGACATGGAAATTTATCAGTTTGTGGTTAGTATTCGTAGCGTTAAGTAGAAAAAAAACTATTTTTGCAAAATGAACTTTACAGTTTGGACACTATTCTGTTTGACTTTTGCCATATTTATATCTGTGTCTCTTCAAGCTTATATCGGAGATGGTAAGTTGAATTATTAATGTATTTTTATCTTAAAGATAAAAAGTAGACATTTATATAATCTTTATTTAATTCCAGCTCCTGTTTGTTATGGTAGTCCATGTCCCACAGGAACATCCCGATGTAAAAAACACATTCAATCAACTGATCAAGGCTATCTACGCGTAACTATAAATTGTCTGGATATTGTTGGTAAGTGGACTATTGATGTGTATTAAAAGATGAAAAACGTTTTTTATTTACAATCAAACGGAAAATGGAAAATATATAATTGTTGATTTTTTTTCTTTCGACCCGGATGGAAAGGTCGTACCAATGGTCGGTTGAATATTGTTATCTGTAATCTATTTATTTTTTGTTTTAGGTGCCAGTTTGAAGGAATATTACTTTCAAGAACCCAGTTCTTTGAGTCCTTATACAAAATATGAAAGTACTTCTCATTCGGACATAACGCCTAATACCAATCAAAGGCTTTGGAAAGGAAATGAAGTTCTAGACAACAATTTTTACTGAAATTGTACAAAATTGTTTTGTAATATTGAAATACAGTGTGTCTATTTAAGTAGGAATCACATTTCTTATTATTTATTTTAGGAAAAAATTTATTCTTCATAAAAACACCTTAAACGTAAAATACAATAATTAATATTAAGAAATATAAATTTGATCAAGGTTAGAGTGACTTTATTGCTGTTTTTTTTTTATTTTCAACAGACTTCTTCACACATTGATTCAATTGGAAAGCATTTAAATTACTTTTGATTTTATAAATTTCCTAAAATTAATAATAAGAAAGTTTTCCATATGATTAATTAGTAGAACACAACGAATATATTTATTAACCAATATTTAGTATTGAAAAACCCAATAATCATATCTTTGAAAATATAATAGTTTTTTAAGTTTTTTTTAAAATAAATTTGTGATTAAGTGTCTGTGGTGGACGGTATCAATTTTATTTGTTACTTTCCATTGTTCAAATAAATAAATGTATTAAAGTTCCCTCTAGGCTTTTTGTCCACAACTCCATATTAAACTATTTGAAAAAATTGTATATTTAATTTTAGATACTCACGGGGTGCATAAATGTGTAGCTGGTATTTACACGAAATTTGAAACACCTTGTAACAACTTTAATAGGGGTGTCAAAATGTGAACATTTTATTTTTTTATTACTAAATGGCTGCTTAACTCACTTGTTCTTAAATTTAGTTGATCCTGAATATTTTTCTTCTCCTCTTCTAAAAGTTATAAAGTGTAACCTTTCACCTGCTTTGGTCAAGAAAAAAACATCTCTTGTTGTTTTTAGTTACCTAAAATAATATCATTAGGTAACGGTATGATTTCTAAGTTAGGAATTTTGCTATCGATGATTTCATTGTTTGTTATTTTGTTTCTTATCACTGACCTTTCATATCGTAGAAATTCGTGCATATTTTTATACATTCAAGTGACTTTATGAAAAGTCAGTAAAAATTCTGATAATATTTTCCCGAATGAAGTTATTCTTGTAAAATCGCATGATTATATTAGAAAATTGCTCAATTATTCGATAAACCAAATTATTATCTCGAACAGTGGCGGAGATGGTATTTATTGACAAAAGAATAACTTGATAAAATTGTATTGCTCGACAACTTAATAGTTTTTGTCTAGAATTTTAGTTTAGCATTTTTCAAAATATATTTTCTAAATTTTTTTCTTCAATTCCATTAGATTTATACCTTGTACTATCGAGTGAAGACATTTAAAACGAATATTTCATCTAATCTGATCGTCTCGCTTTCTATACCTTTCTTTAGTTCTCTATATCTCTCTAAATGTTTCTATATCTTTCTATATCTTTCCTTCTATATCTTTCTATACCTTTCTATATCTTTCTATATCTTTCCATATATTTCTATATCTTTCTATATCTTTCTATATCTTTCTATATCTTTCTATATCTTTCTATATCTTTCTATATCTTTCTATATCTTTCTATATCTTTCTATATCTTTCTATACCTTTCTATATCTTTCTATATCTTTCTATATCTTTCTATATCTTTCTATATCTTTCTATATCTTTCTATACCTTTCTATATCTTTCTATATCTCTTTATCTCTATTCTTCTATCTCTCCAACTCTCTATATTTCTATGTCTCTATATATTTATCTCACTATTTTGTGCCTTTGTCAATTTTTCGATACTAAATATATCGAAATCTTTTTTATCGTTTTACATTATTCATGTACCCTTTTTATTGGTAGCTTGGGTGCCGCCATTAGTGTGGCTATTAAAACGTATAATACCTAATATGAGTAATATTTACTATGCAGCAGTTATAAATTGGAAACATTTAGTTGTTTATCCGCAGAGTTTGTAAAAGCGCATTAACAAGATGTTTAGAGTTTGTGCAACATTTTTTACGTTTTGCGTTCTTCTTTCTTTAACCTACGCGTTCCCGAATATCAGATCGGGTAAGAAAAGTATTTCATAAACATTAAATTAACTAAAGAATGTAAATATTAGAAGTAGTTATATATCTTTGACGAGATTGCACTTAATCTTCGCCATTTTTCACTGCAGAGTTGCAAAAATATAAAAATGCTTATTACATTGTAACCCATGCCTTTTCGGGAATTTCAACTCTCTCTTGGTATCATATTTAATCATTCTCAACCTTTGAGGTTCTATTGTTTATTTTTTTAGAGTTGCTTGTCTAGACAAACTTCTTCATTGGGAGGGTAGTAATTTTTCCTCCTCTATCATCGAAAATCTTAGTCTAGTCAGGTCTTTCTGGTAAGAAGAAATAAGTGCTCTTTTATAAGTCACAGATCGATAAAAATTATGGTTAAATTGAATAAGTTGCTTCCTCATCCACCGTACTTTCCAAATCTGGACCTCGGAGACTATTGGATTTTTGCAGACATCCCAAAGATACTATATCTAGTTAGCTCCTGAGGAAACTAGTAAATTCTTTAGACTGTAGGCTCCTAAGTATTGTGCCCAAGGATGGGGAAATAAATTTGGTTGAGATAAAAAAGTGATTGTCGAAACTGATGAATATTTTCAGAGAAAAGAGTCAGATGAGATTCGAGATTCTGAAAAGAAAAAATGTTTCCTCTTGAGTGACGATTTATGGAAAGTTTTAACAATATAGGGGAATCACAGAAAATAGTGAAACGTTGTATAACAAAAAACGATAAATATTCTGCTGACAGCAATTTTTGTTAAAAAAATAAAACTGGAGCAAACATATTTCTGATAACAAAAGTATCTACACAGAAACAAATAACTTTTACAATACAACTAGAATCGATGTTTTCTATTAGACATAGATTACAGTATATTCGCACATTTACCATATTTTTTTTTCTAATAACTATCATCATGGGTGGTCTTTTTTTGAGAAAAACAGTATAGCATGGAACTGATTTTCCTGGTCATGATATAGGAATAACCTTATTAAATAATTGTATTGCCATCGTTTCTTGACAAGTGTGCGTAGTTTCAATAATAAAAAATTAAGGATCAGTAAAAACAATTTCAGCGAAAAAGTTCTGGAAACGCATTCACCTGTAAAGTATAATTAAAATTATCGCATTCGTGATTAATCTACATATTTGCTGTATACCTAGCTATTATTTTAAATAGTTATTGTTTTTTTCGTCCTTGATTTTAATATATTGCAAGTCGAACAATATTCCATAAATATCAAAAATATATTTTTACTTGAAATATATTATGTATAAACAATTTTATACGATACTTGTATATCTATAAGGTGCTTAACAATTGAATGCTAATAACAATTATTAATTTATTGTTGTAAAACATGGTAATTATTTTAATTTTATATACGGAATTCCAAAAAACAATAAGTAATATAATAGAAAATTGCCATCTACACTTCAGCATAATCAATATGGACGGATATAAATAATTTACGACTATTTATGCCCCCGGGGGGCATGAGCATAGGATAATTATTTAATATTTTATAACAACTGTCTAGGCGCAAAGTTTTTTCGAAGAGGATTTTTTTCGTAAATTTTTGAATTACCGTTAAGGTCAAATTCTGCATCGTAAACTTTTTTGAAAAAATTTGAATTGGAATTGTTGGAAATATGAATTTTATTTAACTTTTATAATTTTCCAGGCGTAAAACAGTGTTACGGTGAAGAATGCCCGGAAAACACTTTTGCATGTGAAAAAACATCATCCGTATCGAGAGACAGGAAAAATATCGAAGTGGAAATTCACTGTTTAGATCTAGAAGGTAAGTTGATGATGAAGGTGTCTTATATTGTGTTTAATTTACAATTTATAATAATTATAATTTTATTCTAGATAATGTTTTGAAAAACATTACAAAGACACAAGAGAATAAATTTGGTGGTTCCGTGATGTTTCAAAGTTACAGCTACTCCGGCGCATATGAGGTATTCGATGCTGCAGGAGGTGCTGGCGGAACCGTAAACCAAGTACAAAAAACGCCTAAAAATGATGTAGAAGATCTTGACAATTCTATTGACGTAATCACTCCGAAGACATCGCGACCACAATATTCCGAAATAGATGATTTAAATCGGGTCAACGTACAATAGTTTTTTTTATATTCTATTTTTTTAATAAAAGTCATTTTTTTTATTAACAATTGATTCAAATTTATGTTTTTATAACAATAATTAGGAGTAAGAGATTATGATTTTGTTAATAAAATAATAAAAATATATTTTTGGTTTTATTTTACTTTTTGCTTTTGAGGTCATTAAAAAGAAAGGCAGACACTATACAAAATGTTTTTTTTTAATTTTAAGAAAAGGGTGAAACCTAGTAAAAAGTTCCCCTAGCTTCTGTAAATTTTCCCGATATCCTAAAAAATATCATTTCTATCTAAAACCTTCCTGTATTATAACGATACTATCGCAGAAGTGTCTTATCATACAGGATTTTTTTATATAAATTTTTGTGATTGTTTGGTTGCTACGTAATAAAACACCCCTAAATATATTCATTACTTATGAATAAGTTATGTTTTATATACAAAATAATACGTCTGTCTATGAATATTTTCTAAAATATCATTGTTCCTATTGGGTTTTGGTAATTGAGAAAAACTCTAACATACAATATGATCCCTAGAAGAAAGACTCGTGAATTGTTTGCTTTTTTATCGGATATCAAATTGAAGGAAGTTGAAATAATTTCAAATTGACGGCTTAAGAGATTTCGACCATGCTTTCTCACCCTCACAAATGTAGACAGACAACAAATAGTTACATAAATTGAAAGTGAGATGACTTACTTACTATCATTTATTTTTAGCCTCTTTGACATCTCCCAAGATTTTGGAACGTACTTCTGGGACACCCTTTAAAAGAATGTGAGCATGGATCCATTGTAGCACGACAGTCATTGAAAAAATTTCCAAATGAAGAAGAAAAATGATCTTTCATTAAGAAACTGTCCATGGCCATAATGCAAAATCACACAAACTGCTTTCATATCCACCTTATTCTCCAGATTTACCACCAAGTCACTTTCACTTGTTCGAAAATTTCAAAAAATGCTTATTTGAATCACCCCCAATATATCATTACCTAAGCGATTATCTTTTGATTTGTGGCTTTTTTTTCTTAAATAATAAATTTCACGGTTTATTTTCTATCCGTGTTATATAAGGTGCGATATTTTTTTATACCATTCATAATATTTATTAAAATGAAAGAAACATATATTCTTCTTTTTCTTTTATATTTTAATAAAGTAACAGCGATATTTTGTAAAACTGATAATTTTAATTCAGTTAAAAATATTATAGAAAATAATATGGAACCCCCAATAACTATAGTGTATTATCATAACTCATCCGTTAACTACGAATGGATTTTTCAACAGAAAACGATAAAATTTTTACTTGATCCTTCGGGAAATCCTTATATCAAGCATAGATTTCACATATTCCAAAAAAATAATTATGTGTTTTTTATCGATGATTTAATAAAATTATCCGAATCTTTGTCATATTTGAATGAATTGAAAGAACTAAATTCCGCAGGAAAGTTTTTTATAATTTTCCAGACGTTAGCATCTCATGAACATATAAAGGAATCGTTTCGTATACTATGGACTTATAATATATACAGGTAAATTTTTGCCAGTAATACAAACGTAAAAACAGTAATAATTTTTTGAACTTTAAGGTCCATCATTTACACCAACGATAAAAAATTATTTGTTTGGTTTCCATACGACACAAACAGCGAATGTGGACAAATAGTTCATCCTGTTAAGACATTTAGAGAAGGACCCTTCGATAATCGTATACCGAAAAATCTAAACGGATGCCCAGTAACAATATCCTGGAATATGTACGCAATATTTATGTGGAATCCTTTTAACGATACATATCCTGGAGCCTTGTTTGTAGCTGTTAATACTATTGGGCAAATTATGAATTTCACACCTCAATATTTATCCAACAATTCGGATTTTCTTGTTGAGTAAGTACAAATATATACATATAAGAAATAAGTACTGTGAAGAGTGGTTCTTTCTATTTAGAAAAACTACTTTTTTTCTATTATACCTGTATTCTACTCTTTTCTTTCTTTCACTCCCATCTGTCTTCTTCTATCGTTTTTATGCTCCTTTTTCCTCCACCTCTCTCCGTTCTCCTCATTGCTCCTGTTTTCTTCGCTATTCTCTCCTCTTGCTTCTCCACAATTTTCTTTCCTACCCTTTTCTCGGTTCTTCTTTCCACTTCTCACTCTTCTTCTATTATACTCTACTCTTTTCTTTCTTTCACTCCTCTTCACTTCAGTCATCTTCTATCCTTTTTATTCTTTGCTTCAACAATCCTATTCGTTCCTTCTCATCTTTTTCCTCATCCTCTCTTCGTTCTCCTCATTGCTCTTGTTTTCTTCGCTTCTCCCTCCTCTTGCTTCTCCACAATTTTCTTTCCTTCTCTTCCCTTTCCTACCCTTTTTCACTTCTCACTCTTCTTCTATTATATTCTACTCTTTTCTTTCTTTCACTCCTCTTCGCTTCTGTCCTTTTTATTCTTTGCTTCACTTCTTTTTCTTATCAATTCTATTCGTTCCTTCTCAACTTTTTTCTCTTCCTCTCTTCGTTCTCCTCATTGCTCTTGTTTTCTTCGCGTTTCCCTCCTCTTGCTTCTCCACAATCTTCTTTCCTTCTCTTCCCTTTCCTACCCTTTTTCACTTCTCACTCTTCTTCTATTATATTCTACTCTTTTCATTCTTTCACTCCTCTTCGCTTCTGTCCTTTTTATTCTTTGCTTCACTTCTTTTTCTTATCAATTCTATTCGTTCCTTCTCAACTTTTTTCTCTTCCTCTCTTCGTTCTCCTCACTGCTCCTGTTTTCTTCGCTATTCCCTTCTCTTGCTTCTCCACAATTTTCTTTCCTTCTCTTCCCCTTTCTACCCTTTTCCACTTCTTCTATTATATCCTACTGTTTTCTTCTCTTTTTTTCCACTTCCTCTTGATTTCCATCTACTCTTTTGGTTAATCTAAAATGCTTAGGACTTTATTTTTTCAGTTTCTTGAAAACTGGTACTTTTGAAACAGCCAAACAAGACGTACAAGATCGCAACATCGATTTGATACTCTACGGTTCAGATAATAGAGAGTACGTACACTTGACCTATCAAAAAGACATGATTAAAGATGTGACATTCTACTTATTGAAACCAAGCGATTCCACTGTTCAAATCAACTGTTTCTTCAATATGTTTCTTAAAATAATTTTAATGATGACAATAGTAGTTAGTTTGTTAACTGCGTTATTGTTGAAGTTATTGACTAATCAAACTTATATGGACAGCGTGTTTGATGTTTATAGATTGATGTTTCAGTTGAATATTCCCAAAGCTGCGAGATATTTACCAGCAAGACCGTTGCTGATTAGCTTTATTTTGTTCATTTATTTCGTTGATATTAAGTACAATAGTTTTTTAAGCAGCGTTTTTACTTTACCGGGAACGGTGGATATGGTTGATACTGCTGATCAGTCTGAAGGTGGAACTGCTGGTAAGATTTTAAATAATTGGATTTCATTAAAGAGTTGTGGACGTTGCAAAAAAAATATCATGCTAAATCGAACCTCCGGTGTGAATACTTTTGGATAAATTTTTCTTTGCGTTTCAATTTATTTTACAGATGATATAAAAGAGAGTTCAATAAGAAGATTTCTTTATTTTACCGGAATGAACGATTCATTGGGAAGAACTTCGAATAATTTGTGGGTTATTATTCCGAAAACAATATCAGATGAAGTAGTTATTGAAGATTTTATAAGCAGCCGTTCTCATGCTGATTACTTTCATATACACGAATTGAAACAATACATTAGAAAAGATGTGGAGAAATTACAAATTTCATCTGAAGAAAGGGTAAGTTTCTAAAAGTTCTCAGTTATACAGCCTCATTTTATGCAGGTGCTTTGGAATAGTATATCTTAGATTTGTATCCATTTTTCTATTTCTCCCTTTTGTGGTTCCAATGACTGGTTTTGGTCCAACATAAATTGTTGCTGAACCTCTTCTCCCGAGTTAATTTCCAGATATATCGTTATATCCCGGCACCAACACTAATCTTACTTTACTGCGGCCTGTCAGTTCATTTAGTTCTCTACCAATCTATATAAACCAGCAAGAGCAGACTGACTATCAGTTCTGGATAAGAGTCCACCTGAAATACAGAGTTATGTTTAACCAGTGCTCCTCCTTCTCCTGTCTTTTGCTTACTCCTTGATCCATCTGTATACTAGATACCACCTCGGGGTACCGTCAGTATGTTTGGGTCTTAACAGTCCTTCCTATAAGGTATCTCTATCTCATATCTGGGACCGGCGAGAAGATTAGTAGCCATATGGTCTCTGTAAGGTACACCCTTATTATTTTTGTATTGTTTTCCAGATGACGGGAATAGAATACAAAGTTGCTGCAAGAAAAGGATTTCCCTTAACTAATACACTAAACTACTGGATTGAAACTATATTACAAAGTGGTTTAATGGAAAAATGGATTGACGATCAAGCAATTCTTCTGAGAAAATTTGTAATAGAAAGTCCAGGACCGCTGGATAAAACACGGTTTGGATTCCATCAACTTCGAGGTGCTTTTTACATATTAATTGGAGGGTATTTAATTTCGTTTGTTGCGTTTTTATTTGAATTGTATTTGTTTGCAAAGGGATTTTTCAGATATTGTTTACCTTGAGGAAATAAAATAAATAAAAATATTCTATGACCACCACAATAGTTATTTATGTTCTTACCAAGGACGAAAAATTGTCTATTATAGTCGAGCCTGCAAATTGATAACCGAGGCGCAGCACAGGCGAAACAATGGACAGTTTTTAGCCGAGGTGCATATTATATTTTTCGTCGACCTTTAGGAAAAATTACTAATTTCCGAATTAAAAATCGACTATTTTTGAAGGCAAATATCCGCCCTCATTTCGTCCGCTGTGCAAATGATAAGTTTCATCTGTGGCATCACGAAGAAATCTGTTTATTTTATCTCGACTAAATAGTCTACATTATCCCACACTCTGTATATAGAATTTGGACGGAAATATAATATTTACATGAAGACGATGTTTATTATATCATAAAGTTTAAATGGGACTCTACAAACATTGTTAAAATTAGGGTGACAGAATAAGGGGTGATTTAGATTTAACACCTGATAATGAAACAGGTAGATACCCAATTTTATGAAAATTATTTGTCAGAGCTACGGAATATAGAAATTTAAATTAGAAGTGAAGTATTATACATGGTTTTTAAAAAATATTGATCATAAGTGATGCCAAAATATCTGACCATATAAGATTAACTTAAAGTTGGGTGCCAAAAAAGATGAGACATTAAAAAAAATATATTTATGCACTTCTCAGGGTTGACTTTATGAACGTGGGTTCTTATGAACCTAGAGTAAATTGCAGAGAATAGTCTAATCGGATAACATGATTTAGAGCTATTGTAATAATAATACCTTGTAAGTAAAGACCTTGGGCGCCACAAAGTTTTCTCAAAAACTTTGAAAAGACTTAGAAATACTCTAGGTAGTAGCTATTTTGAAGTTTACTTGTTTACTGCAGGTAGGTAGTTGAAGTTAAAAATAAAAGACAGTTTCAATGATTACTAAGTCTAATGACAATCTGTGTTATACAAAAAAAAATCTTGACTGCCTTTAGTTAGTGTTAGTTATGGTCACTATTGATTTAATACTATAAAAAATTACATGAGAACATTAACAAAAAAAATCACTATCTGCTCTTAAGCTACTTATCTGAAGTGATTGCTTATAGTTGAGGTCTCTCGATGGTTGGTGGGTAACCTGTTGGTAATTTTAAGGTCAGATGAACCTCCATGTAAGCGTTATATAGGTCTTCAGCCAAGTTTAGATAAATCTCCCGGTAAGTTGTAGATATCTTCGGGTAAGTTCAGGCAATCTGTGAACTAAGCTTCACAGGACCCTCTGAAACACTAAGAGGTATGCACTTCAGGCAAGCCTCGTATAACCATCAGGCAGGCTTTGTAGGAACCTCTTAGAAACTATTTAAGTTTTAGATACAGATCTCGTATCAACCTCTTAGAAACCGCAGAGATAAGATTTATTGTTTAAACCATTCATTTAACACCATTTATTATTTTCAATATCTCTGCGGCTTCAAAGGAATTTTATTTCGCCTCTTTCTTCACGATACACCCAGAGAGACCAGACAGCAGACAGCGTTTACACTTACCTCTCTCAGGCTTAGCGCAAAAACGCTTGTGCGCGTGTCACATGTAAAAATCAATACTTCCTTGGAAATGTCTACTATACCTCTCTCCCGTTAATGTAAGAAACAATAATCATTTCTGTTTCAGTGAGATCAGAAAAATTAAGGAAATATCATTTTTTTGTACTTTTATATGATTGTTTTAGAATAATTCGACACCCCCACCTAATCTATTTAAACGCTTTAAAATATATTTTCCATAAACGATAAAATTCAAATAAATCATTTAGTTTGCGGTCGGGAAATTTTTGTCGAATCGAAACATCACGTACCATTTTATTGTTTTTTTTTGTTGCTGGTTATGTGCAGTGCATAAATTAACCGGTTGATATGTTGTGAGGATAGTTATTATCATAAATATACCTATAAATTATCTAGCAATATAAGAAAGCTGCAATAAATATCAAAATATTCCCATGTGGGTCGTAATAAAATGACATATTACCAGTTCTAAGAACAATAACCACTCGGTTAAAAGTAAAGCACCACATAAAATACAAAAAAAAAATGATGATGGCATTTTGCGTCCATATGGTAACGAATCTTAAAGAGAATATGACCCCATCTAACCTGAGAGAGACACCCTTTTACAGAACAACATTGGAATTTGAAAAAAAAAATGTGTAGGTACATCATCGTTTAATACGCACTAACACTCGTAGGGTAATTTGTTAAACTGGTCTATAATAATGACAGTACTTACGGATCTCCATAAGCAGCTTGTATCGGATTAAATCGAACACGGTTTGAAATAATTAGCTACATTAATCAGTACTTAAGATAGGGAAGCTGTTGAGTTAATCAGCCTCGCAGTTGGTTAACAAATAATAAGTGTATATAGTTTATTATTCGTATATATACGTATACCGTAGAGGATTTTCGTAATGTCGTAAATTTGTTATTTTAATGTTTGTAAATATATACTTACTATTTATATGTGTTTATTAGAATCGTTATAATGGAAAACATATTGATACTCAATACCTAAATTAATAATAGTTTAAGGGGCTATCGTCGTGTAAAATTTCCTTTTTTACGATCGTCAACTCCACGAAAACCATCTTGATAAGAAGAAAAGAAAGTTCAACCTTGATAGCAGCGAGGTTGAATGGAGACAAGAAGTCAAATATTTAGGTCTGATCCTAGATAGTAAACTCCCGAGGAACAAACACGAAAAGGTGATTATATACAGAGCAAAAATGACTAAGGGTGTGCAAGAATCTAGCAGGCAAAAAGTGGGGTTGTAGCCCAAGGCCCTTGAGGTGAATGTACACAGTCATGGTGAGACCAATCATCACTTATGGAGCTAGTAGTTTTTTTTTTTCGGGCCGAGATGGGAAACTCATGTTCGAATGGGTCCAGGACCCAAACAGTGTTGGACTCATCCTCAAGGAGATGCCTACCAACCAAACCCACCTCAAACTCGCCGTTACCCCCGCCTCGGAATCACTACCCTAGTATACTTCGAGACGGGCGGCGGTCCCTCGTCCATTCTCCGCTCACACCGTCATCTTCTCCCTACTATCACTCCTGCCTCTCATCCCATATCGAGTCCTTCTCTTCCCCTTACCATGCTCTCTACTACTCCACTCACCTCCATCCATTCCTCCTCCCCCCTCAACATTATCTCCACCATGTTTTCCCAGTACACCGCCTCCCCTAGTTTCCTCTCCAACTTCTTCAGCACTTCCTCGTTCCTCCAGCATCTAAACACATGCCCCACATTATCCTCCACTTCACACCTCTCGCACACACCAGTCTCTCGTTTCCCAATCTTGTAGAGGTACCCTACTCTCGACCCATGTCCAGTGAGCACTTGTGTCAAGAAGTAGTTCACCTCCCCGAATTTCCGGGGAGCCAGTAGTTGGACTAACCTATTGACGACGAGCAACAACCTTTCCAGAGTTCAAAGACTAGCCTGTATATGTATTACGGGAACAATGAAAACATCTGGATTTTCGCCTGGAATACAGATGCAAACTTCTCCAACGATGCGTGGACATTGCACCTGGGTCTAGCTCCTGTTCCCATATCAGTTTCAGATCCGTCATTGTACCACACCAACATTCCTTCCTGACTGCATGCTTCCAACCCATCTCAATTTAGCTGGATTTGGTAGGGTTGATTGTCGTTAATTGTGACCAAAATGATAAGTTTGTGATGATATCTGTAATTCTGGAATGACTATGGATGTTGGTTACTTCGTGCCAATTCCCATTGCATTCCAGCCTGTATGCGGCCATTTTCGCTTCCGCCTTAACATGCAGAGCAAGAGGCGGAAGATTGAGAATAGCTTTCATTGAAGCAGTCGGGCTGCTTCTCATCGCACATGTTATGCACAGACAGGCATGAAGGCATGAAGTTTTGATAACTCCAGTGATCTGTTTTGGCTACTAAACTATGAGCAGCATGGGTCTCACCACAGTGTACGATCCGTGGATTTGGTCCCCTATCGCTCGTTTCGCAGTCATTAGAGCCATTTTCCCTTTATTTGTTTTGTCAAGTAGGTGTAATTCCAGGTTAGTTTTGCATCCATCTTTATACCCAGATAATTGAACTCCTGGCTTAGACACAGCAGCACGCTGAAGAGACTCTGAAGTTTTAGTCTCGCAAGCTTCTTTTTTCTAGTGAAGGAAATAAGCGCAATTTTTGCAGGATAGGCATTATATTTCTACACCTTTTCCATTACGGTCATTTTTGTAATCTGACCGATAAGAGAGCAGGGCGTTCGTTAATTAAGTAAGGTGTTCAGGGGGGGGGGGAGAGGATCGAGCAGAATCATAACAAATCTCACTTGGGAGGCAAATATCACGTATTTCTTTTCCAAGCAGAAAACGATGTAAAATTGCTTCAAAGTTAAGTTAAATTAAAATAAAAAACGTGTCTTGAATAATTCTACATGGACTGAATTAAAATAAATCTTTTCGTTTAGGTATTTATTATCTAATTTTTACACTGAGATTTTAGATTATTATACAACCCAAAACACAAATTTTGAAAAATTCACGTAAAATTAGGGGTGGGGGAAGGGGGTCGAGAAAAATCTTACTACATATCTCCAAGGGTGGAGGGGTGTCAAAAAATCCACAAAAATGAATTATAACCAAAAATATTAAATTTAGGATCTATTGTTCATTGAAATATTGTCAAAATTTATTATCAATAAAATAATTTGTTGTTCGTTTCAATCTAAGTCATTCAGGAAATAATCTAGCGGTATACACCTCTCGACCTATACATTTAAATCGATTAAACTCATAGGTCTTGGGATATAATATATGAATAAAAAACCATTTTTAATTCAATTCTTTAGATCCCTATAATTCGTTAACGAAGGGCGTACGGAAACATTTTTGTAGGTACGAAGTCCTGGGACACCCTGTATAGTATTAATCGTAGTTGATGTTAGAATGTCCAATAGAAGAGTTAGAGATCATATAAAAATCAACAAAAATTGTATGACAGACCAAGAAAAATAATAATTGGCATCAACTGTATAGAGCGTGTCCCACATAAGATTTGTACCTTCCTGCTATGAGCCAATCTGTATTATTTAAATCTATTTTAATGATGGATATTTTGAATATTGACCCATACTGGTCTATGGTAATATCATTAAAACTTAAGATTGTTGAACTTACTCTTTGGACCCTTACTTTGTGGAATCTACATATATTACCTTTGTAAATAAAACTAAGTGTTGCTAATTAATTCCACTTAGATTTTTAATAATTTTTTCATTAAATAGTGGAATTAATTAGAAACACTTAGTATCATTTAAAAAAGTAATACTTAAGATTGTTACCACAATAATCATCTTGTTTATATGGAACCTAAAAGGAAATCTCATAGGATATATGCAATGAATGTCATTTAATAGTAGTTAAAGGTGAAGAAATTTACGTAAGTCTAGCCGTTCTTTAATAATTCAAAGTTCATCTTTTAAACATAAACTTCACATACATGAGAATGTTTAGTATTTATCTTCGCAAGTGGTTGGCTTCTGGGCGTTTAAATAGACGATTCCAATAATAAATCATAGAACGAAATAGCTCGAATGATGAAAATTAGTTCCTGGTACTTAATGTATTATTATTTACAGGGTGTCAATTTTAAAACTTACAATGGGATGTACCTCGTGAACGAAAAGATATTTCAAAAAAAATTTCAAACCTTTACCAGGATAGAAAGGGGGAACTAAAATTACATGAGAGAGAACGCACCCCCATCAATGCCTCACTTACCCCACCTACAAAAATTTAATTGGTAACCCCCTACTTGTCATACGTCGTTAGAAAGCCCGTAGAAAATGCTTTCCAACGGTCTAAGTCATAATTGTACTGGGTGTAACAATAAAGCAGAAAAATTTATTTGGCAACATTGTGGAACGATACTTCGCTTTGAAAGTGCAGGTACTGTCCCTATTTAAGTGTTAAATGTTCTAAAAAAAATTGTCACCCTGTGTATTTCATATTCGTAAATACCATTAAACAAACGGAGGCAACCAAAAATTTGTTGGTATTTGCAAAAACGTGCTATAAAAATTATATTGAACTCGAATCACCACCAGCACTACTAACTAATTGTCTACATTGTTAATAGAATTATCTAATATTTTGCACCTGTAAAATGTGTATAACAATAAAAAATAGCAAACTATTCTTCAATAGAAATTGTAAACGTTTTAAAATGACGTAATAAAAAGAAGATACAATTCTGTCAACAGCTGTGAGATAACTAAACATTTCACTTTCACTCCTAATCCTAAACAATTAGTAAATAAATAGTGGGTAACTACGGATTTGTATTGATTATTATTTTTATTGTTGTATCAATACCTTCTATTATGTTAGAGAAAGTCTTTCAACAATTCTATAAGTTAGCTATTGAAAACGCCATCTCACAAGTACGATCATTTCATTATAGTGCTTTAATAACTGCTTGTAATATAACTATAGACAATGTTACTTTCTACCGTATGTTTTTTGTAAGTCTGGAATTAATGATTTTAATTTAATAGCAAAGCTACAGGGTGTTTTTCCCAACTATAATATTCTAGAAAAAAAAACGAGATTATTTAAACTAATTCTTCTGATAATATAGACAATGTTACTTTCTACCGTATGTTTTTTGTAAGTCTGGAATTAATGATTTTAATTTAATAGCAAAGCTACATGGTGTTTTTCCCAACTATAATATTCTAGAAAAAAAAACGAGATTATTTAAACTAATTCTTCTAATAATATAGACAATGTTACTTTCTACCGTATGTTTTTTGTAAGTCTGGAATTAATGATTTTAATTTAATAGCAAAGCTACATGGTGTTTTTCCCAACTATAATATTCTAGAAAAAAAAACGAGATTATTTAAACTAATTCTTCTAATAATATAGACAATGTTACTTTCTACCGTATGTTTTTTGTAAGTCTGGAATTAATGATTTTAATTTAATAGCAAAGCTACAGGGTGTTTTTCCCAACTATAATATTCTAGAAAAAAAAAACGAGATTATTTAAACTAATTCTTCTAATAATATAGACAATGTTACTTTCTACCGTATGTTTTTTGTAAATCTGGAATTAATGATTTTAATTTAATAGCAAAGCTACATGGTGTTTTTCCCAACTATAATATTCTAGAAAAAAAAAACGAGATTATTTAAACTAATTCTTCTAATAATATAGACAATGTTACTTTCTACCGTATGTATTTGGAAGTCTGGAATTAATGATTTTAATTTAATAGCAAAGCTACAGGGTGTTTTCCCCAACTATAATATTCTAGAAAAAAAAACGAGATTATTTAAACTAATTCTTCTAATAATATAGACAATGTTACTTTCTACCGTATGTTTTTTGTAAGTCTGGAATTAATGATTTTAATTTAAAAGCAAAGCTACAGGGTGTTTTTCCCATCTATAATATTCTAGAAAAAAAAACGAGATTATTTAAACTAATTCTTCTAATAATATAGACAATGTTACTTTCTACCGTATGTATTTGGAAGTCTGGAATTAATGATTTTAATTTAATAGCAAAGCTACAGGGTGTTTTTCCCAACTATAATATTCTAGAAAAAAAAAACGAGATTATTTAAACTAATTCTTCTAATAATATAGACAATGTTACTTTCTACCGTATGTATTTGGAAGTCTGGAATTAATGATTTTAATTTAATAGCAAAGCTACAGGGTGTTTTTCCCAACTATAATATTCTAGAAAAAAAAAACGAGATTATTTAAACTAATTCTTCTAATAATATAGACAATGTTACTTTCTACCGTATGTTTTTTGTAAGTCTGGAATTAATGATTTTAATTTAATAGCAAAGCTACATGGTGTTTTTCCCAACTATAATATTCTAGAAAAAAAAACGAGATTATTTAAACTAATTCTTCTAATAATATAGACAATGTTACTTTCTACCGTATGTTTTTTGTAAGTCTGGAATTAATGATTTTAATTTAATAGCAAAGCTACATGGTGTTTTTCCCAACTATAATATTCTAGAAAAAAAAAACGAGATTATTTAAACTAATTCTTCTAATAATATAGACAATGTTACTTTCTACCGTATGTTTTTTGTAAGTCTGGAATTAATGATTTTAATTTAATAGCAAAGCTACAGGGTGTTTTTCCCAACTATAATATTCTAGAAAAAAAAAACGAGATTATTTAAACTAATTCTTCTAATAATATAGACAATGTTACTTTCTACCGTATGTTTTTTGTAAGTCTGGAATTAATGATTTTAATTTAATAGCAAAGCTACATGGTGTTTTTCCCAACTATAATATTCTAGAAAAAAAAACGAGATTATTTAAACGAATTCTTCTAATAATATAGACAATGTTACTTTCTACCGTATGTATTTGGAAGTCTGGAATTAATGATTTTAATTTAATAGCAAAGCTACAGGGTGTTTTTCCCAACTATAATATTCTAGAAAAAAAAAAACGAGATTATTTAAACTAATTCTTCTAATAATATAGACAATGTTACTTTCTACCGTATGTATTTGGAAGTCTGGAATTAATGATTTTAATTTAATAGCAAAGCTACAGGGTGTTTTTCCCAACTATAATATTCTAGAAAAAAAAAACGAGATTATTTAAACTAATTCTTCTAATAATATAGACAATGTTACTTTCTACCGTATGTTTTTTGTAAGTCTGGAATTAATGATTTTAATTTAATAGCAAAGCTACAGGGTGTTTTTCCCAACTATAATATTCTAGAAAAAAAAAAACGAGATTATTTAAACTAATTCTTCTAATAATATAGACAATGTTACTTTCTACCGTATGTTTTTTGTAAGTCTGGAATTAATGATTTTAATTTAATAGCAAAGCTACATGGTGTTTTTCCCAACTATAATATTCTAGAAAAAAAACCGAGATTATTTAAACTAATTCTTCTAATAATATAGACAATGTTACTTTCTACCGTATGTATTTGGAAGTCTGGAATTAATGATTTTAATTTAATAGCAAAGCTACAGGGTGTTTTTCCCAACTATAATATTCTAGAAAAAAAAAACGAGATTATTTAAACTAATTCTTCTAATAATATAGACAATGTTACTTTCTACCGTATGTTTTTTGTAAGTCTGGAATTAATGATTTTAATTTAATAGCAAAGCTACAGGGTGTTTTTCCCAACTATAATATTCTAGAAAAAAAAACGAGATTATTTAAACTAATTCTTCTAATAATATAGACAATGTTACTTTCTACCGTATGTTTTTTGTAAGTCTGGAATTAATGATTTTAATTTAATAGCAAAGCTACATGGTGTTTTTCCCAACTATAATATTCTAGAAAAAAAAAACGAGATTATTTAAACTAATTCTTCTAATAATATAGACAATGTTACTTTCTACCGTATGTTTTTTGTAAGTCTGGAATTAATGATTTTAATTTAATAGCAAAGCTACATGGTGTTTTTCCCAACTATAATATTCTAGAAAAAAAAAACGAGATTATTTAAACTAATTCTTCTAATAATATAGACAATGTTACTTTCTACCGTATGTTTTTTGTAAGTCTGGAATTAATGATTTTAATTTAATAGCAAAGCTACAGGGTGTTTTTCCCAACTATAATATTCTAGAAAAAAAAAACGAGATTATTTAAACTAATTCTTCTAATAATATAGACAATGTTACTTTCTACCGTATGTTTTTTGTAAATCTGGAATTAATGATTTTAATTTAATAGCAAAGCTACATGGTGTTTTTCCCAACTATAATATTCTAGAAAAAAAAACGAGATTATTTAAACTAATTCTTCTAATAATATAGACAATGTTACTTTCTACCGTATGTATTTGGAAGTCTGGAATTAATGATTTTAATTTAATAGCAAAGCTACAGGGTGTTTTTCCCAACTATAATATTCTAGAAAAAAAAAACGAGATTATTTAAACTAATTCTTCTAATAATATAGACAATGTTACTTTCTACCGTATGTTTTTTGTAAGTCTGGAATTAATGATTTTAATTTAATAGCAAAGCTACATGGTGTTTTTCCCAACTATAATATTCTAGAAAAAAAAACGAGATTATTTAAACTAATTCTTCTAATAATATAGACAATGTTACTTTCTACCGTATGTTTTTTGTAAGTCTGGAATTAATGATTTTAATTTAATAGCAAAGCTACATGGTGTTTTTCCCAACTATAATATTCTAGAAAAAAAAAAACGAGATTATTTAAACTAATTCTTCTAATAATATAGACAATGTTACTTTCTACCGTATGTTTTTTGTAAGTCTGGAATTAATGATTTTAATTTAATAGCAAAGCTACAGGGTGTTTTTCCCAACTATAATATTCTAGAAAAAAAAACGAGATTATTTAAACTAATTCTTCTAATAATATAGACAATGTTACTTTCTACCGTATGTTTTTTGTAAGTCTGGAATTAATGATTTTAATTTAATAGCAAAGCTACATGGTGTTTTTCCCAACTATAATATTCTAGAAAAAAAAAACGAGATTATTTAAACTAATTCTTCTAATAATATAGACAATGTTACTTTCTACCGTATGTTTTTTGTAAGTCTGGAATTAATGATTTTAATTTAATAGCAAAGCTACATGGTGTTTTTCCCAACTATAATATTCTAGAAAAAAAAAAACGAGATTATTTAAACTAATTCTTCTAATAATATAGACAATGTTACTTTCTACCGTATGTTTTTTGTAAATCTAGAATTAATGATTTTAATTTAATAGCAAAGCTACAGGGTGTTTTCCCCAACTATAATATTCTAGAAAAAAAAAACGAGATTATTTAAACTAATTCTTCTAATAATATAGACAATGTTACTTTCTACCGTATGTTTTTTGTAAATCTGGAATTAATGATTTTAATTTAATAGCAAAGCTACATGGTGTTTTTCCCAACTATAATATTCTAGAAAAAAAAACGAGATTATTTAAACTAATTCTTCTAATAATATAGACAATGTTACTTTCTACCGTATGTTTTTTGTAAATCTGGAATTAATGATTTTAATTTAATAGCAAAGCTACATGGTGTTTTTCCCAACTATAATATTCTAGAAAAAAAACGAGATTATTTAAACTAATTCTTCTAATAATATAGACAATGTTACTTTCTTCCGTATGTTTTTTGTAAGTCTGGAATTAATGATTTTAATTTAATAGCAAGGCTACAGGGTGTTTTTCCCAACTATAATATTCTAGAAAAAAAAACGAGATTATTTAAACTAATTCTTCTAATAATATAGACAATGTTACTTTCTACCGTATGTTTTTTGTAAGTCTGGAATTAATGATTTTAATTTAATAGCAAAGCTACAGGGTGTTTTTCCCAACTATAATATTCTAGAAAAAAAAACGAGATTATTTAAACTAATTCTTCTAATAATATAGACAATGTTACTTTCTACCGTATGTTTTTTGTAAATCTGGAATTAATGATTTTAATTTAATAGCAAAGCTACATGGTGTTTTTCCCAACTATAATATTCTAGAAAAAAAAACGAGATTATTTAAACTAATTCTTCTAATAATATAGACAATGTTACTTTCTACCGTATGTTTTTTGTAAGTCTGGAATTAATGATTTTAATTTAATAGCAAAGCTACAGGGTGTTTTTCCCAACTATAATATTCTAGAAAAAAAAAACGAGATTATTTAAACTAATTCTTCTAATAATATAGACAATGTTACTTTCTACCGTATGTTTTTTGTAAGTCTGGAATTAATGATTTTAATTTAATAGCAAAGCTACAGGGTGTTTTTCCCAACTATAATATTCTAGAAAAAAAAACGAGATTATTTAAACTAATTCTTCTAATAATATAGACAATGTTACTTTCTACCGTATGTTTTTTGTAAGTCTGGAATTAATGATTTTAATTTAATAGCAAAGCTACAGGGTGTTTTTCCCAACTATAATATTCTAGAAAAAAAAACGAGATTATTTAAACTAATTCTTCTAATAATATAGACAATGTTACTTTCTACCGTATGTTTTTTGTAAATCTGGAATTAATGATTTTAATTTAATAGCAAAGCTACATGGTGTTTTTCCCAACTATAATATTCTAGAAAAAAAACGAGACTATTTAAACTAATTCTTCTAATAATATAGACAATGTTACTTTCTACCGTATGTTTTTTGTAAGTCTGGAATTAATGATTTTAATTTAATAGCAAAGCTACAGGGTGTTTTTCCCAACTATAATATTCTAGAAAAAAAAACGAGATTATTTAAACTAATTCTTCTAATAATATAGACAATGTTACTTTCTACCGTATGTTTTTTGTAAGTCTGGAATTAATGATTTTAATTTAATAGCAAAGCTACAGGGTGTTTTTCCCAACTATAATATTCTAAAAAAAAAAACGAGATTATTTAAACTAATTCTTCTAATAATATAGACAATGTTACTTTCTACCGTATGTTTTTTGTAAGTCTGGAATTAATGATTTTAATTTAATAGCAAAGCTACAGGGTGTTTTCCCCAACTATAATATTCTAGAAAAAAAAACGAGATTATTTAAACTAATTCTTCTAATAATATAGACAATGTTACTTTCTACCGTATGTTTTTTGTAAGTCTGGAATTAATGATTTTAATTTAATAGCAAAGCTACAGGGTGTTTTTCCCAACTATAATATTCTAGAAAAAAAAAACGAGATTATTTAAACTAATTCTTCTAATAATATAGACAATGTTACTTTCTACCGTATGTTTTTTGTAAGTCTGGAATTAATGATTTTAATTTAAAAGCAAAGCTACAGGGTGTTTTTCCCATCTATAATATTCTAGAAAAAAAAAACGAGATTATTTAAATTGCATTTTTCCTTTTCCTAATTCTTCTAATCTATTTGATCTAATTTGATGATCTTGACATTGACGTGGACCGTTAACAAATTCCTTGTCGTTTGGCTAACAGTATCTATTATAAAGTACCGATAGAGGTCACTGACGTGCTAAAACTATTTGAGGATATATTTCGAAAAAATTCGTAATAATGAGTAGTATTTTGCTTTATAGAGTATGTTTTCTTTAATTTATTACTACCATTGATATTTATTAATTAATTATACCAAAAAATACAACAAAATTGTTTTGTTTTAAAATTTTTGTAAAGCAAAGTTTCAGCTTTGAAGAGATTGGGTATACAATTGAAAATATTAGCGACTTGACTAAAAATTATCAACAAAAATTTGTATCCAGACCAAACTTTTATACCAAAAAAATATAATTGAAAAAAATGGAGAAACTCTTAATAATGACCCACATCAAAATGTCCTATGATATGCTTGTTCTTACTTCTCCTATTCTCACAATTATTAAGCTTTTCCTTTCCCAACTATTTCTTCGTTTTCAACATTACTTCATCTTACAAAATCTTGTTTCTTTTTCAATTGAATCACATTTTGAACCTTTATTTTTTATATAAATCGGTTACGAGCCTATTAGCAGGACTCCTTTGCAAAATGTCTCGAAGTGCAGGCAAGGACTACTAAATTGACTGGTTTAAGAAGTCAACGACCTTATTGGTGGCTGATGCTGTGATGGGTGGTGGATAAGAGACGGAGAATTTTAGCCCAAAGGCTTATATATGTGTATGCAGATATTCGGATGCTGACTAGTATTGGTACACAGAAGAATTCGCATAAAAAAATAAGCATAGTCATTGTTTATCTTGGTAAGTGTTCGAATTTTACGAAACATTTTTCAAAAACCATTCGGCAACAATTTAAAACGAAATATAAATATAAAGATTTCTTTTGAATATATTCAATATTCCATGAAGAGATTTACTATACTAGATTTCCTATTGCATAGGAGCACAAGAAAGGGTTGATAGCCATAAAGCGGCTACATTTTTCGGGATAGTTTGGTTACATTTACTAAGGTGGGTATGCAAAAATAAATGTCAAAACAATTTCTAAAATATTACAATGAATCTCATATTATTATTATCTAATAGAAAAAATCCAAATATATAAATTTATCGAATAAATATATAAAATCCAAATCCAAAATTATTTAACATAATAAAAAAAACTGTAAGACTGTATCCCTTCTCGGTAAAACCCTTAAACTAACTGCACGTCACTGGCCACCGGCTTATTATATTAATGAATCCTTAACCATTGTGCCGAATTTTACGACCCTATTGTATTTGAGGCCATACAGGACGTGTCGATTTAATTTTGGTAAAACCGACCTGTTTTATCGTTTTATTCCAAATAGAAAAAAAGAAAGACTCACCCTATATTTATAGTACTTTTGAATAAATAATGAGTCACTTTGCTCCTACGAAAAAAGAAATATAGTATAAAAAATTTAAAATTACTTCTTTTTCTATCCTGGAAATTTTCGTTGCTTCTTATTTCACAGTTTCAGGAAATGAAAGTCACATGGTGCCAAATCGGGTTTATTTTATACAATTTCAGCCATAACTGAACTAGAGATATCGATTTTGGTAAATATTGAAATAAACATTCTTAGTCATAGAGGGCGTGATTGCATAAAACATAGACATCTAAAGAAAGTTGAGTGGGCTGTTTCAGTTTTATATATCAAGTTTTATTGACTGAAAAGGTTCGCATTTCCATTTAATAATGATTAAAAAAATTATGCATGACAAAGACCTTTGCATTATGCATTTTAAATACGCCGGAAATCAAGAATATTAATTATTATAATAGATGAAGTCGGCAGAGTCGTACTCGCATTTGAAATAATTTTTTGTTATCAATGACTTTACTGTATAAAATGAAAAACCTTCAGGTTAAGTCCTTGTGAATCTTTTTTACAGTGTAAAGATTAGAACTTTTTGTGGAAGTTATTAAGCATTTCATTCACATCTCCCACTCTATTAATCTATGACAATGTAGAAAGTCATTTGTCCTTGGAAGCTCTTACAATGTGCAAGGATAATGGTGTCTCAGCTTTGACTTTACCTCCCCATTCATCCAACAAAATGCAACCCCTAGGGTTACATCCATTTGATCGAGATGTTTTCACCGAAGCAGACTTCTTATGCAATTATGTGACTGATCGACCGCCTCCTATCATTGTGGATGATCAACCACCTGAGACCAATAGTTATGCTGTGCCAAGTGATTCGCTCAACGATTCCCTCCTTCAAGTAGAATAAGGAGCAGCTTTCCTAGAAGAAGGAGCAGCTTTCCTAGAAGAAGGAGCAGCTTCCCTAGAAGAAGAAGCATCATCCCTAGAAGAAGGAGCAGCTGCAATCCATACAGTCATCGGTGTCCTCGATTCAGGAGCTGGTCCAAGTCCATAGAGATACTACAGATAGAGGCAACAATCCAGCTCGTAACCCGACAGCTTATAAGAGAGATAGAAAGTCAGAGGTTCAGGCTGTCTTTCTCTAATGGCGCGTATGTTATAGACGGACCGGAGTTCAGACGGACATTCCCACTTACACAGCGGCCTATGGCTTGTTGCCTCTATCTGTAGTATCTCTATGTCCAAGTCATGCTTTCCTATCTCCTGAAGATTTTCGTTGTTATCCAAAAGCAGGAGAACGAAAAACTGATCGAAAGCAGAGGACAAAAGGGAAGAGTATGATAGTCACGAGCACTCCAGAAATGAAAGCCATTGCAGAGAAGAAGAAGCCGATTCAAACTTCCAGAATATTGTCAGTCAAAAGGAAGGTGTTCGTAAATCAACCGAAACCGAAGAAGAAAAAAATTTAGTGAACAAGCTCCAATTAATTCATCATCAGAGGACGACGAAGAAGACGATGGAGACTTTGAATATGCAGACACGGACGACGACATGGATATAGATGAGGAGACTTTTGCTGTTGAGCCCGACCATTTCGCAGAATTGAACCGTCTTCCTATGTTTTGATCGAGTTCAAGGTTAGAAGCCAATCCAAATTCTATGTTGGTCAAATGAGGGGGACTATGAGGTTAAATTCCTACGATACCGAAATTGCAACATCCTTGTCGAACCTCTTGTGGATGACATAGCCACGGTTGATGACAAAGACATAAAGATGTTACTGGAAAATCCTTCTGTGGTTCAGGGTACTAAAAGACAAAAAGGATTCATCTCATTCAAGGTTGATTTTGTCAGTTTGAACATTAGCTAAACATAAAAGGATTTCGTGTTAGTGCCTTCTTAAAATCAATATTGAACTTATTTCACATTCCAGACACCTCTTTTTTTTAAATGCCTTTCCTTACCATTTTTAATTCAAAAAATAAAGTTTTTTTTTGCAAATTTTGGCGTTTTTCAGCTCTTTCAAGGTTTCAAGGTCACATATGTTTTATATAATAACGATCGATGCATTTATCTCAGAATTTAGATCCTTAGATCACAGAAAAAATTAAAATTCAGGTGGGGTGCTATGGACAAAACCAACATTTGCGTTCCATTCTGCCCCACCCTCCCCTACCCTTCTAAAATTTCAGTTCAATATTCATAGGGTTGGGGAAATTTTGTCATAGGAAAGATCCATTATAATTTTATAGGGGCAATCACCTACTGAATTTAGAAACGCCCTGTATACTAGAAAAAGTAAGATTCTTATAGTATACAGATTATAGTGGCTTTTTTATTCGGTTATTTAACGTCGGTCTATTAGTGCAATTGAGGCTAATCACCGACACTTGGAGCTCTCTACCCCTAACCGGAAATTTTGCCGAATCCACTAGTGTTCCAACCAGTGGTAGGGATCTTTATCGAGCCCAACATCCATAATACTTGCGAAGTGTGATATGCTACTCACCCTAGTAATCTAAGGTGTTTCGCTGCAGGCTGTACGGTGTTTCTCCAGTGAGTCCCCCATCAAAGTACTAACCGCGCTCGACTCTGCTTGATTGTAATTATCGCATCAGAGTCGTTCCACTACAGAGCTGGGTCGACGCCCATTATGGTGGCTTATTTTGTGAAAAAAAAAACTCTCACTAAGAAGGTGTTCAAATTTTCACTCGATTTTATGCGATATAAAGTTGAGATGAAATATTGTAGTTGGGAACGTGAGATTTGAAAAAAATTAATGACCACTTTCGCGTTGAAATTCGTACCTGCAAAACACGCCCGATTCACCTATCTAAGATAATACGAACATTTTAAAATAAAAAAAAAATGAAATACCGATCGATGGGAATCATAAAAAAATTTCAAGTCGTTTATAATTCTAACCTCGCATTATCACACAAATTCAACTTCAAATATTCATCATCTCGAGATAGTCATCTTTTCAAACAGAAAAAAATCATCAATATCATTAAACAATTCGTAGCCATTAAATATCCAGAACCAAAGCACCAAATGGCTTCGTGTATCGTAAAAGATAATGGTTTAAAAATGTGTTTGCATAAAATAAATAATCTCCACTAAATATAGACTGCTTTAATAGCTTGATTATATGAGGGTAGAAATCATTCGTTGTAATCATAAGGTGTGTCACAGAAATTATTTGTTATTTGCAATAACTATTGATTATAAGAGAATATGTCATCGCATCTGACGTTCAACATTTTCTTTTATTTATTTATTTTATTTTTTATTCCCATTTTCATCAGTACGTGTGGGTTGAACAAAGAAATAACTTACTATCATTCTTCTTCTTCTTGTTGTTGTTATATCGTGTTTTGTCGGTTTTTATTTTTATATTCTTTATCGGATAAAATAAATTAATTTTCTACGCTACCAATACACTGTAGGAAAAATTATATTATACTCTTTCTAAAGTCTACGTGAAGACATGAGAAAACAGCAAGGTTGTCAGATATAATCTCTAAAATTGCTAACCTCACTACTTCACTTCAGTAAACTGTTAGTTCGTGTCGTTCTTAGAAAGCTATTTTGGAACATCTAAGAAAATTTTTAATATTCGGCAACATATCAACATCTTGCTAAAGCATACGAAGAACTAAAGTGACTCAATTACAGTATTTTGCATTGGCACCAACCAAGTCGTTCCAATGTGTCATTAAAATAGTTTACAACGTTAGTTATCCCCACCAGTGGCGCCGTGACTTGCGTTTAGATGTGCAGAGCAGTATTTTATTTCAACTAAGTTTATGTTTAATATCACTATCTGCTGAACGACTAGTTCATTTCGAAGGCCGTTCGAACCAACAGTTCGTCATTGATATTGATGGCCTTTGCCTAAAAATCATACATCAACATCCTTAGTTTCTCTGGTTAGAAAAACATTTGACCCAAGCTCAAGTAATTTGGTTCTTTTAAATTAAAAATATTTTTTCTAACCCACACTATTTTTAACATTTGTAGAGGGAACTGGAAAAAATTTCTTTTATGCTTTTAGCCATATTTTTATTTTTGCCGCATCTAACATAGAATCTAAAGCACTTAGTTTTCAAATATTTCCAAAAACTATAATTTTTATTTTCAACATCTTTTCAATTTTTTTTTGGAATTACATAGAAAAATCTAATTTAGATTCCTTTAAAACCCCCCACCACCGTATCTCGTACAAGATAGAAATTCCCCAAACACTTGAAGAGACAAATTATATATTTCTCAATTAATTTTACTAAAAATCATTTTTGGGTTTTCTATCTTAAACACTATTGAATCTTCTCCCCCCCCCCCAAACTAATGTTTATAATCTTCCCACATAAAACAATTCAATTCAATTCGAAAAAAAAACTGTGTATTTTTCAAAGTGTACAATTAAATCAGTGTTAAAAGGCTCCATGTTAGAGTCTCGTTTCTGAGAAGCTGCAGACGTTGATACATGGTTCGCCAACAGTCTCATCTCTTTGATCAACAACTTATCTGACCATTTAGCTAGGATTCAACCATTCTACCTCATTAAATCACCAGATATACATGTGCTCCTTTCAGTGTCACTTTTTTAAAAAGGCACTCTTGTTGGGTAAAATGTTCGTAGTCTATGGTTTGGTTGCTATGCGGGGTAGAAAAAGCCAATTCCTATAGTACGAGAGCTCCGTTACCATTTTTCACTTATAATTACCCAAAAAATTTGTAGTTTCTTTTTTTGGGTCGTTTACCATTAGGTGCAGCTCGTAATCAATTAAACGACGTTTGTAAACTTTATGTTATAATATTTAATTTGTGGTGATCCAGACTATTTTCATTTCAACAAAATAATTTATTTTTATTTTTAATAGCGTTATAGTTGGTTACGTATTATGAAATACCCGGTATATATATATATATAAAACAAAACAATACTTTATATCGTTAAATCCACTCGAATTATAGTAATTAAATTGAAAATTAAAAATAAGATTGATATCATTTGTTCTATTTTCTTGATGTACTATTTTCTTCAAATATAATTTCTCCTATTATAAATTAAATGCGTTGTGGATATCGAGAAATAATTGGTTTAAGAAAATCCAGTCCACGAGACGTATAATTTTTCTAATAACATTCGTTAACTCGTGATTACATATTTAGTGGAATATCCGTATAATTTTTTTTTATTTAATAAAATATATCCCACCTCATAAAAGATATGTACGAAGAAAATGTGAATATTGTGATTGATTGATTAGTTCGTCACCACCAATTAGAGGATTCGAATCCTCTGCGATGCCTTTTGGCATAAAATAAATTCCCTCGAAACTATTTTCAATGAATCATTGAACGTTAACGAATGCATAAATAAAAACCACGAGGCCGACAGGTATCGAGAGTCAAGTTCATCACGTAAATAAACATATAACATTAAATAGTAAATATCAGCCTGAACTTGAACCACAATATAAATATCATAGAAGCAGACGATAACATGTTCATAATCAATTCATTTCTAATTCCTTCTGATTCATTCTAATTAGGTATTAGGTTATATCAAAGGTATATAATATCAAAGATGGTAATAAACATAACTTATCCCAGTGCAAGAAGTCGTAGTTTTATTAAAGTCAGATGTCCGAATGACCTGGAGAACCACCAATTAAGGAGGCCTTTCCATAATAACATCCCAATATTACACCTCGGCCTTCTGCGCTCTTGGTTGTACCGTTTATGTGAAGATGCCAGTAATCCTAATCAGGCTCATTTCACTAGGTAATTTTTGGAGAAATCCTCCCTTGGGCGCTGTAGTGCTAGTCTATATATTTCCAATGAGCCTTACATTAAAATATAGGAAAACGTCTGATGAAGCATAAATTCTATACCACGATAATTCGTAATTCAAAAAAATATTAAATCAAATATCTTTTCACTGACACAAAGTCTGCACGTACGTCAAAATTCTACCCTACAATCAACTGTATTCTTAGTAAGAGTGAATCGACTTGCCCACGTTTTTCCGCTCCTTATGCAATTCTGTGAACTTCGAGATTTTGTTCTATTGTTCTTTGTATTGTTACCATCTATGGTGGTTTCAAAACAATTTTCGACGTGACGCATATTCCATTTATTCACTTACTCCCTTATTGCAAGTTTAATGCCTTATCGCGTCTGCCAATTTCTTAGTGATTAAAATTAGAATTATTAGTTATAAGACAGATAGTTAAACATTAATCCTGATAATCCTGATCAGGATATTGGAATATGATTATCAAATCATTGTTTAATTTAACTTAAATTGAAAATATGTCTTTTACAATGGTAATTATTTAATACTTAATAATAATGAACCCACTTTTGTATGTAGGAACCGTTAAAGTTGTTATAACTGGTCTAAGATAACAGTACATAATATGAAACTCTATATGGAAATGTTCCTATCACATTGTCATTCATAAAGTAACTATAATTAACGGTCCCATTTTACGACAGAGTCATAAATTATTTTGAGTACTAAACAATAGAAGAAACAAATTTGCTAGGAATCTGAACTAGAATTACTTTTGAAACGTATTAGGAAAAACGCATATGCCAATGTCGTGCCATAAATATATTATTAAGGTGTTTTTATCAACAGCAAATAATATAATTTCAACTGAAAAATTTATTAGACCTCGGCAAATTATCGATCGAACATAAACTCCCCTTATTTTTGGCCGTAGATTTGAATCAAAGAGGAAAAATGTCTAATATCTCATTTAAAAAAATTGAGATATTTGACATTTGTGCAGTTAAACTTTTCTTTAATTTTTACGGATCCTGTGTTACGTCGGTCCTGTACTGAGGATATGTAAAGAACCATAAAGAAAAGGAAGAAGACATACATCTAGAATCATCTAGAACTGTCATCGAAAAGTCGAGAACTGTCTGGAACAGGTAAGAAGTATAAAAAGCGGTACAATTGACATTACTTAGTTAGTTTTTGAAGTATGAGTTGAGTTCTGTGTTATGATAGTGAAAAGTTATCAGTATTGAATTGTTGAATTTAAAGTTGTAGACATAAAGAAAGTTTGAGATAGTAAAAGGAGTAACATTGGTTGACAGCGGTGAGATCTAAGAAATATAGAATATAGAAAGAAGGAAGAAGAGGAGAAGGAGAGACGTAGAAAGGAGGAAAGAGCAGTGAAGGAAAGAATGAGGAAGAGTAGGAGAGACGTAGAAAGGAGGAAGAAAATGTTCCAAGGGTTGTCCATTTTGAACTATACATTTATGCAACCCGAACAAAAAGTGATTAAAAGAATTGCGTAACATTTCCGGGATAATTTCTTGAAATGTTTGGACAATGTTGCCTCGCAGTTGTTCCAGAGTGTCTGGAATAGGATTATTTTTGATAAAAATTTATATAAAAAGGTCTGGAATCGTCAAGTCAAAGCATACGCCTCTAGATGCATACATAACATACATAACAGCCTATCATTAAAAATAAAATAACTCATTCATTTTTCATCTAAACTTCAATAAACTACACATTTTCAGAAAGGGGCAGAGTTCAGCTTTCAGATAGAATAAAAATTAAAAAATAGACGAATTTTGCATTTAAAAATCCCAATTCTTAAAACACCCTGAATATAAGATTTCACTAATTAAACATTTATACTGAAAAAACTTTATATAAAAAGAAATTGTTCGAAAACTGCACCTCCCTATCGTTTCTGAGTATAACGTGATTTTTGCAGTTAAAATGGGTGAGAAACTCCTGGGACACCCAGTATTCTAATTTTGTCAGCACCCTGTATGATAAAAATAATAATTTTACATTATAATACCTGAGAAATTTAAGCTTTGGACCAAATATTAAATTTTATGTGAAAAATTGTAGTTTTCATGAACAAAAAAATTCCTCAAGAACTATTAAAGATGGGCATGGGAAACTATCACTTATAATATCACAAGATCTTAAATTATTTCCGGAAGTTTTCTTGAGTACACGAATATTTTGAAAATTATGATGATAATTTTCTTAAAATATTCGTGCCCTCAAGAAAATTTACAAGAATAATTAAAGTTTGCGTGGTATTCGGTAAGAAAATTTCACATCATAATTTGGAAAAAAATTTGGAAAAAATCCAAATCAAGTGTATGGAAACAGCTTGTTGAATTTTGTGACAATTTCTTAGTGATTAAAATTAGAATTATTAGTTATAAGACAGATAGTTAAACATTTGATAATCCTGATCAGGATATTGGAATATGATTTTAAAATCATTGTTTAATTTAACTTAAAATGAAAATATGGCAAATATTAGTCTTTTACAATGATAATTATTTAATACTTAATAATAATGAACCCACTTTTGTATGTAGGAACCGTTAGAGTTGTTATAAATTTTTATAGAAATTTTGCATTATTCACAGGTATATCTACATTATTTAATGGTTGTGGATCATATGTTTACCTTTTCAACTGTCAAAAAATTTCCACTTACTTCAATATGGCGCCTCGAAAAAATTTCCGGAAATTTTTTTAGTTGCCATGGTAACTAGTCAAAATTGAGGCATCTTATAGGTTAAAAAGTAGAGGTGTGGAATTTTCACTTATATTATTACAAGAGCTTAAATTATTTCGGAAAATTTTCTTGAGTGCACGAATATTTTGAATAATTTTCTTAAAATATTCGTGCCCGAAAGAAAATTTCCAGGAATAATTTAAGCTTGCGTGGTATTTGGTAAAAAAATTTCACACAATAATTTAGAAAAAACTTATTAATTCAACCTGTCATTTTAAATTAATTTGCCTTTTCATCTGTCAAAAAATTTCAACTTAAATATCGTGGGGCCTCGAAAAAATTTCCGGAACTTTTTTTAGTTGCCATGGTAACTAGTCAAAATTAAGGCATCTTATTGGTTAAAAAGTAGAGATATCATAAATATTCAAAAAATCACAAAATATTCATGGTGTCCCATTGAAAATATTAAAATTTTAAAAATAATATTTCCCTGCTAGCGTTCCTTTCGGTTGCGACTTTGTTCATTAGCAGTACTCTTTGGCATATCTTTACTAACGGTAGTTTTATGTATAAATTTGGAATACGAGTAAGTATATATGAAAAGTAAGTAATACTATATATCGTTTGAAATGCATTTTATGGGCGGCAAAGATAAAATCGTAGTTGTCACATACCGTATTGGAATGTTTTATCTATATCTATAAAAGACGACTTGTCCAATGATAGTATACAAATTTTATGATGTACTTCCAAGTCTCTTCCGCCATTTATGTTTCTATGCATGCTAATGAAACGACACAAATCGTATTATTCAAATGTTAATCGAATTTCGTGTTTTCTGCTCCATTTTAAAAAGTTTCAATAGACTTCTTCGAAGTTTAATTATTATTGTTTTTTTTGTGGGCATTTCTCAAACGCAGTGACTTTAAAATATTTTAATGATGTCAAAAGAAGTAACTGGCAGCTCAGTTGAAATTCACCACATCAAACTTAACAGCCTACTAGTTGAATGGGTAACATTTCAAGTTTAAGACATTTATTTTTTTTATGCATGCATTGCATCTAAGAGGTTTATTCTTTTTGAAAAACGATTTACAAAAATACTCGTCCTCGTGCTTCAGTGATCGTGTTGTAACTTTAGAAGTTATAGTCCGAGGGATTACAACGTCAACTCGAAAAAAATATAACTAAATGTTTTTTACAACAATTTAATACTTATTTGTTGTTTCGATTAGTGTAATTGAGACGGTGCCAACTAAATGTCTGCGACGCACAATTCGGCAATTTTAAATGTAAGCTAGTGGTTCCCAAATACCAATAAATACTTAATAACTTTCACTCAAAATCGCGTCGAAATATTTATGAATATTTACCAGGAATTTGCCTTCAGACTATAGAACAGGACCGCGTATTTAAAATACCATTTCTTCCAGGAACCAAACCTACACGATGCTTGTCGAGTCGCGGTTCCTTTCATTTTGATTTATTTTTTAATCAATATGTAATTCTTTCGTCTGGTACTTTTTGGCGAATAAAAAACCAAACAAAATATAAACCGCAAAAATACACCTCCGCGTTTGGGAATACCGAAATTATCGTGTCAATAACCCCAACGAAAATAAAAGCGATTTTTTCCTACGGGATACCATTAAAAGAGATGAAATTTACCAGTAATACGAAAATGATATTGAATAATATTTATAGTCGGTTGTGTAGAGTCACCGCATATTGTATTGTCAGTACAGGGTAGATGCTCGCTGGAATATATAGGGTTTATAAAATATTGGGACTAGTGAATAAGATTAACATTAATGACATTTGAGTCATTCAATATGTATCTTAAGTATAATAGCTCTCTCTGTATGGCTTTTATTATTTAAATATTAAACATTTATAACGCGTTTGAATGGTACCTATACATATAATATATCCTTATCATAAAAGAACGAGCACAAAAGGAGGTAGGTCAGATATACAGTAGCGACTCGTTTGTATAAATAGGATTTTTTAATAATGTTCTATTTTCTCCTTATTCGTAGTTTGTGTGTAACCAGGCAGTCGCAGTTTCGTCCTCTAGGTAACAAATTCTGCACATGGCTTCGTCTGTCGACCTCATTAGCTCCGTTTTGACATTTCTCCTGTCTTACTTATTACGTCTACCTAAAATTTTGACAAAAATCGTTCGTATGCTAGATGATCTAGATCAGGGTTTCTCAAACTTTCGGCTCCACGAACCCCTTATAAAGTTTCCAGGTGACAGCGAACCCCTTAACTAACTAACTAAATCCCCCCTGCCCCACCAAAGAAAATAATAAAATTGATTGTTGAAGAAAATAAGATTTTTATTTTAATAAAGTGCCAAGAGAAATATCTTTTTAATATTAATGTGATGGATGTGCTTGTTCCTTGTCGCAAATGGAGTCAAATTTGGACAATTTTAACTTTAATTCTGACTCGGTATCAAGTCGATTTCTGTATTTAGTTTTTATCATGACCAGGTGTCAAAACCCAATCTCACATAAGTATGTTGTAGCAAAGGGTAAAAGGAAATTCGACGCTTTGCGTGAGAGTTCGGGTTCCTCTCACACTCTCCGCTCACACCGTCGTCTTCTTCCTAACTTTCACTCCTGCCTCTCATGCCATACCGAGTCGTTCTCTCCCCCTAACCATGCTCTCTACTACGCCACATACCTCTATCCATTTCTCCTTCCCCCTCAACATTATCTCCACCATGTTCTCCCAATACACCGCCTCCCCTTGTTTCCACTCCAACTTCTTCAGCATCTAAACACATTTCCCACATCATCCTCCACTTCACACCTCTAGCACACTCCAGTCTCTCTTTTCCCAATCTTGTGGAGGTACCCATGTCCAATGTCAAGAAGTAGTTAATCTTTCTGAATTTCCTTTCCGCGTCCTCATACTCCTCCCACCTTCTCTTCATTTCCTCCTCCATCCATTCCTGTACTTCCCCTCCAGCGAGATGAATCTAGGTCTTCATTAATCACTGTTAAGATGATCTTAAGGATATATTTAAAATTTTAAACGTTACGAAAAGTTGGTCTTAACGCATTGCTTACTCTTTGTAGTAAATCGTATTATCGTTCTTTTCCATACCGATGTGCCTCTACTGGTACTCGTATCATTTTAATCCCGCCCGCCACCGCAATCGTCTTAGTGTCTGCATAATAAAAACGTCCACATTGTATATGGCTACTAAATTGCTAGATACTTTTCATTTATTTACACATGATTTTCTTGTTGTGTGTGCGTATGCACGTCGAAATGGTCGCTTAACAAAAGAAACTAACTAAAAGGAATGCAATATCTCTGTTCGAGAAACATTTAGCATGTCTCCTTTCAGACATTGAACTTGTCTATGACAAAGGGCCATTATATAAATTATACATATTAGTGTGTACACTTTAAAGTCATACGTTTTGCGGACAGGGCCGGAACTAAGGCTATTCCACATCTCCATATCCTAAGTTCGATGGGTTTTAGCCTATTTTAAATTTTCTCTCTTCTGTCAATAATAATAGTGAAAACCAACTTCCTTAAATTTTCCATACATTTCTTTGTAGTTTGATATATTTTTAAAAATAATTTCATCCAAATTTTTATATTATTCTCAGTCCTTAACTTTATTTTAAATTTTTTTTTTGAAATTGAATTTAGCGACCCCCTTTCGACCGTTCTGCTTTCTTAATTTTACATCTCATTATTCCTTCGGTATTCACTAATATAAATCAATATTAAAACTTGCTTAGAGTAATAATAAAGGTAAATAATTGCTGTTTCAAAGGAAACCTGGCGCTTCTTGTTGCACAAGCAACTAAAACCGTTCTGTACTTAAACATTTTTCATTGACTCCACCGTAATTATATTTTTCTTTATCTTGGTTAGCTTTATTTATGACTTTGTTGAATAAAAAAGTACCCGTAGCAATACAGTCGTTTCCAACCGCCAGCTAACTTTATGTTTTTCGTTGAAACTATAACAAAGGTGTTTTTAAACTGTTTAAAATAACGTTTTATTTGATAAATTACATGTCGTTTTTAGTTATATTAACCATTGTTAAAAACTAGCCAATTATTAGTATTTTCAAATACAATGTAATCAACTTTATTATGTAAATAGTCATTGTGTCCTTCATTTTTCAGTAGGTATTTTGCATAAAAATTGCGTCGCGTCTTAACCAAAGATCAGTACAAAAGGATTTTCTGAACTATGCTGAAAATTTAGCTATAGTGTTTAGTGGCAAACATGACCTTATAACCACTTGGTCTGCGAAGGAATCCTAACAAAACGAGACGTGTTCCAATCACTAACAAAAGAAAATGAGAAGTACATCCTCCGAACATGAAAGGAAAAACTGTGATGCCTTTTGGCTTAAATCATTAAACGTTGGAATATTACATAAATATAAGTAGCGAGGTCGACAGGTACGGAGTCAAGTTCATAACGTAAATAAACATTTAATAGTAAATAACACAAAAGATCATATATGAGATATCTTAGAGTTTCAATAAATCAGCAATTTTGTTATTTCTAGTTTTAGTGCTGAAACTGGACGAAGCTCGTACATTTAGAATCCCATTTCGCGATCTACATCTAGTTCTGTTCTAGTTCTGTTCTAGTTCCGTTCTAGTTCCGTTCTAGTTCCGTTCTAGTTCCGTTCTAGTTCCGTTCTAGTTCCGTTCTAGTTCCGTTCTAGTTCCGTTCTAGTTCCGTTCTAGTTCCGTTCTAGTTCCGTTCTAGTTCCGTTCTAGTTCCGTTCTAGTTCCGTTCTAGTTCCGTTCTAGTTCCGTTCTAGTTCCGTTCTAGTTCCGTTCTAGTTCCGTTCTAGTTCCGTTCTAGTTCTGTTCTAGTTCTGTTCTAGTTCTGTTCTAGCTCTGTTCTAGCTCTGTTCTAGTTCCGTTCTAGTTCTGTTCTAGTTCTGTTCTAGTTCTGTTCTAGTTCTGTTCTAGTTCTGTTCTAGTTCTGTTCTAGTTCTGTTCTAGTTCTGTTCTAGTTCTGTTCTAGTTCTGTTCTAGTTCTGTTCTAGTTCTGTTCTAGTTCTGTTCTAGTTCTGTTCTAGTTCTGTTCTAGTTCTGTTCTAGTTCTGTTCTAGTTCTGTTCTAGTTCTGTTCTAGTTCTGTTCTAGTTCTGTTCTAGTTCTGTTCTAGTTCTGTTCTAGTTCTGTTCTAGTTCTGTTCTAGTTCTGTTCTAGTTCTGTTCTAGTTCTGTTCTAGTTCTGTTCTGTTCTAGTTCTGTTCTAGTTCTGTTCTAGTTCTGTTCTAGTTCTGTTCTAGTTCTGTTCTAGTTCTGTTCTAGTTCTGTTCTAGTTCTGTTCTAGTTCTCAGCTAGTTCTGTTCTAGTTCTCAGCTAGTTCTATTCTAGTTCTATTCTAGTTCTATTCTAGTTCTATTCTAGTTCTCAGCTAGTTCTGTTCTAGTTCTCAGCTAGTTCTATTCTAGTTCTATTCTAGTTCTATTCTAGTTCTCTTCTAGTTCTATTCTAGTTCTATTCTAGTTCTATTCTAGTTCTATTCTAGTTCTATTCTAGTTCTATTCTAGTTCTATTCTAGTTCTATTCTAGCTCTAGCTCTAGTTCTGTTCTAGTTCTCAGCTAGTTCTGTTCTAGTTCTATTCTAGTTCTGTTCTAGTTCTATTCTAGTTCTATTCTAGTTCTATTCTAGTTCTATTCTAGTTCTATTCTAGTTCTATTCTAGTTCTATTCTAGTTCTATTCTAGCTCTAGTTCTAGTTCTGTTCTAGTTCTCAGCTAGTTCTGTTCTAGTTCTATTCTAGTTCTGTTCTAGTTCTATTCTAGTTCTATTCTAGTTCTATTCTAGTTCTATTCTAGTTCTATTCTAGTTCTATTCTAGTTCTAGTCTAGCTCTAGTTCTAGTTCTATTCTAGTTCTCAGTTAAAGTTCTCAGTTAATATTTATTTAAAAAAACTTACTTAGTTCTAGAGAGATTTATCCAAATTTGGACTTTCAAGGTCACCCCAAATGAACAAAACGTATTCTCATCCCCACTAGATTTCGAATCTTCTACCTAGTGTTTATCACGTACTTATACTTGCAAGTATTTGTTACTTTCAACAACACGATATCCTCTTATTGAATCATCCGGTAGCTTAGCAACTGTCTCGGGTTAAAAATATGTCGTAACATTTGGCACGAAGTGGATGACCCTGTAGAAAAGACAGCACAAAAGGCTGTTTATGTAACACGCGTGGTCGTTGCAAATCTGCATATATTTCAATTCAAAATTTCTCCAGATACTTCGAACGTTAGTCATGTTAAAAATATAGTTCGAACAACTACCTGAACGTTGTATAATAATAAATTTCATAACAGGCAGCTGACATTAAAAAAATTCAATATTCAATAGATCTTATAATGGTCAGAATTAGAAATTAAGTGTCAGACAAAGAGTTTAATAGTGTGCGGTATCAATTATGCTGATGACAATGATCTCAATAGATTTCAATCTTAATGGGACCTCTCACTTTTCGATTATTTTTTCCTCTTCTTGTGCGTTGCCATGCCGATGATGGTAATATTAATCATTATTTAAAGCTTTCCTTAACATAATGAGATATATTATAATACAGAGTGAACGGTCTTCATACGGTACCTGCGATAAATCTATTCAAAGGTTATTTTAGTGACAACTCTACTATTTTTTGCGATAAATTTATCCAACAGTTACTTTGAACAATGCACACAGAAAGTTTAACAGGGTGTCGCAGGACTTCCCAGGATGCGAAGCGAATTCTGGAAAATGTGTTTGAACCATTGAAACATCTTTTTTATTTGAAAATTTTTTTTATAACAATTGCGAATAAGATGAAGTAAATCAAAACATATACTTCAATACCCAACTTTAGAGCCCTATAGCTCATTAACGAAAGGCAGTAGATATGAGTAACACGGGTTCTACACCACCAGTGTCGGCGTTCAGGGGACTATGAATATTAATATAGTGCTGCTATTAATATTGTGGTGCGAGGTGTATGGGGGGAGAAGAGGTACATTGGGAACGGCACTGCATTGTGTGACGCACGATTCATGCGCCGTGAACGTTATTAATGAAATCCTTAAGGAGACCTGTTGACCTTGTAACATGTCTATCGACCTGTTTCGATTTTACAGAATAAATCCTTTTAATTACCGCTTGTCGTCACATTAGCCACATCCATTATAGTTCTGTGATCCCAAATTCTTCAACCCTGACCGTAAGACAATTGACGTCTGCCAACGGACGTTTCCATTTTTTCCAACGCTACGAGAAACACCCCTTTTCGTTATCGTCTGCCTAATGGGAAAGATCATCCTTCGCTATCTTTCATATCTTAAGTACCTATCTTATGAATTTTGCTGTGGTAAGTTCAAAATCATAATTTATAATTAATAAGCTTCTTCTAAAGTACTGTCTGATATAATTTTCGTATGCATTCTTTATTTTTTTACAGAGATAGACGAAATTAAATTCAACACGTGGTCATAAACTGTTCTTTTATACTAATATGGTAGTTTTAAGCCAAATATTCTTTTATAATTTACTGTTTTACTTTTATAAAAAAAAATTTCAAGCTTTTTCAGTTGCGAAATAACTCTTTTAATTATAAAATAACATTTTTATAAACTGTTAACCTATAAAATATTCTTTTGTAACGCCAGTGCCGGTTTCATATATTTCCTAAGCACGATATTTTTTCATATAACTAAATAAATAACTTTTTGCTATGATTAGTTTCTTTCGGATCATTAGTATATTTTTTTAATTTAGCCGATAATTGCTATTTTTACTGTTTTAACATAGAACATATAATGATGGAAAGCTTTCAGTAAATTAAATCAATTTTTTGACTTTCAAATAACTGCCTTCGTTTTCTTTAACCTGAAAAGCTGACCAACATAATGTGCCATTACATTCAAGTTCCTACATATCCCTGATCTACCTCTACTTCTAGGTAAGCACAGCCCCTAGGCTAGGATATAACCCAAGAATATAACCCGAGAATATAACCCTAGGCTAGGATACAACCCGAGGATATAACCCCAAGGATAGAACTCCAGGATACAGCCCTAGATCAGAATACTGCCCTAGAACAGAACACATCAGTTCAGATCAAGACCTGACTTCTTCTCCAGGAAACCACTTCATCTAAGCTAAGTACCGATAAAAGTACATATTCCGTTATTCATTTCATGTGGCAGAATAAATTAAACATTTGTTTTTAATTCTTTTTTTTATTAGAAATCCTCAACTATAAAAGTTGAGGGAGATACCGCCCGGGGTCACTTTTCTTTATTAACTTAAATTTAAATTTTACAAGGCGTTTCTACCTTTTCCGCCTTAGTTTTCTTAGTATTTTTATCGTCAAAAAGGTAGTGGCGCCCTCAATTTTTATAACCCTTCTGTTATCCTTGTGTGACATAAACTTGGGGTCGAATCACCCTTGAAAGGAGACTCTAGCCGGAGCCCTTCGAGCTGGTGCCCTTTTAGGTTACAGCCATTTACCGTTACAACCTCACTATAAATTTTATCTTCGATGGCTGGACCAACTTCAGAATATTAAGTATTTATGGAATACAAAAATCAGGATTGGCGTCGAGCAGTCAAATACGACAAAAATTACACCGCTAATGTCCTTTTGGCGCAAGATTCGTGCGAGACACAACGCAGTGCCGTTCCCAACGTACCTCTTCTCCCTCTATGCACTATATTAATTTTCATAGCCTCCTGAACACCGACACTGGTGGTGTAGAACCCGTGTTACTCATCTACTAAAGGCTAAATTACTATAATTATTTTTAGTATCTCTATTTTTTGAGACACCCTGTATACAGAGTTCCTACCCTCTCCAAAATGTTATACCTAATTTGAACTCTGGCGGGTGTTTGACTATCCTGTCATTTAATAGTTCTTGGTTTGTTCCGAAGAAATAATTACCGCCGTCTCGAACGATTCCAACAGTCATATTTCATTAATTTTTTACTATTCTTCATCAAAGGAAAACAATAGTAGTTCCTACACTTCGACGCAGCGGGGTTTCTTTTAAATGAGAAATAACATGGAAATAAATATGGTAGTGTCATAATGTTTAATCTTTGATTTATATCTCATTGTGATGGTGAACTGCCAGCTTAGATTTCATTAGTTACCAATTATGGATGTCTTTTCTTCTATTATATTTTCATTCAGGAAGTGAAGAGTCAGGAAAAATACTAGCTATTATTTTTCTCACTATTTATTTGTAATCTGGCTACTGGAGATATAAATAGCTAGTATGATCCTGGATATCCAGACTAAAGAGTATCTTTCTCCGATCGCAGTATTGTTACATTTAAATTAGAACTAGACAAACCCAAGGTGAGCCTCAGATGGAAACCAAGATTGGGACAACTGGCTGAAACTGAACCTTGCACATATCCAGAGGAAATGAAGGACTTACACTATTTTGACCTGGAACATTTGCTTTGAAGACTTGAACGGGGCAGTATAACGGGGCACTTATTTTCCTGGGTTTTCCAGAGAATTGTTCCAGCAAGGACAAGACGAAATTCTACCACATTGGCTAGAATTAGTCGAAGTAGCTTAGAACTGGGTTACATACCAGAAGAATGGAAATATAGTTGCAACTCCATGATCCATCTGCGATGCGAAAAAATATAAATTTAAGTTAGGTTCTACTACTAAGGAGAAATTGAAGGTAATATTGTAAGATTGTGCATTTACTATACAAAAATGTAATGGAGAAGATTAGAAAGAAGCGATAGTTGAACCAATTTGGATTATCTTTTTTTGTTTGATTTTCTGGGTTGTTATTATTATTATTATTATCTATAGGTATTTATTTTCTTCTTGGAAATGTAATAACAGGAATGGACTTGAGTCAGTCATGAAGTATCATTCAAACAACGATAAACGACCACCAATAAATCTTGATTTATACCATGAGTTCAATTTTTACCAATATATATGCAAAGGTCCAGCGGAATAAATTACGTTTTATGGCACTACTGTTGTTTTTTTTTTTTAGAATTTTCCTAAATACAAGGGGGTACATTTAAGAAGCAATATAAGATTCGAAATAATTATTTAGATTTTTTTTAATGAATTGGCTACTTTAAGCTACGTAGTTAGATAGATGGGATTTTTTTTGTAGTAGATAAGATCCTGCAGAAAAAATTGACAGAAATGTATCAACATTGTAGGATTAATAAAATGGAAAAATTTTGGGTTATGGCACGATAGAATTTTTTGCTAATAGATTTGTCATTGAAGATTACAATTTCTGCATCATATTCACAGTTTCATATTATTTAAAGGTAAAAGGATGATTTTATCGAAAAATTAATTTCGTCTCCCATTGTCCCAAAATGTTTGGCATTTTAAAAATTTTACTTCGACGATTTTTAAAGTACTTTAAAAATACACTTCTATATATAGCATAAAAAGTATGTGGAATAAATAGAAAACAAAATAATATGAAACACACTTCATGGTGGACGATCGAAATAAAAACCAAGTGAAACAAAAGAAAATGGCATGGAAAAACTACTTACCGAATATAACAAAAGGGAAATATAAGGATGAAAGAAAGAAAATCAAAGGACTAATTAATTCATCGGAGAACGAAGAATGGAGAAGATTTGGGGAGAAAATAGAAGAAGACTCCAAAGCAAATCAGAAACTCTTTTATAAAGCATTAAAGAATATAAAAACAGAAAAAAAGGTGGAAACATATTTTATAAAAAATGGAGAAATATTAACAAAAGAAGAAGAAATTATGCAAATATAGAAAGAATATTATCAGGAACTACTTAATGACACAAAAGAAAGAGAGGAACAAATCCAAATTAAGATGCAGAAATGAAAATAAGTAAAGAGGAAATAGAACAGAACTTAAAAATGGATATGACAAAATCACATCAGAATTGATTTAAAATGTTGGACAAAAAGGAAAAGCTAAAAATTTTCAAAACACTACCAAGGGACTGGCAAAAAGCACTAATTGGACAAATTTTAAAGGAAGGCGATTGAAAGAATGCAATAACTATCGTGGAATAATATTAATTAGCACCGCGATGAAAATGTTGGAGAAAATACTGCAGAAAAGAATCAGGTCGATAATAGAAAATACACTGGAAGAATCATAGGGTGGATTCAGAAGTGGAAGAAGCAACCAAGACCACATTAAATAGTTGGCAGAAAAAGCTTGACAGGAAAAAGAATTCGTGAATTTCCTGGATCTAGGAAGAGCCTTTGATACAGTACCGAGAGAGAAAAATGTGAGAAATATCAGCAGAAAAGGGATTGAATACAAAGATTATAAGAATAATACAGAGCGTTTTTGAGAAAAATGAGAACGTAGTCATAAGAAATAACAATATAACAGAAAACTTCACTACAAATATGGGAGTAAGACAAGGAGCCCTTTGTTATTTATTATTTAGATGGATAAGATCATTGAGAAATGCACAAAACTAAGTAAAAAAAAGTATGTGTAGGGTAAACATCAGTGGAGGAGCATTTACAGATGATGTTATATTAATAGCAAATAATGGAAAAGAGCTACAAGAAAACATAAATGTGTAGAATGCAATGAACAAAAGTTATAGTCAATGTAGACGACAAAGAGGAAATAAATGTTTGAATAGATACGTGGAGAATGGAGCAAGTTAAACATTTCCAATACCTTGGAACAATAATGGAGGAAAACGGGACACAGGAAGCATTTTTCATGTGGAAAAAAATTTCTGTTGTAAATTTTAAACAAAGGGGTAGGTATGGAAATATTTCGCGATACAAATTGATTTTTCCTAATTCCATTAATACTTGGAAATATGGATTCAAAATCGTGTGCGAAGATGTAAAACTTTCCGCTGAATCGATTGGTCAAGACAAGAACATTCTATCTTTTCTAATAGTCGAGTTATGAGTATTTTTTGTTTTGAAAAGTAGATTCTCGAAAATTTCATGACTCTATTTCAAGGCGAAATAATGATTTTATCACAAAACTGATTGTGTCAGTCAATTTTTCGGCCTAAAAAACCCCTCTTTACGAATTTTTAGCATTTTTTATGATTTTTTTGTCGAAAATTTAGAACAAAGGGGTAGGTATGGAAATATTTTGCGATACAAATTAATTTTTTCTAACTTCCTTAATCCTCAGAAATATGTACTCAAAATTCACTTAAATATGTAAAATTGTCCCCTCTATCGATTGGTGAAGACTAGAACGTTCTATCTTTCCTATTAGTCGAGTTATGAGTATTTTTTGTTTTGAAAAGTGGATTTTCGAAAATTACATAACTCTATTTGAAGGCGAAATAATGATTTTATCACAAAACTGATTGTGCCAGTCGATTTTTCGGCCCAAAAAACCCCACTTTACGAATTTTTAACATTTTTTATAATTTTTTTGTCGAAAATTCAGAACAAAGGGGTGTAGGTATGGAAATATTTTGCGATACAAATTGCTTTTTTCTAACTCCCCTAATCCTCGGAAATATGGACTCAAAATTCATTAAAATATGTAAAATTGTCCCCTCTATCGATTGGTGAAGACTAGAACGTTCTATATTTCCTATTAGTCGAGTTATGAGTATTTTTTGTTTTGAAAAGTGGATTTTCGAAAATTTCATGACTTTATTTGAAGGCGAAATAATGATTTTATCACAAAACTGATTGTGCCAGTCGATTTGTCGGCCCAAAAAACCCCTCTTTACGGATTTTTAGCATTTTTTATAATTTTTTTGTCGAAAATTTAGAACAAAGGGGTAGAGGTATGGAAATATTTTGCGATAAAATTGCTTTTTTCTAACTCCCATAATCCTTGGAAATATGGACTCAAAATTCACTTAAATATGTAAAATTGTCCCCTCTATCGATTGGTGAAGACTAGAACGTTCTATCTTAACTATTAGTCGAGTTATGAGTATTTTTTGTTTTGAAAAGTGGATTTTCGAAAATTACATAACTCTATTTGAAGGCGAAATAATGATTTTATCACAAAACTGATTGTGCCAGTTGATTTTTCGGCCCAAAAAACCCCTCTTTACGAATTTTTAACATTTTTTATAATTTTTTTGTCGAAAATTTAGAACAAAGGGGTGTAGGTATGGAAATATTTTGCGATACAAATTGCTTTTTTCTAACTCCCCTAATCCTCGGAAATATGGACTCAAAATTCATTAAAATATGTAAAATTGTCCCCTCTATCGATTGGTGAAGACTAGAACGTTCTATATTTCCTATTAGTCGAGTTATGAGTATTTTTTGTTTTGAAAAGTGGATTTTCGAAAATTTCATGACTTTATTTGAAGGCGAAATAATGATTTTATCACAAAACTGATTGTGCCAGTCGATTTTTCGGCCCAAAAAACCCCTTTTTACGAATTTTTAGCATTTTTTATAATTTTTTTGTCGAAAATTTAGAACAAAGGGGTAGGTATGGAAATATTTTGCGATACAAATTAATTTTCTCTAACTTCCTTAATCCTTGGAAATATGGACTCAAAATTCACTAAAATATGTAAAATTGTCCCCTCTATCGATTGGTGAAGACTAGAACGTTCTATCTTTCCTATTAGTCGAGTTATGAGTATTTTTTGTTTTGAAAAGTGGATTTTCGAAAATTTCATGACTTTATTTGAAGGCGAAATAATGATTTTATCACAAAACTGATTGTGCCAGTCGCGTTTTCGGCCCAAAAAACCCCTCTTTACGGATTTTTAGCATTTTTTATAATTTTTTTGTCGAAAATTTAGAACAAAGGGGTAGGTATGGAAATATTTTGCGATAAAATTGCTTTTTTCTAACTCCCATAATCCTTGGAAATATGGACTCAAAATTCACTTAAATATGTAAAATTGTCCCCTCTATCGATTGGTGAAGACTAGAACGTTCTATCTTAACTATTAGTCGAGTTATGAGTATTTTTTGTTTTGAAAAGTGGATTTTCGAAAATTTCATGTCTCTATTTGAAGGCGAAATAATGATTTTATCACAAAACTGATTGTGCCAGTCGATTTTTCGGCCCAAAAAACACCTCTTTACGAATTTTCAGCATTTTTTATAATTTTTTTGTCGAAAATTTAGAACAAAGGGGTAGGTATGGAAATATTTTGCGATACAAATTGCTTTTTTCTAACTCCCATAATCCTTGGAAATATGGACTCAAAATTCACTAAAATATGTAAAATTGTCCCCTCTATCGATTGGTGAAGACTAGAACGTTCTATCTTAACTATTAGTCGAGTTATGAGTATTTTTTGTTTTGAAAAGTGGATTTTCGAAAATTTCATGACTTTATTTGAAGGCGAAATAATGATTTTATCACAAAACTGATTGTGCCAGTCGATTTTTCGGCCCAAAAAACCCCTCTTTACGGATTTTTAACATTTTTTATAATTTTTTTGTCGAAAATTTAGAACAAAGGGGTAGGTATGGAAATATTTTGCGATAAAATTGCTTTTTTCTAACTCCCATAATCCTTGGAAATATGGACTCAAAATTCACTAAAATATGTAAAATTGTCCCCTCTATCGATTGGTGAAGACTAGAACGTTCTATCTTAACTATTAGTCGAGTTATGAGTATTTTTTGTTTTGAAAAGCGGATTTTCGAAAATTTCATGTCTCTATTTGAAGGCGAAATAATGATTTTATCACAAAACTGATTGTGCCAGTCGATTTTTCGGCCCAAAAAACTCCTCTTTACAAATTTTTAGCATTTTTAAAAATTTTTTGTCGAAAATTTAGAACAAAGGGGTAGGTATGGAAATATTTTGCGAATCAAATTGCTTTTTTCTAACTCCCTTAATCCTTGGCAATATCGACTCAAAATTCACTAGAATATGTAAAATTGTCCCCCCTATCGATTGGTGAAGACTAGAACGTTCTATCTTTCCTATTAGTCGAGTTAAGAGTATTTTTTGTTTTGAAAAGCGGATTTTCGAAAATTTCATGACTCTATTTGAAGGCGAAATAATGATTTTATCACAAAACTGATTGTGCCAGTCGATTTTTCGGCCCAAAAAACCCCTCTTTACGAATTTTTAGCATTTTTTATAATTTTTTTGTCGAAAATTTAGAACAAAGGGGTAGGTATGGAAATATTTTGCAATACAAATTAATTTTTTCTAACTTCCTTAATCCTTGGAAATATGGACTCAAAATTCACTAAAATATGTAAAATTGTCCCCCCTATCGATTGGTGAAGACTAGAACGTTCTATCTTTCCTATTAGTCGAGTTAAGAGTATTTTTTGTTTTGAAAAGCGGATTTTCGAAAATTTCATGACTCTATTTGAAGGCGAAATAATGATTTTATCACAAAACTGATTGTGCCAGTCGATTTTTCGGCCCAAAAAACCCCTTTTTACGAATTTTTAGAATTTTTTATAATTTTTTTGTCGAAAATTTAGAACAAAGGGAAATATTTTGCGATACAAATTAATTTTTTCTAACTTCCTTAATCCTTGGAAATATGGACTCAAAATTCACTAGAATATGTAAAATTGTCCCCTCTATCGATTGGTGAAGACTAGAACGTTCTATCTTTCCGATTAGTCGAGTTATGAGTATTTTTTGTTTTGAAAAGTGGATTTTCGAAAATTTCATGACTCTATTTGAAGGCGAAATAATGATTTTATCACAAAACTGATTGTGCCAGTCGATTTTTCGGCCCAAAAAACACCTCTTTACGATTTTTTAGCATTTTTTATATTTTCGATTAATCGATTAACATTAATTGATTAATCGAAAAAAATCGATCAATCGAAAAAATCGATTAATCGAAAATAATCGATTAATCGAAAAAAATCGATTAATCGGAAAAAATCGATTAATCGGAAAAAATCGATTAATCGGAAAAAATCGATTAATCGGAAAAAATCGATTAATCGGAAAAAATCGATTAATCGAAAATAATCGATTAATCGAAAATAATCGATTAATCGAAAATAATCGATTTATCGAAAATAATCGATTAATCGAAAATAATCGATTAATCGAAAATAATCGATTAATCGAAAATAATCGGTTAATCGGAAATAATAGATTACTAGAACGTTCTATCTTTCCTATTTGTCGAGTTAGCATTTTTTATAATTTTTTTGTCGATAAAATTGCTTTTTTCTAACTCCCATAATCCTTGGAAATATGGACTCAAAATTCACTAAAATATGTAAAATTGTCCCCTCTATCGATTGGTGAAGACTAGAACGTTCTATCTTAACTATTAGTCGAGTTATGAGTATTTTTTGTTTTGAAAAGTGGATTTTCGAAAATTTCATGACTTTATTTGAAGGCGAAATAATGATTTTATCACAAAACTGATTGTGCCAGTCGATTTTTCGGCCCAAAAAACCCCTCTTTACGGATTTTTAACATTTTTTATAATTTTTTTGTCGAAAATTTAGAACAAAGGGGTAGGTATGGAAATATTTTGCGATAAAATTGCTTTTTTCTAACTCCCATAATCCTTGGAAATATGGACTCAAAATTCACTAAAATATGTAAAATTGTCCCCTCTATCGATTGGTGAAGACTAGAACGTTCTATCTTAACTATTAGTCGAGTTATGAGTATTTTTTGTTTTGAAAAGCGGATTTTCGAAAATTTCATGTCTCTATTTGAAGGCGAAATAATGATTTTATCACAAAACTGATTGTGTCAGTCAATTTTTCGGCCTAAAAAACCCCTCTTTACGAATTTTTAGCATTTTTTATGATTTTTTTGTCGAAAATTTAGAACAAAGGGGTAGGTATGGAAATATTTTGCGATACAAATTGCTTTTTTCTAACTCCCCTAATCCTCGGAAATATGGACTCAAAATTCATTAAAATATGTAAAATTGTCCCCTCTATCGATTGGTGAAGACTAGAACGTTCTATATTTCCTATTATTCGAGTTATGAGTATTTTTTGTTTTGAAAAGTGGATTTTCGAAAATTTCATGACTTTATTTGAAGGCGAAATAATGATTTTATCACAAAACTGATTGTGCCAGTCGATTTGTCGGCCCAAAAAACCCCTCTTTACGGATTTTTAGCATTTTTTATAATTTTTTTGTCGAAAATTTAGAACAAAGGGGTAGAGGTATGGAAATATTTTGCGATAAAATTGCTTTTTTCTAACTCCCATAATCCTTGGAAATATGGACTCAAAATTCACTTAAATATGTAAAATTGTCCCCTCTATCGATTGGTGAAGACTAGAACGTTCTATCTTAACTATTAGTCGAGTTATGAGTATTTTTTGTTTTGAAAAGTGGATTTTCGAAAATTACATAACTCTATTTGAAGGCGAAATAATGATTTTATCACAAAACTGATTGTGCCAGTCGATTTGTCGGCCCAAAAAACCCCTCTTTACGGATTTTTAGCATTTTTTATAATTTTTTTGTCGAAAATTTAGAACAAAGGGGTAGAGGTATGGAAATATTTTGCGATAAAATTGCTTTTTTCTAACTCCCATAATCCTTGGAAATATGGACTCAAAATTCACTAAAATATGTAAAATTGTCCCCTCTATCGATTGGTGAAGACTAGAACGTTCTATCTTAACTATTAGTCGAGTTATGAGTATTTTTTGTTTTGAAAAGCGGATTTTCGAAAATTTCATGTCTCTATTTGAAGGCGAAATAATGATTTTATCACAAAACTGATTGTGCCAGTCGATTTTTCGGCCCAAAAAACACCTCTTTACGAATTTTCAGCATTTTTTATAATTTTTTTGTCGAAAATTTAGAACAAAGGGGTAGGTATGGAAATATTTTGCGATAAAATTGCTTTTTTCTAACTCCCATAATCCTTGGAAATATGGACTCAAAATTCACTAAAATATGTAAAATTGTCCCCTCTATCGATTGGTGAAGACTAGAACGTTCTATCTTAACTATTAGTCGAGTTATGAGTATTTTTTGTTTTGAAAAGCGGATTTTCGAAAATTTCATGTCTCTATTTGAAGGCGAAATAATGATTTTATCACAAAAGTGATTGTGCCAGTCGATTTTTCGTCCCAAAAAACACCTCTTTACGAATTTTCAGCATTTTTTATAATTTTTTTGTCGAAAATTTAGAACAAAGGGGTAGGTATGGAAATATTTTGCGATACAAATTGCTTTTTTCTAACTCCCATAATCCTTGGAAATATGGACTCAAAATTCACTAAAATATGTAAAATTGTCCCCTCTATCGATTGGTGAAGACTAGAACGTTCTATCTTAACTATTAGTCGAGTTATGAGTATTTTTTGTTTTGAAAAGTGGATTTTCGAAAATTTCATGACTTTATTTGAAGGCGAAATAATGATTTTATCACAAAACTGATTGTGCCAGTCGATTTTTCGGCCCAAAAAACCCCTCTTTACGGATTTTTAGCATTTTTTATAATTTTTTTGTCGAAAATTTAGAACAAAGGGGTAGGTATGGAAATATTTTGCGATAAAATTGCTTTTTTCCAACTCCCATAATCCTTGGAAATATGGACTCAAAATTCACTGAAATATGTAAAATTGTCCCCTCTATCGATTGGTGAAGACTAGAACGTTCTATCTTAACTATTAGTCGAGTTATGAGTATATTTTGTTTTGAAAAGCGGATTTTCGAAAATTTCATGTCTCTATTTGAAGGCGAAATAATGATTTCATCACAAAACTGATTGTGCCAGTCGATTTTTCGGCCCAAAAAACCCCTCTTTACGGATTTTTAGCATTTTTTATAATTTTTTTGTCGAAAATTTAGAACAAAGGGGTAGGTATGGAAATATTTTGCGATAAAATTGCTTTTTTCTAACTCCCGTAATCCTTGGAAATATGGACTCAAAATTCACTAAAATATGTAAAATTGTCCCCTCTATCGATTGGTGAAGACTAGAACGTTCTATCTTAACTATTAGTCGAGTTATGAGTATTTTTTGTTTTGAAAAGCGGATTTTCGAAAATTTCATGTCTCTATTTGAAGGCGAAATAATGATTTTATCACAAAACTGATTGTGCCAGTCGATTTTTCGGCCCAAAAAACACCTCTTTACGAATTTTCAGCATTTTTTATAATTTTTTTGTCGAAAATTTAGAACAAAGGGGTAGGTATGGAAATATTTTGCGATAAAATTGCTTTTTTCTAACTCCCATAATCCTTGGAAATATGGACTCAAAATTCACTAAAATATGTAAAATTGTCCCCTCTATCGATTGGTGAAGACTAGAACGTTCTATCTTAACTATTAGTCGAGTTATGAGTATTTTTTGTTTTGAAAAGCGGATTTTCGAAAATTTCATGTCTCTATTTGAAGGCGAAATAATGATTTTATCACAAAAGTAATTGTGCCAGTCGATTTTTCGTCCCAAAAAACACCTCTTTACGAATTTTCAGCATTTTTTATAATTTTTTTGTCGAAAATTTAGAACAAAGGGGTAGGTATGGAAATATTTTGCGATACAAATTGCTTTTTTCTAACTCCCATAATCCTTGGAAATATGGACTCAAAATTCACTAAAATATGTAAAATTGTCCCCTCTATCGATTGGTGAAGACTAGAACGTTCTATCTTAACTATTAGTCGAGTTATGAGTATTTTTTGTTTTGAAAAGTGGATTTTCGAAAATTTCATGACTTTATTTGAAGGCGAAATAATGATTTTATCACAAAACTGATTGTGCCAGTCGATTTTTCGGCCCAAAAAACCCCTCTTTACGAATTTTTAGCATTTTTTATAATTTTTTTGTCGATAAAATTGCTTTTTTCTAACTCCCATAATCCTTGGAAATATGGACTCAAAATTCACTAAAATATGTAAAATTGTCCCCTCTATCGATTGGTGAAGACTAGAACGTTCTATCTTAACTATTAGTCGAGTTATGAGTATTTTTTGTTTTGAAAAGTGGATTTTCGAAAATTTCATGACTTTATTTGAAGGCGAAATAATGATTTTATCACAAAACTGATTGTGCCAGTCGATTTTTCGGCCCAAAAAACCCCTCTTTACGGATTTTTAGCATTTTTTATAATTTTTTTGTCGATAAAATTGCTTTTTTCTAACTCCCATAATCCTTGGAAATATGGACTCAAAATTCACTAAAATATGTAAAATTGTCCCCTCTATCGATTGGTGAAGACTAGAACGTTCTATCTTTCCTATTAGTCGAGTTATGAGTATTTTTTGTTTTGAAAAGTGGATTTTCGAAAATTTCATGACTTTATTTGAAGGCGAAATAATGATTTTATCACAAAACTGATTGTGCCAGTCGCGTTTTCGGCCCAAAAAACCCCTCTTTACGGATTTTTAGCATTTTTTATAATTTTTTTGTCGAAAATTTAGAACAAAGGGGTAGGTATGGAAATATTTTGCGATAAAATTGCTTTTTTCTAACTCCCATAATCCTTGGAAATATGGACTCAAAATTCACTTAAATATGTAAAATTGTCCCCTCTATCGATTGGTGAAGACTAGAACGTTCTATCTTAACTATTAGTCGAGTTATGAGTATTTTTTGTTTTGAAAAGTGGATTTTCGAAAATTTCATGTCTCTATTTGAAGGCGAAATAATGATTTTATCACAAAACTGATTGTGCCAGTCGATTTTTCGGCCCAAAAAACACCTCTTTACGAATTTTCAGCATTTTTTTGTCGAAAATTTAGAACAAAGGGGTAGGTATGGAAATATTTTGCGATACAAATTGCTTTTTTCTAACTCCCATAATCCTTGGAAATATGGACTCAAAATTCACTAAAATATGTAAAATTGTCCCCTCTATCGATTGGTGAAGACTAGAACGTTCTATCTTAACTATTAGTCGAGTTATGAGTATTTTTTGTTTTGAAAAGCGGATTTTCGAAAATTTCATGTCTCTATTTGAAGGCGAAATAATGATTTTATCACAAAAGTGATTGTGCCAGTCGATTTTTCGTCCCAAAAAACACCTCTTTACGAATTTTCAGCATTTTTTATAATTTTTTTGTCGAAAATTTAGAACAAAGGGGTAGGTATGGAAATATTTTGCGATACAAATTGCTTTTTTCTAACTCCCATAATCCTTGGAAATATGGACTCAAAATTCACTAAAATATGTAAAATTGTCCCCTCTATCGATTGGTGAAGACTAGAACGTTCTATCTTAACTATTAGTCGAGTTATGAGTATTTTTTGTTTTGAAAAGTGGATTTTCGAAAATTTCATGACTTTATTTGAAGGCGAAATAATGATTTTATCACAAAACTGATTGTGCCAGTCGATTTTTCGGCCCAAAAAACCCCTCTTTACGGATTTTTAGCATTTTTTATAATTTTTTTGTCGAAAATTTAGAACAAAGGGGTAGGTATGGAAATATTTTGCGATAAAATTGCTTTTTTCTAACTCCCATAATCCTTGGAAATATGGACTCAAAATTCACTGAAATATGTAAAATTGTCCCCTCTATCGATTGGTGAAGACTAGAACGTTCTATCTTAACTATTAGTCGAGTTATGAGTATATTTTGTTTTGAAAAGCGGATTTTCGAAAATTTCATGTCTCTATTTGAAGGCGAAATAATGATTTTATCACAAAAGTAATTGTGCCAGTCGATTTTTCGGCCCAAAAAACCCCTCTTTACGGATTTTTAGCATTTTTTATAATTTTTTTGTCGAAAATTTAGAACAAAGGGGTAGGTATGGAAATATTTTGCGATAAAATTGCTTTTTTCTAACTCCCGTAATCCTTGGAAATATGGACTCAAAATTCACTAAAATATGTAAAATTGTCCCCTCTATCGATTGGTGAAGACTAGAACGTTCTATCTTAACTATTAGTCGAGTTATGAGTATTTTTTGTTTTGAAAAGTGGATTTTCGAAAATTTCATGACTTTATTTGAAGGCGAAATAATGATTTTATCACAAAACTGATTGTGCCAGTCGATTTTTCGGCCCAAAAAACCCCTCTTTACGAATTTTTAGCATTTTTTATAATTTTTTTGTCGATAAAATTGCTTTTTTCTAACTCCCATAATCCTTGGAAATATGGACTCAAAATTCACTAAAATATGTAAAATTGTCCCCTCTATCGATTGGTGAAGACTAGAACGTTCTATCTTAACTATTAGTCGAGTTATGAGTATTTTTTGTTTTGAAAAGTGGATTTTCGAAAATTTCATGACTTTATTTGAAGGCGAAATAATGATTTTATCACAAAACTGATTGTGCCAGTCGATTTTTCGGCCCAAAAAACCCCTCTTTACGGATTTTTAGCATTTTTTATAATTTTTTTGTCGATAAAATTGCTTTTTTCTAACTCCCATAATCCTTGGAAATATGGACTCAAAATTCACTAAAATATGTAAAATTGTCCCCTCTATCGATTGGTGAAGACTAGAACGTTCTATCTTTCCTATTAGTCGAGTTATGAGTATTTTTTGTTTTGAAAAGTGGATTTTCGAAAATTTCATGACTTTATTTGAAGGCGAAATAATGATTTTATCACAAAACTGATTGTGCCAGTCGCGTTTTCGGCCCAAAAAACCCCTCTTTACGGATTTTTAGCATTTTTTATAATTTTTTTGTCGAAAATTTAGAACAAAGGGGTAGGTATGGAAATATTTTGCGATAAAATTGCTTTTTTCTAACTCCCATAATCCTTGGAAATATGGACTCAAAATTCACTTAAATATGTAAAATTGTCCCCTCTATCGATTGGTGAAGACTAGAACGTTCTATCTTAACTATTAGTCGAGTTATGAGTATTTTTTGTTTTGAAAAGTGGATTTTCGAAAATTTCATGTCTCTATTTGAAGGCGAAATAATGATTTTATCACAAAACTGATTGTGCCAGTCGATTTTTCGGCCCAAAAAACACCTCTTTACGAATTTTCAGCATTTTTTTGTCGAAAATTTAGAACAAAGGGGTAGGTATGGAAATATTTTGCGATACAAATTGCTTTTTTCTAACTCCCATAATCCTTGGAAATATGGACTCAAAATTCACTAAAATATGTAAAATTGTCCCCTCTATCGATTGGTGAAGACTAGAACGTTCTATCTTAACTATTAGTCGAGTTATGAGTATTTTTTGTTTTGAAAAGCGGATTTTCGAAAATTTCATGTCTCTATTTGAAGGCGAAATAATGATTTTATCACAAAAGTGATTGTGCCAGTCGATTTTTCGTCCCAAAAAACACCTCTTTACGAATTTTCAGCATTTTTTATAATTTTTTTGTCGAAAATTTAGAACAAAGGGGTAGGTATGGAAATATTTTGCGATACAAATTGCTTTTTTCTAACTCCCATAATCCTTGGAAATATGGACTCAAAATTCACTAAAATATGTAAAATTGTCCCCTCTATCGATTGGTGAAGACTAGAACGTTCTATCTTAACTATTAGTCGAGTTATGAGTATTTTTTGTTTTGAAAAGTGGATTTTCGAAAATTTCATGACTTTATTTGAAGGCGAAATAATGATTTTATCACAAAACTGATTGTGCCAGTCGATTTTTCGGCCCAAAAAACCCCTCTTTACGGATTTTTAGCATTTTTTATAATTTTTTTGTCGAAAATTTAGAACAAAGGGGTAGGTATGGAAATATTTTGCGATAAAATTGCTTTTTTCTAACTCCCATAATCCTTGGAAATATGGACTCAAAATTCACTGAAATATGTAAAATTGTCCCCTCTATCGATTGGTGAAGACTAGAACGTTCTATCTTAACTATTAGTCGAGTTATGAGTATATTTTGTTTTGAAAAGCGGATTTTCGAAAATTTCATGTCTCTATTTGAAGGCGAAATAATGATTTCATCACAAAACTGATTGTGCCAGTCGATTTTTCGGCCCAAAAAACCCCTCTTTACGGATTTTTAGCATTTTTTATAATTTTTTTGTCGAAAATTTAGAACAAAGGGGTAGGTATGGAAATATTTTGCGATAAAATTGCTTTTTTCTAACTCCCGTAATCCTTGGAAATATGGACTCAAAATTCACTAAAATATGTAAAATTGTCCCCTCTATCGATTGGTGAAGACTAGAACGTTCTATCTTAACTATTAGTCGAGTTATGAGTATTTTTTGTTTTGAAAAGCGGATTTTCGAAAATTTCATGTCTCTATTTGAAGGCGAAATAATGATTTTATCACAAAACTGATTGTGCCAGTCGATTTTTCGGCCCAAAAAACACCTCTTTACGAATTTTCAGCATTTTTTATAATTTTTTTGTCGAAAATTTAGAACAAAGGGGTAGGTATGGAAATATTTTGCGATAAAATTGCTTTTTTCTAACTCCCATAATCCTTGGAAATATGGACTCAAAATTCACTAAAATATGTAAAATTGTCCCCTCTATCGATTGGTGAAGACTAGAACGTTCTATCTTAACTATTAGTCGAGTTATGAGTATTTTTTGTTTTGAAAAGCGGATTTTCGAAAATTTCATGTCTCTATTTGAAGGCGAAATAATGATTTTATCACAAAAGTGATTGTGCCAGTCGATTTTTCGTCCCAAAAAACACCTCTTTACGAACTTTCAGCATTTTTTATAATTTTTTTGTCGAAAATTTAGAACAAAGGGGTAGGTATGGAAATATTTTGCGATACAAATTGCTTTTTTCTAACTCCCATAATCCTTGGAAATATGGACTCAAAATTCACTAAAATATGTAAAATTGTCCCCTCTATCGATTGGTGAAGACTAGAACGTTCTATCTTAACTATTAGTCGAGTTATGAGTATTTTTTGTTTTGAAAAGTGGATTTTCGAAAATTTCATGACTTTATTTGAAGGCGAAATAATGATTTTATCACAAAACTGATTGTGCCAGTCGATTTTTCGGCCCAAAAAACCCCTCTTTACGGATTTTTAGCATTTTTTATAATTTTTTTGTCGAAAATTTAGAACAAAGGGGTAGGTATGGAAATATTTTGCGATAAAATTGCTTTTTTCTAACTCCCATAATCCTTGGAAATATGGACTCAAAATTCACTGAAATATGTAAAATTGTCCCCTCTATCGATTGGTGAAGACTAGAACGTTCTATCTTAACTATTAGTCGAGTTATGAGTATATTTTGTTTTGAAAAGCGGATTTTCGAAAATTTCATGTCTCTATTTGAAGGCGAAATAATGATTTCATCACAAAACTGATTGTGCCAGTCGATTTTTCGGCCCAAAAAACCCCTCTTTACGGATTTTTAGCATTTTTTATAATTTTTTTGTCGAAAATTTAGAACAAAGGGGTAGGTATGGAAATATTTTGCGATAAAATTGCTTTTTTCTAACTCCCATAATCCTTGGAAATATGGACTCAAAATTCACTGAAATATGTAAAATTGTCCCCTCTATCGATTGGTGAAGACTAGAACGTTCTATCTTAACTATTAGTCGAGTTATGAGTATATTTTGTTTTGAAAAGCGGATTTTCGAAAATTTCATGTCTCTATTTGAAGGCGAAATAATGATTTCATCACAAAACTGATTGTGCCAGTCGATTTTTCGGCCCAAAAAACCCCTCTTTACGGATTTTTAGCATTTTTTATAATTTTTTTGTCGAAAATTTAGAACAAAGGGGTAGGTATGGAAATATTTTGCGATAAAATTGCTTTTTTCTAACTCCCATAATCCTTGGAAATATGGACTCAAAATTCACTAAAATATGTAAAATTGTCCCCTCTATCGATTGGTGAAGACTAGAACGTTTTATCTTTCCTATTAGTCGAGTTATGAGTATTTTTTGTTTTGAAAAGTGGATTTTCGAAAATTTCATGACTTTATTTGAAGGCGAAATAATGATTTTATCACAAAACTGATTGTGCCAGTCGATTTTTCGGCCAAAAAACCCCTCTTTACGAATTTTTAGCATTTTTTATAATTTTTTTGTCGAAAATTTAGAACAAAGGGGTAGGTATGGAAATATTTTGCGATAAAATTGCTTTTTTCTAACTCCCATAATCCTTGGAAATATGGACTCAAAATTCACTGAAATATGTAAAATTGTCCCCTCTATCGATTGGTGAAGACTAGAACGTTCTATCTTAACTATTAGTCGAGTTATGAGTATATTTTGTTTTGAAAAGCGGATTTTCGAAAATTTCATGTCTCTATTTGAAGGCGAAATAATGATTTCATCACAAAACTGATTGTGCCAGTCGATTTTTCGGCCCAAAAAACCCCTCTTTACGGATTTTTAGCATTTTTTATAATTTTTTTGTCGAAAATTTAGAACAAAGGGGTAGGTATGGAAATATTTTGCGATAAAATTGCTTTTTTCTAACTCCCATAATCCTTGGAAATATGGACTGAAAATTCACTAAAATATGTAAAATTGTCCCCTCTATCGATTGGTGAAGACTAGAACGTTTTATCTTTCCTATTAGTCGAGTTATGAGTATTTTTTGTTTTGAAAAGTGGATTTTCGAAAATTTCATGACTTTATTTGAAGGCGAAATAATGATTTTATCACAAAACTGATTGTGCCAGTCGATTTTTCGGCCAAAAAAACCCCTCTTTACGAATTTTTAGCATTTTCTATAATTTTTTTGTTGAAAATTTAGAACAAAGGGGTAGGTATGGAAATATTTTGCGATACAAATTAATTTTCTCTAACTTCCTTAATCCTTGGAAATATGGACCCAAAATTCACTAAAATATGTAAAATTGTCCCCTCTATCGATTGGTGAAGACTAGAACGTTCTATCTTTCCTATTAGTCGAGTGCCAGTCGATTTTTCGGCCAAAAAAACCCCTCTTTACGAATTTTTAGCATTTTCTATAATTTTTTTGTTGAAAATTTAGAACAAAGGGGTAGGTATGGAAATATTTTGCGATACAAATTAATTTTCTCTAACTTCCTTAATCCTTGGAAATATGGACCCAAAATTCACTAAAATATGTAAAATTGTCCCCTCTATCGATTGGTGAAGACTAGAACGTTCTATCTTTCCTATTAGTCGAGTTATGAGTATTTTTTGTTTTGAAAAGTGGATTTTCGAAAATTTCATGACTTTATTTGAAGGCGAAATAATGATTTTATCACAAAACTGATTGTGCCAGTCGATTTTTCGGCCCAAAAAACCCCTCTTTACGAATTTTCGGCATTTTTTATAATTTTTTTGTCGAAAATTTAGAACAAAGGGGTAGGTATGGAAATATTTTGCGATACAAATTGCTTTTTTCTAACTCCCATAATCCTTGGAAATATGGACTCAAAATTCAATAAAATATGTAAAATTGTCCCCTCTATCGATTGGTGAAGACTAGAACGTTCTATCTTAACTATTAGTCGAGTTATGAGTATTTTTTGTTTTGAAAAGTGGATTTTCGAAAATTTCATGACTTTATTTGAAGGCGAAATAATGATTTTATCACAAAACTGATTGTGCCAGTCGATTTTTCGGCCCAAAAAACCCCTCTTTACGAATTTTCGGCATTTTTTATAATTTTTTTGTCGAAAATTTAGATCAAAGGGGTAGGTATGGAAATATTTTGCGATAAAATTGCTTTTTTCTAACTCCCGTAATCCTTGGAAATATGGACTCAAAATTCACTAAAATATGTAAAATTGTCCCCTCTATCGATTGGTGAAGACTAGAACGTTCTATCTTAACTATTAGTCGAGTTATGAGTATTTTTTGTTTTGAAAAGCGGATTTTCGAAAATTTCATGTCTCTATTTGAAGGCGAAATAATGATTTTATCACAAAACTGATTGTGCCAGTCGATTTTTCGGCCCAAAAAACACCTCTTTACGAATTTTCAGCATTTTTTATAATTTTTTTGTCGAAAATTTAGAACAAAGGGGTAGGTATGGAAATATTTTGCGATAAAATTGCTTTTTTCTAACTCCCATAATCCTTGGAAATATGGACTCAAAATTCACTAAAATATGTAAAATTGTCCCCTCTATCGATTGGTGAAGACTAGAACGTTCTATCTTAACTATTAGTCGAGTTATGAGTATTTTTTGTTTTGAAAAGCGGATTTTCGAAAATTTCATGTCTCTATTTGAAGGCGAAATAATGATTTTATCACAAAAGTGATTGTGCCAGTCGATTTTTCGTCCCAAAAAACACCTCTTTACGAATTTTCAGCATTTTTTATAATTTTTTTGTCGAAAATTTAGAACAAAGGGGTAGGTATGGAAATATTTTGCGATACAAATTGCTTTTTTCTAACTCCCATAATCCTTGGAAATATGGACTCAAAATTCACTAAAATATGTAAAATTGTCCCCTCTATCGATTGGTGAAGACTAGAACGTTCTATCTTAACTATTAGTCGAGTTATGAGTATTTTTTGTTTTGAAAAGTGGATTTTCGAAAATTTCATGACTTTATTTGAAGGCGAAATAATGATTTTATCACAAAACTGATTGTGCCAGTCGATTTTTCGGCCCAAAAAACCCCTCTTTACGGATTTTTAGCATTTTTTATAATTTTTTTGTCGAAAATTTAGAACAAAGGGGTAGGTATGGAAATATTTTGCGATAAAATTGCTTTTTTCTAACTCCCATAATCCTTGGAAATATGGACTCAAAATTCACTGAAATATGTAAAATTGTCCCCTCTATCGATTGGTGAAGACTAGAACGTTCTATCTTAACTATTAGTCGAGTTATGAGTATATTTTGTTTTGAAAAGCGGATTTTCGAAAATTTCATGTCTCTATTTGAAGGCGAAATAATGATTTCATCACAAAACTGATTGTGCCAGTCGATTTTTCGGCCCAAAAAACCCCTCTTTACGGATTTTTAGCATTTTTTATAATTTTTTTGTCGAAAATTTAGAACAAAGGGGTAGGTATGGAAATATTTTGCGATAAAATTGCTTTTTTCTAACTCCCATAATCCTTGGAAATATGGACTCAAAATTCACTAAAATATGTAAAATTGTCCCCTCTATCGATTGGTGAAGACTAGAACGTTCTATCTTAACTATTAGTCGAGTTATGAGTATATTTTGTTTTGAAAAGTGGATTTTCGAAAATTTCATGACTTTATTTGAAGGCGAAATAATGATTTTATCACAAAACTGATTGTGCCAGTCGATTTTTCGGCCAAAAAACCCCTCTTTACGAATTTTTAGCATTTTTTATAATTTTTTTGTCGAAAATTTAGAACAAAGGGGTAGGTATGGAAATATTTTGCGATAAAATTGCTTTTTTCTAACTCCCATAATCCTTGGAAATATGGACTCAAAATTCAATAAAATATGTAAAATTGTCCCCTCTATCGATTGGTGAAGACTAGAACGTTCTATCTTAACTATTAGTCGAGTTATGAGTATTTTTTGTTTTGAAAAGTGGATTTTCGAAAATTTCATGACTTTATTTGAAGGCGAAATAATGATTTTATCACAAAACTGATTGTGCCAGTCGATTTTTCGGCCCAAAAAACCCCTCTTTACGGATTTTTAGCATTTTTTATAATTTTTTTGTCGAAAATTTAGAACAAAGGGGTAGGTATGGAAATATTTTGCGATAAAATTGCTTTTTTCTAACTCCCATAATCCTTGGAAATATGGACTCAAAATTCACTGAAATATGTAAAATTGTCCCCTCTATCGATTGGTGAAGACTAGAACGTTCTATCTTAACTATTAGTCGAGTTATGAGTATATTTTGTTTTGAAAAGCGGATTTTCGAAAATTTCATGTCTCTATTTGAAGGCGAAATAATGATTTCATCACAAAACTGATTGTGCCAGTCGATTTTTCGGCCCAAAAAACCCCTCTTTACGGATTTTTAGCATTTTTTATAATTTTTTTGTCGAAAATTTAGAACAAAGGGGTAGGTATGGAAATATTTTGCGATAAAATTGCTTTTTTCTAACTCCCATAATCCTTGGAAATATGGACTCAAAATTCACTAAAATATGTAAAATTGTCCCCTCTATCGATTGGTGAAGACTAGAACGTTTTATCTTTCCTATTAGTCGAGTTATGAGTATTTTTTGTTTTGAAAAGTGGATTTTCGAAAATTTCATGACTTTATTTGAAGGCGAAATAATGATTTTATCACAAAACTGATTGTGCCAGTCGATTTTTCGGCCAAAAAACCCCTCTTTACGAATTTTTAGCATTTTTTATAATTTTTTTGTCGAAAATTTAGAACAAAGGGGTAGGTATGGAAATATTTTGCGATAAAATTGCTTTTTTCTAACTCCCATAATCCTTGGAAATATGGACTCAAAATTCACTGAAATATGTAAAATTGTCCCCTCTATCGATTGGTGAAGACTAGAACGTTCTATCTTAACTATTAGTCGAGTTATGAGTATATTTTGTTTTGAAAAGCGGATTTTCGAAAATTTCATGTCTCTATTTGAAGGCGAAATAATGATTTCATCACAAAACTGATTGTGCCAGTCGATTTTTCGGCCCAAAAAACCCCTCTTTACGGATTTTTAGCATTTTTTATAATTTTTTTGTCGAAAATTTAGAACAAAGGGGTAGGTATGGAAATATTTTGCGATAAAATTGCTTTTTTCTAACTCCCATAATCCTTGGAAATATGGACTCAAAATTCACTAAAATATGTAAAATTGTCCCCTCTATCGATTGGTGAAGACTAGAACGTTCTATCTTAACTATTAGTCGAGTTATGAGTATATTTTGTTTTGAAAAGCGGATTTTCGAAAATTTCATGTCTCTATTTGAAGGCGAAATAATGATTTCATCACAAAACTGATTGTGCCAGTCGATTTTTCGGCCCAAAAAACCCCTCTTTACGGATTTTTAGCATTTTTTATAATTTTTTTGTCGAAAATTTAGAACAAAGGGGTAGGTATGGAAATATTTTGCGATAAAATTGCTTTTTTCTAACTCCCATAATCCTTGGAAATATGGACTCAAAATTCACTAAAATATGTAAAATTGTCCCCTCTATCGATTGGTGAAGACTAGAACGTTTTATCTTTCCTATTAGTCGAGTTATGAGTATTTTTTGTTTTGAAAAGTGGATTTTCGAAAATTTCATGACTTTATTTGAAGGCGAAATAATGATTTTATCACAAAACTGATTGTGCCAGTCGATTTTTCGGCCAAAAAACCCCTCTTTACGAATTTTTAGCATTTTTTATAATTTTTTTGTCGAAAATTTAGAACAAAGGGGTAGGTATGGAAATATTTTGCGATAAAATTGCTTTTTTCTAACTCCCATAATCCTTGGAAATATGGACTCAAAATTCACTGAAATATGTAAAATTGTCCCCTCTATCGATTGGTGAAGACTAGAACGTTCTATCTTAACTATTAGTCGAGTTATGAGTATATTTTGTTTTGAAAAGCGGATTTTCGAAAATTTCATGTCTCTATTTGAAGGCGAAATAATGATTTCATCACAAAACTGATTGTGCCAGTCGATTTTTCGGCCCAAAAAACCCCTCTTTACGGATTTTTAGCATTTTTTATAATTTTTTTGTCGAAAATTTAGAACAAAGGGGTAGGTATGGAAATATTTTGCGATAAAATTGCTTTTTTCTAACTCCCATAATCCTTGGAAATATGGACTCAAAATTCACTAAAATATGTAAAATTGTCCCCTCTATCGATTGGTGAAGACTAGAACGTTTTATCTTTCCTATTAGTCGAGTTATGAGTATTTTTTGTTTTGAAAAGTGGATTTTCGAAAATTTCATGACTTTATTTGAAGGCGAAATAATGATTTTATCACAAAACTGATTGTGCCAGTCGATTTTTCGGCCAAAAAAACCCCTCTTTACGAATTTTTAGCATTTTCTATAATTTTTTTGTTGAAAATTTAGAACAAAGGGGTAGGTATGGAAATATTTTGCGATACAAATTAATTTTCTCTAACTTCCTTAATCCTTGGAAATATGGACCCAAAATTCACTAAAATATGTAAAATTGTCCCCTCTATCGATTGGTGAAGACTAGAACGTTCTATCTTTCCTATTAGTCGAGTGCCAGTCGATTTTTCGGCCAAAAAAACCCCTCTTTACGAATTTTTAGCATTTTCTATAATTTTTTTGTTGAAAATTTAGAACAAAGGGGTAGGTATGGAAATATTTTGCGATACAAATTAATTTTCTCTAACTTCCTTAATCCTTGGAAATATGGACCCAAAATTCACTAAAATATGTAAAATTGTCCCCTCTATCGATTGGTGAAGACTAGAACGTTCTATCTTTCCTATTAGTCGAGTTATGAGTATTTTTTGTTTTGAAAAGTGGATTTTCGAAAATTTCATGACTTTATTTGAAGGCGAAATAATGATTTTATCACAAAACTGATTGTGCCAGTCGATTTTTCGGCCCAAAAAACCCCTCTTTACGAATTTTCGGCATTTTTTATAATTTTTTTGTCGAAAATTTAGAACAAAGGGGTAGGTATGGAAATATTTTGCGATACAAATTGCTTTTTTCTAACTCCCATAATCCTTGGAAATATGGACTCAAAATTCAATAAAATATGTAAAATTGTCCCCTCTATCGATTGGTGAAGACTAGAACGTTCTATCTTAACTATTAGTCGAGTTATGAGTATTTTTTGTTTTGAAAAGTGGATTTTCGAAAATTTCATGACTTTATTTGAAGGCGAAATAATGATTTTATCACAAAACTGATTGTGCCAGTCGATTTTTCGGCCCAAAAAACCCCTCTTTACGAATTTTCGGCATTTTTTATAATTTTTTTGTCGAAAATTTAGATCAAAGGGGTAGGTATGGAAATATTTTGCGATACAAATTGCTTTTTTCTAACTCCCGTAATCCTTGGAAATATGGACTCAAAATTCACTAAAATATGTAAAATTGTCCCCTCTATCGATTGGTGAAGACTAGAACGTTCTATCTTTCATATTAGTCGAGTTATGAGTATTTTTTGTTTTGAGAAGTGGATTTTCGAAAATTTCATGACTTTATTTGAAGGCGAAATAATGATTTTATCACAAAACTGATTGTGCCAGTCGATTTTTCGGCCAAAAAAACCCCTCTTTACGAATTTTTAGCATTTTTTATAATTTTTTTGTCGAAAATTTAGAACAAAGGGGTAGGTATGGAAATATTTTGCGATACAAATTAATTTTCTCTAACTTCCTTAATCCTTGGAAATATGGACTCAAAATTCACTAAAATATGTGAAATTGTCCCCCCTATCGATTGGTGAAGACTAGAACGTTCTATCTTTCCTATTAGTGGAGTTATGAGTATTTTTTGTTTTGAAAAGTGGATTTTCGAAAATTTCATGACTTTATTTGAATGCGAAATAATGATTTTATCACAAAACTGATTGTGCCAGTCGATTTTTCGGCCCAAAAAACCCCTCTTTACGAATTTTCGGCATTTTTTATAATTTTTTTGTCGAAAATTTAGAACAAAGGGGTAGGTATGGAAATATTTTGCGATACAAATTGCTTTTTTCTAACTCCCATAATCCTTGGAAATATGGACTCAAAATTCACTAAAATATGTAAAATTGTCCCCTCTATCGATTGGTGAAGACTAGAACGTTCTATCTTAACTATTAGTCGAGTTATGAGTATTTTTTGTTTTGAAAAGTGGATTTTCGAAAATTTCATGACTTTATTTGAAGGCGAAATAATGATTTCATCACAAAACTGATTGTGCCAGTCGATTTTTCGGCCCAAAAAACACCTCTTTACGATTTTTTAGCATTTTTTATATTTTCGATTAATCGATTAACATTAATTGATTAATCGAAAAAAATCGATTAATCGAAAAAATCGATTAATCGATTAATCGAAAATAATCGATTAATCGAAAAAAATCGATTAATCGGAAAAAATCGATTAATCGGAAAAAATCGATCAATCGGAAAAAATCGATTAATCGGAAAAAATCGATTAATCGAAAATAATCGATTAATCGAAAATAATCGATTAATCGAAAATAATCGATTAATCGAAAATAATCGATTAATCGAAAATAATCGATTAATCGAAAATAATCGATTTATCGAAAATAATCGATTAATCGAAAATAATCGATTAATCGAAAATAATCGGTTAATCGGAAATAATAGATTACTAGAACGTTCTATCTTTCCTATTTGTCGAGTTAGCATTTTTTATAATTTTTTTGTCGAAAATTTAGAACAAAGGGGTAGATATGGAAATATTTTGCGATAAATTTGCTTTTTTCTAACTCCCATAATCCTTGGAAATATGGACTCAAAATTCACTAAAATATGTAAAATTGTCCCCTCTATCGATTGGTGAAGACTAGAACGTTCTATCTTAACTATAAGTGGAGTTATGAGTATTTTTTGTTTTGAAAAGCGGATTTTCGAAAATTTCATGACTCTATTTGAAGGCAAAATAATGATTTTATCACAAAACTGATTGTGCCAGTCGATTTTTCGGCCCAAAAAACCCCTCTTTACGAATTTTCAGCATTTTTTATAATTTTTTTGTCGAAAATTTAGAACAAAGGGGTAGGTATGGAAATATTTTGCGATACAAATTGCTTTTTTCTAACTCCAATAATCCTTGGAAATATATACTCAAAATTCACTAAAATATGTAAAATTGTCCCCTCTATCGATTGGTGAAGACTAGAACGTTCTATCTTAACTATAAGTGGAGTTATGAGTATTTTTTGTTTTGAAAAGCGGATTTTCGAAAATTTCATGACTCTATTTGAAGGCAAAATAATGATTTTATCACAAAACTGATTGTGCCAGTCGATTTTTCGGCCCAAAAAACCCCTCTTTACGAATTTTCAGCATTTTTTATAATTTTTTTGTCGAAAATTTAGAACAAAGGGGTAGGTATGGAAATATTTTGCGATACAAATTGCTTTTTTCTAACTCCAATAATCCTTGGAAATATATACTCAAAATTCACTAAAATATGTAAAATTGTCCCCTTTATCGATCGGTGAAGACTAGAACGTTCTATCTTTCCTATTAGTCGAGTTATGAGTATTTTTTATTTTGAAAAGTGGATTTTCGAAAATTTCATGACTTTATTTGAAGGCGAAATAATGATTTTATCACAAAACTGATTGTGCCAGTCGATTTTTCGGCCCAAAAAACCCCTCTTTACGAATTTTCAGCATTTTTTATAATTTTTTTGTCGAAAATTTAGAACAAAGGGGTAGGTATGGAAATATTTTGCGATACAAATTAATTTTTTCTAACTTCCTTAATCCTTGGAAATATGGACTCAAAATTCACTAAAATATGTAAAATTGTCCCCCCTATCGATTGGTGAAGACTAGAACGTTCTATCTTTCCTATTAGTCGAGTTAAGAGTATTTTTTGTTTTGAAAAGCGGATTTTCGAAAATTTCATGACTCTATTTGAAGGCGAAATAATGATTTTATCACAAAACTGATTGTGCCAGTCGACTTTTCGGCCCAAAAAACCCCTTTTTACGAATTTTTAGCATTTTTAATAATTTTTTTGTCGAAAATTTAGAACAAAGGGAAATATTTTGCGATACAAATTAATTTTTTCTAACTTCCTTAATCCTTGGAAATATGGACTCAAAATTCACTAAAATATGTAAAATTGTCCCCTCTATCGATTGGTGAAGACTAGAACGTTCTATCTTTCCTATTAGTCGAGTTATGAGTATTTTTTGTTTTGAAAAGTGGATTTTCGAAAATTTCATGACTCTATTTGAAGGCGAAATAATGATTTTATCACAAAACTGATTGTGTCAGTCGATTTTTTGGCCCAAAAAACCGCTCTTACGGATTTTTAGCAATTTTTATTTTTTTTTGTCGAAAATTTAGAACAAAGGGGTAGGCATGGAAATATTTTGCGATAAAATTGCTTTTTTCTAACTCCCATAATCCTTGGAAATATGGACTCAAAATTCACTAAAATATGTAAAATTGTCCCCTCTATCGATTGGTGAAGACTAGAACGTTTTATCTTTCCTATTAGTCGAGTTATGAGTATTTTTTGTTTTGAAAAGTGGATTTTCGAAAATTTCATGACTTTATTTGAAGGCGAAATAATGATTTTATCACAAAACTGATTGTGCCAGTCGATTTTTCGGCCAAAAAAACCCCTCTTTACGAATTTTTAGCATTTTCTATAATTTTTTTGTCGAAAATTTAGAACAAAGGGGTAGGTATGGAAATATTTTGCGATAAAATTGCTTTTTTCTAACTCCCATAATCCTTGGAAATATGGACTCAAAATTCACTAAAATATGTAAAATTGTCCCCTCTATCGATTGGTGAAGACTAGAACGTTTTATCTTTCCTATTAGTCGAGTTATGAGTATTTTTTGTTTTGAAAAGTGGATTTTCGAAAATTTCATGACTTTATTTGAAGGCGAAATAATGATTTTATCACAAAACTGATTGTGCCAGTCGATTTTTCGGCCAAAAAAACCCCTCTTTACGAATTTTTAGCATTTTCTATAATTTTTTTGTCGAAAATTTAGAACAAAGGGGTAGGCATGGAAATATTTTGCGATAAAATTGCTTTTTTCTAACTCCCATAATCCTTGGAAATATGGACTCAAAATTCACTAAAATATGTAAAATTGTCCCCTCTATCGATTGGTGAAGACTAGAACGTTTTATCTTTCCTATTAGTCGAGTTATGAGTATTTTTTGTTTTGAAAAGTGGATTTTCGAAAATTTCATGACTTTATTTGAAGGCGAAATAATGATTTTATCACAAAACTGATTGTGCCAGTCGATTTTTCGGCCAAAAAACCCCTCTTTACGAATTTTTAGCATTTTTTATAATTTTTTTGTCGAAAATGGTATGGTATGGTATGGAAATATTTTGCGATACAAATTAATTTTCTCTAACATCCTTAATCCTTGGAAATATTGACTCAAAATTCACTAAAATATGTAAAATTGTCCCCTCTATCGATTGGTGAAGACTAGAACGTTCTATCTTTCCTATTAGTCGAGTTATGAGTATTTTTTGTTTTGAAAAGTGGATTTTCGAAAATTTCATGACTTTATTTGAAGGCGAAATAATGATTTTATCACAAAACTGATTGTGCCAGTCGATTTTTCGGCCAAAAAAACCCCTCTTTACGAAGTTTTAGCATTTTCTATAATTTTTTTGTCGAAAATTTAGAACAAAGGGGTAGGTATGGAAATATTTTGCGATACAAATTAATTTTCTCTAACTTCCTTAATCCTTGGAAATATGGACCCAAAATTCACTAAAATATGTAAAATTGTCCCCTCTATCGATTGGTGAAGACTAGAACGTTCTATCTTTCCTATTAGTCGAGTTATGAGTATTTTTTGTTTTGAAAAGTGGATTTTCGAAAATTTCATGACTTTATTTGAAGGCGAAATAATGATTTTATCACAAAACTGATTGTGCCAGTCGATTTTTCGGCCCAAAAAACCCCTCTTTACGAATTTTCGGCATTTTTTATAATTTTTTTGTCGAAAATTTAGAACAAAGGGGTAGGTATGGAAATATTTTGCGATACAAATTGCTTTTTTCTAACTCCCATAATCCTTGGAAATATGGACTCAAAATTCAATAAAATATGTAAAATTGTCCCCTCTATCGATTGGTGAAGACTAGAACGTTCTATCTTTCCTATTAGTCGAGTTATGAGTATTTTTTGTTTTGAAAAGTGGATTTTCGAAAATTTCATGACTTTATTTGAAGGCGAAATAATGATTTTATCACAAAACTGATTGTGCCAGTCGATTTTTCGGCCAAAAAAACCCCTCTTTACGAATTTTTAGCATTTTTTATAATTTTTTTGTCGAAAATTTAGAACAAAGGGGTAGGTATGGAAATATTTTGCGATAAAATTGCTTTTTTCTAACTCCCATAATCCTTGGAAATATGGACTCAAAATTCACTAAAATATGTAAAATTGTCCCCTCTATCGATTGGTGAAGACTAGAACGTTCTATCTTTCCTATTAGTCGAGTTATGAGTATTTTTTGTTTTGAAAAGTGGATTTTCGAAAATTTCATGACTTTATTTGAAGGCGAAATAATGATTTTATCACAAAACTGATTGTGCCAGTCGATTTTTCGGCCAAAAAACCCCTCTTTACGAATTTTTAGCATTTTTTATAATTTTTTTGTCGAAAATTTAGAACAAAGGGGTAGGTATGGAAATATTTTGCGATACAAATTAAGTTTCTCTAACATCCTTAATCCTTGGAAATATGGACTCAAAATTCACTAAAATATGTAAAATTGTCCCTTCTATCGATTGGTGAAGACTAGAACGTTCTATCTTTCCTATTAGTCGAGTTATGAGTATTTTTTGTTTTGAAAAGTGGATTTTCGAAAATTTCATGACTTTATTTGAAGGCGAAATAATGATTTTATCACAAAACTGATTGTGCCAGTCGATTTTTCGGCCCAAAAAACCCCTCTTTACGAATTTTTAGCATTTTCTATAATTTTTTTGTCGAAAATTTAGAACAAAGGGGTAGGTATGGAAATATTTTGCGATACAAATTAATTTTCTCTAACTTCCTTAATCCTTGGAAATATGAACCCAAAATTCAATAAAATATGTAAAATTGTCCCCTCTATCGATTGGTGAAGACTAGAACGTTCTATATTTCCTATTAGTCGAGTTATGAGTATTTTTTGTTTTGAAACGTGGATTTTCGAAAATTTCATGACTTTATTTGAAGGCGAAATAATGATTTTATCACAAAACTGATTGTGCCAGTCGATTTTTCGGCCAAAAAAACCCCTCTTTACGAATTTTTAGCATTTTTTATAATTTTTTTGTCGAAAATTTAGAACAAAGGGGTAGGTATGGAAATATTTTGCGATAAAATTGCTTTTTTCTAACTCCCATAATCCTTGGAAATATGGACTCAAAATTCACTAAAATATGTAAAATTGTCCCCTCTATCGATTGGTGAAGACTAGAACGTTTTATCTTTCCTATTAGTCGAGTTATGAGTATTTTTTGTTTTGAAAAGTGGATTTTCGAAAATTTCATGACTTTATTTGAAGGCGAAATAATGATTTTATCACAAAACTGATTGTGCCAGTCGATTTTTCGGCCAAAAAACCCCTCTTTACGAATTTTTAGCATTTTTTATAATTTTTTTGTCGAAAATTTAGAACAAAGGGGTAGGTATGGAAATATTTTGCGATACAAATTAAGTTTCTCTAACATCCTTAATCCTTGGAAATATGGACTCAAAATTCACTAAAATATGTAAAATTGTCCCTTCTATCGATTGGTGAAGACTAGAACGTTCTATCTTTCCTATTAGTCGAGTTATGAGTATTTTTTGTTTTGAAAAGTGGATTTTCGAAAATTTCATGACTTTATTTGAAGGCGAAATAATGATTTTATCACAAAACTGATTGTGCCAGTCGATTTTTCGGCCCAAAAAACCCCTCTTTACGAATTTTTAGCATTTTCTATAATTTTTTTGTCGAAAATTTAGAACAAAGGGGTAGGTATGGAAATATTTTGCGATACAAATTAATTTTCTCTAACTTCCTTAATCCTTGAAAATATGAACCCAAAATTCAATAAAATATGTAAAATTGTCCCCTCTATCGATTGGTGAAGACTAGAACGTTCTATCTTTCCTATTAGTCGAGTTATGAGTATTTTTTGTTTTGAAAAGTGGATTTTCGAAAATTTCATGACTTTATTTGAAGGCGAAATAATGATTTTATCACAAAACTGATTGTGCCAGTCGATTTTTCGGCCAAAAAACCCCTCTTTACGAATTTTTAGCATTTTTTATAATTTTTTTGTCGAAAATTTAGAACAAAGGGGTAGGTATGGAAATATTTTGCGATACAAATTAAGTTTCTCTAACATCCTTAATCCTTGGAAATATGGACTCAAAATTCACTAAAATATGTAAAATTGTCCCTTCTATCGATTGGTGAAGACTAGAACGTTCTATCTTTCCTATTAGTCGAGTTATGAGTATTTTTTGTTTTGAAAAGTGGATTTTCGAAAATTTCATGACTTTATTTGAAGGCGAAATAATGATTTTATCACAAAACTGATTGTGCCAGTCGATTTTTCGGCCCAAAAAACCCCTCTTTACGAATTTTTAGCATTTTCTATAATTTTTTTGTCGAAAATTTAGAACAAAGGGGTAGGTATGGAAATATTTTGCGATACAAATTAATTTTCTCTAACTTCCTTAATCCTTGGAAATATGAACCCAAAATTCAATAAAATATGTAAAATTGTCCCCTCTATCGATTGGTGAAGACTAGAACGTTCTATATTTCCTATTAGTCGAGTTATGAGTATTTTTTGTTTTGAAACGTGGATTTTCGAAAATTTCATGACTTTATTTGAAGGCGAAATAATGATTTTATCACAAAACTGATTGTGCCAGTCGATTTTTCGGCCAAAAAAACCCCTCTTTACGAATTTTTAGCATTTTTTATAATTTTTTTGTCGAAAATTTAGAACAAAGGGGTAGGTATGGAAATATTTTGCGATACAAATTAATTTTCTCTAACTTCCTTAATCCTTGGAAATATGGACTCAAAATTCACTAAAATATGTGAAATTGTCCCTTCTATCGATTGGTGAAGACTAGAACGTTCTATCTTTCCTATTAGTCGAGTTATGAGTATTTTTTGTTTTGAAAAGTGGATTTTCGAAAATTTCATGACTTTATTTGAATGCGAAATAATGATTTTATCACAAAACTGATTGTGCCAGTCGATTTTTCGGCCCAAAAAACCCCTCTTTACGAATTTTTAGCATTTTCTATAATTTTTTTGTCGAAAATTTAGAACAAAGGGGTAGGTATGGAAATATTTTGCGATACAAATTAATTTTCTCTAACTTCCTTAATCCTTGGAAATATAGACCCAAAATTCACTTAAATATGTAAAATTGTCCCCTCTATCGATTGGTGAAGACTAGAACGTTCTATCTTTCCTATTAGTCGAGTTATGAGTATTTTTTGTTTTGAAAAGTGGATTTTCGAAAATTTCATGACTTTATTTGAAGGCGAAATAATGATTTTATCACAAAACTGATTGTGCCAGTCGATTTTTCGGCCCAAAAAACCCCTCTTTACGAATTTTCGGCATTTTTTATAATTTTTTTGTCGAAAATTTAGAACAAAGGGGTAGGTATGGAAATATTTTGCGATAAAATTGCTTTTTTCTAACTCCCATAATCCTTGGAAATATGGACTCAAAATTCACTAAAATATGTAAAATTGTCCCCTCTATCGATTGGTGAAGACTAGAACGTTCTATCTTTCCTATTAGTCGAGTTATGAGTATTTTTTGTTTTGAAAAGTGGATTTTCGAAAATTTCATGACTTTATTTGAAGGCGAAATAATGATTTTATCACAAAACTGATTGTGTCAGTCGATTTTTCGGCCCAAAAAAACCCTCTTTACGAATTTTCAGCATTTTTTATAATTTTTTTGTCGAAAATTTAGAACAAAGGGGTAGGTATGGAAATATTTTGCGAATCAAATTGCTTTTTTCTAACACCCTTAATCCTTGGCAATATCGACTCATAATTCACTAAAATATGTAAAATTGTCCACTCTATCGATTGGTGAAGACTAGAACGTTGTACCTTTCCTATTAGTCGAGTTATGAGTGTTTTTTGTTTTGAAAAGCGGATTTTCGAAAATTTCATGACTCTATTTGAAGGCGAAATAATGATTTTATCACAAAACTGATTGTGCCAGTCGATTTTTCGGCCCAAAAAACCCCTCTTTACGAATTTTTAGCATTTTTTATAATTTTTTTGTCGAAAATTTAGAACAAAGGGGTATGTATGGAAATATTTTGCGATACAAATTAATTTTTTCTAACTTCCTTAATCCTTGGAAATATGGACTCAAATTTCACTAAAATATGTAAAATTGTCCCCTTTATCGATTGGTACGTTTTATCTTTCCTATTAGTCGAGTTATGAGTGTTTTTTGTTTTGAAAAGCGGATTTTCGAAAATTTCATGACTTTATTTGAAGGCGAAATAATGATTTTATCACAAAACTGATTGTGCCAGTCGATTTTTCGGCCCAAAAAACCGCTCTTACGGATTTTTAGCAATTTTTATTTTTTTTTGTCGAAAATTTAGAACAAAGGGGTAGGCATGGAAATATTTTGCGATAAAATTGCTTTTTTCTAACTCCCATAATCCTTGGAAATATGGACTCAAAATTCACTAAAATATGTAAAATTGTCCCCTCTATCGATTGGTGAAGACTAGAACGTTCTATCTTGACTATTAGTCGAGTTATGAGTATTTTTTGTTTTGAAAAGTGGATTTTCGAAAATTTCATGACTTTATTTGAAGGCGAAATAATGATTTTATCACAAAACTGATTGTGTCAGTCGATTTTTTGGCCCAAAAAACCCCTCTTTACGAATTTTCAGCATTTTTTATAATTTTTTTGTCGAAAATTTAGAACAAAGGGGTAGGTATGGAAATATTTTGCGATACAAATTGCTTTTTTCTAACTCCCATAATCCTTGGAAATATAGACTCAAAATTCACTAAAATATGTAAAATTGTCCCCTCTATCGATTGGTGAAGACTAGAACGTTCTATCTTAACTATTAGTCGAGTTATGAGTGTTTTTTGTTTTGAAAAGCGGATTTTCGAAAATTTCATGACTTTATTTGAAGGCGAAATAATGATTTTATCACAAAACTGATTGTGTCAGTCGATTTTTTGGCCCAAAAAACCCCTCTTTACGAATTTTCAGCATTTTTTATAATTTTTTTGTCGAAAATTTAGAACAAAGGGGTAGGTATGGAAATATTTTGCGATACAAATTGCTTTTTTCTAACTCCCATAATCCTTGGAAATATAGACTCAAAATTCACTAAAATATGTAAAATTGTCCCCTCTATCGATTGGTGAAGACTAGAACGTTCTATCTTAACTATTAGTCGAGTTATGAGTATTTTTTGTTTTGAAAAGTGGATTTTCGAAAATTTCATGACTTTATTTGAAGGCGAAATAATGATTTTATCACAAAACTGATTGTGCCAGTCGATTTTTCGGCCAAAAAAACCCCTCTTTACGAATTTTTAGCATTTTTTATAATTTTTTTGTCGAAAATTTAGAACAAAGGGGTAGGTATGGAAATATTTTGCGATACAAATTAATTTTCTCTAACTTCCTTAATCCTTGGAAATATGGACTCAAAATTCACTAAAATATGTAAAATTGTCCCCTCTATCGATTGGTGAAGACTAGAACGTTCTATCTTTCCTATCAGTCGAGTTATGAGTATTTTTTGTTTTGAAAAGTGGATTTTCGAAAATTTCATGACTTTATTTGAAGGCGAAATAATGATTTTATCACAAAACTGATTGTGTCAGTCGATTTTTTGGCCCAGAAAACCCCTCTTTACGAATTTTTAGCATTTTCTATAATTTTTTTGTCGAAAATTTAGAACAAAGGGGTAGGTATGGAAATATTTTGCGATACAAATTAATTTTCTCTAACTTCCTTAATCCTTGGAAATATGGACCCAAAATTCACTAAAATATGTAAAATTGTCCCCTCTATCGATTGGTGAAGACTAGAACGTTCTATCTTTCCTATTAGTCGAGTTATGAGTATTTTTTGTTTTGAAAAGTGGATTTTCGAAAATTTCATGACTTTATTTGAAGGCGAAATAATGATTTTATCACAAAACTGATTGTGCCAGTCGATTTTTCGGCCCAAAAAACCCCTCTTTACGAATTTTCGGCATTTTTTATAATTTTTTTGTCGAAAATTTAGAACAAAGGGGTAGGTATGGAAATATTTTGCGATACAAATTGCTTTTTTCTAACTCCCATAATCCTTGGAAATATGGACTCAAAATTCACTAAAATATGTAAAATTGTCCCCTCTATCGATTGGTGAAGACTAGAACGTTCTATCTTCACTACTAGTCGAGTTATGAGTATTTTTTGTTTTGAAAAGTGGATTTTCGAAAATTTCATGACTTTATTTGAAGGCGAAATAATGATTTTATCACAAAACTGATTGTGCCAGTCGATTTTTCGGCCCAAAAAACCCCTCTTTACGGATTTTTAGCATTTTTTATAATTTTTTTGTCGAAAATTTAGAACAAAGGGGTAGGTATGGAAATATTTTGCGATAAAATTGCTTTTTTCTAACTCCCATAATCCTTGGAAATATGGACTCAAAATTCACTAAAATATGTAAAATTGTCCCCTCTATCGATTGGTGAAGACTAGAACGTTCTATCTTCACTACTAGTCGAGTTATGAGTATTTTTTGTTTTGAAAAGTGGATTTTCGAAAATTTCATGTCTCTATTTGAAGGCGAAATAATGATTTTATCACAAAACTGATTGTGCCAGTCGATTTTTCGGCCAAAAAAACCCCTCTTTACGAATTTTTAGCATTTTTTATAATTTTTTTGTCGAAAATTTAGAACAAAGGGGTAGGTATGGAAATATTTTGCGATACAAATTAATTTTCTCTAACTTCCTTAATCCTTGGAAATATGGACTCAAAATTCACTAAAATATGTAAAATTGTCCCCTCTATCGATTGGTGAAGACTAGAACGTTCTATCTTTCCTATTAGTCGAGTTATGAGTATTTTTTGTTTTGAAAAGTGGATTTTCGAAAATTTCATGACTTTATTTGAAGGCGAAATAATGATTTTATCACAAAACTTAGAACAAAGGGGTAGGTATGGAAATATTTTGCGATACAAATTAATTTTCTCTAACTTCCTTAATCCTTGGAAATATGGACTCAAAATTCACTAAAATATGTAAAATTGTCCCCTCTATCGATTGGTGAAGACTAGAACGTTCTATCTTTCCTATCAGTCGAGTTATGAGTATTTTTTGTTTTGAAAAGTGGATTTTCGAAAATTTCATGACTTTATTTGAAGGCGAAATAATGATTTTATCACAAAACTGATTGTGTCAGTCGATTTTTTGGCCCAGAAAACCCCTCTTTACGAATTTTTATCATTTTCTATAATTTTTTTGTCGAAAATTTAGAACAAAGGGGTAGGTATGGAAATATTTTGCGATACAAATTAATTTTCTCTAACTTCCTTAATCCTTGGAAATATGGACCCAAAATTCACTAAAATATGTAAAATTGTCCCCTCTATCGATTGGTGAAGACTAGAACGTTCTATCTTTCCTATTAGTCGAGTTATGAGTATTTTTTGTTTTGAAAAGTGGATTTTCGAAAATTTCATGACTTTATTTGAAGGCGAAATAATGATTTTATCACAAAACTGATTGTGCCAGTCGATTTTTCGGCCCAAAAAACCCCTCTTTACGAATTTTCGGCATTTTTTATAATTTTTTTGTCGAAAATTTAGAACAAAGGGGTAGGTATGGAAATATTTTGCGATAAAATTGCTTTTTTCTAACTCCCATAATCCTTGGAAATATGGACTCAAAATTCACTTAAATATGTAAAATTGTCCCCTCTATCGATTGGTGAAGACTAGAACGTTCTATCTTAACTATTAGTCGAGTTATGAGTATTTTTTGTTTTGAAAAGTGGATTTTCGAAAATTTCATGTCTCTATTTGAAGGCGAAATAATGATTTTATCACAAAACTGATTGTGCCAGTCGATTTTTTGGCCCAAAAAACACCTCTTTACGAATTTTCAGCATTTTTTATAATTTTTTTGTCGAAAATTTAGAACAAAGGGGTAGGTATGGAAATATTTTGCGATACAAATTGCTTTTTTCTAACTCCCATAATCCTTGGAAATATGGACTCAAAATTCACTAAAATATGTAAAATTGTCCCCTCTATCGATTGGTGAAAAATAGAACGTTCTATCTTAACTATTAGTCGAGTTATGAGTATTTTTTGTTTTGAAAAGTGGATTTTCGAAAATTTCATGACTTTATTTGAATGCGAAATAATGATTTTATCACAAAACTGATTGTGCCAGTCGATTTTTCGGCCCAAAAAACCCCTCTTTACGAATTTTTAGCATTTTCTATAATTTTTTTGTCGAAAATTTAGAACAAAGGGGTAGGTATGGAAATATTTTGCGATACAAATTAATTTTCTCTAACTTCCTTAATCCTTGGAAATATGGACCCAAAATTCACTAAAATATGTAAAATTGTCCCCTCTATCGATTGGTGAAGACTAGAACGTTCTATCTTTCCTATTAGTCGAGTTATGAGTATTTTTTGTTTTGAAAAGTGGATTTTCGAAAATTTCATGACTTTATTTGAAGGCGAAATAATGATTTTATCACAAAACTGATTGTGCCAGTCGATTTTTCGGCCCAAAAAACCCCTCTTTACGAATTTTCGGCATTTTTTATAATTTTTTTGTCGAAAATTTAGAACAAAGGGGTAGGTATGGAAATATTTTGCGATACAAATTGCTTTTTTCTAACTCCCATAATCCTTGGAAATATGGACTCAAAATTCACTAAAATATGTAAAATTGTCCCCTCTATCGATTGGTGAAGACTAGAACGTTCTATCTTAACTATTAGTCGAGTTATGAGTATTTTTTGTTTTGAAAAGTGGATTTTCGAAAATTTCATGACTTTATTTGAAGGCGAAATAATGATTTTATCACAAAACTGATTGTGTCAGTCGATTTTTTGGCCCAGAAAACCCCTCTTTACGAATTTTCAGCATTTTTTATAATTTTTTTGTCGAAAATTTAGAACAAAGGGGTAGGTATGGAAATATTTTGCGATACAAATTAATTTTTTCTAACTTCCTTAATCCTTGGAAATAGGGACTCAAAATTCACTGAAATATGTAAAATTGTCACCTCTATCGATTGGTGAAGACTAGAACGTTCTATCTTAACTATTAGTCGAGTTATGAGTATTTTTTGTTTTGAAAAGCGGATTTTCGAAAATTTCATGTCTCTATTTGAAGGCGAAATAATGATTTTATCACAAAACTGATTGTGCCAGTCGATTTTTCGGCCCAAAAAACACCTCTTTACGATTTTTTAGCATTTTTTATATTTTCGATTAATCGATTAACATTAATTGATTAATCGAAAAAAATCGATTAATCGAAAAAATCGATTAATCGAAAAAATCGATTAATCGAAAATAATCGATTAATCGAAAAAAATCGATTAATCGGAAAAAATCGATTAATCGGAAAAAATCGATTAATCGGAAAAAATCGATTAATCGAAAATAATCGATTAATCGAAAATAATCGATTTATCGAAAATAATCGATTAATCGAAAATAATCGATTAATCGAAAATAATCGGTTAATCGGAAATAATAGATTACTAGAACGTTCTATCTTTCCTATTTGTCGAGTTAGCATTTTTTATAATTTTTTTGTCGAAAATTTAGAACAAAGGGGTAGGTATGGAAATATTTTGCGATAAATTTGCTTTTTTCTAACTCCCATAATCCTTGGAAATATGGACTCAAAATTCACTAAAATATGTAAAATTGTCCCCTCTATCGATTGGTGAAGACTAGGACGTTCTATCTTAACTATAAGTGGAGTTATGAGTATTTTTTGTTTTGAAAAGCGGATTTTCGAAAATTTCATGACTCTATTTGAAGGCAAAATAATGATTTTATCACAAAACTGATTGTGCCAGTCGATTTTTCGGCCCAAAAAACCCCTCTTTACGAATTTTCAGCATTTTTTATAATTTTTTTGTCGAAAATTTAGAACAAAGGGGTAGGTATGGAAATATTTTGCGATACAAATTGCTTTTTTCTAACTCCAATAATCCTTGGAAATATATACTCAAAATTCACTAAAATATGTAAAATTGTCCCCTATATCGATTGGTGAAGACTAGAACGTTCTATCTTAACTATTAGTGGAGTTATGAGTATTTTTTGTTTTGAAAAGTGGATTTTCGAAAATTACATAACTCTATTTGAAGGCGAAATAATGATTTTATCACAAAACTGATTGTGCCAGTCAATTTTTCGGCCAAAAAAACCCCTCTTTACGAATTTTTAGCATTTTTTATAATTTTTTTGTCGAAAATTTAGAACAAAGGGGTAGGTATGGAAATATTTTGCGATACAAATTAATTTTTTCTAACTTCCTTAATCCTTGGAAATATGGACTCAAAATTCACTATAATATGTAAAATTGTCCCCTCTATCGATTGGTGAAGACTAGAACGTTCTATCTTAACTATTAGTCGAGTTATGAGTATTTTTTGTTTTGAAAAGTGGATTTTCGAAAATTTCATGACTTTATTTGAAGGCGAAATAATGATTTTATCACAAAACTGATTGTGCCAGTCGATTTTTCGGCCCAAAAAACACCTCTTTACGATTTTTTAGCATTTTTTATATTTTCGATTAATCGATTAACATTAATTGATTAATCGAAAAAAATCGATTAATCGAAAAAATCGATTAATCGAAAAAATCGATTAATCGAAAAAATCGATTAATCGAAAAAATCGATTAATCGAAAATAATCGATTAATCGAAAAAAATCGATTAATCGGAAAAAATCGATTAATCGGAAAAAATCGATTAATCGGAAAAAATCGATTAATCGATTTATCGAAAATAATCGATTAATCGATTTATCGAAAATAATCGATTAATCGAAAATAATCGATTAATCGAAAATAATCGGTTAATCGGAAATAATAGATTACTAGAACGTTCTATCTTTCCTATTTGTCGAGTTAGCATTTTTTATAATTTTTTTGTCGAAAATTTAGAACAAAGGGGTAGGTATGGAAATATTTTGCGATACAAATTGCTTTTTTCTAACTCCCTTAATCCTTGGCAATATCGACTCAAAATTTACTAAAATATGTAAAATTGTCCCCTCTATCGATTGGTGAAGACTAGAACGTTCTATCTTTCCTATTAGTCGAGTTATGAGTATTTTTTGTTTTGAAAAGTGGATTTTCGAAAATTTCATGACTTTATTTGAAGGCGAAATAATGATTTTATCACAAAACTGATTGTGCCAGTCGATTTTTCGGCCAAAAAAACCCCTCTTTACGAATTTTTAGCATTTTCTATAATTTTTTTGTCGAAAATTTAGAACAAAGGGGTAGGTATGGAAATATTTTGCGATAAAATTGCTTTTTTCTAACTCCCATAATCCTTGGAAATATGGACTCAAAATTCACTAAAATATGTAGAATTGTCCCCTCTATCGATTGGTGAAGACTAGAACGTTTTATCTTTCCTATTAGTCGAGTTATGAGTATTTTTTGTTTTGAAAAGTGGATTTTCGAAAATTTCATGACTTTATTTGAAGGCGAAATAATGATTTTATCACAAAACTGATTGTGCCAGTCGATTTTTCGGCCAAAAAACCCCTCTTTACGAATTTTTAGCATTTTTTATAATTTTTTTGTCGAAAATTTAGAACAAAGGGGTAGGTATGGAAATATTTTGCGATACAAATTAATTTTCTCTAACATCCTTAATCCTTGGAAATATGGACTCAAAATTCACTAAAATATGTAAAATTGTCCCCTCTATCGATTGGTGAAGACTAGAACGTTCTATCTTTCCTATTAGTCGAGTTATGAGTATTTTTTGTTTTGAAAAGTGGATTTTCGAAAATTTCATGACTTTATTTGAAGGCGAAATAATGATTTTATCACAAAACTGATTGTGCCAGTCGATTTTTCGGCCAAAAAAACCCCTCTTTACGAATTTTTAGCATTTTCTATAATTTTTTTGTCGAAAATTTAGAACAAAGGGGTAGGTATGGAAATATTTTGCGATACAAATTAATTTTCTCTAACTTCCTTAATCCTTGGAAATATGGACCCAAAATTCACTAAAATATGTAAAATTGTCCCCTCTATCGATTGGTGAAGACTAGAACGTTCTATCTTTCCTATTAGTCGAGTTATGAGTATTTTTTGTTTTGAAAAGTGGATTTTCGAAAATTTCATGACTTTATTTGAAGGCGAAATAATGATTTTATCACAAAACTGATTGTGCCAGTCGATTTTTCGGCCAAAAAAACCCCTCTTTACGAATTTTCGGCATTTTTTATAATTTTTTTGTCGAAAATTTAGAACAAAGGGGTAGGTATGGAAATATTTTGCGATAAAATTGCTTTTTTCTAACTCCCATAATCCTTGGAAATATGGACTCAAAATTCACTAAAATATGTAAAATTGTCCCCTCTATCGATTGGTGAAGACTAGAACGTTTATCTTTCCTATTAGTCGAGTTATGAGTATTTTTTGTTTTGAAAAGTGGATTTTCGAAAATTTCATGACTTTATTTGAAGGCGAAATAATGATTTTATCACAAAACTGATTGTGCCAGTCGATTTTTCGGCCAAAAAAACCCCTCTTTACGAATTTTTAGCATTTTTTATCATTTTTTTGTCGAAAATTTAGAACAAAGGGGTAGGTATGGAAATATTTTGCGATACAAATTAATTTTCTCTAACTTCCTTAATCCTTGGAAATATGGACTCAAAATTCACTAAAATATGTGAAATTGTCCCTTCTATCGATTGGTGAAGACTAGAACGTTCTATCTTTCCTATTAGTCGAGTTATGAGTATTTTTTGTTTTGAAAAGTGGATTTTCGAAAATTTCATGACTTTATTTGAATGCGAAATAATGATTTTATCACAAAACTGATTGTGCCAGTCGATTTTTCGGCCCAAAAAACCCCTCTTTACGAATTTTTAGCATTTTCTATAATTTTTTTGTCGAAAATTTAGAACAAAGGGGTAGGTATGGAAATATTTTGCGATACAAATTAATTTTCTCTAACTTCCTTAATCCTTGGAAATATGGACCCAAAATTCAATAAAATATGTAAAATTGTCCCCTCTATCGATTGGTGAAGACTAGAACGTTCCATCTTTCCTATTAGTCGAGTTATGAGTATTTTTTGTTTTGAAAAGTGGATTTTCGAAAATTTCATGACTTTATTTGAAGGCGAAATAATGATTTTATCACAAAACTGATTGTGCCAGTCGATTTTTCGGCCAAAAAAACCCCTCTTTACGAATTTTTAGCATTTTTTATAATTTTTTTGTCGAAAATTTAGAACAAAGGGGTAGGTATGGAAATATTTTGCGATACAAATTGCTTTTTTCTAACTCCCATAATCCTTGGAAATATGGACTCAAAATTCAATAAAATATGTAAAATTGTCCCCTCTATCGATTGGTGAAGACTAGAACGTTCTATCTTTCCTATTAGTCGAGTTATGAGTATTTTTTGTTTTGAAAAGTGGATTTTCGAAAATTTCATGACTTTATTTGAAGGCGAAATAATGATTTTATCACAAAACTGATTGTGCCAGTCGATTTTTCGGCCAAAAAAACCCCTCTTTACGAATTTTTAGCATTTTTTATAATTTTTTTGTCGAAAATTTAGAACAAAGGGGTAGGTATGGAAATATTTTGCGATACAAATTAATTTTCTCTAACTTCCTTAATCCTTGGAAATATGGACTCAAAATTCACTAAAATATGTGAAATTGTCCCTTCTATCGATTGGTGAAGACTAGAACGTTCTATCTTTCCTATTAGTCGAGTTATGAGTATTTTTTGTTTTGAAAAGTGGATTTTCGAAAATTTCATGACTTTATTTGAATGCGAAATAATGATTTTATCACAAAACTGATTGTGCCAGTCGATTTTTCGGCCCAAAAAACCCCTCTTTACGAATTTTTAGCATTTTCTATAATTTTTTTGTCGAAAATTTAGAACAAAGGGGTAGGTATGGAAATATTTTGCGATACAAATTAATTTTCTCTAACTTCCTTAATCCTTGGAAATATGGACCCAAAATTCAATAAAATATGTAAAATTGTCCCCTCTATCGATTGGTGAAGACTAGAACGTTCTATCTTTCCTATTAGTCGAGTTATGAGTATTTTTTGTTTTGAAAAGTGGATTTTCGAAAATTTCATGACTTTATTTGAAGGCGAAATAATGATTTTATCACAAAACTGATTGTGCCAGTCGATTTTTCGGCCAAAAAAACCCCTCTTTACGAATTTTTAGCATTTTTTATAATTTTTTTGTCGAAAATTTAGAACAAAGGGGTAGGTATGGAAATATTTTGCGATAAAATTGCTTTTTTCTAACTCCCATAATCCTTGGAAATATGGACTCAAAATTCACTAAAATATGTAAAATTGTCCCCTCTATCGATTGGTGAAGACTAGAACGTTTTATCTTTCCTATTAGTCGAGTTATGAGTATTTTTTGTTTTGAAAAGTGGATTTTCGAAAATTTCATGACTTTATTTGAAGGCGAAATAATGATTTTATCACAAAACTGATTGTGCCAGTCGATTTTTCGGCCAAAAAAACCCCTCTTTACGAATTTTTAGCATTTTCTATAATTTTTTTGTCGAAAATTTAGAACAAAGGGGTAGGTATGGAAATATTTTGCGATGCAAATTAATTTTCTCTAACTTCCTTAATCCTTGGAAATATGGACCCAAAATTCAATAAAATATGTAAAATTGTCCCCTCTATCGATTGGTGAAGACTAGAACGTTTTATCTTTCCTATTAGTCGAGTTATGAGTATTTTTTGTTTTGAAAAGTGGATTTTCGAAAATTTCATGACTTTATTTGAAGGCGAAATAATGATTTTATCACAAAACTGATTGTGCCAGTCGATTTTTCGGCCAAAAAAACCCCTCTTTACGAATTTTTAGCATTTTTTATAATTTTTTTGTCGAAAATTTAGAACAAAGGGGTAGGTATGGAAATATTTTGCGATAAAATTGCTTTTTTCTAACTCCCATAATCCTTGGAAATATGGACTCAAAATTCACTAAAATATGTAAAATTGTCCCCTCTATCGATTGGTGAAGACTAGAACGTTCTATCTTTCCTATTAGTCGAGTTATGAGTATTTTTTGTTTTGAAAAGTGGATTTTCGAAAATTTCATGACTTTATTTGAATGCGAAATAATGATTTTATCACAAAACTGATTGTGCCAGTCGATTTTTCGGCCCAAAAAACCCCTCTTTACGAATTTTTAGCATTTTCTATAATTTTTTTGTCGAAAATTTAGAACAAAGGGGTAGGTATGGAAATATTTTGCGATACAAATTAATTTTCTCTAACTTCCTTAATCCTTGGAAATATGGACCCAAAATTCACTAAAATATGTAAAATTGTCCCCTCTATCGATTGGTGAAGACTAGAACGTTCTATCTTTCCTATTAGTCGAGTTATGAGTATTTTTTGTTTTGAAAAGTGGATTTTCGAAAATTTCATGACTTTATTTGAATGCGAAATAATGATTTTATCACAAAACTGATTGTGCCAGTCGATTTTTCGGCCCAAAAAAACCCCTCTTTACGAATGTTTAGCATTTTCTATAATTTTTTTGTCGAAAATTTAGAACAAAGGGGTAGGTATGGAAATATTTTGCGATACAAATTAATTTTCTCTAACTTCCTTAATCCTTGGAAATATGGACCCAAAATTCACTAAAATATGTAAAATTGTCCCCTCTATCGATTGGTGAAGACTAGAACGTTCTATCTTTCCTATTAGTCGAGTTATGAGTATTTTTTGTTTTGAAAAGTGGATTTTCGAAAATTTCATGACTTTATTTGAATGCGAAATAATGATTTTATCACAAAACTGATTGTGCCAGTCGATTTTTTGGCCCAAAAAAACCCCTCTTTACGCATTTTTAGCATTTTCTATAATTTTTTTGTCGAAAATTTAGAACAAAGGGGTAGGTATGGAAATATTTTGCGATACAAATTAATTTTCTCTAACTTCCTTAATCCTTGGAAATATGGACCCAAAATTCAATAAAATATGTAAAATTGTCCCCTCTATCGATTGGTGAAGACTAGAACGTTCTATCTTTCCTATTAGTCGAGTTATGAGTATTTTTTGTTTTGAAAAGTGGATTTTCGAAAATTTCATGACTTTATTTGAAGGCGAAATAATGATTTTATCACAAAACTGATTGTGCCAGTCGATTTTTCGGCCAAAAAAACCCCTCTTTACGAATTTTTAGCATTTTTTATAATTTTTTTGTCGAAAATTTAGAACAAAGGGGTAGGTATGGAAATATTTTGCGATAAAATTGCTTTTTTCTAACTCCCATAATCCTTGGAAATATGGACTCAAAATTCACTAAAATATGTAGAATTGTCCCCTCTATCGATTGGTGAAGACTAGAACGTTTTATCTTTCCTATTAGTCGAGTTATGAGTATTTTTTGTTTTGAAAAGTGGATTTTCGAAAATTTCATGACTTTATTTGAAGGCGAAATAATGATTTTATCACAAAACTGATTGTGCCAGTCGATTTTTCGGCCAAAAAAACCCCTCTTTACGAATTTTTAGCATTTTTTATAATTTTTTTGTCGAAAATTTAGAACAAAGGGGTAGGTATGGAAATATTTTGCGATACAAATTGCTTTTTTCTAACTCCCATAATCCTTGGAAATATGGACTCAAAATTCAATAAAATATGTAAAATTGTCCCCTCTATCGATTGGTGAAGACTAGAACGTTCTATCTTTCCTATTAGTCGAGTTATGAGTATTTTTTGTTTTGAAAAGTGGATTTTCGAAAATTTCATGACTTTATTTGAAGGCGAAATAATGATTTTATCACAAAACTGATTGTGCCAGTCGATTTTTCGGCCAAAAAAACCCCTCTTTACGAATTTTTAGCATTTTTTATAATTTTTTTGTCGAAAATTTAGAACAAAGGGGTAGGTATGGAAATATTTTGCGATAAAATTGCTTTTTTCCAACTCCCATAATCCTTGGAAATATGGACTCAAAATTCACTTAAATATGTAAAATTGTCCCCTCTATCGATTGGTGAAGACTAGAACGTTTTATCTTTCCTATTAGTCGAGTTATGAGTATTTTTTGTTTTGAAAAGTGGATTTTCGAAAATTTCATGACTTTATTTGAAGGCGAAATAATGATTTTATCACAAAACTGATTGTGCCAGTCGATTTTTCGGCCAAAAAAACCCCTCTTTACGAATTTTTAGCATTTTTTATAATTTTTTTGTCGAAAATTTAGAACAAAGGGGTAGGTATGGAAATATTTTGCGATACAAATTAATTTTCTCTAACTTCCTTAATCCTTGGAAATATGGACTCAAAATTCACTAAAATATGTGAAATTGTCCCTTCTATCGATTGGTGAAGACTAGAACGTTCTATCTTTCCTATTAGTCGAGTTATGAGTATTTTTTGTTTTGAAAAGTGGATTTTCGAAAATTTCATGACTTTATTTGAAGGCGAAATAATGATTTTATCACAAAACTGATTGTGCCAGTCGATTTTTCGGCCCAAAAAACCCCTCTTTACGAATTTTTAGCATTTTCTATAATTTTTTTGTCGAAAATTTAGAACAAAGGGGTAGGTATGGAAATATTTTGCGATACAAATTAATTTTCTCTAACTTCCTTAATCCTTGGAAATATGGACCCAAAATTCAATAAAATATGTAAAATTGTCCCCTCTATCGATTGGTGAAGACTAGAACGTTCTATCTTTCCTATTAGTCGAGTTATGAGTATTTTTTGTTTTGAAAAGTGGATTTTCGAAAATTTCATGACTTTATTTGAAGGCGAAATAATGATTTTATCACAAAACTGATTGTGCCAGTCGATTTTTCGGCCAAAAAAACCCCTCTTTACGAATTTTTAGCATTTTCTATAATTTTTTTGTCGAAAATTTAGAACAAAGGGGTAGGTATGGAAATATTTTGCGATACAAATTAATTTTCTCTAACTTCCTTAATCCTTGGAAATATGGACCCAAAATTCACTAAAATATGTAAAATTGTCCCCTCTATCGATTGGTGAAGACTAGAACGTTCTATCTTTCCTATTAGTCGAGTTATGAGTATTTTTTGTTTTGAAAAGCGGATTTTCGAAAATTTCATGACCTATTTGAAGGCGAAATAATGATTTTATCACAAAACTGATTGTGCCAGTCGATTTTTCGGCCCAAAAAACCCCTCTTTACGAATTTTTAGCATTTTTTATAATTTTTTTGTCGAAAATTTAGAACAAAGGGGTATGTATGGAAATATTTTGCGATACAAATTAATTTTTTCTAACTTCCTTAATCCTTGGAAATATGGACTCAAAATTCACTAAAATATGTAAAATTGTCCCCTTTATCGATTGGTACGTTTTATCTTTCCTATTAGTCGAGTTATGAGTGTTTTTTGTTTTGAAAAGCGGATTTTCGAAAATTTCATGACTTTATTTGAAGGCGAAATAATGATTTTATCACAAAACTGATTGTGCCAGTCGATTTTTCGGCCCAAAAAACCGCTCTTACGGATTTTTAGCAATTTTTATTTTTTTTTGTCGAAAATTTAGAACAAAGGGGTAGGCATGGAAATATTTTGCGATAAAATTGCTTTTCTCTAACTCCCATAATCCTTGGAAATATGGACTCAAAATTCACTAAAATATGTAAAATTGTCCCCTCTATCGATTGGTGAAGACTAGAACGTTCTATCTTTCCTATTAGTCGAGTTATGAGTATTTTTTGTTTTGAAAAGTGGATTTTCGAAAATTTCATGACTTTATTTGAAGGCGAAATAATGATTTTATCACAAAACTTAGAACAAAGGGGTAGGTATGGAAATATTTTGCGATACAAATTAATTTTCTCTAACTTCCTTAATCCTTGGAAATATAGACTCAAAATTCACTAAAATATGTAAAATTGTCCCCTCTATCGATTGGTGAAGACTAGAACGTTCTATCTTTCCTATCAGTCGAGTTATGAGTATTTTTTGTTTTGAAAAGTGGATTTTCGAAAATTTCATGACTTTATTTGAAGGCGAAATAATGATTTTATCACAAAACTGATTGTGCCAGTCGATTTTTCGGCCAAAAAAACCCCTCTTTACGAATTTTTAGCATTTTCTATAATTTTTTTGTCGAAAATTTAGAACAAAGGGGTAGGTATGGAAATATTTTGCGATGCAAATTAATTTTCTCTAACTTCCTTAATCCTTGGAAATATGGACCCAAAATTCAATAAAATATGTAAAATTGTCCCCTCTATCGATTGGTGAAGACTAGAACGTTTTATCTTTCCTATTAGTCGAGTTATGAGTATTTTTTGTTTTGAAAAGTGGATTTTCGAAAATTTCATGACTTTATTTGAAGGCGAAATAATGATTTTATCACAAAACTGATTGTGCCAGTCGATTTTTCGGCCAAAAAAACCCCTCTTTACGAATTTTTAGCATTTTTTATAATTTTTTTGTCGAAAATTTAGAACAAAGGGGTAGGTATGGAAATATTTTGCGATAAAATTGCTTTTTTCTAACTCCCATAATCCTTGGAAATATGGACTCAAAATTCACTAAAATATGTAAAATTGTCCCCTCTATCGATTGGTGAAGACTAGAACGTTCTATCTTTCCTATTAGTCGAGTTATGAGTATTTTTTGTTTTGAAAAGTGGATTTTCGAAAATTTCATGACTTTATTTGAATGCGAAATAATGATTTTATCACAAAACTGATTGTGCCAGTCGATTTTTCGGCCCAAAAAACCCCTCTTTACGAATTTTTAGCATTTTCTATAATTTTTTTGTCGAAAATTTAGAACAAAGGGGTAGGTATGGAAATATTTTGCGATACAAATTAATTTTCTCTAACTTCCTTAATCCTTGGAAATATGGACCCAAAATTCACTAAAATATGTAAAATTGTCCCCTCTATCGATTGGTGAAGACTAGAACGTTCTATCTTTCCTATTAGTCGAGTTATGAGTATTTTTTGTTTTGAAAAGTGGATTTTCGAAAATTTCATGACTTTATTTGAATGCGAAATAATGATTTTATCACAAAACTGATTGTGCCAGTCGATTTTTCGGACCAAAAAAACCCCTCTTTACGAATTTTTAGCATTTTCTATAATTTTTTTGTCGAAAATTTAGAACAAAGGGGTAGGTATGGAAATATTTTGCGATACAAATTAATTTTCTCTAACTTCCTTAATCCTTGGAAATATGGACCCAAAATTCACTAAAATATGTAAAATTGTCCCCTCTATCGATTGGTGAAGACTAGAACGTTCTATCTTTCCTATTAGTCGAGTTATGAGTATTTTTTGTTTTGAAAAGTGGATTTTCGAAAATTTCATGACTTTATTTGAATGCGAAATAATGATTTTATCACAAAACTGATTGTGCCAGTCGATTTTTTGGCCCAAAAAAACCCCTCTTTACGAATTTTTAGCATTTTCTATAATTTTTTTGTCGAAAATTTAGAACAAAGGGGTAGGTATGGAAATATTTTGCGATACAAATTAATTTTCTCTAACTTCCTTAATCCTTGGAAATATGGACCCAAAATTCAATAAAATATGTAAAATTGTCCCCTCTATCGATTGGTGAAGACTAGAACGTTCTATCTTTCCTATTAGTCGAGTTATGAGTATTTTTTGTTTTGAAAAGTGGATTTTCGAAAATTTCATGACTTTATTTGAAGGCGAAATAATGATTTTATCACAAAACTGATTGTGCCAGTCGATTTTTCGGCCAAAAAAACCCCTCTTTACGAATTTTTAGCATTTTTTATAATTTTTTTGTCGAAAATTTAGAACAAAGGGGTAGGTATGGAAATATTTTGCGATACAAATTAATTTTCTCTAACTTCCTTAATCCTTGGAAATATGGACTCAAAATTCACTAAAATATGTGAAATTGTCCCTTCTATCGATTGGTGAAGACTAGAACGTTCTATCTTTCCTATTAGTCGAGTTATGAGTATTTTTTGTTTTGAAAAGTGGATTTTCGAAAATTTCATGACTTTATTTGAATGCGAAATAATGATTTTATCACAAAACTGATTGTGCCAGTCGATTTTTCGGCCCAAAAAACCCCTCTTTACGAATTTTTAGCATTTTCTATAATTTTTTTGTCGAAAATTTAGAACAAAGGGGTAGGTATGGAAATATTTTGCGATACAAATTAATTTTCTCTAACTTCCTTAATCCTTGGAAATATGGACCCAAAATTCAATAAAATATGTAAAATTGTCCCCTCTATCGATTGGTGAAGACTAGAACGTTCTATCTTTCCTATTAGTCGAGTTATGAGTATTTTTTGTTTTGAAAAGTGGATTTTCGAAAATTTCATGACTTTATTTGAAGGCGAAATAATGATTTTATCACAAAACTGATTGTGCCAGTCGATTTTTCGGCCAAAAAAACCCCTCTTTACGAATTTTTAGCATTTTCTATAATTTTTTTGTCGAAAATTTAGAACAAAGGGGTAGGTATGGAAATATTTTGCGATGCAAATTAATTTTCTCTAACTTCCTTAATCCTTGGAAATATGGACCCAAAATTCAATAAAATATGTAAAATTGTCCCCTCTATCGATTGGTGAAGACTAGAACGTTCTATCTTTCCTATTAGTCGAGTTATGAGTATTTTTTGTTTTGAAAAGTGGATTTTCGAAAATTTCATGACTTTATTTGAAGGCGAAATAATGATTTTATCACAAAACTGATTGTGCCAGTCGATTTTTCGGCCAAAAAAACCCCTCTTTACGAATTTTTAGCATTTTCTATAATTTTTTTGTCGAAAATTTAGAACAAAGGGGTAGGTATGGAAATATTTTGCGATACAAATTAATTTTCTCTAACTTCCTTAATCCTTGGAAATATGGACCCAAAATTCACTAAAATATGTAAAATTGTCCCCTCTATCGATTGGTGAAGACTAGAACGTTCTATCTTTCCTATTAGTCGAGTTATGAGTATTTTTTGTTTTGAAAAGCGGATTTTCGAAAATTTCATGACCTATTTGAAGGCGAAATAATGATTTTATCACAAAACTGATTGTGCCAGTCGATTTTTCGGCCCAAAAAACCCCTCTTTACGAATTTTTAGCATTTTTTATAATTTTTTTGTCGAAAATTTAGAACAAAGGGGTATGTATGGAAATATTTTGCGATACAAATTAATTTTTTCTAACTTCCTTAATCCTTGGAAATATGGACTCAAAATTCACTAAAATATGTAAAATTGTCCCCTTTATCGATTGGTACGTTTTATCTTTCCTATTAGTCGAGTTATGAGTGTTTTTTGTTTTGAAAAGCGGATTTTCGAAAATTTCATGACTTTATTTGAAGGCGAAATAATGATTTTATCACAAAACTGATTGTGCCAGTCGATTTTTCGGCCCAAAAAACCGCTCTTACGGATTTTTAGCAATTTTTATTTTTTTTTGTCGAAAATTTAGAACAAAGGGGTAGGCATGGAAATATTTTGCGATAAAATTGCTTTTCTCTAACTCCCATAATCCTTGGAAATATGGACTCAAAATTCACTAAAATATGTAAAATTGTCCCCTCTATCGATTGGTGAAGACTAGAACGTTCTATCTTTCCTATTAGTCGAGTTATGAGTATTTTTTGTTTTGAAAAGTGGATTTTCGAAAATTTCATGACTTTATTTGAAGGCGAAATAATGATTTTATCACAAAACTTAGAACAAAGGGGTAGGTATGGAAATATTTTGCGATACAAATTAATTTTCTCTAACTTCCTTAATCCTTGGAAATATAGACTCAAAATTCACTAAAATATGTAAAATTGTCTCCTCTATCGATTGGTGAAGACTAGAACGTTCTATCTTTCCTATCAGTCGAGTTATGAGTATTTTTTGTTTTGAAAAGTGGATTTTCGAAAATTTCATGACTTTATTTGAAGGCGAAATAATGATTTTATCACAAAACTGATTGTGTCAGTCGATTTTTTGGCCCAGAAAACCCCTCTTTACGAATTTTTAGCATTTTCTATAATTTTTTTGTCGAAAATTTAGAACAAAGGGGTAGGTATGGAAATATTTTGCGATACAAATTAATTTTCTCTAACTTCCTTAATCCTTGGAAATATGGACCCAAAATTCACTAAAATATGTAAAATTGTCCCCTCTATCGATTGGTGAAGACTAGAACGTTCTATCTTTCCTATTAGTCGAGTTATGAGTATTTTTTGTTTTGAAAAGTGGATTTTCGAAAATTTCATGACTTTATTTGAAGGCGAAATAATGATTTTATCACAAAACTGATTGTGCCAGTCGATTTTTCGGCCCAAAAAACCCCTCTTTACGAATTTTCGGCATTTTTTATAATTTTTTTGTCGAAAATTTAGAACAAAGGGGTAGGTATGGAAATATTTTGCGATAAAATTGCTTTTTTCTAACTCCCATAATCCTTGGAAATATGGACTCAAAATTCACTAAAATATGTAAAATTGTCCCCTCTATCGATTGGTGAAGACTAGAACGTTCTATCTTAACTATTAGTCGAGTTATGAGTATTTTTTGTTTTGAAAAGTGGATTTTCGAAAATTTCATGACTCTATTTGAAGGCGAAATAATGATTTTATCACAAAACTGATTGTGCCAGTCGATTTTTCGGCCCAAAAAACACCTCTTTACGAATTTTCAGCATTTTTTATAATTTTTTGTCGAAAATTTAGAACAAAGGGGTAGGTATGGAAATATTTTGCGATACAAATTGCTTTTTTCTAACTCCCATAATCCTTGGAAATATGGACTCAAAATTCACTAAAATATGTAAAATTGTCCCCTCTATCGATTGGTGAAGACTAGAACGTTCTATCTTAACTATTAGTGGAGTTATGAGTATTTTTTGTTTTGAAAAGTGGATTTTCGAAAATTTCATGACTTTATTTGAAGGCGAAATAATGATTTTATCACAAAACTGATTGTGCCAGTCGATTTTTCGGTTAAAAAAAAACCCTCTTTACGAATTTTTAGCATTTTTTATAATTTTTTGTCGAAAATTCAGAACAAAGGGGTAGGTATGGAAATATTTCGCGATACAAATTGATTTTTTCTAACTTCCTTAATTCTTTGAAATATGGACTAAAAATTCACTAAAATATGTAAAATTCTCCCCTCTATCGATTGGTGAAGACTAGAACGTTCTATCTTTCCTATTAGTCGAGTTATGAGTATTTTTTGTTTTGAAAAGCGGATTTTCGAAATATTCATGACTCTATTTGAAGGCGAAATAATGATTTTATCACAAAACTGATTGTGTCAGTCGATTTTTTGGCCCAAAAAACCCCTCTTTACGAATTTTTAGCATTTTTTATAATTTTTTGTCGAAAATTTAGAACAAAGGGGTAGGTATGGAAATATTTTGCGATACAAATTGCTTTTTTCTAACTCCCATAATCCTTGGAAATATGGACTCAAAATTCACTAAAATATGTAAAATTGTCCCCTCTATCGATTGGTGAAGACTAGAACGTTCTATCTTAACTATTAGTGGAGTTATGAGTATTTTTTGTTTTGAAAAGTGGATTTTCGAAAATTTCATGACTTTATTTGAAGGCGAAATAATGATTTTATCACAAAACTGATTGTGCCAGTCGATTTTTTGGCCAAAAAAACCCCTCTTTACGAATTTTTAGCATTTTTTATAATTTTTTTGTCGAAAATTTCGAACAAAGGGGTAGGTATGGAAATATTTTGCGATACAAATTAATTTTCTCTAACTTCCTTAATCCTTGGAAATATGGACTCAAAATTCACTAAAATATGTAAAATTGTCCCCTCTATCGATTGGTGAAGACTAGAACGTTCTATCTTTCATATTAGTCGAGTTATGAGTATTTTTTGTTTTGAAAAGTGGATTTTCGAAAATTTCATGACTTTATTTGAAGGCGAAATAATGATTTTATCACAAAACTGATTGTGCCAGTCGATTTTTTGGCCCAAAAAACCCCTATTCAAGGATTTTTAGCAATTTTTATAATTTTTTTGTCGAAAATTCCGAACAAAGGGGTAGGTATGGAAATATTTTGCGATAAAATTGCTTTTTTCTAACTCCCATAATCCTTGGAAATATGGACTCAAAATTCACTAAAATATGTAAAATTGTCCCCTCTATCGATTGGTGAAGACTAGAACGTTCTATCTTTCCTATTAGTCGAGTTATGAGTATTTTTTGTTTTGAAAAGTGGATTTTCGAAAATTTCATGACTCTATTTGAAGGCGAAATAATGATTTTATCACAAAACTGATTGTGTCAGTCGCTTTTTCAGTCCAAAAAACCCCTCTTTACGATTTTTTAGCATTTTTTATATTTTCGATTAATCGATTAACATTAATTGATTAATCGAAAAAAATCGATTAATCGTAAAAATCGATTAATCGAAAATAATCGATTAATCGAAAAAAATCGATTAATCGGAAAAAATCGATTAATCGGAAAAAATCGATTAATCGGAAAAAATCGATTAATCGGAAAAAATCGAAGAATCGGAAAAAATCGATTAATCGGAAAAAATCGATTAATCGAAAATAATCGATTAATCGAAAATAATCGATTAATCGAAAATAATCGATTAATCGAAAATAATCGATTAATCGAAAATAATCGATTAATTGAAAATAATCGATTAATCGAAAATAATCGATTAATCGAAAATAATCGATTAATCGAAAATAATCGATTAATCGAAAATAATCGATTAATCGAAAATAATCGAAAATAATCGGTTTATCGAAAATAATCGATTAATCGAAAATAATCGAAAATAATCGGTTTATCGAAAATAATCGATTAATCGGATATAATCGATTATTCGATTAATCGAAGATAATCGAAAATAATCGATTAGTCGAAAATAATCGATTAATCGAAAATAATCGATAAATCGAAAATAATCGATTATTATAAAATAATCGATTAATCGAAAATAATCGGTTAATCGGAAATAATAGATTACTAGAACGTTCTATCTTTCCTATTTGTCGAGTTATGAGTATTTTTTGTTTTGAAAAGTGGATTTTCGAAAATTTCATGACTTTATTTGAAGGCGAAATAATGATTTTATCACAAAACTGATTGTGCCAGTCGATTTTTCGGCCCAAAAAACCCCTCTTTACGAATTTTCAGCATTTTTTATAATTTTTTTGTCGAAAATTTCGAACAAAGGGGTATGGAAATATTTTGCGATACAAATTGATTTTTTCTAACTCCCATAATCCTTGGAAATATGTACTCAAAATTCACTAAAATATGTAAAATTGTCCCCTCTATCGATTGGTGAAGACTAGAACGTTCTATCTTTCCTATTAGTCGAGTTATGAGTATTTTTTGTTTTGAAAAGTGGATTTTCGAAAATTTCATGACTTTATTTGAAGGCGAAATAATGATTTTATCACAAAACTGATTGTGTCAGTCGCTTTTTCAGTCCAAAAAACCCCTCTTTACGAATTTTTAGCATTTTTTATAATTTTTTTGTCGAAAATTTAGAACAAAGGGGTAGGTATGGAAATATTTTGCGATACAAATTAATTTTTTCTAACTTCCTTAATCCTTGGAAATATGGACTCAAAATTCACTAAAATATGTAAAATTGTCCCCTCTATCGATTGGTGAAGACTAGAACGTTCTATCTTAACTATTAGTCGAGTTATGAGTATTTTTTGTTTTGAAAAGTGGATTTTCGAAAATTTCATGACTTTATTTGAAGGCGAAATAATGATTTTATCACAAAACTGATTGTGCCAGTCGATTTTTCGGCCAAAAAAACCCCTCTTTACGAATTTTTAGCATTTTTTATAATTTTTTTGTCGAAAATTTAGAACAAAGGGGTAGGTATGGAAATATTTTGCGATACAAATTAATTTTTTCTAACTTCCTTAATCCTTGGAAATATGGACTCAAAATTCACTAAAATATGTAAAATTGTCCCCTCTATCGATTGGTGAAGACTAGAACGTTCTATCTTAACTATTAGTCGAGTTATGAGTATTTTTTGTTTTGAAAAGTGGATTTTCGAAAATTTCACGACTTTATTTGAAGGCGAAATAATGATTTTATCACAAAACTGATTGTGCCAGTCGATTTTTCGGCCAAAAAAACCCCTCTTTACGATCTTTTAGCATTTTTTATAATTTTTTTGTCGAAAATTTAGAACAAAGGGGTAGGTATGGAAATATTTTGCGATACAAATTAATTTTCTCTAACTTCCTTAATCCTTGGAAATATGGACTCAAAATTCACTAAAATATGTAAAATTGTCCCCTCTATCGATTGGTGAAGACTAGAACGTTCTATCTTAACTATTAGTGGAGTTATGAATATTTTTTGTTTTGAAAAGTGGATTTTCGAAAATTTTATGACTCTATTTGAAGGCGAAATAATGATTTTATCACAAAACTGATTGTGCCAGTCGATTTTTCGGCCCAAAAAACCCCTCTTTACGAATTTTCAGCATTTTTTATAATTTTTTTGTCGAAAATTTCGAACAAAGGGGTAGGTATGGAAATATTTTGCGATACAAATTGATTTTTTCTAACTCCCATAATCCTTGGAAATATGTACTCAAAATTCACTAAAATATGTAAAATTGTCCCCTCTATCGATTGGTGAAGACTAGAACGTTCTATCTTTCCTATTAGTCGAGTTATGAGTATTTTTTGTTTTGAAAAGTGGATTTTCGAAAATTTCATGACTTTATTTGAAGGCGAAATAATGATTTTATCACAAAACTGATTGTGTCAGTCGCTTTTTCAGTCCAAAAAACCCCTCTTTACGAATTTTTAGCATTATTTATTATTTTTTTTATCGAAAATTTAGAACAAAGGGGTAGGAATGGAAATATTTTGCGATACAAATTGCTTTTTTCTAACTCCCATAATCCTCGGTAATATGGACTCAAAATTCACTAGAATATGTAAAATTGTCCCCTCTATCGATTGGTGAAGACTAGAACGTTCTATCTTAACTATTAGTCGAGTTATGAGTATTTTTTGTTTTGAAAAGTGGATTTTCGAAAATTTCATGTCTCTATTTGAAGGCGAAATAATGATTTTATCACAAAACTGATTGTGCCAGTCGATTTTTCGGTCAAAAAAACCCCTCTTTACGAATTTTTAGCATTTTTTATAATTTTTTTGTCGAAAATTTAGAACAAAGGGGTAGGTATGGAAATATTTTGCGATACAAATTAATTTTTTCTAACTTCCTCAATCCTTGGAAATATGGACTCAAAATTCACTAAAATATGTAAAATTGTCCCCTCTATCGATTGGTGAAGACTAGAACGTTCTATCTTAACTATTAGTCGAGTTATGAGTATTTTTTGTTTTGAAAAGTGGATTTTCGAAAATTTCATGACTTTATTTGAAGGCGAAATAATGATTTTATCACAAAACTGATTGTGCCAGTCGATTTTTCGGCCAAAAAAACCCCTCTTTACGAATTTTTAGCATTTTCTATAATTTTTTTGTCGAAAATTTAGAACAAAGGGGTAGGTATGGAAATATTTTGCGATAAAATTGCTTTTTTCTAACTCCCATAATCCTTGGAAATATGGACTCAAAATTCACTAAAATATGTAGAATTGTCCCCTCTATCGATTGGTGAAGACTAGAACGTTTTATCTTTCCTATTAGTCGAGTTATGAGTATTTTTTGTTTTGAAAAGTGGATTTTCGAAAATTTCATGACTTTATTTGAAGGCGAAATAATGATTTTATCACAAAACTGATTGTGCCAGTCGATTTTTCGGCCAAAAAACCCCTCTTTACGAATTTTTAGCATTTTTTATAATTTTTTTGTCGAAAATTTAGAACAAAGGGGTAGGTATGGAAATATTTTGCGATACAAATTAATTTTCTCTAACATCCTTAATCCTTGGAAATATGGACTCAAAATTCACTAAAATATGTAAAATTGTCCCCTCTATCGATTGGTGAAGACTAGAACGTTCTATCTTTCCTATTAGTCGAGTTATGAGTATTTTTTGTTTTGAAAAGTGGATTTTCGAAAATTTCATGACTTCATTTGAAGGCGAAATAATGATTTTATCACAAAACTGATTGTGCCAGTCGATTTTTCGGCCAAAAAAACCCCTCTTTACGAATTTTTAGCATTTTCTATAATTTTTTTGTCGAAAATTTAGAACAAAGGGGTAGGTATGGAAATATTTTGCGATACAAATTAATTTTCTCTAACTTCCTTAATCCTTGGAAATATGGACCCAAAATTCACTAAAATATGTAAAATTGTCCCCTCTATCGATTGGTGAAGACTAGAACGTTCTATCTTTCCTATTAGTCGAGTTATGAGTATTTTTTGTTTTGAAAAGTGGATTTTCGAAAATTTCATGACTTTATTTGAAGGCGAAATAATGATTTTATCACAAAACTGATTGTGCCAGTCGATTTTTCGGCCAAAAAAACCCCTCTTTACGAATTTTCGGCATTTTTTATAATTTTTTTGTCGAAAATTTAGAACAAAGGGGTAGGTATGGAAATATTTTGCGATAAAATTGCTTTTTTCTAACTCCCATAATCCTTGGAAATATGGACTCAAAATTCACTAAAATATGTAAAATTGTCCCCTCTATCGATTGGTGAAGACTAGAACGTTTATCTTTCCTATTAGTCGAGTTATGAGTATTTTTTGTTTTGAAAAGTGGATTTTCGAAAATTTCATGACTTTATTTGAAGGCGAAATAATGATTTTATCACAAAACTGATTGTGCCAGTCGATTTTTCGGCCAAAAAAACCCCTCTTTACGAATTTTTAGCATTTTTTATAATTTTTTTGTCGAAAATTTAGAACAAAGGGGTAGGTATGGAAATATTTTGCGATACAAATTAATTTTTTCTAACTTCCTTAATCCTTGGAAATATGGACTCAAAATTCACTAAAATATGTAAAATTGTCCCCTCTATCGATTGGTGAAGACTAGAACGTTCTATCTTAACTATTAGTCGAGTTATGAGTATTTTTTGTTTTGAAAAGTGGATTTTCGAAAATTTCACGACTTTATTTGAAGGCGAAATAATGATTTTATCACAAAACTGATTGTGCCAGTCGATTTTTCGGCCAAAAAAACCCCTCTTTACGATCTTTTAGCATTTTTTATAATTTTTTTGTCGAAAATTTAGAACAAAGGGGTAGGTATGGAAATATTTTGCGATACAAATTAATTTTCTCTAACTTCCTTAATCCTTGGAAATATGGACTCAAAATTCACTAAAATATGTAAAATTGTCCCCTCTATCGATTGGTGAAGACTAGAACGTTCTATCTTAACTATTAGTCGAGTTATGAGTATTTTTTGTTTTGAAAAGTGGATTTTCGAAAATTTCATGACTCTATTTGAAGGCGAAATAATGATTTTATCACAAAACTGATTGTGCCAGTCGATTTTTCGGCCCAAAAAACACCTCTTTACGATTTTTTAGCATTTTTTATATTTTCGATTAATCGATTAACATTAATTGATTAATCGAAAAAAATCGATTAATCGTAAAAATCGAGTAATCGAAAATAATCGATTTATCGAAAAAAATCGATTAATCGGAAAAAATCGATTAATCGGAAAAAATCGATTAATCGGAAAAAATCGATTAATCGGAAAAAATCGAAGAATCGGAAAAAATCGATTAATCGGAAAAAATCGATTAATCGAAAATAATCGATTAATCGAAAATAATCGATTAATCGAAAATAATCGATTAATCGAAAATAATCGATTAATTGAAAATAATCGATTAATCGAAAATAATCGATTAATCGAAAATAATCGATTAATCGAAAATAATCGATTAATCGAAAATAATCGATTAATCGAAAATAATCGATTAATCGAAAATAATCGAAAATAATCGGTTTATCGAAAATAATCGATTAATCGAAAATAATCGAAAATAATCGGTTTATCGAAAATAATCGATTAATCGGATATAATCGATTATTCGATTAATCGAAGATAATCGAAAATAATCGATTAGTCGAAAATAATCGATTAATCGAAAATAATCGATAAATCGAAAATAATCGATTATTATAAAATAATCGATTAATCGAAAATAATCGGTTAATCGGAAATAATAGATTACTAGAACGTTCTATCTTTCCTATTTGTCGAGTTATGAGTATTTTTTGTTTTGAAAAGTGGATTTTCGAAAATTTCATGACTTTATTTGAAGGCGAAATAATGATTTTATCACAAAACTGATTGTGCCAGTCGATTTTTCGGCCCAAAAAACCCCTCTTTACGAATTTTCAGCATTTTTTATAATTTTTTTGTCGAAAATTTCGAACAAAGGGGTATGGAAATATTTTGCGATACAAATTGATTTTTTCTAACTCCCATAATCCTTGGAAATATGTACTCAAAATTCACTAAAATATGTAAAATTGTCCCCTCTATCGATTGGTGAAGACTAGAACGTTCTATCTTTCCTATTAGTCGAGTTATGAGTATTTTTTGTTTTGAAAAGTGGATTTTCGAAAATTTCATGACTTTATTTGAAGGCGAAATAATGATTTTATCACAAAACTGATTGTGTCAGTCGCTTTTTCAGTCCAAAAAACCCCTCTTTACGAATTTTTAGCATTATTTATTATTTTTTTTATCGAAAATTTAGAACAAAGGGGTAGGTATGGAAATATTTTGCGATACAAATTAATTTTTTCTAACTTCCTTAATCCTTGGAAATATAGACTCAAAATTCACTAAAATATGTAAAATTGTCCCCTCTATCGATTGGTGAAGACTAGAACGTTCTATCTTAACTATTAGTCGAGTTATGAGTATTTTTTGTTTTGAAAAGTGGATTTTCGAAAATTTCATGACTTTATTTGAAGGCGAAATAATGATTTTATCACAAAACTGATTGTGCCAGTCGATTTTTCGGCCAAAAAAACCCCTCTTTACGAATTTTTAGCATTTTTTATAATTTTTTTGTCGAAAATTTAGAACAAAGGGGTAGGTATGGAAATATTTTGCGATACAAATTAATTTTTTCTAACTTCCTTAATCCTTGGAAATATGGACTCAAAATTCACTAAAATATGTAAAATTGTCCCCTCTATCGATTGGTGAAGACTAGAACGTTCTATCTTAACTATTAGTCGAGTTATGAGTATTTTTTGTTTTGAAAAGTGGATTTTCGAAAATTTCACGACTTTATTTGAAGGCGAAATAATGATTTTATCACAAAACTGATTGTGCCAGTCGATTTTTCGGCCAAAAAAACCCCTCTTTACGATCTTTTAGCATTTTTTATAATTTTTTTGTCGAAAATTTAGAACAAAGGGGTAGGTATGGAAATATTTTGCGATACAAATTAATTTTCTCTAACTTCCTTAATCCTTGGAAATATGGACTCAAAATTCACTAAAATATGTAAAATTGTCCCCTCTATCGATTGGTGAAGACTAGAACGTTCTATCTTAACTATTAGTGGAGTTATGAATATTTTTTGTTTTGAAAAGTGGATTTTCGAAAATTTTATGACTCTATTTGAAGGCGAAATAATGATTTTATCACAAAACTGATTGTGCCAGTCGATTTTTCGGCCCAAAAAACCCCTCTTTACGAATTTTCAGCATTTTTTATAATTTTTTTGTCGAAAATTTCGAACAAAGGGGTAGGTATGGAAATATTTTGCGATACAAATTGATTTTTTCTAACTCCCATAATCCTTGGAAATATGTACTCAAAATTCACTAAAATATGTAAAATTGTCCCCTCTATCGATTGGTGAAGACTAGAACGTTCTATCTTTCCTATTAGTCGAGTTATGAGTATTTTTTGTTTTGAAAAGTGGATTTTCGAAAATTTCATGACTTTATTTGAAGGCGAAATAATGATTTTATCACAAAACTGATTGTGTCAGTCGCTTTTTCAGTCCAAAAAACCCCTCTTTACGAATTTTTAGCATTATTTATTATTTTTTTTATCGAAAATTTAGAACAAAGGGGTAGGAATGGAAATATTTTGCGATACAAATTGCTTTTTTCTAACTCCCATAATCCTCGGTAATATGGACTCAAAATTCACTAGAATATGTAAAATTGTCCCCTCTATCGATTGGTGAAGACTAGAACGTTCTATCTTAACTATTAGTCGAGTTATGAGTATTTTTTGTTTTGAAAAGTGGATTTTCGAAAATTTCATGTCTCTATTTGAAGGCGAAATAATGATTTTATCACAAAACTGATTGTGCCAGTCGATTTTTCGGTCAAAAAAACCCCTCTTTACGAATTTTTAGCATTTTTTATAATTTTTTTGTCGAAAATTTAGAACAAAGGGGTAGGTATGGAAATATTTTGCGATACAAATTAATTTTTTCTAACTTCCTCAATCCTTGGAAATATGGACTCAAAATTCACTAAAATATGTAAAATTGTCCCCTCTATCGATTGGTGAAGACTAGAACGTTCTATCTTTCCTATTAGTCGAGTTATGAGTATTTTTTGTTTTGAAAAGTGGATTTTCGAAAATTTCATGACTTTATTTGAAGGCGAAATAATGATTTTAACACAAAACTGATTGTGCCAGTCGATTTTTCGGCCCAAAAAACCCCTCTTTACGGATTTTTAGCAATTTTTATAATTTTTTTGTCGAAAATTCCGAACAAAGGGGTAGGTATGGAAATATTTTTCGATACAAATTGCTTTTTTCTAACTCCCATAATCCTTGGAAATATGGACTCAAAATTCACTAAAATATGTAAAATTGTCCCCTCTATCGATTGGTGAAGACTAGAACGTTCTATCTTAACTATTAGTCGAGTTATGAGTATTTTTTGTTTTGAAAAGTGGATTTTCGAAAATTTCATGACTTTATTTGAAGGCGAAATAATGATTTTAACACAAAACTGATTGTGCCAGTCGATTTTTCGGCCCAAAAAACCCCTCTTTACGGATTTTTAGCATTTTTTATAATTTTTTTGTCGAAAATTTAGAACAAAGGGGTAGGTATGGAAATATTTTTCGATACAAATTGCTTTTTTCTAACTCCCATAATCCTTGGAAATATGGACTCAAAATTCACTAAAATATGTAAAATTGTCCCCTCTATCGATTGGTGAAGACTAGAACGTTCTATCTTAACTATTAGTCGAGTTATGAGTATTTTTTGTTTTGAAAAGTGGATTTTCGAAAATTTCATGACTCTATTTGAAGGCGAAATAATGATTTTATCACAAAACTGATTGTGCCAGTCGATTTTTCGGCCCAAAAAACCCCTCTTTACGAATTTTCGGCATTTTTTATAATTTTTTTGTCGAAAATTTAGAACAAAGGGGTAGGTATGGAAATATTTTGCGATACAAATTAATTTTCTCTAACTTCCTTAATCCTTGGAAATATGGACTCAAAATTCACTAAAATATGTAAAATTGTCCCCTCTATCGATTGGTGAAGACTAGAACGTTCTATCTTTCCTATTAGTCGAGTTATGAGTATTTTTTGTTTTGAAAAGTGGATTTTCGAAAATTTCATGACTTTATTTGAAGGCGAAATAATGATTTTAACACAAAACTGATTGTGCCAGTCGATTTTTCGGCCCAAAAAACCCCTCTTTACGGATTTTTAGCAATTTTTATAATTTTTTTGTCGAAAATTCCGAACAAAGGGGTAGGTATGGAAATATTTTTCGATACAAATTGCTTTTTTCTAACTCCCATAATCCTTGGAAATATGGACTCAAAATTCACTAAAATATGTAAAATTGTCCCCTCTATCGATTGGTGAAGACTAGAACGTTCTATCTTAACTATTAGTCGAGTTATGAGTATTTTTTGTTTTGAAAAGTGGATTTTCGAAAATTTCATGACTTTATTTGAAGGCGAAATAATGATTTTAACACAAAACTGATTGTGCCAGTCGATTTTTCGGCCCAAAAAACCCCTCTTTACGGATTTTTAGCATTTTTTATAATTTTTTTGTCGAAAATTTAGAACAAAGGGGTAGGTATGGAAATATTTTTCGATACAAATTGCTTTTTTCTAACTCCCATAATCCTTGGAAATATGGACTCAAAATTCACTAAAATATGTAAAATTGTCCCCTCTATCGATTGGTGAAGACTAGAACGTTCTATCTTAACTATTAGTCGAGTTATGAGTATTTTTTGTTTTGAAAAGTGGATTTTCGAAAATTTCATGACTCTATTTGAAGGCGAAATAATGATTTTATCACAAAACTGATTGTGCCAGTCGATTTTTCGGCCCAAAAAACACCTCTTTACGATTTTTTAGCATTTTTTATATTTTCGATTAATCGATTAACATTAATTGATTAATCGAAAAAAATCGATTAATCGTAAAAATCGATTAATCGAAAATAATCGATTAATCGAAAAAAATCGATTAATCGGAAAAAATCGATTAATCGGAAAAAATCGATTAATCGGAAAAAATCGATTAATCGGAAAAAATCGAAGAATCGGAAAAAATCGATTAATCGGAAAAAATCGATTAATCGAAAATAATCGATTAATCGAAAATAATCGATTAATCGAAAATAATCGATTAATTGAAAATAATCGATTAATCGAAAATAATCGATTAATCGAAAATAATCGATTAATCGAAAATAATCGATTAATCGAAAATAATCGATTAATCGAAAATAATCGATTAATCGAAAATAATCGATTAATCGAAAATAATCGATTAATCGAAAATAATCGAAAATAATCGGTTTATCGAAAATAATCGATTAATCGAAAATAATCGAAAATAATCGGTTTATCGAAAATAATCGATTAATCGGATATAATCGATTATTCGATTAATCGAAGATAATCGAAAATAATCGATTAGTCGAAAATAATCGATTAATCGAAAATAATCGATAAATCGAAAATAATCGATTATTATAAAATAATCGATTAATCGAAAATAATCGGTTAATCGGAAATAATAGATTACTAGAACGTTCTATCTTTCCTATTTGTCGAGTTATGAGTATTTTTTGTTTTGAAAAGTGGATTTTCGAAAATTTCATGACTTTATTTGAAGGCGAAATAATGATTTTATCACAAAACTGATTGTGCCAGTCGATTTTTCGGCCCAAAAAACCCCTCTTTACGAATTTTCAGCATTTTTTATAATTTTTTTGTCGAAAATTTAGAACAAAGGGGTAGGTATGGAAATATTTTGCGATACAAATTAATTTTCTCTAACATCCTTAATCCTTGGAAATATGGACTCAAAATTCACTAAAATATGTAAAATTGTCCCCTCTATCGATTGGTGAAGACTAGAACGTTCTATCTTTCCTATTAGTCGAGTTATGAGTATTTTTTGTTTTGAAAAGTGGATTTTCGAAAATTTCATGACTTCATTTGAAGGCGAAATAATGATTTTATCACAAAACTGATTGTGCCAGTCGATTTTTCGGCCAAAAAAACCCCTCTTTACGAATTTTCGGCATTTTTTATAATTTTTTTGTCGAAAATTTAGAACAAAGGGGTAGGTATGGAAATATTTTGCGATACAAATTAATTTTCTCTAACTTCCTTAATCCTTGGAAATATGGACTCAAAATTCACTAAAATATGTAAAATTGTCCCCTCTATCGATTGGTGAAGACTAGAACGTTCTATCTTTCCTATTAGTCGAGTTATGAGTATTTTTTGTTTTGAAAAGTGGATTTTCGAAAATTTCATGACTTTATTTGAAGGCGAAATAATGATTTTAACACAAAACTGATTGTGCCAGTCGATTTTTCGGCCCAAAAAACCCCTCTTTACGGATTTTTAGCAATTTTTATAATTTTTTTGTCGAAAATTCCGAACAAAGGGGTAGGTATGGAAATATTTTTCGATACAAATTGCTTTTTTCTAACTCCCATAATCCTTGGAAATATAGACTCAAAATTCACTAAAATATGTAAAATTGTCCCCTCTATCGATTGGTGAAGACTAGAACGTTCTATCTTAACTATTAGTCGAGTTATGAGTATTTTTTGTTTTGAAAAGTGGATTTTCGAAAATTTCATGACTTTATTTGAAGGCGAAATAATGATTTTAACACAAAACTGATTGTGCCAGTCGATTTTTCGGCCCAAAAAACCCCTCTTTACGGATTTTTAGCATTTTTTATAATTTTTTTGTCGAAAATTTAGAACAAAGGGGTAGGTATGGAAATATTTTTCGATACAAATTGCTTTTTTCTAACTCCCATAATCCTTGGAAATATGGACTCAAAATTCACTAAAATATGTAAAATTGTCCCCTCTATCGATTGGTGAAGACTAGAACGTTCTATCTTAACTATTAGTCGAGTTATGAGTATTTTTTGTTTTGAAAAGTGGATTTTCGAAAATTTCATGACTCTATTTGAAGGCGAAATAATGATTTTATCACAAAACTGATTGTGCCAGTCGATTTTTCGGCCCAAAAAACACCTCTTTACGATTTTTTAGCATTTTTTATATTTTCGATTAATCGATTAACATTAATTGATTAATCGAAAAAAATCGATTAATCGTAAAAAATCGATTAATCGAAAATAATCGATTAATCGAAAAAAATCGATTAATCGGAAAAAAATCGATTAATCGGAAAAAATCGATTAATCGGAAAAAATCGATTAATCGGAAAAAATCGAAGAATCGGGAAAAAATCGATTAATCGGAAAAAATCGATTAATCGAAAATAATCGATTAATCGAAAATAATCGATTAATCGAAAATAATCGATTAATCGAAAATAATCGATTAATGAAAATAATCGATTAATCGAAAATAATCGATTAATCGAAAATAATCGATTAATCGAAAATAATCGATTAATCGAAAATAATCGATTAATCGAAAATAATCGAAAATAATCGGTTTATCGAAAATAATCGATTAATCGAAAATAATCGAAAATAATCGGTTTATCGAAAATAATCGATTAATCGGATATAATCGATTATTCGATTAATCGAAGATAATCGAAAATAATCGATTAGTCGAAAATAATCGATTAATCGAAAATAATCGATAATCGAAAATAATCGATTATTATAAAATAATCGATTAATCGAAATAATCGGTTAATCGGAAATAATAGATTACTAGAACGTTCTATCTTTCCTATTTGTCGAGTTATGAGTATTTTTTGTTTTGAAAAGTGGATTTCGAAAATTTCATGACTTTATTTGAAGGGCGAAATAATGATTTTATCACAAAACTGATTGTGCCAGTCGATTTTTCGGCCCAAAAAACCCCTCTTTACGAATTTTCAGCATTTTTTATAATTTTTTTGTCGAAAATTTCGAACAAAGGGGTAGGTATGGAAATATTTTGCGATACAAATTGATTTTTTCTAACTCCCATAATCCTTGGAAATATGTACTCAAAATTCACTAAAATATGTAAAATTGTCCCCTCTATCGATTGGTGAAGACTAGAACGTTCTATCTTTCCTATTAGTCGAGTTATGAGTATTTTTTGTTTTGAAAAGTGGATTTTCGAAAATTTCATGACTTTATTTGAAGGCGAAATAATGATTTTATCACAAAACTGATTGTGTCAGTCGCTTTTCAGTCCAAAAAACCCCTCTTTACGAATTTTTAGCATTATTTATTATTTTTTTTATCGAAAATTTAGAACAAAGGGGTAGGTATGGAAATATTTTGCGATACAAATTAATTTTTTCTAACTTCCTTAATCCTTGGAAATATGGACTCAAAATTCACTAAAATATGTAAAATTGTCCCCTCTATCGATTGGTGAAGACTAGAACGTTCTATCTTAACTATTAGTCGAGTTATGAGTATTTTTTGTTTTGAAAAGTGGATTTTCGAAAATTTCACGACTTTATTTGAAGGCGAAATAATGATTTTATCACAAAACTGATTGTGCCAGTCGATTTTTCGGCCAAAAAAAACCCCTCTTTACGATCTTTTAGCATTTTTTATAATTTTTTTGTCGAAAATTTAGAACAAAGGGGTAGGTATGGAAATATTTTGCGATACAAATTAATTTTCTCTAACTTCCTTAATCCTTGGAAATATGGACTCAAAATTCACTAAAATATGTAAAATTGTCCCCTCTATCGATGGTGAAGACTAGAACGTTCTATCTTAACTATTAGTGGAGTTATGAATATTTTTTGTTTTGAAAAGTGGATTTTCGAAAATTTTATGACTCTATTTGAAGGCGAAATAATGATTTTATCACAAAACTGATTGTGCCAGTCGATTTTTCGGCCCAAAAAACCCCTCTTTACGAATTTTCAGCATTTTTTATAATTTTTTTGTCGAAAATTTCGAACAAAGGGGTAGGTATGGAAATATTTTGCGATACAAATTGATTTTTTCTAACTCCCATAATCCTTGGAATATGTACTCAAAATTCACTAAAATATGTAAAATTGTCCCCTCTATCGATTGGTGAAGACTAGAACGTTCTATCTTAACTATTAGTGGAGTTATGAATATTTTTTGTTTTGAAAAGTGGATTTTCGAAAATTTTATGACTCTATTTGAAGGCGAAATAATGATTTTTATCACAAAACTGATTGTGCCAGTCGATTTTCGGCCCAAAAAACACCTCTTACGAATTTTCAGCATTTTTTATAATTTTTTTGTCGAAAATTTAGAACAAAGGGGTAGGTATGGAAATATTTTGCGATACAAATTGCTTTTTCTAACTCCCATAATCCTCGGTAATATGGACTCAAAATTCACTAGAATATGTAAAATTGTCCCCTCTATCGATTGGTGAAGACTAGAACGTTCTATCTTAACTATTAGTCGAGTTATGAGTATTTTTTGTTTTGAAAAGTGGATTTTCGAAAATTTCATGTCTCTATTTGAAGGCGAAATAATGATTTTATCACAAAACTGATTGTGCCAGTCGATTTTTCGGTCAAAAAAACCCCTCTTTACGAATTTTTAGCATTTTTTATAATTTTTTTGTCGAAAATTTAGAACAAAGGGGTAGGTATGGAAATATTTTGCGATACAAATTAATTTTTTCTAACTTCCTCAATCCTTGGAAATATGGACTCAAAATTCACTAAAATATGTAACAATTGTCCCCTCTATCGATTGGTGAAGACTAGAACGTTCTATCTTAACTATTAGTCGAGTTATGAGTATTTTTTGTTTTGAAAAGTGGATTTTCGAAAATTTCATGACTTTATTTGAAGGCGAAATAATGATTTTATCACAAAACTGATTGTGCCAGTCGATTTTTCGGCCAAAAAAACCCCTCTTTACGAATTTTAGCATTTTTTATAATTTTTTTGTCGAAAATTTAGAACAAAGGGGTAGGTATGGAAATATTTTGCGATACAAATTAATTTTCTCTAACTTCCTTAATCCTTGGAAATATGGACCCAAAATTCACTAAAATATGTAAAATTGTCCCCTCTATCGATTGGTGAAGACTAGAACGTTCTATCTTTCCTATTAGTCGAGTTATGAGTATTTTTTGTTGAAAAGTGGATTTTCGAAAATTTCATGACTTTATTTGAAGGCGAAATAATGATTTTATCATAAAACTGATTGTGTCAGTCGCTTTTTCAGTCCAAAAAACCCCTCTTTACGAATTTTTAGCATTATTTATCATTTTTTTTATCGAAAATTTAGAACAAAGGGGTAGGAATGGAAATATTTTGCGATACAAATTGCTTTTTTCTAACTCCCATAATCCTCGGTAATATGGACTCAAAATTCACTAGAATATGTAAAATTGTCCCCTCTATCGATTGGTGAAGACTAGAACGTTCTATCTTAACTATTAGTCGAGTTATGAGTATTTTTTGTTTTGAAAAGTGGATTTTCGAAAATTTCATGACTTTATTTGAAGGCGAAATAATGATTTTATCACAAAACTGATTGTGCCAGTCGATTTTTCGGCCAAAAAAACCCCTCTTTACGAATTTTTAGCATTTTTTATAATTTTTTTGTCGAAAATTTAGAACAAAGGGGTAGGTATGGAAATATTTTGCGATACAAATTAATTTTTTCTAACTTCCTTAATCCTTGGAAATATGGACTCAAAATTCACTAAAATATGTAAAATTGTCCCCTCTATCGATTGGTGAAGACTAGAACGTTCTATCTTAACTATTAGTCGAGTTATGAGTATTTTTTGTTTTGAAAAGTGGATTTTCGAAAATTTCATGACTTTATTTGAAGGCGAAATAATGATTTTATCACAAAACTGATTGTGCCAGTCGATTTTTCGGCCAAAAAAACCCCTCTTTACGAATTTTTAGCATTTTTTATAATTTTTTTGTCGAAAATTTAGAACAAAGGGGTAGGTATGGAAATATTTTGCGATACAAATTAATTTTTTCTAACTTCCTCAATCCTTGGAAATATGGACTCAAAATTCACTAAAATATGTAAAATTGTCCCCTCTATCGATTGGTGAAGACTAGAACGTTCTATCTTAACTATTAGTCGAGTTATGAGTATTTTTTGTTTTGAAAAGTGGATTTTCGAAAATTTCATGACTTTATTTGAAGGCGAAATAATGATTTTATCACAAAACTGATTGTGCCAGTCGATTTTTCGGCCAAAAAAACCCCTCTTTACGAATTTTTAGCATTTTTTATAATTTTTTTGTCGAAAATTTAGAACAAAGGGGTAGGTATGGAAATATTTTGCGATACAAATTAATTTTTTCTAACTTCCTTAATCCTTGGAAATATGGACTCAAAATTCACTAAAATATGTAAAATTGTCCCCTCTATCGATTGGTGAAGACTAGAACGTTCTATCTTAACTATTAGTCGAGTTATGAGTATTTTTTGTTTTGAAAAGTGGATTTTCGAAAATTTCATGACTTTATTTGAAGGCGAAATAATGATTTTATCACAAAACTGATTGTGCCATTCGATTTTTCGGCCCAAAAAACCCCTCTTTACGAATTTTCAGCATTTTTTATAATTTTTTTGTCGAAAATTTAGAACAAAGGGGTAGGTATGGAAATATTTTGCGATACAAATTAATTTTCTCTAACATCCTTAATCCTTGGAAATATGTACTCAAAATTCATTTAAATATGTAAAATTGTCCCCTCTATCGATTGGTGAAGACTAGAACGTTCTATCTTAACTATTAGTCGAGTTATGAGTATTTTTTGTTTTGAAAAGTGGATTTTCGAAAATTACATAACTCTATTTGAAGGCGAAATAATGATTTTATCACAAAACTGATTGTGCCAGTCAATTTTTCGGCCCCAAAAAACCCCTCTTTACGAATTTTTAGCATTTTTTATAATTTTTTTGTCGAAAATTTAGAACAAAGGGGTAGGTATGGAAATATTTTGCGATGAAATTGCTTTTTTCTAACTCCCATAATCCTTGGAAATATGGACTCAAAATTCACTAAAATATGTAAAATTGTCCCCTCTATCGATTGGTGAAGACTAGAACGTTCGATCTTTCCGATTAGTCGAGTTATGAGTATTTTTTGTTTTGAAAAGTGGATTTTCGAAAATTTCATGACTCTATTTGAAGGCGAAATAATGATTTTATCACAAAACTGATTGTGCCAGTCGATTTTTCGGCCCAAAAAACCCCTCTTTACGAATTTTTAGCATTTTTTATAATTTTTTTGTCGAAAATTTAGAACAAAGGGGTAGGTATGGAAATATTTTGCGATACAAATTAATTTTTTCTAACTCCCATAATCCTTGGAAATATGTACTCAAAATTAACTAAAATATGTAAAATTGTCCCCTCTATCGATTGGTGAAGACTAGAACGTTCTATCTTTCCTATTAGTCGAGTTATGAGTATTTTTTGTTTTGAAAAGTGGATTTTCGAAAATTTCATGACTTTATTTGAAGGCGAAATAATGATTTTATCACAAAACTGATTGTGTCAGTCGCTTTTTCAGTCCAAAAAACCCCTCTTTACGAATTTTTAGCATTATTTATTATTTTTTTTATCGAAAATTTAGAACAAAGGGGTAGGAATGGAAATATTTTGCGATACAAATTGCTTTTTTCTAACTCCCATAATCCTCGGTAATATGGACTCAAAATTCACTAGAATATGTAAAATTGTCCCCTCTATCGATTGGTGAAGACTAGAACGTTCTATCTTAACTATTAGTCGAGTTATGAGTATTTTTTGTTTTGAAAAGTGGATTTTCGAAAATTTCATGACTTTATTTGAAGGCGAAATAATGATTTTATCACAAAACTGATTGAGCCAGTCGATTTTTCGGCCAAAAAAACCCCTCTTTACGAATTTTTAGCATTTTTTATAATTTTTTTGTCGAAAATTTAGAACAAAGGGGTAGGTATGGAAATATTTTTCGATACAAATTAATTTTTTCTAACTTCCTTAATCCTTGGAAATATGGACTCAAAATTCACTAAAATATGTAAAATTGTCCCCTCTATCGATTGGTGAAGACTAGAACGTTCTATCTTAACTATTAGTCGAGTTATGAGTATTTTTTGTTTTGAAAAGTGGATTTTCGAAAATTTCATGTCTCTATTTGAAGGCGAAATAATGATTTTATCACAAAACTGATTGTGCCAGTCGATTTTTCGGCCAAAATAACCCCTCTTTACGAATTTTTAGCATTTTTTATAATTTTTTTGTCGAAAATTTAGAACAAAGGGGTAGGTATGGAAATATTTTGCGATACAAATTAATTTTTTCTAACTTCCTCAATCCTTGGAAATATGGACTCAAAATTCACTTAAATATGTAAAATTGTCCCCTCTATCGATTGGTGAAGACTAGAACGTTCTATCTTAACTATTAGTCGAGTTATGAGTATTTTTTGTTTTGAAAAGTGGATTTTCGAAAATTTCATGACTTTATTTGAAGGCGAAATAATGATTTTATCACAAAACTGATTGTGCCAGTCGATTTTTCGGCCAAAAAAACCCCTCTTTACGAATTTTTAGCATTTTTTATAATTTTTTTGTCGAAAATTTAGAACAAAGGGGTAGGTATGGAAATATTTTGCGATACAAATTAATTTTCTCTAACTTCCTTAATCCTTGGAAATATGGACTCAAAATTCACTAAAATATGTAAAATTGTCCCCTCTATCGATTGGTGAAGACTAGAACGTTGTATCTTAACTATTAGTCGAGTTATAAGTATTTTTTGTTTTGAAAAGTGGATTTTCGAAAATTTCATGACTTTATTTGAAGGCGAAATAATGATTTTATCACAAAACTGATTGTGCCATTCGATTTTTCGGCCCAAAAAACCCCTCTTTACGAATTTTCAGCATTTTTTATAATTTTTTTGTCGAAAATTTAGAACAAAGGGGTAGGTATGGAAATATTTTGCGATACAAATTAATTTTCTCTAACATCCTTAATCCTTGGAAATATGTACTCAAAATTCACTTAAATATGTAAAATTGTCCCCTCTATCGATTGGTGAAGACTAGAACGTTGTATCTTAACTATTAGTCGAGTTATGAGTATTTTTTGTTTTGAAAAGTGGATTTTCGAAAATTACATAACTCTATTTGAAGGCGAAATAATGATTTTATCACAAAACTGATTGTGCCAGTCGATTTTTCGGCCCAAAAAACCCCTCTTTACGAATTTTTAGCATTTTTTATAATTTTTTTGTCGAAAATTTAGAACAAAGGGGTAGGTATGGAAATATTTTGCGATACAAATTAATTTTTTCTAACTTTCTTAATCCTTGGGAATATGGACTCAAAATTCACTAAAATATGTAAAATTGTCCCCTCTATCGATTGGTGAAGACTAGAACGTTCTATCTTAACTATTAGTCGAGTTATGAGTATTTTTTGTTTTGAAAAGTGGATTTTCGAAAATTTCATGACTTTATTTGAAGGCGAAATAATGATTTTATCACAAAACTGATTGTGCCAGTCGATTTTTCGGCCAAAAAAACCCCTCTTTACGAATTTTTAGCATTTTTTATAATTTTTTTGTCGAAAATTTAGAACAAAGGGGTAGGTATGGAAATATTTTGCGATACAAATTAATTTTTTCTAACTTCCTCAATCCTTGGAAATATGGACTCAAAATTCACTAAAATATGTAAAATTGTCCCCTCTATCGATTGGTGAAGACTAGAACGTTCTATCTTAACTATTAGTCGAGTTATGAGTATTTTTTGTTTTGAAAAGTGGATTTTCGAAATTTCATGACTTTATTTGAAGGCGAAATAATGATTTTATCACAAAACTGATTGTGCCAGTCGATTTTTCGGCCAAAAAAACCCCTCTTTACGAATTTTTAGCATTTTTTATAATTTTTTTGTCGAAAATTTAGAACAAAGGGGTAGGTATGGAAATATTTTGCGATACAAATTAATTTTCTCTAACTTCCTTAATCCTTGGAAATATGGACTCAAAATTCACTAAAATATGTAAAATTGTCCCCTCTATCGATTGGTGAAGACTAGAACGTTGTATCTTAACTATTAGTCGAGTTATAAGTATTTTTTGTTTTGAAAAGTGGATTTTCGAAAATTTCATGACTTTATTTGAAGGCGAAATAATGATTTTATCACAAAACTGATTGTGCCATTCGATTTTTCGGCCCAAAAAACCCCTCTTTACGAATTTTCAGCATTTTTTATAATTTTTTTGTCGAAAATTTAGAACAAAGGGGTAGGTATGGAAATATTTTGCGATACAAATTAATTTCTCTAACATCCTTAATCCTTGGAAATATGTACTCAAAATTAACTAAAATATGTAAAATTGTCCCCTCTATCGATTGGTGAAGACTAGAACGTTGTATCTTAACTATTAGTCGAGTTATGAGTATTTTTTGTTTTGAAAAGTGGATTTTCGAAAATTTCATGACTTTATTTGAAGGCGAAATAATGATTTTATCACAAAACTGATTGTGCCAGTCGATTTTTCGGCCAAAAAAACCCCTCTTTACGAATTTTTAGCATTTTTATAATTTTTTTGTCGAAAATTTAGAACAAAGGGGTAGGTATGGAAATATTTTGCGATACAAATTAATTTTCTCTAACTTCCTTAATCCTTGGAAATATGGACTCAAAATTCACTAAAATATGTAAAATTGTCCCCTCTATCGATTGGTGAAGACTAGAACGTTGTATCTTAACTATTAGTCGAGTTATAAGTATTTTTGTTTTGAAAAGTGGATTTTCGAAAATTACATAACTCTATTTGAAGGCGAAATAATGATTTTATCACAAAACTGATTGTGCCAGTCGATTTTTCGGCCCAAAAAACCCCTCTTTACGAATTTTTAGCATTTTTTATAATTTTTTTGTCGAAAATTTAGAACAAAGGGGTAGGTATGGAAATATTTTGCGATACAAATTAATTTTTTCTAACTTCCTTAATCCTTGGAAATATGGACTCAAAATTCACTAAAATATGTAAAATTGTCCCTTTATCGATTGGTGAAGACTAGAACGTTCTATCTTAACTATTAGTCGAGTTATGAGTATTTTTTGTTTTGAAAAGCGGATTTTCGAAATTTCATGACCTATTTGAAGGCGAAATAATGATTTTATCACAAACTGATTGTGCCAGTCGATTTTTCGGCCCAAAAAACCCCTTTTCACGAATTTTTAGCATTTTTTATAATTTTTTTGTCGAAAATTTAGAACAAAGGGGTAGGTATGGAAATATTTTGCGATACAAATTAATTTTTTCTAACTTCCTTAATCCTTGGAAATATGGACTCAAAATTCACTAAAATATGTAAAATTGTCCCCTCTATCGATTGGTGAACACTAGAACGTTCTATCTTAACTATTAGTCGAGTTATGAGTATTTTTTGTTTTGAAAAGTGGATTTTCGAAAATTCCATGACTTTATTTGAAGGCGAAATAATGATTTTATCACAAAACTGATTGTGCCAGTCGATTTTTCGGCCAAAAAAACCCCTCTTTACGAATTTTTAGCATTTTTTATAATTTTTTTGTCGAAAATTTAGAACAAAGGGGTAGGTATGGAAATATTTTGCGATACAAATTAATTTTTTCTAACTTCCTTAATCCTTGGAAATATGGACTCAAAATTCACTAAAATATGTAAAATTGCCCCCTCTATCGATTGGTGAACACTAGAACGTTCTATCTTAACTATTAGTCGAGTTATGAGTATTTTTTGTTTTGAAAAGTGGATTTTCGAAAATTCCATGACTTTATTTGAAGGCGAAATAATGATTTTATCACAAAACTGATTGTGCCAGTCGATTTTTCGGCCAAAAAAACCCCTCTTTACGAATTTTTAGCATTTTTTATAATTTTTTTGTCGAAAATTTAGAACAAAGGGGTAGGTATGGAAATATTTTACGATACAAATTAATTTTTTCTAACTTCCTTAATCCTTGGAAATATGGACTCAAAATTCACTAAAATATGTAAAATTGTCCCCTCTATCGATTGGTGAAGACTAGAACGTTCTATCTTAACTATTAGTCGAGTTATGAGTATTTTTTGTTTTGAAAAGTGGATTTTCGAAAATTTCACGACTTTATTTGAAGGCGAAATAATGATTTTATCACAAAACTGATTGTGCCAGTCGATTTTTCGGCCAAAAAAACCCCTCTTTACGAATTTTTAGCATTTTTTATAATTTTTTTGTCGAAAATTTAGAACAAAGGGGTAGGTATGGAAATATTTTGCGATACAAATTAATTTTTTCTAACTTCCTTAATCCTTGGAAATATGGACTCAAAATTCACTAAAATATGTAAAATTGCCCCCTCTATCGATTGGTGAAGACTAGAACGTTCTATCTTAACTATTAGTCGAGTTATGAGTATTTTTTGTTTTGAAAAGTGGATTTTCGAAAATTTCATGACTTTATTTGAAGGCGAAATAATGATTTTATCACAAAACTGATTGTGCCAGTCGATTTTTCGGCCAAAAAAACCCCTCTTTACGAATTTTTAGCATTTTTTATAATTTTTTTGTCGAAAATTTAGAACAAAGGGGTAGGTATGGAAATATTTTGCGATACAAATTAATTTTCTCTAACTTCCTTAATCCTTGGAAATATGGACTCAAAATTCACTAAAATATGTAAAATTGTCCCCTCTATCGATTGGTGAAGACTAGAACGTTCTATCTTAACTATTAGTCGAGTTATAAGTATTTTTTGTTTTGAAAAGTGGATTTTCGAAAATTTCATGACTTTATTTGAAGGCGAAATAATGATTTTATCACAAAACTGATTGTGCCATTCGATTTTTCGGCCCAAAAAACCCCTCTTTACGAATTTTCAGCATTTTTTATAATTTTTTTGTCGAAAATTTAGAACAAAGGGGTAGGTATGGAAATATTTTGCGATACAAATTAATTTTCTCTAACATCCTTAATCCTTGGAAATATGTACTCAAAATTCACTTAAATATGTAAAATTGTCCCCTCTATCGATTGGTGAAGACTAGAACGTTCTATCTTAACTATTAGTCGAGTTATGAGTATTTTTTGTTTTGAAAAGTGGATTTTCGAAAATTACATAACTCTATTTGAAGGCGAAATAATGATTTTATCACAAAACTGATTGTGCCAGTCGATTTTTCGGCCAAAAAAACCCCTCTTTACGAATTTTTAGCATTTTTTATAATTTTTTTGTCGAAAATTTAGAACAAAGGGGTAGGTATGGAAATATTTTGCGATACAAATTAATTTTTTCTAACTTCCTTAATCCTTGGAAATATGGACTCAAAATTCACTAAAATATGTAAAATTGTCCCCTCTATCGATTGGTGAAGACTAGAACGTTCTATCTTAACTATTAGTCGAGTTATGAGTATTTTTTGTTTTGAAAAGTGGATTTTCGAAAATTTCATGACTTTATTTGAAGGCGAAATAATGATTTTATCACAAAACTGATTGTGCCAGTCGATTTTTCGGCCAAAAAAACCCCTCTTTACGAATTTTTAGCATTTTTTATAATTTTTTTGTCGAAAATTTAGAACAAAGGGGTAGGTATGGAAATATTTTGCGATACAAATTAATTTTTTCTAACTTCCTTAATCCTTGGAAATATGGACTCAAAATTCACTATAATATGTAAAATTGTCCCCTCTATCGATTGGTGAAGACTAGAACGTTCTATCTTAACTATTAGTCGAGTTATGAGTATTTTTTGTTTTGAAAAGTGGATTTTCGAAAATTTCATGACTTTATTTGAAGGCGAAATAATGATTTTATCACAAAACTGATTGTGCCAGTCGATGTTTCGGCCCAAAAAACCCCTTTTCACGAATTTTTAGCATTTTTTATAATTTTTTTGTCGAAAATTTAGAACAAAGGGGTAGGTATGGAAATATTTTGCGATACAAATTAATTTTTTCTAACTTCCTTAATCCTTGGAAATCTGGACTCAAAATTCACTAAAATATGTAAAATTCTCCCCTCTATCGATTGGTGAAGACTAGAACGTTCTATCTTAACTATTAGTCGAGTTATGAGTGTTTTTTGTTTTGAAAAGCGGATTTTCGAAAATTTCATGACTCTATTTGAAGGCGAAATAATGATTTTATCACAAAACTGATTGTGCCAGTCGATTTTTCGGCCAAAAAAACCCCTCTTTACGAATTTTTAGCATTTTTTATAATTTTTTTGTCGAAAATTTAGAACAAAGGGGTAGGTATGGAAATATTTTGCGATACAAATTAATTTTTTCTAACTTCCTTAATCCTTGGAAATATGGACTCAAAATTCACTATAATATGTAAAATTGTCCCCTCTATCGATTGGTGAAGACTAGAACGTTCTATCTTAACTATTAGTCGAGTTATGAGTATTTTTTGTTTTGAAAAGTGGATTTTCGAAAATTTCATGACTTTATTTGAAGGCGAAATAATGATTTTATCACAAAACTGATTGTGCCAGTCGATGTTTCGGCCCAAAAAACCCCTTTTCACGAATTTTTAGCATTTTTTATAATTTTTTTGTCGAAAATTTAGAACAAAGGGGTAGGTATGGAAATATTTTGCGATACAAATTAATTTTTTCTAACTTCCTTAATCCTTGGAAATCTGGACTCAAAATTCACTAAAATATGTAAAATTCTCCCCTCTATCGATTGGTGAAGACTAGAACGTTCTATCTTTCCTATTAGTCGAGTTATGAGTGTTTTTTGTTTTGAAAAGCGGATTTTCGAAAATTTCATGACTCTATTTGAAGGCGAAATAATGATTTTATCACAAAACTGATTGTGCCAGTCGATTTTTCGGCCCAAAAAACCCCTCTTTACAAATTTTTAGCATTTTTTATAATTTTTTTGTCGAAAATTTAGAACAAAGGGGTAGGTATGGAAATATTTTGCGAATCAAATTGCTTTTTTCTAACTCCCCTAATCCTTGGCAATCTCGACTCAAAATTCACTAAAATATGTAAAATTGTCCCACCTATCGATTGGTGAAGACTAGAACGTTCTATCTTTCCTATTAGTCGAGTTATGAGTATTTTTTGTTTTGAAAAGCGGATTTTCGAAAATTTCATGACTCTATTTGAAGGCGAAATAATGATTTTATCACAAAACTGATTGTGCCAGTCGATTTTTCGGCCAAAAAAACCCCTCTTTACGAATTTTTAGCATTTTTTATAATTTTTTTGTCGAAAATTTAGAACAAAGGGGTAGGTATGGAAATATTTTGCGATACAAATTGCTTTTTTCTAACTCCCATAATCCTTGGAAATATGGACTCAAAATTCACTAAAATATGTAAAATTGTCCCCTCTATCGATTGGTGAAGACTAGAACGTTCTATCTTTCATATTAGTCGAGTTATGAGTATTTTTTGTTTTGAGAAGTGGATTTTCGAAAATTTCATGACTTTATTTGAAGGCGAAATAATGATTTTATCACAAAACTGATTGTGCCAGTCGATTTTTCGGCCCAAAAAACCCCTCTTTACGAATTTTTAGCATTTTTTATAATTTTTTTGTCGAAAATTTAGAACAAAGGGGTATGTATGGAAATATTTTGCGATACAAATTAATTTTTTCTAACTTCCTTAATCCTTGGAAATATGGACTCAAAATTCACTAAAATATGTAAAATTGTCCCCTTTATCGATTGGTACGTTTTATCTTTCCTATTAGTCGAGTTATGAGTGTTTTTTGTTTTGAAAAGCGGATTTTCGAAAATTTCATGACTCTATTTGAAGGCGAAATAATGATTTTATCACAAAACTGATTGTGCCATTCGATTTTTCGGCCCAAAAAACCCCTCTTTACGAATTTTCAGCATTTTTTATAATTTTTTTGTCGAAAATTTAGAACAAAGGGGTAGGTATGGAAATATTTTGCGATACAAATTAATTTTCTCTAACATCCTTAATCCTTGGAAATATGTACTCAAAATTCACTTAAATATGTAAAATTGTCCCCTCTATCGATTGGTGAAGACTAGAACGTTCTATCTTAACTATTAGTCGAGTTATGAGTATTTTTTGTTTTGAAAAGTGGATTTTCGAAAATTACATAACTCTATTTGAAGGCGAAATAATGATTTTATCACAAAACTGATTGTGCCAGTCGATTTTTCGGCCAAAAAAACCCCTCTTTACGAATTTTTAGCATTTTTTATAATTTTTTTGTCGAAAATTTAGAACAAAGGGGTAGGTATGGAAATATTTTGCGATACAAATTAATTTTTTCTAACTTCCTTAATCCTTGGAAATATGGACTCAAAATTCACTAAAATATGTAAAATTGTCCCCTCTATCGATTGGTGAAGACTAGAACGTTCTATCTTAACTATTAGTCGAGTTATGAGTATTTTTTGTTTTGAAAAGTGGATTTTCGAAAATTTCATGACTTTATTTGAAGGCGAAATAATGATTTTATCACAAAACTGATTGTGCCAGTCGATTTTTCGGCCAAAAAAACCCCTCTTTACGAATTTTTAGCATTTTTTATAATTTTTTTGTCGAAAATTTAGAACAAAGGGGTAGGTATGGAAATATTTTGCGATACAAATTAATTTTTTCTAACTTCCTTAATCCTTGGAAATATGGACTCAAAATTCACTAAAATATGTAAAATTGTCCCCTCTATCGATTGGTGAAGACTAGAACGTTCTATCTTTCCTATTAGTCGAGTTATGAGTATTTTTTGTTTTGAAAAGCGGATTTTCGAAAATTTCATGACTTTATTTGAAGGCGAAATAATGATTTTATCACCAAACTGATTGTGCCAGTCGATTTTTCGGCCCAAAAAACCGCTCTTACGGATTTTTAGCAATTTTTATTTTTTTTTGTCGAAAATTTAGAACAAAGGGGTAGGCATGGAAATATTTTGCGATAAAATTGCTTTTTTCTAACTCCCATAATCCTTGGAAATATGGACTCAAAATTCACTAAAATATGTAAAATTGTCCCCTCTATCGATTGGTGAAGACTAGAACGTTCTATCTTGACTATTAGTCGAGTTATGAGTATTTTTTGTTTTGAAAAGTGGATTTTCGAAAATTTCATGACTTTATTTGAAGGCGAAATAATGATTTTATCACAAAACTGATTGTGTCAGTCGATTTTTTGGCCCAAAAAACCCCTCTTTACGAATTTTCAGCATTTTTTATAATTTTTTTGTCGAAAATTTAGAACAAAGGGGTAGGTATGGAAATATTTTGCGATACAAATTGCTTTTTTCTAACTCCCATAATCCTTGGAAATATAGACTCAAAATTCACTAAAATATGTAAAATTGTCCCCTCTATCGATTGGTGAAGACTAGAACGTTCTATCTTAACTATTAGTCGAGTTATGAGTATTTTTTGTTTTGAAAAGTGGATTTTCGAAAATTTCATGACTTTATTTGAAGGCGAAATAATGATTTTATCACAAAACTGATTGTGCCAGTCGATTTTTCGGCCCAAAAAACCCCTCTTTACAAATTTTTAGCATTTTTAAAATTTTTTTGTCGAAAATTTAGAACGGGGTAGTAGGTATGGAAATATTTTGCGAATCAAATTGCTTTTTTCTAACTCCCATAATCTTTGGAAATATGGACTCAAAATTCATTTAAATATGTAAAATTGTCCCCTCTATCGATTGGTGAAGACTAGAACGTTTTATCTTTCCTATTAGTCGAGTTATGAGTATTTTATGTTTTGAAAAGTGGATTTTCGAAAATTTCATGACTTTATTTGAAGGCGAAATAATGATTTTATCACAAAACTGATTGTGCCAGTCGATTTTTCGGCCCAAAAAACCCCTCTTTACGAATTTTCAGCATTTTTTATAATTTTTTTGTCGAAAATTTAGAACAAAGGGGTAGGTATGGAAATATTTTGCGAATTAAATTGCTTTTTTCTAACACCCTTAATCCTTGGCAATATCGACTCAAAATTCACTAAAACATGTAAAATTGTCCCCCCTATCGATTGGTGAAGACTAGAACGTTCTATCTTTCCTATTAGTCGAGTTATGAGTATTTTTTGTTTTGAAAAGCGGATTTTCGAAAATTTCATGACTCTATTTGAAGGCGAAATAATGATTTTATCACAAAACTGATTGTGCCAGTCGATTTTTCGGCCCAAAAAACCCCTCTTTACGAATTTTTAGCATTTTTTATAATTTTTTTGTCGAAAATTTAGAACAAAGGGGTATGTATGGAAATATTTTGCGATACAAATTAATTTTTTCTAACTTCCTTAATCCTTGGAAATATGGACTCAAAATTCACTAAAATATGTAAAATTGTCCCCTTTATCGATTGGTACGTTTTATCTTTCCTATTAGTCGAGTTATGAGTGTTTTTTGTTTTGAAAAGCGGATTTTCGAAAATTTCATGACTCTATTTGAAGGCGAAATAATGATTTTATCACAAAACTGATTGTGCCATTCGATTTTTCGGCCCAAAAAACCCCTCTTTACGAATTTTCAGCATTTTTTATAATTTTTTTGTCGAAAATTTAGAACAAAGGGGTAGGTATGGAAATATTTTGCGATACAAATTAATTTTCTCTAACATCCTTAATCCTTGGAAATATGTACTCAAAATTCACTTAAATATGTAAAATTGTCCCCTCTATCGATTGGTGAAGACTAGAACGTTCTATCTTAACTATTAGTCGAGTTATGAGTATTTTTTGTTTTGAAAAGTGGATTTTCGAAAATTACATAACTCTATTTGAAGGCGAAATAATGATTTTATCACAAAACTGATTGTGCCAGTCGATTTTTCGGCCAAAAAAACCCCTCTTTACGAATTTTTAGCATTTTTTATAATTTTTTTGTCGAAAATTTAGAACAAAGGGGTAGGTATGGAAATATTTTGCGATACAAATTAATTTTTTCTAACTTCCTTAATCCTTGGAAATATGGACTCAAAATTCACTAAAATATGTAAAATTGTCCCCTCTATCGATTGGTGAAGACTAGAACGTTCTATCTTAACTATTAGTCGAGTTATGAGTATTTTTTGTTTTGAAAAGTGGATTTTCGAAAATTTCATGACTTTATTTGAAGGCGAAATAATGATTTTATCACAAAACTGATTGTGCCAGTCGATTTTTCGGCCAAAAAAACCCCTCTTTACGAATTTTTAGCATTTTTTATAATTTTTTTGTCGAAAATTTAGAACAAAGGGGTAGGTATGGAAATATTTTGCGATACAAATTAATTTTTTCTAACTTCCTTAATCCTTGGAAATATGGACTCAAAATTCACTATAATATGTAAAATTGTCCCCTCTATCGATTGGTGAAGACTAGAACGTTCTATCTTAACTATTAGTCGAGTTATGAGTATTTTTTGTTTTGAAAAGTGGATTTTCGAAAATTTCATGACTTTATTTGAAGGCGAAATAATGATTTTATCACAAAACTGATTGTGCCAGTCGATGTTTCGGCCCAAAAAACCCCTTTTCACGAATTTTTAGCATTTTTTATAATTTTTTTGTCGAAAATTTAGAACAAAGGGGTAGGTATGGAAATATTTTGCGATACAAATTAATTTTTTCTAACTTCCTTAATCCTTGGAAATCTGGACTCAAAATTCACTAAAATATGTAAAATTCTCCCCTCTATCGATTGGTGAAGACTAGAACGTTCTATCTTTCCTATTAGTCGAGTTATGAGTGTTTTTTGTTTTGAAAAGCGGATTTTCGAAAATTTCATGACTCTATTTGAAGGCGAAATAATGATTTTATCACAAAACTGATTGTGCCAGTCGATTTTTCGGCCCAAAAAACCCCTCTTTACAAATTTTTAGCATTTTTTATAATTTTTTTGTCGAAAATTTAGAACAAAGGGGTAGGTATGGAAATATTTTGCGAATCAAATTGCTTTTTTCTAACTCCCCTAATCCTTGGCAATCTCGACTCAAAATTCACTAAAATATGTAAAATTGTCCCACCTATCGATTGGTGAAGACTAGAACGTTCTATCTTTCCTATTAGTCGAGTTATGAGTATTTTTTGTTTTGAAAAGCGGATTTTCGAAAATTTCATGACTCTATTTGAAGGCGAAATAATGATTTTATCACAAAACTGATTGTGCCAGTCGATTTTTCGGCCCAAAAAACCCCTCTTTACGAATTTTTAGCATTTTTTATAATTTTTTTGTCGAAAATTTAGAACAAAGGGGTAGGTATGGAAATATTTTGCGATACAAATTAATTTTTTCTAACTTCCTTAATCCTTGGAAATATGGACTCAAAATTCACTAAAATATGTAAAATTGTCCCCTCTATCGATTGGTGAAGACTAGAACGTTCTATCTTGACTATTAGTCGAGTTATGAGTATTTTTTGTTTTGAAAAGTGGATTTTCGAAAATTTCATGACTTTATTTGAAGGCGAAATAATGATTTTATCACAAAACTGATTGTGTCAGTCGATTTTTTGGCCCAAAAAACCCCTCTTTACGAATTTTCAGCATTTTTTATAATTTTTTTGTCGAAAATTTAGAACAAAGGGGTAGGTATGGAAATATTTTGCGATACAAATTGCTTTTTTCTAACTCCCATAATCCTTGGAAATATAGACTCAAAATTCACTAAAATATGTAAAATTGTCCCCTCTATCGATTGGTGAAGACTAGAACGTTCTATCTTAACTATTAGTCGAGTTATGAGTATTTTTTGTTTTGAAAAGTGGATTTTCGAAAATTTCATGACTTTATTTGAAGGCGAAATAATGATTTTATCACAAAACTGATTGTGCCAGTCGATTTTTCGGCCCAAAAAAACGAATTTTTAGCATTTTTTATAATTTTTTTGTCGAAAATTTCGAACAAAGGGGTAGGTATGGAAATATTTTGCGATACAAATTGATTTTTTCTAACTCCCATAATCCTTGGAAATATGTACTCAAAATTAACTAAAATATGTAAAATTGTCCCTCTATCGATTGGTGAAGACTAGAACGTTCTATCTTTCCTATTAGTCGAGTTATGAGTATTTTTTGTTTGAAAAGTGGATTTTCGAAAATTTCATGACTTTATTTGAAGGCGAAATAATGATTTTATCACAAAACTGATTGTGTCAGTCGCTTTTTCAGTCCAAAAAACCCCTCTTTACGAATTTTTAGCATTATTTATTATTTTTTTATCGAAAATTTAGAACAAAGGGGTAGGAATGGAAATATTTTGCGATACAAATTGCTTTTTTCTAACATCCCATAATCCTCGGTAATATGGACTCAAAATTCACTAGAATATGTAAAATTGTCCCCTCTATCGATTGGTGAAGACTAGAACGTTCTATCTTAACTATTAGTCGAGTTATGAGTATTTTTTGTTTTGAAAAGTGGATTTTCGAAAATTTCATGACTTTATTTGAAGGCGAAATAATGATTTTATCACAAAACTGATTGAGCCAGTCGATTTTTCGGCCAAAAAAACCCCTCTTTACGAATTTTTAGCATTTTTTATAATTTTTTGTCGAAAATTTAGAACAAAGGGGTAGGTATGGAAATATTTTTCGATACAAATTAATTTTTTCTAACTTCCTTAATCCTTGGAAATATGGACTCAAAATTCACTAAAATATGTAAATTGTCCCCTCTATCGATTGGTGAAGACTAGAACGTTCTATCTTAACTATTAGTCGAGTTATGAGTATTTTTTGTTTTGAAAAGTGGATTTTCGAAAATTTCATGACTTTATTTGAAGGCGAAATAATGATTTTATCACAAAACTGATTGTGCCAGTCGATTTTTCGGCCAAAAAAACCCCTCTTTACGAATTTTTAGCATTTTTTATAATTTTTCTGTCGAAAATTTAGAACAAAGGGGTAGGTATGGAAATATTTTGCGATACAAATTAATTTTTTCTAACTTCCCTCAATCCTTGGAAATATGGACTCAAAATTCACTAAAATATGTAAAATTGTCCCCTCTATCGATTGGTGAAGACTAGAACGTTCTATCTTAACTATTAGTCGAGTTATGAGTATTTTTTGTTTTGAAAGTGGATTTTCGAAAATTTCATGACTTTATTTGAAGGCGAAATAATGATTTTATCACAAAACTGATTGTGCCAGTCGATTTTTCGGCCAAAAAAACCCCTCTTTACGAATTTTTAGCATTTTTTATAATTTTTTTGTCGAAAATTTAGAACAAAGGGGTAGGTATGGAAATATTTTGCGATACAAATTAATTTTCTCTAACTTCCTTAATCCTTGGAAATATGGACTCAAAATTCACTAAAATATGTAAAATTGTCCCATCTATCGATTGGTGAAGACTAGAACGTTGTATCTAACTATTAGTCGAGTTATGAGTATTTTTTGTTTTGAAAAGTGGATTTTCGAAATTTCATGACTTTATTTGAAGGCGAAATAATGATTTTATCACAAAACTGATTGTGCCAGTCGATTTTTCGGCCAAAAAAACCCCTCTTTACGAATTTTTAGCATTTTTTATAATTTTTCTGTCGAAAATTTAGAACAAAGGGGTAGGTTATGGAAATATTTTGCGATACAAATTAATTTTTTCTAACTTCCTCAATCCTTGGAAATATGGACTCAAAATTCACTAAAATATGTAAAATTGTCCCCTCTATCGATTGGTGAAGACTAGAACGTTCTATCTTAACTATTAGTCGAGTTATGAGTATTTTTTGTTTTGAAAAGTGGATTTTCGAAAATTTCATGACTTATTTGAAGGCGAAATAATGATTTTATCACAAAACTGATTGTGCCATTCGATTTTTCGGCCCAAAAAACCCCTCTTTACGAATTTTCAGCATTTTTTATAATTTTTTTGTCGAAAATTTAGAACAAAGGGGTAGGTATGGAAATATTTTGCGATACAAATTAATTTTCTCTAACATCCTTAATCCTTGGAAATATGTACTCAAAATTCACTTAAATATGTAAAATTGTCCCCTCTATCGATTGGTGAAGACTAGAACGTTGTATCTTAACTATTAGTCGAGTTATGAGTATTTTTTGTTTGAAAAGTGGATTTTCGAAAATTACATAACTCTATTTGAAGGGCGAAATAATGATTTTATCACAAAACTGATTGTGCCAGTCGATTTTTCGGCCCAAAAAACCCCTCTTTACGAATTTTTAGCATTTTTTATAATTTTTTTGTCGAAAATTTAGAACAAAGGGTAGGTATGGAAATATTTTGCGATACAAATTAATTTTTTCTAACTTTCTTAATCCTTGGGAATATGGACTCAAAATTCACTAAAATATGTAAAATTGTCCCCTCTATCGATTGGTGAAGACTAGAACGTTCTATCTTAAACTATTAGTCGAGTTATGAGTATTTTTTGTTTTGAAAAGTGGATTTTCGAAATTTCATGACTTTATTTGAAGGCGAAATAATGATTTTATCACAAAACTGATTGTGCCAGTCGATTTTTCGGCCAAAAAAACCCCTCTTTACGAATTTTTAGCATTTTTTATAATTTTTTTGTCGAAAATTTAGAACAAAGGGGTAGGTATGGAAATATTTTGCGATACAAATTAATTTTTCTAACTTCCTAAATCCTTGGAAATATGGACTCAAAATTCACTAAAATATGTAAAATTGTCCCCTCTATCGATTGGTGAAGACTAGAACGTTCTATCTTAACTATTAGTCGAGTTATGAGTATTTTTGTTTTGAAAAGTGGATTTTCGAAAATTTCATGACTTTATTTGAAGGCGAAATAATGATTTTATCACAAAACTGATTGTGCCAGTCGATTTTTCGGCAAAAAAAACCCTCTTTACGAATTTTTAGCATTTTTTATAATTTTTTTGTCGAAAATTTAGAACAAAGGGGTAGGTATGGAAATATTTTGCGATACAAATTAATTTTCTCTAACTTCCTTAATCCTTGGAAATATGGACTCAAAATTCACTAAAATATGTAAAATTGTCCCCTCTATCGATTGGTGAAGACTAGAACGTTGTATCTTAACTATTAGTCGAGTTATAAGTATTTTTTGTTTTGAAAAGTGGATTTTCGAAAATTTCATGACTTTATTTGAAGGCGAAATAATGATTTTATCACAAACTGATTGTGCCATTCGATTTTTCGGCCCAAAAACCCCTCTTTACGAATTTTCAGCATTTTTTATAATTTTTTTGTCGAAAATTTAGAACAAAGGGGTAGGTATGGAAATATTTTGCGATACAAATTAATTTTCTCTAACATCCTTAATCCTTGGAAATATGTACTCAAAATTAACTCAAATATGTAAAATTGTCCCTCTATCGATTGGTGAAGACTAGAACGTTCTATCTTAACTATTAGTCGAGTTATGAGTATTTTTTGTTTTGAAAAGTGGATTTTCGAAAATTTCATGACTTTATTTGAAGGCGAAATAATGATTTTATCACAAAACTGATTGTGCCAGTCGATTTTTTCGGCCCAAAAAACCCCTCTTTACGAATTTTTAGCATTTTTTATAATTTTTTTGTCGAAAATTTAGAACAAAGGGGTAGGTATGGAAATATTTTGCGATACAAATTAATTTTTTCTAACTTTCTTAATCCTTGGGAATATGGACTCAAAATTCACTAAAATATGTAAAATTGTCCCCTCTATCGATTGGTGAAGACTAGAACGTTCTATCTTAACTATTAGTCGAGTTATGAGTATTTTTTGTTTTGAAAAGCGGATTTTCGAAAATTTCATGACCTATTTGAAGGCGAAATAATGATTTTATCACAAAACTGATTGTGCCAGTCGATTTTTCGGCCCAAAAAACCCCTTTTCACGAATTTTTAGCATTTTTTATAATTTTTTTGTCGAAAATTTAGAACAAAGGGGTAGGTATGGAAATATTTTGCGATACAAATTAATTTTTTCTAACTTCCTTAATCCTTGGAAATATGGACTCAAAATTCACTAAAATATGTAAAATTGTCCCCTCTATCGATTGGTGAACACTAGAACGTTCTATCTTAACTATTAGTCGAGTTATGAGTATTTTTTGTTTTGAAAAGTGGATTTTCGAAAATTCCATGACTTTATTTGAAGGCGAAATAATGATTTTATCACAAAACTGATTGTGCCAGTCGATTTTTCGGCCAAAAAAACCCCTCTTTACGAATTTTTAGCATTTTTTATAATTTTTTTGTCGAAAATTTAGAACAAAGGGGTAGGTATGGAAATATTTTGCGATACAAATTAATTTTTTCTAACTTCCTTAATCCTTGGAAATATGGACTCAAAATTCACTAAAATATGTAAAATTGCCCCCTCTATCGATTGGTGAACACTAGAACGTTCTATCTTAACTATTAGTCGAGTTATGAGTATTTTTTGTTTTGAAAAGTGGATTTTCGAAAATTCCATGACTTTATTTGAAGGCGAAATAATGATTTTATCACAAAACTGATTGTGCCAGTCGATTTTTCGGCCAAAAAAACCCCTCTTTACGAATTTTTAGCATTTTTTATAATTTTTTTGTCGAAAATTTAGAACAAAGGGGTAGGTATGGAAATATTTTACGATACAAATTAATTTTTTCTAACTTCCTTAATCCTTGGAAATATGGACTCAAAATTCACTAAAATATGTAAAATTGTCCCCTCTATCGATTGGTGAAGACTAGAACGTTCTATCTTAACTATTAGTCGAGTTATGAGTATTTTTTGTTTTGAAAAGTGGATTTTCGAAAATTTCACGACTTTATTTGAAGGCGAAATAATGATTTTATCACAAAACTGATTGTGCCAGTCGATTTTTCGGCCAAAAAAACCCCTCTTTACGAATTTTTAGCATTTTTTATAATTTTTTTGTCGAAAATTTAGAACAAAGGGGTAGGTATGGAAATATTTTGCGATACAAATTAATTTTTTCTAACTTCCTTAATCCTTGGAAATATGGACTCAAAATTCACTAAAATATGTAAAATTGCCCCCTCTATCGATTGGTGAAGACTAGAACGTTCTATCTTAACTATTAGTCGAGTTATGAGTATTTTTTGTTTTGAAAAGTGGATTTTCGAAAATTTCATGACTTTATTTGAAGGCGAAATAATGATTTTATCACAAAACTGATTGTGCCAGTCGATTTTTCGGCCAAAAAAACCCCTCTTTACGAATTTTTAGCATTTTTTATAATTTTTTTGTCGAAAATTTAGAACAAAGGGGTAGGTATGGAAATATTTTGCGATACAAATTAATTTTTTCTAACTTCCTTAATCCTTGGAAATATGGACTCAAAATTCACTAAAATATGTAAAATTGTCCCCTCTATCGATTGGTGAAGACTAGAACGTTCTATCTTAACTATTAGTCGAGTTATAAGTATTTTTTGTTTTGAAAAGTGGATTTTCGAAAATTTCATGACTTTATTTGAAGGCGAAATAATGATTTTATCACAAAACTGATTGTGCCATTCGATTTTTCGGCCCAAAAAACCCCTCTTTACGAATTTTCAGCATTTTTTATAATTTTTTTGTCGAAAATTTAGAACAAAGGGGTAGGTATGGAAATATTTTGCGATACAAATTAATTTTCTCTAACATCCTTAATCCTTGGAAATATGTACTCAAAATTCACTTAAATATGTAAAATTGTCCCCTCTATCGATTGGTGAAGACTAGAACGTTCTATCTTAACTATTAGTCGAGTTATGAGTATTTTTTGTTTTGAAAAGTGGATTTTCGAAAATTACATAACTCTATTTGAAGGCGAAATAATGATTTTATCACAAAACTGATTGTGCCAGTCGATTTTTCGGCCAAAAAAACCCCTCTTTACGAATTTTTAGCATTTTTTATAATTTTTTTGTCGAAAATTTAGAACAAAGGGGTAGGTATGGAAATATTTTGCGATACAAATTAATTTTTTCTAACTTCCTTAATCCTTGGAAATATGGACTCAAAATTCACTAAAATATGTAAAATTGTCCCCTCTATCGATTGGTGAAGACTAGAACGTTCTATCTTAACTATTAGTCGAGTTATGAGTATTTTTTGTTTTGAAAAGTGGATTTTCGAAAATTTCATGACTTTATTTGAAGGCGAAATAATGATTTTATCACAAAACTGATTGTGCCAGTCGATTTTTCGGCCAAAAAAACCCCTCTTTACGAATTTTTAGCATTTTTTATAATTTTTTTGTCGAAAATTTAGAACAAAGGGGTAGGTATGGAAATATTTTGCGATACAAATTAATTTTTTCTAACTTCCTTAATCCTTGGAAATATGGACTCAAAATTCACTATAATATGTAAAATTGTCCCCTCTATCGATTGGTGAAGACTAGAACGTTCTATCTTAACTATTAGTCGAGTTATGAGTATTTTTTGTTTTGAAAAGTGGATTTTCGAAAATTTCATGACTTTATTTGAAGGCGAAATAATGATTTTATCACAAAACTGATTGTGCCAGTCGATGTTTCGGCCCAAAAAACCCCTTTTCACGAATTTTTAGCATTTTTTATAATTTTTTTGTCGAAAATTTAGAACAAAGGGGTAGGTATGGAAATATTTTGCGATACAAATTAATTTTTTCTAACTTCCTTAATCCTTGGAAATCTGGACTCAAAATTCACTAAAATATGTAAAATTCTCCCCTCTATCGATTGGTGAAGACTAGAACGTTCTATCTTAACTATTAGTCGAGTTATGAGTGTTTTTTGTTTTGAAAAGCGGATTTTCGAAAATTTCATGACTCTATTTGAAGGCGAAATAATGATTTTATCACAAAACTGATTGTGCCAGTCGATTTTTCGGCCAAAAAAACCCCTCTTTACGAATTTTTAGCATTTTTTATAATTTTTTTGTCGAAAATTTAGAACAAAGGGGTAGGTATGGAAATATTTTGCGATACAAATTAATTTTTTCTAACTTCCTTAATCCTTGGAAATATGGACTCAAAATTCACTATAATATGTAAAATTGTCCCCTCTATCGATTGGTGAAGACTAGAACGTTCTATCTTAACTATTAGTCGAGTTATGAGTATTTTTTGTTTTGAAAAGTGGATTTTCGAAAATTTCATGACTTTATTTGAAGGCGAAATAATGATTTTATCACAAAACTGATTGTGCCAGTCGATGTTTCGGCCCAAAAAACCCCTTTTCACGAATTTTTAGCATTTTTTATAATTTTTTTGTCGAAAATTTAGAACAAAGGGGTAGGTATGGAAATATTTTGCGATACAAATTAATTTTTTCTAACTTCCTTAATCCTTGGAAATCTGGACTCAAAATTCACTAAAATATGTAAAATTCTCCCCTCTATCGATTGGTGAAGACTAGAACGTTCTATCTTTCCTATTAGTCGAGTTATGAGTGTTTTTTGTTTTGAAAAGCGGATTTTCGAAAATTTCATGACTCTATTTGAAGGCGAAATAATGATTTTATCACAAAACTGATTGTGCCAGTCGATTTTTCGGCCCAAAAAACCCCTCTTTACAAATTTTTAGCATTTTTTATAATTTTTTTGTCGAAAATTTAGAACAAAGGGGTAGGTATGGAAATATTTTGCGAATCAAATTGCTTTTTTCTAACTCCCCTAATCCTTGGCAATCTCGACTCAAAATTCACTAAAATATGTAAAATTGTCCCACCTATCGATTGGTGAAGACTAGAACGTTCTATCTTTCCTATTAGTCGAGTTATGAGTATTTTTTGTTTTGAAAAGCGGATTTTCGAAAATTTCATGACTCTATTTGAAGGCGAAATAATGATTTTATCACAAAACTGATTGTGCCAGTCGATTTTTCGGCCCAAAAAACCCCTCTTTACGAATTTTCAGCATTTTTTATAATTTTTTTGTCGAAAATTTAGAACAAAGGGGTAGGTATGGAAATATTTTGCGAATTAAATTGCTTTTTTCTAACACCCTTAATCCTTGGCAATATCGACTCAAAATTCACTAAAACATGTAAAATTGTCCCCCCTATCGATTGGTGAAGACTAGAACGTTCTATCTTTCCTATTAGTCGAGTTATGAGTATTTTTTGTTTTGAAAAGCGGATTTTCGAAAATTTCATGACTCTATTTGAAGGCGAAATAATGATTTTATCACAAAACTGATTGTGCCAGTCGATTTTTCGGCCCAAAAAACCCCTCTTTACGAATTTTTAGCATTTTTTATAATTTTTTTGTCGAAAATTTAGAACAAAGGGGTATGTATGGAAATATTTTGCGATACAAATTAATTTTTTCTAACTTCCTTAATCCTTGGAAATATGGACTCAAAATTCACTAAAATATGTAAAATTGTCCCCTTTATCGATTGGTACGTTTTATCTTTCCTATTAGTCGAGTTATGAGTGTTTTTTGTTTTGAAAAGCGGATTTTAGAAAATTTCATGACTCTATTTGAAGGCGAAATAATGATTTTATCACAAAACTGATTGTGCCATTCGATTTTTCGGCCCAAAAAACCCCTCTTTACGAATTTTCAGCATTTTTTATAATTTTTTTGTCGAAAATTTAGAACAAAGGGGTAGGTATGGAAATATTTTGCGATACAAATTAATTTTCTCTAACATCCTTAATCCTTGGAAATATGGACTCAAAATTCACTAAAATATGTAAAATTGTCCCCTCTATCGATTGGTGAAGACTAGAACGTTCTATCTTAACTATTAGTCGAGTTATGAGTATTTTTTGTTTTGAAAAGTGGATTTTCGAAAATTACATAACTCTATTTGAAGGCGAAATAATGATTTTATCACAAAACTGATTGTGCCAGTCGATTTTTCGGCCAAAAAAACCCCTCTTTACGAATTTTTAGCATTTTTTATAATTTTTTTGTCGAAAATTTAGAACAAAGGGGTAGGTATGGAAATATTTTGCGATACAAATTAATTTTTTCTAACTTCCTTAATCCTTGGAAATATGGACTCAAAATTCACTAAAATATGTAAAATTGTCCCCTCTATCGATTGGTGAAGACTAGAACGTTCTATCTTAACTATTAGTCGAGTTATGAGTATTTTTTGTTTTGAAAAGTGGATTTTCGAAAATTTCATGACTTTATTTGAAGGCGAAATAATGATTTTATCACAAAACTGATTGTGCCAGTCGATTTTTCGGCCAAAAAAACCCCTCTTTACGAATTTTTAGCATTTTTTATAATTTTTTTGTCGAAAATTTAGAACAAAGGGGTAGGTATGGAAATATTTTGCGATACAAATTAATTTTTTCTAACTTCCTTAATCCTTGGAAATATGGACTCAAAATTCACTAAAATATGTAAAATTGTCCCCTCTATCGATTGGTGAAGACTAGAACGTTCTATCTTTCCTATTAGTCGAGTTATGAGTATTTTTTGTTTTGAAAAGCGGATTTTCGAAAATTTCATGACTTTATTTGAAGGCGAAATAATGATTTTATCACCAAACTGATTGTGCCAGTCGATTTTTCGGCCCAAAAAACCGCTCTTACGGATTTTTAGCAATTTTTATTTTTTTTTGTCGAAAATTTAGAACAAAGGGGTAGGCATGGAAATATTTTGCGATAAAATTGCTTTTTTCTAACTCCCATAATCCTTGGAAATATGGACTCAAAATTCACTAAAATATGTAAAATTGTCCCCTCTATCGATTGGTGAAGACTAGAACGTTCTATCTTGACTATTAGTCGAGTTATGAGTATTTTTTGTTTTGAAAAGTGGATTTTCGAAAATTTCATGACTTTATTTGAAGGCGAAATAATGATTTTATCACAAAACTGATTGTGTCAGTCGATTTTTTGGCCCAAAAAACCCCTCTTTACGAATTTTCAGCATTTTTTATAATTTTTTTGTCGAAAATTTAGAACAAAGGGGTAGGTATGGAAATATTTTGCGATACAAATTGCTTTTTTCTAACTCCCATAATCCTTGGAAATATAGACTCAAAATTCACTAAAATATGTAAAATTGTCCCCTCTATCGATTGGTGAAGACTAGAACGTTCTATCTTAACTATTAGTCGAGTTATGAGTATTTTTTGTTTTGAAAAGTGGATTTTCGAAAATTTCATGACTTTATTTGAAGGCGAAATAATGATTTTATCACAAAACTGATTGTGCCAGTCGATTTTTCGGCCCAAAAAACCCCTCTTTACAAATTTTTAGCATTTTTAAAATTTTTTTGTCGAAAATTTAGAACGGGGTAGTAGGTATGGAAATATTTTGCGAATCAAATTGCTTTTTTCTAACTCCCATAATCTTTGGAAATATGGACTCAAAATTCATTTAAATATGTAAAATTGTCCCCTCTATCGATTGGTGAAGACTAGAACGTTTTATCTTTCCTATTAGTCGAGTTATGAGTATTTTATGTTTTGAAAAGTGGATTTTCGAAAATTTCATGACTTTATTTGAAGGCGAAATAATGATTTTATCACAAAACTGATTGTGCCAGTCGATTTTTCGGCCCAAAAAACCCCTCTTTACGAATTTTCAGCATTTTTTATAATTTTTTTGTCGAAAATTTAGAACAAAGGGGTAGGTATGGAAATATTTTGCGAATTAAATTGCTTTTTTCTAACACCCTTAATCCTTGGCAATATCGACTCAAAATTCACTAAAACATGTAAAATTGTCCCCCCTATCGATTGGTGAAGACTAGAACGTTCTATCTTTCCTATTAGTCGAGTTATGAGTATTTTTTGTTTTGAAAAGCGGATTTTCGAAAATTTCATGACTCTATTTGAAGGCGAAATAATGATTTTATCACAAAACTGATTGTGCCAGTCGATTTTTCGGCCCAAAAAACCCCTCTTTACGAATTTTTAGCATTTTTTATAATTTTTTTGTCGAAAATTTAGAACAAAGGGGTATGTATGGAAATATTTTGCGATACAAATTAATTTTTTCTAACTTCCTTAATCCTTGGAAATATGGACTCAAAATTCACTAAAATATGTAAAATTGTCCCCTTTATCGATTGGTACGTTTTATCTTTCCTATTAGTCGAGTTATGAGTGTTTTTTGTTTTGAAAAGCGGATTTTCGAAAATTTCATGACTCTATTTGAAGGCGAAATAATGATTTTATCACAAAACTGATTGTGCCATTCGATTTTTCGGCCCAAAAAACCCCTCTTTACGAATTTTCAGCATTTTTTATAATTTTTTTGTCGAAAATTTAGAACAAAGGGGTAGGTATGGAAATATTTTGCGATACAAATTAATTTTCTCTAACATCCTTAATCCTTGGAAATATGTACTCAAAATTCACTTAAATATGTAAAATTGTCCCCTCTATCGATTGGTGAAGACTAGAACGTTCTATCTTAACTATTAGTCGAGTTATGAGTATTTTTTGTTTTGAAAAGTGGATTTTCGAAAATTACATAACTCTATTTGAAGGCGAAATAATGATTTTATCACAAAACTGATTGTGCCAGTCGATTTTTCGGCCAAAAAAACCCCTCTTTACGAATTTTTAGCATTTTTTATAATTTTTTTGTCGAAAATTTAGAACAAAGGGGTAGGTATGGAAATATTTTGCGATACAAATTAATTTTTTCTAACTTCCTTAATCCTTGGAAATATGGACTCAAAATTCACTAAAATATGTAAAATTGTCCCCTCTATCGATTGGTGAAGACTAGAACGTTCTATCTTAACTATTAGTCGAGTTATGAGTATTTTTTGTTTTGAAAAGTGGATTTTCGAAAATTTCATGACTTTATTTGAAGGCGAAATAATGATTTTATCACAAAACTGATTGTGCCAGTCGATTTTTCGGCCAAAAAAACCCCTCTTTACGAATTTTTAGCATTTTTTATAATTTTTTTGTCGAAAATTTAGAACAAAGGAATAGGTATGGAAATATTTTGCGATACAAATTAATTTTTTCTAACTTCCTTAATCCTTGGAAATATGGACTCAAAATTCACTATAATATGTAAAATTGTCCCCTCTATCGATTGGTGAAGACTAGAACGTTCTATCTTAACTATTAGTCGAGTTATGAGTATTTTTTGTTTTGAAAAGTGGATTTTCGAAAATTTCATGACTTTATTTGAAGGCGAAATAATGATTTTATCACAAAACTGATTGTGCCAGTCGATGTTTCGGCCCAAAAAACCCCTTTTCACGAATTTTTAGCATTTTTTATAATTTTTTTGTCGAAAATTTAGAACAAAGGGGTAGGTATGGAAATATTTTGCGATACAAATTAATTTTTTCTAACTTCCTTAATCCTTGGAAATCTGGACTCAAAATTCACTAAAATATGTAAAATTCTCCCCTCTATCGATTGGTGAAGACTAGAACGTTCTATCTTTCCTATTAGTCGAGTTATGAGTGTTTTTTGTTTTGAAAAGCGGATTTTCGAAAATTTCATGACTCTATTTGAAGGCGAAATAATGATTTTATCACAAAACTGATTGTGCCAGTCGATTTTTCGGCCCAAAAAACCCCTCTTTACAAATTTTTAGCATTTTTTATAATTTTTTTGTCGAAAATTTAGAACAAAGGGGTAGGTATGGAAATATTTTGCGAATCAAATTGCTTTTTTCTAACTCCCCTAATCCTTGGCAATCTCGACTCAAAATTCACTAAAATATGTAAAATTGTCCCACCTATCGATTGGTGAAGACTAGAACGTTCTATCTTTCCTATTAGTCGAGTTATGAGTATTTTTTGTTTTGAAAAGCGGATTTTCGAAAATTTCATGACTCTATTTGAAGGCGAAATAATGATTTTATCACAAAACTGATTGTGCCAGTCGATTTTTCGGCCCAAAAAACCCCTCTTTACGAATTTTTAGCATTTTTTATAATTTTTTTGTCGAAAATTTAGAACAAAGGGGTAGGTATGGAAATATTTTGCGATACAAATTAATTTTTTCTAACTTCCTTAATCCTTGGAAATATGGACTCAAAATTCACTAAAATATGTAAAATTGTCCCCTCTATCGATTGGTGAAGACTAGAACGTTCTATCTTTCCTATTAGTCGAGTTATGAGTATTTTTTGTTTTGAAAAGCGGATTTTCGAAAATTTCATGACTTTATTTGAAGGCGAAATGTTGATTTTATCACAAAACTGATTGTGCCAGTCGATTTTTCGGCCCAAAAAACCGCTCTTACGGATTTTTAGCAATTTTTATTTTTTTTTGTCGAAAATTTAGAACAAAGGGGTAGGCATGGAAATATTTTGCGATAAAATTGCTTTTTTCTAACTCCCATAATCCTTGGAAATATGGACTCAAAATTCACTAAAATATGTAAAATTGTCCCCTCTATCGATTGGTGAAGACTAGAACGTTCTATCTTTCCTATTAGTCGAGTTATGAGTATTTTTTGTTTTGAAAAGTGGATTTTCGAAAATTTCATGACTTTATTTGAAGGCGAAATAATGATTTTATCACAAAACTGATTGTGTCAGTCGATTTTTTGGCCCAAAAAACCCCTCTTTACGAATTTTCAGCATTTTTTATAATTTTTTTGTCGAAAATTTAGAACAAAGGGGTAGGTATGGAAATATTTTGCGATACAAATTGCTTTTTTCTAACTCCCATAATCCTTGGAAATATAGACTCAAAATTCACTAAAATATGTAAAATTGTCCCCTCTATCGATTGGTGAAGACTAGAACGTTCTATCTTAACTATTAGTCGAGTTATGAGTATTTTTTGTTTTGAAAAGTGGATTTTCGAAAATTTCATGACTTTATTTGAAGGCGAAATAATGATTTTATCACAAAACTGATTGTGCCAGTCGATTTTTCGGCCCAAAAAACCCCTCTTTACAAATTTTTAGCATTTTTAAAATTTTTTTGTCGAAAATTTAGAACGGGGTAGTAGGTATGGAAATATTTTGCGAATCAAATTGCTTTTTTCTAACTCCCATAATCTTTGGAAATATGGACTCAAAATTCATTTAAATATGTAAAATTGTCCCCTCTATCGATTGGTGAAGACTAGAACGTTTTATCTTTCCTATTAGTCGAGTTATGAGTATTTTATGTTTTGAAAAGTGGATTTTCGAAAATTTCATGACTTTATTTGAAGGCGAAATAATGATTTTATCACAAAACTGATTGTGCCAGTCGATTTTTCGGCCCAAAAAACCCCTCTTTACGAATTTTCAGCATTTTTTATAATTTTTTTGTCGAAAATTTAGAACAAAGGGGTAGGTATGGAAATATTTTGCGAATTAAATTGCTTTTTTCTAACACCCTTAATCCTTGGCAATATCGACTCAAAATTCACTAAAACATGTAAAATTGTCCCCCCTATCGATTGGTGAAGACTAGAACGTTCTATCTTTCCTATTAGTCGAGTTATGAGTATTTTTTGTTTTGAAAAGCGGATTTTCGAAAATTTCATGACTCTATTTGAAGGCGAAATAATGATTTTATCACAAAACTGATTGTGCCAGTCGATTTTTCGGCCCAAAAAACCCCTCTTTACGAATTTTTAGCATTTTTTATAATTTTTTTGTCGAAAATTTAGAACAAAGGGGTATGTATGGAAATATTTTGCGATACAAATTAATTTTTTCTAACTTCCTTAATCCTTGGAAATATGGACTCAAAATTCACTAAAATATGTAAAATTGTCCCCTTTATCGATTGGTACGTTTTATCTTTCCTATTAGTCGAGTTATGAGTGTTTTTTGTTTTGAAAAGCGGATTTTCGAAAATTTCATGACTCTATTTGAAGGCGAAATAATGATTTTATCACAAAACTGATTGTGCCAGTCGATTTTTCGGCCCAAAAAACCCCTCTTTACAAATTTTAAGCATTTTTTATAATTTTTTTGTCGAAAATTTAGAACAAAGGGGTAGGTATGGAAATATTTTGCGAATCAAATTGCTTTTTTCTAACTCCCCTAATCCTTGGCAATCTCGACTCAAAATTCACTAAAATATGTAAAATTGTCCCACCTATCGATTGGTGAAGACTAGAACGTTCTATCTTTCCTATTAGTCGAGTTATGAGTATTTTTTGTTTTGAAAAGCGGATTTTCGAAAATTTCATGACTCTATTTGAAGGCGAAATAATGATTTTATCACAAAACTGATTGTGCCAGTCGATTTTTCGGCCCAAAAAACCCCTCTTTACGAATTTTTAGCATTATTTATTATTTTTTTTATCGAAAATTTAGAACAAAGGGGTAGGAATGGAAATATTTTGCGATACAAATTGCTTTTTTCTAACTCCCATAATCCTCGGTAATATGGACTCAAAATTCACTAGAATATGTAAAATTGTCCCCTCTATCGATTGGTGAAGACTAGAACGTTCTATCTTAACTATTAGTCGAGATATGAGTATTTTTTGTTTTGAAAAGTGGATTTTCGAAAATTTCATGTCTCTATTTGAAGGCGAAATAATGATTTTATCACAAAACTGATTGTGCCAGTCGATTTTTCGGCCAAAAAAACCCCTCTTTACGAATTTTTAGCATTTTTTATAATTTTTTTGTCGAAAATTTAGAACAAAGGGGTAGGTATGGAAATATTTTGCGATACAAATTAATTTTTTCTAACTTCCTTAATCCTTGGAAATATGGACTCAAAATTCACTAAAATATGTAAAATTGTCCCCTCTATCGATTGGTGAAGACTAGAACGTTCTATCTTAACTATTAGTCGAGTTATGAGTATTTTTTGTTTTGAAAAGTGGATTTTCGAAAATTTCATGACTTTATTTGAAGGCGAAATAATGATTTTATCACAAAACTGATTGTGCCAGTCGATTTTTCGGCCAAAAAAACCCCTCTTTACGAATTTTTAGCATTTTTTATAATTTTTTTGTCGAAAATTTAGAACAAAGGGGTAGGTATGGAAATATTTTGCGATACAAATTAATTTTTTCTAACTTCCTTAATCCTTGGAAATATGGACTCAAAATTCACTAAAATATGTAAAATTGTCCCCTTTATCGATTGGTGAAGACTAGAACGTTCTATCTTAACTATTAGTCGAGTTATGAGTATTTTTTGTTTTGAAAAGCGGATTTTCGAAAATTTCATGACCTATTTGAAGGCGAAATAATGATTTTATCACAAAACTGATTGTGCCAGTCGATTTTTCGGCCCAAAAAACCCCTTTTCACGAATTTTTAGCATTTTTTATAATTTTTTTGTCGAAAATTTAGAACAAAGGGGTAGGTATGGAAATATTTTGCGATACAAATTAATTTTTTCTAACTTCCTTAATCCTTGGAAATATGGACTCAAAATTCACTAAAATATGTAAAATTGTCCCCTCTATCGATTGGTGAAGACTAGAACGTTCTATCTTTCCTATTAGTCGAGTTATGAGTATTTTTTGTTTTGAAAGGCGGATTTTCGAAAATTTCATGACTCTATTTGAAAGCGAAATAATGATTTTATCACAAAACTGATTGTGCCAGTCGATTTTTCGGCCAAAAAAACCCCTCTTTACGAATTTTTAGCATTTTTTATAATTTTTTTGTCGAAAATTTAGAACAAAGGGGTAGGTATGGAAATATTTTGCGATACAAATTAATTTTTTCTAACTTCCTTAATCCTTGGAAATATGGACTCAAAATTCACTAAAATATGTAAAATTGCCCCCTCTATCGATTGGTGAAGACTAGAACGTTCTATCTTTCCTATTAGTCGAGTTATGAGTATTTTTTGTTTTGAAAAGCGGATTTTCGAAAATTTCATGACTCTATTTGAAGGCGAAATAATGATTTTATCACAAAACTGATTGTGCCAGTCGATTTTTCGGCCCAAAAAACCCCTCTTTACGAATTTTTAGCATTTTTTATAATTTTTTTGTCGAAAATTTAGAACAAAGGGGTATGTATGGAAATATTTTGCGATACAAATTAATTTTTTCTAACTTCCTTAATCCTTGGAAATATGGACTCAAAATTCACTAAAATATGTAAAATTGTCCCCTTTATCGATTGGTACGTTTTATCTTTCCTATTAGTCGAGTTATGAGTGTTTTTTGTTTTGAAAAGCGGATTTTCGAAAATTTCATGACTCTATTTGAAGGCGAAATAATGATTTTATCACAAAACTGATTGTGCCAGTCGATTTTTCGGCCCAAAAAACCCCTCTTTACAAATTTTTAGCATTTTTTATAATTTTTTTGTCGAAAATTTAGAACAAAGGGGTAGGTATGGAAATATTTTGCGAATCAAATTGCTTTTTTCTAACTCCCCTAATCCTTGGCAATCTCGACTCAAAATTCACTAAAATATGTAAAATTGTCCCACCTATCGATTGGTGAAGACTAGAACGTTCTATCTTTCCTATTAGTCGAGTTATGAGTATTTTTTGTTTTGAAAAGCGGATTTTCGAAAATTTCATGACTCTATTTGAAGGCGAAATAATGATTTTATCACAAAACTGATTGTGCCAGTCGATGTTTCGGCCCAAAAAACCCCTTTTCACGAATTTTTAGCATTATTTATTATTTTTTTTATCGAAAATTTAGAACAAAGGGGTAGGAATGGAAATATTTTGCGATACAAATTGCTTTTTTCTAACTCCCATAATCCTCGGTAATATGGACTCAAAATTCACTAGAATATGTAAAATTGTCCCCTCTATCGATTGGTGAAGACTAGAACGTTCTATCTTAACTATTAGTCGAGTTATGAGTATTTTTTGTTTTGAAAAGTGGATTTTCGAAAATTTCATGTCTCTATTTGAAGGCGAAATAATGATTTTATCACAAAACTGATTGTGCCAGTCGATTTTTCGGCCAAAAAAACCCCTCTTTACGAATTTTTAGCATTTTTTATAATTTTTTTGTCGAAAATTTAGAACAAAGGGGTAGGTATGGAAATATTTTGCGATACAAATTAATTTTTTCTAACTTCCTTAATCCTTGGAAATATGGACTCAAAATTCACTAAAATATGTAAAATTGTCCCCTCTATCGATTGGTGAAGACTAGAACGTTCTATCTTAACTATTAGTCGAGTTATGAGTATTTTTTGTTTTGAAAAGTGGATTTTCGAAAATTTCATGACTTTATTTGAAGGCGAAATAATGATTTTATCACAAAACTGATTGTGCCAGTCGATGTTTCGGCCCAAAAAACCCCTCTTTACGAATTTTTAGCATTATTTATTATTTTTTTTATCGAAAATTTAGAACAAAGGGGTAGGAATGGAAATATTTTGCGATACAAATTGCTTTTTTCTAACTCCCATAATCCTCGGTAATATGGACTCAAAATTCACTAGAATATGTAAAATTGTCCCCTCTATCGATTGGTGAAGACTAGAACGTTCTATCTTAACTATTAGTCGAGTTATGAGTATTTTTTGTTTTGAAAAGTGGATTTTCGAAAATTTCATGTCTCTATTTGAAGGCGAAATAATGATTTTATCACAAAACTGATTGTGTCAGTCGCTTTTTCAGTCCAAAAAACCCCTCTTTACGAATTTTTAGCATTATTTATTATTTTTTTTATCGAAAATTTAGAACAAAGGGGTAGGAATGGAAATATTTTGCGATACAAATTGCTTTTTTCTAACTCCCATAATCCTCGGTAATATGGACTCAAAATTCACTAGAATATGTAAAATTGTCCCCTCTATCGATTGGTGAAGACTAGAACGTTCTATCTTAACTATTAGTCGAGTTATGAGTATTTTTTGTTTTGAAAAGTGGATTTTAGAAAATTTCATGTCTCTATTTGAAGGCGAAATAATGATTTTATCACAAAACTGATTGTGCCAGTCGATTTTTCGGCCAAAAAAACCCCTCTTTACGAATTTTTAGCATTTTTTATAATTTTTTTGTCGAAAATTTAGAACAAAGGGGTAGGTATGGAAATATTTTGCGATACAAATTAATTTTTTCTAACTTCCTTAATCCTTGGAAATATGGACTCAAAATTCACTAAAAGATGTAAAATTGTCCCCTCTATCGATTGGTGACGACTAGAACGTTCTATCTTAACTATTAGTCGAGTTATGAGTATTTTTTGTTTTGAAAAGTGGATTTTCGAAAATTTCATGACTTTATTTGAAGGCGAAATAATGATTTTATCACAAAACTGATTGTGCCAGTCGATTTTTCGGCCAAAAAAACCCCTCTTTACGAATTTTTAGCATTTTTTATAATTTTTTTGTCGAAAATTTAGAACAAAGGGGTAGGTATGGAAATATTTTGCGATACAAATTAATTTTTTCTAACTTCCTTAATCCTTGGAAATATGGACTCAAAATTCACTAAAATATGTAAAATTGTCCCCTTTATCGATTGGTGAAGACTAGAACGTTCTATCTTAACTATTAGTCGAGTTATGAGTATTTTTTGTTTTGAAAAGTGGATTTTCGAAAATTTCATGTCTCTATTTGAAGGCGAAATAATGATTTTATCACAAAACTGATTGTGCCAGTCGATTTTTCGGCCAAAAAACCCCTCTTTACGAATTTTTAGCATTTTTTATAATTTTTTTGTCGAAAATTTAGAACAAAGGGGTAGGTATGGAAATATTTTGCGATACAAATTAATTTTTTCTAACTTCCTTAATCCTTGGAAATATGGACTCAAAATTCACTAAAATATGTAAAATTGTCCCCTCTATCGATTGGTGAAGACTAGAACGTTCTATCTTAACTATTAGTCGAGTTATGAGTATTTTTTGTTTTGAAAAGTGGATTTTCGAAAATTTCATGACTTTATTTGAAGGCGAAATAATGATTTTATCACAAAACTGATTGTGCCAGTCGATGTTTCGGCCCAAAAAACCCCTCTTTACGAATTTTTAGCATTATTTATTATTTTTTTTATCGAAAATTTAGAACAAAGGGGTAGGAATGGAAATATTTTGCGATACAAATTGCTTTTTTCTAACTCCCATAATCCTCGGTAATATGGACTCAAAATTCACTAGAATATGTAAAATTGTCCCCTCTATCGATTGGTGAAGACTAGAACGTTCTATCTTAACTATTAGTCGAGTTATGAGTATTTTTTGTTTTGAAAAGTGGATTTTCGAAAATTTCATGTCTCTATTTGAAGGCGAAATAATGATTTTATCACAAAACTGATTGTGTCAGTCGCTTTTTCAGTCCAAAAAACCCCTCTTTACGAATTTTTAGCATTATTTATTATTTTTTTTATCGAAAATTTAGAACAAAGGGGTAGGAATGGAAATATTTTGCGATACAAATTGCTTTTTTCTAACTCCCATAATCCTCGGTAATATGGACTCAAAATTCACTAGAATATGTAAAATTGTCCCCTCTATCGATTGGTGAAGACTAGAACGTTCTATCTTAACTATTAGTCGAGTTATGAGTATTTTTTGTTTTGAAAAGTGGATTTTAGAAAATTTCATGTCTCTATTTGAAGGCGAAATAATGATTTTATCACAAAACTGATTGTGCCAGTCGATTTTTCGGCCAAAAAAACCCCTCTTTACGAATTTTTAGCATTTTTTATAATTTTTTTGTCGAAAATTTAGAACAAAGGGGTAGGTATGGAAATATTTTGCGATACAAATTAATTTTTTCTAACTTCCTTAATCCTTGGAAATATGGACTCAAAATTCACTAAAAGATGTAAAATTGTCCCCTCTATCGATTGGTGACGACTAGAACGTTCTATCTTAACTATTAGTCGAGTTATGAGTATTTTTTGTTTTGAAAAGTGGATTTTCGAAAATTTCATGACTTTATTTGAAGGCGAAATAATGATTTTATCACAAAACTGATTGTGCCAGTCGATTTTTCGGCCAAAAAAACCCCTCTTTACGAATTTTTAGCATTTTTTATAATTTTTTTGTCGAAAATTTAGAACAAAGGGGTAGGTATGGAAATATTTTGCGATACAAATTAATTTTTTCTAACTTCCTTAATCCTTGGAAATATGGACTCAAAATTCACTAAAATATGTAAAATTGTCCCCTTTATCGATTGGTGAAGACTAGAACGTTCTATCTTAACTATTAGTCGAGTTATGAGTATTTTTTGTTTTGAAAAGTGGATTTTCGAAAATTTCATGTCTCTATTTGAAGGCGAAATAATGATTTTATCACAAAACTGATTGTGCCAGTCGATTTTTCGGCCAAAAAAACCCCTCTTTACGAATTTTTAGCATTTTTTATAATTTTTTTGTCGAAAATTTAGAACAAAGGGGTAGGTATGGAAATATTTTGCGATACAAATTAATTTTTTCTAACTTCCTTAATCCTTGGAAATATGGACTCAAAATTCACTAAAATATGTAAAATTGTCCCCTCTATCGATTGGTGAAGACTAGAACGTTCTATCTTAACTATTAGTCGAGTTATGAGTATTTTTTGTTTTGAAAAGTGGATTTTCGAAAATTTCATGACTTTATTTGAAGGCGAAATAATGATTTTATCACAAAACTGATTGTGCCAGTCGATTTTTCGGCCAAAAAAACCCCTCTTTACGAATTTTTAGCATTTTTTATAATTTTTTTGTCGAAAATTTAGAACAAAGGGGTAGGTATGGAAATATTTTGCGATACAAATTAATTTTTTCTAACTTCCTTAATCCTTGGAAATATGGACTCAAAATTCACTAAAATATGTAAAATTGTCCCCTTTATCGATTGGTGAAGACTAGAACGTTCTATCTTAACTATTAGTCGAGTTATGAGTATTTTTTGTTTTGAAAAGCGGATTTTCGAAAATTTCATGACCTATTTGAAGGCGAAATAATGATTTTATCACAAAACTGATTGTGCCAGTCGATTTTTCGGCCCAAAAAACCCCTTTTCACGAATTTTTAGCATTTTTTATAATTTTTTTGTCGAAAATTTAGAACAAAGGGGTAGGTATGGAAATATTTTGCGATACAAATTAATTTTTTCTAACTTCCTTAATCCTTGGAAATATGGACTCAAAATTCACTAAAATATGTAAAATTGTCCCCTCTATCGATTGGTGAAGACTAGAACGTTCTATCTTTCCTATTAGTCGAGTTATGAGTATTTTTTGTTTTGAAAAGTGGATTTTCGAAAATTTCATGACTTTATTTGAAGGCGAAATAATGATTTTATCACAAAACTGATTGTGTCAGTCGCTTTTTCAGTCCAAAAAACCCCTCTTTACGAATTTTTAGCATTATTTATTATTTTTTTTATCGAAAATTTAGAACAAAGGGGTAGGAATGGAAATATTTTGCGATACAAATTGCTTTTTTCTAACTCCCATAATCCTCGGTAATATGGACTCAAAATTCACTAGAATATGTAAAATTGTCCCCTCTATCGATTGGTGAAGACTAGAACGTTCTATCTTAACTATTAGTCGAGTTATGAGTATTTTTTGTTTTGAAAAGTGGATTTTCGAAAATTTCATGTCTCTATTTGAAGGCGAAATAATGATTTTATCACAAAACTGATTGTGCCAGTCGATTTTTCGGCCAAAAAAACCCCTCTTTACGAATTTTTAGCATTTTTTATAATTTTTTTGTCGAAAATTTAGAACAAAGGGGTAGGTATGGAAATATTTTGCGATACAAATTAATTTTTTCTAACTTCCTTAATCCTTGGAAATATGGACTCAAAATTCACTAAAAGATGTAAAATTGTCCCCTCTATCGATTGGTGACGACTAGAACGTTCTATCTTAACTATTAGTCGAGTTATGAGTATTTTTTGTTTTGAAAAGTGGATTTTCGAAAATTTCATGACTTTATTTGAAGGCGAAATAATGATTTTATCACAAAACTGATTGTGCCAGTCGATTTTTCGGCCAAAAAAACCCCTCTTTACGAATTTTTAGCATTTTTTATAATTTTTTTGTCGAAAATTTAGAACAAAGGGGTAGGTATGGAAATATTTTGCGATACAAATTAATTTTTTCTAACTTCCTTAATCCTTGGAAATATGGACTCAAAATTCACTAAAATATGTAAAATTGTCCCCTTTATCGATTGGTGAAGACTAGAACGTTCTATCTTAACTATTAGTCGAGTTATGAGTATTTTTTGTTTTGAAAAGTGGATTTTCGAAAATTTCATGTCTCTATTTGAAGGCGAAATAATGATTTTATCACAAAACTGATTGTGCCAGTCGATTTTTCGGCCAAAAAAACCCCTCTTTACGAATTTTTAGCATTTTTTATAATTTTTTTGTCGAAAATTTAGAACAAAGGGGTAGGTATGGAAATATTTTGCGATACAAATTAATTTTTTCTAACTTCCTTAATCCTTGGAAATATGGACTCAAAATTCACTAAAATATGTAAAATTGTCCCCTCTATCGATTGGTGAAGACTAGAACGTTCTATCTTAACTATTAGTCGAGTTATGAGTATTTTTTGTTTTGAAAAGTGGATTTTCGAAAATTTCATGACTTTATTTGAAGGCGAAATAATGATTTTATCACAAAACTGATTGTGCCAGTCGATTTTTCGGCCAAAAAAACCCCTCTTTACGAATTTTTAGCATTTTTTATAATTTTTTTGTCGAAAATTTAGAACAAAGGGGTAGGTATGGAAATATTTTGCGATACAAATTAATTTTTTCTAACTTCCTTAATCCTTGGAAATATGGACTCAAAATTCACTAAAATATGTAAAATTGTCCCCTTTATCGATTGGTGAAGACTAGAACGTTCTATCTTAACTATTAGTCGAGTTATGAGTATTTTTTGTTTTGAAAAGCGGATTTTCGAAAATTTCATGACCTATTTGAAGGCGAAATAATGATTTTATCACAAAACTGATTGTGCCAGTCGATTTTTCGGCCCAAAAAACCCCTTTTCACGAATTTTTAGCATTTTTTATAATTTTTTTGTCGAAAATTTAGAACAAAGGGGTAGGTATGGAAATATTTTGCGATACAAATTAATTTTTTCTAACTTCCTTAATCCTTGGAAATATGGACTCAAAATTCACTAAAATATGTAAAATTGTCCCCTCTATCGATTGGTGAAGACTAGAACGTTCTATCTTTCCTATTAGTCGAGTTATGAGTATTTTTTGTTTTGAAAAGTGGATTTTCGAAAATTTCATGACTTTATTTGAAGGCGAAATAATGATTTTATCACAAAACTGATTGTGTCAGTCGCTTTTTCAGTCCAAAAAACCCCTCTTTACGAATTTTTAGCATTATTTATTATTTTTTTTATCGAAAATTTAGAACAAAGGGGTAGGAATGGAAATATTTTGCGATACAAATTGCTTTTTTCTAACTCCCATAATCCTCGGTAATATGGACTCAAAATTCACTAGAATATGTAAAATTGTCCCCTCTATCGATTGGTGAAGACTAGAACGTTCTATCTTAACTATTAGTCGAGTTATGAGTATTTTTTGTTTTGAAAAGTGGATTTTCGAAAATTTCATGTCTCTATTTGAAGGCGAAATAATGATTTTATCACAAAACTGATTGTGCCAGTCGATTTTTCGGCCAAAAAAACCCCTCTTTACGAATTTTTAGCATTTTTTATAATTTTTTTGTCGAAAATTTAGAACAAAGGGGTAGGTATGGAAATATTTTGCGATACAAATTAATTTTTTCTAACTTCCTTAATCCTTGGAAATATGGACTCAAAATTCACTAAAAGATGTAAAATTGTCCCCTCTATCGATTGGTGACGACTAGAACGTTCTATCTTAACTATTAGTCGAGTTATGAGTATTTTTTGTTTTGAAAAGTGGATTTTCGAAAATTTCATGACTTTATTTGAAGGCGAAATAATGATTTTATCACAAAACTGATTGTGCCAGTCGATTTTTCGGCCAAAAAAACCCCTCTTTACGAATTTTTAGCATTTTTTATAATTTTTTTGTCGAAAATTTAGAACAAAGGGGTAGGTATGGAAATATTTTGCGATACAAATTAATTTTTTCTAACTTCCTTAATCCTTGGAAATATGGACTCAAAATTCACTAAAATATGTAAAATTGTCCCCTTTATCGATTGGTGAAGACTAGAACGTTCTATCTTAACTATTAGTCGAGTTATGAGTATTTTTTGTTTTGAAAAGCGGATTTTCGAAAATTTCATGACCTATTTGAAGGCGAAATAATGATTTTATCACAAAACTGATTGTGCCAGTCGATTTTTCGGCCCAAAAAACCCCTTTTCACGAATTTTTAGCATTTTTTATAATTTTTTTGTCGAAAATTTAGAACAAAGGGGTAGGTATGGAAATATTTTGCGATACAAATTAATTTTTTCTAACTTCCTTAATCCTCCTTAATCCTTGGAAATATGGACTCAAAATTCACTAAAATATGTAAAATTGTCCCCTCTATCGATTGGTGAAGACTAGAACGTTCTATCTTAACTATTAGTCGAGTTATGAGTATTTTTTGTTTTGAAAAGTGGATTTTCGAAAATTTCACGACATTATTTGAAGGCGAAATAATGATTTTATCACAAAACTGATTGTGCCAGTCGATTTTTCGGCCAAAAAAACCCCTCTTTACGAATTTTTAGCATTTTTTATAATTTTTTTGTCGAAAATTTAGAACAAAGGGGTAGGTATGGAAATATTTTGCGATACAAATTAATTTTTTCTAACTTCCTTAATCCTTGGAAATATGGACTCAAAATTCACTAAAATATGTAAAATTGCCCCCTCTATCGATTGGTGAAGACTAGAACGTTCTATCTTAACTATTAGTCGAGTTATGAGTATTTTTTGTTTTGAAAAGTGGATTTTCGAAAATTTCATGACTTTATTTGAAGGCGAAATAATGATTTTATCACAAAACTGATTGTGCCAGTCGATTTTTCGGCCAAAAAAACCCCTCTTTACGAATTTTTAGCATTTTTTATAATTTTTTTGTCGAAAATTTAGAACAAAGGGAATATTTTGCGATACAAATTAATTTTTCCTAACTTCCTTAATCCTTGGAAATATGGACTCAAAATTCACTAAAATATGTAAAATTGTCCCCTCTATCGATTGGTGAAGACTAGAACGTTCTATCTTTCCTATTAGTCGAGTTATGAGTATTTTTTGTTTTGAAAAGTGGATTTTCGAAAATTTCATGACTTTATTTGAAGGCGAAATAATGATTTTATCACAAAACTGATTGTGTCAGTCGCTTTTTCAGTCCAAAAAAACCCCTCTTTACGAATTTTCAGCAATTTTTATAATTTTTTTGTAGAAAATTTCGAACAAAGGGGTAGGTATGGAAATATTTTGCGATACAAATTAATTTTTTCTAACTCCCATAATCCTTGGAAATATGTACTCAAAATTCACTAAAATATGTAAAATTGTCCCCTCTATCGATTGGTGAAGACTAGAACGTTCTATCTTAACTATTAGTCGAGTTATGAGTATTTTTTGTTTTGAAAAGTGGATTTTCGAAAATTTCATGTCTCTATTTGAAGGCGAAATAATGATTTTATCACAAAACTGATTGTGCCAGTCGATTTTTCGGCCAAAAAAACCCCTCTTTACGAATTTTTAGCATTTTTTATAATTTTTTTGTCGAAAATTTAGAACAAAGGGGTAGGTATGGAAATATTTTTCGATACAAATTAATTTTTTCTAACTTCCTTAATCCTTGGAAATATGGACTCAAAATTCACTAAAATATGTAAAATTGTCCCCTCTATCGATTGGTGAAGACTAGAACGTTCTATCTTAACTATTAGTCGAGTTATGAGTATTTTTTGTTTTGAAAAGTGGATTTTCGAAAATTTCATGTCTCTATTTGAAGGCGAAATAATGATTTTATCACAAAACTGATTGTGCCAGTCGATTTTTCGGCCAAAAAAACCCCTCTTTACGAATTTTTAGCATTTTTTATAATTTTTTTGTCGAAAATTTAGAACAAAGGGGTAGGTATGGAAATATTTTGCGATACAAATTAATTTTTTCTAACTTCCTCAATCCTTGGAAATATGGACTCAAAATTCACTAAAATATGTAAAATTGTCCCCTCTATCGATTGGTGAAGACTAGAACGTTCTATCTTAACTATTAGTCGAGTTATGAGTATTTTTTGTTTTGAAAAGTGGATTTTCGAAAATTTCATGACTTTATTTGAAGCCGAAATAATGATTTTATCACAAAACTGATTGTGCCAGTCGATTTTTCGGCCAAAAAAACCCCTCTTTACGAATTTTTAGCATTTTTTATAATTTTTTTGTCGAAAATTTAGAACAAAGGGGTAGGTATGGAACTATTTTGCGATACAAATTAATTTTCTCTAACTTCCTTAATCCTTGGAAATATGGACTCAAAATTCACTAAAATATGTAAAATTGTCCCCTCTATCGATTGGTGAAGACTAGAACGTTGTATCTTAACTATTAGTCGAGTTATAAGTATTTTTTGTTTTGAAAAGTGGATTTTCGAAAATTTCATGACTTTATTTGAAGGCGAAATAATGATTTTATCACAAAACTGATTGTGCCATTCGATTTTTCGGCCCAAAAAACCCCTCTTTACGAATTTTCAGCATTTTTTATAATTTTTTTGTCGAAAATTTAGAACAAAGGGGTAGGTATGGAAATATTTTGCGATACAAATTAATTTTCTCTAACATCCTTAATCCTTGGAAATATGTACTCAAAATTCACTTAAATATGTAAAATTGTCCCCTCTATCGATTGGTGAAGACTAGAACGTTCTATCTTAACTATTAGTCGAGTTATGAGTATTTTTTGTTTTGAAAAGTGGATTTTCGAAAATTACATAACTCTATTTGAAGGCGAAATAATGATTTTATCACAAAACTGATTGTGCCAGTCGATTTTTCGGCCCAAAAAACCCCTCTTTACGAATTTTTAGCATTTTTTATAATTTTTTTGTCGAAAATTTAGAACAAAGGGGTAGGTATGGAAATATTTTGCGATACAAATTAATTTTTTCTAACTTCCTTAATCCTTGGGAATATGGACTCAAAATTCACTAAAATATGTAAAATTGTCCCCTCTATCGATTGGTGAAGACTAGAACGTTCTATCTTAACTATTAGTCGAGTTATGAGTATTTTTTGTTTTGAAAAGTGGATTTTCGAAAATTTCATGACTTTATTTGAAGGCGAAATAATGATTTTATCACAAAACTGATTGTGCCAGTCGATTTTTCGGCCAAAAAAACCCCTCTTTACGAATTTTTAGCATTTTTTATAATTTTTTTGTCGAAAATTTAGAACAAAGGGGTAGGTATGGAAATATTTTGCGATACAAATTAATTTTTTCTAACTTCCTTAATCCTTGGAAATATGGACTCAAAATTCACTAAAATATGTAAAATTGTCCCCTCTATCGATTGGTGAAGACTAGAACGTTCTATCTTAACTATTAGTCGAGTTATGAGTATTTTTTGTTTTGAAAAGTGGATTTTCGAAAATTTCATGACTTTATTTGAAGGCGAAATAATGATTTTATCACAAAACTGATTGTGCCAGTCGATTTTTCGGCCAAAAAAACCCCTCTTTACGAATTTTTAGCATTTTTTATAATTTTTTTGTCGAAAATTTAGAACAAAGGGGTAGGTATGGAAATATTTTGCGATACAAATTAATTTTTTCTAACTTCCTTAATCCTTGGGAATATGGACTCAAAATTCACTAAAATATGTAAAATTGCCCCCTCTATCGATTGGTGAAGACTAGAACGTTCTATCTTAACTATTAGTCGAGTTATGAGTATTTTTTGTTTTGAAAAGTGGATTTTCGAAAATTTCATGTCTCTATTTGAAGGCGAAATAATGATTTTATCACAAAACTGATTGTGCCAGTCGATTTTTCGGCCAAAAAAACCCCTCTTTACGAATTTTTAGCATTTTTTATAATTTTTTTGTCGAAAATTTAGAACAAAGGGGTAGGTATGGAAATATTTTTCGATACAAATTAATTTTTTCTAACTTCCTTAATCCTTGGAAATATGGACTCAAAATTCACTAAAATATGTAAAATTGTCCCCTCTATCGATTGGTGAAGACTAGAACGTTCTATCTTAACTATTAGTCGAGTTATGAGTATTTTTTGTTTTGAAAAGTGGATTTTCGAAAATTTCATGTCTCTATTTGAAGGCGAAATAATGATTTTATCACAAAACTGATTGTGCCAGTCGATTTTTCGGCCAAAAAAACCCCTCTTTACGAATTTTTAGCATTTTTTATAATTTTTTTGTCGAAAATTTAGAACAAAGGGGTAGGTATGGAAATATTTTGCGATACAAATTAATTTTTTCTAACTTCCTCAATCCTTGGAAATATGGACTCAAAATTCACTAAAATATGTAAAATTGTCCCCTCTATCGATTGGTGAAGACTAGAACGTTCTATCTTAACTATTAGTCGAGTTATGAGTATTTTTTGTTTTGAAAAGTGGATTTTCGAAAATTTCATGACTTTATTTGAAGGCGAAATAATGATTTTATCACAAAACTGATTGTGCCAGTCGATTTTTCGGCCAAAAAAACCCCTCTTTACGAATTTTTAGCATTTTTTATAATTTTTTTGTCGAAAATTTAGAACAAAGGGGTAGGTATGGAAATATTTTGCGATACAAATTAATTTTCTCTAACTTCCTTAATCCTTGGAAATATGGACTCAAAATTCACTAAAATATGTGAAATTGTCCCCCCTATCGATTGGTGAAGACTAGAACGTTCTATCTTTCCTATTAGTGGAGTTATGAGTATTTTTTGTTTTGAAAAGTGGATTTTCGAAAATTTCATGACTTTATTTGAATGCGAAATAATGATTTTATCACAAAACTGATTGTGCCAGTCGATTTTTCGGCCCAAAAAACTCCTCTTTACGAATTTTTAGAATTTTTTATAATTTTTTTGTCGAAAATTTAGAACAAAGGGAAATATTTTGCGATACAAATTAATTTTCTCTAACTTCCTTAATCCTTGGAAATATGGACTCAAAATTCACTAAAATATGTAAAATTGTCCCCTCTATCGATTGGTGAAGACTAGAACGTTGTATCTTAACTATTAGTCGAGTTATAAGTATTTTTTGTTTTGAAAAGTGGATTTTCGAAAATTTCATGACTTTATTTGAAGGCGAAATAATGATTTTATCACAAAACTGATTGTGCCATTCGATTTTTCGGCCCAAAAAACCCCTCTTTACGAATTTTCAGCATTTTTTATAATTTTTTTGTCGAAAATTTAGAACAAAGGGGTAGGTATGGAAATATTTTGCGATACAAATTAATTTTCTCTAACATCCTTAATCCTTGGAAATATGTACTCAAAATTCACTTAAATATGTAAAATTGTCCCCTCTATCGATTGGTGAAGACTAGAACGTTCTATCTTAACTATTAGTCGAGTTATGAGTATTTTTTGTTTTGAAAAGTGGATTTTCGAAAATTACATAACTCTATTTGAAGGCGAAATAATGATTTTATCACAAAACTGATTGTGCCAGTCGATTTTTCGGCCCAAAAAACCCCTCTTTACGAATTTTTAGCATTTTTTATAATTTTTTTGTCGAAAATTTAGAACAAAGGGGTAGGTATGGAAATATTTTGCGATACAAATTAATTTTTTCTAACTTCCTTAATCCTTGGGAATATGGACTCAAAATTCACTAAAATATGTAAAATTGTCCCCTCTATCGATTGGTGAAGACTAGAACGTTCTATCTTAACTATTAGTCGAGTTATGAGTATTTTTTGTTTTGAAAAGTGGATTTTCGAAAATTTCATGACTTTATTTGAAGGCGAAATAATGATTTTATCACAAAACTGATTGTGCCAGTCGATTTTTCGGCCAAAAAAACCCCTCTTTACGAATTTTTAGCATTTTTTTATAATTTTTTTGTCGAAAATTTAGAACAAAGGGGTAGGTATGGAAATATTTTGCGATACAAATTAATTTTTTCTAACTTCCTTAATCCTTGGAAATATGGACTCAAAATTCACTAAAATATGTAAAATTGTCCCCTCTATCGATTGGTGAAGACTAGAACGTTCTATCTTAACTATTAGTCGAGTTATAAGTATTTTTTGTTTTGAAAAGTGGATTTTCGAAAATTTCATGACTTTATTTGAAGGCGAAATAATGATTTTATCACAAAACTGATTGTGCCATTCGATTTTTCGGCCCAAAAAACCCCTCTTTACGAATTTTCAGCATTTTTTATAATTTTTTTGTCGAAAATTTAGAACAAAGGGGTAGGTATGGAAATATTTTGCGATACAAATTAATTTTCTCTAACATCCTTAATCCTTGGAAATATGTACTCAAAATTCACTTAAATATGTAAAATTGTCCCCTCTATCGATTGGTGAAGACTAGAACGTTCTATCTTAACTATTAGTCGAGTTATGAGTATTTTTTGTTTTGAAAAGTGGATTTTCGAAAATTACATAACTCTATTTGAAGGCGAAATAATGATTTTATCACAAAACTGATTGTGCCAGTCGATTTTTCGGCCCAAAAAACCCCTCTTTACGAATTTTTAGCATTTTTTATAATTTTTTTGTCGAAAATTTAGAACAAAGGGGTAGGTATGGAAATATTTTGCGATACAAATTAATTTTTTCTAACTTCCTTAATCCTTGGGAATATGGACTCAAAATTCACTAAAATATGTAAAATTGTCCCCTCTATCGATTGGTGAAGACTAGAACGTTCTATCTTAACTATTAGTCGAGTTATGAGTATTTTTTGTTTTGAAAAGTGGATTTTCGAAAATTTCATGACTTTATTTGAAGGCGAAATAATGATTTTATCACAAAACTGATTGTGCCAGTCGATTTTTCGGCCAAAAAAACCCCTCTTTACGAATTTTTAGCATTTTTTATAATTTTTTTGTCGAAAATTTAGAACAAAGGGGTAGGTATGGAAATATTTTGCGATACAAATTAATTTTTTCTAACTTCCTTAATCCTTGGAAATATGGACTCAAAATTCACTATAATATGTAAAATTGTCCCCTCTATCGATTGGTGAAGACTAGAACGTTCTATCTTAACTATTAGTCGAGTTATGAGTATTTTTTGTTTTGAAAAGTGGATTTTCGAAAATTTCATGACTTTATTTGAAGGCGAAATAATGATTTTATCACAAAACTGATTGTGCCAGTCGATTTTTCGGCCCAAAAAACCCCTCTTTACGAATTTTCAGCAATTTTTATAATTTTTTTGTAGAAAATTTCGAACAAAGGGGTAGGTATGGAAATATTTTGCGATACAAATTGCTTTTTTCTAACTCCCATAATCCTTGGAAATATGGACTCAAAATTCACTAAAATATGTAAAATTGTCCCCTCTATCGATTGGTGAAGACTAGAACGTTCTATCTTAACTATTAGTCGAGTTATGAGTATTTTTTGTTTTGAAAAGTGGATTTTCGAAAATTTCATGACTTTATTTGAAGGCGAAATAATGATTTTATCACAAAACTGATTGTGTCAGTCGCTTTTTCAGTCCAAAAAAACCCCTCTTTACGAATTTTCAGCAATTTTTATAATTTTTTTGTAGAAAATTTCGAACAAAGGGGTAGGTATGGAAATATTTTGCGATACAAATTAATTTTTTCTAACTCCCATAATCCTTGGAAATATGTACTCAAAATTCACTAAAATATGTAAAATTGTCCCCTCTATCGATTGGTGAAGACTAGAACGTTCTATCTTAACTATTAGTCGAGTTATGAGTATTTTTTGTTTTGAAAAGTGGATTTTCGAAAATTTCATGTCTCTATTTGAAGGCGAAATAATGATTTTATCACAAAACTGATTGTGCCAGTCGATTTTTCGGCCAAAAAAAACCCCTCTTTACGAATTTTTAGCATTTTTTATAATTTTTTTGTCGAAAATTTAGAACAAAGGGGTAGGTATGGAAATATTTTTCGATACAAATTAATTTTTTCTAACTTCCTTAATCCTTGGAAATATGGACTCAAAATTCACTAAAATATGTAAAATTGTCCCCTCTATCGATTGGTGAAGACTAGAACGTTCTATCTTAACTATTAGTCGAGTTATGAGTATTTTTTGTTTTGAAAAGTGGATTTTCGAAAATTTCATGTCTCTATTTGAAGGCGAAATAATGATTTTATCACAAAACTGATTGTGCCAGTCGATTTTTCGGCCAAAAAAACCCCTCTTTACGAATTTTTAGCATTTTTTATAATTTTTTTGTCGAAAATTTAGAACAAAGGGGTAGGTATGGAAATATTTTGCGATACAAATTAATTTTTTCTAACTTCCTCAATCCTTGGAAATATGGACTCAAAATTCACTAAAATATGTAAAATTGTCCCCTCTATCGATTGGTGAAGACTAGAACGTTCTATCTTAACTATTAGTCGAGTTATGAGTATTTTTTGTTTTGAAAAGTGGATTTTCGAAAATTTCATGACTTTATTTGAAGGCGAAATAATGATTTTATCACAAAACTGATTGTGCCAGTCGATTTTTCGGCCAAAAAAACCCCTCTTTACGAATTTTTAGCATTTTTTATATTTTCGATTAATCCATTAACATTAATTGATTAATCGAAAAAAATCGATTAATCGAAAAAATCGGTTAATCGAAAGTAATCGATTAATCGAAAATAATCGATTAATCGAAAAAAATCGATTAATCGGAAAAAGTCGATTAATCGGAAAAAATCGATTAATCGGAAAAAATCGATTAATCGGAAAAAATCGATTAATCGGAAAAAATCGATTAATCGCAAAAAATCGATTAATCGGAAAAAATCGATTAATCGAAAATAATCGATTAATCGAAAATAATCGATTAATCGAAAATAATCGATTTATCGAAAATAATCGATTATTATAAAATAATCGATTAATCGAAAATAATCGGTTAATCGGAAATAATAGATTACTAGAACGTTCTATCTTTCCTATTTGTCGAGTTATGAGTATTTTTTGTATTGAAAAGCGGATTTTCGAAAATTTCATGACTTTATTTGAAGGCGAAATAATGATTTTATCACAAAACTGATTGTGCCAGTCGATTTTTCGGCCCAAAAAACCGCTCTTACGGATTTTTAGCAATTTTTATTTTTTTTTGTCGAAAATTTAGAACAAAGGGGTAGGCATGGAAATATTTTGCGATAAAATTGCTTTTTTCTAACTCCCATAATCCTTGGAAATATGGACTCAAAATTCACTAAAATATGTAAAATTGTCCCCTCTATCGATTGGTGAAGACTAGAACGTTCTATCTTTCATATTAGTCGAGTTATGAGTATTTTTTGTTTTGAAAAGTGGATTTTCGAAAATTTCATGACTTTATTTGAAGGCGAAATAATGATTTTATCACGAAACTGATTGTGCCAGTCGATTTTTCGGCCCAAAAAACCCCTCTTTACGGATTTTTAGCATTTTTTATAATTTTTTTGTCGAAAATTTAGAACAAAGGGAAATATTTTGCGATACAAATTGCTTTTTTCTAACTCCCATAATCCTTGGAAATATGGACTCAAAATTCACTAAAATATGTAAAATTGTCCCCTCTATCGATTGGTGAAGACTAGAACGTTCTATCTTAACTATTAGTGGAGTTATGAGTATTTTTTGTTTTGAAAAGTGGATTTTCGAAAATTTCATGACTCTATTTGAAGGCGAAATAATGATTTTATCACAAAACTGATTGTGCCAGTCGATTTTTCGGCCCAAAAAACACCTCTTTACGAATTTTCAGCATTTTTTATAATTTTTTTGTCGAAAATTTAGAACAAAGGGGTAGGTATGGAAATATTTTGCGATACAAATTGCTTTTTTCTAACTCCCATAATCCTTGGAAATATAGACTCAAAATTCACTAAAATATGTAAAATTGTCCCCTCTATCGATTGGTGAAGACTAGAACGTTCTATCTTTCCTATTAGTCGATTTATGAGTATTTTTTGTTTTGAAAAGTGGATTTTCGAAAATTTCATGACTTTATTTGAATGCGAAATAATGATTTTATCACAAAACTGATTGTGCCAGTCGATTTTTTGGCCCAAAAAACCCCTCTTTACGAATTTTCAGCATTTTTTATAATTTTTTTGTCGAAAATTTAGAACAAAGGGGTAGGTATGGAAATATTTTGCGATACAAATTGCTTTTTTCTAACTCCCATAATCCTTGGAAATATAGACTCAAAATTCACTAAAATATGTAAAATTGTCCCCTCTATCGATTGGTGAAGACTAGAACGTTCTATCTTTCCTATTAGTCGATTTATGAGTATTTTTTGTTTTGAAAAGTGGATTTTCGAAAATTTCATGACTTTATTTGAATGCGAAATAATGATTTTATCACAAAACTGATTGTGCCAGTCGATTTTTCGGCCCAAAAAACCCCTCTTTACGAATTTTCGGCATTTTTTATAATTTTTTTGTCGAAAATTTAGAACAAAGGGGTAGGTATGGAAATATTTTGCGATACAAATTGCTTTTTTCTAACTCCCATAATCCTTGGAAATATGGACTCAAAATTCACTAAAATATGTAAAATTGTCCCCTCTATCGATTGGTGAAGACTAGAACGTTCTATCTTTCATATTAGTCGAGTTATGAGTATTTTTTGTTTTGAAAAGTGGATTTTCGAAAATTTCATGACTTTATTTGAAGGCGAAATAATGATTTTATCACGAAACTGATTGTGCCAGTCGATTTTTCGGCCCAAAAAACCCCTCTTTACGGATTTTTAGCATTTTTTATAATTTTTTTGTCGAAAATTTAGAACAAAGGGAAATATTTTGCGATACAAATTGCTTTTTTCTAACTCCCATAATCCTTGGAAATATGGACTCAAAATTCACTAAAATATGTAAAATTGTCCCCTCTATCGATTGGTGAAGACTAGAACGTTCTATCTTAACTATTAGTGGAGTTATGAGTATTTTTTGTTTTGAAAAGTGGATTTTCGAAAATTTCATGACTCTATTTGAAGGCGAAATAATGATTTTATCACAAAACTGATTGTGCCAGTCGATTTTTCGGCCCAAAAAACACCTCTTTACGAATTTTCAGCATTTTTTATAATTTTTTGTCGAAAATTTAGAACAAAGGGAAATATTTTGCGATACAAATTGCTTTTTTCTAACTCCCATAATCCTTGGAAATATGGACTCAAAATTCACTAAAATATGTAAAATTGTCCCCTCTATCGATTGGTGAAGACTAGAACGTTCTATCTTAACTATAAGTGGAGTTATGAGTATTTTTTGTTTTGAAAAGTGGATTTTCGAAAATTTCATGACTCTATTTGAAGGCGAAATAATGATTTTATCACAAAACTGATTGTGCCAGTCGATTTTTCGGCCCAAAAAACACCTCTTTACGAATTTTCAGCATTTTTTATAATTTTTTGTCGAAAATTTAGAACAAAGGGGTAGGTATGGAAATATTTTGCGATACCAATTGCTTTTTTCTAACTCCCATAATCCTTGGAAATATGGACTCAAAATTCACTAAAATATGTAAAATTGTCCCCTCTATCGATTGGTGAAGACTGGAACGTTCTATCTTAACTATTAGTGGAGTTATGAGTATTTTTTGTTTTGAAAAGTGGATTTTCGAAAATTTCATGACTTTATTTGAAGGCGAAATAATGATTTTATCACAAAACTGATTGTGCCAGTCGATTTTTTGGCCAAAAAACCCCTCTTTACGAATTTTTAGCATTTTTTATAATTTTTTTGTCGAAAATTTCGAACAAAGGGGTAGGTATGGAAATATTTTGCGATACAAATTAATTTTCTCTAACTTCCTTAATCCTTGGAAATATGGACTCAATGTTCACTAAAATATGTAAAATTGTCCCCTCTATCGATTGGTGAAGACTAGAACGTTCTATCTTTCCTATTAGTCGAGTTATGAGTATTTTTTGTTTTGAAAGGCGGATTTTCGAAAATTTCATGACTCTATTCGAAGGCGAAATAATGATTTTATCACAAAACTGATTGTGCCAGTCGATTTTTTGGCCAAAAAACCCCTCTTTACGAATTTTTAGCATTTTTTATAATTTTTTTGTCGAAAATTTCGAACAAAGGGGTAGGTATGGAAATATTTTGCGATACAAATTAATTTTCTCTAACTTCCTTAATCCTTGGAAATATGGACTCAATGTTCACTAAAATATGTAAAATTCTCCCCTCTATCGATTGGTGAAGACTAGAACGTTCTATCTTTCCCATTAGTCGAGTTATGAGTATTTTTTGTTTTGAAAAGTGGATTTTCGAAAATTTCATGACTTTATTTGAAGGCGAAATAATGATTTTATCACAAAACTGATTGTGCCAGTCGATTTTTCGGCCCAAAAAACCCCTCTTTACGGATTTTTAGCATTTTTTATAATTTTTTTGTCGAAAATTTAGAACAAAGGGGTAGGTATGGAAATATTTTGCGATAAAATTGCTTTTTTCTAACTCCCATAATCCTTGGAAATATGGACTCAAAATTCACTAAAATATGTAAAATTGTCCCCTCTATCGATTGGTGAAGACTAGAACGTTCTATCTTTCCTATTAGTCGAGTTATGAGTATTTTTTGTTTTGAAAAGTGGATTTTCGAAAATTTCATGACTCTATTTGAAGGCGAAATAATGATTTTATCACAAAACTGATTGTGCCAGTCGATTTTTCGGCCCAAAAAACACCTCTTTACGATTTTTTAGCATTTTTTATATTTTCGATTAATCGATTAACATTAATTGATTAATCGAAAAAAATCGATCAATCGTAAAAATCGATTAATCGAAAATAATCGATTAATCGAAAAAAATCGATTAATCGGAAAAAATCGATTAATCGGAAAAAATCGATTAATCGGAAAAAATCGAAGAATCGGAAAAAATCGATTAATCGGAAAAAATCGATTAATCGAAAATAATCGATTAATCGAAAATAATCGATTAATCGAAAATAATCGATTAATCGAAAATAATCGATTAATCGAAAATAATCGATTAATCGAAAATAATCGATTAATCGAAAATAATCGATTAATTGAAAATAATCGATTAATCGAAAATAATCGATTAATCGAAAATAATCGATTAATCGAAAATAATCGAAAATAATCGGTTTATCGAAAATAATCGATTAATCGAAAATAATCGAAAATAATCGATTAATCGGATATAATCGATTATTCGATTAATCGAAGATAATCGAAAATAATCGATTAGTCGAAAATAATCGATTAATCGAAAATAATCGATGAATCGAAAATAATCGATTATTATAAAATAATCGATTAATCGAAAATAATCGGTTAATCGGAAATAATAGATTACTAGAACGTTCTATCTTTCCTATTTGTCGAGTTATGAGTATTTTTTGTTTTGAAAAGTGGATTTTCGAAAATTTCATGACTTTATTTGAAGGCGAAATAATGATTATATCACAAAACTGATTGTGCCAGTCGATTTTTCGGCCCAAAAAACCCCTCTTTACGAATTTTCAGCATTTTTTATAATTTTTTTGTCGAAAATTTCGAACAAAGGGGTAGGTATGGAAATATTTTGCGATACAAATTGATTTTTTCTAACTCCCATAATCCTTGGAAATATGTACTCAAAATTCACAAAAATATGTAAAATTGTCCCCTCTATCGATTGGTGAAGACTAGAACGTTCTATCTTAACTATTAGTCGAGTTATGAGTATTTTTTGTTTTGAAAAGTGGATTTTCGAAAATTTCATGACTTTATTTGAAGGCGAAATAATGATTTTATCACAAAACTGATTGTGTCAGTCGCTTTTTCAGTCCAAAAAACCCCTCTTTACGAATTTTTAGCATTATTTATTATTTTTTTTATCGAAAATTTAGAACAAAGGGGTAGGAATGTAAATATTTTGCGATACAAATTGCTTTTTTCTAACTCCCATAATCCTCGGTAATATGGACTCAAAATTCACTAGAATATGTAAAATTGTCCCCTCTATCGATTGGTGAAGACTAGAACGTTCTATCTTAACTATTAGTCGAGTTATGAGTATTTTTTGTTTTGAAAAGTGGATTTTCGAAAATTTCATGTCTCTATTTGAAGGCGAAATAATGATTTTATCACAAAACTGATTGTGCCAGTCGATTTTTCGGCCAAAAAAACCCCTCTTTACGAATTTTTAGCATTTTTTATAATTTTTTTGTCGAAAATTTAGAACAAAGGGGTAGGTATGGAAATATTTTGCGATACAAATTAATTTTTTCTAACTTCCTTAATCCTTGGAAATATGGACTCAAAATTCACTAAAATATGTAAAATTGTCCCCTCTATCGATTGGTGAAGACTAGAACGTTCTATCTTAACTATTAGTCGAGTTATGAGTATTTTTTGTTTTGAAAAGCGGATTTTCGAAAATTTCATGACCTATTTGAAGGCGAAATAATGATTTTATCACAAAACTGATTGTGCCAGTCGATTTTTCGGCCCAAAAAACCCCTTTTCACGAATTTTTAGCATTTTTTATAATTTTTTTGTCGAAAATTTAGAACAAAGGGGTAGGTATGGAAATATTTTGCGATACAAATTAATTTTTTCTAACTTCCTTAATCCTTGGAAATATGGACTCAAAATTCACTAAAATATGTAAAATTGCCCCCTCTATCGATTGGTGAACACTAGAACGTTCTATCTTAACTATTAGTCGAGTTATGAGTATTTTTTGTTTTGAAAAGTGGATTTTCGAAAATTTCATGACTTTATTTGAAGGCGAAATAATGATTTTATCACAAAACTGATTGTGCCAGTCGATTTTTCGGCCAAAAAAACCCCTCTTTACGAATTTTTAGCATTTTTTATAATTTTTTTGTCGAAAATTTAGAACAAAGGGGTAGGTATGGGAATATTTTGCGATACAAATTAATTTTTCCTAACTTCCTTAATCCTTGGAAATATGGACTCAAAATTCACTAAAATATGTAAAATTGTCCCCTCTATCGATTGGTGAAGACTAGAACGTTCTATCTTAACTATTAGTCGAGTTATGAGTATTTTTTGTTTTGAAAAGTGGATTTTCGAAAATTTCACGACTTTATTTGAAGGCGAAATAATGATTTTATCACAAAACTGATTGTGCCAGTCGATTTTTCGGCCAAAAAAACCCCTCTTTACGATCTTTTAGCATTTTTTATAATTTTTTTGTCGAAAATTTAGAACAAAGGGGTAGGTATGGAAATATTTTGCGATACAAATTAATTTTCTCTAACTTCCTTAATCCTTGGAAATATGGACTCAAAATTCACTAAAATATGTAAAATTGTCCCCTCTATCGATTGGTGAAGACTAGAACGTTCTATTTTAACTATTAGTGGAGTTATGAATATTTTTTGTTTTGAAAAGTGGATTTTCGAAAATTTTATGACTCTATTTGAAGGCGAAATAATGACTTTATCACAAAACTGATTGTGCCATTCGATTTTTCGGCCCAAAAAACACCTCTTTGCGAATTTTCAGCATTTTTTATAATTTTTTTGTCGAAAATTTAGAACAAAGGGGTAGGTATGGAAATATTTTGCGATACAAATTGCTTTTTTCTAACTTCCTTAATCCTTTGAAATATGGACTCAAAATTCACTAAAATATGTAAAATTGTCCCCTCTATCGATTGGTGAAGACTAGAACGTTCTATCTTTCCTATTAGTCGAGTTATGAGTATTTTTTGTTTTGAAAAGCGGATTTTCGAAAATTTCATGACTCTATTTGAAGGCGAAATAATGATTTTATCACAAAACTGATTGTGTCAGTCGATTTTTCGGCCAAAAAAACCCCTCTTTACGAATTTTTAGCATTTTTTATAATTTTTTTGTCGAAAATTTAGAACAAAGGGGTAGGTATGGAAATATTTTGCGATACAAATTAATTTTCTCTAACTTCCTTAATCCTTGGAAATATGGACTCAAAATTCACTAAAATATGTAAAATTGTCCCCTCTATCGATTGGTGAAGACTAGAACGTTCTATCTTTCATATTAGTCGAGTTATGAGTATTTTTTGTTTTGAAAAGCGGATTTTCGAAAATTTCATGACTCTATTTGAAGGCGAAATAATGATTTTATCACAAAACTGATTGTGCCAGTCGATTTTTCGGCCCAAAAAACCCCTTTTTACGAATTTTTAGCATTTTTTATAATTTTTTTGTCGAAAATTTAGAACAAAGGGGTAGGTATGGAAATATTTTGCGATACAAATTAATTTTCTCTAACTTCCTTAATTCTTGGAAATATGGACTCAAAATTCACTAAAATATGTAAAATTGTTCCCTCTATCGATTGGTGAAGACTAGAACGTTCTATCTTTCCTATTAGTCGAGTTATGAGTATTTTTTGTATTGAAAAGCGGATTTTCGAAAATTTCATGACTCTATTTGAAGGCGAAATAATGATTTTATCACAAAACTGATTGTGCCAGTCGATTTTTCGGCCCAAAAAACCCCTCTTTACGAATTTTTAGCATTTTTTATAATTATTTTGTCGAAAATTTAGAACAAAGGGGTAGGTATGGAAATATTTTGCGATACAAATTGATTTTTTCTAACTCCCCTAATCCTCGGAAATATAGACTCAAAATTCACTAGAATATGTAAAATTGTCCCCTCTATCGATTGGAGAAGACTAGAACGTTCTATCTTTCCCATTAGTAGAGTTATGAGTATTTTTTGTTTTGAAAAGTGGATTTTCGAAAATTTCATGACTCTGTTTGAAGGCGAAATAATGATTTTATCACAAAACTGATTGTGCCAGTCGATTTTTCGGCCAAAAAAACCCCTCTACGAATTTTTAGCATTTTTTATAATTTTTTTGTCGAAAATTTAGAACAAAGGGGTAGGTATGGAAATATTTTGCGATGAAATTGCTTTTTTCTAACTCCCATAATCCTTGGAAATATGGACTCAAAATTCACTAAAATATGTAAAATTGTCCCCTCTATCGATTGGTGAAGACTAGAACGTTCGATCTTTCCGATTAGTCGAGTTATGAGTATTTTTTGTTTTGAAAAGTGGATTTTCGAAAATTTCATGACTCTATTTGAAGGCGAAATAATGATTTTATGACAAAACTGATTGTGCCAGTCGATTTTTCGGCCCAAAAAACACCTCTTTACGATTTTTTAGCATTTTTCATATTTTCGATTAATCGATTAACATTAATTGATTAATCGAAAAAAATCGATTAATCGTAAAAATCGATTAATTGAAAATAATCGATTAATCGAAAAAAATCGATTAATCGGAAAAAATCGATTAATCGGAAAATTCGATTAATCGGAAAAAATCGATTAATCGGAAAAAATCGATTAATTGAAAATAATCGATTAATCGAAAATAATCGGTTTATCGAAAATAATCGGTTAATCGGATATAATCGATTATTCGATTAATCGAAGATAATCGAAAATAATCGATTAGTCGAAAATAATCGATTAATCGAAAATAATCGATAAATCGAAAATATTCGATTATTATAAAATAATCGATTAATCGAAAATAATCGGTTAATCGGAAATAATAGATTACTAGAACGTTCTATCTTTCCGATTAGTCGAGTTATGAGTATTTTTTGTTTTGAAAAGTGGATTTTCGAAAATTTCATGACTCTATTTGAAGGCGAAATAATGATTTTATGACAAAACTGATTGTGCCAGTCGATTTTTCGGCCCAAAAAACACCTCTTTACGATTTTTTAGCATTTTTTATATTTTCGATTAATCGATTAACATTAATTGATTAATCGAAAAAAATCGATTAATTGAAAATAATCGATTAATCGAAAAAAATCGATTAATCGGAAAAAATCGATTAATCGGAAAATTCGATTAATCGGAAAAAATCGATTAATCGGAAAAAATCGATTAATTGAAAATAATCGATTAATCGAAAATAATCGGTTTATCGAAAATAATCGGTTAATCGGATATAATCGATTATTCGATTAATCGAAGATAATCGAAAATAATCGATTAGTCGAAAATAATCGATTAGTCGAAAATAATCGATTAATCGAAAATAATCGATAAATCGAAAATATTCGATTATTATAAAATAATCGATTAATCGAAAATAATCGGTTAATCGGAAATAATAGATTACTAGAACGTTCTATCTTTCCTATTTGTCGAGTTATGAGTATTTTTTGTTTTGAAAAGTGGATTTTCGAAAATTTCATGACTCTATTTGAAGGCGAAATAATGATTTTATGACAAAACTGATTGTGCCAGTCGATTTTTCGGCCCAAAAAACACCTCTTTACGATTTTTTAGCATTTTTTATATTTTCGATTAATCGATTAACATTAATTGATTAATCGAAAAAAATCGATTAATTGAAAAAAATCGATTAATTGAAAATAATCGATTAATCGAAAAAAATCGATTAATCGGAAAAAATCGATTAATCGGAAAATTCGATTAATCGGAAAAAATCGATTAATCGGAAAAAATCGATTAATTGAAAATAATCGATTAATCGAAAATAATCGGTTTATCGAAAATAATCGGTTAATCGGATATAATCGATTATTCGATTAATCGAAGATAATCGAAAATAATCGATTAGTCGAAAATAATCGATTAGTCGAAAATAATCGATTAATCGAAAATAATCGATAAATCGAAAATATTCGATTATTATAAATTAATCGAAAATAATCGGTTAATCGGAAATAATAGATTACTAGAACGTTCTATCTTTCCTATTTGTCGAGTTATGAGTATTTTTTGTTTTGAAAAGTGGATTTTCGAAAATTTCATGACTTTATTTGAAGGCGAAATAATGATTTTATCACAAAACTGATTGTGCCAGTCGATTTTTCGGCCCAAAAAACACCTCTTTACGAATTTTCAGCATTTTTTATAATTTTTTTGTCGAAAATTCAGAACAAAGGGGTAGGTATGGAAATATTTTGCGATACAAATTGCTTTCTTCTAACTCCCATAATCCTTGGAAATATGGACTCAAAATTCAGTAAAATATGTAAAATTCTCCCCTCTATCGATTGGTGAAGACTAGAACGTTCTATCTTTCCTATTAGTCGAGTTATGAGTATTTTTTGTTTTGAAAAGCGGATTTTCGAAAATTTCATGACTCTATTTGAAGGCGAAATAATGATTTTATCACAAAACTGATTGTGCCAGTCGATTTTTCGGCCCAAAAAACCCCTTTTTACGAATTTTTAGCATTTTTTATAATTTTTTTGTCGAAAATTTAGAACAAAGGGGTAGGTATGGAAATATTTTGCGATACAAATTAATTTTCTCTAACTTCCTTAATCCTTGGAAATAAAATTCACTAAAATATGTAAAATTGTCCCCTCTATCGATTGGTGAAGACTAGAACGTTCTATCTTTCCTATTAGTCGAGTTATGAGTATTTTTTGTTTTGAAAAGCGGATTTTCGAAAATTTCATGACTCTATTTGAAGGCGAAATAATGATTTTATCACAAAACTGATTGTGCCAGTCGATTTTTCGGCCCAAAAAACCCCTCTTTACGAATTTTTAGCATTTTTTATAATTTTTTTGTCGAAAATTTAGAACAAAGGGGTAGGTATGGAAATATTTTGCGATACAAATTGATTTTTTCTAACTTCCTTAATCCTTGGAAATATGGACTCAAAATTCACTAAAATATGTAAAATTGTCCCCTCTATCGATTGGTGAAGACTAGAACGTTCTATCTTTCCTATTAGTCGAGTTATGAGTATTTTTTGTTTTGAAAAGCGGATTTTCGAAAATTTCATGACTCTATTTGAAGGCGAAATAATGATTTTATCACAAAACTGATTGTGCCAGTCGATTTTTCGGCCCAAAAAACCCCTCTTTACGAATTTTTAGCATTTTTTATAATTTTTTTGTCGAAAATTTAGAACAAAGGGGTAGGTATGGAAATATTTTGCGATACAAATTGCTTTTTTCTAACTCCCATAATCCTTGGAAATATGGACTCAAAATTCACTAAAATATGTAAAATTGTCCCCTCTATCGATTGGTGAAGACTAGAACGTTCGATCTTTCCGATTAGTCGAGTTATGAGTATTTTTTGTTTTGAAAAGTGGATTTTCGAAAATTTCATGACTCTATTTGAAGGCGAAATAATGATTTTATCACAAAACTGATTGTGCCAGTCGATTTTTCGGCCCAAAAAACACCTCTTTACGATTTTTTAGCATTTTTTATATTTTCGATTAATCGATTAACATTAATTGATTAATCGAAAAAAATCGATTAATCGTAAAAATCGATTAATCGAAAAAAATCGATTAATCGGAAAAAATCGATTAATCGGAAAAAATCGATTAATTGAAAATAATCGATTAATCGAAAATAATCGGTTTATCGAAAATAATCGGTTAATCGGATATAATCGATTATTCGATTAATCGAAGATAATCGAAAATAATCGATTAGTCGAAAATAATCGATTAATCGAAAATAATCGATAAATCGAAAATATTCGATTATTATAAAATAATCGATTAATCGAAAATAATCGGTTAATCGGAAATAATAGATTACTAGAACGTTCTATCTTTCCTATTTGTCGAGTTATGAGTATTTTTTGTTTTGAAAAGTGGATTTTCGAAAATTTCATGACTTTATTTGAAGGCGAAATAATGATTTTATCACAAAACTGATTGTGCCAGTCGATTTTTCGGCCCAAAAAACACCTCTTTACGAATTTTCAGCATTTTTTATAATTTTTTTGTCGAAAATTCAGGACAAAGGGGTAGGTATGGAAATATTTTGCGATACAAATTGCTTTTTTCTAACTCCCATAATCCTTGGAAATATGGACTCAAAATTCAGTAAAATATGTAAAATTCTCCCCTCTATCGATTGGTGAAGACTAGAACGTTCTATCTTTCCTATTAGTCGAGTTATGAGTATTTTTTGTTTTGAAAAGCGGATTTTCGAAAATTTCATGACTCTATTTGAAGGCGAAATAATGATTTTATCACAAAACTGATTGTGCCAGTCGATTTTTCGGCCAAAAAAACCCCTCTTTACGAATTTTTAGCATTTTTTATAATTTTTTTGTCGAAAATTTAGAACAAAGGGGTAGGTATGGAAATATTTTGCGATACAAATTGATTTTTTCTAACTTCCTTAATCCTTTGAAATATGGACTCAAAATTCACTAAAATGTGTAAAATTGTCCCCTCTATCGATTGGTGAAGACTAGAACGTTCTATCTTTCCTATTAGTCGAGTTGTGAGTATTTTTTGTTTTGAAAAGCGGATTTTCGAAAATTTCATGACTCTATTTGAAGGCGAAATAATGATTTTATCACAAAACTGATTGTGCCAGTCGATTTTTCGGCCCAAAAAACACCTTTTTACGAATTTTTAGCATTTTTTATAGATTTTTTGTCGAAAATTTAGAACAAAGGGGAAGGTATGGAAATATTTTGCGATACAAATTGATTTTTTCTAACTTCCTTAATCCTTCGATATATGGACTCAAAATTCACTAAAATATGTAAAATTGTCCCCTCTATCGATTGGTGAAGACTAGAACGTTCTATCTTTCCTATTAGTCGAGTTATGAGTATTTTTTGTTTTGAAAAGTGGATTTTCGAAAATTTCATGACTCTGTTTGAAGGCGAAATAATGATTTTATCACAAAACTGATTGTGGCAGTCGATTTTTCGGCCAAAAAAACCCTCTTTACGAATTTTTAGCATTTTTTATAATTTTTTTGTCGAAAATTTAGAACAAAGGGGTAGGTATGGAAATATTTTGCGATACAAATTGATTTTTTCTAACTTCCTTAATCCTTTGAAATATGGACTCAAAATTCACTAAAATATGTAAAATTCTCCCCTCTATCGATTGGTGAAGACTAGAACGTTCTATCTTTCCTATTAGTCGAGTTATGAGTATTTTTTGTTTTGAAAAGCGGATTTTCGAAAATTTCATGACTCCATTTGAAGGCGAAATAATGATTTTATCACAAAACTGATTGTGCCAGTCGATTTTTCGGCCCAAAAAACCCCTCTTTACGAATTTTTAGCATTTTTTATAATTTTTTTGTCGAAAATTTAGAACAAAGGGGTAGGTATGGAAATATTTTGCGATACAAATTGATTTTTTCTAACTTCCTTAATCCTTTGAAATATGGACTCAAAATTCACTAAAATATGTAAAATTCTCCCCTCTATCGATTGGTGAAGACTAGAACGTTCTATCTTTCCTATTAGTGGAGTTATGAGTATTTTTTGTTTTGAAAAGTGGATTTTCGAAAATTTCATGACTTTATTTGAAGGCGAAATGATGATTTTATCACAAAACTGATTGTGTCAGTCGATTTTTCGGCCCAAAAAACCCCTCTTTACGAATTTTCAGCATTTTTTATAATTTTTTTGTCGAAAATTTCGAACAAAGGGGTAGGTATGGAAATATTTTGCGATACAAATTGCTTTTTTTTAACTCCCATAATCTTTGGAAATATGGACTCAAAATTCACTAAAATATGTAAAATTGTCCCCTCTATCGATTGGTGGAGACTAGAACGTTCTATCTTAACTATTAGTGGAGTTATGAGTATTTTTTGTTTTGAAAAGTGGATTTTCGAAAATTTCATGACTTTATTTGAAGGCGAAATAATGATTTTATCACAAAACTGATTGTGCCAGTCGATTTTTCGGCCCAAAAAACCCCTTTTTACGAATTTTTAGCATTTTTTATAATTTTTTTGTCGAAAATTTAGAACAAAGGGAAATATTTTGCGATACAAATTGCTTGTTTCTAACTCCCGTAATCCTCGGAAATATAGACTCAAAATTCACTAAAATATGTAAAATTGTCCCCTCTATCGATTGGTGAAGACTAGAACGTTCTATTTTTCCTATTTGTCGAGTTATGAGTATTTTTTGTTTTGAAAAGTGGATTTTCGAAAATTTCATGACTCTATTTGAAGGCGAAATGATGATTTTATCACAAAACTGATTGTGCCAGTCGATTTTTCGGCCCAAAAAACCCCTCTTTACGAATTTTTAGCATTTTTTATAATTTTTTTGTCGAAAATTTCGAACAAAGGGGTAGGTATGGAAATATTTTGCGATACAAATTGATTTTTTCTAACTTCCTTAATCCTTGGAAATATGGACTCAAAATTCACTAAAATATGTAAAATTGTCCCCTCTATCGATTGGTGAAGACTAGAACGTTCTATCTTTCCTATTAGTCGAGTTATGAGTATTTTTTGTTTTGAAAAGCGGATTTTCGAAAATTTCATGACTCTATTTGAAGGCGAAATAATGATTTTATCACAAAACTGATTGTGCCAGTCAATTTTTCGGCCCAAAAAACCCCTTTTTACGAATTTTTAGCATTTTTTATAATTTTTTTGTCGAAAATTTAGAACAAAGGGGTAGGTATGGAAATATTTTGCGATACAAATTAATTTTTTTAAAACTTCCTTAATCCTTGGGAATATGGACTCAAAATTCACTAAAATATGTAAAATTCTCCCCTCTATCGATTGGTGAAGACTAGAACGTTCTATCTTTCCTATTAGTCGAGTTATGAGTATTTTTTGTTTTGAAAAGCGGATTTTCGAAAATTTCATGACTCTATTTGAAGGCGAAATAATGATTTTATCACAAAACTGATTGTGCCAGTCGATTTTTCGGCCAAAAAAACCCCTCTTTACGAATTTTTAGCATTTTTTATAATTTTTTTGTCGAAAATTTAGAACAAAGGGGTAGGTATGGAAATATTTTGCGATACAAATTAATTTTTTTAAAACTTCCTTAATCCTTGGAAATATGGACTCAAAATTCACTAAAATATGTAAAATTCTCCCCTCTATCGATTGGTGAAGACTAGAACGTTCTATCTTTCCTATTAGTCGAGTTATGAGTATTTTTTGTTTTGAAAAGTGGATTTTCGAAAATTTCATGACTTTATTTGGAGGCGAAATAATGATTTTATCACAAAACTGATTGTGCCAGTCGATTTTTCGGCCCAAAAAACCACTTTTTACGAATTTTTAGCATTTTTTATAATTTTTTTGTCGAAAATTTAGAACAAAGGGGTAGGTATGGAAATATTTTGCGATACAAATTAATTTTTTTAAAACTTCCTTAATCCTTGGAAATATGGACTCAAAATTCACTAAAATATGTAAAATTCTCCCCTCTATCGATTGGTGAAGACTAGAACGTTCTATCTTAACTATTAGTGGAGTTATGAGTATTTTTTGTTCTGAAAAGTGGATTTTCGAAAATTTCATGACTCTGTTTGAAGGCGAAATAATGATTTTATCACAAAACTGATTGTGTCAGTCGATTTTTCGGCCCAAAAAACCCCTCTTTACGAATTTTTAGCATTTTTTATAATTTTTTTGTCGAAAATTTAGAACAAAGGGGTAGGTATGGAAATATTTTGCGATACAAATTGCTTTTTTCTAACTCCCATAATCCTTGGAAATATGGACTCAAAATTCACTAAAATATGTAAAATTCTCCCCTCTATCGATTGGTGAAGACTAGAACGTTCTATCTTAACTATTAGTCGAGTTATGAGTATTTTTTGTTTTGAAAAGTGGATTTTCGAAAATTTCATGACTTTATTTGAAGGCGAAATAATGATTTTATCACAAAACTGATTGTGTCAGTCGATTTTTCGGCCCAAAAAACCCCTCTTTACGAATTTTCAGCATTTTTTATAATTTTTTTGTCGAAAATTTAGAACAAAGGGGTAGGTATGGAAATATTTTGCGATACAAATTGCTTTTTTCTAACTCCCATAATCCTTGGAAATATGGACTCAAAATTCACTAAAATATGTAAAATTGTCCCCTCTATCGATTGGTGAAGACTAGAACGTTCTATCTTAACTATTAGTCGAGTTATGAATATTTTTTGTTTTGAAAAGTGGATTTTCGAAAATTTCATGACTTTATTTGAAGGCGAAATAATGATTTTATCACAAAACTGATTGTGCCAGTCGATTTTTCGGCCAAAAAAACCCCTCTTTACGAATTTTTAGCATTTTTTATAATTTTTTTGTCGAAAATTTAGAACAAAGGGGTAGGTATGGAAATATTTTGCGATACAAATTAATTTTTTCTAACTTCCTTAATCCTTGGAAATATGGACTCAAAATTCACTAAAATATGTAAAATTGTTCCCTCTATCGATTGGTGAAGACTAGAACGTTCTATCTTTCCTATTAGTCGAGTTATGAGTATTTTTTGTATTGAAAAGCGGATTTTCGAAAATTTCATGACTCTATTTGAAGGCGAAATAATGATTTTATCACAAAACTGATTGTGTCAGTCGATTTTTCGGCCCAAAAAACCCCTCTTTACGAATTTTTAGCATTTTTTATAATTTTTTTGTCGAAAATTTAGAACAAAGGGGTAGGTATGGAAATATTTTGCGATACAAATTAATTTTTTCTAACTTCCTTAATCCTTGGAAATATGGACTCAAAATTCACTAAAATATGTAAAATTGTTCCCTCTATCGATTGGTGAAGACTAGAACGTTCTATCTTTCCTATTAGTCGAGTTATGAGTATTTTTTGTATTGAAAAGCGGATTTTCGAAAATTTCATGACTCTATTTGAAGGCGAAATAATGATTTTATCACAAAACTGATTGTGCCAGTCGATTTTTCGGCCAAAAAAACCCCTTTTTACGAATTTTTAGCATTTTTTATAATTTTTTTGTCGAAAATTTAGAACAAAGGGGAAGGTATGGAAATATTTTGCGATACAAATTGATTTTTTCTAACTTCCTTAATCCTTTGAAATATGGACTCAAAATTCACTAAAATATGTAAAATTGTCCCCTCAATCGATTGGTGAAGACTAGAACGTTCTATCTTTCCTATTAGTCGAGTTATGAGTATTTTTTGTTTTGAAAAGCGGATTTTCGAAAATTTCATGACTCTAATTGAAAAATTTGAAAAACTGATTGTGCCAGTCGATTTTTCGGCCCCAAAAACCCCTATTTACGAATATTTAGCATTTTTTATTTTTTTTGTCGAAAATTTAGAACAAAGGGGTAGTAGGTATGGGAATATTTCGCGATACAAATTGCTTTTTTTTAACTCCCTCAATCCTTGGAAATATCGACTCAAAAGTCATTCATTTATAAGTAATCCAATCTCCCTCGTATTTAAAGATTTTCATATTTTAATTTACTAATAAACCAGCTAGTGCTCACCAAGTTCAGGACCTTATAAATCACGGTTTGCTGACTTTCTTTGTTATGTGCGGATTCCAATTATCATATGATCGAATTATACGAAGTATGCGGAAGATATATTATTATTATTATCATTAGTATTATTATTATATAGATACTACGTGTGAATATTGTAAAATCTAATTTGTTCTTCTTGTTTAGTCATCCATAGCTAATTTCGGTGGAAACCGGCGGTGTCCTCGCGGTCGATATCGCTGATTCAAAAAACATTGGCATTGGTTAACTTTTCTTATTACAGAATTGTTGAGGAATATCGTTTTTGATACAAAATGGAGGAAAATTCTTTTTTTCACAAAAAGCTTATTCTTCCTTCTTCATTTAATTAAAATTCGCAATTAAATTATTCGTGAGCAAAGGCTTGGATATTTTAGAGGAATAATAGGTTTGAATTTATCTGCATATAATTAGGATATAACAAGGACGACTTCAGTTGTGCTTGTAAGGTGTATTATGTAAATACCGGCAAAATAAGTTACAAAAATAATAGAAGAAAGTTAAATTTATATATTTAATTAAATTGTTTGAACGGCATTAATTGACACGTTTATTAAAGACAGTCATTATAATGCATGTCGGACAAAATTGCAACAAATTGCTAGAAAACAAAACTGGTTTTTCAGGATTTGTATATAAATATTGAAATTTTTAGAAGTAGATCAAGTATTCAATATAAACTAACGGAATTTCCATTTATTTTAATAAATATTATTGATTGTAAGTAAACTACAACAATTTAAAGAATCGCCAAAAGGTTGTAAGTAATATGAATGGAATTTCAAAAATCTTGGAGACCTGAAGGCCTAACTAATATTAAAACGATAAACAAGACTGGAAGTAATTATAGTAAATTATATAAAAATTTTCCTCACGCCCTCCGATATCGAGCTACAGGGCTCTAAAATTGGAAAATTAAAATGATTTTTTATTTATAATTATTAAATGTCTTATTGGAAATTAGTAAAATTTTAACGCGTTCTGGCGTCATAAACAAGTCTACACTGTACAATACACTTGTGAACTCAGGTACGAACTAAGAGTGATTCATTTAAAAAAAGCGAGTTTGGACTCGCCCTGTATACGGTTTCTGAGATATGCAAGAATTAAAATTTTAAATAAAATACAGGGTGTCCCAATTAAAGAAATGTAACTTTGATCTGACACGGCGTTCTAATTTAAAAAAATGGGCCTTTAGACTGGCTACAATCGGTAAAAATTTTATTCGAATATCTTCGAGGATTTACAAGATATTGGACTTTATCGCACTAATGAATCATCCTGTAGTTATTTCTTTTCAGCTTGATCGCAATTAAAACAATTTAACTGGTTAGTGATTTCATTCTTCAGTGACTGGCTTTTTAGATTCCACCTTCGTGATTCAGTAATTCGTTCTGTATGTTTAAACAGTTGTTAACTTAAAAACGTTTCGAAATTATATACACAGCGAAAAATATCAATGAATATTTCATAAAGAACAGATCGTTCATTAAATCGTTTCACGATATGAAATGATTCTGTCGAGCGTATACTGCGGAAAAATGACGAAATTATAGATACCTACAGCTGGTAGTTGAGTTAAACAAATGAAGTAAATTGCGGAAACGACTAAACAACAAAGTAAACAACTCGACTTTTAACAATAACAAAGGAAAAACGAGTTTTCTGAGATTTCGTACAATATCTGCCAATTAGAACGGAGATTTAAGCAAAAGAATTGAATGGCAAAGATCCCTAATTTTAAAAAACAGTATAATCGTGATCTCCATGTCTAAAAACTACTATATGAAGTAATTATGAATTTTTATTTGTTTTACAATATAAATAATGCAATAAATTACATAATTTTCATTTCAAACATACAATTTTACGCGCCATTTGTAAAAGCTGCTCTCATTGGTGTAAAAATTATACACACTACTATGGCTAATTATTATTGATTTATTTATAGAAACACACTCTGTATTAAACTTAATTTATATACTATTATATTTTTTTTGCTATATAATTTTTATTTTTAGCCCCACGTTGGGCGCCAATTATTATATATTTTTTTGTGCTCTTTGGTTTTAATATTATAATTTTGTATCAATTTTAATTATTTGTTTTTTGTGTGTTTTTATTATTTTAATAATAATTTTTGATTTGTGTAGTGTGGTTCGTTTTAATTAATAAATATATAATATTTATGCCACGGCTTCTCAGACAGAGACTCGACTGCTCAACCTCAAGGACGTGTTTCAGGGTCAGTAGAGATAACGGCGCATAGATGGAGTTCCAATCTTTTTTAAAATATTAAGCTCTTACATATGTGACTAAAGAAATAGATATGCACTCTGATTTTCTTTAATAGAATTATAGTAATCAACAATAAAAATGGCAATTAATATGCCGAGCGATTACAACAAACATCGATATACAAAAAATTGTCTTTTCGACAATAACTCAACTGCGAAATACTTTACTACCAATATTCGCAACGCACCGAATAGAAATACGGAACGCGGCTTCCGTTACAAATGAAAGATTAGCTGTTCTCCTCTCTGGAATCCGCTGTAGAAAACTAAATAAAGAAAAAAATGATTTGAATATTCGTAAGGATTTGATATCAAATTCTTCTGTAAGTATGAAAATTTCTATCCTAAATAATACAACCTATAAATTAATCTTATTTAAGCATGACTTAGATTATTATGTGAAAATTTTAACCTCAATACACAACTCATATGAACGATTCATAAATGATATTTTTGGTTTATATTCCAGTTTCTGGATACAGGAACCTCGTTCAGATTAATCAACCAGATTAATCTATCTCATACAAATACTTGGAGTACAAATGAAAAATTTATGGAGTGGATATCTCACCAATTAAGTAGATTCTATACTACGTTCTGATTTTATGTGGGAAATTCTCCAGAACTTGTCTGCAAACTCTCAACTCTCGTAGTCTGCTCGTTAGCACCTCGCTAACTACTTTTCCTGATTTTCTACCAGAAAAATTCACTCACACCAAATTCTTTTCTGACGCTCTTCTTCGCGTCCCCCAGAACTCTCACTATATCGTTCCCAGTCAACAACTCCCTTAGTTTCCTCTTAGCAACGCCTTTTGAAACAAAATATTACTTCCTTCCAAAAACGTCTTACCAACATATTATATCATCAGGTAAGTAATTATTTAATTTCATTATGTCACTTTATGACATTTATATAAACTTGTTATTTACAATATTACTAACTAAATTTCTAATATAAATAAAATCAGAGAAGCATCGTAACTTAGATTAAATATTATTAAAAATATCATATTTTAAATTAAACCAAATTAATACAGTGACATATAAACATTATATTCCGATTGGACATACTATTGATATTTTGCTTCAAATAATTATTAATGTGAATTTACCTTTAACTATTGAATATCAACATCTATATTTCATAATAAGCACATACAGGGTGTATCAAAATTGTTTATGGATAATTGAACTCTACTTTTTTCTATAACTTGTTTATTCTAATTCATTTTAAATTGTGACACCTTGAATTTCTATTGGTATATGTCCACAAAATCCATAATAATACACAATATATAATGTCTACTAATTTATTTACACTCGGTATAATAGTTCTAATTTATTTTTACCACTTGGATATTACACTATTTATCTTGAATGATTCACTCTTTCATTCACTGTCCGATTACTTCTGTAAACTTTGTCTGTAATAACTGTTAACTCACTCAAAAACTCGCGTATATATAGTCTTTACCAATTCTCGAATATTCTTGAATTTACCACGCTCTTCATAAGCGTAAACATTGCAGCAACCAGAAGATTCTAGAAAGCGCATTCGCCAAAATTTATAGTCGAGTGACAGAGTCGGCTAACAGTATTTTGGTTGGGTCTAGTGTTGTTCGAGGTGTACAAACTGAAAATCTAATCTAATAAACATTCCACTATTAATAATTTTCAAATAAGTTAAAGAATTAATGTGTCTAAAGCAAGAGGAAGAGGTCATTTGAAGTTAAATCAGGGTTATATGGTCGCTAAGAATCACTAAAATAATAATTTGAAATAATTATAGAAGCATAAAAATCCCTCATATTAATTAAAACAACGATCAGAAGCACGTGACGTCACAATTTTGTAAACATCGTTTGACATTTTGAAGTGCAACTTCTTTACGCACGCTTGACTTGGGGAGTAAGCTGGTGAATGCGTGACGAGAGCGTTACGAAAAAGTGTGATAGGACGAGGCGAACGAAAGTTGATAGGGAGATATGAGTTAAGTAGTAAAGATAGAAAGACGCAGACTCTGAATATGAAAGCGGTGCTGCAGGACCATGAACTAAAAAGAAATTACGTACGAAAATTGTGCATAAAAAGTGTGTGACATGACAACATATTCAAGGCAAGATTTTAAAACTAGTGAAACCCAATCAACTGATAAATGAATTACGAAGGTAAAAGCGTTTCTCATACTAGTTGCTGGCGTCGTAGCGTCATATGCAACGTTCCTTTTCCTTGTCTATTTTCTCCCTCCACTAATACACGTCAGTCTACTCTCGACATTAGGGCGCGTTTGACTATCTGTCCTCTTCTTGTCTCTTTCTCTCGCTCTCTCTCTTTCTCCTTGTTACTCTTCTGTATTTCGGTCTCGCGTTTCTACAATCGAAAGAAGTTTTACTTCAGATGTGTGGTCTAAAGAATACTCATTTTTTTACATCGTTCAATTATCCATTGCATTTGCCGGTATCGAGATTTTACTTTCTTTCTTTTTTTAATCACTTTGTATATATAAAGTGTTTAAACCTTATTACGTATCATGAGATATTGCGTAACAACAGAATAATAATTAGAATGAGATGTCTGAATATAATTGTGGATGAGTGGATTTGATTCAATGTAGTAGCGATTGCATACAATTTCAAACTGGTCACGCAGATACGTGGTTCATGCACTTGACTTTATTTTCCCTAAGCACGTTAGGTTTAAAAAGGAGCAAAGGGTACGGCAATATATTATATTCTCGTTATTTACTCTAACTGGCTTTTTAATAGAATAATATTCAACAAGCTGATAATCATTGCTATTATTCACGAAGGTGCGTAAACCCGAAGTATAATATATTTTTATCATATTGATAGCACGATTTCGGGTAAGCGACCCTAAAACCGCAATAAACCATAGGCGGACATTGGAATTCAGACAGGATAAAATAAATCAATTGTATCTCAATTCTCCAAAAGCGAATAAATATTTTGTACACCACTATTAATTACCTGTTTATAAATGAATTTAGTTATTTTTCTCTTCGCTCCAATTTAGGAAGGGATTATAGGCTTTCATATATAATTTTTTAGAGTTTTCTGTCAATAAATTTAGAGGTATTATTTATTCTTATTAAATAATTACTTACCTGATTGTATAATATGTTGGTAAGACGTTTTTGGAAGGAAGTAATATTTTGTTTCAAAAGGCGTTGCTAAGAGGAAACTAAGGGAGTTGTTGACTGGGAACGCGTTAGTGAGAGTTCTGGGGGACGCGAAGAAGAGCGTCAGAAAAGAATTTGGTGTGAGTGAATTTTTCTGGTAGAAAACCAGGAAAAGTGGTTAGCGCGGTGCTAACGAGCAGACTACGAGAGTCGAGAGTTTGCAGACAAGTTGTGGAGAATTTCGCCACATAAAATCTGAACGTAGAATCTAGTTAATTGGTGAGATATCCACTTCATACATTTTTCATTTGTACTCCAAGTATTTGTACGAGATAGATTAATCTTGTTGATTAATCTGAACGAGGTTCCAGTATCCAGAAACTGGAATAAAATCAAAAATAACATTTATGAATCGTTCATATAAGTTGTGAATTGAGGTTAAAATTTTTACATAATAATCTAAGTGATTTAAAGTGCTTAAATAAGATTAATTTATAGGTTGTATTATTTATGATAGAAATTTTCATACTTACAAAAGAATTTGATATCAAATCCTTACGAATATTCGCAATATAGCGTTCGCAAATCATTTTTTTCTTTATTTAGTTTTCTACAGCGGATTCCAGAGAGAAGAACAGCTGATCTTTCATTTGTAACGGAAGCCGCGTTCCGTATTTCTATTCGGTGCGTTGCGAATATTGGTAGTAAAAGTATTTCGCAGTTGAGTTATTGTCGAAAAGACAATTTTTTGTATATCGATGTTTGTTGTAATCGCTCGGCATATTAATTGCCATTTTTATTGTTGATTACTATAATTCTATTAAAGAAAATCAGAGTGCATATCTATTTCTTTAGTCACATATGTTAAAAAAGATTGGAACTCCATCTATGCGCCGTTATCTCTACTGACCCTGAAACACGTCCTTGAGGTTGAGCAGTCGAGTCTCTGTCTGAGAAGCCGTGGCATAAATATTATATATTTATTAATTAAAACGAACCACACTACACAAATCAAAAATTATTATTAAAATAATAAAAACACACAAAAAAACAAATAATTAAAATTAATACAAAATTATAATAATTAAAACCAAAAGCACAAAAAAATATAATAATATATAGTCCTTCTCAACTCTCGAAAATTCCAGTACCTTCCGCGCTCGTCCTATGCACAAACAAAGCGTTTTACTCGATGTTCTCGAAAAGGGCGCAGCCGAGGGACAGGGCCGGCTTTGAGTTGGTGACCTGGCAACAATATCATTACTTAGAGATAAATAATACGTACTGAGAGACATATTTGCTAAAATTATAAATAAATCATAGGTAATTAAAATATTAACAAGGGGGTCGAGAAAAAATTTTTGAGGCATGAAAAATGCTTAAAATTCGTAATAAGGGTTTTTTTCTGAATGACAAATCGACTGCCACACTTCATTTTTGGTCAAATCATGATTTCGCCTTCAAATAGAGTAGTGAAATTTTTGGAAAATCCTCTTTTCAAAATAAAAAATAATCATAATGTTGTATCGGGTAAAATGTGTCTTAACCCTGTTTGAATCTTATGAAATGGTAAGTATTGAGCCCGCCCACATTTGTAGTATTGATACCATCTTCAGTAGAATCACTATCTCCCACGATATTTCCGATTTCCAAGTGACTTTTCGTATTTCCATATTTATGAGGAATATTATTCACATGAAAAGATTATTCTTTCTCATATTTATTTTTAAAATTTTCTAGAAGTTCATTTCTTGCGGACTCACTGGCGAAAATAGTAGTTAATGTTGTAAATTATTTTAACGACACAGTGGACAGCATAAATAACTAACTTAGTTGGTGCCAATGGAAAATACTGTTTCTTTTGTTTTAGCATGTTGCCGTCTCTTTACATATTTCTAAACAACTGAAGTAAGCAGTGCATTTGTTTAGTCAGCTTAGTAATTTTAGAAAACATATCTGACAACATTGCTTTTTTCTCATATCTTCACATTTACTTTAGAAAGAGTATATAACTTCAGTGGCTCGGTAATTTTATATTGTCTCGAAAATCTTTATATTTAAATCGAACGAATGGTGTTTCAACATCCGACAGTCAAAAACACTTTAAAATTGATAACCTTACTCCAGTTGTCATAACACCCAGTATAGAGGAAGATACATCGTCGAAGGAGTGCATAGTAAGTAATTAATCATAAATAATGTAACGGTTAGCAAATTTCGTATGATGATAATCAATATTTTATCTTCACTCGACCAAACACATCAGAACCACCCATCCGAAATCGAAATAGTTTCATTAATTAAAATTTTGAGATATTTTTTTTATCTCTTGTCGCAACGAGATGAAGTTGCTAGAAATATTACTTTCATCATACGCTTAAATTTACAATATTAAATAATTTTTTATATACACGGTGAAACCTAAAATTTTTTCCAGTAAATAACCTAAAAGTTGTTACAGACAGTTTATAGTAGTCCTTAGTAATCGGATAGTGAATGAAATAGTGAAGATAAATAGTGTAATATTCAAGTGGTAAAAATAAATTAGAACTATTAAACCGAGTGTAAATAAGACATTAAGTAGAGTGTGTATAACTTTATCCCACAAGTTAAAATATATTTAAATAAATAACAAAAACATTACAATATTGTTCGCGACGTTGCTGAAATAGTGAATTGCATATAACATACAAGAAGACAAAGATTTTATTTGAAAAAAGGTTGGAAGAGTGTCAAAGACAGGCAAAATCGAAATCTAGAGATTGTGGATTGTTAATTTTTCAATAGTACCAAATCATCTTTCTATTGGTTTAAAACATGATGCCAGAAATTTTTAATGACGTCATGACAGTTGTTAAAATTTAAAAAAAAAACGTCAAGAGCTGAATTACCAACCTAGAAATTCAAAGTTCTTTGTTCAAACCTACTATTCTTTTTAAGACGAAATTCTTTCTTAACGCCGAATGCCTCTAGGCCATTAAATTGATAAACAAATTATCTCCGGGTGCCTAAAAACTTTACTTCTCATTATAAAACATAATGATGATAATTATTCAAAATATTACAGTTACTATCTTGATTGATATGTTTAATAAATATATCGATGAACACTTTTTCTTTCTCAACAAAATTTTTTTTAATAATTAGCTTGGCACGAAATCTTTTGTCCAATAGGATAACCGTATATAGTACTAGTTGTGCGTTAAATATTTGTTCCTTTAAATGTTTTCTCGAGCCAAAATAAACAGAATAGATAATTAATAAACTGCTCCAGAAAAAAAAGGATATAGTGTATTTTTATTATATTGATAGCTGAAGAGCTCATTATAAATTCAAAAACGTGTCTGAAACACTTCAGAGTGATTCAAAGAACTAAACATAATTGTAAGCGCTTCTTAATGTGAATAAGTGTTCAGTTAGCAACTTTCGCTAGATTCTTCCTGTATAGTGAACCGCAGGTAGCGAGGACAATAGAACCCTAATACCATTACGATTCAAATATATTTAGAAGTAGTAAGTAGTAAGGTCGCATCGAATAAGATTATTAGGGCACATAGAGAGACTTGCAAATAACAGAGCTACAAAAGCAGTACTTAGAAGAGGAACCGGATGTAAAAGAAAAAAAGGAAGACCAAAAAAGAAGTGGATAGAGATAGTAGAAAAGGACCTAGAGTTGTTGAACATTCGCAAATGGGAAGAGGGGGCAAAAAATTTAAAAAAGTGGAGGAAAATTAATAGCCAACCAAGCTTTAGACTTTCATGGCATGTAGAGCTGTTATGTATACAGGGTCTTTCCTGAATACTCTAAAATATTGTAGTGGGCGCTTCGTCCCTCCATTTCAAGACGAAAAGTTCCCATAAACATGTGTGATAAGTATTGTCGTTAATGAAATACTGGGTGTTGAATTGTTTGTAATAAATGAGATATGACTGTAAGTGGAATTTATTTTTCCTGGTGACGCTACTGGTTTTTAGAAGTAATACGAAAGAACATGTTATTCATAGCAATCCTGGTATCTTCGAAAATTACAAAAAAACTGTCAATAATCTGATGGACTTAAAAATAAATGAATAAAAACCGCGAATTCGATTAAATTTATTTCTATTTATCCTTCTATATTTCCCTCTCCCTTCCCCTCTTTTCCTTTCGTCTCATATCTCGTTCCTCACTCTTCTCTCATCCATCTCCCCTCCATTTCTTTCCAATTCCCCCTCTTCCCCTCACTATTTCCATTTCACTACCCTCTATTTTCCTCATGTCCTCCTCCCTTGACATTCCTCTCCATTTATCTTCTCTCGCCCTTTCTTCCTTATTATTTCCCTTTCTCTCCTCTTCTTTCCCTCCTATAACTTTCTTTCACCCTTTTTCTTCCCCAACTCTCTGTGTCTATCTTTTTACCTCTCTTACCCCAACTCTCCTTCTCCTTTTTCTCCCAAATTTCCCCTTTCTCTTTCTCTTTTCCTTTCCCTACATTTTTCTATTTATCTTAATTTCTTTTACAATCTCTCCATTTCCTTCATTTTCCTTCTCTCTTGCCTTACTTTTCTTTCTCTCCATTTCCCCCCGCTTCTTTTATCCTTCCAATTATTCCTCTACTTCACATGCTATTTGAATGGCAACTACATTTAGTCCCTTTGTTTAATGTACTATTTGGAAGGTAGTATTTCGAAAGGAAAAAAAATTGCTCTCAAATGAATTTTTGTAAAGCCCGGTGCGTTTTTTCCCGTAGCCATGCAACTGGCGTAGAATTTGGACTTCCATGATTCCTGCATTTGGCACTACCCCCTCGTACACCCAACCTCAAACTCATTGAGCATTCTTGGGACTAGCTACAAAGAGTCTAGAATTTCCATGAACCACCCCCACAGACACTCCAAGAACTTAAGACAGCTTTTACCCCAACTTTGGAGACAAATCGAACAAGGCTATTCCAACGAGGCGTTGTTTGGCTGTATTGTCTGGGGAATTGAGAATATTGAATGGAAAAATTTTGGGTATTTGGATTATTACTATTTTAATTATGTTTGTAGCTTAAAAAACCATTTTGCAAATTTTCGAAAATTGAGGATTGAAATTTTTTTTCAAAATATCGCATTATGTCAACATATAGGGTATAAAATTCCCTACAATTTTTTTGTGCGATTAAATATAAAAAAGTTATAGATGGAAAACTGTTGCATTTCACGTGTTCCTCCTAGCTGTGCTTGCAAGCTGCGTCGTAAGCTTCAGCAGGATAATCTAAAAAATTTAGGAAAGTAGTATATACTATATATATTTTCGTTTGAAAAAATAAAATCTAGTTATCCAAGCTTTTTAATTTCACTACAGCGCTCGGCCTAACATCCCCGACCAGTTTATTTATCAATAGTGTCTTCACTATTACTAATTCCGTAAACCGAATTTTCCCAAAAGATTCACTTTTTTTTTATCAAATCGCAACAGTTCGATATTCTCGATATTGTTGCGATACCTCCCTAACTTCCCCGACCATTTTATTTATCAATAGTGTCTTCACTATTACTAATTCCGTAAACCGAATTTTCCCAAAAGATTCACTTTTTTTTATCAAATCGCAACAGTTCGATATTCTCGATATTGTTGCGATACCTCCCTAACTTCCCCGACCATTTTATTTATCAATAGTGTCTTCACTATTACTAATTCCGTAAACCGAATTTTCCCAAAAGATTCACTTTTTTTTATCAAATCGCAACAGTTCGATATTCTCGATATTGTTGCGATACCTCCCTAACTTCCCCGACCATTTTATTTATCAATAGTGTCTTCACTATTACTAATTCCGTAAACTGAATTTTCCCAAAAGATTCACTTTTTTTTAACAAATCGCAACAGTTCGATATTCTCGATATTGTTGCGATACCTCCCTAACTTCCCCGACCATTTTATTTATCAATAGTGTCTTCACTATTACAAATTCCGTAAACCGAATTTTCCCAAAAGATTCACTTTTTTTTATCAAATCGCAACAGTTCGATATTCTCGATATTGTTGCGATACCTCCCTAACTTCCCCGACCATTTTATTTATCAATAGTGTCTTCACTATTACTAATTCCGTAAACCGAATTTTCCCAAAAGATTCACTTTTTTTAACAAATCGCAACAGTTCGATATTCTCGATATTGTTGCGATACCTCCCTAACTTCCCCGACCATTTTATTTATCAATAGTGTCTTCACTATTACTAATTCCGTAAACTGAATTTTCCCAAAAGATTCACTTTTTTTTATCAAATCGCAACAGTTCGATATTCTCGATATTGTTGCGATACCTCCCTAACTTCCCCGACCAGTTTATTTATCAATAGTGTCTTCACTATTACTAATTCCGTAAACCGAATTTTCCCAAAAGATTCACTTTTTTTTAACAAATCGCAACAGTTCGATATTCTCGATATTGTTGCGATACCTCCCTAACTTCCCCGACCATTTTATTTATCAATAGTGTCTTCACTATTACTAATTCCGTAAACTGAATTTTCCCAAAAGATTCACTTTTTTTTATCAAATCGCAACAGTTCGATATTCTCGATATTGTTGCGATACCTCCCTAACTTCCCCGACCATTTTATTTATCAATAGTGTCTTCACTATTACTAATTCCGTAAACCGAATTTTCCCAAAAGATTCACTTTTTTTTATCAAATCGCAACAGTTCGATATTCTCGATATTGTTGCGATACCTCCCTAACTTCCCCGACCATTTTATTTATCAATAGTGTCTTCACTATTACTAATTCCGTAAACCGAATTTTCCCAAAAGATTCACTTTTTTTTATCAAATCGCAACAGTTCGATATTCTCGATATTGTTGCGATACCTCCCTAACTTCCCCGACCAGTTTATTTATCAATAGTGTCTTCACTATTACTAATTCCGTAAACCGAATTTTCCCAAAAGATTCACTTTTTTTAACAAATCGCAACAGTTCGATATTCTCGATATTGTTGCGATACCTCCCTAACTTCCCCGACCATTTTATTTATCAATAGTGTCTTCACTATTACTAATTCCGTAAACCGAATTTTCCCAAAAGATTCACTTTTTTTAACAAATCGCAACAGTTCGATATTCTCGATATTGTTGCGATACCTCCCTAACTTCCCCGACCATTTTATTTATCAATAGTGTCTTCACTATTACTAATTCCGTAAACCGAATTTTCCCAAAAGATTCACTTTTTTTTATCAAATCGCAACAGTTCGATATTCTCGATATTGTTGCGATACCTCCCTAACTTCCCCGACCAGTTTATTTATCAATAGTGTCTTCACTATTACTAATTCCGTAAACCGAATTTTCCCAAAAGATTCACTTTTTTTAACAAATCGCAACAGTTCGATATTCTCGATATTGTTGCGATACCTCCCTAACTTCCCCGACCATTTTATTTATCAATAGTGTCTTCACTATTACTAATTCCGTAAACTGAATTTTCCCAAAAGATTCACTTTTTTTTATCAAATCGCAACAGTTCGATATTCTCGATATTGTTGCGATACCTCCCTAACTTCCCCGACCAGTTTATTTATCAATAGTGTCTTCACTATTACTAATTCCGTAAACCGAATTTTCCCAAAAGATTCACTTTTTTTTAACAAATCGCAACAGTTCGATATTCTCGATATTGTTGCGATACCTCCCTAACTTCCCCGACCATTTTATTTATCAATAGTGTCTTCACTATTACTAATTCCGTAAACTGAATTTTCCCAAAAGATTCACTTTTTTTTATCAAATCGCAACAGTTCGATATTCTCGATATTGTTGCGATACCTCCCTAACTTCCCCGACCATTTTATTTATCAATAGTGTCTTCACTATTACTAATTCCGTAAACCGAATTTTCCCAAAAGATTCACTTTTTTTTATCAAATCGCAACAGTTCGATATTCTCGATATTGTTGCGATACCTCCCTAACTTCCCCGACCATTTTATTTATCAATAGTGTCTTCACTATTACTAATTCCGTAAACCGAATTTTCCCAAAAGATTCACTTTTTTTTAACAAATCGCAACAGTTCGATATTCTCGATATTGTTGCGATACCTCCCTAACTTCCCCGACCATTTTATTTATCAATAGTGTCTTCACTATTACTAATTCCGTAAACTGAATTTTCCCAAAAGATTCACTTTTTTTTATCAAATCGCAACAGTTCGATATTCTCGATATTGTTGCGATACCTCCCTAACTTCCCCGACCATTTTATTTATCAATAGTGTCTTCACTATTACTAATTCCGTAAACCGAATTTTCCCAAAAGATTCACTTTTTTTTATCAAATCGCAACAGTTCGATATTCTCGATATTGTTGCGATACCTCCCTAACTTCCCCGACCATTTTATTTATCAATAGTGTCTTCACTATTACTAATTCCGTAAACCGAATTTTCCCAAAAGATTCACTTTTTTTTATCAAATCGCAACAGTTCGATATTCTCGATATTGTTGCGATACCTCCCTAACTTCCCCGACCAGTTTATTTATCAATAGTGTCTTCACTATTACTAATTCCGTAAACCGAATTTTCCCAAAAGATTCACTTTTTTTAACAAATCGCAACAGTTCGATATTCTCGATATTGTTGCGATACCTCCCTAACTTCCCCGACCATTTTATTTATCAATAGTGTCTTCACTATTACTAATTCCGTAAACCGAATTTTCCCAAAAGATTCACTTTTTTTAACAAATCGCAACAGTTCGATATTCTCGATATTGTTGCGATACCTCCCTAACTTCCCCGACCATTTTATTTATCAATAGTGTCTTCACTATTACTAATTCCGTAAACCGAATTTTCCCAAAAGATTCACTTTTTTTTATCAAATCGCAACAGTTCGATATTCTCGATATTGTTGCGATACCTCCCTAACTTCCCCGACCAGTTTATTTATCAATAGTGTCTTCACTATTACTAATTCCGTAAACCGAATTTTCCCAAAAGATTCACTTTTTTTTATCAAATCGCAACAGTTCGATATTCTCGATATTGTTGCGATACCTCCCTAACTTCCCCGACCATTTTATTTATCAATAGTGTCTTCACTATTACTAATTCCGTAAACCGAATTTTCCCAAAAGATTCACTTTTTTTTAACAAATCGCAACAGTTCGATATTCTCGATATTGTTGCGATACCTCCCTAACTTCCCCGACCATTTTATTTATCAATAGTGTCTTCACTATTACAAATTCCGTAAACCGAATTTTCCCAAAAGATTCACTTTTTTTTATCAAATCGCAACAGTTCGATATTCTCGATATTGTTGCGATACCTCCCTAACTTCCCCGACCATTTTATTTATCAATAGTGTCTTCACTATTACTAATTCCGTAAACCGAATTTTCCCAAAAGATTCACTTTTTTTAACAAATCGCAACAGTTCGATATTCTCGATATTGTTGCGATACCTCCCTAACTTCCCCGACCATTTTATTTATCAATAGTGTCTTCACTATTACTAATTCCGTAAACCGAATTTTCCCAAAAGATTCACTTTTTTTTAACAAATCGCAACAGTTCGATATTCTCGATATTGTTGCGATACCTCCCTAACTTCCCCGACCATTTTATTTATCAATAGTGTCTTCACTATTACAAATTCCGTAAACCGAATTTTCCCAAAAGATTCACTTTTTTTTATCAAATCGCAACAGTTCGATATTCTCGATATTGTTGCGATACCTCCCTAACTTCCCCGACCATTTTATTTATCAATAGTGTCTTCACTATTACTAATTCCGTAAACCGAATTTTCCCAAAAGATTCACTTTTTTTATCAAATCGCAACAGTTCGATATTCTCGATATTGTTGCGATACCTCCCTAACTTCCCCGACCAGTTTATTTATCAATAGTGTCTTCACTATGACTAATTCCGTAAACCGAATTTTCCCAAAAGATTCACTTTTTTTTATCAAATCGCAACAGTTCGATATTCTCGATATTGTTGCGATACCTCCCTAACTTCCCCGACCAGTTTATTTATCAATAGTGTCTTCACTATTACTAATTCCGTAAACCGAATTTTCCCAAAAGATTCACTTTTTTTAACAAATCGCAACAGTTCGATATTCTCGATATTGTTGCGATACCTCCCTAACTTCCCCGACCATTTTATTCATCAATAGTGTCTTCACTATTACTAATTCCGTAATCTGAATTTTCCCAAAAGATTCACTTTTTTTAACAAATCGCAACAGTTCGATATTCTCGATATTGTTGCGATACCTCCCTAACTTCCCCGACCAGTTTATTTATCAATAGTGTCTTCACTATTACTAATTCCGTAAACCGAATTTTCCCAAAAGATTCACTTTTTTTTATCAAATCGCAACAGTTCGATATTCTCGATATTGTTGCGATACCTCCCTAACTTCCCCGACCATTTTATTTATCAATAGTGTCTTCACTATTACTAATTCCGTAAACCGAATTTTCCCAAAAGATTCACTTTTTTTTATCAAATCGCAACAGTTCGATATTCTCGATATTGTTGCGATACCTCCCTAACTTCCCCGACCATTTTATTCATCAATAGTGTCTTCACTATTACTAATTCCGTAAACCGAATTTTCCCAAAAGATTCACTTTTTTTTAACAAATCGCAACAGTTCGATATTCTCGATATTGTTGCGATACCTCCCTAACTTCCCCGACCATTTTATTTATCAATAGTGTCTTCACTATTACTAATTCCGTAAACTGAATTTTCCCAAAAGATTCACTTTTTTTTAACAAATCGCAACAGTTCGATATTCTCGATATTGTTGCGATACCTCCCTAACTTCCCCGACCATTTTATTTATCAATAGTGTCTTCACTATTACTAATTCCGTAAACCGAATTTTCCCAAAAGATTCACTTTTTTTTAACAAATCGCAACAGTTCGATATTCTCGATATTGTTGCGATACCTCCCTAACTTCCCCGACCATTTTATTTATCAATAGTGTCTTCACTATTACTAATTCCGTAAACCGAATTTTCCCAAAAGATTCACTTTTTTTTATCAAATCGCAACAGTTCGATATTCTCGATATTGTTGCGATACCTCCCTAACTTCCCCGACCATTTTATTTATCAATAGTGTCTTCACTATTACTAATTCCGTAAACCGAATTTTCCCAAAAGATTCACTTTTTTTTAACAAATCGCAACAGTTCGATATTCTCGATATTGTTGCGATACCTCCCTAACTTCCCCGACCATTTTATTTATCAATAGTGTCTTCACTATTACTAATTCCGTAAACCGAATTTTCCCAAAAGATTCACTTTTTTTTATCAAATCGCAACAGTTCGATATTCTCGATATTGTTGCGATACCTCCCTAACTTCCCTGACCAGTTTATTTATCAATAGTGTCTTCACTATTACTAATTCCGTAAACCGAATTTTCCCAAAAGATTCACTTTTTTTAACAAATCGCAACAGTTCGATATTCTCGATATTGTTGCGATACCTCCCTAACTTCCCCGACCATTTTATTCATCAATAGTGTCTTCACTATTACTAATTCCGTAATCTGAATTTTCCCAAAAGATTCACTTTTTTTAACAAATCGCAACAGTTCGATATTCTCGATATTGTTGCGATACCTCCCTAACTTCCCCGACCAGTTTATTTATCAATAGTGTCTTCACTATTACTAATTCCGTAAACCGAATTTTCCCAAAAGATTCACTTTTTTTTATCAAATCGCAACAGTTCGATATTCTCGATATTGTTGCGATACCTCCCTAACTTCCCCGACCATTTTATTTATCAATAGTGTCTTCACTATTACTAATTCCGTAAACCGAATTTTCCCAAAAGATTCACTTTTTTTTATCAAATCGCAACAGTTCGATATTCTCGATATTGTTGCGATACCTCTCTAACTTCCCCGACCATTTTATTCATCAATAGTGTCTTCACTATTACTAATTCCGTAAACCGAGTTTTCCCAAAAGATTCACTTTTTTTTATCAAATCGCAACAGTTCGATATTCTCGATATTGTTGCGATACCTCCCTAACTTCCCCGACCATTTTATTTATCAATAGTGTCTTCACTATTACTAATTCCGTAAACCGAATTTTCCCAAAAGATTCACTTTTTTTTATCAAATCGCAACAGTTCGATATTCTCGATATTGTTGCGATACCTCCCTAACTTCCCCGACCAGTTTATTTATCAATAGTGTCTTCACTATGACTAATTCCGTAAACCGAATTTTCCCAAAAGATTCACTTTTTTTTATCAAATCGCAACAGTTCGATATTCTCGATATTGTTGCGATACCTCCCTAACTTCCCCGACCAGTTTATTTATCAATAGTGTCTTCACTATTACTAATTCCGTAAACCGAATTTTCCCAAAAGATTCACTTTTTTTTATCAAATCGCAACAGTTCGATATTCTCGATATTGTTGCGATACCTCCCTAACTTCCCCGACCATTTTATTTATCAATAGTGTCTTCACTATTACTAATTCCGTAAACCGAATTTTCCCAAAAGATTCACTTTTTTTTAACAAATCGCAACAGTTCGATATTCTCGATATTGTTGCGATACCTCCCTAACTTCCCCGACCATTTTATTTATCAATAGTGTCTTCACTATTACTAATTCCGTAAACCGAATTTTCCCAAAAGATTCACTTTTTTTTATCAAATCGCAACAGTTCGATATTCTCGATATTGTTGCGATACCTCCCTAACTTCCCCGACCAGTTTATTTATCAATAGTGTCTTCACTATTACTAATTCCGTAAACCGAATTTTCCCAAAAGATTCACTTTTTTTAACAAATCGCAACAGTTCGATATTCTCGATATTGTTGCGATACCTCCCTAACTTCCCCGACCATTTTATTCATCAATAGTGTCTTCACTATTACTAATTCCGTAATCTGAATTTTCCCAAAAGATTCACTTTTTTTAACAAATCGCAACAGTTCGATATTCTCGATATTGTTGCGATACCTCCCTAACTTCCCCGACCAGTTTATTTATCAATAGTGTCTTCACTATTACTAATTCCGTAAACCGAATTTTCCCAAAAGATTCACTTTTTTTTATCAAATCGCAACAGTTCGATATTCTCGATATTGTTGCGATACCTCCCTAACTTCCCCGACCATTTTATTTATCAATAGTGTCTTCACTATTACTAATTCCGTAAACCGAATTTTCCCAAAAGATTCACTTTTTTTTATCAAATCGCAACAGTTCGATATTCTCGATATTGTTGCGATACCTCCCTAACTTCCCCGACCATTTTATTCATCAATAGTGTCTTCACTATTACTAATTCCGTAAACCGAGTTTTCCCAAAAGATTCACTTTTTTTTATCAAATCGCAACAGTTCGATATTCTCGATATTGTTGCGATACCTCCCTAACTTCCCCGACCATTTTATTTATCAATAGTGTCTTCACTATTACTAATTCCGTAAACCGAATTTTCCCAAAAGATTCACTTTTTTTTAACAAATCGCAACAGTTCGATATTCTCGATATTGTTGCGATACCTCCCTAACTTCCCCGACCATTTTATTTATCAATAGTGTCTTCACTATTACAAATTCCGTAAACCGAATTTTCCCAAAAGATTCACTTTTTTTATCAAATCGCAACAGTTCGATATTCTCGATATTGTTGCGATACCTCCCTAACTTCCCCGACCAGTTTATTTATCAATAGTGTCTTCACTATTACTAATTCCGTAAACCGAATTTTCCCAAAAGATTCACTTTTTTTTAACAAATCGCAACAGTTCGATATTCTCGATATTGTTGCGATACCTCCCTAACTTCCCCGACCATTTTATTTATCAATAGTGTCTTCATTATTACTAATTCCGTAAACCGAATTTTCCCAAAAGATTTACTTTTTTTTTTCAACAAATCGCAACAGTTCGATATTCTCGGTATTGTTGCGATACCTGACATTGGAGGTGGGTCCTTTACAGTCGACGTCTTCGCCGAAGCACAAGAATATACTCCGGTATAATCAGTATGGCCCAGACCGTCGTAGAGTGTGCAACGGTATGCCGAGAGCATTCTCATTTTAACCATACAACTACGTACCCGCTCGAAGCGCGTACCCGCAACCATGGGTCCGAAATCTGTGATTTTCGGTGAAAGAACTAACAGTGACATAAGTGACACAAACACTACCATAGCTTTAGAACGTCGATTAGAAATGAGTACCGAGTTTTTCTTAGTGCCAAGTAGTACCACCCCTAGCACCACCACGGTGAGTTATATTTCAAAGACAGCTTGCGCCGGGTGTCCCGTAGGAACAGACAAACTATCGGGTGTTTTTCGTAACGAAGTTTGGGTCATACCGGTGCTAGCTTTATCAGCAATAACTATGGTATTGATCATGGGATTTGAAGTGTTTGTTTTGTGTAAAGCTTGGCGAACGACCCCTAGTAGAAGACACCTCTTCTTAGGACAAATGTTATTGTTGGGGTTGTTCTGTTGCGCGGGACTTTCCGCTGTTTTCGCCGCTACTCCGACCCAACTTACGTGTGCTATAGTGCGGTTCGGAACGGGGGTAGCTTATACTATTGTTTTCGCTTCTTTATTGGTTAAGTGCGTATTTTTAATAAGTTTGAACGGGGGTGTTTATTTACCAGCCCCCTATCAAGGACTCTTACTACTTTTCGCTATACTTATTCAAGTAGCCATAGGGGTTCAATGGTTGGTAACCAACCCTCCTTTCGTAGACGACGTCGCCGTGGAAATGGTGATAAACCAAAGTAAGCACAAGCTTTTGCTTACCGTAGAAGATCTTAATAACCCCATTATTATTCCATTATGTCGTACTGCCTATATCGATATGCTTCTTTCGCTCATTTATGTGACGTTTTTGATTTTATTCGTTACAGTTTTGGCTGTAAAATCGAGAGGGATTAGAGATAATTATCGCGAAGCTACTTACATAGCACTATCGGTTGGATGCAGCATCCCCACGTGGCTAATTTGGACTGTGAGCGGCGTTTTAGTTAACGAACGACATAAAGATGCTTGCATTGCTTTCGGACTTGTTACTTCGTCGGTTATAATATTTTTAATAATGTTTATGCCGAAGGGAAGACAATTGGCGGCTATGGGAAAAGAAGGAGTCTACGTCGAGGATAGAGAGGAACGTTTTAGTACTTTGAGTAGAGCAGCTTCGGGGTATTCACCTTCGTTTTTTCATTTTAAACCGATTAAGTATGGGCTGAGTCATCATGGAACTTCGCATAAGCATCATAACTCTATTACTACTTTGGGAGGAGGTGAGATCATTTAAATTTTTTTCTACTTTCAATTTTTTTAAATCAAAATATTTTTATTCCTTAACATAATATTCACTTAATTCGGAACACGTACTACCAGACAACGTGTATAAAAACTACACGAAACCAGTTCCATTCAATTTTAATTTCATTATACAGGGTGTCCCAGCAGTTCGTACCAAAAAATTGAAAAACTAAAGGGGAGGAGGGTCTATTTTTATTTATTTATTTTTATTTTCTACGAAGGAAGTAAGACAATAACTATAATTATTTTTTGGTACGAACTTCTGTATTTTTTCTTTTTCTACCTAAAGTCACAAAAAATCTATTTTTTCATTATTTGAACAAAATGATATCAGAAAAATATCCCGAATCGTATTAATATCCCTATTTTTCTTGTTCCTGCAATATTGATAACGAAATTTTAATAATATACAGGGTGTTGAAATTAAACGAAACGGTAATCCGATTCTCGATGTAATTCAGATAATAATATCATGAGTTACTGATCCTACCGATGAAAATGAGTTTTGTGAAACAATTAGACTGAAAAGCACGCAACAGATTTGAATTTTTTTACGTTATTTAAATAGGAATAAAATAAAATATTTCTATAGACGATAAGAAGAAAAACTTGATCAACGATTATATAGCGTGTTTGAATAATCATATTAGCTAAAACATTTCTTTTTTTCAAGAGTGTAAGCTTTGTTAATGTTTCTTTGGGTTATTCTAGAGGTAGCACTCTTAATTTCATCATTAAGTGGACAAATTAATACTGTGATGTTTTTGTTATTTATTTAAATAGTTTTTACTTGTGAGATAAAATTATACACACTACTGTGGCTAATTACTATTTATTTATTTAAAGAAACACACACTGTATTAAACTTAATTTATATACACACTTTACTACTAATTTATTTACTCTCGGTATAATAGTTCTAATTTATCTTTACCACTTGGATATGACACTATTTATCTTCTCTGTCCGATTACTAAAACTTCTGTAAATTAACTCTTTAATGTCCGTTGAACTAATTGTGAATTCACTGAAAAACCCGCGTATTATAGTCTTTATCAACTCTCGAAAATTCTACAGTTTTCTACGCTCGTCGTATGCGTAAGCAAAGCGTCTTCCAGAATGTTCTCGAACAGGGGTGGGCGCATTCGCCAAAATTTATAGTTGAGAGACAGGGCCGGCTTTGAGTTGGTGACCACGCAACAATACTTTATGATTTAGGTTACTTTTTTTGTCGAAAAAACCATGAAATATTCTAAAAGCTATAAATTTTTCAAAAATAGTCAGATTTAGACCTCCAAAATGTCATTTACATGTCAATATAGTGAGTAATAATGTAAAAAAAGACATTTTCAAATTTCCATGTTCTAAACATTTTTTAATGCTACTCATAGATACAAACTTACAAATTACATGTATATATATATATATATATATATATATATATATATATATATACCGAGCTCCAATTGCACACGAGATACTTAGGTTTATTATAACTGTACAAAATGCAATTTTCTTTTTTCATCCGTACAACCACAGTGGTTTAATAAAATGTTTTTAATATAGTACAACAGTAATAATATTACAACGTTAATAATAAGCCCATTCATGCTTTCTTGTCTTCACACATGAACATTATTCCGCTATAATAATCAATAAGTTAGAAATCCATTTTCAGCAAATAGTTTGCAAACCATAAATATACTATTTTGCACAATGATGAAAAAAAAGTACCACTTCCTTATTTGGTTAATTTTATACATTAGAATAGTATACAGGGATAAACCGTCGATAATTTTGCAGAATATTTCGAAAAAAAAAACAAGTCATAGTTCGACCAGATCTTCTGAAAGCTGTTCCATTTTTGAGATACGCAAAATTTACACAAACTGCTATCTCAAATATTTTCTATGTATAGTCTCATTTGAAAAATAACTAAGTTTATGTCGTATATATTAACCTGAACCCCCTAAAAATAAATTGGTTACGGAACTGAACTCTCCTTCGATGATTCAATCAAAAACTCTTCCACACTTTTTTCACTGATACGATAAAATATTTGGGTCAATTTTGGAAAATTCTCGAAAATGAAACTTACTGAAAATCTAGTTGGAACACCCTGAACATAAAATTGAATATCTTCTCATGGAATTTTTGCTATAAACAAATGTAAAATTTTTCAAATGGGACACTCTGTATGTGATTACGTGTTATTTAATCACGCATCTGAGGATTTCCCAAATTTCCATTAATAATAACAATCTGTCATGCAACTGTAGACTCCTTAGGAAAGTTTATTACAGAGTGGTCAAAAAATATCGAATTTTCAACCACCCTCTATTATTTTTTTCCTAATTACGATTATACAGGAAAATATCAGGTAAAGCCTTTAGCCAAATATTCAGTAGTTTTGTCAAAAATGTGATTTTCAACACCCTGTAGTAACTATGTAAATATTCACCCTGTATAATTAAATTCTGATGTAAAATGTAGAACATCAAAATTAAAAATCGACCAGTTTCAGATTTTTTTTAGGAAAGCTTTCATTGATTTACTCCATACTTTACTGACACACTGTATAAGGTAAACTTGATAGAGAGATTATTTAATTCTGTAGCACCTGTACACGAATCGTCTATTGACTATTGAGAATAATAATTGTTGTTTTTTTTTTCTTTTCGAAATTCAGTACCGCTGGTAACGTCAAACATAAAAGAGATTTCCTCATGGTGGAAGTCGATAATTTACAAATTTAATTAAAGTTATATCTTTGCCAATCCAATCCTGTTTTCTCTTACGTGTAATTTCTTTTTCATCTTGATTTATGCGCTTTTTGTTGGTCTATTGTTATTCATTGTTTGAACATATAGGGAAGGTAAGTACCTACCTAGGCGTGGCTCAACTGCAAAACTTATTACTTTATGCTTTTTCGGTTTATGCTTTTCTCTTCCCAAAGGTAATCAATCTTCTCAACAATTTCCATACCAGAATTTCATTAACAGGAATTAATCACTGCAGTTTAATTTTCTTATTAAATTAAGGATGTAAGAAAATTTTTTTCCACCTACTTATATACTCATGCTTTATTCTGGTGTTAAAATATACAGTTTAAAGATACAGTTTGTCATAGAAAAAAATCGTGCAAAGATGGAATTACTGCCAATTTGACATGTAATATGAAGGGTCGGTTTCTAGGCAAAAAAATTGTTGAGTATCTCGATAGGTTGGGAAAGAAATCGGATTAATTTGGTTTAAGGTTTATAGATATATTTTGTCTTTGAGGAAAACTTGAAATAACTGTCAATTTGACATGTGGTATGAGGAAATCTACAAAACAGTTCAAATTCTAGGCAAAAAATGGTTGAATATCTCGAAAGGCTGGGAAAAACGACGAATTTTTGTTTAAAGTTATAAGAGATAGAATAACTGTCAATTTGACATGTAATGTGAAGGAATCTACAAAATTGTTCAGTTTCTAGGCAAAAATTGTTAAATATCTAAATAGGTTGAGAAAAAAATCGGAGAGTTTTGTTTTAAAGTTTACAGAAACAGTTTGTCTTTGAGAAAAACTTATAAGGGATAGAATAACTGTCAATTTGACATGTAATATGAAACGATCCATAAAACAGTTCGGTTTCCAGGCAAAAAAATTGTTGAATATCTCGAAAGGCTAGGAAAAACTTCGGAGAGTTTTGGTTTAAAGTTTACAGATACAGTTTGTCTTTGAGAAAAACTTATAAGAGATAGAATAACTGTCAATTTGACATGTAATGTGAAGGAATCTACAAAATTGTTCAGTTTCTAGGCAAAAATTGTTAAATATCTAAATAGGTTGAGAAAAAAATCGGAGAGTTTTGTTTTAAAGTTTACAGAAACAGTTTGTCTTTGAGAAAAACTTATAAGGGATAGAATAACTGTCAATTTGACATGTAATATGAAACAATCCATAAAACAGTTCGGTTTCCAGGCAAAAAAATTGTTGAATATCTCGAAAGGCTAGGAAAAACTTCGGAGAGTTTTGGTTTAAAGTTTACAGATACAGTTTGTCTTTGAGAAAAACTTTCAAGAGATAGAATAACTATCAATTTGACATGTAGTATGAAGGAATCTACAAAATTCTTCAGTTTCTAGGCAAAAATTGTTAAATATCTAAATAGGTTGAGAAAAAAATCGGAGAGTTTTGTTTTAAAGTTTACAGAAACAGTTTGTCTTTGAGAAAAACTTATAAGGGATAGAATAACTGTCAATTTGACATGTAATATGAAACAATCCATAAAACAGTTCGGTTTCCAGGCAAAAAAATTGTTGAATATCTCGAAAGGCTAGGAAAAACTTCGGAGAGTTTTGGTTTAAAGTTTACAGATACAGTTTGTCTTTGAGAAAAACTTATAAGAGATAGAATAACTGTCAATTTGACATGTAATGTGAAGGAATCTACAAAATTGTTCAGTTTCTAGGCAAAAATTGTTAGATATCTAAATAGGTTGAGAAAAAAATCGGAGAGTTTTGGTTTAAAGTTTACAGAAACAGTTTGTCTTTGAGAAAAACTTATAAGGGATAGAATAACTGTCAATTTGACATGTAATATGAAACAATCCATAAAACAGTTCGGTTTCCAGGCAAAAAAATTGTTGAATATCTCGAAAGGCTAGGAAAAACTTCGGAGAGTTTTGGTTTAAAGTTTACAGATACAGTTTGTCTTTGAGAAAAACTTTCAAGAGATAGAATAACTGTCAATTTGACATGTAATGTGAAGGAATCTACAAAATTGTTCAGTTTCTAGGCAAAAATTGTTAAATATCTAAATAGGTTGAGAAAAAAATCGGAGAGTTTTGTTTTAAAGTTTACAGAAACAGTTTGTCTTTGAGAAAAACTTATAAGGGATAGAATAACTGTCAATTTGACATGTAATATGAAACAATCCATAAAACAGTTCGGTTTCCAGGCAAAAAAATTGTTGAATATCTCGAAAGGCTAGGAAAAACTTCGGAGAGTTTTGGTTTAAAGTTTACAGATACAGTTTGTCTTTGAGAAAAACTTATAAGAGATAGAATAACTGTCAATTTGACATGTAATACAAAGGAATCTACAAAATTGTTCAGTTTCTAGGCAAAAATTGTTAAATATCTAAATAGGTTGAGAAAAAAATCGGAGAGTTTTGGTTTAAAGTTTACAGTTACAGTTTGTCTTTGAGAAAAACTTATAAGGGATAGAATAACTGTCAATTTGGCATGTAATATGAAGCAATCCATAAAACAGTTCGGTTTCTAGGCAAAAAAATTGTTGAGTATCTCGAAAGGCTGGGAAAAACTTCGGAGAGTTTTGGTTTAAAGTTTACAGATACAGTTTGTCTTTGAGAAAAACTTTTAAGAGATAGAATAACTGTCAATTTGACATGTAATACAAAGGAATCTACAAAATTGTTCAGTTTCTAGGCAAAAATTGTTAAATATCTAAATAGGTTGAGAAAAAAATCGGAGAGTTTTGTTTTAAAGTTTACAGAAACAGTTTGTCTTTGAGAAAAACTTATAAGGGATAGAATAACTGTCAATTTGACATGTAATATGAAACAATCCATAAAACAGTTCGGTTTCCAGGCAAAAAAATTGTTGAATATCTCGAAAGGCTAGGAAAAACTTCGGAGAGTTTTGGTTTAAAGTTTACAGATACAGTTTGTCTTTGAGAAAAACTTATAAGAGATAGAATAACTGTCAATTTGACATTTAATATGAAGAAATCTACAAAATTGTTCAGTTTCTAGGCAAAAATGGTTAAATATCTAAATAGGTTGAGAAAAAAATCGGAGAGTTTTGGTTTAAAGTTTACAGTTACAGTTTGTCTTTGAGAAAAACTTATAAGGGATAGAATAACTGTCAATTTGACATGTAATGTGAAGCAATCCATAAAACAGTTCGGTTTCTAGGCAAAAAAATTGTTGAGGATCTCGAAAGGCTGGGAAAAACTTCGGAGAGTTTTGGTTTAAAGTTTACAGAAACAGTTTGTCTTTGAGAAAAACTTATAGGGGATAGAATAACTGTCAATTTGACATGTAATATGAAGGAATGTACAAAATTGTTCAAATTCTAGGCAAAAATTGTTAAATATCTAAATAGGTTGAGAAAAAAATCGGAGAGTTTTGGTTTAATGTTTACAGATACAGTTTGTCTTTGAGAAAAACTTATAAGAGATAGAATAACTGTCAATTTGACATGTAATATGAAGGAATCTACAAAATTGTTGTTTCTAGACAAAAATTGTTAAATATGTAAATAGGTTGAGAAAAAAATCGGAGAGTTTTGGTTTAAAGTTTACAGAAACAGTTTGTCTTTGAGAAAAACTTATAAGGGATAGAATAACTGTCAATTTGAAATGTAATATAAAGCAATCCATAAAACAGTTCGGTTTCTAGGCAAAAAAATTATTGAGTATCTCGAAAGGCTGGGAAAAACTTTGGAGAGTTTTGGTTTAAAGTTTACAGATACAGCTTGTCTTTGAGAAAAACTTTTAAGAGATAGAATAACTGTCAATTTGACATGTAATATAAAGGAATCTACAAAATTGTTCAGTTTCTAGGCAAAAATTGTTAAATATCTAAATAGGTTGAGAAAAAAATCGGAGAGTTTTGGTTTAATGTTTACAGATACAGTTTGTCATTGAGAAAAACTTATAGGGGATAGAATAACTATCAATTTGACATGTAGTATGAAGGAATCTACAAAATTCTTCAGTTTCTAGGCAAAAATTGTTAAATATCTAAATAGGTTGAGAAAAAAATCGGAGAGTTTTGTTTTAAAGTTTACAGAAACAGTTTGTCTTTGAGAAAAACTTATAAGGGATAGAATAACTGTCAATTTGACATGTAATATGAAACAATCCATAAAACAGTTCGGTTTCCAGGCAAAAAAATTGTTGAATATCTCGAAAGGCTAGGAAAAACTTCGGAGAGTTTTGGTTTAAAGTTTACAGATACAGTTTGTCTTTGAGAAAAACTTATAAGAGATAGAATAACTGTCAATTTGACATGTAATATGAAAGAATCTACGAAATTGTTCAATTTCTAGTCAAAAAATGTTAAATATCTAAATAGGTTGAGAAAAAAATCGGAGAGTTTTGGTTTAATGTTTACAGATACAGTTTGTCTTTGAGAAAAACTTATAAGAGATAGAATAACTGTCAATTTGACATGTAATATGAAACAATCCATAAAACAGTTCGGTTTCCAGGCAAAAAAATTGTTGAATATCTCGAAAGGCTAGGAAAAACTTCGGAGAGTTTTGGTTTAAAGTTTACAGATACAGTTTGTCTTTGAGAAAAACTTATAAGAGATAGAATAACTGTCAATTTGACATTTAATATGAAGAAATCTACAAAATTGTTCAGTTTCTAGGCAAAAATGGTTAAATATCTAAATAGGTTGAGAAAAAAATCGGAGAGTTTTGGTTTAAAGTTTACAGTTACAGTTTGTCTTTGAGAAAAACTTATAAGGGATAGAATAACTGTCAATTTGGCATGTAATATGAAGCAATCCATAAAACAGTTCGGTTTCTAGGCAAAAAAATTGTTGAGTATCTCGAAAGGCTGGGAAAAACTTCGGAGAGTTTTGGTTTAAAGTTTACAGATACAGTTTGTCTTTGAGAAAAACTTTTAAGAGATAGAATAACTGTCAATTTGACATGTAATATAAAGGAATCTACAAAATTGTTCAGTTTCTAGGCAAAAATTGTTAAATATCTAAATAGGTTGAGAAAAAAATCGGAGAGTTTTGTTTTAAAGTTTACAGAAACAGTTTGTCTTTGAGAAAAACTTATAAGGGATAGAATAACTGTCAATTTGGCATGTAATATGAAGCAATCCATAGAACAGTTCGGTTTCTAGGCAAAAAAATTGTTGAGTATCTCGAAAGGCTGGGAAAAACTTCGGAGAGTTTTGGTTTAAAGTTTACAGATACAGTTTGTCTTTGAGAAAAACTTTTAAGAGATAGAATAACTGTCAATTTGACATGTAATATGAAGAAATCTACAAAATTGTTCAGTTTCTAGGCAAAAATGGTTAAATATCTAAATAGATTGAGAAAAAAATCGGAGAGTTTTGGTTTAATGTTTACAGATACAGTTTGTCTTTGAGAAAAACTTATAAGAGATAGAATAACTGTCAATTTGACATGTAATGTGAAGGAATCTACAAAATTGTTCAGTTTCTAGGCAAAAATTGTTAAATATCTAAATAGGTTGAGAAAAAAATCGGAGAGTTTTGGTTTAAAGTTTACAGAAACAGTTTGTCTTTGAGAAAAACTTATAAGAGATAGAATAACTGTCAATTTGACGTGTAATGTGAAGCAATCCATAAAACAGTTCGGTTTCTAGGCAAAAAAATTGTTGAGGATCTCGAAAGGCTGGGAAAAACTTCGGAGAGTTTTGGTTTAAAGTTTACAGAAACAGTTTGTCTTTGAGAAAAACTTATAAGAGATAGAATAACTGTCAATTTGACGTGTAATGTGAAGCAATCCATAAAACAGTTCGGTTTCTAGGCAAAAAAATTGTTGAGGATCTCGAAAGGCTGGGAAAAACTTCGGAGAGTTTTGGTTTAAAGTTTACAGAAACAGTTTGTCATTGAGAAAAACTTATAGGGGATAGAATAACTGTCAATTTGACATGTAATATGAAGGAATCTACAAAATTGTTCAGTTTCTAGGCAAAAATGGTTAAATATCTAAATAGGTTGAGAAAAAAATCGGAGAGTTTTGTTTTAAAGTTTACAGAAACAGTTTGTCTTTGAGAAAAACTTATAAGGGATAGAATAACTGTCAATTTGACATGTAATATGAAACAATCCATAAAACAGTTCGGTTTCCAGGCAAAAAAATTGTTGAATATCTCGAAAGGCTAGGAAAAACTTCGGAGAGTTTTGGTTTAAAGTTTACAGATACAGTTTGTCTTTGAGAAAAACTTATAAGAGATAGAATAACTGTCAATTTGACATGTAATGTGAAGGAATCTACAAAATTGTTCAGTTTCTAGGCAAAAATTGTTAAATATCTAAATAGGTTGAGAAAAAAATCGGAGAGTTTTGTTTTAAAGTTTACAGAAACAGTTTGTCTTTGAGAAAAACTTATAAGGGATAGAATAACTGTCAATTTGACATGTAATATGAAACAATCCATAAAACAGTTCGGTTTCCAGGCAAAAAAATTGTTGAATATCTCGAAAGGCTAGGAAAAACTTCGGAGAGTTTTGGTTTAAAGTTTACAGATACAGTTTGTCTTTGAGAAAAACTTATAAGAGATAGAATAACTGTCAATTTGACATGTAATATTAAGGAATCTACAAAATTGTTCAGTTTCTAGGCAAAAATGGTTAAATATCTAAATAGGTTGAGAAAAAAATCGGAGAGTTTTGTTTTAAAGTTTACAGAAACAGTTTGTCTTTGAGAAAAACTTATAAGGGATAGAATAACTGTCAATTTGACATGTAATATTAAGGAATCTACAAAATTGTTCAGTTTCTAGGCAAAAATGGTTAAATATCTAAATAGGTTGAGAAAAAAATCGGAGAGTTTTGTTTTAAAGTTTACAAAAACAGTTTGTCTTTGAGAAAAACTTATAAGGGATAGAATAACTGTCAATTTGACATGTAATATTAAGGAATCTACAAAATTGTTCAGTTTCTAGGCAAAAATTGTTAAATATCTAAATAGGTTGAGAAAAAAATCGGAGAGTTTTGGTTTAAAGTTTACAGTTACAGTTTGTCTTTGAGAAAAACTTATAAGGGATAGAATAACTGTCAATTTGGCATGTAATATGAAGCAATCCATAGAACAGTTCGGTTTCTAGGCAAAAAAATTGTTGAGTATCTCGAAAGGCTGGGAAAAACTTCGGAGAGTTTTGGTTTAAAGTTTAGAGATACAGTTTGTCTTTGAGAAAAACTTTTAAGAGATAGAATAACTGTCAATTTGACATGTAATACAAAGGAATCTACAAAATTGTTCAGTTTCTAGGCAAAAATGGTTAAATATCTAAATAGGTTGAGAAAAAAATCGGAGAGTTTTGTTTTAAAGTTTACAGAAACAGTTTGTCTTTGAGAAAAACTTATAAGGGATAGAATAACTGTCAATTTGACATGTAATATGAAACAATCCATAAAACAGTTCGGTTTCCAGGCAAAAAAATTGTTGAATATCTCGAAAGGCTAGGAAAAACTTCGGAGAGTTTTGGTTTAAAGTTTACAGATACAGTTTGTCTTTGAGAAAAACTTATAAGAGATAGAATAACTGTCAATTTAACATGTAATGTGAAGGAATCTACAAAATTGTTCAGTTTCTAGGCAAAAATGGTTAAATATCTAAATAGGTTGAGAAAAAAATCGGAGAGTTTTGGTTTAAAGTTTACAGTTACAGTTTGTCTTTGAGAAAAACTTATAAGGGATAGAATAACTGTCAATTTGGCATGTAATATGAAGCAATCCATAGAACAGTTCGGTTTCTAGGCAAAAAAATTGTTGAGTATCTCGAAAGGCTAGGAAAAACTTCGGAGAGTTTTGGTTTAAAGTTTACAGATACAGTTTGTCTTTGAGAAAAACTTATAAGAGATAGAATAACTGTCAATTTGACATGTAATATGAAACAATTCATAAAACAGTTCGGTTTCCAGGCAAAAAAATTGTTGAATATCTCGAAAGGCTAGGAAAAACTTCGGAGAGTTTTGGTTTAAAGTTTACAGATACAGTTTGTCTTTGAGAAAAACTTATAAGAGATAGAATAACTGTCAATTTGACATTTAATATGAAGAAATCTACAAAATTGTTCAGTTTCTAGGCAAAAATGGTTAAATATCTAAATAGGTTGAGAAAAAAATCGGAGAGTTTTGGTTTAAAGTTTACAGTTACAGTTTGTCTTTGAGAAAAACTTATAAGGGATAGAATAACTGTCAATTTGGCATGTAATATGAAGCAATCCATAGAACAGTTCGGTTTCTAGGCAAAAAAATTGTTGAGTATCTCGAAAGGCTAGGAAAAACTTCGGAGAGTTTTGGTTTAAAGTTTACAGATACAGTTTGTCTTTGAGAAAAACTTTTAAGAGATAAAATAACTGTCAATTTGACATGTAATATAAAGGAATCTACAAAATTGTTCAGTTTCTAAGCAAAAATGGTTAAATATCTAAATAGGTTGAGAAAAAAATCGGAGAGTTTTGGTTTAAAGTTTACAGAAACAGTTTGTCTTTGAGAAAAACTTATAAGGGATAGAATAACTGTAAATTTGGCATGTAATATGAAGCAATCCATAGAACAGTTCGGTTTCTAGGCAAAAAAATTGTTGAGTATCTCGAAAGGCTAGGAAAAACTTCGGAGAGTTTTGGTTTAAAGTTTACAGATACAGTTTGTCTTTGAGAAAAACTTATAAGAGATAGAATAACTGTCAATTTAACATGTAATGTGAAGGAATCTACAAAATTGTTCAGTTTCTAGGCAAAAATTGTTAAATATCTAAATAGGTTGAGAAAAAAATCGGAGAGTTTTGGTTTAATGTTTACAGATACAGTTTGTCATTGAGAAAAACTTATAGGGGATAGAATAACTATCAATTTGACATGTAGTATGAAGGAATCTACAAAATTCTTCAGTTTCTAGGCAAAAATTGTTAAATATCTAAATAGGTTGAGAAAAAAATCGGAGAGTTTTGTTTTAAAGTTTACAGAAACAGTTTGTCTTTGAGAAAAACTTATAAGGGATAGAATAACTGTCAATTTGACATGTAATATGAAACAATCCATAAAACAGTTCGGTTTCCAGGCAAAAAAATTGTTGAATATCTCGAAAGGCTGGGAAAAACTTCGGAGAGTTTTGGTTTAAAGTTTACAGATACAGTTTGTCTTTGAGAAAAACTTTTAAGAGATAGAATAACTGTCAATTTGACATGTAATACAAAGGAATCTACAAAATTGTTCAGTTTCTAGGCAAAAATTGTTAAATATCTAAATAGGTTGAGAAAAAAATCGGAGAGTTTTGTTTTAAGGTTTACAGAAACAGTTTGTCTTTGAGAAAAACTTATAAGGGATAGAATAACTGTCAATTTGACATGTAATGTGAAGCAATCCATAAAACAGTTCGGTTTCTAGGCAGAAAAATTGTTGAGGATCTCGAAAGGCTGGGAAAAACTTCGGAGAGTTTTGGTTTAAAGTTTACAGAAACAGTTTGTCTTTGAGAAAAACTTATAGGGGATAGAATAACTGTCAATTTGACATGTAATATGAAGGAATCTACAAAATTGTTCAAATTCTAGGCAAAAATTGTTAAATATCTAAATAGGTTGAGAAAAAAATCGGAGAGTTTTGGTTTAATGTTTACAGATACAGTTTGTCTTTGAGAAAAACTTATAAGAGATAGAATAACTGTCAATTTGACATGTAATATGAAGGAATCTACAAAATTGTTGTTTCTAGACAAAAATTGTTAAATATGTAAATAGGTTGAGAAAAAAATCGGAGAGTTTTGGTTTAAAGTTTACAGAAACAGTTTGTCTTTGAGAAAAACTTATAAGGGATAGAATAACTGTCAATTTGACATGTAATATAAAGCAATCCATAAAACAGTTCGGTTTCTAGGCAAAAAAATTGTTGAGTATCTCGAAAGGCTGGGAAAAACTTTGGAGAGTTTTGGTTTAAAGTTTACAGATACAGCTTGTCTTTGAGAAAAACTTTTAAGAGATAGAATAACTGTCAATTTGACATGTAATATAAAGGAATCTACAAAATTGTTCAGTTTCTAGGCAAAAATTGTTAAATATCTAAATAGGTTGAGAAAAAAATCGAAGAGTTTTGTTTTAAAGTTTACAGAAACAGTTTCTCTTTTTGAAAAACTTATGAGAGTTATAATAACTGTCAATTTGACATGTAATATGAAGGTATCTACAAAATTGTTCAGTTTCTAGGCAAAAATTGTTAAATATCTAGAAGGTTGAGAGTTTTGGTTTAAACTTTACAGATACAGTTTTACTTTGAGAAAAACTTATAAGAGATAGAATAACTGTCAATTTGACATGTACTATGAAGAAATCTACAAAATTGTTCAGTTTCTAGGCAAAAATTGTTAAATATCTAGAAGGTTGAGAGTTTTGGTTTAAACTTTACAGATACAGTTTGTCTTTTTGAAAAACTTATAAGAGATAGAATAACTGTCAATTTGACATGTAATATGAAGGAATCTACAAAATTGTTGTTTCTAGACAAAAATTGTTAAATATGTAAATAGGTTGAGAAAAAAATCGGAGAGTTTTGGTTTAATGTTTACAGAAACAGTTTGTCTTTGAGAAAAACTTATAAGAGATAGAATAACTGTCAATTTAACATGTAATATGGAGGAATCTACAAAATTGTTCAGTTTCTAGGCAAAAATTGTTAAATATCTAAATAGGTTGAGAAAAATATCGGAGCGTTTTGATTTAAAGTTTACAGAAACAGTTTGTCTTTGAGAAAAACTTATAAGAGATAGAATAACTGTCAATTTGACATGTAATATGAAGGAATCTACAAAATTGTTCAATTTCTAGGCAAAAAATGGTTGAATATCCAAATAGGTTGAGAAAAAAATCGGAGAGTTTTGTTTAAAATTAACAGATACAGTTTGTCTTTTTGAAAAACTTATAAGGAATAGAATAACTGTCATTTGACATGTAATATGAAGGAATCTACACAATTGTTCTGTTTCTAGGCAAAAATTGTTAAATATCTAAATAGGTTGAGAAAAAAATCGGAGAGTTTTGGTTTAAAGTTTACAGATACAATTTGTCTGTGAGAAAAATTCATTATAACTGTCAATTTGACATGTGTTATGAAGGAATCTACAGAATAAGAAACAAACCTGCTAATGTATGCAAAAGAAATCGTCGCTTAAGATGTAATTATTTATTAAGTATTAATGAAAGTAATCGAAGACTGGTCCTGTAGCAGCACCGTGTGGAACACCGACAAGTAGCGTACCACATTTTTTTTCTTGGACCTTATGTTACATAAAGTGTATCAATAACAATTTCTAACGTAGGCGTTCCATTGTAGCTACACCGTGTTTGAAAACATTAAAATTATTGTTGATTTAACCATAACAGCCGATAGTTATGTCTTTTATTACAAATGACACCCACTAAGTGCACAATATTTCAAGAAAAAGAAGAAGAAAAAATACTCGAATTGCAGTGCACGTCTCTGATACCACGCAACTTTGAAGTGTGAATAATATTTTATATAGAGAACAAAACTCGCCGTTTATTGGGCATTGAAACACTTTCAGAATTTAAATGACCGTAGATCACTCAACTGTAATAGAAGTTGAAGAGTATTGATGGCATAAAAATGTAAATGGCATGCAGATGCAACTTCAAGGTTCCACTGTTAAGAAGAATGTCCATAATATTAATTTATGTTGTTGAAAAAAAAACTGTTTTAACATCATCGTATACAGGGTGTCCTGAAATCTCCTGACAAAAGTAAACTACAGATAGGTACAACCTTCATACCACATGTCAAATTGACAGTTATTCTATCCCTTATAAATTTTGCTCGAAAACAAACTATATCTTTGAAATTAAAATCAAAACACTGCCTAGAAACTGAACAATTTTGTAGATTCATTCATATTACATGTCAAATTGACATTTATTCGAACTTACCGAGATATTCATTCAAATTATTGTCGACCATTATAATCTAATTTCTAGTTCAATGAGAGAATAAAAAATTCAAAGTCATAGCTTCAATATCATTATTCTTGCTAATACGATTTAAGTATATTACGTGAGACCTCGTGTACAAAAACCAAATGAGTTTTTTTTTATTCATAGCCTAAAGACAACAAATTTACAATTAGAAACGATACTCGGTATACCGAGGTCGTACTACATCTATTCATAGTGAATTCAGTGGTGGCTAGTGGTTAATTTGATGGGGGGGTCATAGGTGATGCGACCAAAATCTTAAAATACGCTCCTATCCGCCCAATTTCTCCCAATTTCTGTCCAGAAGTTGTTAAAATCATTAAAAAAGCAAAGCCACAGAGGCAAAAAAATTTTTTGGGCCACGCTTGTTTTATATAAAAATAATTACAATTCTCATTATTTCGCTTCAAATTCTCTTCAAATCAAAATATAGCGCGGCCTACCAACCCCTCTACTCATCTCTTTTCTAAGCGAGTAATAATCAGCCGTCGTAAGTCGATTCATCGTCGATATTAAACCGGGCTTTTGACCCATCACACGTAAACTTCTGGCGTGTTTCTATCACGCCGCGAAGATCGTCAGCGCTCGGCAAATTCCGTTCCCATACAACACCTTGAGGTCAACGGTGAACACCAGCCCGCTTTCCAATTTTGGTTTTCGCCGAGTACTTGATGCGGAATAACGTTTATACGGGGGTCTAATGACCTAATGGAGGAACCGCCACTGAGTGAATTCATTTTTCTTAAAAATCATTCTATTGATCCTAGTTTTTATCTACGTGGTAAATTAAACATTTCAGTTTCGCAGTTGTTGTTTAACGTAAATTTAGTTGCACCCGCGTACAATACCAACTTCGCCAATTATTCTTAATTAAATGTATCTAAATTGTTTAAATTTTTTTTTCGAACATCGCCGAAAGGGCGAATTTATATATGAGACCAATGACTTAAATGACAACTCATCAACAAAAAGTGAAAAATGTTGTTGGCCTTTTCGAGTTGCCAGCGGTATTTAACCGAAAAAAGATGCTCGTCATTATCAAAATCGACAATTTGATTCGTTTAAAAAATTAACCGAAGTCAATAATAGTCAGCGATTATTATACAGGGGATATAAAATACTCTGTATCGACTAGAAAAATTAAATTTAAATTTCTTGGGTGGATAAACGTCGAAACACACCTATCAGCACCTCATACAGCAGATTTTATTTCTTATGTGTATTTAAATGTAAGCGCGCATACCTAACAACATCAGCACAGCACCGACAAGGCACGTCAACGCCTCAACCTCAACACATTTCTCAGAGAGAATATTTTGCGGACGGCGTGCCAATACAATATCTCTGACAATATAAAGTGAAGCCTATAGTCGGGTATCGCGGCGGTGCTGATCCCGTGTCGATGTGTTAAGTGAGCCCATACACAACCGTCGAGTTGACAACTCGACGGTGCTGTGACGATGCTTGTCAGGTGCTGTGCTGATAAGTGTGTTTCGACCTTGAAACAATATTTAAAACATAGCGCGACAGAACAAAAACGTGCTATGATTTTACGACTGCCATTTAAATATTCCATTACTTATAAACGAAAATATGTTTTGAAGTTAATTTCTTATTTTTTCAGTTAACGCAATTTGAAAAGTAATGCACGTTATAAAGTGGGTAGTAAAATTCAACCTTGTCTGTAACATTAAATGAAGAATGGGTATGTTTAATGAGTAATGGTGAAAAAAAAAAGATGTTCGTCTTAAACGTTGTCTGGTAGATGCAGGTCATTTGCCAGGACTTTTAGTATTATACAGAGCGATACCGAAACGTTCGTTACCAATAAGTGATACTTTGGTAAAAAAAAATTCAGATCGGCTTAACGCCGAAAAAGTTCCAAAAATTAGCTTTCCGCCGATATCTCCTAAAATATAGCATTTAGAATTTTTATGTTTGAGAAAATTGAAGATTAGGTCATTATCTACAAAAATGGTCCTCATGATTTTTTTTGCAACATTAAAATTTTTCGCAAAAACGCGTTTCGTGTATTTCTGAAAAAACACTAACTCGAGAAAAAAAAAGGAGGGTACAACCAAAAAGGAGAAATTTCCAGCTTTAAAATGACATATCTTGGAAGACAATCCGATAATGTACAAACTTTTAGGCAGTGATTGTTCGCAAAATATTCCCAACTTCCCAAAAATTTAGAAATGAACGCCCAACTGAAAAATCAAGGGGCAAGAAAGATGGCCAATAAAAAACGCTCAACTCCCAGAGTTAAAGTATGTTTAATTGGCGCCCAACGTGGAGCATTTAAGTATGTTTCATTGGCGCCCAACGTGGGGTTCTACACAAAGATAACGTTTCAAGTGGAATAACTGCTTCCAGAATTGGTTCCAAATGATTAAAAAATGGAGAATGCTTTGAAATACAATAGTGTTTAAAAGTTATCTACCGTTTTTATTTCTAGCTCTTTATGCAAAATGTACTTACTCAGAAGAAGAATTATAATTATGTTTTGTAGACAAAAGATTGTAATAAACATAAGGTCTTGCTGATATTCTAATGACGAATATGTAGATATGCAACAATTGCTTTGGTTAAACAATATTCGGTTGGAAGGTCAACGAGAAAACGATTTATATAATCGTGGGAAAAAAGGCGGTTCACTTTTACTTAAGATTGGAATTGTTTACAATGTGTAACAATGGAGCTCTTACGTTTTACATAATGTTTAAATGTACGGTTGTAGGATGTTTAATTTAAATAATACAGGGTGATTCCTTAGATACAAACGATAAGATTTTTAAAGAAAAAAAAGGAAGTGGTCAACAAATAGCCCTTTAGATCATGTTCTATATTCAAAATTCACTTAGTATAAAGAATGAAAAATAAAAAAAAATAAAATGAATAGTGATGAAATTAATTTTAAAAAATTCCCTTAATCTCCTTTTGGACAATTTTTTTAAACTACAAACTAAAAATCGACTTTATTACAAAACCAAACTCTGTAACTAATTTTTAACTACCAAACAATCATATTATATTTCATCTTCTTTAGACTCTATCTAGTCTATTATTTTTCAATTTCACAGTGTACGTCTTTCGAAAAGATCAATTAAAATATACTATATAAATATATATACAAAAAAAAACAGTTCTCTATAAAAATATCCGTTGTCTCTTACCTCTTAATGATAGAAAACTGTTGTCGAGATACGGTTCAGAACACAAATTTGATTAAATATAAAGTTAATATGAAGCAGTGTTATTGACTTTAAAAAAGTAGGATCGAGTGGGGCAAAAATGTAGGATCGACTAAATATTAGTGAAATAGGCAGAATCGAATCGTTTAACACGTTGTATAGAATGATATATTGTTACGCGAGCTACTGCATTAATATGCTCACTTAGTGCCCCCAGTGAAATCCCCGTATGAGACGACTATGGCTCCTCCGCCCAATTTTCGAGAACCATCCAAAATACGAAACATCGAGAATACCCAGTGCATCCGCCAGAACGTCGAGATATTTCTAGAAATACGACGCGCGAGTATAAATAGGCCACGAGCATCGCTGCAGGCAGTTAGTCAATCAGTCAGTGTTGATACCGAAGGAAAGTAATAGCGCCTCGATAAAGTGTTTATTAAGTAACTCTCATATAAATTATAATTAGTGTGTTTATTATTAAATAAGGACTGAATTATATATAAATCTGTAAATATAAATTAATTGTAAATATAAATTAGAATAAACGTTACAATATGTTTTAGTAAGTTTTCTCCCATATCCTAACCAGGATCATCAGTACAATTCCATTGAATTCAAATTGGTTTAAAGATAGAAATGCAAAAAATTATTTTTAACTCATTATAAAAGAAATGATAGAGGGGATAAAAATAATCATATAAAATGTGAGCCTTATATTATTCGATAACGAATTAAAGGTATCTAAAGTTACAAATTACGAAAAAGAAAAAATTTTATATGAAGTACTATCATTATTTTTAGTACCCCATCGTATCCATCGAGATCTGGCAACAATGTAAATACCACGCCGTTTTTGTAATAATTAAGACGTTTCATATTTAAAATTCACTCTCTATAATACGTACAATGTCCATAATAATTTCCCTAATGAGTAATCTTCATTATTTTATTATAGTTTTAATTTTCATTAGAGTATTTTTAAAATTTGTCCACTTTTTTGGTTTATCCAAGATTTATTTTAATCTGTCGAGATCCACATAAAATCTTATTTTCTAATAACTATCATAGTATCATATAATTAGAAAAAAAATTGACCGGATAACGGAAATTTTTTTTTTGAAAAATTTTAAACAGCATATCTTTCGAGAATAACAGTAGAGTTACAACGTATACGTTTTTTTTTTCTATCGCCAGAAGACAAATATTTTAATATGATATTCTTTGTTTTTATATCAATTTAATAATTTTTTTTTCCTAAGTTTATACGCACCGAATGATATCAACACATTTCATATAATTACATTTATATACAGGATGATCAACTAAAAAACCACCATCATATTTAATTAAAACAAAAATGAAGACCACTTTGTAGATTTTCGATAGAACTCACCTTTTTAGAAAACTTCCAGAGAAAAACCAAAAAAAGGTTTTCTTTACATTTCAAAAACTACTACAATAACTATAAAGGGTGTTTTCAAATGACACTTACAACGTTTACATGTAAATAACTTTCGTAAAATTGGACAAAATGATGTGAGGATTGAGGGGTCCAGCCTATTTACTTTTCGAAATACAGGGTGTTAAAGTTTCGAAAAATTAAATGTTTTATTTTGATAACATTAAACGGGATGAATATATTGATTTGACATTTGGCAGATTGTTTTTAAATGTAGAAGAGCAAATTTTAATGAAAAAACATGTTTCAATTCTTGATCCAGTGGTGTACATTTGGAAGAATATGTCACCTTTCCCCTCCCATTTTTTACAGCATTGGCACTGGATGGAAATAATAAAAAAATCACGTTTAAGCCTCCTAAAGATGTACGCTTCTGACATATATCAAATTTTAATAAGTAATAATAGTCCCTTTGCCGACCTATTCTTCTGCTTCTCCTTCTTCTCTTCTGCTACCTTTTCAGGTGTCGGATGAGGATTCCGGTTCCTTTTGTTCCCAATGCTTCCACTCTTTCCAGTCTATTGCTAATATTTTCCTTTCTTATCCCCTATCTCCTTTATATGGTCTATCTACTTTCTTCTCGGTCTATCCCTTTTTCTGCGGAAATTACCTCCCGCTTCCATCACCTTTCTTGTAATTCTGTCTGTCTTCATTCTGAAAATAGTCCATACCAATTTAATTGTTTTCTCTTTATTTTTCTTATTATTGGTTCTCGTTTTTTATCTGTCTTATCGCTTCATTTCTACATTTGTCCCACTTTGTTTTCCCTGCTACTCTTCTTAGATGCTTCATCTCAATTGTGTTCATCTTGACTTTATCCTTGTCCTAGTACAGTCTCGTTGATTTATTCTCCCTATTTGTTATTTCTGCTTCTATCTTCCCATCTTCTGTCAATATAGTTCCCAGATATTCATACGTCGTAACTCTTTCCAGTGTCTCGTCTTTGCCGACCATTTCTAACCACCAAAAATACATCAAATGTCTAATTAAAAGCTATAACTGGGTTATGCGATCTTAAATGTATCACACTATATATACACACTTTGAATTGAGAACCTCCTCATGTTAAAAATAGCCTTGTTTTTATATAAAATTCAACGATAAAGTGTATATTTGTTTCATTAGATATTGCATTAAGTGGAACACAAAAAGGTTTTACGGTTCATGAAGCTCGAACAGTATTTGCAATAAAACCGCATATTTTCAATGGTAAAACGTTAAATATCCACATTGTTTCTCGATAAATAAACAAATAAGTTATTATTAATAAGTTATTTTTGTTTCAAAAAAGTATGTAAGTATACAAACAATAAAATGTAATAATATTGTAACCTTCTTCTAAAAATATTACAGCTGCTTAAAAACACTACTTCGGTTTTTTGTTATAAAATTTATAAGTAGAAATAATCCTTGTTTTATATTAAAATGAAAATATTACGAAAAATCTTCTTGCGTCATTAAACAGTCCACCAACAAAACATTTCTATAACTTCACTTCAATGAATAGCAAGTATTGATCTGGACAGCTGGTTTCAGAATCACTGTAAAAAATCCCGCCCTTTCTCCTTCCAAAATTTGTTATGTGCGAGGTGTGTGCGAAGTGCGTTTTAGTATTGAAAAATTATTTGATGGGGATAGTAAACGTCGCTACATATTGAAACAATATGCTTACGTTTTATGTTGTTAAAATCGAAAATTAATTGTTAAATTCTCTTTAACAATTAATGTTTCGAGTTAGGATAATATGTTTTGATTTTTTTTGGCCATAACGGCTTTCAAAATAAAAATAAATTCGTAAATAAAACAAAATGGGATTCTTCAAATTGAAACAAAGTTATGGGATTAAACACTCTCACCGATCGACTGACTGCCTGACTCTAATTAAGGACCGCCCACCGTTGAGAATACGGAGTGGTGGGAATTGTACTATATGTTATAGGTGTCCAAATAAACGATTGTAATAATCGTGTTTTTAATCTGTTGAAGCTGGATGTTGGCCGACTATTTCAAAAGCAGTTCTGATACAATCCGTTTGTGTTTGAATGTCTCTGTATACCGTATCTAGTGGAAGGTGGTTGATGAGATATATTAACTAAATTTGGAGGCTTGCCTTAAACATCTGGCCAAGTGGAAGGAGACCACAAAGAAAGGTTAAAATAGGCTATGAACATCTTTCAAGGCACCAGGAGCCGATGGGATTTTCCCAGCATTGCTTCACCAAGAACAAGAGGAAATTCTACCACAATTGGTTAGGATCAGTCGAAGCAGCTTAGAACTGGGTTATATACCAGAAACATGGAGTAACCTTCGTTCCAAAAGCTGGAAAAAGGGACACAACAAACCCCAAATCCTTCAGGCTAATTAGTCTAGCATCGTTTTTTCTCAAAACGATGGAAAATTATATTAGAACGGAAATCCTAGAGAGACTACCTCTCCACTCGCATCAGCATGCTTACCGGGAAGGCAGATATACGGAGACTTCACTGGTACAACTGACGGAGCATATCCGAGGTGCTCTAGACAACCAAGAGACAACTCCTAGGAGATTACTGGAAAGAAGAGGGACATTTACCTAAGTTAAAGCCTGCAGGCATCCTAAAATTCCTACAGGAAATAGGACTAGACTTTCCACAGGAACTAAGTGGAAGTAAGGGGGAACAATAGATCTTTTAGTTCCCAGTGAATATCACCACAATATACATACATACATTACATTTAATTAAAATATCTCTGCTTAAGATCCTAACAATATAAACAAAGTAGTACTTTTAAAAACGGTTTTCGCTGTTACAATATTTAACGATCATCATTATATTATTTATTTAGACGCGCTTCTAATTGGCAGCTAATTCAAAGAAGTATTTGGAAAGTTTATTAAAGAACATGTGGTCAAAAAGAACTTCGTAATTTACCGAAATTAAGCCAGACAAAATGTAGGTAAGTATGTGAGTAGTGTCATTTAAACAACTTACGTATATAGTGCTCGTAATACATATTATTTAATAATCAAGTATAGTCGGAGGAATACTTACACAAAGTACTTTTTTCTTTCTTTATTATCCACATTTAAACAATCTCTCTTGTCGCACTGAGCTCGCACACCTATAGGTGTGAAAAATTGTCAAAAATGGTCAAAAATTGTCAAAATTTTGAAAAAATGGTCAATAATTACAAAAAACTGTCAAAAATGGTCAATAATTATTAAAAATGGTCAAAATTTTTGAAAAATTGTCAAAAATGGTCAATAATTGTCAGAACCTGTCAAAAATGCTCAAAAATTGTCAATAATTGTTAAAATTTGGAAAAATGGTCTAAAATGGTCAAGATTTTTGAAAAATTGTCAAAAAAGATCAATAATTGTCAAAACTGTCAAAATTAGTCAATAATTGTCAAAAATGGTCAATAATTGTTATAATTTGAAAAAATTGTCAAAATTTTGAAAAAATGGTCAATAATTGCCAAATATGTTAAAATTTTAGAAAAATTGTCATTAATGGTCAATAATTGTCAAAGACGGTCAATAATTGTCAAAATTCGTCAAAAATGGTCAAAAATTATCAAAATTTTTGAAAAATGGTGAAAAATTCACGAAAAATGGTCATTCTATTGTGCATAAGAAGCATGCTTCTGTCGGCGGTCCGACGTCAAAAACTGTCAAAAATGGTCAATAATTGTCAAAGACGGTCAATCATTGTTAAAACCAATCAAAATTCGTCAAAAATTGTCCAAAATGATCAATAATTGTTAAAATTTTGAAAAATGATCTATAATTATCAAAATTTTGAAAAATGATCTATAATTATCAAAATTTTGAAAAAATGGTAAATAATTATAAAAAACTGTCAAAAATGGTCAATAATTATTAAAAATAGTCAAAATTTTTGAAAAATGATCAAAATTTTTGAAAAATTGTCAAAAATGGTTAATAATTGTCAGAACCTGTCAAAAATGGTCAAAAATTGTCAAAATTTTGAAAAAATGGTTAATAATTGCTAAATATGTTAAAATTTTTGAAAAATTGTCAGAAATTTTTAAATATGGTCAAAAAGTCTCAAAAATTTGGAAAAATTGAGAAAAATTGTTAAAAACTGTCAAAATTTTGGAAACATGGTTAATAATTGCCAAATATTTTCAAAAATTATCAAAAATTGTCAATAATTGTCAAAGACGGTCAATCATTGTTAAAACTAATCAAAATTCGTCAAAAATTGTCAAAAATGGTAAAAAATGATCAATAATTATTGTTAAAATTTTAAAAATGGTCAAAAATTGTCAAAATTTTGAAAAATAATAATAATAAAATAAAAATAATTATAAAAAAACTGTCAAAAATGGTCAATAATTATTAAAAATGGTCATAATTTTTAAAAAATTGTCAAAAATGGTCAATAATTGTCAGAACCTGTCAAAAATGCTCAAAAATTGTCAATAATTGTTAAAATTTGGAAAAATGGTCTAAAATGGTCAAAATTTTTGAAAAATTGTCAAAAATGATCAATAATTGTCAAAAATGTTAAAATTTTTGAAAGATTGTCAAAAATGGTCAATAATTGTCAAAGACGGTCAATAATTGTCAAAATTCGTCAAATATGGTCAAAAATTGTCAAAATTTTTGAAAAATGGTGAAAAATTCACGAAAAATGGTCATTCTATTGTGCATAAGAAGCAAGCTTCTGTCGGCGGTCCGACGTCAAAAATGGTCAATAATTATAAAAGACGATCAATCTTTGTTAAAACCAATCAAAATTCGTCAAAAATTGTCAAAAATGATCAATAATTGTCAAAATTTTGAAAAATGGTCAAAAATTATCAAAATTTTGAAAAAATGGTCAATAATTACAAAAAACTGTCAAAAATGGTCAATAATTATTAAAAATGGTCATAATTTTTAAAAAATTGTCAAAAATGGTCAATAATTGTCAGAACCTGTCAAAAATGCTCAAAAATTGTCAATAATTGTTAAAATTTGGAAAAATGGTCTAAAATGGTCAAAATTTTTGAAAAATTGTCAAAAATGATCAATAATTGTCAAAAATGTTAAAATTTTTGAAAGATTGTCAAAAATGGTCAATAATTGTCAAAGACGGTCAATAATTGTCAAAATTCGTCAAATATGGTCAAAAATTGTCAAAATTTTTGAAAAATGGTGAAAAATTCACGAAAAATGGTCATTCTATTGTGCATAAGAAGCAAGCTTCTGTCGGCGGTCCGACGTCAAAAATGGTCAATAATTATAAAAGACGATCAATCTTTGTTAAAACCAATCAAAATTCGTCAAAAATTGTCAAAAATGATCAATAATTGTTAAAATTTTGAAAAATGGTCAAAAATTATCAAAATTTTGAAAAAATGGTCAATAATTACAAAAAACTGTCAAAAATGGTCAATAATTATTAAAAATGGTCAAAATTTTTGAAAAATTGTCAAAAATGGTCAATAATTGTCAGAACCTGTCAAAAATGCTCAAAAATTGTCAATAATTGTTAAAATTTGGAAAAATGGTCTAAAATGGTCAAGATTTTTGAAAAATTGTCAAAAAAGATCAATAATTGTCAAAACTGTCAAAATTAGTCAATAATTGTCAAAAATGGTCAATAATTGTTATAATTTGAAAAAATTGTCAAAATTTTGAAAAAATGGTCAATAATTGCCAAATATGTTAAAATTTTTGAAAAATTGTCATTAATGGTCAATAATTGTCAAAGACGGTCAATAATTGTCAAAATTCGTCAAAAATGGTCAAAAATTATCAAAATTTTTGAAAAATGGTGAAAAATTCACGAAAAATGGTCATTCTATTGTGCATAAGAAGCAAGCTTCTGTCGGCGGTCCGACGTCAAAAACTGTCAAAAATGGTCAATAATTGTCAAAGACGGTCAATCATTGTTAAAACCAATCAAAATTCGTCAAAAATTGTCCAAAATGATCAATAATTGTTAAAATTTTGAAAAATGATCTATAATTATCAAAATTTTGAAAAATGATCTATAATTATCAAAATTTTGAAAAAATGGTAAATAATTATAAAAAACTGTCAAAAATGGTCAATAATTATTAAAAATAGTCAAAATTTTTGAAAAATGATCAAAATTTTTTAAAAATTGTCAAAAATGGTTAATAATTGTCAGAACCTGTCAAAAATGCTCAAAAATTGTCAATAATTGTAAAATTTGGAAAAATGCTCTAAAATGGTCAAAATTTTTGAAAAATTGTTAAAAATGATCAATAATTGTCAAAACTATCAAAATTGGTCAATAATTGTCAAAAATGGTCAATAATTGTTCTAATTTGAAAAAATTGTCCAAATTTTGGAAAAATGGACAATAATTGCCAAATATGTTAAAATTTTTGAAAAATTGTCAAAAATGGTCAATAATTGTCAAAGACGGTCAATAATTGTAAAAATTCGTCAAAAATGGTCAAAAATTGTCAAAATTTTTGAAAAATGGTGAAAATGCACGAAAAATGGTCATTCTATTGTGCATAAGAAGCAAGCTTCTGTCGGCGGTCCGACGTCAAAAATGGTCAATAATTGTCAAAGAAGAATCATTGTTAAAATCAATCAAAATTCGTCAAAAATTGTCAAAAATGATCAATAATTGTTAAAATTTTGAAAAATGGTCAATAATTATAAAAAACTGTCAATAATTATTAAAAATGGTCAACATTTTTGAAAAATTGACAAAAATGGTCAATAATTGTCAGAACCTGTCAAAAATGCTCAAAAATGGTCAATAATTGTTAAAATTTGGAAAAATGGTCTAAAATGGTCAAATTTTTTGAAAAATTGTCAAAAATGATCAATAATTGTCAAAACTGTCAAAATTGGTCAATAATTGTCAAAAATGATCAATAATTGTTAAAATTTGAAAAAATTGTCAAAATTTTGAAAAAATCGTCAGTAATTGCCAAATATGTTAAAATTTTTGAGAAATTGTAAAAAATGGTCAATAATTGTCAAAGACGGTCAATAATTGTCAAAATTCGTCAAAAATGGTCAAAAATGGTCAAAAATGGTCAAATATTGTCAAAATTTTTGAAAAATGGTGAAAAATTGCATAAGAAGCAAGCTTCTCTCGGTGGTCCGACGACCGCTCACCTTTTTTTTGAGTTAACATCTTTTTTACATTAATTAATTTATGTTGTAAATGCTATATATTATTTTAACCTTTTTCATAATTTTTTAGTTGAAAAAAAATTTCATGCATTAGAGGGTTAATAATGCCGAATTCGAAAAAACTCTGAGAAAGTTACTGAAATGAAAATTGAACACAAATTCATGGGATGTATCATCTTCCAAAACATATTCATACAAAATTGCAATACAATGTTTCCAGTAGTTTCATAAAAAAAGTGTAAATATTTGTTAGCAGCGAGTTTTTTTAAACACCACGCAAAAGTTAATATAATAGCTAAATCATCGAAAATGAACATTTAAAAAGTAAAACTAACACTTACATTTGAAACTATTCACTGCGTAAATCTTCTTCATCCCAATACCATTTCGACTGCGCCATTTATCCCATTAACCATCACTAAAAACCGATTTCGACCATTTCCATTTACCGACCGGCGATTGCCACCACATTTATCACTTACATCAAAGGCATACATCACATAGTTTCCCTATACTTCACATAACTTTCCTTATGATACTGCCTCAAAGTCCACTGCGTTAGAGCAACCTCGAGCCAGTACCTGTGTTTATAGAGTAACGCATCGATCTATAAAAATCGATTGCATAATCATTTAAAATCGATTACATTTTAGAGTACTGTAGATAAATACACATCTCACATTGTAATTAACTAAATTAAATAAATCATACAATTCGATTATTATAGGGAAGATGAGCGTAACCCGACAGCCTTGTCCATTTAGTCCGTGAAAATTTTACCATATTACCCAAACACTGTTTTAAGTAATTAATGAAATTTTAATTGGGAAAAATGTGAAAATCAAAAATATTTTATAGTTTAGAACTGCTGGAATGAGGTACTCAAAAATAGCTGAAATATACATACTAAAATCCAGTGCAGTATCCAGATTAAGTTAATATTATATTACAAAATAACTTGAAAAAAGGGGAGTTAAAAATTCAATTAATTTTGAAAAAAACTTGTTAACCAAAGTACCGCAAAAATTAGCGAGTAGCCTAAATAATCTGGGCACAAAAAGTGTCTTTACAGTGAAATATTAAACTTTCTAAACAGGTTAAGAGAAAAATATAAAAAAAATTTTATAGTGATTAAGTTAGAAAAAAGATTTTCAAAAACTACAAGTCTCTATTGTCCCCAAGGAAAGGTCAGTAACCACATTTTCTACTATATATAATACAGACATACATCAATTTGAAAATTTGTGTAACCACAAAAAAATTTATCAGTTAATAAAAAAGTAAATTTATGATGTAACAGTATACACCATTATCTATTTAAAAATAATCTGGAGTATAAAATTTATAAATTGTGAAAAATGGAAATGTAAAAAATTGGAAACACCCAAAATTCTTCTTCTTAGTTGTCTGGAAGATTCCGTTGTACCTAGAGCGTTCTGGGAGTGTCTTGATATTTAAAAAATAATAATTTTCTAAAAAAAGAGTTGTTAATAATATAATAAATAAATGTTTTATAAATTGAATAGATGAGGCTTTTACTTGATGAAGATCCATACTACTGATGAAATAAAACAAATTAATTTGTTTAAATCTTCATTATTTATTTTGAACTGAGGTTCAAATTAAAATTAGTGACGCGTTTCGCTACACAGTAGCTTTTTCAAACTAGTTTGTTTTATTTCATCAAATGTTTTATATTTGGAAAAAATTTTGAGATTTCTTCAAATAATTCTGAATCCGAGTTAGGTAAGGTGTAGAAAAAATTAGTTTTTCAAGTAATTTTTCTTTTTATTTTTTTTCATTTAATAGTATGCTAGACTAACTAAATGTTCTGAATTAATAAAAACATTTAAAGTATCTTAAAATATCAGTTCTGAAAAAAAATTTAGCTACTTTTTTGTATTTTTTTATGATTCCTTCTATTTAAATTCAAAAATATTAAATTGTGTTTACTACTTAAATCATTTACCGATTTGCTCACAGAACTTTGCCACTTTGAAAAAACTTCACCTGAAAAAAAAGACACAAAACAAAATTCACAAAAAATATCCTCTTGCTGGGGTGTTTCCAATAATTAATGTATTTATACGAAAAACTGTAAATAGCAAAAACATTTCAGGCATACTTATTATTAAATAACAAAAATAGAAAATAAATAAAAAGTCTGTCTATTTTTGACTCCTAACCCAAAGCAAAATTTTGAAAATTGCTTTAAATCTCAATTAATTTCCAACACTCGAAAATAAATGTTTTCTACAGTCGCGCATAAAATGACTAATGCCGAGGATTGTTACTTTACGCTCTAGCGCAAAAAAGGAATCTTTTTCGCTCGCTTATTTAATCAAACCACGCCCTCCGAATTAACTCAATTAGTGAATATTTAACAATTTATCAGATTAAAAATCAAATAAAATTATATGAAAATTGTCAAAAATTTTGAAATATGTTCGAAAATGGTCAGAAATTGTCAAAAATTGTCAAAAACTGTCAAAAATCGTCAAAAATTGTCAATTATATTGTCAAAAACTGTAAAAAATTGACATTTTTTGTCAAAAACAGTCAATAATTGTTAAAATTTTGAAAAATGGTCGATAATTGTCAATAATTTTAAATTTTTTTTGAAAAATGGTCAAACATTTTCAAAAATTGTCAAAAATTGTCAAAAATTTTGAAAAATGGTCCAAAAATTTTCAAAAATGGTCAATAATTGTCAAAAACTATCAAAAATGGAGAATTATTGTCAAAATTGGTCAATAATTGTCAAAAATTGTTAAAATTTTGAAAAATGGTCGATAATTATCAAAAACTATCAAAAATGGTCAATAATTTTGAAAAATGGTCAAAAGTTTTTGAAGAATTGTCAAAAATGGCCAATAATTGTCTAAAATGGTCAAAAATTTGGAAAAATTGTCCATAATTGTCAACAATTGTCAATAATTATCAAAAATGGTCAATAATTTTGAAAATTTGTCAAAAATGGTCAAACACTATCAAAAATGGTTGAAAACTGTTAATTATTTTTAAAAACTGTCAAAAATGGACAATTACTGTCAAAAATGGACAATTACTGTCAAAATTGGTCAATAATTGTTAAAATTTTGAAGAATAGTTGATAATTGTCAGAAATTGTTAAAGTTTTTGAAAAATTGTCAAAAATTTTGAAATATGGTCAAAAATGGTCAATAATTGTCAAAAATTTGAAAAAATGGTCCATAATTGTCAACAATTGTCAATAATTATCAAAAATAGTCAAAAACTTTGAAAAATGGTTAAAACTGGTCAAAAACTATCAAAAATGGTTAAAAATTGTGAATTGTTGTTAAGAATTGTTAAAAATGGACAATTATTGTCAAAAACTGTCAAAAATCGTTAAAAATTGTCATCATTTTGAAAAATGGTCAAAAATTTGGAAAAATGGTCACTAATTTTGAAAAACAGTCAAAATGGTCAATAATTGTTAAAATTTTGAAAAATGGCCAATAATTGTTAACATTTTGGAAAATAGTTGATAATTGTCAAAAATTTTGAAATGTGGTCAAAAATGGTCAATAATTGTCAAAAATTGTCTATAATTATCAAAAATGGTCAAAAACTTTGAAAAATTGTTTAAAATGATCAAAAATGGTCAAAAACTATCAAAAATAGTTAAAAATTGTCAAATATTTGGAAAAATGGCCACTAATTTTGAAAAACAGTCAAAATGGTCAATAATTGTTAAAATTTTGAAAAATGGTCAATAAATAATACGAGCCGTTTCCGAAAATCAATTTAAACACGTAATTCATAAAATCGATTTACTAAAGATCGATTAATATTAATTACTATAAAGATCGATAACTAAAAATCGATTATAAGAAAATAATAATCGATTTATATAAAAATCGATTTTTTTTCAACACCTCTGGTCAGTAGATCTTTCTAAGGTTAATCATGATGAATAGCGAAAATGACGATTATTCTAGCACTCCAATTATAACCTAAGGTAATATAATTTAATTATTAAAAGGGCGACTGTAGAAAAAATTATGTGTTTTTCGAGCGTAAAGTAACAGATTGCCGCTTTCAAAAGATCGCTCCGCTCCGCGTCGCGCGGCAACATTCTTTCTCAAGCGGCAATCTGTTACTTTACGCTCTAAATACACAAATAACTATATAACCTAATTTTTGTTAGTTCTCAGTACCTAATATTCATTAAAAAAAATTTTATTTTTCTTCAATTTAAACTATTATTATTTTCACATATATTTCTATTTTTGTTATTCGTCACAACAGTCTCCTACCTTTAGGCATATCGCATTTCTTGAGCTGATAAACGAGAGCGGTAAAATCTGTAAAAAAAAGAGAAAATGAAAGTGATTCATGTACCTATTTTAAATTCGTCATTATTAATTTCTCGTAAATATTGATATGAAACTGTCAATTAACGTTTAATATAGCGAACATTTCAAGTTTTCAGGTTTTAAAATGTCAGTTTCAATTGGGACACCCAGTATTTCATGATCCAAGATAATCAGACACTGATTAAGTATGATTGGGGGTTAAAATTAAAGGTAAGTTCATATAACAACGAATAACGAATCGTTTTTTTTTAATAAAGTCCTAAAAAGTTACCATTTTATACAAAGACGAAATTCGTGGACGTTTTTAAATTTTTGAGGTTAGGTTTGTAGTTAAGACAGTGGAATTCATTTTATGTACACGGAAAACCACTAAATTAATTCAAATGAATGTTTCATAACCTAAAAATTAATATTCAAACTGTCAAATTAGCCGAAATTCGTCACGAATATCGGAAAATCTTAAAATGGACTAAAGTTTCCCGACAGCCAGATTTTAAATTTCACGAATACGTGAAATCTTAAATTATGCACTTGTCAAATTTCCCACCAATTGATCTGACCAATAGAGTTAGAGATCGTGATTCGTTGTTATATGAACTTACCTTAAGGACGATTGGGGGTTAAAATTAAGATCCATAGATCTTAGTGGTGACCAATCTTATCTATGTAGATCTGTGGTATGACCACAGATCACTTACATAGTAGTGACCACCAGATCACCTACCTAGTAGTGACATCTGAACAAATAGGTTATCTGTGTTTTCGTTTAATTCACCTTTGCCTAAGCCTTAAATTATATTATTTTTGATGTATTGTTTGTTTCTAATTCTGGTAGAAAAATAAAAACTTATATAAAATTTGTCAGATGTTCCAACAGATCAATGATAAACATGTATAAAAAGTTATCATGCGTGCAACTTCTGGTCTGTCAACCATCAGAAACTTTCTGTGGTGAATTGGTGATTTGAATTTGTTTACAAAAATAACTGAAAGTATGAAAAAAAATATGAATTTGAAGTTGATTACGAAATTAAATCAAAGAATATTTGATAATTTCAATAAAGGTGAGTGTAATGTTTGTATTAGTTTAAAAGAACTGTAAAACTGAAGAAAAATGAAATTTGGCAAATGCGAATTGTGCAACTTTAAAAACTTACGATTAAAAAGCAATATCTTGAATTTGTCGTATCACTAATTACCACTAACAAAGTTCACTTTGAAAAGTTAGGTATTACTGGAAAAATATCACAACTTTCCGTCAATTTTAGGTTAGTTTGATAAAATTTTAAGGATGCTCTTCCCTTGGACACTAAAAGGCTACTGACTATTGCAGTACATTTCAATTTCCCTATACAAATACATTGGCATAGGCGACTAGATAAATATTATCTGTCAAAATATTATTAAACAAATGATTTTTATTTATATTTTATTAAAATTACCGCCAATATTAAAATAATCGTAAAATGCTGTGTAAAATCGGAAACTAAATTTTCCCCAGATTCCTTAGATGTATTTATCTTGATATTTACTTATGTTTTAAAAAATTTATGAATGTTTAGAGTTTTAACATTTAGGTTATTTCAAACTCATTATTATTTGATATAAATGCCTTTATCCTGAAGAAACTAGTCTTTTTGCTGATTATATACCACTAAATTATTTTTAATACACTTTACAAACTCTTAAAATATTTATATTTGCAAGTATTATTTCATTCATCGAAGAGCTTTAAAGTGGCATTGCCTTTCCTTTTTTGTATACTTTTTGTTAATTAAACTTGTTTATATCAATAAATAATCATTAATGTTGCCACTAATGTAATTATCCAACTTAATTTTGAATATTTAATTTAGTTTCTTAATATGGCAGGTTTGCTTCAGCCTCTTATAATGTCATTATGAATTTGCAATTGATACTTTGTTTACTTCTATCTTGAAACAAGCTAAATTATTTTTTACTACAATAATTTATTTAAAACAAACTTCCAATGCGACATTTTCAGAATATCTTGTTTGCTGTGATAGTTATATTTAAGTCCAATCGTAATTTCTGTTTTGTTCTGCTTCGGTCAATTTATTTAGTTACTGTTATATATAACAGTCTCGTTTATAACTGGGCACAACAGCGACGCGTTGTCGTCTTTTATTCTCGTTTTTAAATACTTAACTATAGTATCATTCTTATACACCACTGGCGGTATTCTGAAACAATAAATCAAGCAATTAATTCTATCGGAGATGTAGAATGTGCATTTATACAGAGTGAACAAAGAATCGATTCGATAAATAGTTTAACGTTTGGTTTATGAATATATATAAGAGCTGTTTCTTTTTTATATTATTACTTATTTCATTCAAAATGCCCTTTTCTAACACCACACAAGGTACAGTTATTACAAAACCAACTATCTCAGAGAAATATTAAAAATAAGGTCTTGCTGCTCCTGTAGTATCTCAATTTGACATTTTATTTGTTTGAATGTCAGTCTAATTATTAATTTTGGAACTTTTTCTTTTCTAGATTCTTCTTATAATCATATTTCTACCCGTTATTGAACTAATCGAGAAAGCTCTGATGTAACTGTGAATACCAGATATTCAGAAACTGCTAATTATTTATTTGTTGATATAAAACATTGATAAACATTACAAGGAATACATTAAATGATACCTTAATAAATAAGGTATTTTCTACAAAATTTCTATCCCCATAATATTTATTATCAATTTGGAACGGTTATTGTTTTATTAGCCGAAAATTATAAAGAAAGCTTTCCTATAACTGATATGAACAATTCTTTGCTTCTTCAGAACCAATTTCAATAATTTTACAACCAGTATAGTTCCAACCAAGGTAGTCCCAGTTTAACTTCATGGGTATTGGTCCTTGGACTTCCAAGATACACCAAGAAAACAATCAAAATCGAAAAGGAAATGCATATTGGTTGAAGTATTCGGTTTATGACAATTCCAAAAGAATATAGGTACCTTTATAGGATCAGGATTTACTAATATAGTTCCATGGTGGTCCCATTTTAATTTCAAAGGTATTGGTACTTGGACTTCCAAGATACACCAAGAATACACTCAAATTCAAATAGGAAATGTGAATTGCTTGAGGTGTTGTTGGGTTTATGAAAATTTCAAAACAAGTAGGTATCTAACTATGATCAGGGAAAAAGCAAAAAATACATATTTTACACAGTAATTTATTATTTGTTAGTCGGTTTCTTCTTAAAGTTATGTATTTATTTCTATTTTCCGAAAGTATCACTTATTTTACATTTAATTTTTCAATAAAACACTTTTCATCTTGTGATCCTTGACGCATTCCTGAAAAATTTTTAAATGGCACTTTCAAATAAAAGAATCGTCAATATTTTAAACAAACAATTTACAATCTATCGCCTTTGTTATTCTTTGCAATACAACAATTAACACATCAAAAGCACATTCCGTATATATTAGCAATACACTTTCACAATATCTTTCAGTAAATAATTCTTTTCAGTGATTTACACACAAGTAATGGTATCTCGAGACTTATAAACATTGCGTTAATCCATTTCACGCCATAAAAACCACAAGCATGCCCATATATCCATTAGAACACACATTCATACAAGAAAGGAAATTTGTCTTTGGTTGTAGTTAATGGAGTGGTATTGACTTTTCATGGGGTCGGGTTGTTGGAGATCGAGTACAAATAGAGCAATTTACACGCGTGATAAAACTAGTCGAAGTACTGCGAAGAATTCCAAACCAGCTACGAATGACATAATTTCAAGTTTTTTTATTTATTTATTCTCTATGCAGTTTTCTTATTGTTGCTTGTACCGACTTAAATCTTAAATACTTACAAGGCGGGCTTTGGTATAATACTAGATTTATTTTAGTTTATTAATAATAATAAACATCTTGACTTTAGAAAGAGTCTACTATTTCTCTAGTTTACGGGACACTCTGTATAAACCTACTTTAAAACCAAGTAAATAGGCGACATTCGCGGACTGGTCTAATATTAATCGACCAGCTATTATTGTGAAATATTGTTTTAATCTTTAACTTGAATTAATCACATTAGATATAAATGCAAATGGAGAAAGTTTTTGAAATATATAAACGGGATGAATCAGTTCTATATAAACGTTGCGTAACACGTGCGCATTTTAAGTTTAAACTAGAATATTAATTACTATATTATATATAGGTACGTTTATTTTGATGATATCTGTAATAGTTTTCTAGCAATAGTGTGGTTCAATTTTTTTTACTGTGTTCACGCCTTAGTAGGCGTACATATTAATAAAGCAGGGTTAATATGAATTAAAATTTCAATCTACGATTCGTAGAAAGTTTTAGAAACAACCTTTCTATTTTGTAAAATTGATAACAATGTACAATTTCATCTTTTATATAAGAAAATTTCGATACACACTGTATGTTACTATCGCTGTCAAAGGCCATAGTCGGAGGTGACGTCACTAAAGCCCGGTTCAGACGGTGCAATTCATCAAGGCAATTTCCCGCCGCAACACGTCTCCTTTCAAAGTTGCATGAGCGTTCATACTATTGTAGCAATTTATTAGGGAAATACCATATTGTTGCCAATATTCAAAATAGTTACACTATTTTTAACATTATAAGATAACCATAACCCAGCTTAAATTTTCAAAACAGCGATTTATTGTCCATTTTTCAACAATTCACAATAGCAACAGTTTTTTAGGGAAACAAAGAACCTAATAACACAATAACAGATAACCTCGAAAACTGTCATTTCAGTCAGTCACACCAACATAAATTAAAAAAGTTACCAAGCTGCTGCCAACTTGTGGCATAAAATTAGAACCAGCTCTATTTTGGTGCAACTCAATTGCGTTGATCAGTTGCATGGTAGAACACCTAAGCCATTTTTCTTTGAACTTAACCACACAAACCGGGTTAACTACAAGTTAACCAGTATTCCAAACCATGACGTAACAGTTAACCAACCACACAAACCTGCTCACTGAGATAGTTTGACATAGTAGCTATCTTATTAGAGGTTAGGTGTTTGTTTATTTTCTAGTTTCTACTGTCTGTGTCTTCCTTACATCAAACATAAACAAATTCACATATATCTTCACAAACCGTTACGTCATAAAATTTTACCGTGACGTCATAGTATTGTTAACCCGGTTTGCGTGGTTAAGTTAAAAAAATGGCTTAGAACTGCATGCAATTTTGTCGCCGCGATCGAGTTGCAGAACCGGGCTTAACAACGAAATTAGAGGTGGGACATTATTTTTTAAATTTATTTATAAAAATCAAAGAATAGTTTGTTTTCCATCCTCATATTTTAATATCTTTTCCCGAGTAATTGTTTATTGTTATTACCCGCTTAAAAAGAAGGTGTCTAAATTACAATTATTTTAAACTGTCTTCTATGCGTTTAAACGTTATTACTGCAACCGTTCCATTATAATTATTTTTAATGTAAAAATTAACGGTACTTCATGATAGAGTTGTGTTAAATTGAGACGGTATTTTTTTTGTAGTGACACATAAAAATGTTCAGTAAACCATCAACTAAATTGTAAAACAGAAATATTACGTAGAAGTTAACGAAGCATTAAAACAACAATATTTTGGAGAAATATACGGTGTAAAAGTTATCAATTCTGTATGTTCTACAATAATTAAAACAGCACCGAAAAGGCGTTCACGAAGTTTGCTCCCATTTACTTTATTCGAAATATTCAGTCCCTATCGGATTTGTTATAAATCCTTTATTTCCTTTTGACTTAATAATTTATCAATTTATATTTCAGAGTTGACAGGAGAAACGTGTTAATTTTTTATTAATGCAAAATGATGAACATTCCAATCAGATAACAATAAAACGAAGGAAAATAACAAAAGTACTCAAATTAGCTGTGCATTTATTTATTCGTATTGCAAGCGAGAAACAATTAAAATTAACGAAGTATGTAACAATAACTACCTACTACACTTACACTGAATAAATAAATATATACGCAACATACCAAGCTGATTGTTGAATAAAATCTTTAAACAATGTTGACTCGGTATATAAAATGTGACTGATGTAAACCAGTGTAAGCACAGAATACACCATTAGACAAGAAGGGAAGCTGCCTATCCTTTTTTGTATGCGCATGCCTGAAAGGTTCAATTTTTATAACGAACGAATTATACCGCGCCAATATTTAAAAATTTGATCAGTTTTCTCAGTGTATTTATCTGTCAACGTCAATAATTTTTGTTACCAAAACATCAAAGAGATTGCGTCGAACTTCGCTTGTTAGTTGGTGTTAAATCTAGTGAGATTGTTGTTCGAAGGCTGTTAACCTGACAAAGTGTCAAATCGTTCTGTGTGCGTTTACATTAGAAATGTCAAACGGCATTTACCATAGATATAATGCAGTAGCCAACCACAAAACTCACTAAATGAAATTGCATGTTTCGAATCCAGTTTCAATTTAATTTAAATTTTTATTAAAACTGTTTTAATACGTGAAACAAATCTAGTGAGGTTAACTAGTATTTATAGATCCTTGACTTTCATTAGGAAAATAGCAAGAAATTACCATTGAAGTAGATAAATCATATTTATAGAACATGATGATCAACTTTATAGACCAGGTCTTCAAGTAAGGTTTATAGTTGTTGAAAATAAGTTCCTACATACTTTGTCCATTTTGCTACTTTACAAAATTATTTGATCACTGAAATTCATCCTGGATTCCTAAGACCAATAAATCGTAGACTCCGTTTCACGTAAGAAGAAGCAACGTGAAGTTTGCCAACTGACTTGCGCAGAAACCAAAATCGGTCTTGTTTCATGCCATTGGCGTTACAAACGATGTTCTATGCCGACAGCCATTTTATTATTTACATTTGAGGTTGTGTTTGAAGCAATCATTTACTGTCGAATATTTTAAGACGTGTTTTGCTAGTTTATCTGTGAGTGTTGTGTGTTTCATTTGATCTAAAACCATATTATGCCTCCTAAAAAAACTTGTTGGTGTTAAAGGAAAAATTATCCACATTATTCTAATTTCGTGTTAACCTACAAAATGTGAAAACGTTACGCTACTGATTTGAAGTCGAATGTCAATTTTACAACATGGCGCTGGTTTTGACAACAAGTTCGCGCATACGACTGCAACTTCAAGTGGGTTCTTCTTACGTGAAACGGAGTCTATCAGAATTAGAAACCATAGAGTTAATGAGCGATGCGCATGCGGGTAAATTCATTTTCTAAGTTTTCAGTTGTTACTTTGCGTGTGAAGCTTTGCTAGTGAAGCCTAATTGGTCCAACGTCTCTATTAAAAGAACATCCCTACAATGAATTCAACAGGAGGTGGGACACGTTCTAACACTTTAAATATTCATTCGACTGCTATCGCTCAAAGAAAATAAGCTGCTTAGAGAGAGAAGACGAATTTTCGCTACTGATTGACTCATATACATCAAGTACTCCATCTTTATTATCTCTATGATTAGGTATCCCTTCGTCCAAAAGAATCTTTTTCACTCGAATGAACGTTTTTAAATACAAAATGATTACGTGTTATCAAATATGGGCTTGGGATAGGTTAACTGTTTTCTCGGGCTTAGACTAGACTATTTTGCGATTGCAGAAAAAGAAATAAGCAGACCTAGCCCATCGAACCGGTCAGTACAGTAAGCAAACTAATTAATTTAATCAGAATAAACGCCGGAAGGAATTGTTCCGGTTCATAATCGTTATGGGTACACTCTTGTCGTACCTGCTACTGGTTATTTGAAATAAGATTACACGAGTAAAATAATAATAAAAAGTTAATAATGTCTTTGGATTCATAAACCAAGTAAAATGATGGTATATTTAACAACAAACAACATTTTTTACTGCTTTTCTTGCAGGAAGCTTAAGCTTAATTGAGAGCCTTCATATGGTCGCCATTTTATGTCCAAAGTGTATTGCGTATGTTAAGACTCGGTTTCACATCTGAAAAAGCCACTTGAAGTTTGCCAACTGACTTGCGCAGAAACCAAAATCGGTCTTGTTTATCTATGTCGCCTCGTAACGACAGTTTCATGTTATAGGCGTTACAAACGATTTTCATGCCGACAGCCATTTTATTATTGACATTTGAGGTTGTGTTTGAAGCAATCATTTAATGTAGAATATTTTTGATTTTCGCATATTTTAAGACGTTTAGCTAGTTTTATTTGATCTAAAATCAGCCTCCTAAAAAACTTGTTGGTGCTAAAGGAAAAATTATCCACAGTCGAGGCCGACGGATTCTTGAAGACGATACAACTTTTATCGAGTCCAAAAATGTGAAAACTTTAAGCTACTAATTTGAAGTCGAATGTCAATTTTACAATATGGCGCTGGTTTTGACAACAAGTTCGCGCATACGACTGCAACTTCAGGTGGGTTCTTCTTACGTGAAACGGAGTCTAGTTCTGTGGTTTTCACAAAAACAAACAGTTATGACACATGACGTTTAACATTGACATTTCAACAGGGTAAAGTTCTAGGATTGTGAATTGAGTGAAATAACAAAATATTAATAAAGTTTAACTTGAACATTTTATCAGACTTAAAAACCGATCTGCTCAAAATCATTTCTCTGGCGACATTATTTTACAGAATCGTAGTTAAATCTAGAAGATATACTTTGTAGATTATCATATATTAATTATGACTGACAACTCGCTTACAATCTAGTAAAACACGTTTTGAGAACAACACAAGAAATAAAACCGAATACAAGTATCTCTGTTGCTTCAAATCAACCAAATCTACGAATCTAAAAAAAAACAATGCCCGACTTGTTTAGATCAAGAAAAATGCATTAATTCCCTTATAAAGTTGTTGGAGCGTGTAATAATTCTAACAATGTATTATTTCTATACACTACACGCGATAATTATGGACATTCTATCAGAAAAAGAGATCGCGTGATAATAACACTTTAGTTATTGGTAAAAATACTTGGTATTAGAAAAATATTTCAAACATGAATTTCTTCATTTATCAAAATTGATAGTTAGTTACTAAAAAAAGACAGAAAAAATGTTTATTAGCCAGTGTGGATGACCAATCGAAAAGCACATTTCAATATGTCGTTGTTTAGTTCTGTGGTTCTAATAAAAACAAACGAGAATTGACATAACATACACAAACAGGGAATTGTAAATCTTGAATGGACATTCTCCACTGAAAACAGCCAAAAATACTAAAGTGCGCATGCGATAAATACTATAAATGTGCTTTGTTGCCGCTAGAGTTGTATTGTTTTGAAAGGGCGTAAATCAAATTTGAATAGGTGATAAATTAAGAAATAAAGTACCGGTAAAACTCTTCCTCGCATAATTGGATATAATTACCTTTTTTACATTATTTAATGTTATTACTTACATTATTTCATCCAGTGAATATCAAATAATGAATGTTAAGGATAAATATACATCTGTTCGAAGGCCCTATCTCTATGAACATGTATTCCAGGTACGTTTGTCCTTGTATCCACATGATATAAAAATGCCAATAAATGTACCATCATAATTCTACCGCTAAAAAATCCCATAAAAGTTCTTATATACGACCTATCTGCGAAGACACCATTGAGCCATTCAAAACAGTCCATACTAGCGTGACAAAACATTAAGGACCCCAAAATCCCGAACGCGATTCTATTCACCGGTGAAATGGGTCTCATAGATGGTCTGGACGCTATCATTACTGCAATTCCATACAACATTGTTACCCACAGGTAATAATGAGGATCAAAACCGAACATGGATATTATTATGTTGGGGTTTACAGCATGTACTGACATCAAGAAATAAGCCGCTCCACCTTGAAAGGATGCCGTTATGCAGAATACTTTTACGAAATGTCTCCATAGTTCTTCTTCTCTTAAATTTGTATAAGGGTCAGAAATACTACTGCTATGTGAAAGTGTTACAGTTTCGGTCATATTTATAATTTTCTACTACGCATATTTTAAATTTTGTAGCAACAAAGAAATTTAGACGTCTTTTAACATGACGTTTAATGACACATTCAACATATTGTGTCATGTAAGACACTTTTTGTCATGCGTGGAAATTCACTGTTGTTTGTCTACGACATATCTATATTATATCTATGGTTTAGCCCAGTGATAACATTCTTCTTTTATTTTAAATTACCTGGCCTCGACACAGAAGGAATTATAAAAAGTAGATGAAATCCATCATGTTTACACATAAATCTATAAATGGACAATACTTCTGCTTTGAGCAAACTTATTAAACGGTTTTTCAAACATACTACATCATTGATCTAGTTTTTTTAATGGATGACTATTGACAGTTTCTAATTGTTTTCATATTGATCATAATGTTGATGGGTTAATTGTATACCTGACGGTATTTCATTGTAAACTTATGAAGATAGTTCTAGTTACCTAGTTATTAGTAAGAAATATTGTTTAAACATTTGAAAGTTGAATATAAGTGTAGGTAAACATCCATATTGATGAAAGTTTTATTGATCTATGGGTGACATTAAAAAACTGCTTCTTCTCTGTGTTATATATTAGTTGTAATAATTAATAGTATTCTTTTGGTGAATGTGTGTTACCGAGTAGAAAAAAAAGCATTACAAAAATCATATTGTCTCTTTTTTCATTAGATTATGTATTATATATATCTATTCGATCTATATCATTTCTATGGCTTTCTTTCAAAAAGAAGAATCTTGATGCTTAATCACTAACTTCAGTTCGCTATGAAGTAACTGACAGTTGGTTAAATTGTTCGCAAAGTAAATTAGTCAAAACAGATTACAACTTTGAAGCATTTATTTATTAATTGGGACAATTTGACGAATAAAAGCATAAATAATAAATTTAAAAAAAAACAAAAACTGAAAAGTTCCAAAGCGTCCAACTGTACCTTCGCTCAACCAACCAATCATAGACCGTAATAATTATCCTCCACGGTAGTTAATTGATAAAACGTCGGTGTTAACAGTAAAAAATAATTGTGTGACAAAATATCAGTGACGTTACGACTCTTTAAAAGTTAATTCATCTTTGCTAGCGACGTCGTAACTGGCCTTTTTCGTTTCGGACATTCAGATCTATCGTGTCACATCACTGCAGTTATAAAATTTTGTCATATTTCTATTATTAATTTGGTAAATATGGTCAGTAGAAGAGTTTTTGGAGTGCCGTTGACATAATATTTATCCAGTTGGACCGAAACGAAGCCACGTGGCTAGAAAGAAAGTGCCTTTTAGTCTAGACAGTATACAGTCATACAAACTGATATTTACGTTGGTAAAACTGTAAGAATTAGGCTTCAATACTCTATTCAAATTTCATTTATGCCCCGTCAAAACAATTTCCCCACAAGTTTTCCAAAGAAGTGACAATCTATAATAGGGTGTCCAACTTCAAATTTTGACCCCCATGTTTTATTAGATAATAGTAATAAGTCACAAATGGGATATTCAAAAATAAAATTATTTTAAATGTAGTCTTTAGATTAACAGAAAAAAATGAAAACAAAAATTTACTGAAATTATGCAACTTATAATGCTGATACGTCACTAGTTTAAATGTGAAGTTGTCGATAGTCTTCCTTTGCTGTTCCATGTTCCAACTCCTTCTTCTTTTTCACGTATCACGTATTTATAGATTGTTTTAAAAATTAATTGCCTAACCACTTACAAGCATCACAGTTACTTGAAAAAAAAACAGTGTTAAGTAACTGAATTTGATCAAGATATAACAGACATCACCAATTAATCCAATATCGATCATTTGGTTGCGTCATAAAATACAATTCCAGTGAATTTAGACAAGTTTTCGGTTGACAGGTACACAATTTTTGTTTTTGTGGTACCTACTTATATTTCACCACAACATCGACATAATTAATTTCAAATGTCTGGTTAACGTTACTTTCTCCCGTTATAAGACAAGATCAGAAACGTCTGAATGAACTTTGGTATGCATAATATATTTTGAAATAATAAAACGTTATCGCGATACGATTTTAATATCAAGGTGAAGGTAAAATAAAAAAGCGCTCATGTATAAAATATTCTTCGATCATTAATATACTGGTTGTCTCGCTACGAATTAAAATGTTTATTGAATGGAAAAGAGGATTATTCACTCTAGTGGATTTTTATATAGAACAACACAACCCCGATTTCACTTGGGTGTTCAACTTCAAATTTTGACCCCACGTTTTATTAGGTAAAATTAATAAGTGACAAATGGGATATTTAAAAATAAAATTATTTTAAATTTAGACTTCAGATTAACAGAAAAAAATGAAAACAAAAATGTACTGAAATTATGCAACTTATAATGCATATACTTCACTAGTTTAAATGTGAAGTTGTCGATAGTCTTCCTTTGCTGTTCCATGTTTCAGCTTCTTCTTCTTTTTCCTTCATTGGGATGTTTGAGCTTGTTCAGGACAAAAATGTTGACATCTGACATCTATCACTGTGTTGTTTACCTTGTTCAATTTGAATTTGAAGCATTTTAATAATAAAAGCTATAAAGCTTAAACTCGAACTAATCAAAAATTTAAACCAAGATGAAACCACATGCGAATGCAAACAATTCGCTGACACTCTAACCTAAACTTCTTCTTTTTTTTCTGAAACGATTGGTGGACTCTAGAACGTTCTAATTGTTCAATTAGAAGAGTTATTAGTACCTTTAGGTTTAAGAAAAGGGATTTTTGAATATTTTCACTACTTTTACATTGATGATTCATAAAAAGGTTTTGTAATTTTTTCTAAATAGACTGATCTTTTGAGAATACTCTTCTAAAATTTCAGTTCAAAATTCATAGTTTTGTGGTATTTACAAGAATTTTATAACACTCTTTATTAATTATATAGTTTAATATTGATTAAACCAAAAAAATAAAAAGTTCTTTAACTGATTTCAATATTTTAAATATAGTATGGTAATTCGGTTAAGATAATTATAGATACCGCACGATCTGGATTATTGTGACACTTTCTACGGTGGAAAATTCATTTAAACGATAGTTTTTAACTTTCACTGAATGTTTCTAAATAAAATAATTATATTAATACTTACATACTTTGAGGTTCTATTGAGATCATTGGTAAGTTATTCTACATTTTATTATACATGGTAAAACGTCATTCAGGCTCTGATAAAGATTCCAGAAGAAATAAAAGGAAAATTCGAAATTGACAGTAAACGAAATAAACTCAAAAATAAAAGTTCTCAAAAACGAATATTTCCACCTCTCGCACGAATAACGGCATGACATCGTCGACCCATACTTAAAATAAGCAGCCTTATTTCATTTTGGTCCAATTCTTCCCAGATTTAAATTCACCTCTTCCAGATTATTGAATTGGATCTGTTCCGCTCTTAATCGTCTGTTAAGAATATCCCATAAGTTTTCTAGAGGATTTAGGTCTGGACTACGGGAGGGCCATTTTATGACAACGTGTGCAGCATGCGGCCTGACGTTATCTTGCATTAACAATATATGGAGCAAAAGGTACTACATGCTGTTGTAAGATATCTTGTATGTAGGTACTTGTCAGCTGTCATACTTCCATTATTTATGACCAATAGGTCGGTGCGTGCGTCAAATAAATACATCCCCAAACCATAATGGATCCTCCTCCAAATAACGCGGTGTTTGTTGAGAAGTTGCATTGGGCATAACGTTCGTTGGGTCGTCAAAATACACGAATATTCTCGTGCTTGCGGTGTGCTGATCCTTTGCCGACGTCGTACACTCACTTATCAGCACATTTCGGTTAGTACAGTGTTTACAAATTGTTTTATAGGCATATAGAATATCTCTGACAATAAAAAGTGAAGCCTATAGTCGGGTATAGCGGCGGTGCTGATCCCATGTCGATGCGTTAAGTGAACCCATACACAACCGTCAAGTTGACCACTCCACGGTGCTTGTCAGGTGCTGTGTTGTTAAGTGAGTCATCTTCAGGCATCTGGAATCCCCCGCTTCTTTTCGCTTTACAATCAAAAATAGTTTTTTTCATAATTTTAAAAAAAATTTACGATTGAATCATTAAAATTTGATGTACAATGTAATGTTCTTTGGTTTATCTACTAGTAGAATTTCACTAAATAAAAAAACAAGTATGGTTTTGCGGTTATCCCAGTGATAGTCACTTCTAAAAATTTCATAATATAATTCATCTTCTACCACGAAGATACAATAATAATAAAGCGACCATTTGTGGTTTTGGCAGATAAAGTTCAATCTCCTGTTTTCAGAATATATTTATTATTAATTTGTTTTTACTGAGAAATCGAAATTGTTTTGGGAAAAAACTGTTTTAAATCCATTTGAATTGATCCCACCACTGTTATTAACAATTTAAGAGTCTAATTTTACTGTCAATATGTCAATGTAACATAAAAAAATAAATAGAATGTCCTCTGTATGTATCAACTGATACATACAGGGTGTTTAGTTAAGAATTGTCCATATAGTAACTTAGAACATAATATGAAATCAACGAAACAACGGCTAAAATATTTTTATTTTATTTTAAACACCCTGTATCTCGGCAAAGATCAATATATGCTAAAGTTTGTTTAATTTTTATATGGATAAATCTTAATGAAACAACCTGTATATAAAAATAGTTTGAAAACGATTATTACGAACCAATGACCGTTTAACTAAGAAGAAACAACTACTATCCTCGTCACTGGATTTAGTTTGTAATAAAAAGGAGTCACAGTAGTTACGCCATCATCAGTGCAATTAGATGGAGTGAAGACGCAGTGTATATAAGGCACTGTTCATTAATACTACACCAGTACACTGCCATCTTCACTTCAAATTACAAACCAAAAGTTTAACAACGATCAAAAGCCGTAAGGATTGTTAAAATAAATTAGTTCCTCGGTATATATAGCTTGGAAAGTAGTTGTTTCTCCTTAGGTAAATAATAATTGACTCGAAAAATCTTTTTTTGGCGACCTTTATGAAAAGTGACATTTTACTCACTAATTTCCGGATGAAAAATCGACTATTTTTGAAGGCAAGTATTTTTCGTACGCTAAAACGTTAACATATTTAAATTTCCGAAACGAATTGCATTTTTGAAAAAACAAGGCGAAAAAATCTTGTATTTAGTATTTAGTCGAAATTGAATCATTTGGAAATTATTGATTCTTTGTAAAGGTCGACGAAAAAATGTAATATGCACCTCGGCGAAAAACTGTCTATTGTCTCGCCTGCTTGCTAACCTCGGCTGCGCCTCGACTATCAATCTGCATACTTGACTATAATAGACAGTTTTTCGTCCTTGGTACATAAATAACTATTTCAAACTTTGTAGGGTACTATAGTCTGTAAAATTTACAGTCTTTGCATAAATTTATTATTATGTATTTGCATTCCACATTGTATATAGTCTGCACAATGCTGTATATATTTCAGATCTGGCGACGTATCCTCCTGCCCCGCCGAGTTATACTCGTCTCTATCAGTACCACTGCTACCCGCCGGGGTACTACTCTACACGGTACCTACCAGGTCTGTAACATATGCATGTTCATTGTTATGCATGATACCACGTACCATTTTTCTTACTGCACGCTTTTTACTTTTGTTTTTTTGTTGTACATATTAAAATTTTAACTTTCAGAGATTTTTTTTTGTAAATTTGGTTCTATAATTCATACAATATAAATCCCGTCGCACGTGACTTCTGTCATAACAGTACTATGTTGCCAAGCCGTTGAAATAGTATGAGAATCTAGTAAAAGTCAAATGTAGTTTATTTATTTTTATTAGGGTGTAGGTTTATAGTATTTATTTATCAGATCAGTTCAGTCCGGGATTAACTCTCGGACGATAACATATACCTTGTACTGATGAGGCGCAATACGCCGAAACCGGTCTACAAGTTATGTTGTGCCTTCTAGTTGCAAACCAGAATGGTTGGTTTAAATTTTGTAGATTTACCAACCCCGTTTGACTTAGAAGTGTAATTCAATGTCTGTCGGGGCATGTAGCCCGGGAAGTAGTTGTCTCTTCTTCGTTGAACGGTCACTGTTTTTGAAAAATATTTTTCAAAACTAGTTGTAAAGCGTAGAATAATATATTTTTATTCTTTGATATCTGTCAAATGTAGTTTATTAATTTTTATTAGGGTGTAGGTTTATAGTATTTATTTATCAATTTTTTGTTTTTTCTTCTAATAATAATAATAATAAAGCTGTCTTAAGTAATTGGAGTGTCTTCCCTAACTTTTGTGGAGCAGTTTATTATATGGTGATAATTGTATCCGTTTCTCAAAAATAATTTCAATTTCATTTGACAATAAAACAATTAAAATTAAACTGAGTGTAAAATTACTTATAATTTCAATCCAAACACCAACAAATAAAAAATAGTTAAACAAGCAGATGACGATTTGCGGTGCCTAGATAATTATTAGTGTATAAAAACCATACTAGGTGTACTCTCGAATCACTCACTCCTACGCTACGATTTTTTCAAACTTTCAAAACTGCTTATTTGTTGTTAAACCACAAGACGGTTTTCATTTCATTCCAGTGAGAAACAGTAAAGGAATAATTGTATTAATGAACTAGGTTTTATTTACCGAAATACAGGAATGGACTCGGTCTAACCGGTGTGAAGATAGCAGCCAATATTAGCAGCAAACATGTTGAGAACTGCTCGAATCGCGGGTTCAGTGGCGTGCAGAATATATATTGATTCGAATTCATATTTCGGAGAGCCACTTTGATATTCAATGAGTAGGTGTATATTGGTGTAGAGGACACTCTGTTTGGAGGGAATTTGCTTACGATAGGGAAGAAGGGTTGAAACGTCACTTCTCATCAGCACAGGCACTTGAACCGGATCTTTGTATCATTTCCCATGTTATCTACTACCCTTCCAGAAGCTTCGTGTCTTCTATAAAGGCCTCTAGTTTGACTGGAGGGGTTTTCAGTAGTTGTGACGGTTGTATTAATTCCTCTCCAAAATCGATTATTATTTTCTTATAATCGATTTTTATAGTAATATTATTCGATTTTTAGTAAATCGATTTTATAAATTACGTGTTTAAATCGATTATCGGAAACGGCTCGTATTATTTATTGACTATTTTTCAAAATTTTGACAACTTTTGACGATTATTGACCATTTCTCAAAAGTTTGACAATTATTGACCATTTTTCAAAATTTTAGCAATTATTGACCATTTTTCAAAATTTCAACATTTATTGACCATTTTGACAGTTTTTCAAAATTAATGACCGTTTTTCCAAATTTTTGACCAGTTTTCAAAATGATGACAGTTTTTAACCATTTTTAACAATAATTGACGATTTTTAACCATTTTTGATAGTTTTTGACCATTTTGAAAAATTTTAGACCATTTTTCAAAATTATTGACAATTTTTGATAATTATTGACAATTATGGACCATTTTTCCAAATTTTTGACTATTTTTTGACAATTATTGACCATTTTTGACCATATTTCAAAATTTTTGACAATTTTTCAAAATTATTGATCATTTTTGATAGTTTTTGACAATTATCGACCATTTTTCAAAATTTTAACAATTTTTTACAGTTATTGACCAATTTTAACAATAATTGTCAATTTTTGACAGTTTTTTGACAGTTTTTGACGATTATTGACCATTTTTGACAATTTTTCAACATTTCTCAAAAAGATTTTGAAATTTTTGACAATTGACCATTTTTCAATTTTTTTTTAAAGTTTTTGACAATTATCGACCATTTTTGACAATTATTGACCATTTTTCAAAATTTTTGACCATTTTTCAAATTTTTTTTTAAATTTTTGACAATTAACGACCATTTTTCAAAATTTTAACAATTATTGACCATTTTGGCTTTTTTTCCAAATTAGTGACCGTTTTTCCAAATTTTTGATAATTTTTAACCATTTTTCAAAATGATGACAGTTCTTAACCATTTTTGACAGTTTTTGACAAAAATTGTCCATTTTTAACAGTTTTTAACAATAATTGACGATTTTTAACCATTTTTGATAGTTTTTGACTTTGAAAAATTTAAGACCATTTTTCAAAATTATTGACAATTTTTGATAATTATTGACAATTATGGACCATTTTTCCAAATTTTTGACTATTTTTTGACAATTGTTGACCATTTTTGACCATATTTCAAAATGTTTGACCATATTTCAAAATTTTTGACCATTTTTCAAAATTATTGATCATTTTTGATAGTTTTTAACAATTATCGACCATTTTTCAAAATTTTAACAATTTTTTAGTTATTGACCAATTTTAACAATAATTGTCAATTTTTGACAATTTGTGACAGTTTTTGACAATTATTGACCATTTTTGACAATTTTTCAACATTTCTCAAGAAAATTTCAAAATTTTTGACAATTGATCATTTTGAAAGATTTTGACCATTTTTCAATTTTTTTAAAAAGTTTTTGACAATTATCGACCATTTTTGACAATTATTGACCATTTTTGAAAATTTTTGACCGTTTTTCAAATTTTTATTTAATTTTTGACAACTAACGACCATTTTTCAAAATTTTAACAATTATTGACCATTTTTGACCATATTTCAAAATTTTTGACAATTTTTCAAAAATTTCAACAATTTTTCAAAATTTTTGACCATTTTTCAAAATTATTGATCATTTTTGATAGTTTTTGACAATTATCGACCATTTTTCAAAATTTTAACAATTTTTTACAGTTATTGACCAATTTTAACAATAATTGTCAATTTTTGATAATTTTTGATAGTTTTTGATATTTTTTTACAGTTTTTGACAATTATTGACCATTTTTGATAGTTTTGGACAGTTTTTGACAATTATTGACCATTTATGACAATTTTTTAACATTTCTCAAAAAATTTTTAAAATTTTTGTAATTGACCATTTTGGAAAGATTTTGACCATTTTTCAATTTTTTTAAAGGTTTTTGACAATTATCGACCATTTTTGACAATTATTGACCATTTTTGACAATGTTTGAAAATTTTTGACCATTTTTCAAGTTTTTTTTTTAATTTTTGACAATTATCGACCATTTTTCAAAATTTTAACAATTATTGACCATTTTTGACCATATTTCAAAATTTTTAACAATTTTTCAAAATTTTTGACCATTTTTTTAAATTATTGACCATTTTTGATAGTTTTTGACAATTATCGACCAATTTTAACAATAATTGTCAATTTTTGAAAAATTTTGACCATTTTTCAAATTTTTTTTAAAGTTTTTGACAATTATCGACCATTTTTGACAATTATTGACCATTTTTGACAATGTTTGAAAATTTTTGACCATTTTTCAAGTTTTTTTTTTAATTTTTGACAATTATCGACCATTTTTCAAAATTTTAACAATTATTGACCATTTTTGACCATATTTCAAAATTTTTAACAATTTTTCAAAATTTTTGACCATTTTTTAAAATTATTGACCATTTTTGATAGTTTTTGACAATTATCGACCATTTTTTAAAATTTTAACAATTTTTCACAGTTATTGACCAATTTTAACAATAATTGTCAATTTTTGACAGTTTTTGAAAAATTTTGACCATTTTTCAAAATTTTTTTAAAGTTTTTGACAATTATCGACCATTTTTTAAAATTTTAACAATTTTTCACAGTTATTGACCAATTTTAACAATAATTGTCCATTTTTGACAGTTTTTGAAAAATTTTGACCATTTTTCAAATTTTTTTTAAAGTTTTTGACAATTATCGACCATTTTTCACAATTAATTATCGACCATTTTTCAAAATTTTAACAATTATTGACAATTTTTGACACTTTTTGACAATTATTGACCATTTTTGACCATATTTCAAAAATTTTGACAATTTTCATATAATTTTATTTCATTTTTAATATGATAAATTGTTAAATTTTTGGATTGTGAGGATTCTAAAATTCATTTTTTAAACCAATGTAAGTTTGAATTAATTTTTTTTGATAATTTCTTAAAATGGTCTCCTGGGTGACACCAATCAATATCATAAAGAACTAAAGGAAGTCAGATTATAACAAATCTCGATTTTATTGATGCCGTTGCTTCATTTTAAGGCAAACTTTTTAAATAATTATTGTAGGAATTCAATAAGTAAAAAATATATTCAAAAACACTACAAAATTGAAGCTGATGAAATCTGCTGTTGGTTTTGGCCACGATTGTCTGTATTTTTATGAAAAGACACTTGATCCAATCCTGCTATTTTTATGGTGGTACCAGTTCATTCTTCAAAGTAATTTATGTATTAAAGAGCGATTTAAATAATTGCATATCCCGCTGTGATAAAAAATAAAAAACAAATTAAATGTAAAATAAAATTTGAATATGATATTTTGTATTATCATTCTTTGGGTTTGCAATTATTACTTTGTAGACAAAATAAAACAGTTTTGTTTGAATAATTAAATCAACCAGTGGTTTTTTTTTGTTAATTACTTATAGACGAGGAAGAGTGTATACAGTATGTCTGAAAAAGTTGGCAACATATGAGAAACTTTTTTATTTGTAATGTTACGAAAAAAAGTTATTCTTTATAAAAAGTTCTGCATGGCCCATAAAGTAAAACGCAAATGTAAATTTTTTAAATCGTATACGAGATTTGTCAAAAAATATGAATTTGATACAAGAGTAAAGTACCTTTATTTTTTACAATATCGAAAACTTTAATTATGAAAAGTTTTTCGAAATAGAAAACTATGTTTTAATATGCAATTTGATCATACTAATTAAAAATATGTTATTTTTACAAATTGTTCTCAAAATATTGAATGTAATTTTAAGGTGTCGATAGGAATCGAAAATTACTTTTAAGTGCAATTACTGATTACTTCACTCACTATCATATTGCAAAATTGATAAACTTTGACTCTATCTGTTAAGAATCAAACATCAAACTTTATGTGCAAAAAGAACTCTAGTGGGTTCAGGTCTGCAGATCCTGCAGGCCAAGTAAATTCCACATATCTTCCTAATACTCGTCCATTAAAAGTTTGCAGTAGATATCGAACATTTCTGGTACTATGACAAAGTACCCCATCAGGTTGGTACCATATGCGTTGTCTTTCTATTATTGGTTCAAACGTTCAGAATTTGTTATTTATTATTACTGATTTAAGTTAATTGCTAAAATATTTCAAATCAACAAATAAACATTTGAGGTAGTCAAAATATTCCTATTAATCTTTTGCAATTTGTAGACACAGGGGGGTCAAAAAATCCTCAAAAATGCCTCACGTAATTAATGGACGCCCCCTTGTGGTAAAAACGGTCGCAACACTATCCTTAAAATTTCTAGGAAACACAGTTCTATCAACGCCCTCTGTAGTGTAAATCCAGAGTAAAATTAAACGAATTTAGATGATTAAAAATGTGCATATATTAAAATAAATCTTTTGAAGGTTGAAATAAATAAATTTCTCGTAATTTCTGTTAATGTCCATCCCACGCTAGTAAGCTAGGGCATTTTTTTTTCTGAATAACTTCATAAATATCGGCAACAAAGTATGGATTTTTCACGTAAAAGGATATATAGCGTGAAAGAGTCGCATAAATACGATTCTTTATAGATTATTTGTTGAGACTTATGGATATTCTATTAATTTTTAATTATAAATAAAATTACTGGGAAATAAATAACTTGTTATGACCATAACTTGATACGGCGAAAAATTTTAATGAAAATCATAATTCAAAATTATTATCACGTTAACCTCACGGAAAGTTTTTTTTTCTTTTCTATATAAAATTCAATCTGGTGATTAAACTTTAACATGAGTGTTCACACGAGCGTAACTTTACATACGGACATACGTAGTGTAGATGGCGCTGACAAACCATCTGTAATATAGTGTGATTCGTTGTGGTACTTTTTTTCTTTAGATGTTTTTTTTGTGACATTCAGTATACATGTATACAAATCTTAGATATAGGGTATTCTACACAAAGTGACATTGAAATTTAATGTATAACGGTATAACCAGAAGTGACATATATGTCAAAATATTTTCCATAGATTCGCCATAACTTGTTCTCCATCTATGCCAATTTTTAAAAAAATCGTGGGAGTAGTCTCCAATATTCAGATACATGCAATGAGAAACGGAACATAGGGGTTTTAAACATTGTTTCAGAACTGCTTTTGAACTAGTCGACCAACATCAAGCTTCAACACGATTATTACAATCATTTATTTGGACATCTACAACATATCGAACAATTCCCACTTAATTAACGTCAGTCAATCAGTTAACAACAGGAAGGAAGAAAGAGAAGGCGCGAGGTGTCTGAATCCAGCTTTCCAGACACTCACACAACTGATGTACTTCTTCGTTGATGGAACTATCTGTATGAGGACTCGTACGTATTGGTGCTCTTGAGAGACAATCGACATTGGTATTTTCAGTATCTTTCTTAGAAACAATTTCGTAGTTGAATCCAGAAAGAAATATTGTTGCGAGGTCACCAACTCAAAGCCGGCCCTGACCCCCGATTGTAAATATTGGTGGCTGCGCCGGTTTCCTCCCCTTGCGTTAGAATGTACTCGAACATTCTGGAACGGTTTCGTTCGTGCATAGCCCGAGCGCCGGAGGCACTAGAGTTTTCCAGAACCGATAAGGACTATATATATATGCGGATTATGGAGTGCGTAAACAGTTAGTTAGTTAGTGAAACGGACAGTACAGTTAGTTAGTTCGGAAGAATTAGTGAATTAAATAGGGTAATATCCAAGTGGTGAAAATAAATTAGAACTAATATACCGAGTGTAAATAAATTAGTAGACATTGAGTATAGTGTGTATATAAATTAAGTTTAATACAGTGTGTGTGTTTCTTTAAATAAATAGATAGTAATTAGCCATAGTGTGTATAATTTTATCCCACAAGTAAAAACTGTTTAAATAAATAACAAAAACATTACAATATTGATGGGCGTGAACTGGTTTATATTTTACAGAAGAATTCACACGGATATCTACATACACTAACATTGACAGACATATTGACAGAACTATATTTCTTACTTACTACTAATACTAAACAACTTATGACTAGTCACTACCAGTGGCGGCTCGTGAACTTTTAAAATGGTCAATAATTATAAAAAAACTATCAAAAATGGTCAATAATTGTCAAAACTTTTAGAAAAATTGTCAAAAATTTCGAAAATATGTCAATAATTGTCAAATTTTTTCAAAATTGATCAATAATTGTCAAAAATGGTCAATAATTGTCGAAAAATGGTCAATAATTGACAAAAATCGTTAAATACTGTCAAAATATTTGAAAAATTGTCAAAATTTAAGAAAAAATGGTCATATATTATCATAATTTGTTAGAAATTGTCAATTATTGTAAAAAACTAACAAAAATAGACATTTATTGTTAAAAACTGTCCAAAAAGGGTTAAAAATTGTCACTAATTTTGAAAAACAGTTAAAATGGTCAATAATTGTTAAAATTTTGAAAAATGGTCAACATTTTTTAAAAATCGTTTAAATCTGTCAAAATATTTGAAAAATTGTCAAAAATTCTCAAAATTGATCAATAATTGTCAAAAAATGGTCAATAATTGTCAAAACCTTTAGACAAAATGTCAAAAATTTCGAAAAATGGTCAATAATTGTCAAAACCTTTAGACAAATTGTCAAAAATTTCGAAAAATGGTCAATAATTGTGAAAAATTGTTAAAAACTGTCATAATATTTGAAAAATTTTCAAAATTGATGAATAATAATTGTCAAAAATGGTCAATAATTGTCGAAAAATGGTCAATAATTGTCGAAAAATGGTCAATAATTGACAAAAATCGTTAAATACTGTCAAAATATTTGAAAAATTTAAAAAATTTAAAAAAATATGGTCATAAATTATCATAATTTGTTAGAAATTGTCAATTATTGTAAAAAACTGTCAAAAATAGAAATTTATTGTTAAAAACTGTCCAAAAAGAGTTAAAAAATGTCACTAATTTTGAAAAACAGTCAATAATTGTTAAAATTTTGAGAAATGGTCAACATTTTTAAAAAATCGTTTAAAACTGTCAAAATATTTGAAAAATTGTCAAAAATTCTCAAAATTGATCAATAATTGTCAAAAAATGGTCAATAATTGTCAAAACCTTTAGACAAAATGTCATAAATTTCGAAAAATGGTCAATAATTGTCAAAACCTTTAGACAAAATGTCAAAAATTTCGAAAAATGGTCAATAATTGTCAAAACCTTTAGACAAATTGTCAAAAATTTCGAAAAGTGGTCAATAATTGTGAAAAATCGTTAAAAACTGTCATAATATTTGAAAAATTGTCAAAAATTTTCAAAATTGATGAATAATAATTGTCAAAAATGGTCAATAATTGTCGAAAAATGGTCAATAATTGACAAAAATCGTTAAATACTGTCAAAATATTTGAAAAATTGTCAAAAATTTAAGAAAAAATGGTCATAAATTATCATAATTTGTTAGAAATTGTCAATTATTGTAAAAAACTGTCAAAAATAGAAATTTATTGTTAAAAACTGTCCAAAAAGGGTTAAAAATTGTCACTAATTTTGAAAAACAGTCAATAATTGTTAAAATTTTGAAAAATGGTCAACATTTTTAAAAAATCGTTTAAAACTGTCAAAATATTTGAAAAATTGTCAAAAATTCTCAAAATTGATCAATAATTGTCAAAAAATGGTCAATAATTGTCAAAATCTTTAGACAAAATGTCAAAAATTTCGAAAAATGGTCAATAATTGTCAAAACCTTTAGACAAATTGTCAAAAATTTTCAAAATTGATGAATAATAATTGTCAAAAATGGTCAATAATTGTCGAAAAATGGTCAATAATTGACAAAAATCGTTAAAAACTGTCAAGATATTTGAAAAATTGTCAAAAATTTACGAAAAATTGTCAAAAATTTGGAAAAATGGTTTATAACTGTCAATAATTGTCTTAAATTTTGAAAAAATGGCCCAAATTAGCAAAAATTGTTAAAAATTTTGAAAAAATGGTCAAAAATTAGCAAAAATTTGGAAAAATTGTCAATTATTGTTAAAAACTATCAAAATGGACATTTATTGTCAAAAACTGTCCAAAAATGGTAAAAAATTGTCATTATTTTGAAAAATGCTCAAATATTGTCAAAAATTCCCAAAATTGATCAATAATTGTCAAAAAAATGGTCAATAATAATTGTCAAAATTGATCAGTAATTTTTATTTGCTGGATAAATTGGTGAGGAGGCCGAGCCTCCTTAGCCTCCTTCGAGGAGCCGTCACTGGTCACTACAATCTGCAAAGTGTTCCCACATGGTTTTCTCTTTACACTTTCGTTCCATTTGTGTAATTTTCCTGTTTATTTGCAATAGAACTGTTTAAATGGTTTTTAAATTTAGTTATTTAAATCGGTCAACTCTTTTTCTCAGATTAAGTTATTTCGACAGTTTTTTCAGTGCAAGAAATGTCAAATCAAAATCGCTTATTCTGGAAAAGACAAAAAGTGAAATGTCACCTCTGTGTGGGTAGGTTATTCTGTGGTGTAATCACCAACATTGAATAAAAAAGAAGAAGTTCAGGTTAGCGAGTGACAGTGACTTTTGTTATTTTCCTCCAACTTCTATGTCCACCAACTGACAGTTGACAATCGCCCGCAGGTAAAACAATAAACAATTATTTGGTTAGATTTGTATTTTTGTTGTTTTGTACTGTTTTAATGATTCTTTCTATTATAAACAGTCAGATATAGCTTTTAAAATACCTAAGCAATTAAAACAGTGTCGTACATTTTACTTCAACCAAAATAACTTATATTTCGAACGACTCTGGTAATAATAATTTTTTGTTCAATTAGTCTTTAATGAAGACAGGCGTGACACGCAATAATGTATGTAGTTTGTCTTTTAAATGGTTGCATATGGTTAACTTTATAACGGTACAGTTCTTTGGGTCAACGGTCATCTTCCTGATAATAATTAGTAACGTGTTAAATAGCCTTTGTCACGATGCATCAATACCGAAAACGTACATATCCACATGCCTTTGTGATTTTTACGCATACAAATGTCTAATGTTTTGTACATAAAAGGCGATTCCATAAAATCTGCAAATAGAGGAGTGTTCCGGATGGTTTAAACAGTTTTACTACATATGTGGTGATTATTATTAGTTTAGGTATATGCCATATACAGAACATCTCAATAAAAACTATCCACTCCACATAATTCTGAAGTCGTCACTTTTATGAAAAAATGAAAAAACGTCAAAAATCATAAAAAGAGGGACGTTTTTTTGATCATATGTCAGGCCTTGAACAAAGTAAACCAAATCCGCGAAAAAACAACGCCTAGGGTTGGTTTCTTTCCAGAAACCGCTTTAAAAAAGTGCCTATACCGGTGCCATCCAGTAAAGTGAATAGTGCAACAAAGAAAACCTCTCCTTTTCCCTCCAAAATGTCGAAACCTCAACCAACTTTGGAGACGCCCTCCAGCTCTTCGTCCAAACCACGCCCTCTTATGGAATCTCCGATTCCACGACCCAACTCACTAATCCACGAAATGTGTCTCCCTCCAGAGAAAAAATCCTTTTTCAAATCGCTCCAAATCCAAATGAAATCTTCGAATTCAATACATTTCACTCCTGAGCAAGCACCTCGGTTTCAAACAACCCAAGACAAACTAAACTACATGGAAGAAAACCTCTCCAAATTAAAATCTACATCCTACGCACAAGCTGCAAAATCTCCTCCTACCATTCATTCATCTCGATTTTCCCAGGCCTCTTCAGCCTATGAAGCCCCAAATATCCACCAAAACGACGAAGCAGCCTCCGTTCGGAATTCTTCGTTCAAAACATTAACACTTCTTCTCCACCGCTTCAAACCCTTAATTTACGAAACCTCGCAACCAAATTCTGCTCTCAGAAAGAACTTTTCATCCTTATGAATAGAAATGAAATTTTAAGATGCCAAATCTTTTACCTAAAAGTAAATCCAAATTGCACCGCCCTTCCGAGGAACATCTGCCTCTAAAATCTTCAACTAAAAATTCAAAATGCCATCGGAGACAACAAAGTGGTATGCTTACCTCTCCATTCACAAACCTCTGCATCTAGAAACAAAACTTCTGTCAGCACCCATTCTCCAAACTTCTCCTTAGACATCTCGTATGTTGACAAAAATATCTCCAACGAAGAAATATTTGATCTTCAAATCAATTTCCAAAAATGCTGGAGGATCGTCTCCAAAACCACAAACTCTCCAACCTCCTTTATCAGAGTCATCACAAGCTCTGAAATTCAACTTCACCAGGCTCTCTCCAAATGAATTTTCCTTTACGGCCTCAATCACAGATGTGAAATCTCAAACTCCAATCAACTACCACCCGTCCCGAAATATTGTAAAAAGCCTTGTAGTAGCAACTGTGGTGGCGACCACGCAACCTACGATCCCAAATGCCCTAAAAGGCAAACTTCCACCTCAAAACCCGAAGAAACAGCTCCCATTACACTCCCAAAACCACCTATGCCATTCGACTTCCCCTTGGAAGTTCATAAAATCCTTGAAATAACTTGTGTTATCCCAATGAATGCAACCCCTTCCGCCCGTAGGATGGTAGTTGAGACACTTCATCTACAACCACAATTGCTCTGTTCAAGGACAGGGCAAAAAGACATACTTTAACTTCTCGCCAATTTCGTAAACTCGGATAACAAACACAACAAAACACTTCCCTTTCCTCTCCTTACCTGCCTCCCGCGACCAAACAGATAATTCCATCGAAGCAGCCGACGTACAGCCGCAACGGATGGAGTTCCAGTCTGCAAGTAGGGATGTTAAAAAATAATCGATTTTCATATAAATCGATTATTATTTTCTTATAATCGATTTTTAGTTATCGATTTTCATAGTAATATTAATCAATTTTATAAATTACGTGTTAAAATCGATTTTCGGAAACGGCTCGTATTATTTATTGACTATTTTTCAAAATTTTGACAACTTTTGACGATTATTGACCATTTCTCAAAATTTTGACAATTATTGACCATTTTTCAAAATTTTAACAATCATTGACCATTTTTGGAAATTATTGACCATTTTGACTCTTTTTCAAAATTAGTGACCATTTTTCCAAATTTTTGACCATTTTTCAAAATGATGACAATTTTTAACCATTTTTGACAATAATTGTCCATTTTTAACAGTTTTTAACAATAATTGACAATTACTAACCATTTTTGATAGTTTTCGACCATTTTTGACAATTTTTCAAAATTTTAGACCATTTTCCAAAATTATTGACCATTTTTGATAATTATTGACAATTATGGACCATTTTTCCAAATTTTTGACCATTTTTGACCATTTTGACCATATTTCAAAATTTTTGACAATTTTTCAAAAACTTTAACAATTTTTGACAATTATCAACTATTTTTCAAAATTTCGACAATTTTTAACAATTTTTGACAATTTTTGATAGTTTTTGAGAATTATCGACCATTTTTCAAAAATTTTGACAATTATTGACCAATTTTGACAATAATTGTCCATTTTTGACAATTTTTGACCATTTTTGATCGTTTTTGACAATTATTGACAATTTTTGAAAATTTTTGGCCATTTTTCAAATTTTTAAAAAAAATTTTGACAATTATCGACCATTTTTGACAATTATTGACCATTTTTGACAATTTTTCAAAAAAAATTTGCTATTTATTGACCATTTTTGACAATAATTGACAATTTTTAACCATTTTTTATAGTTTTTGACCATTTTTGACAATTTTTCGAAATTTTAGACTATTTTCCAAAATTATTGACCATTTTTCAAAATTATTGACCATTTTTGATAGTTTTTGACAATTATCGACCATTTTTCAAAATTTTAACAATTTTTTTAGTTATTGACCAATTTTAACAATTTTTTCATTGTCAATTTTTGATAATTTTTGATAGTTTTTGACAATTATTGACCATTTTTGACAATTTTTTAACATTTCTCAGAAAAATTTTAAAATTTTTGACAATTGACCATTTGTGAAAGATTTTGACCAATTCTCAAATTTTTTCAAAAGTTTTTGACAATAATCGACCATTTTTGACAATTGTTGACCATTTTTGACAATTTTTGACCATTTTTCAATTTTTTTTTTAATATTTGACAGTCATCGACCATTTTTCAAAATTTTAACAACTATTGACCATTTTTGATAGTTTTTGACAATTATTGACCATTTTTGACAATTTTTGACCATTTTTCAAATTTTCATTAAAATTTTTGACAATTATCGACCATTTTTCAAAATTTTAACAATTATTGACCATTTTTGATAGTTTCTGACAATTATCGACCATTTTTCAAAATTTTAACAATATTTTTACAGCTATTGACCAATTTTAACAATTTTTTAATTGTCAATTTTTGATAGTTTTTGACAATTACTGACCATTTTTGACAATTACTGACCATTTTTGACAATTTTTCAACATTTCTCAAAAAAATTTTTGACAATTGACCATTTTTGAAAGATTTTGACCAATTCTCAAATTTTTTTAAAAGTTTTTGACAATAATCGACCATTTTTGACAATTATTGACCATTTTTGACAATTTTTGACCATTTTTCAATTTTTTTTTAAATTTCTGAAAATTATCGACCATTTTTCAAAATTTTAACAATTTTTTTACAGTTATTGACCAATTTTAACAATTTTTTAATTGTCAATTTTTGACAATTTTTTAACATTTCTCAGAAAAATTTTTGACAATTGACCATTTTTGAAAGATTTCGACCAATTCTCAAATTTTTTTAAAAGTTTTTGACAATAATCGACCATTTTTGACCATTTTTCAATTTTTTTTTAATTTGTGACAGTTATCGACCATTTTTCAAAATTTTAACAACTATTGACCATTTTTGATAGTTTTTGACAATTATTGACCATTTTTGACCATTTTTCAAATTTTCATTAAATTTTTTGACAATTATCGACCATTTTTCAAAATTTTAACAATTATTGACCATTTTTGATAGTTTCTGACAATTATCGACCATTTTTCAAAATTTTAACAATATTTTTACAGTTATTGACCAATTTTAACAATTTTTTAAATGTCAATTTTTGATAGTTTTTGACAATTACTGACCATTTTTGACAATTTTTCAACAGTTCTCAAAAAAATTTTAAAATATTTGACAATTGACCATTTTTGAAAGATTTTGACCAATTCTCAAATTTTTTTAAAAGTTTTTGACAATAATCGACCATTTTTGACAATTTTTGACCATTTTTCAATTTTTTTTTAATTCTTGAAAATTATCGACCATTTTTCAAAATTTTAACAATTTTTTTTACAGTTATTGACCAATTTTAACAATTTTTTAATTGTCAATTTTTGATATTTTTTGACAATTATTGACCATTTTTGACAATTTTTTAACATTTCTCAAAAAAATTTTAAAATTTTTGACAATTGACCATTTTTGAAAGATTTTGACCAATTCTCAAATTTTTTTAAAAGTTTTTGACAATAATCGACCATTTTTGACAATTATTGACCATTTTTGACAATTTTTGACCATTTTTCAATTTTTTTTTAAATTTCTGAAAATTATCGACCTTTTTTCAAAATTTTAACAATTTTTTTACAGTTATTGACCAATTTTAACAATTTTTTAATTGTCAATTTTTGACAATTTTTTAACATTTCTCAGAAAAATTTTTGACAATTGACCATATTTGAAAGATTTCGACCAATTCTCAAATTTTTTTAAAAGTTTTTGACAACAATCGACCATTTTTGACAATTATTGACCATTTTTGACCATTTTTCAATTTTTTTTTATTTGTGACAGTTATCGACCATTTTTCAAAATTTTAACAACTATTGACCATTTTTGATAGTTTTTGACAATTATTGACCATTTTTGACCATTTTTCAAATTTTCATTAAATTTTTTGACAATTATCGACCATTTTTCAAAATTTTAACAATTATTGACCATTTTTGATAGTTTCTGACAATTATCGACCATTTTTCAAAATTTTAACAATATTTTTACAGTTATTGACCAATTTTAACAATTTTTCAAATGTCAATTTTTGATAGTTTTTGACAATTACTGACCATTTTTGACAATTTTTCAACAGTTCTCAAAAAAATTTTAAAATATTTGACAATTGACCATTTTTGAAAGATTTTGACCAATTCTCAAATTTTTTTAAAAGTTTTTGACAATAATCGACCATTTTTGACAATTTTTGACCATTTTTCAATTTTTTTTTAATTCTTGAAAATTATCGACCATTTTTTAAAATTTTAACAATTTTTTTAGTTATTGACCAATTTTAACAATTTTTTAATTGTCAATTTTTGATATTTTTTGACAATTATTGACCATTTTTGACAATTTTTTAACATTTCTCAGAAAAATTTTAAAATTTTTGACAATTGACCATTTTTGAAAGATTTTGACCAATTCTCAAATTTTTTTAAAAGTTTTTGACAATAATCGACCATTTTTGACAATTATTGACCATTTTTGACCATTTTTCAATTTTTTTTTTAAATTTTTGACAGTTATCGACCATTTTTCAAAATTTTAACAACTATCGACCATTTTTGATAGTTTTTGACAATTATCGACCATTTTTCAAAATTTTAACAATTTTTTTACAGTTATTGACCAATTTTAACAATTTTTTAATTGTCAATTTTTGATAGTTTTTGACAATTATTGACCATTTTTGACAATTTTTTAACATTTCTCAGAAAAAAAATTTAAAATTTTTTACAATTGACCATTTTTGAAAGATTTTGACCAATTCTCAAATTTTTTTGAAAGTTTTTGACAATTATCGACCATTTTTGACCATTTTTCAAATTTTTTTTTAAATTTTTGACAATTATCGACCATTTTTCAAAATTTTAACAATTATTGACCATTTTGGCCATATTTCAAAATTTTTGACAATATTTCAAACATTTTAACAATTTTTCAAAATTTTTGACCATGTTTCACAAGTATTGACCATTTTTGATAGCTTTTGAAAATTATCGACCATTTTTCAAAATTTTAACAATTTTTTACAGTTATTGATCAATTTTAACAATAATTGTCAATTTTTGATAGTTTTTGACAGTTTTTGAAAATTTTTGACCATTTTTCAAATTTTTTTTAAATTTTTGACCATTATCGACCATTTTTGACAATTATTGACCATTTTTGACAATTTTTGAAAATTATCGACCATTTTTCACAGTTTTTTGACAGTTTTTGGCAATTTTTGACAATTTTTGACAATTATTGACCATTTTTGACAAAAATTGTCCATTTTTAACAATTTTTGACAATTATTGACCATATTTGAAAATTTTTGACAATTTTTCAAAAACTTTAACAATTTTTGACAATTATCAACTATTTTTCAAAATTTTGACAATTTTTAACAATAATTGTCCATTTTTGACAGTTTTCAACAATTTTTGACCATCGTAAGAACCAATTCAAAGTTTCTTCGCTCTTTTTCAACTTCTACCGACACATACCCATTTTTTAGAAGAGATTCATTTTACACCAAGATATCTGCACTTTTGAACTATTTACACGGTTCACGTATATTATTAATATGAACGGTAACTCGTGCGAAAGAGTACCTACCTACCAGTTAAAAAGGTATTAAATCCGCTAGTCAAGGAAGCTGCTCACACGAAACGCCAATTATTTAAGTAATCTAGGTTTTTGATACACTGGGTGATGTTAGCGCAGCGCACCGAACACGATGACGATATAACTTATTAACTCACCTATAACGGTAAAACAAAGAATTGGTTATTTACTACCTTTTTTTAAAAGATTTACGAACGAAACTATCCATATTTTTAGCGTTTAGTTACTACCGACGTTTATTCCTTAAAAATATAGTTTAATAGACCAATAGATGAACAGTTTCGAAAAAATGTTGATGTGTGAGAAGAAGAAATCGTATGGAGCTAAATCAGACATCTACAAAGGTGTAATATATCTTCCATCCCTCCCAAAGGTTTTCCTATAAATCATGTTTTATTTGTATCAATACAGTGGCGCACCGAGACTTTTTCTTTAAGGGGGGTTCACTCGCTGATACTTTCACAAACCAAGACAAAGCATTTTGTACAGAAGTTAACGTTTAAGAAACGAAGTTTGATTCCAAAGTGTGATTTCCCCTGTTGTACCTCAAGGGTCTGGGGGGGGAGGGTTAACCCCAAAACCTCCCCTCGGTGCGCCACTGTATCAATAGTATGAATTTGGATATACATTACAATTCCGAGAAAATAGAGACGATCTTTTACTTCGAATTTCTCCATGCGCGAACACCTTTGGCCAAATTTGCTTCTTGTAAGCTCCATATAGTAGATTGCTATTTTTTTGAGCTGGACTCATTTTTAAGATGACTGGTTGTACTGATAACATTTTACAGGTTCCGAATGCTGTTGCACTCTGTATATTGTTTATTTTTGCAGGGTTTTAATTTGTATACTATTCTAGACATCACTTTCTAGCTGGAAATTGCCTTGAGTGCCGCCAAAACAGTTACTCTCTCCCTCAATTTCTCCATATTATCTCATAGGTCCTAGTCCCTCCTTTTTTTCCTACGGGTAAATGCCATTACAGTCGTTTTATTAGGACCAATATTATTTATGATCTTACATAATCAGCCGAATCGACAAAACACCCTGTATCTCGGTGAAAAAGATCCCAATAAATGGGGTATTCTTAGAATCGCCTTGGTGACGTATTAAGGATTCCCTCCCAATTGAAACACTCCGTATAAATTTTAGTAGAAATAATTTTTTTTTCTTCGAAAAATAAATTAAAAGAAATTTCCCACCTTATTAATGACTCTGTATGTTTAATTTTAATTTTGAGCTTCGACATTTTACGACTGCCAGTCCGGTAGATCAAAATCAATTTACTTAATTGATTTAATTGTCACTTACGACGACATTTTATTGAGCATTTACGTCGTTCCGATATAACTTCACGTATCTAATTCGAAACGTGGAAACATTGCAATGGGGTTTTTCTAAACGGTTCTTTATGGTTTTTATGGGCTATCTCGACGATTTAAAATGTTGATTTTATTAGATTTTTGTAGTTAGAAAAAAACCTTTCGAATGGCATACTTTCGATTTTTCTTACGTTGTTTTTTCCTCAGGAATCTTTTAATAACAAATACTCTAGTATATCAATGATAACCTTCATTTACTTTAATTATACGAAAGCACTACATCCCCCCTTAAAGAGAATATGTTATGGTTGGCCGACCGTAAACCATTTATTTAAGGCTAGGCACGTTTTTTTACATCCTTGATTTACCATTGGTTGACTGACGTCAGTCTCCGTTGCACCGACATGTTAGAGTCACCAGTGACACTTGAAAAAACGCAGTTGTTGTTGTTTACATCATTCATAGTGATGAGCAAAATTGGTCTTGGTCTTTCAATCTCGGTATTGGTCTAGCGAAAAAGCAAGACCAAGACTATCATTAGACTAGCAAGACCAAGACCGTATGAACAAGAACAAGACCAATAATTGTGATTAATAGTCTTTCTCATATTTTAGCAAGACCAAGATTGGATACGCAACACTAAATAAGCAAGACCAAGACGGGACATATTTGAGCAAGACCAAGACTGGATCAGCAAGATTAAGACCAAGACTGTCCCAAGTCTTGGTCTTGCTTTGCTCATCACTAATCACTCCTCATTATATCTGACAACTGACAATGGATACCACTTGAAATTTCTTCAATTTCTGACGATGTTAATAGTGCAGTCAATACTTTATTATCTCATACTAAATTGATTTCTATTTATTCGTCCATTTCTTTAATTATTCGCTATAACCGATTCTAATCCTTACTTTTTTGAGGTTAAGCTATCATTTTGTTAACCACCAAATTTATCCACCACCTCGAAACAACGGTGGAATGGTTTGCAATTTTGGTTGATGCAACAGTAATAAATGAACGCGTCATTTCTTCAATCCGAAATCCACCAATGATTATAAAAACGCAGTTGGTGAATTGGTGGTTCTATCGGTGAATAAAAAAACTTGCCTATGTAAACGGTAATATCATGGAGAACGAACTCATACGGGAAAATTAACAAAAAAATCGTCTATCTACAAGAATGTACACATGAGGACGTTAGACGCGTCAGCAAAATGTGAACCCTTACACATGACAGCGCTAGACACGGCGTTTAGTTGAACCAGTCTACTACCAGGGCGACTATGGAGTTAGAAGAGTTAACTTGTATTTGGTTGTTATACCGTAGATGCAAGGCAAGGTGAAGAAGACAAAGAAGATGGTGGGTGCATCCTGTAATAGACGACAGATTAACTCTGGGTTCCTTTATGACGCTGTACCCAAAATTGAGGGAACACCCCAAAAAGTTTTTTAATTACTTAACTACTACTTTGTACTGTTTTCTTCTGCAAATATGTTCGCAATCTCCTGCCAAGCAGACTTTTTCAAAAATCTATTTTTATTATCTGGACACTCCATGTCCCAGATGCATCTTCTTTTTTCGACTTCATCAATAAAAACTTCTATGTCAAACGCTCCCGCGTCCATTGTATACACACACGTCAAAACTGGGCAAAAGTGCTCGCTCGACTGATCACATGTGTACGATCCAATGCCCAATCTAGTCTAATAATGTTAAATTATTCCGTTTAGGTTTCTTTTAATTAGGGTTGACGTTCTTTAAATAAAACACATCTTTCTTCGACAAATGTTTAATTTGAACTCTCTGACCAAAAAAAACCCAAAGCAACAATTGCCAGCCTACACATTCTTTCAATCTAGCGCGTGTCTGCTTATTTTGCAATCGTTACTTATATATCGATAAATTATAATCAAACTGCTTAGTCGATATATTTTAGTAACTCGAATCGGGCTGCAAACGTAGCGGTCGAAGTGAAAACACACGCGAACCGCGAACTGTCAAAGAGGCTAGCAACCAATAAAACATCATGAACTCGCGTTTTATGATTGGCTGTTACAGTTCTGCTGTCAAATGTTATGGTACGGGGATTTAACTAGCGCCCTCTGCTATGACCAGAAATTGGAATACTTGAAGTTCGATCTCCTTGTATAGTCTCCATGGGTAATATTTAGAAAGGTCCAAGTTGGACTCCTATGGTCTAAAACCTAATGCTTGGAAATATCGACTCAAAATTCACTAAAGTATGTAAAATCTTCCTCTGAATCGATTGGTGGACACTAGAACGTTCTAACTGTTCAATTAGTCGAGTTTCAGATATATACTGTTGGCTTTTCCACTCCGAATTAAGAACCTCCTTTTTTATAACTCAGTTAAAAAATTAATGCTTCATACTTTTTTTTAACAAAAATAAATCCACGTAGAAACTATTCTTGTACTATTATGTTTAATTTGTATTTTATAGTTTTGTTTTGTTAGTAAGACGATTTTTATCTTTTGCAGGTGGCATATTTTTAAGACCCGATGACGGAAACGTGTACACAACACTAGAACCCACACTTAGCAGCAATCCGAACGTGTACTTTCAAAGAGGAAACGGAATGCATCCTGGGATGATGTACTGAATTGGAAATTACAATGACAACAATGACAATCAGTATCTAGTTACTTTGTATTTATAGCATTTTATAATTATTTATTGTACTGGAGTGTGAGTGTTTGTGTGTGAAAGGAAGATCAACGAAAAGATCGGTATTATCTCACAATTATTATTTAAAAAAATTAAGGATATCGATTAGTTTTCGTATATGGAGGGTAGAAGGAAGGAGCACCATCTTGTATGGGTGACAAGTTGAAAAAGTGTCCACCTGTAAACAGCAAATTATAATTCGAAGATTCACCGAAATGGCGCTCGTGTAGCTAATGGAAATGATGTGAATTTAGGGTTATAAACCGAGTGAAGTGTGCTGGGTTGAAAAATTTAGTATTTTTCGTGACTTGTGTAGTTGAAAAATATGCAGTATTTAAAATCTCAATTATTTACGTAGTATTTCCTTTTTTAAGTTTGTATCTTACTCTAATAATTCATGGCGCCGTTTTTAAAATCCTTCCACTTGCTACTATGGCGCCATCTTAATTTGCTTCCTTTCGATGGACACTTTTTAATACATTGAGATGGTGCTCCTTCCTTCTACCTCCATATTTTCGTAGCTGTGTGGAAAAAGAAGAAAGGAAACGTCAATTCTCTCTGTTGACTCTTCTTCTTATCCGATCGTTTATGACGTCTTAAATATTATATGTGGATGAATTACTTCGACGAAACTATTTCATGGGTTCAAAAAAGAAGAAAAATGTAATATAATATAAGAGAGTTTTTAATCAAACTGCAAATAGAAATTGCCTCAATTACCCAGTTAAATATTACTTTTTTTTCAATGAAAATAAAATTTCACATTGATCTCGATATATCAGGCCGAACAAATTACCTTCAAGGTCTATTTATTGACTGCTGTTAATTTGTAAATTACATGTTAATATTATGCATTAAATTTAAGCGATTTTATTCTTGATAATAAGCTGCTGTGAAATATATAATGAACCTACAATTATTTTGTTTGATTAAAATTGATCTATCATTTAAAATACTCGATTATAATCATAAACTCGTTAAATAATAGCTTTTTCCGCATATAGCGTTTGTTTTCAATGATTAAACAAATTTTATACATTATTTTATAATTATCGATCTAGTATCATTCGAAAAATCTAGTTTGACACTGAATAGTCGAGTGGGATGCACACACACACACGGAAGTGAAATTAATTTGGCTAAAGAAAGACAAGGCCTCTTACCCCCTTAAGCTGTTTTTAATTTCCATTCAACTTTAACCATTTTCTTTAAAATAGCACCGCTAACATTCCGACAAATAGACTGGTTCACAAGTACCATTTCATTCCAAACCTGACCCGGACCACCGAAAATTATTATTGACATTTTTCAAACCATGTTGACCCATATCAAATAACAACTGAGGCATTCAAAATCGTAAAAAAGAAGATTATCATAAAACATGATTATTTGACAAGTGTATCAAACGTAAAGAAATTGAATACTGAAAATTTTGTAGTGGTAACCCTTGCCACTACTTTACACACGCGCAACTAACTTTTACAATAATGCCATGCTGGATTTGACGAAAAATAATTTTCAATTGAGTGAATGAGAACAAAATCCGTTTAGTTTCGTAAATAAATATTATTTTCTGCTTTCATTTTCTCAATTATCGAATTTGTACAAAATATTTTGTAATTAGATTTAAAAAATATATATTATGAACCACAAACGTTGATCTCTTTCTACTGAAGTCACAATTCAAAAAAAAGATATGTTGTAGTTTAGTGTCTTGACACTAAAACGTAACGTAACGAAAAGCTATGACCTTGGAAGCGTCCCTGAGTGTATCTTTGAACGTTCGACTATTCACGAGAACGTCCAATGGATTTTGTTCGTACGAATGATTTCACCCGAATCGAACGTTACTCGAAAGTTCAATAGCAATATCTTCCAAATACACTGGCGAACAACTTTGTAGATCTTATGTGTAATTTTTTAGGTGATGTGTACTGTGGAGTACTTTAAGAAGCAGTTTCATCCAGGTTCATTTTTGTTCAGTAGTATTATTAAAAAACTTAGGTATAATGATCCTATGATCTACACGATACAGCCACAGGATATGTTTATTTGTTTTTCTGACGTTCTGCGCAAGACTCTATGTCCCCATGTGGGACTCATACGACTGATAAATTCATAGGACTCATAAATTCATTCGTTGGCAAGTCGAACATTCGAGATTTCGAAGATACTGCTCGAACATAACAAATCCACTCTCATCACATGAAATACGTGGGAGCATTTGGTCGAACGTTCAAAGATACGGGTCCAAGACTTTCTCCAAATTCATGTAATATTTGAGATTATCACATAGACTCAGTGTAAAGAGAACAAAGATACGGATTTATCTGTTGTAAATATTGCGTTAATAAAATTAAGAATTTTCCACTGTAGACTTAAGCATCATTACTATTAATTAAAAACTATTAAATAAGCTGAGTATTCGTTACTAATAGAAGAAAATAGAATTAAATAAACAGCATGTATATATTTATTTTTAAATCTGTAAAATAAAAAACCTAAAAAAATATTTGTTTCACTGTAAGCACATTTTAAAATCGGTACAAGGCCATTTTGTGACTGTATACCCAATAGAAAACGAGGCCATGGTGAGAATTTGCGAAAAAGAATAACGAATGGGATTTTCTCAATGTTAATAGTTGTATATGTATGTACTGAGACCTAAAAGATCTATTGTGTCCCCTTACTTCTACTTAGTTCCTGAGGAGGGTCTAGGAGACTAGTAGCTCCTTTAGTCCTATTTCCCGGAGGAATTTTAGGATATCTGCAGGCTTTAACTTAGGTAAATATCCCTCTTCTATCCAGTAATCTCCAAGGTGTTGTGTCCTAGGATTCTGAATTGCTGTACAGTTCTCAAGTATGTGGATGGAGGTTTCTTCTTCCATGACACAGAATCTACATATTTCTTCCTCCACTATTTTGAGCTTTTTCAGATGCCCATTCAGGCGACAATGTCCCGTAAGGATGCCTGTTTAAACTCTTAGTGCAGTTTTACTTTGACTTATGCATTCATTTGATCTCACCAGTTTGTAATCACCCAGAAGAATCTTTGATTGTCTAAGTCCTACTAGATCTTTCCAATGGTCAGATCTTCTCTTTTTTTCGGCTTTGCCTATTTCTTCCAATATTACATTGGAGCAGATACCGCAAAAGGGTTCCGGTGTTTCAGTCCCCCTCTTTGCTAGTTCATCTGCTATTTCATTTCCTTATATTCCTGTGTGTCCTGGAATCCACAGTAAGGTGACTATATTGTTCTCGCTTAGTTCATTTAGTTTGCCTAGGCATTCCCACACCATTTTGGAACTGATAACTCAAGAGCTCAGTGCTTTAATGGCTGCTTGACTATTATGATAATCCTTTGCCTTCTATATCCTTTATCAATATTGAACTGGGCACACTTTCTTATGGCGTTAATTTCCGCTTGAAAGATACTCGGGGTTTTTCCCAAGCTTTCAGAGTGTTTGGTTCCTGGCCCGTTCACTCATATCCCAGTTATCCCATGTTAATAGTTAAAGGTGGATAAAATCATAATACGGAATTAACTATTTTTAATATTTTTATTCTCATAAGGTTTTTATGTCGATTTAAAAATTCAACTTTTGGATGATTTAAATAGTTCGCCATTTATGCTGTGACCTACATGACCTAAAAGAGAAGTTAGCTTCATAAGAGTTGACATAGGACTAGAATTCTGTCGTCTTCTTTTTTAAAATCGTGATGAAGTATAGGTTATGCTTATGTTATATATCAAAGAATTTTTATTCCACATGAATTTTTCCAAAAAGGGGAAGGGAATAAGCTATTTTGTCCGCCGCTGTTTTTGTTCTGCGTTATTTTTGTGCGGCGCTATTTTGACTGACGCTTTTTTAACCTAGCGCTATTTTGACTGACGCTATTCTGCTACAGAGCCATTATAGCTCTCGTTGTATTTGACCATTATTTGACGCTCAATATAGACAGCCATGATGATTTATTTAGCGCTCTCTAGTGACTACCTACTTTTGAGAGTGGACAAATCATTCTGAAAAGAAGAATTAAACAAATAGTATTTCCAAATACCCTTTCAATAATTATTAAAATTAAAACGTAGACACTTATGTTTACATCTGTTGATGGTTACATATTAAATATACATATGTACAAATTACGTTGGGAATTTAATTTTTTCTCATTTTAAATTCCGTTTCAATTTCTTTTTTATAGAGGCGTTTCTCCGCAATAATTCCAGTTCGATCGTTCTTGTATATCTGATGAAAATAAATTGCAAATTTGTTTAAAAAAAATGTACAAGCCCGTGAGTATATACCAAACATTGTTGAAAATCCTTTGAAGTATGTGAGGTATAATGTGTTGCATAACACACATCATCGTATGTCTTCCAATTTGTTACCTGCTATTCCACATTTTAGGACTTCAAGAAGGCTTTTGACAAAGAAAAATCCATTCTGCAATTTTTCGGGGTGTACCCTTTGGTTGACCCAAAGAAAAAATTTGAAAAGATCCGACGTTTTTTCTGGTACATCCTCAATGTTTTTAACGTAAGTTTAATGTTGATTCTACTGTTAGTGGATGACATGAAACAATTCCTGGACGCAAGTCATTTCATCATAATCAGTATAACGTTTCTATGCAAATTTCCTTTATTGGCAATGGGAAAAGGGATGAAACTTATTGAAGATCATTTAAATTCGATAGATCTATTCAACATTCCTATGGGGATCATTAATCATGTGAGACAAGAAGAGAAATATAGAGATTGGATATATTTCCCGCAAAGGTAAATTTTCATTTATAGAAGAATCCAGAAATTTCCAATTGAAATTTTTATTCAAAGGTATATGGTCGCAGGAGCTTCTCTGTACATGATAACGATTTGTATACTTCACCAAAGCGACAGACTTCTTTTCCTTGTCAGCTGGTCTCCTTTCGATCTACAGAATTATAAATATTACTGTTTCACTCTAATTTTCCAATCAATCGGTTTTCTATCGAATGGAATATCTAATGGTTGTATAGACAACTTGTATTACATTTTAATAGACACTGTATGCTGTCAGATGGATATTCTGACGTATAACCTTCAAAATTTAGATAATTCCAAAGGAAACTTTGAATTACATCGACAATTGAGAAGAAACATAATTGTGCATATCCAAATTATAAGGTAAATGATTGAAATTAGATTATATTGTGTATCCCTTTCAGTGGCGGCTCGTGGTTAATTTGATAGGGAGGTCATAGGTGATGTGACCAAAATCTTCAAATACGGAACGCCACTGACCAGTCCCCCGGAGGCCTATCCGGTACAAAATTTTTTTGGGCCACGCTTGTTTTATATAAAAATAATGCTCTCTTAAAAAACAACCATATTTTATTCATTTCTAGACATATTAAATATGACAAACTTAAATTAAATGAAAATTAGTCTAAATATTTTTAAAATTTAAGTGAAGCCTTCGATCTTTTGTATTTGCAACAACTTATTACGTCAAAACACAGCTCTTTATTCTCATTATTTTGCTTCAAATGCTCTCCTTCAAATCAAAATATAGCACGGCCTTCCAACCCCTCTACTCATCTCTTTTCTAAGCGTGTAATGATCAACCGACGTAAGTCGATTCATCGTCGATATTAAACCGGGCTTTTGACCCATCACATGTAAAATTCGGGCGTGTTTCTCTCACGCCGCGAAGATCGTCAGCGCTCGGCAAATTCCGTTCCCATATAACACCTTGAGGTCAACGGTGGAATGGAACGTCATGCGCACAACGAACTATAACCTGTACAGTATAAAAACCGTCGCACGTGACTTCTGTCATATCTGGACTATGTTACCAATCCCTTGAAATAGTACGAGAATCTAGTAAAGATCAAATATTCTTCTTTTTTTTTGGCTATAGGTTAGTTTTAGTTATTATTTGCAAACAAACTTCAACTTATTGTTAATAATAACGCAGATAGCAGAATCGAAAAATTAAATGAGCAATATAAAATTGTCACAACATAACCCCAAAAAAGTCAAGACGTCAACTGAACCAAAAATAAACCATTTTAATCGCGGCATCAGCGCGCATTTATGCAGTTTTTAGTACGAATGACGTTAGTTTAATATTTAACTAACCTACGAGTTGTATTTGAAATGAAATTAATTTCTTTAAGCATACATTTATATTTTTTTATAACATGCGACCTACAAATTTCAATATTTATTAGGATTAAGGTCGAAACACACTAATCAGCACAACACCTGACAAGCATCGTCGCAGCTCCGTCGAGTGGTCAACTCGACGGTGGTGTATGGGCTCACTTTACCCATCGACACGGGATCAGCACCGCCGCGATACCCGTCTATAGGCTTCACTTTATATTGTCAGAGATATTGTATTGGCACGCCGTCCGCAAAATATTCTCTCTGAGAAAAGTGTTGTGGTTGAGGCGGTGACGTGCCTTGTCGGTGCTGTGTTGATGTTGTTAGATATGCGCGCTTATATTTAAATACACATAAGAAATAAAATCTGCTGGTGATGATCAGTCGCTGTTCCTATGAGGTGCTGATAAGTGTGTTTCGACCTTTAAAGTGGAAAAACATACAGCAAAAGAATGACGTGATACAAGCGATCGGCACTTTGGTCACGTGAGACGGTTTTTATAATGGATGAGCTATAGTTTTGGTTCTCCTTAATGTTATTACCAAAGAATACACCAACTAATAAGAAGCGAAGCCCGACGCAATCTTTTTGATCGTTTGGTAACAAAAATTTATGACCTTGAGATAACGACATTGACAGATAACTTAGTAAATACACTGAGAAAATGATCAAATTCATATCAGCGATATAATTGGTCGACAAAGTGAAGTAGACTCTGGTTAACGTAAGAAGAACCCACTTGAAGTTGCAGTCGTATACGCGAACTTGTTGTCAAAACCAGCGCCATATTGTAAAATTGACATTCCACTTCAAATCAGTAGCGTAACGTTTTCACATTTTGTAGGTTAACACAAAATTAGAATAATGTAGATAATATTTCCTTCAACACCAACAAGTTTTTTAGGAGGCATGGTTTTAGAGTCTTAAAATATTCAAAATTTAAGAATAATGGACAGTAAATGATTGCTTCAAACACAACCTCAAATGTCAATAATAAAATGACTGTCGGCATGAAAATCGTTTGTAACGCCAATGGCATGAAACGATCATTACGAAGCGAAATAGATAAACAAGACCGATATTGGTTTCTGCGCAAGTCAGTTGGCAAACTTCACGTGGCTTCTTCTTGTGTAAACAGAGTCTATGACAAGTATCTTATTATGAAAATGGCGCCTTTCAGACATGCGCATACAAAAAAAGGATAGGTTCGCTTCTTGTTTGCTGGTGTATTCTTTGGTCTCAGTGTGCCGTACGATGGTGGAGGTGGTTGCAAAAAGCAACATATTTAGAAGCTTTAATTTTTTAGGTTCGTCAAAAATCTACAAAACATTTATTCAACCATCATATTTGTTCAATGTATCGGTAGCGTAATGGTTATATGTATCTTAGGATTCCAATTAAGTGTTACTGTGAGTTTCCCAGTTGAAAAAAAATCATTTTTTTTTAGTAAAAATCTTTTTTAGGTTCCATTTCCGTCTGAGCGTTTTTTCGTGCAAACCCTTTTCGCTCTTTCTATGTGTTTTCAGATCTTTTGTTATACTTGGTTTGGTCAAAAGTTAATGGTTAAGGTAAGGCACACTCTAACAGTGTTCACCGAAGAATATACAAGAGGCGATAACTAGAGGAGCATATTCCGTCATCTGCGCATGCGAAAAATAGCTATTCCATTCACCGTTGACCTTTCCCCTTGGAGGTTCTTTAAGGTGAAGGGTATATTGAATGGTTATTTTTCCTTCCCCTTCTTGAAAAAGTTGCGACCCTCGTAGCGAGTAATTCGCATGCGCAGATGACGGAATATGCTCCTCTATAGTTATCGCCTCCTATAATATACGAATTTATTTAGCATTTAGCAGTTTCTTTTATTTATAGAGTCATGAAGTTGCTACAGCGTGTTACTTATCAAAATGGAACGAGTTCGATTTTAAAATACGAAAATCATTACTTATCGTAATGACAAGATGTAAAAGGCCAATAATTTTGACGGCAGGAATATTTGATCTGACATTAGAAACTTTTACAATGGTAAACATTATTTTTAATGTATGCAAAATGTGTTGGAAACAGATATTTATCTATCTCATTAGTTCTAGGCACAAAACCCATTTTTAGTTCTATGGTTCTAATAAAATTAATAAAAGTTAGGTATTTATGGGTAGGCAACATCAATTGCACTACATGTACGACGTTAATCTAGTAAAGTAGACTGTTTTAGACGCACTTACAGTTAAAAACATTTTCCAGATTCTCAGAACGTCTTACTCCTACATGGCTGTATTAAGAACAATGTATGGTGAATTTGTCACGGAATAAAAATAGGCACCATAAATAAACAGATTAGTAGCATCTGATTTTTTTAGCTAATTATACGATTTGTTAATCAGAAATTTCCACTTTGTTCCACTATTTTATTGCAATTTAATATACCACGTTGAGAAGATTTGTAAGTAATTTATTATTGAAGGTTTTATGGCTTCCTCCACCATAAGCACATGGGATAGATCCAAAAAAATTTGGACCAGTTTTGAGCTGCAACCCCACTTCTATTAATCACCAAAATGACTTGTAAACGACGAGGGCCTAGCTGCAGAAAGGCTCCCACCAATCAGAGTGTATATATTTTGTGCAATTTATTTATTTATTCACATATAAAAAAGTGAACATGAAAATTTTTTATAATAGAAATACCTACAATGCAGTATATTATAAAATACAGTAATAAAATAATAAGAATTTTACATGCGTAACAAAAATATTACTTACTACTATAAGTATATAGTACAAAAACAAAACTATGGCAATTTCATACGTTAAATTAAAACTACTACTATCTATTTATTTAAAGAAACATTCACTGTATTAAACTTAATTTATATACACGCTCTACTTAATGTCTACTTATTTATTTATACTCGGTATATTAGTTCTAATTTATTTTTACCACTTGAATATTACACTATTTATTTGCACTATCCAATTCACTGTTCGATTACTGAGAACTTCTGTAACTAATTCTTTACTGTCCGTTCACTAATTTCGAACTAACTAACTAACTCAAAGCTTAAATGCTATATATAGCGAAAAAAAAATTTTTGAACTTGTTCAATCTTCTTTATGTGAGTGGTGTGACCTAACTAATGAAAAGTGAAGAACTTTTATAGAAGTTATGTTGGTAAATTCACGAGTTGTTCTTTTTACAAAACCCAACATTTTCATTGATTTTTGTATGGCATTAGTGATGTGACAATTGAAACTAAGAGAGTAATTCCTAAATCCCTAATCTGATTGACAGCAGAGGCACCTAATCCTGTACAATGTTCAGTTTGGTGCATAGTAACGTGGCAGCAGCTATCGCAAGTAGCAAACTTATCTCCACAACTCGAACAACTGCTGGCCATTGTAGAAGTGTTACACCTGGACTATCGTGAAAAGGGATCAAAAATGTAGACTTTATTCCTGAACTATATCAGAACAGTATTGTAATGGATGTGTCTCCAATGGGAACGTTGGTAGAGTAAAGGTGTGGGTCACTTGGAGGATCATCGTAAGGGAATGAAACCACTACTTCTAGCACTGGGATATGTTTGATTTATTTACTATAATACATTACACTACTTACTATTACTAATGATATGCATAAGTGCCTAGCCGTATAGCATACTTATACTTAGTGGTTAAAGATCACTGATCTCTGAGCATTCGCCTATATAGAATGTTCTTCTTGAATTATTCTGAATTAACTTCCCCTATCATAAATATTGAATGCATATTTATATAACCAGTCAAGTTCAAATAAAACAAATAAGCATATTATTGTTTTGTGTTTACTTCACGCTTTGAACTTGACTTTCTATTCGATAACCTTCTTATTCTATATTTATATAATATTAAGATGTTCGAATGTTTTGTTGAAATAAGATCAAGGGAATTTAATTCTTATTTTAAATATTTATTATTACATTGGGCCAAAAGGCATCACTGTATAAATCCAATAATTGATTAAGTCTTTTTATCAAGTGATAATGAATTTAATCACAAAAAGTAGTAACACCTCTTATCTACTGTTAATGGATTGATACACAAAAAGTGGAAACTATATAAACAATTTAACAGAAATGAAAAGGACAAATCATAATTTACTTCATTTCCCGGAGAATAAACTCAATCAACGTTTAGTAGTAACGTAGTGTTTTAAATTCTACACATTTTGACACCAAATTGAACATTTAAACACTGATTAAACCAATAAGAATACGAAATATTTACAGAACGAAAACAAGCACATTGTACGAAGTTCTATTACTTCTACTATTCTCTTCCCCTTCTCGAAAAAATTCCACATGAAGTTTTCCAAAAATGGGAAGGGATAGTATTGTAAGGAGGGAAGGGTCCCTTATTATCCCTTCCCCTTTTTGGAAAACTTCATGTGGAATACAAATTCGTTGATATTTTTTCGAGAAGGGGAAGGGAATAATTACATTGATGCACAAAATACAATATACACTCTGATTGGTGGGAGCCTTTCTGCAGCTAGGCCCTCGTTTGCAAAGAAATATTGATATTGAGAATTGACATGCCGTTGAAAAAGACCTCGGTTTTTTTATATAAAATATATAATAATGATTTTTCATGGCAATAATATTGTTACGCGAGCTACTGCATTAATATGCTCACTTAGTGCCCCCAGTGAAATCCCCGTATGAGACGACTATGGCTCCTCCGCCCAATTTTCGAGAAGCATCCAAAATACGAAACATCGAGAATATCCAGTGCACCCGCCAGAACGTCGAGAGATTTCTAGAATTACGGCGCGCGAGTATAAATAGGCCACGAGCATCGCTGCAGGCAACTATTCAATCAGTCAGTGTTGATACCGAAAGAAAGTAATCGCGCCTCGATAAAGTGTTTATTAAGTGACTCTCATATAAATTATAATTAGTGTGTTTAGTGTATTACATAAATTATTAAATAAGGACTGAATTACATATAAATCTGTAAATATAAATTAATTGTAAATATAAATTAGAATAAACGTTACAATATGGTTTCATGGCGAGGAAAATTGGAAAAAAATTGACTTTCTAAGACCTACAACGAACGACCTTCTAGTTAAATATTTCAAAATTGCGTTCACATACTGATTGACATGTTTATCATTCGAGTTGTATACTATAGTCGTGATACTTCACCAAATAGATATTGTAGTGGGGAATTTCAACATTGCAAAAAATCATTAACCATCTTTATATGGATAATCGTTTAATATGGTTCATAAATTACCTGTTTATATTACTACATATAAAGATTAATTAACCTTGATAACAGGTATACAATGAGAGACGACTAAATATACAGGGTGGAACAAAATTTATTTATATTCGAAAATTTATTTAACCATACAATATATTTTTGGGACTGAAGTTTGACACTTTGTTATCTAATAATAATTGGTTACTTTAAAATAAATATAGAAAAAACCTAATCGTCAAAGAAAACAGAACACATAAAGCAGGAAAAAGTAGTTTAGGAAAATGTTATTGAGGAAAAATTAGGAAAATAAAAATAAGTACCATTTGAGAATGAAAAAAGAACTATAAAAAATGGCAGAGTAAAAAACTGGATCTTGAACTAGAGATTCATAGTAGTAAAGGGCTTTTTCTTATTCTTTTACAAAATGGAAAAAATCTCTAGGTATAGTCCCTTATGCAAAGTTATACCTATAGTAGAAAATCGTCTCGTATAACAGATAAACCGAAGTTGTGGTTTGGCTAAGGGTGCGCTCTGAGTTCAAGTGACGCCACTGAACAGAATTCGAAGTTATCCCCATAACAATCCCTTAAAAAAAAGAGGGATTAACAGCACCACATGCAAATAGTAAGGATCCATACTCGAGCATAGGAGAATAACAGCACATATGCATGATAAAACATACACACCTAAAGTATGTCGTCATGGTCATGGTGGAGTACTTTCACCACTTTTATGGAACCTAATTGTGGATGATTGATCTGCAGGTTGAATGATCAAGACATAAGGACGCAGGGCTTTGCGGACGACATGGTGATTATTACCAATGGGAAATAACCAGAGGTAGTTATGAATGTCCTACAAGAAAGAAGTACTACGAATTGTGGAGGATGCTCCCTTATAGAGGACCTTCCAGTTAATCCAAAAAAAAACCCAAACTATAGTTGCTTTTACGATTACAAGAGTTCTCCCGCAGGGAAGCACCTACTCACATAAGAACTTACAAGTATTTAGACGGAAGCACTTTGGAGAGGAATTAATACAACTGAAAATCCCTCCAGTCAAACTAGTGGCCTTTATAGAAGACACGAAGCTTCTGGAATGGTAGTAGATAATATGGGAAATGGTACAAAGATTCAGTTCAAATGCCTGGGCTTTTGAGTCCCTTCTGTTAAGACTGGACCAAGGGCGTACCTAGGATCAAAACTAGGGAGGGGCAAACCCAAGGTCGTTCAGGTTGTAACATTTTATCACGGAAAAGGTGAATGAAACCAAAATTTTAAGAAAATTATGTATAATTATAGCAGTGCATGTCTTATACTATTATCATTTGTTTTTGATTTGTAGAAAACTTGTTCAAAGCTCTCGTTTCAATTCAGTCCTGATTTTCCTTAAAGAATTTACGATGGACGCTCACCAAACTCAACCCAGTCATAATCTGTCCTCTCCCATTGTGCTTCTCAGCCAGTCGAAGGGTAATGAAAGATAGTCTAACAGTAGCCTTAGTGGATGGGAAAGCACTTAAAATGAGGAGTGCATGCCTTGTTGCAGTGAAAAAATATTAGCCTCCTCCAAAAGTGCAGCCACTTCGATATCCTCTAATTTGTCTCCTGCTAAATCTTTCTTTTTCCACAGATTATACCACAAATCTAATTCTGCAGAGATATCACCCAACTCATAAAACTCCATAAAAGATTTTGCATTTTTTTCCAAATCTTTTGAAGTAATTTTTAGCATGTATGAAGGATGAAGATGGGATAAGGCAAAAGCAGGTGTGAGAATATAACGTTCAATGATAAAGTTAAAGGGTCAAGATAATAAGGAATAATCATCGATCGTCTTCAGTATTCAATCGCAGTCTTGATAAATTAAGAGCTGAAGTCCTGGCGACTCACGAAAGAAGGATATGTATCCTTAACTGTTGCAATTAAGTTTCTTATTTCCGGTAGTTTACTAGCATCATTGACCACAAGATATAGTTTGTGGCTTGGAATGAAAAAATGCAGATTGTAACAAGATCCCCTTCTCCTCCAACAAACGTGACAACTGCGCTTTGTGGGATACTTACCTTTGACCGCTCGTTGCAGTAGTGTGATAATTAGTTCGAAAGAGAGAACACGTTGAAACCCTTTTTTTCATTTACCGGCTCTTCTGATTCTCGCGTTATTGTCAACCGCCGTTATTTTTACCTTTTTAACCATTCTGTATTTCTAAGTTTTTGTTAGTGAATAAAATCGTTTATAGTTATGGAATAATTTCCTATACCCCAACACCCGGACGATAAATAATTGTCCACCTGTTACAAGATTTATTTTACTTTTTCTTCAAGTCTGTACACCACCTTCTTTTCCAGCCATCGTAGAACATCCGTCAAATCCAAATCTAACACAATTCTCTGCTGAAAGATTTTGATCAACTAAAAAACTCGATTGTAAGGAGCATCCTTAGATTTCAGCTCAACATAGTCTACAAATTCCTCTCAGATTTTTTCTTGTTTCTCATCATAAAACCGCAATCCGATAGAAAGCTGCTCTTTTCCAGCAATATCTGCGATTTCATCGGCCATTACATCGTCAGCTTCAATAATTCTTTCTTTGACAACTTCACCACATTATCTTATAATCTCATTTTGAATTTTTGGTGAAGTAGACAGCATCCATCCAAATGGTTCTTTAGCTTCACATCACCACAGTCAATTCTCAAATTTAAAAGGTCAAAGAAATTTTAATAACGATTAATTTTTTTGCTTCCAGGGGGGGCAACTGCCCCTCGCTGGGTACGCCCATGAACTGGACTATTATCCTTCCTAATTGGTTCATATCTGCATTAAGACAGCTGTCAATCATAGACGATTCCTTTAATTGTGCAACAGTTGTGGAAAGTGATTCATTGACCATAAATCTTTCCATTGTTCGGAATAAAGTCCGAAGGCGACATTTATACAGGGACTTCCAACATAAAATAAGACTTTTGAAGAAATTTATTTCTAACTAAAAGATAAATCTGTTAAGTTGTGCTATCCTGTATACCATGAATGATTCTGAGAATCGCAAGAAATTCCGGTTTTGCAATATACTCGGACGTTTAAAATCAAAATTCATCCCCTCTCTAAGTCACCTTCCTCTTATCCATACATTAAAAACAAACACCACTATCGAAGATCAACTTTAACCTTAACTAACATCAGTATTATGTTTTATTTCGATCGTTATATTAATACAAACTTTCTAAAATATCTTATCGTTCTTTTACGTTAAAAAAAGTTTAAAGATGTCGAGAGACGCGCTTTCGATGCCTTTTTTATTTGTCGGTTGTTTTTTGCTAGTGACAGTTCAAGGTGGTGGTCTTAGATTTAAAAGACAAGACGATATCGATAATACGATCATTGAATTGTTTAATAATTGCAAATGCGTTAATTATTACCAGTGTGATGCCAATAATAAGATTATTACGAACGGAGAGAATTTGATGGATTTGAGGTAAGTTTGATTGAGAATAGTTACCATATGCTTCTTTGATTGAACTAAATATTCATCTGCGTCCGATACATACAATGGAGTAAGTGATTCTTCTTTTTGCAATTAGTTTTTGGAAGCTTTTTGTCTTGTGGAAATAGTTATTACTTTTCCAATAGGTCCTGAATGAAATTGCTTAACCCATTTCCTTAGCAACATCTCACACATGTTGTTCAGGCAGTGTTGGATGAGAAAAAAAAACAATCGTAACTAATATTGCTAAGGAATACGGTTTTTTGAAGTGACAACTTCTTTAGGCGCGTGGAGCACTTTTTTTGGGTGTAGAAAAAACATGGATTTTTCGGCATCGTCTAGCTTTTATGCAACACACAATACTTTTAGTTATGCAACACAATTAACAAAGAAGCGGAGGTATATATAGTGTTGCATAAATCATCGTCACGCTCTTCATGAGCTATATGTATACTGTGTATATATGTGTACTTTTTTTGTAAAACATTCCATTTACGATGGGCTTACGATACAATTTTCAAAAGGGATTCATGTATTGGTGTTTTCACTTCTGTCGGCAGTCCCATGACTGGACTCTACGTTTTATTTTTGGTGGTGCACGCATATCCAATACTATACTGGGACTCTTGAGAATCTGGCACTTGGTGACTATCACGAGGACATGAATGTCGATGCCTTCAAAGAATATTTCGAAAAGATCATTGAACTTAATCCAGAGGTATCAGTTATAGCAATGAGAGAAAGAAAATATATTTTCCTATAAATATGGTAAAGAAGGAACTACAAGGTGTTTCTAAATTCATGCGAAAAAATTCGGGAGGAACCCACCCCCTTCCGAGATATCTCCCCTAAAAGATGCTGAGTAAAATTGAGTTTTCATTTTGAGTGTTGTTAATGACTTAAGGTAACTCTATAACCAGAAATCACATGGATCTAGTTCTAGAGATCGAGGAGGCCATAGTTGCAGACCTCCTCGACCAATCCAACGGTTTTGATAAGTTGCTAGGCAATAAGCGTTTAGGGGAAAGTCATTCTAAAATTTAGCAACATTTTAATCTTGTTGATTCCTAAAACTCCACCTACCTTGAAGCTGCACTTCCTCCATTAATGTGCGTGATCTTCTTTTCGCATATTTTGTTATTTTAAGTTATAATACAGGGCGAGCCCATATGTATATTGGGGTGACATTCAATGAGACCAAAAAGATCTATTGTGCCCCCTTACTCTACTTAGTTCCTGAGGAAAGTCTTAGAGACTAGTAGCTCCTTTAGACCTATTTCCCGGAGAAATTTTAGGATATCTGCAGGCTTTAACTTAGGTAAATATCCAGTAATCTCCAAGGAGTTGTGCCCTAGGATTCTGAATTGCTGTGCAATTTGCAAGTATGTGGATAGAGGTTTCTTGTTCCATGTCACAGAATCTACATTCTTCTTCCTCCACTATTTTGAGGTGCCCATTCAGGTGACAAAGTCCCGTTAGGATCCCTGTTAAAAGTCTTAGTGCAGTTTTACTTATGTATTGCTTTGATCTCAACAGGTTGTAGTCACCCAGATGAATCTTTGATTCTCTAAGTCCTACTAGAGATCTTTCCAATGATCAGATCTTCTTTGCCTATTTCTTCCAATATTACATTGGAGCTGATACCGCAAAAGGGTTCCGGCCCCCAAAATGGTGTGTCAGTCCCCCCTCTTTACTATTTCATTTCCTTCTATTCCAGTGTGTCCTGGAATCCACAGTAAAGTGACTATATTGTTCTCGCCTAGTTGATTGAGTTTGCCTATGCATTCCCACGCCAATTTGGAACTGATTATACAAGAGCTCAGTGCTTTAATGGCTGCTCGACTATCCAACATTGTGATAATCCTGAGCGAATCAATACTAGTTACGTATGTTTATGCGTTTTCACTTATATCTCGATTTATTGGTCCACTATGAACACACCATTTGATACTAGTTCAATAATATACTATAAATTAAAATAAATTTTATTTACATTTTTAAAGGATGGGTGAGAAAACGGATACAGCAAGCATAACCAGGATTCCATGCAAAGGAAGTGAACTGGTCTGTTGTAAATTGAATGGTACCGATACTGCAGACTTAAAAAATCCTGTGATCATAAATACAGACTACAACTATACGGATCCTATAATTCATAAGTGTGGTCTACAAAGAACTAAAATTAATGTAAGGATAATTGTCGACGATGAAAATAACGACGATATCGTTCCTCTTGATGGAGAATTCCCTTGGATAGCGGCCATTTACAAAAAAGGCAAAAATGGAGAATGGAAATTTTTTTGCAGTGGTTCGATGATACATCCCAAGGTAATTTTGACGGCAAACCATTATTTCCACAGGTCAGTATATAGGTACTTTGGTCCTTTGAATGTATACTCTTTCTAAAGTCAATTGTTCTAAATTATAAATTATTTATTTTAGAAAAAACGCGAGTGACTTCAAAATAATCATAACCGGTAATGTAGAACTGAACAAAATCGGAAAAAATGCAAACTACGAAAGAAACGTGGCAGAGATTGTAAACCATCCAAGATATTACGCAGGCGCACTTTACAACGATGGTGCTTTACTATTATTAGATAAACCATTAGAATTTTCTAAAACTAATTCTATAAATACAATTTGCCTACCCCCTGATAATCTAGTATTGAACAGCAGTAAATGTATGGTAGCTGGATGGGGTAAAGGATCAACTATTGATGGTAAGAATATTACATTAAATCTTTAAATCGCTGAAAGGCATAATTCTGCTTCTCATCTTCAACATTTTTATCTTCAATTTTCTGTCGAATAGTCAAACCACATGAAAAACTGATAAAATCCAATACAACACCAACTATCAAAAACATAAATATATCTTTGTCGGTAAACTGCATTTTAATAAACCCGCCGATGAAGCTCAAGCACCAAAAAATATTAAGCGCCGCGCTATAAGCTGTAGAGATTAAAAAAGGTACCATTGGTTCGGTTCCATCGAAGCATATACCTAAAATCATCGGTACACAAGTTACCAGGAACATAGATTGGAAAGCCAAATTGATCTGGAAAGGACGAAAAGTCTTATCAACAGTCTTGGCTTTTTCTGCGCAATAATACACACCCAATGCGCAATGGACAGCAAACAAAATTACTACTACACACGTTATTCCTTTCAAGATTTCCATTTTCTTGAAATTCTATTATGACAGGTATCACCCTCAAGAAACTGATCACTAACAAAGATATGAACTTAAACGAAAAGTTACTAAACAAATGTTGGCAACTAGTGATACATTTATTTATTTCTGTGGTAATTTGGACAAATTCGCATGCGCACTTCAAATGTTGAGCTTTCATGAGGTTGAAAATCCATAGATAAAGGAGCGCATGATTATTCAACATCAAAGATTAGTATAAAAAAAGGAGGACTTGAAGAATGGTTCACATTACAATAGTTGAAATTTTCATTTTATTGTTTTTTTTTTGTAGATGTTCAAGTATTAAAAAAAGTGGACTTACCTTTGATTTCGCATAGTAAATGTCAAGAACAGCTGCGAAAAACCAGATTAGGTACCGCCTTCATCCTTCACGATTCTTTTACGTGCGCTGGCGGTGAAAAAAATAAGGATGCTTGTAAAGGGGACGGAGGAAGCCCTTTAATGTGCTTATTACCTGGAGAAACCAGTTATTTCCAAATGGGTATCGTGTCTTGGGGCATCGGATGCGGTGGTGAAAATATCCCAGGAGTGTACGGCAGTGTGGTTAAAATGAAATCTTGGATATTAGAAGAATTGAATAAAAGAGAAATTCATTTGTAAGTTATTTGTATATGTATTGAATTAGTATAAATAATTTTTTTTAATCAAATTTGTTTTTAAATATTTGAAATATTTAACCTTAAAAATGTTGGATAGTCTAGCAGCCATTGAAGCACTGCGTTCTTGCGTAATCAGTTACAAAATGGTATGGGAATGCCTGAAAAAGCTCAAAGTAGTGGAAGAAGAAGAATTTAGATTTTGTGGTATGGGAGAAGAAACCTCCATCCACATACTTACGGATTGGACACTTACCTAAACTAAAGCCTGCAGATATTTTAAAATTCCTCCGGGAAATTGGTCTAAAGGTGCTGAGACTTTCCTAACGTTATATCGAAGCTGATGCAACACGCTCTGGAAATGGTGGAGATTTGGTGTAGGATGGAATGCCTAAGGGTGAACCCTGCAAAAACTACGCTCAATCCCTTCACTACAAAAAGGAAGCTTGAGAGACTAAAACTGCCAAGCCTCTTCGACGTGCAGCTGTGTCCTAGCCAGGAGGTCAAGTATCTGGGCATAATTTTAGACGCAAAACTAACCTGAAATTCACTCCTACATGACAAAACCAATAAGGGAAAATGGCTGCCAAACGGGCGATAGGAAACACATGGGGAATAATTCCGCGGATGGGCGTGTGCGAACAATTCTTCTTTCTCTTTCAAGTAGTGTTGTTCATATTATCCTTGCCGTACTTGTGTAGATCGTATGTCGAGATAAGATTTTTCGCAATCTGTATAGGGAGGAACCAATCTGTCGGTTGTGCATGGAAGAGGAGGAAACAGCCTCTCACTTTATCTTCGAATTTGAAGCACTGTTTTATTGGAGATATAGACTCCTAGGACTCTAGTATCCAAGGGCTACTGGTCTCTACACATAAACAGTATAACCATGAGCACAAAAAGCCTAAAGGCTGAGGTCTCTAAACCTCTGACTGGTGGTGCCGAACTAATCAATTAATCAATTCCTCATGAACCAAGTAGAAGGAAGGGGGCACAATAGATCTTTTAGGTCTCAGTGATAAGTCACCCTAATAAATATACATTCATAACCTTAAAAATAGTTATATATATATAGAGTGTACCAAAAAATTGGGAGCGAAAAATAATCATAGTACAAGTGCGAACGCAGGGTTACAATAAAATAAGATTATTTTTCAAAATTTTATATTTGATAGTCCAACAAACAAACAAACATTTATAATATATTGTCTAAACTAATATCACTCAAATTGTGCGATTGCCACTGTACAGATTCATATTTTTTTATTTTTATTTTAGAGGTATTCATATCTCAACAATTTGGCATTAAAAAATCACGAAAATTTGCTTAAATATCACTTGTAATAAGCCAGAGCAGGATTTTGAATACTATAAAAATTATAATTAAAACAATTACAGGTCTCTAAAGCACCTTATACTTTTCTTATCAAAATCTGAACTAAAAGATAATACAGAGCCTCCCAAGATAATGTGGCACAATTCGCAGGTCAGTTTCAAATTTGGAAAAGTTTTGTGCTGTCATTTGTTCACCCAGTGGAGTCACGCTACGATTTTTCAATTGGAAATAAAAAAAATTAACTCCGAATCGCGAAGTGACTAGTGACAACTGCTTAGCGCCAGGACGGTGTACAATGTACGTTAGGTCTATTGAATAAAATAATTTAAACTTTAAACTAATAATTAAAATAGGGGGGGGGGGAATTCCGGGTGGCAAAAACCCGCGTGTTCACCTTTTTGTTACTTCTGCAGGGCCTTGGAAAAAAATGTCCATTTTCAATTATTTAGTATTCAGAGAGTCTACGAAGAAAATTTGGCTAAAAAAGGGATTAGACAGGGCCGGACCAATAGAATGTGCTGTACATTCTCCAGAACTTACTGTACTCGATTTTTTTTATATTAGGTTGTATTAAAGGTTGTTGCTACAAATCTATTCCACAAAATATCGAACAGCTCACAGTTCCATTGTTTTGAAAATAGACAATTTTTTTCAAGCAAATGACACTAAAAACTTTTCCAAAGCATGAAATTTTCTGTAACGAAGGTTTTTGTTAAAATATCAATTATGGTAAATCCTGCTCTGTAAATGGCAACAATTTGTGAAAAAAAATGTGCGAATTTAACAAACATAGTTTGTTCACAATTAAAAACAGTGTATAGCAAAAAAACCACACACAGTATAACGAATATAAAAAAAAACTTTAAATTGTTTCATTAAATTCAATTCAAAGGTTTAAAATTCATAACAATAATTACGGTAAATGATTTTAATGTAGGATCTATTCTCATCGTATTACTTGTCTAATTGATCATGTGATCTGTTATGCTTTCAAAAAATATTCAACCAATGTCGTTTTGGCGAATTTCACTATATTCAATGACGTTTGTCATAAGCATGCGTAAAACCGCGCCAAGAAAATACCAATAAGAATAGATCTCAGAAGGTCAATGACAAAATTTTAATACTTTTTATGTTAATATTTTGAACATAATTGTTATAAGTAAATTTATTCTATCTAATGTATATTTGAGCTAATCTACTAACATTATAAATATGACTAGATCAAATTTAAGATGAGATATATCGAAGAATAATATTTGGATTAACTACACATTTGTTATTGTCGGAGGGAATAGTCTTAGTTGAACCAACAGTTGTAAAAACTCTTAAATATACCTTAGAAGCTGAGATCATTAACTTTTTATCAATGCCGGAGCTTCACCAAACTGGGGTAGATCTAAAATTTTGAAATAAAAATATCTGTGCAGGCCGTCGACCTGTTTTTGCCAGCGGTCAAATGTCGGTAATAATAAGAGATCTCTACAGCCCAGCTGCAGTTAAGGAGAACACTCTACATTTGTGATTTTTTTATCCCAGTGGAGATTCAGGACAAGTGCTAGTGTAGTTAAATTCATTGAATTTTATTGTGGTGGCAAAGCCTCTTGTGCCGCCTGCCTAGACATAATATTTATTGAGTTTTTACAATCAAAATAAGAACTATTTGACGTTTATTTATATCCTACGCTTCTTATTCCTTATAATTGATATTTACATATTTGTAACTACGCTTTTGTATCCAGGACTTTTGTTGAGGTTATATATTATAATATATACAGGAGTTTTACATCAAAAATATATAAATCGATATTTGAAAAAATCGAATACATATAAATATATGGGTAATTTCAGTATCGGTAAATCCCCGGATAATTTGAATACACCCCCTCCACCTTACTACTCTTTCTTGAAAAAATTTCCTGAAACTCACCGTTACCAACTTATCTCGACTATACCGGGTGTCCCATTATATTTTTAACTTATAATCGGAAAATATAATGGGACAATCGGTATAATAAATTTTTTTAATGATTATCAATTGTTTACCTACAATTCTACCACTTACACAATTTAATTAATGAACAAAAATTTACCATCTAAAATGTTTATCCATATTTCAAAGCAATACCTACACCACAATTATTATCTCCAATTAAATTCTTAAGGTTAAAAATGGACGCAATTTAAATATATTATTCTTGACATATCATTCTTACACTCTAAATATTCTTGGACGAATATGTCAAATCACAAAAGAATTACAACACAACCCAAATTTAATGTCATTTGATAAGATTGTAGAGATCAAGTTTTTGTAGAAAAATTATCAAATGACATTTTTTTTTAATCTTAAAACAATGGTTACTATTAAAGTTTATTTTTTGGAATTGATAGCAGAAATCGCCAGACATATGCGACCATTTTGTATTTTAAAAAGTATAACAATAAATTGAGAAATTTTGTTTGTTGACCAATATTTACAAAATAATTATTGTATATCCCATGAAATTTGTGTTATCTGGTCCCCGATACTATATTAACGAATCGATCAAATTTGCTCTATGCTACCCTTGTATTCGGGCTACTTGAACCTAATAACAGGGTGAAAGTACCGAATTTCATCAACTTGACATGTATTTCTAATGTAAAAATGATTATATTTATTTGAATTAACCAATTACTTTTCAGAGACTTTTTTCAAATTAAAATGGGATGTTGTGCTATCAATACCAACAAAAAACAAAGTATAGTAATATCAAATAAAATAAATAGTTTCTTTTAAAAATTCATACAATACGAACAAAAAAAATACCATTGCATAATACCCACGTCAACTTTTGTTTAAACAGAGCGTCCCATAAATAATTTCCGTAAATAAAAGAAACAGTGGATGAAAAAGAAAAATTTTAAATCCCTAGATACAATTTTTCTCAACAATCTACCGTTCTTCTGATTTACTCTGTATGACAAAAAAAATAAGTAAATGATACTTCCCAAAAAAAATTTTAAGAAACTCAAGAAGGAAATTAAAATTTCTCCTAAAATTAAGCATCTTCCGGTTCTAGAAGATGCTGTGCTTCAATGATGTTATGGTGAAATGTTTGAGGAAAGCGTTTATTAAGAGCAGCTGCTGTTGTGATGGTTTGTTGTCGTTTTATAATTATTAGAGCTATAGTAGCTGCGACGCTAATTAAAAGTAGTACCAGTAACACTCCACCTACTAAAAGTTTTGATTGAATAAACTACATAATTATTATCTGTACAATAATTAATTTGTCCTACACAAATGTAGAAAGTTCACAATTTAAAATTAGATATTGTTTTGAACAACTTACCAGTAACCATAAGAATTGATCCGATGCTATACCTCCCTGGTTTATCACTTAAAATGTCAATTATATTTCCCATCGAACCATTGTTGGGTAATTGAGGCAATTCTAAAATCTCTGTGAAGAGATTGAAAAGATCTACGGTGTGGAATGGAGCCACTTTATGTTGCTTTTTAATTTTTGGTCCACGAGCCATAAAGTAAGGTCGCATATCACTGACATTGTAACTATAACCATGAATGCCAAACTCTGAGCTATTTGTTACTGAAAAAAAAATACATTTGTAGAGAATAATTGGTACCAAGACAAGTGAATAGTTACATGAAAAATTGTATGCTTCTGCATATGCAGGAGCTAAAGTTATCAAGTCGTCTAGAGCATAGCCAACATCTGCCATAATTAGTATAGGTGGTGCTCTAGCACTTTTTTTATAATGCCATTGTTTGGGATAATTCTTTTTTTCATAGACTTTGAAATGTCCATTTTTTAAAGAACCCACCTTCAGGGCTTCATAAACTTCTTGTTCATGTCCTATAAAAAAAATGGTTATAAATAAATAATTACAATAAATGATATAAACCTACCGTCTTTAGGGTAAATTTGTAGACAAGGACTTGCTCCTATCATGTCATATGTTCCATTTTTCATATATTGAGTAGTGTTAATAAAATGGGATGGTGTTACGCTGACTAAACCATGATCGCTCAAGTGAATTACGTTTGTTTTTTCCGTCAATTTGTATTTATCTAATTGTTCCTAAAAACATATCAGTAATAACTGACAAACATTCTAGCATGTAACACTTACCTCTAAATAGGCAGTAATATTGTCAAGTTTTTTTAACAAATCTTTAACTTGTGTCGAATTAGGTCCAAATGCATGACCTTGTGTATCTGGTTCTTCTATGTATAACATTACTAAATTTGCTGGCTTTGAAGAATCCGTTATCCATGAAATAACCTATGCAAACGCATCAAATTATGTAAATAATTGAATACAAATATCATATTTTATTCTTACCTTATCAATTCTTTGATACCAGTCCATTTTTGGATTATACTGTTGTCTGTAAGTTATATTTTTTCCTTGATATGGAAATATTGCACCAGGCCACATCATCGAGGCAGAATATCTGCCATTACCCTGATCCTCATTCCATCTCTACTTAAAAGTATTAATGTGAAAAATTGAAAACTAATTAAAAAAAGTAGTTCCCAAAAATTATTCTCAATAATTACTTTGAAGTAATAATTATATGACACATAACCAATTAAATAAGACGTCAAAAAATAATAGTTCCATATTATAATGCTTTACAAAATTGAAAAATGTGGGGATGTTGCTGATATTGCACTCTTAGCACTCTTTAATGAGGTTAATGTATTGGTGTGGTATCAACGTAGTCTCCAGTCCAGGATTATGCTCTCAGAGCTTCTGGACGAATAGCATCTACCTTGAACTGATGAGGCACAAATATGCCGAAACCGGTCTACAAGTGATGTTCCTTCTAATCGCAAATCAGAATGGTTGGTTCTATCTTAAAGATATACCAACCCCGTTTACTTTAGAAGTATAATTCAATGTCAGTCGGGGCATATAGCCCGAGAAGTAGTTGTTGCTTCTTAGTGAACGGTCTGTTCTTTGAAAATTTTTTTTCAATTTTGTAAAGCGTTATAATACTATTGAACTATTATTTTTTGACGTCTATAGATCACGCTTTACTAAAATATGACAATTATTTACAGGTAACTGTAATTAAGTAAATAATTAAATATGAATCTCAATTTTCACAAAGACATAATAACTTTTCCATTTTTATAGCAACATGAAGAATCATTTTCATTCAGTGTATTTGTAAAATTTATTGTTTCTCAATCACTAATGATTCGAGTAAATAAATTTGGAAATAATTACCAATGGAATATTCCAATATATTTAAATTATCACCAAGGCAAGTCAGGTTTAGAATCATTTATTTTAATGAACATAGTCCCAAGTTCTTAGAAACTAATTTATAGTTATGAAGAAATTAATGATCGTTTTCACTTATTAATGTTCTTACAACATTTTTTCCACATTAACAGAACTAAAACTATAAGAAAAATTGTACTTACCCATATTGGCACAATGTCTTTATTATAACTATACATCTCAGGTCCAATTTTTTCAACAGTACGAGTATTTAAATCGAGGTAACTGTTACCTATAATTCCATGAGTTTCCGTGTATAAACCTGTTGCAATAGAATGATGATTTGGGAAAGTTTTTGTAGGAAAAACGTTTATTAAATAATCCGAATAAGTCCCAACTTTCTTGAGCCTTTCCATATTGGGAACCAATTTTGTTTCGAAGAAATTGTACCTGAACGCATCGTATGATACAATTATTAATATTGGATGGTGGGACACTGAACAAACACAACTTAACAATGAACACAACACTATAATTTTGAATATCATTTTAAAAAAAATTTAGAATTCCTTTTCGATAATTCTTGTTTGTTTGAAATAGGTTTGATATTCGTCTATTTTTTTGAAGTTGGCGACTGACGTTTGACGTTCGAAGTTGACAGAAGCTGTCAACTTAACCACAGAACTAATTATCACAGAAATAAATATAAATGTATTTCTATGATTCACATATTTGATAATTTCCAGTTTCTTTTTCACTTGTAAAACAAAGATACTTGAACTAAGATTACAGAGGGTTGAAAAATAAATAACTATTTCTTTACTTTAATTTTTATTGCCAAGAGATGCTGAAGCTTTACAACTGAATATTCTATACATAGGACCGAACTTTAAGTCAATATTTATTTGTAGAAACTTAATAATGAACCCATAAAACGTTAGGAACAATAAATAAATGATCATCAAGATCTTGAATTCCGATCCCATTTATTTATTTTTCTTTACGTTTAATTTCGTAAATGGCTCTGGCCGGTGGATAGCATCTTCCGTAAATAGTTACAGCGTAAATGGAAATGTTCAATGCAGCAGACATTTCAACGGAATGAACCATAGCGCAGGTTCTCCAGCCGCTCAATACTTTAGATTTATGTTGTCCGTTAATTTCAATTTCGTAACCAGTTACAGATTTACTTTTCGGAGCTTTCCACTCGATTATAATACTATCTACGGTAATTCTTTTTATATTAATCACCCTAAATCCACTTAAACTAACATGTTTGTTATCTTTATGGATTCTACCGCACTTACACGGAACGCCTTTTTTATCCTTCACAGAACGTTCAATCTGCGTCTCCGCGTTCCGTATAGACTTTTTCGTTTCGTCCGCTTCAATGTAACGAGGAATTCCTTCAAGACGATTCATAAAACTGATCAATACAGAGCTACTCAAATGCTGTTTTAATTTATGAGTTGTTTCTTCGATTATCTTATCCTTAGCTCTACACTTCGCTTCTAAAGTTGTAACTGCTACTTTCAATCCGGACAACGTACTCAATCCAAAACTAGATGCTTGTTTTACCAAAAGCGGGTTCATCATATCTGAAGAATGTTTACAGCCTCCTTGGTATATATCATAAGCTGCTGTATCAGAATCTCTTATTTGAGTGCTTGTAGTTGGATCAAAATTTGTCATTTTAGTAAAAGAACGATCCGATTGGGGTATAAAGTAACATTCCGAGTCTTTCGTACTGAATTCATGACTGGATAGACGAGTGAAATTATTCCCAACTTGATTGTAATTGGATATTAAAGAAGTTGTTCTTTCGTAGTTGATGGTTCTTACTAATTTACTTTGTTTATGTTTAACTCTTGTATCTCCAGAGTAGCACATGAGATCAGGACTGGCTCCTGTACAAACGGAACAGTTGCAAACTTGTCCTGGTCGGTGCTGACCTGGTGCTGCAGATGCTGGTCGAACAGAAACCGTTGTTGGTTGTAAGACTGGTATTGATGGGGCTGATGTTCTTGTTGGATTATTATAGGATCGTCGCGGTAGGGGTTGAATATTGTTTTTTTCCGGTACAAAATGTTTATTTTGTTTTTCTGACTTACTAAATAAACTAATGAATGTTGTACTCGACGTATATCGTTTAATCTCCTTGGTTATGGCTTTGATAACTTCGTCATCCGGTTTACAATTTTTTTTTAAATAATCGAAAGCGATTCCTAGTTCCGACATTGTTTCTGCAAAGTCCGAGTTGCTTTTAATAAACGGTTCGTATTCCTTGCTGTATTTCTTGTTATTTTTAATTTTTTTCAAAGAATTTTTAATAACTTTTATATTCTCTCTATATTTATCTAATTTCGAAGCATAATCTCCTGTATTCACTTCATAATAATGCTTTTCGTTGCTTTTGTTCATAAAATTTTTTATTTGCTCCGACATACATCCAACATACTCGGTCGGTTCTCTAATTTTACCTTGCGGCAACAACAACTCAGAATGCGGTGGTAGATTTCTATGGTCTCGTTCGGTGGTTTTATGCTTTTTCTTCTTTTTCTTTGCTGTCAAACGTTCTGGTATTGACTTAAACAAGCTTTCTAGCTCAAAACGATTAGATTTATCTCTAGACGGAGATTGTAATCGTGTTGGTATTTCAAATTTCTGGAAATTGTTATTGCTTAAAATACGACAGCCATAAGACAAACAGTTAGCCTTAGTACGACATTCTGATCGGGGAGGATTAATAAATTTATCAATATCAGGTTTGGCCTTGGCTGTAACTTTAGACTGTCCCATCGGAAGTTCAAGACAAGTGCATTTAAATTCCAGAACTTGTGAATCGGCTTTTTTATCGGTTTTAGATCGATAATTTTTCTCTGCAAACATACAACCGACGCAATTGCAAGGGCTGCAAAGACAAACGTTTTTCTTTGAATCTGTATCTGACTTTTTTGCTCCCTTGCCAGTCTTCTCTGATTTTGTACTACAGTCTACACAAGTACAAGGTTCACATCGACAAATCGCATTGCCTAGCTGTCGCTTTCCATCCCCGTGCGGACAAGCGCATTCAACGCAAGTACAAGTGACAGCTTTATCATCTGTTTTTGTATCGGGGAAACAATCACAAGTAGTACAAATACATATCTCCTTTTGTATATCGGATTTCATATCCTTTGTCGGTTTTGCATCACCTGTTAAATCTTTTTGTTGCTGCTGTTTTTCTTGTTTGCTATATAAACATTGATTACACTTGCAAGGTAAACAATGACAAGTATAATCGAGTGTAGGGGATTTTTGTATTTCAGATTCATTAACTGTCGTTTTCCGCTCGCAATCCTTACAAGTACAACGCTCACAATGACATTTAATAGCTTCTGCTGGAGTATTAGCTATGCAATCAAGGCAAAGACACTTTGAACATTTGCAGTTTGATTTGCTATCCCCCTTCGGTTGACTAGTGTATTTATTTTCGTCCTGAAAACATTGAAAATTAAAAAAATAAAACTTATAAATGTGTTAAATATACAATTTTAGTATCAAAGTCGGCGCAAGCGCAAGTGGTACAAATGCATTCCTTTTTTTCGTCTATTTTTGTGTCCTTGGAACCATCACACACGCATTTTTTACATATACAATCAGAACGGGGGTCGGTATTGTCTCCTAACTAAAAAAAAAAGGAAATATATTATACAGTATACTCTTAATAAAAAGTTATATTACTCACAGGCTCTGCTGTTTTGACTCCTCCTTTCACATTAGGATCACCGCAAGGTTGACAGGAACAAACGGGACAATCGCAGGGCAATTTGCTCTCCGTTGATTCCTTTTTGTTACTGTCACATACACAGGGATTGCATAAACAGGGTTCTTCGTCGCACGCTTTTTCAACTTTCGATTGTTTTTCGGTATTTTGTTTGGCATTTGGAACCAAGCATGGATCGCAGTTACACACCGGACAGTGACATACTGTAGGTTGTTTACTACTCACGTCACCTTTTGCATTAATTATGTTTGGATCTTTGCAAGGATCGCAGAAACAAACGGTACAATTGCATGGGTCTGAAGATGGCGGAGACTTATTTGAACCGTCACAGGCACAAATTGTGCACTCGCAATTATCGGTGGGGATTTGTTCTAAAGAAAAAAAGAAATGAAGAAGTTTTGAGCGGAGAAGTAACAGTAAAATTAAAAATACCTTGTTTTGCCTGTTGAACTTTAGGTTCATTTGGATCTTCTTTTCCTTCATTCAACTTTGGATCGTTACATAAAATGCAAGTGCACTTTGTACAGTTACATGGAATCCGTTGATATTCTTGAAAACCTATATTTGACGTTTTCTTTTCCGTCTAAAAAGTTGAGAGTTATCAAAAGATAAGTAGAAAGAAACGTTGACGCCATCTTATTTGCGTAAAACGTGCGTGGAGTTTGAGGTTATAAAATGACATAATGTTGTCAAAATAGAACCTATAGGCGATTTCGAATGATGTTGGTTGGTTTATCGATTGGTCCATCATATTTGGACCAACCGCATTCGAATGACAAATTGATGACGTCATAAACCGTCTGGTTCAAGGTTGGTTAACCGAAACTTGAACAGTGCTCTCTGGTTATTTGTTCTATCTCTTTATATTCTCTGATTCTCCCAGCATTACTGTTTTGTTTACATTTGTTTTGAGGTTAAAGTTTTGTAAGCAGAAGCGTGTTCGCGTTTTTTTGAAAATTATGAGACATAATCTCTAAGTGTAGTGGGCTTCGAAATCAATGAAAAAGTAATTCATTTTATGGGAGATGAAGCAACTTTGAAATTACTTTTAAGTGATGATGAATTTACCATCGATCACATTACAAGAGCATAAAATTTTCTGCTTATGGAATAACTCCATCAAATGCAGAACAAATGAAAATTTCAAGACTTCCAGTTCAAGCACACCAAATTAATCTACTAATAAGAGGGCTGAACTGCTTTGCGTTTTAGCATTTTATGAAAATTTGGCTTCGACTTTATACAAAAACAAACTGATTTACACTTGCAAAACAAATTGTTGTGAAATGACGTACGTCAATTTTTACTTGACAGCCGTTTAACCAACCGTTTCGTTTACGAAGATGGGTCGGAACCAACCGAGGGTCTGACGTCATCGATTATGAACCGACCAGTTAACCATTAACCAACCAAAAAAGCCATTCGAAATCGCCTTATTATGTCAATAGTTTCGTTCCAACTGGCGTTAGAACCGTTTTTGGTATCGTTCGCGCGAGTGTCGTATTTTTTTCACGTTCCAACTGATTAAAGTATCGTTCTTGGGACTGCTTGGGATGGTATACAAACTATACCTTCTTGAAAGGGTGATAAAGTTGATGTGTCCATCCCAAATTCGAGTTTGCGCACTATATAGTACTCGAAACGATTCCAGTACGGTTCATAAATGCCAGTTGGAACAAACCTTATAAGCGCGTTCGGTATTCACGCCCGACCAATCAGATTTGTCTAAATCGTTCGTTTATGACATCTAGATCTAGGGGAGGTAACTCTCGACCGTTCAGATCAGTCCGACGTATTTCGACCGACGAAACAAATTTAATCTGACATTGAGGTTATGGAACAATCAAAACGAACAAATCTGTTCAGAAATCCAAATTTCCAAGGACAAAATAAACAAACAGCACTCACCTTATCGATATCCAAACCTTGCTCCTTTTCTAATTGTTTTTGATTTTCCATTTGTTTCCTTTTCTCAACGTCAGCACAGGGATTACAATCACACTTATTACAATTACAAGCCACTGGCTTTTTAAATAGGTCAGCTGTCAACTTAGAAGGATCAGAACATGGATTACACTCGCAATCTTTACCATTAGAAGAATCAACCCCTTTGGCGATATTCTCTTTAACCCCAATTTTAGTTGGGTCACTGCAAGGACTACATTTGCATACAGAGCAGAAGCAAGTTTGTGGACCTTTAAACATGTCTCCAGTAATATTAGTACGATCAGGACATTGGCAGTCACCGGATGAATCAGTCTTAGCAGCTCCTAATCCTTTACTTTTTCTAGGATCAGCGCAAGGATTGCATTTACATTCCGTACATTCACAGTTGAGTGATTCTTTGATAAGTCCAGGTTGAATTTGCGTTCTATCCGGGCACATATTATTACACTTACAATCTCCTGTTTGTTTTTCTTCTTTACTATTCAATAAACAAGTGCAATTTGTTCCTTGAGTCGACAACTCTGTTTTTACTTTTGATCGGTCTGTCGAAATGGAACAATCGCATTTGAATCCTTCGCCTGTACCTTGGTCGGTCGTTTGTTTATTCGTTTGGGAAGCTTTCGCCGTGTTTATATCAGTTGTTCTGAAAGGGCAAACTAAACAAACGCACTTCTCACAATTACATGATGTGTTTGTTAGTTTGTTAGCCGCAGTGTCTCCTACCTGCGCCGCCACTGGTTGTTTTGACGTCTGTGTAGGTCGTCCGGGACATACTGGACAGATGCATTTAGCACAAGTGCATTTGTTGATTGATTCTACTGTTTTATTTGTGCTGGTTTCGGAGCAAGTGTAGGAGTTACAGGAGCAGTCTTCATCCTACAAATGTGAAAATATCCTTAGCACTACAAGCATTGGTGACTTAAAAAGCTCCGTGTTTTAATCTGGATATAACTATAACTATATTTCCATACGTACCGTAGCTGTATTGTAAGTAGTGTTAGTTTTTTCTGAAAACATTACACTGCTCGAAACGTCAACACACATACAACAAGTACAGTCTTTTTCGAGCTGAAAAAATAGCAAAAATATATTATATACAGCTTTTGGGACAATTCATCAGCATAGGCTTGAGAAGATCGTCCAGCAGCAGGGCCCACAAAAGGAGAGAAAGTACTCCACCACCTTCAAGGTCATTGTAGTATCGCGAAAAAGCGACTCAATGTCAATTGTCATCCTTCACTTGTTCTTAGAAATGGCATGATCGACTGTTTAGGTTTATTGAAGTAAAATATATATTTCTGCAATCATCCTTTTATTTACACCATCTTCGCCACCACAAATTTGGCGATGAGAATGGGAAATAGGGAAGACTCAAAAGAGATTGGGAAACGGCAGATGAGAATAAAGCTGAGCCCTATATTTCTTTAACAATGGAGGAGCCGGCATCCAAGATGACAACTCTACCAGAAGGGGAAATGGATCATGATTATCTTTATAATTGTTATTGGCTACAAACCAATATCAGGATTGTGAAGTGAAACGAGAGTTCGACTCTAGTATCGTTTACCCTTCATACCCCTCTGACCTGACCTGAGATAGAGTTTATTTTTAGATATAGTTAGTTATTTTGGATTGAAGGAGATACAATTAGGATATATTTTAACAAATACGTTGTTTGATGTAATTAAAAGTAGTGTAACAGAAGGTAAAATAAAGAACATAAACTCAGCTTCGACTATGGGCCTCTTAGAAGGTGAATCCAAAGTTATTTCCAATGAAATAAGGGAATTCTATCTGAAATCCACTTCTGTTCAAAGTTGTAAGTTTAGTCCAATTGGATCCCAAGCATGTTTAGTGCATGAAGACAAAATGTCTCTGGTGTGTACAGAAAAGAAGATGAAAAGATTTCAGAAAACTGTATGTTAGCAGAGAGGGCTTTGTTTAATGGTAGTTATGGTTCTCTCCCAGAATTGCAATCTCCCCAGCAAAAGTCACTAAGATCGTAAAGAGAGGAGTTAGAAATAGGACTAGCGGGAATGAGATAGTTCCAGAAATGTTTTTCTCCAGTATCTCTCATGCAATATGGTCATCGGATATCTCAGATGATATTTTAGAAACAACCACAAGCATTTCTTCAGTGACCATATCTGATGAGGCAGTAGAGTCCCAACGTACCACCGTCTATCAAGAAACCCGATCCAATCTTATCACCAAAGATTCTATTTCAACTGAAGAAAGAACGGAATTGACAACTCCTTCTTTAAACAGGGCTAGAAGGAGTGCCTCAAATAACCTATCTAAAAAACCAACCTGGGACTTAACTCAGAGTGTCACTTTAGACCCTAGCATCTCCAGTATAAGTTATCATGAATTGTATTATCAGTTGACAAATATCTTGTATGATAAAACTGGGTAATAAAGTCCTCCTCGCTTCCTGCCCACAAAAGTAAGATGAATGGGATAGGATGTTGACTGCTGAAACGGACTGTAGATCGATTTATAATACAGTATAATAAAATTTTGTGTCCTGCCACAGTGGAAGGATGGCATCTGACATTTAGTCGCTATTTCGCGAAACTATAATACAGTCATTACTCTATCTGATAACATAGTCACTCTTACCTTTTCAGTACCCCTTAAATTTCGTCCTGTTGGCTGGAAGTTTTGTTGTTTCATACGATTTAAATCTAAAATTATATATTAAAATAATTATCCGACTAATTTTCTGGGACAAAAGAAAGGAACATTTGAATTTACACGAAGGATCAAAATAAATCGAGATTCGCAAGCACGATTTTAAGAGAAGGTTTGACAAACAATAATATTGTTATAAATGTTGTTACTCCTGATAATTCAGGTCAGGATATTGGAATAAAATTATTAAATTATTGTTGTTTTTATCGGTTTTTGCAAAGTTTCAATTCAACAGTGAGAAGCTAGAAAAAATATATTTAGAATACTACATGTACCTTGATTTGTTCTTTTCATTAAAGCACTTAGTGGACATATAGAGTTCTCTCCTATGCCAGCATCTAATTTTACCTTGTTGTTTCTCATTTTAATCTCTTTTCCTTCAGGAATCGACTGGAAACATATAAAAGCATGACAATTACAATGATTCGGTCATAAATATTAAACTCACTATTTAAATTACTATTGATGGAGCAGATGCGGAGGTGTTTGAAAATTTCACAACGAATTTTGTTAACTACATGAAAACCTACAATCGAAACAGTAAAAACATTTAGATTTTTTTTTCACTACATTTATATGATTGATGTTAATGGAACGTCATTTTTAATGACATCTGCTTGCTTTTCAATTAATTGTTAGTACAACTATCACATTCTTCGTTTTCGACCAAAACTTTCTTAAAATAAATAATATTATCTTAAGCACAGTTCAAGTAGAACACCTCTGCTTAAGCATTACTTAATAAAGAACCACTTATGCCCGATTTCACCACCTTCACTTAACAAGTAAGCCAGGCTTAAAAAATTAAGCTCGCTAAACCTTCCATTCAAGTGAAGACATACAGTATTGTATCGAGTCGTCATGGGACTGCCGAGAGAAGTGAAAACACCACCCTTTTAAAAAATTTATCGTAAGCACATCGTAAATGGAATTTTTTACAAAAAGAAGTACAAATATATACACAGTATACATATATAGCACATGGAAAGCGTGACGAATGACCAAAGTATTGTGTGTTGCATAAAAGCGTGACGATGATGAAAAATCTAAAGCACCTAAAGAAATTTTCACTTAAAAAAGCTTGAATAGTTTCATTTAGGAATATGTCAATTTTTTTTCGGGTCGAGATGGGAAACTCATGTTCGAATGGGTCCTATCCAGGACCCAAACAGTGTTGGACTCATCCCCAAGGGGATGCCTACCAACCAAACCCACCTCAAACTCTCCGTTACCCCCACCTCGGAATCACTACCATAGCATACTTCGAGACGGGCGACGGTTCCTCTCATACTCTCCGTTCACATCGTCGTCTTCTCCCTAACTATCACTCCTTCCTCTCATGCCATATCGAGTCCTCCTCTCCCCCTAATCATGCTCTCCACTACGCCACTCACCTTCATACATTCCTCCTCCTTCCTCAACATTATCTCCACCATGTTATCAAATACACCGTCTCCGCTAGTTTCCTCTCCACCTTCTTCAGCACTTCCTCGTTCCTCCAGCATCTAAACACATGCCCCACATCATTCTCCTCTTCACACTTCTCGCACACTCCAGTCTCTCTTTTACCAATCTTGAGGAGGTACCCTACTCTTGACCCATGTCAGGAAGTAGTTCACCTCCCCGAATTTCCGTTCCATCCAATCTCTCCTATTCCCACTCGCTCCTTTTAGCGCGCCCTCATACTCCTCCCACCTTCTCTCCATTCCTGTTCATCCTCTCTGGTCGCACTCCTCCAGTATTTATTCCTAGCTCTAGCCATCACGTCCAATGGGTAGGACCTTGCCAACACCGCTACTGCCAATCCACCCACTGTCCTATACCCCTGCACCACCCTCAGCAGTATCCCTGTCTGCACCCGCAGGAGTGGCCTAACCCTCGCATTCACCCCCGCTTTTTTACCCCACACCGCCGCACCGTACAGCATACTCTGCTCTACCGTTCTACCAATTACCCTCCTCTTCCACTCTCCCGGCCATTTCACATTAAACATCAATCTCCCCAGCCATGCTGTCCTCGCTTTCCCCTTTTCAGACAGGAATATGTCACTTGAACCAGTTATTTTAACGCAAAGATATAACACTCTGTATATAAAAATTTTCAAAGTATCAAGTCGACTAATGTCAGTCAAAAAAACTAATTTTGTGTAAAATTTCCGAAAACGTTAACGTTCAATTTATTCAAACTAAATTCAATGTACAAAGAAAAGTTAAAATGCCATGAAGAACGAAAGTTGTGGATGTTCTTTTCAAAATTTGGAAAACCCGAGGCTTACAAAATCCAGTAACACTTCCTGTGCCAATCAACTACTTGCCAGAGGGTCTAAACTATACCAAGAGGTTTCAGAAATGGATGATCTATCAAGTTCACGATCTAATTTTTACAGGTAAAAGTTAAAAACAATAACATAACAGCAATATAAGTAGAATTTTCTAAATTTTGTTCTTTTTCGCGTAAAACGTATTATAGCACATTCACTAGGTTCCAGTTACATTTGTTAATCTAAGTTGGTAACACTGGAGTATATCTATCATCAAGGCCGGCAAAACGCCCACATTGCTTACGTTTGTATTAACGTTTACTGTCAAATTGTCTTAAGATTTCTGAATACGTTTGCTAATTATGTGAAATTTTTTACCTCATTCATTAAATGAAGACAAACTTTCACTATATCAACCGAAATATGACAATGGAATGACATAACAAAACGATGCGTCAGACGTCACTCCTACCAACTGATAAATTATTCCAGTGTTGTCAGATTTTGAACGTATCATCCAAACTCACTACAACCTGGTAACTTCTATTTGAAATAATTAAAATAGCTGCAAATAGACTAGAAAACATCCTCTAACACATCCTTCAAGTTCTTCTTACGTTCTTTAATAGCTATTTATTGAAAATTTTATACGTCACCTTACCATTTTTAGTGAATCTACTGAAAAACCTAGCACAATAACAGAGCCTTCATCAACTGTTACCACAAGACTCAGTAACATCGATGACGTCCCAAAAATCTTCATCCAATCCAATTCATTCGAAGAAAATCTTCCACCACATAGTGATGCACTTAAATGTAGTTCTTTCATACAAAAAATCATGAACAACGCCAAAACCATGCTGAGCACCAAATGTAATGCTTTGCATCCTTCCTCTTGTAGCGAAGAACCTACCAGAGAAACGGACAACTGTCAATATGACTCTAATGCAACTTCTAGAACGGAAGAAACTAGAAGCTTTCCGAAATACTCTCCAAGGTAATTTTAAGATTTTTGGTAAATAAAAAGGTTTCTAAAATGATCCTTTTGGTGATTAAGGTATGTGCTACCAAAACATGCAAAAATAGAACTGTCGCATGTTCATAGAGGAGAACTCAATTATTTTTTCACTAAATTTACCAATTTTGTTTCAAGTGACTACTGCCTTTGCGACGCAGACGAACAAGACAGCTCCAGTAAACTGGATCTAACAACCACGGCGGAAACTCTGTCCAGCAAAAAAACCTACGCATTAGATCGAGTTATATTAGAAAGCATTTATTCCAGTGATACCAATCTACCGTGTAGCTTTTCTAATGTTGCGCATGATACGTCGGAATGTTTGTTGGAAAATTCAGCGAATCGCCGGAAAGGATCGAAATGTGGATACAAAGCTCAAGATGTACAGTTTGATAAGTCCGTTAAATACTTTCAAGAAACTTGTAAATCTGATGAGAAGAGTGATGATACTTGTGTTAAGGATGATGATAATCCCAGTCAAAGTCTAAGAGATGATTCAATTTGGTAAATAATCTACTTTTAAGATGAATAAAGCTCGATCTTGATAAAATTGGGTGTTTAAGAGATATGGATAATTTTATATCGCACTGAACTATGATAAAATTGTTAATTTTAGTGTAAGTAAAAGTACCGCTTCTTCAGAGGATGTTAATAGTGGCTTAGAAAAAGCCGACACGGGTAGAAGAATGTTTTCCCTATTGGATACCACTTGGCTGAACCCGTTTCGACGAGATCAACCCAAAAAGTCGAATATAACAAATAAAGCGAAATTAGAATCAAGAAATCATATTGACAATCATTTTAATATTCCTTGTAGGGATGTAACTTGCTACAGAACCGACGGAGGGTGAGTTTAAGTATCGAAAATTATTAATAAAATCTGGTACTTAAATCATCAATGTCACTTATTTAAGAGATTTTTCAAGTCTCGTTTCCTACAAGCTCCACATATTCCAACAATTGCAATAACCTTAAAGGATATTGAATTAACTGTATTACCTTTTTGTTATATTACTTGCTAGTCATTACTTGTCAGTAGCTGTTATGATATATTTACTTAGCATCCAAATATGCAATTTACTAGTATATATATAATCATTATATCCTTATACCGTATAGGTGTCGGATTTACATTTTAGATTTCATAAACAAATTTTTTGTATCTGTTGCCAAAGTTGATGCTTCTCTCCATGTCTGTCTTGGTCTGCCTCTCTTCCTTCTATTCTGCGATTTCGCCTCGTATACACGTTTCACTTGTCTGTTGTTATTCATTCATTGCATATGCCCCCACCAACTCAATTGTTGCTGCTCTATAAATTGTACTATAGATTATATCCCTAAATCTTCTCTTATACGTGTGTTTCTAATTCTGTCTTTCCTAGTAACTCCTATTATACGTCTCAAATATTTCATTTCAGCAGCTTGTATCTTACTTTTCTGTGCATTTGAAAGATTCCACGATTCGCATCCTTATTTATGTTAATACTGGTTTATATATGGTTTGAAATCTCTTTTCTACTGATGAATTTTTGATTGATGGCATAATAAAGTTTTATTGTTTTACTTATTCTTTCGTTGATTTCAGCTTCTTGTTTTCCAGATTGTTCCAGTGCTACTCCAAGGTATTTGAATTCTTCCACTTGTTCAATTTTCACATTGTCTATTTTAATATCAGTTTTTGTATTCTGGTCTCCTATTATCAATATTTTAGTTTTATTAGTATTTATTTTCATTCCTTCTTCTTCCATTGTTTTATTCCATATATTAAGATGTCTTGAAGCTGTTCCTCATTACCTGCTATTATTACGACGACGTCTGCAAAAAGTCCATACGATATTTCGACTCTTTCTAAATTTTTATATCCTACGAACAAATTTTTTACTTTACTTTCGCATTTCTTGATTACATTGTCCACGTGTGCGTTGAATAGGGTTGGGCTGATCTGTCTTCTATTATTCTCTTATTTCTTGATTTTCCTTCATCATCATCTTGCTCCGTTGCTGTATATTTATTATTTTCATTCTCCTCTTTTTTGTATACTCCATCGTTAATAAATAATTTATTATATTTTAATACGGCTTTGTATCCTTCTGCCTAGCTTCTTTTAGTTCGAGCAGTAGTTTCCTTCTCTCTTCCTGTACAATTTTCGGAAAGTTCATCAACCCAAATTTCCGTACCTTTCAGTTGTTTGGTATTTTTTAGAACCTGTGTTCTAATATTTCTGCTTGCTAGTTTCACTAATGGCCTTTTCCTATTTCTTACGTATGTTCCTAGTCTTATTGCTTCGTTTATATATTCATTAGATCCAACATAAACTCCCATTTTTTAATTTTTTCTCTGGTTTCTGCATCATTCTCTTTTTCTTCGTCTGTAATTCCTTTAACTACGATATTTTTCGCTCTAATCTCTCCAATTTTTCTACTCTATCTTCTTGTTACACTACTTTTCCTTTCAGCATTTCATTTTCATATTTTATCTTATTCATTTCCATCACAAAAAAAATCAAGTTTCTCGTTCATTATCTTCATATTTCCACCTATTTCTTGGAACATTTTTTCAATTCTGTTTTTGTCGCTCATTTTTGCTATTGGTCGCGGAAAAAGCAGACCCCAGTCAACCCGTCGAAAGTCTTACTTTTATCGACCTCCAGATATAATCCTTTTTTTTGTAGTTTTCCAGCCCGTTCTGTAAATACAGCAACCTCGCTTTATTTTCGACTAGCATTCATTTACAATAAAATGGTAATTCATGTTTTTCAATGTCTGTTCCACTTAACCTTACTAGTACTTCTTTTCTTGATTGTTACTACTTTGGTGATAAAACGTCTTGTATAGGAATTTTTTTGTACTCGCCAGTTAGCTTTTCACTTTACAATACTTTGAGCATGTAAATATTTAATTGATTCACTCTGAATCTCTCGAATTTTCGGGTTTAATTCAGGAGGAAATTCAATAAGGGCGAGTTGTACCAACAAGGTTTAAAACATAACTAATGGTTTACGCAAAATGGTTGATGTACCAGACTGGATCAGTGGGTAACCAGAGTTTTGCCAACGGGTTTGTTAACCGCCCAAAAGTGAGTGGTTAAAATAACAACCCTAGTTTTCTAACCCAAAACCTTTGTGTCAGTGGATTCTGTAAATTTTTTATTTTTACCAAATTATAATAATTGAATATTCTGATTTACCAAATTTTAGTGATGACGAAGATTTTAATGAACTTGTAAATTTACATGTAAATTCACGTTCTTCTTTGGCCGTAAAGTTTTCTGACCTTTTTTTATTCTTATTCATTTTCAGTAAATAAAATAATATGCAAAAGCAAACATTTCAGGAACTGAGGGTTAGAATTGCATTAAAAATTCTTCTTTTATATTTTCGCTTTGGCAAAACGCAAGTAATTTACCCCACAGTAGTTCATTCGTCTAACATTCATTGATACCAACCTTTCAAAATAATTGATTAACAAAACTGCACGAAAACGGTACAACACGCACCGGTTTAAACTTTTGTTAAATTTTACCCTATGATTAAATAAACCAGGTTTAGCCGACTAATGGTACAACTCGCCCTTTGTTATTCACTTAACCACGTTGCCACGTTCAATTTACTAGTAAGAGAATAGAAAAATTCTATTTTGTCCTTGTTGAATTTAGATTGAGACCAAGCTCAGCGGAACCTTGTAAAAGAAATCAAATAATTCACCACCAACCAAACGGAAACGAACACATATCAAGAACTATATCAAATGCAGATAGAACCGTAGGAGATGTGAACAGAATCAAAGCTAGATCTTGCGATCCAACCTGTACAGTATGTACCAAGAAAAAATTGGACGCTTTAAATAAACGTGTAGTGTCAACGGGCTGTAATCCTAATACTCCTACTATTGAAACTGGGACAAAAATTTCCTACCACCAATGCGATCCTAACTGTCCTCTTTGTTCGCAGCGAGCTTTGTTTTCCAATAACGATCAAAGGTTTGTCACATCATATCCTAAAAGAGAGTTAAATAAACTTCTTCCATATCTAATGTTCATAAAACTTTTTAATTGATACACAAAATACCAAATGTTTAAAAGACGTAATCCCAAAATTACGAACAAATTGAAATTCTGAAAGAGGAAAAAGCTTCCCTCTTACAAATAGAACAGAAAATCTGAAATAATCGGATATTTTAGTGTTTACGGCAACAGCGCACTAGATTTCTACGTACAGAATCTTAAATTGCCTGAGCTATGCGTGGCAGCTCAACCCACTGTAACCTTGTGCGCAGATACATTTTGACAGTTGATTTATTGGTTCGGCACCACCAGTCAGGCGCTTAGAGAGCTCAGCCTTTAGGCTTTTTGTGCTCTTGGTTATACGGTTTATGTGAAGAGACCAGTAGCCCTTATCAGGCTCAACAGTCTTTTTACTAGGTCCTTCTTGGAGAAATCCTCCCTTGGATACTAGGAGTCTATATCTCCAATGAGACAATGCTCCATATTCGAAGAAAATGTCAGAGGCTCTTTCCTCCTCTTCCATGCACAACCGGCAGATAGGTTCCTCCCTATATATGCCAATTGTATGCATGTGCTTCCTTAGGGAACAGTGACCGGTGAGTAATCCCGTCACTTTCCTTATCTGACCACTGCTGAGGTTTAATATATCGTTAGCCAGCGACTCCGAGGGTTTTTTGACCAGGAGTGCAGCAGATGTTAATATTCCAAATACTGGTTCAGGTTCAGTGAATGCAGTTTCAGACTCTGCCTTTTCATTGCCTACAATACCCTTGTGCCTCGGGACCTACTCAAGAGTTACTCTATTATGGTTTGCCAGGGTTAAAAGTTTTTGTAGGCAGTCCCTGACCAGTCTAGATCTGATCTGGGGTAATGCTAAAGATTTCAGTGCTGCCTGACTATCTGAGAGTATGAAGATCTTTTGGCCTCTATACCTCCTTTCGATGTTCATTTGCAAACACGTGTCGTTAACGTAAATTTCTGCCTGGAATACAGATGCAAACTTCCTCAACGATGCGTGGACATTGCACCTGGGTCTGGCACCATGGACTCCAGCTCCTGTTTTAGATCCCTCTGTGTACCACACCAACATTCCTTCCTGACCGTATGCTTCCAACCCATCCCAGTTTAGCTGGATATGGTGTGGTCGGTTGTCGTTAATTGTGGCGAGCATGTTATTTTGACAGTAGGTACTTCTTTTTTAGTACTTTTCGATACCTTTTCTCGGAGTTTCTAATCATGTTAAATTAATCGGTTAGAGTTGACGTTCTTCAAATAAAACACATCTTCGACAAATGTTTAATTTGAACTCCCTGACCAAAAAAAAAACCCAAAGCAACAATTGCCAGCCTAAACATTCTTTCAATCTTGCGCGTGTCTGCTTATTTGGCAATCGTTACTTATATCGATAAATACATTATAATCAGACTGCTTAGTCGATATATTTTATGATTACAATAATTATTATAACTAATCACATACATACTAAAGTTAATAATTTACTCTCCAATATAATACAAGGAGAATTTAGATAAATATAAGTTAATAACCTTCTTAGGCATACTTCAAGAATCGAAACTAACGTTGTTAGACATCATGAACAAGAAGAACCCGAAAGACCTCCAATAGTTAACACTAGTGTGGGCTCAGCTAAAGTAAGAAACGTTGTTTATGACATCGTCGATAAATGTACTGGTGCCAATTCCACAACTACACAAAGTTCTCCAGTAAGATTTATAGAAGAAACTCCCAGTATTATCAGCAATCACAAGACATTGGAAATGTCCGAAGATACTGGTGGTGGAAATTCTAATCCTGGATCACAACAGGTAAACATATGTTCACTCTGTTGTAATAAGTTCTGGTTATAGGATTATGGTGGATTAAAAGTCCTTTTGTACTTTTACTATTTATTTTTAAAACGCTTCTTGCAAAAACCACACTTTTACAAATACCTTCATTAGTAATAAGAATGCAATGTCAGTATGAATATATATTTTATCATAAACATCGAGTTGATGTTTAAGCACAAAGTCTAATTATATTCAACCTATATTTTCGGAAGACCATCTATAAGTAATTTATTAGTCAGCTAACTATTGAAATTAGTACAATGATCTACAGGGTGTCTACAGGATAAGCTGCTTAAGTAGTATCCCAAAACATAACGACTGGCCACAATAAGGGAAGAGGTTGACTCTCAAGTTTATGTTTAAAAGAAGGACATGTACTAAGGTATCATCAGGTACAGAGACAACGGCATGAATATAAGGGACCAGGTTGGAGAGTTACTACATTAAATTATGAGGTGCCTGGACGCCGAGAGCAGAATAGAAGAGTCAATGGTCAATATGGCAGGAACAGTGAATTTGTGGAAAGCAGGAACCCTAATAATAGGTACAATAAGAATAATTGGACCTCCAGTGGGGGTCGGAATATCAGTAGATACACGGAGAGGAATGTAAGGATGTGTGAGATGTCAGAAGTTAATCCAGATAAATAGATCTTTGTTAGAATACACGGGATTCCTTTTAAACATAAACTTGAGAGTCCTAATTGTGGCCAGTCGTTATGTTTTGGGATACTACTTAAAGATAATCCCAGTTTTATATTGGAAGCAGCTTATCCTATAACCAGAACTTATTACACTGTAAAAAAATGTGTAGTGGTGGTAGATCAACATCGCAATTGTGGGAGTGGTCTTGCTCTCGCTTTGATACCAAGACCGATTTTGCCTATCACTAAATAACACTTTTCCTTTAGCTCAATAAACTTTTACAGGATTCTGCTTGTAACAGTTTGTCCTGTCAGTTATCCTATACAAGTGTAAAACAATCCAAATTGTCCTGTAAATTATCCTGTCCCTTGCTAACCGCCAATAACGTCAAGTATACTCGAAATACACCAGAAAAAAGAAAATATGGTCAACGAATCGAAACATATCCAAACAAAAGAAAGAAATCGAGTCACGATAAAAAAGACGAGGACAACCAGTGTGCTTTTATCGGTTCACCTGTTTTAAATCCTTCGAACTTCAAAGGTAATTAAGATAATTACCAAGGAATCCTTAAGTATAGAATATTTTTAGGTACCGATGGGTCATATCCATTTTGTCAAAAATATAATACTAATGTGTCAGAATACAGTTCAAGTGATAAAGATCGTTATAGACAGGATCATTACGACAGGATAAATGAAAGAGATATGTATTGTAGTAGCAGAATAGGCAGCCCATCTCCTCAACGACAAATTAGATATGTAGAACGAAGATACGATCCTTATTGGCAGCATAATAATTATTTAACTCATTCTATTGTGGGAGTACCGATAGATGATGAGTTGGAGAAAATTACTAGAGAGCTGAAGACAGAAAATAAGGTTCTAAAGGTAATGCTTTGATAGTGAGATTTTTTTGCTGCAGTTGACTAGAACTGCTTTATAATTCCAGAGCGAATTGATGGAAATGAAACTGGAACTAAGACATGCTCTGGAAAAAGTCGAAGGACCCATGAAGAGCAAACTAGAAGCCGAGAAAAGTAGATGTGAGCATCTACACCATGAGCTACAAAAAGCTTCTTTTGAAATGAAAGTTTCTCATGATACGTTCGTCAAAGAAAGTATAGATTTGAAAACTCAGCTGTCATTGGCGTCTACCAACAAAAATCAATTAGAAGCCATCAACAAAAGGTACAATTCCTTACATTCCAGCATTTTTATTAAACGTTTTCACGTAACAGGTTACGGGATGAAATGAACGTCCTGGATGGTTTGTGTGGTAAGCTAGAAGAAGATTTGGTTAATCAGAAGTTAAATGAAGCCGAAACTCTCAAGAGACTAACAAAAAGAAATGGTGTATTGAACGATCTGAGTGTCCTAGAAGGATTGTGCGGCCAGCTAGAAGATGATTCAGTAAATCAAAAACTTAGTAACTCGGAAAACATGGAATTACCAACAAGAAAAATAACTGGTGATTTTAGTAAGTTGTATCCTACAGTCAAACTTTTATCAGACACTCACATTTTTTATTTATATCTGTAGAGTCAGCAACAGATACTTTAAATGAATCAAATCTAAATATAATCGCAAGGAAATTGAGCAGGACTATAAAAGATACAGAGCCTTGTGGGGAATGTGCTATTCTTCCCACCGAATTAACTGGTGAGTAGATAATGTTTTTTTTTGAGATCTTTGCAGCTCTGATCGACGCATGGTGGGTAGCTGGGTGTACTAGAAATGACTCAATGTTAATATTATTCAATTCCTTGGGGGTCTATTCATTCTAAATAAAGCGATGGTACGTAGGTTTGTGGTGAGTGAGTCTATAAGGCACTATACTTGCGAGGAGTCTTCTTAAGAAAGCCGATTAGTTTGTTTGGTGAATGATATTTCAGGTCCGAGGGCGAGAGAGAGACCCTGCCAAACAACCAACAACCATAGAAAATATCATAGAAAACTTAACCCAAATCTACATCAAATTAAACATCACTGCGCATGCCTCTAACAAATCGATTCAACAATTCTTGCTTCGGACCGCGAACCGTTTTCACCATCCTTGAACTAGTTCCAGAACAGTTCACGTTACGTTGGAACAATGAACCAATTTAGTTCCGAACCGATTCCGTTTTATGTTGGAACGAACATTTTCATTTGCGCGTGCTCCGCCAAGTTCTAAACTGATTCTAGACCTTGTTGGAACGTCTCGGTGAAAAAAGTGAGTTTTCGAACAGGTTTATTATGCCAGAAGTCTAGAGCTCTTCTTGCTGTCCAGGTATTTAGTGTTTGTTTGGAAAAGCTTATTCTGATGCCAATTAAAGGTTCTGGTCCGATGAAAACGCGGTAATTAGTTTAAAATAAAGTATCTTGTTCCACCTACCTGACTTTATTTTTATTGTCTATATAATTTTTTTTGTATTTTTGAAGGCGCTGTGAAAATCATCAAGGATTTAACGGATATGGTGGAAAAACGAAAAGCGGAAAGATTTTCTTTCGCATTTTCAAAGAGTAAAACTAATTGTTCATGTCAATCACCTCCGTATACAGAAGAAACTGCCTGTCAATGCTTAGCTATCAACGATAAAGGTGTGTCAGTATCGAAATCACTCCTTCCGTGTACACGTGAGTATTTTTTATGATGAAACAGAGCCTCCATTTTTCACTTATACATCATTTTCAGTGGGTATATTTCCCAGCGACGCAAACAAAGCTACCAAAACCCTATTCTCCGTCCCGAATACATTCGTTTTAGAAGATCCCAGTAGTAGAAACATCGTACACGATATTCATCGTCTACGATCCCATTCTCAGTCTGCTGATCGTGGAGATCCCATCTCCAACGACCTACCATCGATGAAAAATCAATACACAGACCCTAAGACAGCCGATAAGAAGATCGATTACGACCCACCGAAATTCACATTAATTGAACCTTTGATGGTAGATAAAGAAATCAACTACGAAAAGAATGAACCGTGCAAAGGAGACGGGATAGAGGACGTCAAAGACCCCAAAGCCAATATCTTGACTTGCTATATGGTCAAGACTCCTACTTGTCCATCAAACAAAGCTAGTACTCTGGATAAAGCATCTCCACCAACAATGAAAGACGAATCTACGTTATATAAGTAAGCTTGCAACTCCACCAAGTGTTCCATAAGACCTAACCTCTGACCAGCTTTCATAATTCATCTTCTATATCCACAATTTGGTTTTCAAATTTCAGTACTCCTAAATCTTCTTCTTTGATCTCTATTACCAGTTGTCACATAGTATTCCTTCACCTTCTCTTCGTCGCATGCCTTTCTCTTTGAATATACTTACTAACACTATAACAACCTTACAATAAAAAATATCTTCTTCAATTCCCTTTTATGGGGATCTTCGTTACAGCTCTTCGAACTGTAAAGACATCGAACACCCCCAATGTGAAGATATGGATAAACCATGCGTTAAAAATGTTGAAAGTAAATATATTTCTTGCGAAGATTTCGAAACTTCTCCTTGTCAAGATTTAGAAGCTCCACCATGCGAGGATGTTGGTAAACCTTGCTTCAAAGATAAAAATAAAAAAGGTAAAGTTCATTTAGAGTTTTCTTAAGGAGAAGGTTGTACTTATTGAAGATTTAATAGATGCTGCTTCGACACCTATAGATCCCGTGCAAAAAGATACATCTAATCAACAAGAAGAATCAGCTCAAGAAGATATTCAGCAAAAAGCCGTAAAATTCCCGAACTGTGAAGAAGAAGAATCTCCACGCTGCAAGCCGACTGGAAAACCGTGTACCAAAGAGGAAGTATGTGAGCCAAAAGATGCAGCTGCAGCTTCGAAATCGCCTTGTTGGAATATCGGAGTACCTTGTTTAAAAACAACTAAGGAAACTTCTGAAGGTAACAAGAATGAAGTATTGTTAGTTGAAGATCTTGGTTTGAGCGGTGATAAAGAAGAAACATCGGAGCCTTTAAGTAGTACGTTATTAGATAGTCTACTATCTACAGAACCCAGTAAGTAGTACCTTCGATGTTTAAAACAGGGCTACACTTAAATTTTTCACTTTCTCCTCGCAGAAAGTAACGACAACCCTCCTAGTACGGAAGAAGGAGCTTCTAGTACGGAAAAAAATGAAAATAAACTTTTTACACATCAAGATACTAACACACCTTCTACTACTAATACTGAACCATCTTCTGGGAAGGATGAAAATCCATTATCACCAGGACAAAACCAATCATCTCCTTGTTATCATTTTGGAGAACCTTGCGTCAATAAGAAAAAATCTTTTGTTGACCCACAGTTAAGTAAGAAAGAAGAAAAGAAAGCTGATAAAGTAAGTACCTTCGAGAGACACTAGCAATGAAAAGCGGAAAGATATTTTGGATTTTTTTCAGCAGGATTATGTTTGTGAGCCGTGCGTAGTAGATGGACCATGCTTTTCTATTGGAAGACCATGCGCAGTAAATGTGCAGGTAAGACAATCTGTGATTGAATATATCACTATAAATTTTATTCGAATTACATTTACATCCAATCAAAAGAATTTTCCCCCCCTCCCACCTGATAACAACTCTAGCGGTAGAAGTTTTGCGTTTCTAGAAGTGGATGTGGATCACAGGATTCGCCGTCATATACAGGAGCTGCGGTATCTTCAGCTCTCAAGATGGAGGGGAAGGAGGCTCTACCTTCTTTCTTTAGTCTTTATCTTATACATTTTCACATTTTATTTTTGACAGACTGGAAAATTCAATCAAATAAGTGGAGAAAGCGGACCTGGTATATCAACTGAAAAGCCTTGTGACACATTCTCCCAGGTAAATATTATATATTGGGAGAGGCACTGATAATCACTTTTCAATTTGTTTTTAGACAACTGAGACTGCTGATAAAATGACAGATATTGATTATACTCCAAAAAGTGGGACTGATCCTTGTGCTAATATAGGAAAGCCATGTGTTCAAAAGGTAAATTTCTACTTGCATTTCTACATTATTTATCCCTTATGTACCTGATCTACAATGTATTTGTTCTCTTTTAGGCATATTCAGCTGGTACTTCCGGAACAGAAACCCATAGAGATGTTCTAGAAGACTTTTCTGCGGGTATGCATGTGATTACAACTAAAGTTAAAGAAGGAAATTTGGAAGTTGTAACTGAAGGACCACAAGGAGTTATTGAGACTACTGTGAATTATCTTCCTGACGGAGCTTTAGAAGTTCAAACCCAAATAAACGAACTAGAAGAAAGATCTGGGAAAGAAACAGGAACTCCCCTAATATCAGGTAAAACTAATGTTTTATCTTAGATCTATTAACTTTAATTTTTTATTCGTTTCCAGGAGGATCCGACATAAATACTAGCAGTTATATCATCACTCCCAGTTCACAGTACCCTAACACACATACAGAATCATCGTTAGAAGATTTTATCTGTCCACAAACAGGAAAATCTTGCGCGGGAGTTTTCAATACCCCTCAAAGTATAGGTAGAGATGCATTAAAAAAATCTTGTTTTTAATAAAAGTTTCGTTTTAGTTAAGCAAATGCAGTCAGCAACTACCCAAGGAGCGTATCCTCGCGATACTGGTATTTTAACCGATCGACTAGAAAGTGCTGAAAAAGGAACTCGGCATGTTATTGAAAAAAAATCAGCTACTTCTTGTTTTTGCGTAGATCAGTTAGAAAAAACGACTTCGCATACGACGCCGCGTAAAGATGCAGGAGTAAGTATCAAAATTGTGGTTTAGATCGAATTAAAAAGTATTAGGTTTGTTCCAACTGGCATTCATTCATTCAGTCGTTTGGGTTGTGCTCAACAGCCCAGGCACTTGAACTGAATCCTTGTACCAATTCCCATCTACTTCCATTCTAGAAGCTTCGTGTCTCGCAGAAGCAGAGTATGTGAGTAGGTGTTTCATCATCGAGCTCAGGTTTTCAGTACATAGGTTCACTAACTTTGCCCATTTTGTGCAGATGTTTCCTCAGGGTTCAGTGTCCAGTCACCAGGTCGGTAACTGTCTTCAAATATCTCTTACCCAGTTTCAATAGCCTGGTTGAGAGTTCCTTGTCTACCTTGTTCATTAAACTCTTTGTATGAAGGTGCCCTTGCGTTATGGTGTTCCCAATCTAGCCAGTTCCGGATTTCCCCTCTTATGCAATCCTTTGTAATTCTACAAAAACGGTTCCGGACCTATGAAGTCTCCTTCAGAGCCTTCTTTAGCTAACTGGTCCGCCATTACATTACCTGCAATCCCCTCCTGTGCCGGCACCCATATTAGAGACACTTTGTTGTCTCTTGCCAGCCTGTTAAGGGATTCTTTGCAGTTTTTCACCGGTCTAGACCTAGTTGTTGTTTTACTGATAGCTTTAAGCAGAGCCTGGCATTTAGGAACCGTTTCGAGTACTGTATAGTGCGTAAACTCGAATTAGGGATGGTCACATCAACTTTATCACCCCTTCCAGAAGGTAGTTTTAGTACCGTCCCAAGAACGATTCTATAATCAGTTGGAACGCGAAAGAAATACAGAACTTGCGCGAACGATACCTAGAACGGTTCTATCGCCAGTTGGAACGAACCTAATGTTATTTTTTTAGGCTGCTCCTTTGCATGTAAGAACGAAAGAAACTCCGGTTAGTTTGGAAGATGTATCGGTGTCGAGTCCGCAACAAACAAGTCGAGTTGAAATTAGTTCGAAATCGGTGGGTGACGATGATACAAAAGCCACTGCCGCTAGTTCTACTCTTCCTATTGAGATGATTTCGAAGTGTGAATGTACTCTGGAACTTCAAGCTGATCAAGAAATAACTACTGAAGGTGAAGCTACTAGCGAACAAGAAACGTTTACCGATACAACTTCCAAGGACGTAAGTTTCTGAAATGTGCTTCAGTAAAAATTTAAAAAAATAATGTATTTAACGGTTTTTTTGCGATGATTTTTTGGTGAAATGTTTTTTTTACTGGTTTTTTTTTGTGGCAATGACAAACGTCGCTCAGCCTGTTGGCGAGTTTCTAATACGTTCTAACCTCAAAAAAGATTAGAAGACGAAGTTGTTTTTGCTTAAAAATGCCTATTTTTTAATAATTTAATTTTTTCCTCAGCATTCTGGTACTAGTCCTGAAAAATCTCCGAGAAAAGAAGCCGCCGTTACAGTGAAACCATCCAAAGCAGGTAAGAGCTAGCTTTAACAGTTATTGTTTTAGTAATATACCGAGAGATACTTTTGCTTGGTATCATTCATTCATTCATTCGTTTGGGTTGTGCTCAACAGCCCAGCCACTCGCCTTTACCCCCGCCTCGGAATCACTACCTTAGCTTACTTCGAGACGGGCGGCGGTCCCTCGCACACTCTCAGCTCACACCATCGTCTTCTCCCTACTTTCACTCCTACCTCTCATGCCATATCGAGTCCTTCTCTCCCCCTAACCATGCTCTCTACTACGCCTCTTACTTCCATCCATTCTTCCTCCCCACTCAACATTATCCCCACCACCAAAACCGCCTCCCCTAGTTTCCTCTCCAACTTCTTCAGCACTTCCTCATTCATTCAGCATCTATACACATGCCCCACATCATCCTCCACTTCACACCTCTCGCACACTCCAGTCTCTCTTTTTCCAATCTTATGGAGGTACCCTACTCTCGACCCATGTCCAGTGAACACCTGTGTCAAGAAGTAGTTCCCCTCCCCGAATTTCCGGTCTATCCAATCTCTCCTATTCCCAATCGATCCTTCTCTCCGTTTCCTCCTCTATCCATTCCTGTACTTCCTCTCTGGTCGCACCCCTCCAGCGTTTATTTCTGGCTCTAGCCATCACGTCCAATAGGTGGGTCCTTGCCAGCACCGATGCTGGCAGTCCACTCACTGTCCTGTACCCCTGCACCACCCTCAGCAGTATTCCTCTCTGTGGTCTAACCCTCGCATTCACCCCCGCTCTTTTTCCCTTCCCTTCTCAACCTGTACTGGTTTTCCCTAAAACCCCCATTCCTACCAACTTCCTCCTCAATCCTATCCAGTCACCAGGTCTGTAACTGTCTTCAAATGATTATTACCCAGTTTCAATAGCCTGGTTGAGAGTTCCTTGTCTACCTTGTTCAGTAAACTCTTTGTATTATGTCAAACTCCATTTGAGTTGGTGTTTCCTATCTAGCCAGTTCCCGATATCCCCTCTTATGCAATCTCCTTTAGAGCCTTCTTTAGCTAACTGGTCCGCCTTGCTTAGCATCAAAATAGTATTTCTCACCAAAACCACGGCTACTATCCTCCATATGTATTTTCCCAATGTATATGTGCAAAATAATCAAAAAGGGAGTCTTGTTATGCACCAATGAAAGCACAAGACGAAGTGTGAAGTGTTATTTTGTTATGCGCAGCTCAAAAACATTAAAAAGTTAGGTTATGTCTAAACAGCAAAAAAGAAGAAATTGTATCTTGTATATTTAGATTATCCAGCCACCTAAAGTTTTAACGCCCCTACAATGTTTTCTTTTGTTAGAAAATGACACTTTTGACACTTACATTCAAAAATATTTAACCTAAAATTGAAATTATGTTTTCGAAGATAAACAAGAATCGAAGTTTGCCGCGTCCAGTCAAAATCACGACTGCGGATGTCAGTCGACATTTTTCCCTGCAGATCAGTCATGTCAATGTTGTGAATGTAAAGAAATTGGATTGTCCACCACAGAATATTCAGAAATTATTCCGAAAACCATGGTTCAAGATAAATTTTCAGTTAAAAGTATCACCGGCAGTCAATTGCATGAACCCAATATCAAATTTCCAGGTAGGAATTTCGATATTTTTATTGCAAACTTTGATTTCTTTCTAACGCAGAACTATCGTACTTTCTCCAGTACGTCTTTGATAATGCTGAACAGGAAAGTATATACGTCGTTCTCGTACTGAGTACGGCACAGCTACATTAACAAGTTTTTTTTTTCAAATACCTAAAATATTTTCCTTTGTTTATACAGATGATTCCCAACCATATGACATCGAGACTATTGTATTACCAGACGGAACAACTCAACCAGTTGGTACTGTAGTACGTCCAGATGGTAGTATTTTGAGGCCAGATGGTATTATAATACAATCAGATGGGACAATAATGACTAAAGATGGAAAGACTTACCCACGGGATAGTATTTTGCAGCCCGATGGAACAATATTAAATAAAGATGGAGAAGTTCTGAAGAGAGCTAGCGTTAGAAGAATCGTAGGAGCAGATGGTAGTGTTCAACCAATAGGAAGTAAAATTCGATCAGATGGAAGTATTGTTAGACCGGATGGTATCATAGTACAACCAGATGGAACATTAAGAACGAATGATGGAAAAGTTTTTCCACCAGGAAGTATTTTGCAGCCCGATGGAACAATCTTAAGCAAAGATGGCGAAGTTTTACAAAAAGCTAGCGTGGTTAAATCAGATAGAAGAATTGTAGGACCAGATGGTAGTGTTCAACCAATAGGAAGTGAAATACGACCAGATGGAAGTATTGTTAGACCAGATGGTATCATAGTACAACCAGATGGAACGTTAAAAACGAATGACGGAAAAGTTTTTCCACCTGGAAGTATTTTGCAGCCCGATGGAACAATCTTAAGCAAAGATGGCGAAGTTTTACAAAAAGCTAGCGTGGTTCAATCAGATAGAAGAATTGTAGGACAAGATGGTAGTGTTCATCCAATAGGAAGTGAAATTCGACCAGATGGAAGTATTGTTAGACCAGATGGTATCATAGTACAACCAGATGGAACGTTAAGAACGAATGATGGAAAAGTTTTTCCACCTGGAAGTATTTTGCAGCCCGATGGTACAATATTAAATAAAGATGGAGTAGTCTTAAGAAAAACTAGCTTGGTACAGTCAGCTCAAAGTATTGTTGGACAAGATGGTAGTGTACATCCAATAGGAAGTAAAATTCAACCAGATGGAAGTATTGTTAGACCGGATGGTATTACGGTACAACCAGATGGAACGATAAAGACAAGTGATGGAAAAACTTTCCCACCTGGAAGTATTTTACAGCCCGATGGAACAATACTAAGTAAAGATGGAGAAATTCTTGAAAAAGTTAGCGTGATAGAATCAGACAAAACGATTGTAGGTCCAGATGGCAGTGTTCAACCAATAGGAAGCATAGTTCGACCGGATGGAAGTATTGTTAGACCCGATGGAACAGTTGTCTCCAAAAGTGGTAGGGGTAGCATAATTCGTCCGGATGGAACATACGTCCGTTCAGATGGAACCATTGGTGTGGACAAATCACACCCAGTAGGAAGTATTATACAACCGGACGGAAGTATTTTATTACCAGATGGGACACTAGTAGCGCCCGATGGAACTATTCATCCAGTAGGAAGTAAACTTCTTCCCGATGGAAGTATTATTCATCCAGATGGAACAGAAATACTAAAAGATGGTACAATTATAACACCAGATGGAGATACATATCCATTAGGTAGCATTATGCAACCCGATGGAAGTGTCTTACGACCAGATGGAAGTATAGTATGGCCAGATGGAAGTGTAATTCGGTCCGGTTGGGTACCGAATAAAACTCAACTTAGAAATTATCATGGACAAGGAAGCGTCATAAGACCTGACGGAAGTGCTGACGATAAAAGTTATGATTCTTCCATTAAAAAAGCAGAAGTACAGCCAGATGGCTCAATAATCTCTGCAGACGGAAGTGTCCAACCGAAAGGTAGCATATTAAGTAAAGATGGAAATATCATAAGACCAGACGGTTCAGTTGTACGACCAGATGGAAGTATGATAAAACCTGATGGATCTATTATACGAAAAGACGGAAGTATTTTAAAACCAGATGGATCAGTTATAGCACCTGACGGAAGTATCCATCCTATAGGTAGCGTACTTCGTGATGACGGAACCGTTATTAGACCAGATGGTAGCATAGTGCATGCAGATGGAACTATTCTAAGATCAGATGGAATAATAGTAGCACCAGATGGAAAAGTTCAACCGATTGGAAGTAAAATTCGTGAAGATGGAAGCATTGTACGTCCGGATGGATCCGTGATACGACCGGATAAAAGCATTTTACGTTCAGATGGAAAGGTTGTAGCACCCGACGGAAGTCTACAACCTATTGGTAGCGTAGTTCGTGAAGATGGAAGCGTTATAAGACCAGATGGTATCACAGTACATCCAGATGGAACAATAATAGCACCAGATGGAAAAGTTCAACCAATTGGAAGTAAAATTCTTGAAGATGGAAGCATTGTACGTCCGGATGGATCTATGGTTCGTCCGGATAAAAGCATTGTCCGTTCAGATGGAACTATAGTACACCCAGATGGGAGTGTCGTATCTTCGGAAGGACGTTACACAAAAAGTTCTGAACGACTTATAAGAACGTTTGAAAATGACCAGCAAGACGAATCAAAACGTCGCGATGCGCCAATCGAAAAATATGACAGCAGCGATGGAGCTTTAAAAATAAGAAGTAAAAAAAGCAGTAAGGAAGTGGAGAAGATCGACAGGCGAAGCTCATCGGAAGTTCCCGATTTAGTTTCCAAATTATCTTCAAAAGTAATTCCATCTTCCATGGAACCCTCAGACACTTCACGGCCTAGAAAAAAACGTTCTTCCAAGCTGGAAATCATACCTTGCTCATGTCCGGGAATATGCAACTGTATCATCTGTTCTTCGGTTATCATGGAAAAACGAATTCGCCAGACAGGCAGTAGGGAACCAGAAGTACCAAACAATAAATCATGCAGTTGTAAAGGTAGTCCGAAGAAAACTCAACGTGATCCAGAAACATCGAGAGCTACACAGGCTTATACGTTCACCGCGCAAAAAGATCCTCATCCTCCGCATTGCAAATGCAAGTCATGTAGATGTGATCCATGCGTAGATCCCTGTAAACGTACATGTGAAGCATTTTTAAGGATGACAAACTATGACACTTCAAGCCGTAACCGACAGAAATGTAAGGCTAACGCCGAAGAAGATAATGGTAGTCGAAGTCGAAGATCGCGGATCAGCATCGAGGATGTTTTCAAGCCTACCTTTAAAATAGAACAAGAATCAACAACGACTCAAGATATTTTCAAATATGAGTAAGTATAGGTAACATTTTTGAATTCTTTTTTTACGGTTAAATTTATTCAAGGCATCGCGTAGGATGTGAATGCATAGACTGCTTGTGCTCGCCCATGATGCAGGATCTTGTTTCTACGCGACAGCTTCAAGTAAAAGACGAAAAACAGATTTATCAAGTATCCACGATAAAGTGTGTATGTCCAAACACTAAAAAAGGATCAAAAATTCCGGTATCGACGAATCCGGCGGTACCGAAAATAAAATCTTCGGTGGTTTCGTGTAATTGTGATCCTTGTAAATGTTCGCCTTGTGCTGATGGAAGTAAACAACAAGGACCTAGCACTGGAGTCGGCAGTAAGTACTGAAATTATTAAAAATAAACATCAAAATAGTGCATTTGGAATTATAACCTTACTTTTCTACTGTTAACTTGGTTGAAATTTCCTGCAAACTTTAAGATGTAATCCATCTACTTTCGTTAAATTCTTACAATAACTTATCTTTCCAATTTCTATCTGTCTTCTATGGATTTAATTTGATTTAATAGAATCAGAAAAAGTAGACGTTTTACCAACAACTGAAGAAATTATGAAAATGACTCCGGAGCAATTGAAGGATCTTTGTGATTGCGATCCTTGCAATTGTGATATTTGCTATAATAAACCTGGAGCTGCAGCTGCAGCTGGAGTAGTAACAGAAACCGAAGGAGGTATACACATAATTGAATTAATTTAGTTAACTTAACACTAATGGAGAACAATATTTAGGTAAAGGTAAGAAAGGTGAAGCTGAAATTTGTTGCTGTAAACCTGGATGCACATGTGAACTCTGTCAGGTAGAAGAGATGAAGCAGCAAATAGAGAAGTTAAGACAAGAAATAGAAGCCTTAAAAACCACTAAGCCTGCTAAGCCGCGTCGAGCTCCCGGACAACCTGACGATTGTGAATGTGAAATTTGCCCTTGCCCAAATGATCGACCGGATGGTCATCCCGACGACTGTGATTGTGAAGTATGTCAATGCCCGGAAGGACCTAACAAAGCTACCGCTCCTAGTCCTCCTAGTGGTGAAGGTGGTGAAACACCGGCAGGAGATCATCCAGCAGATTGCGATTGTGAAGTATGTCAGTGTCCGATGAGTCCGTTGAAGGTAAGGTGTATAAATCCGATTTCGGTTGGAAAATGTCAATTATTTTACAAATTTTTATAAATTTCTTTTTCACAGGCTAAACCACGAGCTGCTGGACATCCACCAGATTGTGATTGTGAAATTTGTGCTTGTCCACTAGCTCCAGCGGTAAGAAATCAAAGTTTAAATACTGATCCAACAGTGAATCTTCCTCTTACTCTAACACATTCAAAATATACATACTTTTCGTCTATACTGCTTACAATAAACAATAAAATACTTCATATACTACTTGTTTCCTTCGTAACCCAGTTTATTTTCCCAGAAATAATAAACAAACCTCAATAACTGTCATTTCATTATATAAATAGGCTGGAGACACTATGGGCTGTAACTGCGGCGACATCTGTCCATGTCCTGGAGGACCTAAGAACAAGACAAAAGAAATGAAAGGATGTACATGCAAACCACAATGCCTCTGTCCTGGAGGACCAATTCCTAGCTGCGACTGCGCACCAGAATGTTTTTGCAGCCCTTGTGCCGATCCTAGAAAGAAACCAAGCCTAGCGTGCGATTGTAATCCCTGCTTATGCTCACCTTGCGCTGATCCTAAGAAAGGTTAGAACCTGGAAAACAATATAGCTTAAAGTCTTCTTCTTCTATTTACTATTACTAATCTGAACTTTGTTAACGTCGCAGCTAAACCTCAAGATAGGTCATATAGTCCGAGCTGTATTTGTCCACAATGTGCTTGCGTCGAGGCTGCGAAACCTGAACCACATCAGGATGATTGCATCTGCGATGTATGTAAATGTGCAGTAGAAGAAGAAGGCGAAAGAAAAGCAGAAAAAGAGCAAATTCAAGAGCTAGCCGACCAATGCGACTGTTCCGAGTGTATATGCGGAGAAGGTAACGTCTTTTATAACTGTATTTGCGTTAAGACCCGGCAATGGTGGGTTCTGAAATATCATTAGCACATAACCTCACTTTCAAACTACTTAAAACGTATATAAATTCGGTACTTTTACGCCGTGTTGACTGTAAAATGGTTTATTTTCAGGTGTAAAATGGACTAAAATTGGATAAAATTCTCATTTATATTTCATAGATCTCGTAAGAAAGTTTTCCAATTGATTTTAATCGATTAATAATATATTCTTTTCCAGGTCAACCTGATCAACCACCAGCCGATCATCCGGAAGGTTGTATCTGCGATGTTTGTATTTGTGCTCCAGAAGACGACTTCCCACATCCCGAAGGTTGTACTTGCGACATCTGTAAATGTACACCGCCAGAAGAACCTACACATCCAGAAGGTTGTATATGTGATGTCTGTCAATGCAAGCCTCAAGAACACGATGAAGATATATGCATTTGTCCCGATCCTTGCAAATGTGATGAGCAAGAACAAACTTCCGAGCAAGAACAAACTTCCGAGCTTGGTAAAAAAGAATGTACTTGCGGTGATAACTGTAATTGCGATCGAGGCGACACAGCTGCCGCTAAAGTGAGTACTCAATATATTTCTAAGTAAATACGATTAAGAACAACAATTTATTTGCTGCAGATACAAGTTAATGTCGAAATGGGCACTATGGAAGATGCGGCAACCCATCCAAAAGAGTGTATATGTCCAGAATGCGTTTGCGCTGAAGGTGGTGATTCAGAGGCAGGTGGAGGAAAATGCGTATGCAATTCATGCGCATGTCCCGATTGTTATTACAAATCACCAGCTTTTTCTCATCCGAAAAACTGCCAATGCTCTGCTTGTACTTGTATTGATTGTTGCGACACAGGCAATCAAGAAAACGGACCTGCAGGTGCTACCGGCGGAGCTGACGCCTCCGGTACTGTTTGTAAATGTATAGAGTGTAAATGTGACCCTTGCACAGCGAGTCTTCCACCTAAGTTTAAATGTAAATGCGGAGTTTGTACATGCATAGATTGCGAAGGAATAGATGCAAGTACCACCACTCAACCTGCCAAAGATGAAAAAGAAGAAGCGAAAAAAGTAGTAGCTGAACCACTTCCGAAAAATCGTAGTTGCCATTGTATCGAGTGCTACTGCGATGATTGCAATAACGAAAAGAAAAAAGGCTCCAAAGCTCGACCCGAGATAGTTATCAAAGTAGGCCCGCCCAAAAAAACCGTCACCACCGAAACAGAAGCAGCAAAAGGAGAAATGAAATGTACGTGCTTGCACTGTATTTGTTTCGAATGCGAAAGTAAAGGAGTGAGTGGAAAAGAAACTGAAACCGAAACAGTTACGAAAAAAGATGAAGCTTGTCATTGTTCAACTTGCACATGCCCAGAATGTGCTTCATCCAAAAAAGGAGCAGAAGCACACAGTCAAGATTGTAAATGTTCAACTTGTAAATGTACTAGTTGCAGCGAAGTAACTGAATCGAAATCTAAAGATGCAGCATGTCATAGCAGTACTTGTGCATGCCCAGATTGCACGACTATTAAATCTACCGAAGATCACGGAGATAACTGTAAATGTCCAACCTGTATATGTACTACTTGTCAAGATCTACCTTCAATAAAAAAAGACGCCGAGTGTCATTGCACCACCTGTAAATGTCCTGAGTGCTCAACTAAAACTACCGAAACGCATGCGTCAGATTGTAAATGTACCACTTGTACTTGTAATTCGTGCGACGACGTTCCACCGTTGAAAAAAGACGCCGAATGTCATTGCTCTACGTGTAAATGTACAGACTGCACTGGCAAAGATAAAGTTGCGACGGGAGGTGCAGGAACTTCACCTTCCGGAGGTGCAGGTACTTCACCTCCCGGAGGTGCAGAACCTCCGATGTTTGAGATACCCCAAAAAATAGACTGCGACTGCAAAACCTGTACTTGCGTTATTTGTTCTACAAAAGGAGCAGCTGGAAAAGAAAATATTCAAGAAGCAACAGCGGCTGCGGAAGGGTTTCAAATACCAGAACGCATTCCTTGCACATGCCAACAATGTACGTGTCCACTTTGCAACACGGAAAGTCAAGGTCCAGCGGGAAACCAACAAGTTGCAGCTCAATTCCAAGTTCCCGAACGTCTTCCGTGTATATGTAAGAACTGTACTTGTTGTATTTGCGCCGGACTAGGCAATAAAAAAGACGGAGCTGGCAACGAAGCTGAAACTTTCCAATTACCCCAAAGGATGGCGTGTAATTGTCCAAATTGTACTTGTGTTGATTGTACGAAAGGAGGAGGAGCAAGAGAAGCTGATATAGAAAATCGACCTCGAGGCGGTGGTGAATTCCAGCGACCAACAAAAATTCCGTGTTTTTGTAATACTTGTCAATGTATTGTTTGTAAATACGGAGGAGGTGGTAAAAAACTATCACTAGGATTACCAGGCGATAAATTCGACGTACCAGGATTAGCAGGCAATAAATTCGAAGTACCTGTCCGCTTACCATGTCAATGTCGTGATCCTTGCAAATGCATTATTTGCAGCCAAATTCCTGTGCACGATACAGTAGGACAATCAGCACCTACCGTAGCCATTAAACCTTCAAATATACCATCTTCCAGACCGAAATCAGCACCTGGAGGAATATCGACCGAGTCCTGCGACTCTGCAACGGTTTCTTCGATTTGTAGATGTCCAGAGTGTACGGCGGAAAAACCGAGTCAAATAAGCGCGAAAGTAGGAAATTCGACAGATCGTACCAACGCAAAAGGTGGAATTAATAAACAAATTTCGTACGCAGGACAAACTACGAAAAGATCTTCTAATAAATACTCAGCGTGCGCTTGCGTCTCGTGTCCAGATACGAGTTTAAAGATAGAAGCATCTAGTCAGTTTGCGCCTTCTTCGATAAATAGTGCGAAAGATTTAAGTTGTGTTTGTCCGGATTGTTGTGCTTGTGAGAAAGAAAGTGTTAATTTGTCGACCATGGATAACGCTACTTTAGCTAAAAAAATAGCGTCAGATACAAGAGAAAACTGCGCTTGTAAAGAACAAATCAAAGAAATTAAATCCGCTTTAAACAGTATCAAATCCGCTTGTACGGAAGTTGAAAGGAAAGCCATGAAGAAACCTTTAATTAAACAAGCTTCGGATTTCAATCAAACGATGTCAGGATTAAAATTAGCCTTAATAAATTTACAAGAAAAGTGCAAAGCTAAAGATAAAATGATCTACGTGATGATTGGAGAATTAAAGAATCGTGCCAGCAGCCAAACGTTGGTCAACGTTTTAAATACTTGTACTGGAGACGCTCCCGATTACGATCGGGCTGAAGATGTTAAAGAAAAAATCGGTTGTAATTATCTTTATCCCGTCACCGAAGAAAAGCACTCGTTCGATGAAAAAATGGCAAGAGCTGTGGAAACTGAACGTAGCAGTCGAAAAAAGAAATCGAAACCTTGTAAATGCGGGAAAATACACAAAAATAAGAATAATAAAAACGTCGATTTAACAGGTTTTGAAGTAGTGGATATTAGGAAGATAACGCACGACAGTATCATTATAAAATGGAAACCTCCGAAGAGCAATCTGATAACTGGCTACGATATATTTATAAACGGAGTTAATAAGTCGAAAGTTATGAGTGGTGGTAGAACTAGTGCTATGATCGACTCTATCGATCTTTCGTCTACTATTCAAATAACTATATATGCTGTAACGAAGTGTGGAAGGTGCGAACCTCCTGCAATTGCCATTTATGAAATTGTATCTCAAGGGTGAACGTTTATTTCAACATCTACAATATTTGACATGATTGTTCTGAATATTCTGAAAATAAATTTGTATTTTGTGCAGTATGATTTCTTTTTTACCTTTTTAAAATTAAGGAGCGCTTCATATAAATAATTTTGAGAAGTAGAACACAATTTTATTCAACGTTATTGACAATTTTTGTAACTTTACTTTTTCTGAGCAGCAGCACTTCTTGCAAAAACTACAACTAACGGCTTGTCCTTGAGTATATAACCATTGGTTTCCTTAACCGCCTTTTGAGCCATTTCAATATTGTCTAGTGTAACAAAAGCTTGTCCTTTCATTCTTCCTTCTTGCATCAATCTAATATCAAACTGACTTGGATTTTCTCCTTCGGGAATTCTATACCTACAAACAAAAATATTCAAGAGAAAAAATATACAGGAGGTGCACTCGACTACAAACCTATTATAAATGTATTCCAAGTCCTTCGTAACAACAGTTTTAGCACAATTTTTTATGTACAGTCTACAAGTTGGTGCTCCTGGATGATAATTTTTAAAAACAGGAAGAACTCCTAAATCTTTATGTGGAATTTGATTGGCTGCTAGTTCCTTGGCTGTAATGGTTTCTTTTTCTGCTTCTTCCTTCTGTTCGTCTTGTGGTTTGTCAGGTGATGGTGGCTTTTCAATATCTGGTTTTACAAGAGGAAGAAGAATACCGAACGAACCAGTTTTCTCTTCTTTCTTAGATTGTGGAGCAAGCGCTTCACTTGACACTTTAACTTCAATTTTCTTTTTCTCTTGAACATCTACCTGCAAACCGAGGTATATTGTCATTATTCTTAAAATAATAGTAAATTTTCTGAATTTAAAGCGGAATTATTACAATGGATCCTTCTCGACAACCTGCCACTTAGAAATTTCAATAAAATACAAGGTAATCCTTAAGAAATAATATGATTGTGATTCACCCTGTATATTAATCGGTACATTACTCTGACCATGTTGCGTAACAAATAATATATTTGAATCTTGCTCGAGGACGAATATGTAGCACGACACCTATCGTCGACAATCTATAACAGTTTAGTTGCGATTGGAGATAAGTTACCTAACTTATCTCTGGTTGCTATGTATAAACTTGATCGTCCGCCCGGTAGATGTCGTTATTTACAGCTATTACAAATCGTCGTAACAATTTGTATAAAGATAACAAGATACTTGTTTAAAAATTGTCTTCAGTAGGGTCTTAACTGATCCACTGTGGCGGGTGATGATTTTTGGATATGATCTACTGATTATACTCCGCTTACCGGCAATACGATCGCAACCGTTTGTCGGTAATAACCTGACGCCACAAGAAGACCTTATTTTTAATAAAAACATAATAAAATTGGTAACATCCACAAACTTTCAATTTTTACTAGATTATTATTGTGTTCTTATTTACACTTAAAAATTGTGTTTTGGAGCCTATTGAATTTAGTTATCACTTGCAACTATCCTATTAATAAGCAGTAGCATTAGTCTTGTCAACAAGTTCAAAAATGTGTTTAATTGTTGTAATAAACAAATTAAGATGAAAAAAGGCATTTAGATTTTCACGAATAACTTGGAAACTATAATAAATAATCAAAATCTAAATAAAGATTCTTAAAAAGAAGGAAATCTACAATGAAAAATATGGTGTCCTAGTTATATACTAACCTTTTCAAACACATTTTCCGCTTTCTCAGTAAGTTTTGCTACACTTGATGCAGCTTGTATAACAGGTGGCTTTATGAACTTGGGTCTTTTCATAGCTTTTTTCTGTGTACTTTTTCTTTTAAGTGGCATGTATTCCCTATTTCTAAACGTATCCTCATCATCAGTTTCTAATTCTGATTCCGACGAACTTTTAGGCTGTGGTTCTGGTTGAGGTGGAACTGAAACTGGAATTGGTTTTTCAACCGAAACAACAGGGTTAACTCTTTCTGGAGGTTTTTGTACAACTGGGTGCTGCGAAGGTGTTATAGTTCTTACTGGTAGTTGTTCAACAGCAAAAGGTGGTGGTAAATTCATTCTGTTCATTAAATGCAGTACCTACGAATTTTCTTATTATTATTACGAAAATAAGTTTTTAATTATGCTTACTTGAGTGTAGAATCTAGGGATGGTTGCCAAAGCATGAGCAATATTATTAATTGTAGCCCTATTCGTCTTAGGATATAAATATTTTAAATGCGAAGGCGGTGGCTGATGGAATCCAACGTTATCATTAAAAGAAGTTAATTTGTTTACGAAAGTTTTAAACGACTTTTTACTAGTAATATCAGTCTCTTCAATTCTCTTTTGTTTAGGTTTCCCTTGTAATACATCATTTTCAGCATATTCAATACATAATCTACAGTTTAATACCGTAATCTGATGAAGTCTATACATTACACTTTTGGCTAATTCTTCTGAATCAAATTTTGCATATACAACTGATTTTTCTTTCACTCTAGAGGTAATAACTTTTATTTTAGAAGCCCCGAAATGTCGGGCAAAATCTTCTTTATGAGCATCGGAAAGTTCTTTTGGTAGATTTTTAATTTTTAAAGTGTCCTTACAAACCATTTTAAATTATTTTGTCTTTTACCATTTATTTACTTACAATAAACAGATAATACAAATTAAACTGACATTTCTCTTCTTCTTTTAGGAACTAGGATTTTCTTCGGTTGTGTCTATTCTGCCGAGGTATCGTGAAAATAAAAGTTTTTTTTTATATAAACGTTTCTTGGAAAGATTCAACCATCAAAAATTTTTGTGCTACTTGATTAAGTAGATCTAAAAGTTGAGTCCTGATCGACAATATTTTTATTTCCTATCCTCTTTTTAAAATGTCCGGTTTGTTTTAAAAAGCTGAAGTAGTAGACAGTTCTATTCTTCTTTTTTTTCTTATCTCGTAAAAATTAAAAAATAATGCACGTGTCCTGTCAATGTCATTAGTCACTTATAAATGTCAAAGACTACGTCAAAATTAAAATTAAATGGTTCTCCAAAAACTGATGTTGGAGACGTGTATTATTTTGAAATGTTAAAACATTTTCCAGAAGATAAAAATGGCACTTCCTGGAAATGGGATTTTTGTTGTCAAAGGAGAAATCTCCAACTTGATGGCGGCTATGAAAAGAGGAGCAAGATGGTCATCGCATTCTTATCAAGACGATGATGTCGATTCTTTACTAAGAAACTTTCAAGAGCTGCGAGACATTTTAGACAACGTAGAAGATTTGAGATTTGTGGAACCAAATACATTTTTAGCCCCATTTTTAAATGTCATTCGATCTGAAGAAACTACAGGACCTGTTACCAGCCTAGCCCTTACAGCTGTTAACAAGTTTCTTTCATATGGATTATTGGGTAAATATTTTTAATCCGATATATTGGGTAAATCCTATTACTTCATTCTTATTTGTGTAGAAAATAAAATAGCCTAAGGCAAACTGTGTTCGTTCATTACATACTAAATAAAAATTAATAGGTTGAATTGTTGAAAAACTCTTAACAATACAAGAGAAAGTATTTATTCAGATTAGTTATGTTGAATTGTGTTGTCACTTTACTTAAAACTATTATTGTATATGTATTTTATTAAAATATCAATATACATATGATAATATTTATATGAATTATATTGATTTCACAGATCCAGGACACACTTCTATCCCTCAAACAATCCACAGCATAGCCGATGCAGTAACTCATGCCAGATTTGTCGGTACAGACCAATCGTCAGATGGAGTAGTTCTTATGCGCATTTTACAAGTCCTAAGAACATTGACTTTATCGCCTGAAGGTACTGCCTTAACCAATGAAAGCCTCTGCGAGATCATGCTATCTTGTTTTCGAATATGTTTTGAAACAAGATTAGTTGATTTATTACGTAAAACTGCCGAACATTATTTAAAAGATATGGTACAACTAATTTTTATGAGATTACCCCAATTTAGTGAGGATTTAAAGGCTTCTTATATTAAACAATTAAAGATGAAACCTGGAGCATTAGATCAAACACGTACCAAAAGAAAAAAACAGTATTCATCACTTAAAAAAGATAAGCAAGAGAGTGAGGTTCCTAAAATTCCTCAAGTAAACTTAGCAACTGTTGCACAAAGTACCATAGTAGACATGCAAGGTTCATTGCAATATCCTGAAACTGCAACCAATAATATACCAAGTCCAAATGCTAGTCCAAAAGAAATTTCACAGTGTGATGTAGACATTACGATAGATAGTCCAAATAGTACCAATGAAAATTTAAAAAGTCCCGATATACTAACCTCGAGTACAGAAGAAGTATCAGAAACTAAACCATCTTTAGAAGAGGAAGTTCCCGAAGAACCAACTCAAACTAACCAAAATCATCAAGATTATATAAATCAAAGAGGTATTAGGTTTACTCCACAGCCACAACAAGAAGTTAACTTATCCCCGTATGGTTTAGCTTGTGTTCGAGAACTACTAAGGTTCCTTATAAGCCTTTGTAACCCTTTAGACAAACAAAATACTGAAATAATGATTCACTTGGGTCTTACTTTATTGACAGTAGCATTCGAAATAAGTGCTGATAATATAGGGAAATACAACACTTTACTGTCACTTGTCAAAGATGATCTGTGCAAAAACTTATTCTCTCTTATGAACACAGAAAGGTTGACTATATTCTCATTGGATTTACAGGTTTCTTTTTTATTATTTGAATCGTTGCGGACTCATCTGAAATTCCAGTTAGAACATTACTTAAAGAAACTGATAGAGATAATTCTCAGTGATTCCCCTAAGGTTACCTACGAGCATAAAGAGATAGCTTTGGATAACATATTGCAGTTATGGCGAATTCCTGGGTTTCACACTGAATTATACATTAATTATGATTGTGACATGTACTGTGCTAATTTATATGAAGAATTGACCAAATTATTGGCGAAACATTCTATATCGTCCACTACTGGAGTGTATCACACCCATTTGTTATCTTTAGATGCTTTGTTGATTATCGCTGAAGGTATTGAGAATAGGTGCAGCGAAGAAAAGAGTAAAATGGACATGGAAAACGAAGATTTGATTCAACAATCTAATGATATCAGTTATTTTATCGGAAAATCTTCTAGGATTAAAATATCCGAATATATGCCAAAAAAAGAAGAGCTGGATGCAAAGAAGAGTATTAAGAAGTGGCTACCGCAAGGTACTGAATACTTCAATCAAAAACCAAAAAAAGGTATACAGTTTCTTCAAGAACACGGTGTTTTAAAACCAGAGTTGGATATAAACGAAATCGCCAGATTTTTAAGAGAAAACCCAGCTTTGAACAAAGCAATGATTGGGGAATATATAAGTAACAGGAGTAACCTTAAAATCTTACAAGCTTTTGTAGATACATTTAATTTTAACGGCGTTAGAATCGATGAAGCATTGAGGGCTTTTTTGGAGACATTCAGATTACCAGGTAAGTGTTTTAATACCTTTCGATTATATTTTTAATTTTTTTTTGTATTTTTAAGGTGAAGCTCCTACAATATCCCTAATATTGGAACATTTTGCCGAAACTTGGCACAAATGTAACAACGAACCTTTTGCCGACGTCGATTCAGCTTTTACTTTGGCTTACGCCATTATAATGCTCAATGTGGACCAACATAACGAAAATGCCAAGAAGCAGACTACACCGATGTCACCCAATGCTTTCAAAAAGAATCTGAAAGGAGTTAATGGCGGTAACGATTTCGATGAAGAAATGCTCGATGATATTTATACTACCATAAAAAATGAAGAAATAATTATGCCTGCCGAACAACCAGGTTTAGTCAGAGAAAATTATTTTTGGAAGTTATTATTAAGGAAGGGACAGACGAAAGATGGGATTTATATTCATGATAATAGTGGAACTTACGATTCGGAACTATTTTATATTGTTTATGGACCTATCGTAGCTGCTTTATCATCTGTTTACGAAAAAGCTGAAAGTGAGAGTGTACATAAAAAAGTTATGCAAGGTTAGTAGAATCAGTATTAATTTTTCTCAAAAATTCTTCCTTTTAATTCATTTTTAGTCAACTTTTGGTTCTTAGGTCCCTTTTTTTGTTAATATTTTTTATTCCTTCAATGAAAATTTGCAAAAAAGTTCACAAAAGTGATGAACTTTGGCATGCCATATTCAAAAATCACTGACACACGTTACGAGGGTGGGAAAAAAATTAAAACCACACTCGTAACTTTGTTTTTACCCCTGTAACTACATGTATCGATGTTCGTTGATGAAAATTTGCAAAAATATTCTTAAACAGATAGTCTTTGGCATGCCATATACAAAAATCACTGACAATCGTTACGAGGGTAGAAAACAAATTAAAACCAATTTTTTATCCATTTTCAACTTAGTTTTCACCCCTGTAACTACATATATTGATGTTCGTTGATGAAAATTTTGCAAAAAGATTCTCAAACTAATAGTCTTTAGCAATTAAAAAATGTCTTAAAATTCCATTAACAGACATTAACCTCCAAGTGAAACTATTCCATATCTTAGAGAAAGAAACCATTTCAAATTATTTCTAATATCAATATTTTCTTTCAGGTTTTGAAAGATGTGCTTTCATAGCAGCAAACCTAAATATGTCGAAAAATTTAGACATGCTCATTCTCAGTATTAGCAAATTTACAGTATTTCACAACCAACAGAAGCAAAATAATATTGTTGTACAATTCGGAATGAATTTTAAAGCTCAGCTAGCTCTAAAAACGGTATTTTCTCTAATCCATCAACATGGGAATACAATGAGGGAAGGATGGAAGCATTTATTTGATCTTTTACTCGCCCTGTACAGCAATGGACTACTTTCGAAAACATTTATAGAGGTAAACACTTCAAATCCTCCATATTCTCATCATTAACTGTTTATTCCAACGACATTTTTTTAAATTCCATAGGCTGAAGACTTTATAGAACCGAGCGGTAAACTTCTCCTGGTTTACAAAGAAGCTCCATCGGCCATCAAACAAGACACCGGCCTTTTAAGTTCCATTTATTCTTACATGGTGTCCGCGGAAAATTTAACAAAAATACCAACACCAGAAGAACAAAACTTCATCGACGCTGCTAAGGAGTGCATAAGAGACTGTAACTTGGAGCAAATGATAACCGATTCGAAATTTCTACACGAAGAAGCTCTGTTCGAACTTGTCCAAACGTTGATTGACTTGGCGCGCGGTCCGGATGTTCACGAAAGCGTAGCCTTCGATTATAATGACAATGTTACTGTATTTTTCTTGGAGTTGCTCATTAAAGTTGTCATACAGAATAGGGATAGAGTGATGACTGTTTGGCATAAGGTACGGGATCATATCTACACTTTGGTTATGAACGCGTCGGTGTTTGATTTTCAATTTTTGTTGGAGCGGTCTGTAATCGGTAAGTTTTTAGATGTTTATTTTATAATAGAATGAAAAAAATGTCATTTTAAATACAAAATTTATTAGCTGCGAAACTCCCTTTATATGTTATTTTTATATCAGACAAAAATCAAAACACAGGTGAATGAACCTCTTATTAAAATTTTATCATACACCTATGATAGAAGGAAATTTTAACAAACAAATTAAGCCTTAATAAAGTTTTTATCGTACGGCCATGGTAGATGAAAATTCTTGCAAATAAATTTTAACCAGACGCGTCCAAAAAAAGGCGCAACACGTTACCTTAACTTATGGGTGACGCGGTGTCGGTGATGTCACCAACCCATAAGTTTTGCCCTACTCAACGTGGCTAGAGAAGTTTTCACTTACAAAATACTGTAATATTTGTCCACCTTTTCCTTATTTCCTTCTTTTTAAATTTTTAGGTCTTTTACGCATAGCCATTCGTCTAATGAGAAACGAAGAAATGAGCCACATAGTACTCCAATCCTTAAGGATGTTGCTTCTATTAAAAAGTAGTACTCTATCGAGAATATCCCGACAGATATCCTTCGGTTTATATGAACTACTAAAAACGTCCGCTCAAAACATCCACACAAATACAGATTGGACGATAATTTTCACGTTATTGGAATGCGTCGGAGCAGGCGCACAACTCCCGAAACCAATCAGCTCTGGTAATAATAATTATATTAAATTTAAATATATCACAATGAAAATTTTAACTTTACTTCAGCTGATGAATCCGAATTGAAGTTAAAATCTGATGGAGAAACTGTCGATCTTCACGAAGAGGAAGGTGCTCTATCGGATTCAGATGGAACGAAAAGTCCTAAACACGATGCTCATAGATCACAGAGTCCTGTCAGTGTGGTTACATCACCTGTAGGAACCCCTAATACTGGTAAGTTTGAACTCTGTGAGTTGAAAGTCGGACCTAACACGTCATTTGTCACTTGTCAGTTACTGTATTTTTCTGCTTAGGTGGATGGATTCTGGTAGGAAATGAAGGTGAAATCCAGCCGGTTCTGGGTCGCACCGTTCCTCCAACTCAGTACGGTCTCGCTTTGGAAAAGAACCTCGGTAGCCACGATCCTCGAAGCATGATGAAATGCTGCGAAAGTCTCGCTTTTCTAGTACGAGATGTCGCCCACATCACGCCCTACAATTTCGATGTATGCGTCCATTGCATAAGAACGTTCGTCGAAGCTAGTTTACACGGTGCTAACTGTAGAAGAACCAGAGATTCTAGATCGAGAAAAAAGACTTACGAAAGAAGTAGAAGCAGAAAAAGTCCGACTAGTAGTCCGGATGAAGAAGATAGTGACGATGAAAACATTCCAAGCGGTTACCACCAGATATCTATACAGTTATTAGATTTAATGCATACGTTACACACTAGAACTGCTCAGATATTTAAATGGTGGGCTGAAGAAGGCGGGGAAATATCACAGGAAACTTCTTTGTGGACACAAGGATGGTGTCCTCTTCTACAAGGTATAGCTAGACTGTGTTGTGATACTAGAAGACCTGTTAGAATGAGTGCGATAACTTACTTGCAAAGAGCGCTGTTGGTGCATGATCTACAAACTCTTAGTGGATCCGAATGGGAGCAGTGCTTCCAACGAGTGTTATTCCCGTTATTAAGTTACCTTTTACAATCTATAAATCCAAAGGATGCAATAGTAATGGAAGAAACGCGGATACGAGCAGCGACTGTACTATCTAAAGTTTTCCTACATCATTTAACACCTTTACTTTCTCTTCCCAGTTTCTTTAACCTCTGGTTAGTAGTTTTGGATTTTATGGACAAATATATGCATGCGGATAAAAGCGAGTTGTTATATGAAGCTATACCGGAGAGTTTAAAAAATATGCTGCTTGTTATGGATTCGGCGAAAGTATTCGACGGACCCGACGGGAAGAATATATTGTGGAACGCTACTTGGGATAGGATCGGAAAGTTTCTGCCGAACATGAAAGAGGATTTGTTCAAAGAGATCGAAGATCAAATAAGAAAGAACGAGGAAGTGGCAAATATTGACATAATAGTGAATAAAGAAGAAAATTCGATTACAAATGAAAAATTAATATCGTGTTAGGGTGTATTTGTGAGATATTCGTACTAGGTGTAAATCTATAGTTGTAAAATATTAAGTATATATTTATGAAGACAAAAAACAAACCGATAAGAATATTTGAAACAATAAAATTGAAAGAATGTTGTATTTTAAAGTCTTTATTCCAATTATTGTATATGTTGTATTTATTAAAATTTCCTTTTAACAAAAACCTACTTTTATTTCTTAACCAACTAAAGATCGAGACACACTGTCCGGGCCGTACCGGGACTGATTCACGGACGAATAAAGTCTTAGCATTTGGCTAGCTGAGTTTCAGTTGATCTAAAGGGAGTATAAAATAACGTCTTTTAGCCATAAATACTGTCTCATGTTTGTCTAACTATAGTAAATTTTATACCCATTTAGAATAAGACCATCCTTATTTATTATTAATAAATCGGTTGAAACAAAAAATTACCAACAAAAATGAACGTCGTAACTAATTTATTAGATGTCACGTTTTTGAAGTCACGTCAAATTTTGATTTCATGTTAATGTCATAACGCAAAATAAGATATAAAAATGCGATATTCTGATGAATCCAAAAAACTTATGCTTAATGTAGTAAACTATTTTCAAAACGATTTAGGATCTCGATTTAAGGCAATTCAAAAAGCGTCCGAAGCACTAAAAGTTACAGAAAGCACATTATATAATCTTGAAAAAACAAACAGAGCTACAGATTTCGAATTTAGAAGAAATATGTCTGCAAGCGTTTCCCGGAGCAAAACCCGAATTACAAAAAATACCCTGCATTGTTTGAGGGAAGTAATTTATAAAATGTATGCGCGAAAGGATAAAATCACAGTAGAAACTATTTTACGGCAATTTATCGAAGAGTCTCCAGAAACTAAGATTTCCAAAGGTTCGTTATATTTGGGAATTAAAAATGGGTTTTCATTTCAAAAAACAGGATGGAAGAAAACATTTATTGGAAATGCCTGCAGTCAGATTAAAAAGAATATTATTTTTGAACAAATACCATGCTGCTAAAAGCGAAAAGCTCTTTACACCTGTTTTTCTGGATGAGACATGGGTTTTTAGTAAAAGCGGGGACAGAAGAATGTGGCAAGATGGTACTAAACACAGTGATTTAAAAATAACTGGAAGTGGGACACGATATGTAATTGTTCATGCCGGTAATAAAAAAGGTTTTGTGGCAAATGCATCGCTTATTTTTAAATGCAATAAAAAAACAGGCGATTACTATGATAACATGAACACCGAAAATTTTGAAAATTGGTTTAAACAGCAACTAATTGTAAACTTGGAAGAACCATCGTTAATTATAATGGATAACGCAACGTATCACAGTCGCCTGGATGAAGAAATCCCAAGAAAAAGTTGGAGTAAAACACGCATGTTAGAATGGCTCAAAAAAAAAGAATATTCCTTTTCCAGATCACATTTTAAAGTATGCTGTTTGGAATATAATTGAAAAGCAAGTTTTGCCAGAAAAAAATTATCATTTAGACAAATACGCTGCCGAGCATGGTCATTGTGTTCTCAGGCTACCACCCTATCATTGCCATTTTAATGCCATCGAAATGGTATGGTCAGAAACTAAAAGGCATTATGACCAAGCTATTACGAAAACTGCAACTGAAGTCTTAAAAGTATGGAATGACGTTGTAAACAATGTACCGGAGCAACACTGGCAAAATTACAAAAATCATACAGAGAAAATTATTTCTGAAGCATGGGAAGTAGAAAACAAACTGGACCTACTAAACATCGAACCTATGGTGATCTCTGTATCCAATGAATCCGATGATGAACTATCACTTTCCGAAAGTTATTCTGATTTAGAAACTAATTAAACTTTGCCTTGAAGATCACGTTGTCATTTTTTTAAAATCTAGAATTTGTACTTAATCGAACTCTGAATTGCCATATTTTTTTAAGAAAACTATGTATCTAGTTAATAAAACAATGTTTTTAAAATTAGTGCGCTTCTTTTATATTCTTTTATTATGTCAACATCTTTAGAATTTTATGAATTTCATAAAATTAATTTGTATTATTACAAACCGCCACTGATAATATGAAATTTCAAGTCACTACGCCAATGCAATAAGAAATATGTCAAGCATTTGACATGACAAAGGTCATAACCTAATTTTTTTCATGCGGGTTCAGATGGTTCAAGAAGCCGCATACGTTAAGTTACTAAAACGACTGGTACCTCTAAATAGGTATTAATTTTACTATAGACATCAAACTCCATTCAATGACTGGCACTGAATGAAACTTGTGTCTAGCGCAGTGTTTGCTTTCTGGCTCGACATTGCTTCGAGTCGAGGTGTTGAGGTACAGTTGCTAACTGGACATAGGTCAAGAGTAGGGTATCTCCACAAGATTGGGAAAAGAATGTGCGAGAGGTGTGAAGCGGAGGATGATGTGGAACATGTGTTTAGATGCTGGAAGATCGAAAAAGTTGGAGAGGAAACTAGGGTAGGTGGTGTATTGGGAAAACATGGTGGAGATAATGTTGAGGGGGAAGGACGAATGGATGGATGTAAATGGCGTAGTGGAGAACATGATTAGGGGAAGAAAAGGTCTCGATAGGGCATAAGAGGTAGGAGTGATAGATAGGGAGAAGACGACGGTGTGAGCGGAGAGTCTGCGAGGGACCGCCGCCCGTCTCGAAGTATGCTAGGGTAGTGATTCCGAGGCAGGGATAACGGCGAGTTTGAGGTGGGTTTGGTTGGTAGGCATCCCCTTGGGGATGAGTCCAACACTGTTTGGGTCATCGACAGGACCCATTCGAACATGAGTTTCCCATCTCTACCCGAAAAAAAAAACCTGCAAAAATGTCATTCCTCTCAAAAAGGTTACGTTCTTTAACAATTTATTGGCTGCTAGAGAAGTATTTTTATTAAGTGTATTTATTACATTTAATTTAAGTGTTCGTCATAATAATTTTCTCCAAAAATTCAATGCCATGAATACGTGTTACGTATTTCACTCGACCTGGAGTTCTTACAGTAACTTTTTCTTCATCGAAAACTTGCGTTGGTATCGCTGCTCTCCCGCTTCTTGATCTGTCAATTCCGTAATTTTTAGGATCGTCGCCATATTTACAGAAATCTGTAAAGTACTCCAAGTATTCTTCCTCCTCCTCAGTTAAATCTCTAGGAGGCGGCTCGACTTTCACCGGAGGGTCGATTACTTGGGAACGATTTTTGGGTTCTAAAAATACAATAAAAAAAATCAATTCTGACGCTGGTACTACTGTGCACAAAGGAACAGCTTGAAAAAGATTAACACAGATGACGTACTCACCTTTTCCAAGTCCTCGTTGAAAAGGAGGAGCATACGCTTTTTTCAACTGATTTGTAAGTGTATTCAACTCCGCATATTGTTTGGCGGCCTTTTCAGCTAGTCTCATTATTTTCATTTGTTCGTTATAGCAAGTTCCTTCCAGTAAAGCCACTTGCTCTGCTGGTACCTAAAACAAATCAGAGAAATAAATTTTTATACAATAAATAGTTTATTATTATTTTTACCATGTCGAAACTGAGAACTTCGTATCGATATTTTTGTTCTATTTGTTTCATCATCTCCATCATGTTATTGTTAGCGTCGTTCGGGCCGATTCTAGTTTCATAGACATCTTCAACGAAAACGTGCAGATTCAGTATTTCTTCACTCATAATTAGCTTTTTAAAATCGCTGCTGATAAGTGTCTGTGCTAAATTTTCTAGTTCTTTAGCTCGGTTTTCTTCCCATCTTAAAAACAGAATAATTCAATTCTATTAATTTTATAAATATACTAGCGCCATTTACCGCATCTTAGGGAAAACTTTCTCATTGAAAGGACACTATATTATAACCTATCAATCAGGAAAATCCTGTGAAAAAAGCCTTACACCAAATGGTGTCGAAAATTGAGGCTGCCCCAGGAAATCAAGAAATAGCTCTCGTAGGATTTCTGGGAGGATTTCTCCAAGAAGGACCTAGTGAAAAGACTGTTGAGCCTGATAAGGGCTACTGGTCTCTTCACATAAACGGTATAACCAAGAGCACAAAAAGCCTAAAGGCTGAGGTGTCGAGGTCTCTACGGTCGAGCTGGTCCCTGTAAGATTTACAATTGTTCACGGTACATGACACTGAAAACTGAGTTCATCCTGAACTCATCCTAAACGACCGATTTTGTTTAGGTTTACTAGGTTCGCTCCAACTGGCGATAGAACCGTTCTAGGTATCGTTCGTGCAAATGCTGTGTCCATCCTTAAATCGAGTTTGCGCACTATTATATAGTACCTACTCGTTACGATTCCAGAACGGTTCCTAAATGCCAAACGGAACAAACCTGTACCTTTACATAAACTTACTCTATACCACTAGCCAGATCTTCAATGCTTTGTTCTAAGTCGTTGATTTGTTCGTCGAATAATTGATTGGCCAATCTCATGCCGTCTTTAATGTTTGCCAATGGTACTGCTAACTCTTCAGCGTGTAGTAAATAATTTAAATTTTGCATTTCCATGAATCTAAAGACGTCTATTAGTTGTTCAGTATCTGAAACATAAAAATATGTAATTTTATATATAATTCTAGATCTAAGAAGTTTGCCTAAGAGGTTTTCGACATCGCAACATGGATGTATATAAAACTATGAATTAAAGTTTTACTAATTTTAATTATCTCCTACCAGTGAAATAAAGTTCAGGAGGTGGTGCGTTAGCGCACTCCATTCTCATAAATTCAATAATTTCAGATAACGAAGCTTCTTTTTCCGTTAAAGAACTTCGGGGTTCGGCAAAATTTTCGTCTAAGCCATTTTCCTGAAATGCAAGAATTAAAAAAAAATCCCTATAAAACTTGAAATTACTCACATCGACAGTTTTGACTTGATTCAAATGTTCGTTTCTCCATTGCAACGGACTAATTTTATACAAAAACTTCTGGTACATCTTACAATTCCGCCATTTCTCCTCCGAACTGTACAAAGCAGCTCTCATCGCTCCATATTTCTTCGCCAAGCGTTTATATTCTTCGTACTTATCATACGCTTCATTCGCAATGGCGTCAGCCTCACTACCAAACGAATATAAAAATATTAAACAATACAACTTTTATAACTTATATTGGGGTCTTCAGAAAACATCAACCTACCCCAAAAGTTGTTTAGCAGACATATGATCTGTAAACAATAAATCTTCAAACGCGTTTACGTAAACTTGATAATTTTCTTGTATCTGAAGTATCATTTTTTGTTCGTTAGCTAAACTTTGATTGATCAAAGCAATATCGTCCTCTCTGTATCCAATCAAAATTTTTGTCCGCAAAGCTTCTCTTATAGTCTCTATGTAATCATTTCGATTGAATGAATCACGGATCGGTCTACCTAATAAAAAATAAAGTAAATTCAACGACTCGAAATAAATTATTTACCTTTTTACCTTCAACAACTTTAAAATATTGAGGATCAAGATCAATGATAGTCTTTGTACTATCGTTGGGTGGTACTTTTACGTACAATCTATTAAATACATCGTTGTTCAATTTTTCCTTCCAACCTTGTTTCTTGTGAGCTGGCACTTGTAAGTCTTCTTTAACTACGCCCTTTCTCCAAGCTTTGGTCATTATTTTATGTCCAAGCTCTTCGTACGGTGAAGGATATTCATAGGGTTTTGTTTTATCTATATTTTTTACGTTGGCATCTGTTACCTAGAACAATATTTAATTTGGTACATTTTTGCTATAAAAGAAGAATGTTTTAGCCTCAGATGTCATAACAGAACAGGAAACAGAGTAGACAGAACGTGTCTTAGATATTTAAAAGCACGCGAAGTGAATTCTGAGAAAGTGACTAGGACCTCTAGAGGACAGGAACTATTGAGATGCCGAGAAAAAACGACAAAACAAGAAGACAAAAAGCAGAAAACAGGATTCATCATCAGAAGAATATGAGAGCGAAGACGATATCACGGAAAGAAACGAAATGATGAAAAAAGTAACAAGACAGAATTGAACAATATGATCTCAAATGTGAGAGGAACAGAGCCAGAGAAGAAGCCGATAAAGCAAACAAATGAAGCAGAAGAGCTGAAAAAAAACCATCAAGCGAATGGAAGAAGAAATGACGGGACTGTGGATTGCCATGGAAAACGTGGCAAAAACAATGGAGGACATGCAAGAAAGCAAAAAAAAGCCGAAGCCGATCAGAAAGTGTTCGTAGAAAGACACAGAGCACAGAATCCCACAGAAAACGAGGATATGGATTTCACGGAAGTGATAACCATAAAGAAGATCCGAAAGGAACAGCGAAAAGAACCAACGATGAAGAAATGATGGATCCGGCAATCAAAGAAAACCAGAAGACAACAACACACCGACCACCATCCGTCATCCTCACGAGTGTCCACCACTGGAGCTCCGTGAGGAAGGAAATACACAGACAGGGAATCCAAACGAGATATATCACAATCCGAGTACTCTTCGTAGGACCAGAGGACTACAGGAACCTAACCAGGTACCTGAGAGAAGAAAAGAAGTGGAGTGGTATACGTATATGCTACGAGCAGAAAGAAAAGCAAGGATATTGTCATCCTAGGATTGACAAACTGCGAAGGTACTGAAGAGATAAAGGAGGAAATCGAGAAAGAAGGAGTCAAGATAGGAAAAGTCAGCCAACTCCACTCCAGATTTGGCGAGAGGAAACCACTAACCATCTACATGGTAGAGCTCGAAGTAGAAGAGAATCAGGAAAATTCAATACATACAGAACGTGAGGATAAGATGGGAAAGGCAAAGAAGAGGAAATGGGGCGACGCAGTGTTACAACTTCCAAGGATTCTTCCACGGACAGACGGCATACAGCATAAGCACTAACATGAAGAGCGGATGATCACACAGATCAAACGAATGCCCAAGATCGAAGAACAAGCCAGCCACCTGCGCAAACTGCCAGGGAGAACACCCGGCGAACTACAGAGGATGCCCACAGGCCCCAAACAACTTGAAGACAAGGAAAACAGTCCCAAAAACAACGAAGCCAGGAGTCAGCTACGCCCAAGCTGCAACCAACAACACCGACGAAGCAACTGGATCGAGCAGGTGACAAGTCTATTAGCTCAGCTAATGGCCTAAGTCAATTATAAGGAATCTCAAGAAAAGAAGACTCACCTACGAGAATGTCCGGCACATCCATAAAAAGATTAGTTGGGATTTCAACTAGGCCAGCAAAAACAAGTGGATCCACTCTATAAGGTCGTCTTTAGCCGCAGTTGGTCGGCTAAGGATTCGCTCGCTCCTTGTAGAGGCAGCGCAAAAAAAAACAAACACACAACAGAAGACAAAAGCAAGTTAGAAGACCGCTGAAGAAATAACCACCGCGGTTACACAGCCAAGAAGACCCCAACAAACAGCCATTTGGCAGGGGAAAAAAGCAAACGTCGACGATGAGGACCCATCGGATGAGATGGGGGGTAGGTTGAAGTTCTCCCCGAGATGTATTGCGCTTAGAGCGATGCATCCTGGGAGGGACGGGCTCATCTTGCACGTGAGTGAGTCAGATGACATAACTGTTCTATGAGGCACTGAGTACAGAGGAAGAAATGAATTGACCATAATTTTGAAGCAGAAAAACTAGATAACTTGAAGTGTCAGTAGTGCCCTTGATAACTATTTATTGTCTACACTTATTCCCTTTATTTTTCTTTGGGGAAACCCCTATATATATATATATATCGTGCTCGCGCGGTCAGAAAATGTTTATAGGGTGAGTACTTTTTAGTTTTACACTTAAACGTAACAGATGCAGGTTATTTATTATACGACAACTACTTACCTTTCTACCATCAGTAAAGTACTTTTGTACGAGACGTACTCTCTTCTTCACTTTCACCGGATTTTTAAACTTATGGATAATGGTCTTCGGTGGTGATATCTTACTCTTGTCGATGTAACTTACGTCCAACTTCTCAATAGCACCTTTAGAAGATGAAATTTCGGCGAATAAGAAATCATCCTCGGATTCGACTGGAGGTAGTGACATTCCTAAGGTTTATATCTTTAATTAATGCAAAAGGAAAAATAAATTATATCTTCCACTAGACACTGCTTTTGTAAATATTAATATCGAGTGTCAATGGTGACGTTTGATCGTTGTTACCATGGAATCCATGGAAATTATATATGAGAGGGTTGAAAAATAAATCGCTCCACGAAAGTTAAGGATGTTTATAAATTCGGCGATTGTGTTTTAAAAAATTAAACAACAAAAGCAACAATTTGAGGTTATGTACCGTTTTAATTTTATTAAAAATTGAATTACACACGTAAATAACGAGTATGGTTTATTTTAATATAGAGAGTTATTGCAAATGGGAAAAAAACGCCGACTTTAATAAAAGATCCGCTAATAAAGTATCCTTTAAGGCGATACCAAAAATGCACTATTGCAGAGCGCTGTAAGTGAAATCGAATGTAACCACAAAACTGAATAAATTATGTCCTGTGAAAGTGACAGATCTCGATCCTAGAAGTTTGAAGAATTTGTTTTCATTTACAGTTTTGTATTTATGGCACAAAACATACAGTTTATGGTGACAAATCTGTCAAAATAAAGGAACTTAATTAAAAAGTTCTCTGCCTTTATTTAACTAAAGTACAAGAATCCTGTATTCTAGGTTGGGAATATCCTTAAAGTTGGACTCACTGAGCATGCGTATATGTCAAAATAAAAGAGTTTATTAAGGGAACTACAAAACGAACGTTGCAATAACTCTCTAAATATCAATAGAAGAGTTCTGTATAAGGTCAATGTAGCCAACACAATAAATTAAAATGATCGAAATGAACTTACATTTTATTTCTTTCAGATATACTTAATGTTTAATATAATATATGTCATGGTTTGGGTATTATAAATAAAATATATATTCATTAATTGAAAATACTATTTACTTATTAATAGTTACAGAACCAAACATTACACTTTTCATTAACCGTCACTTCTTCTACAATTGTCACCACCTGGCCTACAACCCAGGCCCTGCCAGCCACATAAATACTACTTCTTGACAATAATTGTACCCAAAAGATAAAAAGCACGTTTTAAGTTAGGGAATTTTGTTTCTTAAGGCTTACGGCAAATGTCTGTTAACTGTCAAAATCATTGGCGTCATAGCTTGATTTTATTTTTATAAACTTTATCCGTTTGTAAATATGACTTTCTAGTGTATTATAATTTAATTTCGACAATTTAAAAGACACAAAACAAATACCAAGCTAAAGCTACGCTTATGTTTATATAGTTATATAGTTTTATATCTGAAAAACTGAAAAATTAAGTCAATAGGTGACCCCCATTTCATATGTCATTTTGATCATTTTATTTTATTGTGTTGGCTACATTGACCTTACATAGAACTCTTCTATTACAGCCAAACAACGCCTATGGTTGTACGCAAGTCTGTGCAGTCAGGCCGCGCTCAGTTTGAATACGAATTTCGATCGTACATAAAAGTACGAACGTGGTCGTACGAATTGATCGCTCACACTAAATACGTCCATAGTGTTATGGTGATATTGCATTCGTGAAGTACTCTTTGGTGGAATCGTGATGAAAAATCTTTTCCTCCAAGACAATTTTCTCTTATTTTAACTATCGACTTTGATAACAAACGTACGAATAGGTTTCAAAAGTTTGGATTGGTTTCGGACGTGGGAACTAGACGTACTTATACGTCTGCGCAGTCTGAGCGCTCCCATGGTACTTATAATGTCGGAATTGTTTGTACGTGTACGTACGAGCGAAATTCGTACGAAAACTGAGCGCGGCCTCAAGTATTAGGAATTCTGTACGACTATTAATTTTTTTTCAAATCCTCCGGATTTAAGGTAATTAATTAATCAGTTAAAAACAATGACCTTTTCAACGCATTTCGCTAATAACATAATTATTACTTCTTGTGAAAAAAACAACCTGAAATAGTAAAGAAAATAAGTTACCAAGGAAACAGTAATTAACATAATGAATACCTGTAGTTATGTTTAATTATTTCGAACTAGATGGTATATATTTTGAAATTAGGTCTGTACTCAATGTCATTTTAAAACATTTTCTGTCGTTACAAAAAAAAAAGATAATTGGTCGATTATTTCCTGAAGAAGTTCTTTCGACACAAATAAGTATTCGAGGTATTGTATCAAGGTACTTACTATTTACCTGGCTAAACTCACTGGTTGTATTATTGTTAGTGCTTGAGAAAGTGATTTAAATATTTTGACTTTCTCAAGGTCATAAAAATAAGAATAAACAAAAACATAGAAAAGCTAATAATGAAGCACTCTATGTGTGAATAAGTTTTAATAGATTTTAAAACACTAGTAACTATTGTATTGAAATATATTATTCAAGCTACAAGAGAAAAAAGTACTTTTAATCTTTTTTTTTTTTTTTTTCGGGCCGAGATGGGAAACTCATGTTCGAATGGGTCCAGGACCCAAACAGTGTTGGACTCATCCCCAAGGAGATGCCTACCAACCAAACCCACCTCAAACTCGCCGTTACCCCCGCCTCGGAATCACTACCCTAGCATACTTCGAGACAGGCGGCGGTCCCTCGCACACTCTCCGCTCACACTGTCATCTTCTCCCTCCTATCACTCCTGCCTCTCATGCCATATCGAGTCCTTCTCTCCCCCTTACCATGCTCTCTACTACTCCACTCACCTCCATCCATTCCTCCTCCCCCCTCGACATTATCTCCACCATGTTTTCCCAGTACACCGCCTCCCCTAGTTTCCTCTCCAACTTCTTCAGCACTTCCTCGTTCCTCCAGCATCTAAACACATGTCCCACATCATCCTCCACTTCACACCTCTCGCACTTTTAATCTTTTGGAACTTATAATCTTTCCTTATTAGGCCGTATTTATAAAAAGAAGTCTTACCTTTTGCTTTCAAAAATAAAGGAATTCCTTCAAGGTATATGCATAAAAAAAAGTGAAGGAAAAGGTTTTGCTTTAAAGTAAAACGTTTTACGTTTTTCGTATTTATAAAAAGAAGGATCTGCTCAAAAACTAAAGAATTTGCTTCTAAAAAAAGGAATCTAGGTTCACAAGAACTTTTCTCTCTTTTCAGTAGTTGGCCAGCCAACACACAGCTTGTAACGTAAAAATTAGTTTTGTAAAAGGAAGGCATATCTGCAAAAAATGTGCAAAACTAATATTGGCATCTCTACCGAATATGTTTAGGCGGGCATTTCTACCGTTTATTAGGAAGAGATGCAAAATATAAAAGACAACCCTCGTATTAACTTTTTTCCTGTAAAAACTCGTATTACAAAATACTTTCGTTATAACGTTGCAGCAAGAGTCATTATCCCATTGGGAATTCATTATTACCAAATCGTATTAATTAAAACTCGATCATGGACAAATCACGCATTAAAAAACAGTCAACCCGTATGCAAAAATTACAGCAATTGTCGATAATATTGGAAAATTACTTACGAACCCGTATATAAGCCGGGTAAAACAATTTATACCTACCAGTCAATTTTCTTCAAACAACAATCATTAATACATTTTTCAAAATGTATAAAGTATTACTGTTAGTGATTTTTTTTATAATTTCTGTGTATTCTGTGCCCAGTCCCAAAGCAGATCCCATACCGGAACCAGCACCTATTCCAGTGCCAAAAGCAGAAGCAAATCCCGGATCTGCTCTTAATCCCGGTTATTATGGATACAGCTTGTCTTATGTAGCACCTTATAACCCATGGGTTTGGCCGTCTTCTGGATATGGTTACAAGTATGGTTATCCTGGAGGAAATCCTTGGTGGTGGTGGTGAAAATGAAGACATTAAACTGTTTTTTTTTGTATAAGCAACAAAATATTAATAATAATGTGTTTGGTATTTTATTATTATTATTATCATTATGGTGAATAAAATGCTTTTAAATATAAAACTGTTTCCTTTTTTTTATAGAAAAATTGATGACTTACATATATATATATATATATATGTATAGAATCGATACACTTAAATTCATTTTTACCCTCTTAATTTGAATAATTGAAAAACTTTGACCTAATATCCTGGCCAAGATCATCAAGTTAAAAAAATGTATAGTTACTCACGTTTGAAGTGCGAGATATAATAAATATACAGGGGTAATTAAGAGAGTTAATAATAAATTCTGAACTGAAAAAAGCGTGGGGGGATTTTTTATAATAAAACATTTTGACCGTTATGCATATTGTGTATGGTTTGGCAAGTGCTAATTCTCTAAGAGTTAGACGTCTTTTGCTGAAAGATATTCGCAGCTCATCTTTCTTTATTTGCTTATCGGCTACTGGAAGTTCAAATAGCACCGGTCTTTCTTGGATAGTTAGAAATGTAAGGGTAGAACAGGATATTCTGGATGAAATTGATCAACACCCAGAAACAAGATCTGGAAAAATAGCACATCTGTGTGGCGAGTTTTAAAAATAAAAACTTAATTGAATGAATTTAGAAACACCGGTATATTTCTGCTTCTACACCTTCCTCGGTTTAGAGCCGTTAGGCTGCATTAATTCTAGAACCTTCCTTCCATGCCTCTCTGACCACATCAATATATCTTGTTGAAGATTTAACTATCAAAGCAAAGCTAGGGTCTGAAACTGCATTCATTGGTCCTGAACCAGCATTTGGAATATCAAGATCTGCTGCACGTGGATTCAATTTGAGCTTCAGAGGTACTGGAGGCACGTGTCAGAACAGGAAAACCCTCGGAGTCGCTGACTAACGAAATTTTGAACCTCAGCAGGGGCCAGATAAGGAAAGTGACGGGAGTGATAAATTACCCCAAGGAAGCACATGCATACAATTGGCATATATAGGGAGGAACCTATCTGTCGACTGTGCATGGAAGAGGAGGAAACTGCCTCTCACATTATCTTCGAATGTGAAGCTCAGGCTCATTGGAGATATAGAATCCTAGGACTAGAATATCCAAGGAAGGATTTCTCCAAGAAGGACCTAGTGAAAAGACTAATAAGGGCTACTGGTCTCTTCATATAAATGTTATAACCAAGAGCACAAAAAGCCTAAAGGATAAGGTGCCGAGGTCTCTAAGCCTCTGACTGGTGATGCCGAACCAATCAATCAATCAACTATCAATAGACGTAGGTAACTAAAAAACTACATTTTATTTAAGTAGAGGAAATAATTTATTTTTAAATAATATTCAATAGTTTATACAAATGAACACAGACAAAATTTAAGTACAAAAAAAAATCAACAAAATCTTCCAAATTGTTTACCAACCATGACCATATCCTAGGTTGTAGCCGTGGCCGTAACCGTTAAGACCGTAACCATGTCCTAAATCGTATCCGCTTCCTAAGCCGTAACCATGTCCTAAGTCATAACCATGTCCTATTCCATAACTTGATACCAAGGGAGCGCTGTGGTAGCTCAAAGCTGGTGATACGTAGGCTTTGGATATTACTGGGGAAGCTAGTAAGGTTGGAGTGCTGTAAGTTTTCAGGACTGGAGTGTGGACATCAACTCTAGAACTGTAATTCGAAAAAAATATTTAAATTGGGAATTTTTTCAACCGTTAGCGATAATCAATTCTGAACACAGTTTAATAAACTCACTACACCAACGCCTGACACTTTACACTATCTTACGCGCCTTTCGATAGCCAAATTATCTTCTTCAGGAGGTAAACTAACAGTTCTAAGTTAAACTAAACAGTTCTAAAATAAGAAAAACAACTGAACTAAACAGTTCTAGCGGTCTCCGAAGAAGAATGAAGGTAAACTAAATAGTTCTAAACTAAACTAAACAGTTTTAAACCAAACTAAACAGTTCTAAAGTGAACAGTTTTAGCCTAAACTAGACAGTTCTAACCTGAACTGAAGAAGACTAAGGATATACTAACAGTTCTGAACTAAACTAATATACAATCTCTGAAGAAGACTGAAGGTAAACTAACATTACCTAACTAAACTAAACAGTTCTAAGCGCAACTAAACAGTTCTAAACCAAACTAAACAGTTCTAAACTGAACTTAACAATTTTAGCTTGAACTAGACAGTTATAACCTAAATTAAACAGTTTCTGAAAAAGACCGAAGATATACTAGCATTATCTAACTGAACTAAACAGTTCTCAACTAAACTAAACAGTTCTAAACTAAACATAAACAGTTCTTAGCTCAACTAAACAGTTTTAAACCAAACTAAACAATTCTAAACTGAACTTAACAGTTCTAACCTAAACTAAACAGTCTCTGAAAAAGACCGAAGATATACTAGCACTATCTAACTGAACTAAACAGTTCTAAACTAAACTAAACAGTTCTAAACTAAACTAAACAGTTCTAAGCTCAACTGAACATGCAGTTCTACACCAAACTAAACAGTTCTAAACTGAACTTAACAGATCTAGCCTGAACTATACAGTCTCCGAAGAAGACTAATGATAGGTATACTAACAGTTCTGAACTAAACTAATATACAGTCTCTGAACCAAACTAAATCGTTCTAAACTGAACTTAACAGTTCTAGCTTGAACTAGACAGTTCTAACCTAAACTAAACAGTCTCTGAAAAAGGCCGAAGGTATACTAGCATTATTTAACTGAACTAAACAGTTCTAAACTGAACAAAACAGTTCTAAACTAAACTAAACAGTTCTAAGCTAAACTAAACAGTTCTAAACTGAACTTAACATTTCTAGCCTAAACTAAACAGTCTCTGAAAAAGACCGAAGATATACTAGCACTATCTAACTGAACTAAACAGTTCTAAACTAAACTAAACAGTTCTAAACTAAACTAAACAGTTCTAAGCTTAACTAAACATGCAGTTCTACACCAAACTAAACAGTTCTAAACTGAACTTAACAGATCTAGCCTGAACTATACAGTCTCCGAAGAAGACTAATGATAGGTATACTAACAGTTCTGAACTAAACTAATATAAGTCTCTGAATAAGACTAAGGGTAAACTAACATTACCTAACTAAACTAAACAGTTCTAAACTAAACTAAACAGTTCTAAGCTCAACCAAACAGTTCTAAACTGAACTTAACACTTCTAGCTTGATCTAGACAGTTCTAACCTGAACTAAACTGTCTCTGAAGAAGACTAAGGATATACTAACAGTTCTGAACTAAACTAATATACAGTCTCTGAAGAAGACTAAAGGTAAACTAATATTACCCAACTAAACTAAACATTTCTAAACTAAATTAAACAGTTCTAACCTGAACTAAACTGTCTCTGAAGAAGACTAAGGATATACTAACAGTTCTGAACTAAACTAATATACAGTCTCTGAAGAAGACTAAAGGTAAACTAATATTACCCAACTAAACTAAACATTTCTAAACTAAATTAAACAGTTCTAAGCTGAACTAAACAGTTCTAACCTAAACTAAACAGTCTCTGAAAAAGATCGAAGATGTACTAGCATTAACTAACTATACTAGACAGTTCTAAACTAAACTAAACAGTTCTAATCTGAACTAAATAGCTCTAAACCAAACTAAACAGTTCTAAACTGAACTTAACAGTTCTAGCCTGAACTAAACAGTCTCCGAAGAAGACTAAGGATATACTAACAGTTCTGAACTAAACTAATATAAAGTCTCTGAAGAAGACTAAAGGTAAACTAATATTACCCAATTAAACCAAACAGTTCTAAACTAAACTAAACAGTTCTAAACTAAACTAAACAGTTCTAAGCTAAACTAAACAGTTCTAAACCGAACTAAACAGTTCTAAACTGAACTAAACAGTTCTAAACGAAACTGAACAGTCTCTGAAGAAGACTGAAGGTAAACTAACATTACCTAACTAAACTAAACAGTTCTAAGCGCAACTAAACAGTTCTAAACCAAACTAAACAGTTCTAAACTGAACTTAACAATTTTAGCTTGAACTAGACAGTTATAACCTAAACTAAACAGTTTCTGAAAAAGACCGAAGATATACTAGCATTATCTAACTGAACTAAACAGTTCTAAACTAAACATAAACAGTTCTTAGCTCAACTAAACAGTTTTAAACCAAACTAAACAATTCTAAACTGAACTTAACAGTTCTAACCTAAACTAAACAGTTCTAAGCTAAACTAAACAGTTCTAAACTGAACTTAACATTTCTAACCTAAACTAAACAGTCTCTGAAAAAGACCGAAGATATACTAGCACTATCTAACTGAACTAAACAGTTCTAAACTAAACTAAACAGTTCTAAACTAAACTAAACAGTTCTAAGCTCAACTGAACATGCAGTTCTACACCAAACTAAACAGTTCTAAACTGAACTTAACAGATCTAGCCTGAACTATACAGTCTCCGAAGAAGACTAATGATAGGTATACTAACAGTTCTGAACTAAACTAATATACAGTCTCTGAACCAAACTAAATCGTTCTAAACTGAACTTAACAGTTCTAGCTTGAACTAGACAGTTCTAACCTAAACTAAACAGTCTCTGAAAAAGGCCGAAGGTATACTAGCATTATTTAACTGAACTAAACAGTTCTAAACTGAACAAAACAGTTCTAAACTAAACTAAACAGTTCTAAGCTAAACTAAACAGTTCTAAACTGAACTTAACATTTCTAGCCTAAACTAAACAGTCTCTGAAAAAGACCGAAGATATACTAGCACTATCTAACTGAACTAAACAGTTCTAAACTAAACTAAACAGTTCTAAACTAAACTAAACAGTTCTAAGCTTAACTAAACATGCAGTTCTACACCAAACTAAACAGTTCTAAACTGAACTTAACAGATCTAGCCTGAACTATACAGTCTCCGAAGAAGACTAATGATAGGTATACTAACAGTTCTGAACTAAACTAATATAAGTCTCTGAATAAGACTAAGGGTGAACTAACATTACCTAACTAAACTAAACAGTTCTAAACTAAACTAAACAGTTCTAAGCTCAACCAAACAGTTCTAAACTGAACTTAACACTTCTAGCTTGATCTAGACAGTTCTAACCTGAACTAAACTGTCTCTGAAGAAGACTAAGGATATACTAACAGTTCTGAACTAAACTAATATACAGTCTCTGAAGAAGACTAAAGGCAAACTAATATTACCCAACTAAACTAAACATTTCTAAACTAAATTAAACAGTTCTAACCTGAACTAAACTGTCTCTGAAGAAGACTAAGGATATACTAACAGTTCTGAACTAAACTAATATACAGTCTCTGAAGAAGACTAAAGGTAAACTAATATTACCCAACTAAACTAAACATTTCTAAACTAAATTAAACAGTTCTAAGCTGAACTAAACAGTTCTAACCTAAACTAAACAGTCTCTGAAAAAGATCGAAGATGTACTAGCATTAACTAACTATACTAGACAGTTCTAAACTAAACTAAACAGTTCTAATCTGAACTAAATAGCTCTAAACCAAACTAAACAGTTCTAAACTGAACTTAACAGTTCTAGCCTGAACTAAACAGTCTCCGAAGAAGACTAAGGATATACTAACAGTTCTGAACTAAACTAATATAAAGTCTCTGAAGAAGACTAAAGGTAAGCTAATATTACCCAATTAAACCAAACAGTTCTAAACTAAACTAAACAGTTCTAAACTAAACTAAACAGTTCTAAGCTAAACTAAACAGTTCTAAACCGAACTAAACAGTTCTAAACTGAACTAAACAGTTCTAAACGAAACTGAACAGTCTCTGAAGAAGACTGAAGGTAAACTAACATTACCTAACTAAACTAAACAGTTCTAAGCGCAACTAAACAGTTCTAAACCAAACTAAACAGTTCTAAACTGAACTTAACAATTTTAGCTTGAACTAGACAGTTATAACCTAAACTAAACAGTTTCTGAAAAAGACCGAAGATATACTAGCATTATCTAACTGAACTAAACAGTTCTAAACTAAACATAAACAGTTCTTAGCTCAACTAAACAGTTTTAAACCAAACTAAACAATTCTAAACTGAACTTAACAGTTCTAACCTAAACTAAACAGTTCTAAGCTAAACTAAACAGTTCTAAACTGAACTTAACATTTCTAACCTAAACTAAACAGTCTCTGAAAAAGACCGAAGATATACTAGCACTATCTAACTGAACTAAACAGTTCTAAACTAAACTAAACAGTTCTAAACTAAACTAAACAGTTCTAAGCTCAACTGAACATGCAGTTCTACACCAAACTAAACAGTTCTAAACTGAACTTAACAGATCTAGCCTGAACTATACAGTCTCCGAAGAAGACTAATGATAGGTATACTAACAGTTCTGAACTAAACTAATATACAGTCTCTGAACCAAACTAAATCGTTCTAAACTGAACTTAACAGTTCTAGCTTGAACTAGACAGTTCTAACCTAAACTAAACAGTCTCTGAAAAAGGCCGAAGGTATACTAGCATTATTTAACTGAACTAAACAGTTCTAAACTGAACAAAACAGTTCTAAACTAAACTAAACAGTTCTAAGCTAAACTAAACAGTTCTAAACTGAACTTAACATTTCTAGCCTAAACTAAACAGTCTCTGAAAAAGACCGAAGATATACTAGCACTATCTAACTGAACTAAACAGTTCTAAACTAAACTAAACAGTTCTAAACTAAACTAAACAGTTCTAAGCTTAACTAAACATGCAGTTCTACACCAAACTAAACAGTTCTAAACTGAACTTAACAGATCTAGCCTGAACTATACAGTCTCCGAAGAAGACTAATGATAGGTATACTAACAGTTCTGAACTAAACTAATATAAGTCTCTGAATAAGACTAAGAGTGAACTAACATTACCTAACTAAACTAAACAGTTCTAAACTAAACTAAACAGTTCTAAGCTCAACCAAACAGTTCTAAACTGAACTTAACACTTCTAGCTTGATCTAGACAGTTCTAACCTGAACTAAACTGTCTCTGAAGAAGACTAAGAATATACTAACAGTTCTGAACTAAACTAATATACAGTCTCTGAAGAAGACTAAAGGCAAACTAATATTACCCAACTAAACTAAACATTTCTAAACTAAATTAAACAGTTCTAACCTGAACTAAACTGTCTCTGAAGAAGACTAAGGATATACTAACAGTTCTGAACTAAACTAATATACAGTCTCTGAAGAAGACTAAAGGTAAACTAATATTACCCAACTAAACTAAACATTTCTAAACTAAATTAAACAGTTCTAAGCTGAACTAAACAGTTCTAACCTAAACTAAACAGTCTCTGAAAAAGATCGAAGATGTACTAGCATTAACTAACTATACTAGACAGTTCTAAACTAAACTAAACAGTTCTAATCTGAACTAAATAGCTCTAAACCAAACTAAACAGTTCTAAACTGAACTTAACAGTTCTAGCCTGAACTAAACAGTCTCCGAAGAAGACTAAGGATATACTAACAGTTCTGAACTAAACTAATATACAGTCTCTGAAGAAGACTAAAGGTAAACTAATATTACCCAATTAAACCAAACAGTTCTAAACTAAACTAAACAGTTCTAAACTAAACTAAACAGTTCTAAGCTAAACTAAACAGTTCTAAACTGAACTAAACAGTTCTAAACTAAACTGAACAGTCTCTGAAGAAGACTGAAGGTAAACTAACAGTTCCAAACTGAACTAAACAGTCTCTGATGAAGATCTTGGTTATCGAAATGCTCGTAAGATAGTGTGAAGTGATAGTTCTGGTGTAGTGAGTGTGAATTGTGTTCAGTGGTCGAAAAATATTTGTTCTTGGTCAAGTTTTTTGTTGGGTACAAAAATAATGTTGTGATTATAAAAAAAGATGATGAGAATGTTACTAGAATTAGTGTTAGTAAAAATTATTGTTAAAATCACGCATACTTATTGAACATTGTATGCAAATGTTCAAAGTAAAACGTATAAGAATAAATTTTTTTATAAAATTGGTTAAAATCACTTCAAAATACAATAAAATGTTGAAGGGAAAACTATGAAGGTTTAAATACTTGAAGTTGCTTATAAATTTAAACAAATTGAAACCCAAGTCAAAAAGATGTTTAAAGAAAACAAATTATAATTTTTAGAATTACATTAGATGAAATTGAATAAAAATGTGATAAGAAAAGAAATTATTCAAGAAACTTGTAAAAATGTTGTTTAAAATTAGCTAAAACTTAGGTTTAATGAAATTTTATAATTAAAAGTATTTTCACCACCATGCTAGATTTGTACTCAAAAAAAAAAGATTTTTACTAAAAGGATTCAAAGTGTATGATTGAAAATATGATGACTCACCTGTAACTAGTGGCTGCTGGAACAACCCCATAATGTCCATAACCTCCATAACCACCTCCATAACCACCACCATATCCTAATCCAGGAGCAGCAGAAGTCATGGAAATGGCAACACAAACTACTAAAAATCTGAACATTTTTTTAAAGTATTTTAATCGTTTAAGAAAAAAAAAAAAATTTGTATGTTTATGTTTAACCGATAGCTAAACTTATACTTCTGAGGTAAACACTCGAGAACTTTTATAGTTAAATCTAAAGCGGTGCGCTTTTTTTACTTTTTCCCCTCTATCTCGCGGATATGGTATTGCGAGACCTTTATTGTGAGATTTTTTTCTTAATTTTACAATAATATTTGTTCATAGATGCGTGAACAACGGCCATCAGTATGTAGAACGGATTTAGTTTTAATTTAATTTTTTTTTAAAAGAGTTTTTATGTAAAATAAGCGAGTTTATTTCTATCTTTATCGTTAACACGCCTAGATTTAGGCTTTAATTTGAACAACTTTTTTTAATTTTGAAAGGATTTATATTTATACAGTATTAAAAAGAGTTATTATTTATTTAATATTTTAAAAATTTAATTTCGGTACGAAACCAAATTTGTATTAATAAATTAATTTTTAAAACATTTATTAAATATAAATTATTGTTTTTTAAATATACACTGGCTGTCAAAAAAAATTAGACGTTTTCAAAATTGGTTATCTCTGAATTGTAGGTCAATTTTTTTGTAACAATATTGTGGTTAAAATTATTATGCAGTTAAATTTGAGGATATACAGGGTTCCTAAATATGGAGATGTTTTTTACCCGAAATTCAGAAGACCCTGTAGGATGCAGCAAATGCAACAGGGAGTATCAGCTGATGAAAAATATTTATATTTTTCCGTCTTTTCTTAAGATAAAACCCTTGTAAAAAAACAACTTTTTGATCCTCCTTCAGCTCCTTTTTTTGATTCGGCTATTTCTGCAACTGAGGCTAACAGGAAATTTTGCCGAATCCACTAGTGTTCCAAACAGTAGCAGGGATCTTTATCGAGCCCAACATCCAAGTACTAACCACGCTCGACTCCGCTTGATTGTAATTATCGCATCAGAGGCGATCCACTCCTGAGCTCCTTGTTTATTTTGTTACTATTAATATTATATCAAGGAGAAAAACTTGCTGCCAATTATCTAACCTCACTTTTATTATTTCTGTTACACAAAGCCTTAAGCCATTAAAAGGACAAGCAAGGTCACAAATTAAAGGCATTTCTATATACGTTTTTTCAAATATTTTTTTTTCGAATTATATAGAAAAATACGATTATTTTTTTCCTTTTAACCCCCCAAAGTCTCCTTCCAGTGGCGGTAAGGACCTAAACTGCATTTTGATAACAAAAGTAGCCACTAGATCAGCGTTTCTTAAACTTTTTGTGTGTCTGGTTGTAAGGATAGGCGCAGATAGAAAGAAAGGCGGAGAGAATGTGTAGGAAGATTGAGGAGAAGATAGAGCGATGCGGACTAGAAGTGGCGGAAGATAAGACGGTGGGGTTGCTAGTGAAGGGACGGAGCAAGACGAGGGAAGGGGGGGTGATGGTGATGGGAAGGAGAATTCGTATGGAGGAGTCTGTGAAATACCTAGGGGTGTGGTTGGATAGTCAATTATTCTTCAGAACGCACATGTTAAAGGCAGCAGACACAAAGGGAAAGTGAGGGCAGCATGGCTGGGGAGATTGATGTGTAATGTGAAAGGGCCGGGAGAGTGGAAGAGGAGGGTAATTGGTAGGACGGTAGAGCAGAGTATGTTGTACGGTGCGGAGGTGTGGGGTGAAAGAGGGGTAGGCCACTCCTGCGGGTGCAGAGAGGAATGCTGCTGCGGGTGGTGCAGGGGTACAGGACAGTGGGTGGACTGGCAGCAGCGGTGCTGGCAAGATCCTACCGATTGGTTGCGATAAGAACAAATGTTGGAGAGGAAACTAGGGGAGGCGGTATATTGGGAGAACATGGTGGTGATAATGTGGAGGAGGAATGGATGGAGGTGAGTGGCGTAGTAGAAAGCATGGTTAGGGGGAGAAAAGGACTCGATATGGCGAGTGTGCGAGGGACCGCCGCCCGTCTCTGAGTATGCTAGGGTAGAGATTCCGAGGCGGAGGCGGAGGTGGGTTTGGTTGGTAGGTATCTCCTTGGGGATGAGTCCAACACTGTTTGGGTCCTGGACCCATTCGAACATGAGATTCCCATCTCGACCCGAAAAAAAAGATAAAAGTTTTCATAGTCTTTACCAATTTTTTTTTCTTATTTTATTTCATCATAAAAAGCTATTTTTCGTAATATTAAAAAAACTGGATTTCAAGGAAGAGCTATTAATCAACATTCAGTAGAATCAAATAATTCGTAGATGTAAACATATTTTATAAAACAATTATATACAAAAAGCAACATTTTTCGTTGAACTCTAGGCGGACCTAGACTTCTTTTAAAATATAATAACTAGATTTAGATGAAAAACAAGCATTTCAAATTACTCCAACTGAAACGAATTTTCTTAAGACTAATTCAAGCATGAACTAGCTCGTTCATTACTACGAGGGCTATACGATAAATTAATAAATAAAATATTGTTTAAAAACTTTTAGATAGATGTATATTAGGGTGACATTCGCTGGGATCTAAAATATAAATTGTGCTTCCCTTAACTCTCCTCAGTTCTTAAAAGCGAGGAGGCGTTCCTTTTCTAGCAAGTCTATATCTTGTTCTTCCTGCAGCACTGAAGTGAAGTTAGGAAATACTTCCATAGCTACAAACGGTTGAAAACTGGACGACTCATGCGCAGTGCATAAAAATCGTTCGTGAGAGTTTCTGCGCACGAATTGTCCATATAACTTCACGGTATGGTAATAAAGTAAGGTTATAATTATATATTGATAGTCCCATGTATTTGGTAAATGGTGCGAAACGTTTTAATAAAATTTAGTGGTCATGTCACACTTTATGCTTGTTGGTTTCACAGATTATAGTATATCGAAATACGACCTTGATCTAGGGAGTTAATTTTTTTCATAATTAATACGTTCTGACCTTGTAAAACTTTTTTTTTAATCAACTGAGTATTTTTCTTTGTTTGTTGAATTTGGTAATCATCTAATTTTGTTAAGAAAGCTGAGAGAATGGACAGTTCGTATGAATATGGGACGAATGCGTTTTTGTCACTAGTTTTTTTGCAATAAAACATTTTTATTGTGTAATAATAAACGGCACGCATGGTAAATTGTATAAGGTATAAGAAACTATATTTAAGCGTTTTTAAATTAATAATTAATATTTCTCCAACTACGGCGAAGCAAAAAGAAGAGTCATGTTTTTATATGTTCATTTGTTCCTTTATAACTTCTTAGCCACCCGTCATAATATGACAAATGAAGTATCGTTAGAAGCTTTTTGATGGTCTTCTGATTATAGGTTATGTACCTCACATTTATGGAGGTCATTTTGGGGAAGCCATGGGTAAGTTATACTATTCCTCTGCAGGAAATCCCAGAACCTGTATTTTCGTGAGGAATGAAGTACAGGCATTAAAAATGCATGACTTCTGTTTTAGAGACCAAGTAGTCTTGAGACTGAAAATACAGATGGCAGGAAACTGGACGGAAATTATTATAGCCTCAGTATATCTGCCATTTGCCTCACCAATCCCAATGATCTGGAGCAGCTGGTGAACTACTGCAGGGCTGAAAAACTGCAGACTCTAATTGGGATGGATGCCAAATCGCACCACACTGAGTGGAGTAGCAGTGACATTAACTCAAGAGGTGAGTATCTATTAGATTTAATTATTTCTAACGATTTAGTAATAGTGAATCGGGGGGGGGGGCGAAACCAACTCGTAAATAGACAATTGACATTACCTTGGAGTCTACTGATATAAGCTCTCAGCTAACTCACTGGCATGTGTCTGAGGAACGGTCACTTTCGGATCATCGGTACATCTGTATGGAAATCTCCGAAATGGAGAAACCTGCAGTGAGGTACCGTGATCCGAGAAGCACGAACTGGGAGAAATACAGGAACGACCTTGAATACCTTCTAGGGAATGTCAAAAATAAAATAAAAAACAGTGCTGATATAGAGCTTGTCTCCGAACAACAACTGCTCTGAGGTAACTCGTTCCTCTAGGAAAAAATGAACCTGGTGGAAGAGGAGCTTACCAAACTAAATTTGAGAACTCTCAAACTGTTTAATAGTGCGAAGGACAGGATGGTGGGAAGAATATTATCCCACTTTGTATGCTTACAACAAACAGATCAGGAAGGCAAAAAGGGAGTCCTGGAGGAAATTCTGTGGTGAGGTAGAAACAACCTCAGAAAATCCTTGCCAAAGATCCTATCAATCCCATAGGCAATATTTTAAAACCTAAAGGATCATACACGGAAACTGGTAGTGAGACCCTGCAGATTCTACTGCAGGCACATCTACCAGATTCTGTAGAAATAGGAACGGAGCCATTCGTCAGACCTCCAACTCCCTTGGCTCGTGCGAGGGAAGAGGATTGGAGTGCAGCTAATAAAGTAATGATCCACCACCAATTTAACTGGGATATTAACTCGGTTGAGCCATACAAAGCTCCTGATCCAGATGGAATAATCCCAGCGCATCTGTAGCAGGGGCAAATACATCCATCTGGATACATTCCAACTGCTTGGAAAAGAGCCCGAATCGTCTTTATTCCCAAACCAGGTAAGGATTATTCCCAGACAAAGGCATTCAGGCCAATAACTCTGTCTATACTTTCATGTTGAAGATAATGAAGCAACTTATTGATAGGTATGTTAGGGAAAACTTGCTCATTGAAGGGCCACTACATTATAACCAACATGCCTATCAATCAGGAAAATCCTGTGAAACAGCCTTACACCGAATGGTGTCGAAAATTGAGGCTGCCCTAGGAAATCAAGAAATAGCTCTCGGAGCATTTCTTGATATAGAAGGAGCGTTCGACCACACCTCCTTTGACTCCATGACTTCAACGAGGTTACAATCTACCCTAATAAAACAATACACTCTAACAGTAATTGAATCTGCATTGTATCTGAATTAATATTAAGTAAACTGAATATGTTATCGTCTGCTTCTATGATATTTATATTGTGGTTCAAGTTCAGACTGATATTTACTATTTAATGTTATATGTGATGAACTTGACTCTCGATACCTGTCGACCTCGTTGGTTTTATTTATGCATTCTTTAACGTTCAATGATTTATTAATAATAGTTTCAAGGGAATTTTTTTCTTATTTTATTTTATGCCAAAAGGCATCACAGTAGAGTGGCATACGATCTCGGATGTACTCTGAAAATAGAAATTTGGTTTCTACTCAGAATAATGTCGGAAAAATGGAGAATGAAATACAGGAAATGGGGATAATGAAGAAAAATGGGTGTTGCAGGCTTTGAATAATAAGATAAAGTGAAGGAAAAGATACAAACACATGATATTTTATACATTGTCGTAGTTGAGATTTTTAGTAAAATGCCGTGAAAAAATCTAACCTCAACTGAACCATAGCAACGCTTGTGGTGGTTCTATAATATATTTTTATCATATTGATAGCACGGTTTTAGGTAGGCGACCCTAAAACCGCATTAAACCATAAATGGACATTGGATTTTAGGCAGGATAAAATAAATCAATTGTATCTCAATTTTCCAAAAAGCGAATAAATATGGACAATAAGTAGGATATTTAAACATTGGAACCTAAAACCTAAACATAAAAATTACGCGCACATACTACATACTTTATACTAGATAGGATCTTATTCTTACCCAACTACACTGCACTGTCACGGCAAAAGTATGACTTCTAAATATATTTGAATGGTAATAGTATTAGGGTTCTATTGTTCTCGCTACCTGCGGTTCACTATATATATAACCTAAAATGTGCCTTTTATAAGTTGTTTATTCTTTTCACTTTTTTTCCCAACCAAAATAACGTTTTCAAATCGAACGTGCCTCGTAATGTTATCCTTTTTTCCATGAAATAAAATGTATTTGATGCACCTTTTAATTACCCAGTTGTAGTGAACTTGTTCTCTTTATATAACATCCGATTCTTTTAATGGGAAAACATTAATAGTTCATTTCACTAGACAACAATCATCCTTGATCAAGTAGACGATAATTCCTCAAAGGACCTGCGGCAAAATACCATCTATTTTGCTATAAACACTTTTTTACATGACAACGTATTACTGCAATACATTTTTTACCTTTTACCATTCTTGCTGGTCAATTATTGTGACATCATTGCGTTGATACATCTTGTTTTCGCATCTTCGAAGAAATTTAAAAAAAATGAGTTAAAACTTAAAAGGAATATTTCATCAATATTTGTACGTTAAAAAACGACAATAGAAAGTGAGATTGGGTGTGGAAAAAATTTGTTTTTAACGATATTAACTCTTATAATCGCACAAGAGCTTTCTATTATTTTGAACTTCTTGACAAAACCCAAAACAACAATTGCCAATCTACAAATTCTTTCAATACAGCGCGTGTCTGCTTATTTTTGCAATTGTTACTTATATCGAATAACAATTTATAACCAAACTGCTTGATCGATATATTTCATAATTATAATTAAATACATTGATACTAAAGTTAATAGCCTATAATTTAACAATAAGCATAAATTCTAACCTAAATAATTAACTATCCATTACATACTTGGTACATTTTACTAACAAAAGTTGACTTTCCTGAATTCTGAGTAATCATCTTCCTGCTTTACTATGAAGGCCTTCTTGCCGAATTTATAATTGAATCTTTCATGCCACACCTTAGCAAAAGCCTGTCTTATTTTCTTTTTCAATCATATTTGTAATCTTATAGACTTGATCTGCTGTTCTCTGGAGCCAAATTGATGATCTGGAATTATGTTTTCTTAAAATTAACCCATACAGTCTCCTGGATAGACCACCCTAGGACACCTTAACGTTATATCGGAACAACAAGCTCTGGAAACGATGGAGAAAAGGTGGAGAAACTAAGGCGAAACGGTGGAGAAATGGTGGAGAAATGGTGGAGAAATGGTGGAGAAATGGTGGAGAAATGGTGGAGAAATGGTGGAGAAATGGTGGAATGAAGCAAGGAATGCCTGCAAAAACTTCGCTTATAGCTTTCACTAGAAAAAGGAAGCTTGAGACACTAAAACTGCCAAGCCTCTTTAACGTGGAGCTATGTCTACGCCAGGAGGTCGTATCTGTTAGTCTCAGGTGCAATGTCCACGCATCTTTAGGGAATTTTGCATCCGTATTCCAGGCGGAAATCTACACTATTGACATGTGTTTGCGAATGAACATCGAAAGAGGTGTGGAGGCCAGAAGATCCTTATTCTCTCCAATAGTCAGGCAGCACTGGAATCTTTAGCATGCCCCCAAATCAGATCTAGACTGGTCTGGAACTGCCTTCAAATACTCTTAACCCTGGCAAACCACAATGAAATGGTAGACTCTCTAGCAAAGCTAGGGTCTGAAGCTGCATTCACTGGTCATGAACCAGCATTTCGGAATATCCAAAAGTATTGGATAATCTTATTAAATAAAAATTCAAACTTGTATATGAGAAATGTATTTAGAAAAATCTCTTTCAACCTCTATAAAACACAAAATTCAAACAAATCCCGTCCTAGTATGATCTATATCCATATCCATTAGCCCCGTAAGCTGAATTTACACTTCCCGTAACAAGTCCAGCGTTTGCTACCAAACCGTTTCCATAACCGTTTCCATAACCGTTTCCATAACCATTACCATAACCATTACTATAACCATTACCATAACCATATCCAACGCCAACTCCTCCACTAACAGCAACGTTAACAGGTACAGAAGAAACTACTTGAGACACGAGAGGGCTCGAGTTAATGACATCGACACGAGATTGAGTGCTGGTTGCTGTGGGGATAGATAATACTGGAGCTGTAGCCACAGCTAGTGGAGCAGCTGATAAGACTGATATAGGAGATGCTGCAACAGCTACAGTCGGTGCTGAAGCTATGGCTACTTGGGCTCCTGCAGCGTTGGCGATGGAGGTGCTTGAAGATTGCTAAAAGTATAAATAATATTGATACATAGTGAGCATGCGTGAAGAGTTTTTCAAATTTGAATTTCTTAAGAATAATTTACGTACCTGTGACACTGTGCTCCCTGTGCCCAGTACTCTTCCATAGCTATCGTATCCAACGGAATTAAGTCCTATTGCCAAATTTCCGGCATTTACAGCAGTGGCTACTAACAAAACTAGCACGACTTGGTACATTTTGAAGAATTTTCAATTGTTTCTGCAAGTCTGGAAGAACTGAACTGATACGTAAAGTGACTTCAATGAGGGTATTTATATAAATGAAAATATTGTAAACTGAGTATCCTGTTTCAAAGAGAAACTGGTATTTTATGTAGGTTGTGATATATGGGTCAGAAATTGTAATCCAATTTTTTTTTAAACAATTTGTGAACGTGTGAAGGTTTAATATTATCGTTTGCCGCAATGCTGTAATTTTATACGTTTCAGTGTATAAATTACCGATAATGGCATAACTAGAAACTATCTACTAATAATCAAACATGATAGGGCATATAATCTTCCCAACGATGAACGGAGGATCATTTTTGACCTTGACAATTCGAGTTCTATGGTTCTTGCATCGTTATGAATCTACACTTAGTGCAAAACAGCACTAGTTTCTTAACCGTTAAAGTGGTGCTTTTGAGTTGAAATGTTTTCTAATGCATTGTCGCCTTGCTAGGTTCAAAATGTATGTTTCCCTAAATTTAAATTGTTGCTAATATCACATCGTATTATTCATGTAATTTTTCCTATATTTATCTATTTCTTGGGGGCGACCACAGAACTATGCGATAGTTCTGTGATTCTAACGAAATGCTAACAAAAATTAGGTTAGGAGTAATTTCATGACATAGCGACAAGACAAAATGTCATTTTTTTCAAATTTTGGCCGTTATTTTGGCAACAAAAAATGGGAAGGTTCGTCCTCAAAGCAAACCCTCAAATAGAAGCTGATAGAAGACTTTTACAATTCGAATGTTACGAAGATTATTTAGATTCGTTGAGTACTAAGCAGTATCACAAAACTATGTTCTAGTTCTATGATTCTAACGAATTGCCAACAAAAATTACGTTAGGAGTAATTTCATGACACAGCTACAAGACAAAATGTCATTTTTTTCAAATTTTGACAACAAAAAATGGCAAGGTTCGTTCTCAAAGCAAACCCTGAAATAGAAGCTGATAGAAGATTTCTACAATTCGATTGTTACGAATATTATTTAGATTCGTTGAGTACTAAGCAGGACCATAGAACCACAAAACTATGTTGTAGTTCTGTGATTCTAACGAAGTGCCAACAAAAATTAGGTTAGGAGTAATTTCATGACACAGATACAAGACAAAATGCCATTTTTTTTTAATTTTGACCCTTATTTTGACAAAAAAAAATGGCAAGGTTCGGTCTCAAAGCAAACCCTCAAACAGAAGCTAATAGAAGAATTCTACAATTCGAATGTTACGAAGATTATTTAGATTCGTTAAGTACTAACCAGGACCACAGAACCACAAAACTATGTTCTAATTCTGTGATTCTAACGAAATGCCAACAAAAATTAGGTTAGAAGTAATTTAATGACACAGCTACAAAACAAAATGTCATTTTTTCAAATTTTGACCGTTATTTTGACAACAAAAAATGGCAAGGTTCGTTCACAAAGCAAACCCTCAAATAGAAGCTGATAGAAGACTTCTACAATTCAAATGTTACGAAGATTATTTAGATTCGTTAAGTACTAAGCAGGACCATAGAACCACAGAACTATGTTCTAGTTCTGTGATTCTAACGAAGTGCCAACAAAAATTAGGTTAGGAGTAATTTAATGACACAGCTACTAGACAAAAAGTTATTTTTTTTAAATTTTGACAACAAAAAATGGCAAGGTTCGTTCTTAAAGCAAAACCTCAAATAGAAGCTGACAGAAGATATCTACAATTCGAATGTTACGAAGATTATTTAGATTCATTAAGTACTAACCAGGACCACAGAACCACAAAACTATGTTCTAGTTCTGTGATTCTAACGAAATGCCAACAAAAATTAGGTTAGGAGTAATTTAATGACACAGCTACAAGACAAAATGTCATTTTTTCAAATTTTGACCGTTATTTTGACAACAAACCGAAGCAAACCCTCAAATAGAAGCTGATAGAAGACTTCTACAATTCGAATGTTACGAAGAGTATTTAGATTCGTTAAGTACTAACCAGGACCACAGAACCACAAAACTATGTTCTAGTTCTGTGATTCTAACGAAATGCCAACAAAAATTAGGTTAGGAGTAATTTAATGATACAGCTACAAGAGAAAATGTCATGTTTTTCAAATTTTGACCGTTATTTTGACAACAAAAAATGGCAAAGGGTTGTTCTCAACGCAAACCCTCAAATAGAAGGTGACAGAAGACATCTACGATTCGATTGTTACGAATATTATTTAGATTCGTTGAGTACTAAGCAAAACCATAGAACCACAAAACTATGTTCTAATTCTGTGATTCTAACGAAATGCCAACAAAAATTAGGTTAGGAGTAATTTCATGACAAAGCTACAAGACAAAAAGTTATTTTTTTCAAATTTTGACAACAAAAAATGGCAAGGTTCGTTCTCAAAGCAAACCCTCAAATAGAAGCTGATAGAAGACTTCTACAATTTGAATGTTACGAAGATTATTTAGATTCGTAGTGTACTCACCAGGACCACAGAACCACAAAACTATGTTCTAATTCTGTGATTCTAACGGAATGCCAACAAAAATTAGGTTAGGAGTAATTTAATGACACATCTACTAGACAAAAAGTTATTTTTTTTTAAATTTTGACAACAAAAAATGGCAAGGTTCGTTCTTAAAGCAAACCCTGAAATAGAAGCTGATAGAAGATTTCTACAATTCGAATGTTACGAATATTATTTAAATTCGCTGAGTACTAAGCAGGACCATAGAACCACAGATCTATGTTGTAGCTCCGTGATTCTAACGAAGTGCCAACAAAAATTAGGTTAGGAGTAATTTCATGACACAGCTACAAGACAAAATGCCATTTTTTTTAAATTTTGGCCGTTATTTTGACAACAAAAAATGGCAAGGTTCATTCTCAAAGCAAACCCTCAAATAGAAGCTGATAGAAGACTTCTACAATTCGCATGTTTCGAAGATTATTTAGATTCGTTAAGTACTAACCAGGACCACAGAACCACAAAACTATGTTCTATTTCTGTGATTCTAACGAAATGCCAACAAAAATTAGGTTAGGAGTAATTTCATGACACAGCTACAAGACAAAAAGTTATTTTTTTCAAATTTTGACAACAAAAAATGGCAAGGTTCGTTCTCAAAGCAAACCCTCAAATAGAAGCTGATAGAAGACTTCTACAATTCGAATGTTTCGAAGATTATTTAGATTCGTTAAGTACTAACCAGGACCACAGAACCACAAAACTATGTTCTATTTCTGTGATTCTAACGAAATGCCAACAAAAATTAGGTTAGGAGTAATTTAATGACACAGCTACTAGACAAAAAGTTATTTTTTTCAAATTTTGACAACAAAAAATGGCAAGGTTCGTTCTCAAAGCAGACCCTCAAATAGAAGCTGATAGAAGACTTCTACAATTCGAATGTTTCGAAGATTATTTAGATTCGTTAAGTACTAACCAGGACCACAGAACCACAAAACTATGTTCTATTTCTGTGATTCTAACGAAATGCCAACAAAAATTAGGTTAGGAGTAATTTCATGACACAGCTACAAGACAAAATGTCATTTTTTCAAATTTTGACCGTTATTTTGACAACAAAAAATGGCAAGGTTCGTTCTCAAAGCAAACCCTCAAATAGAAGCTGATAGAAGACTTCTACAATTCAATTGTTACGAATATTATTTAGATTCGTTGAGTACTAAGCAGGACCATAGAACCACAGAACTATGCTCTAGTTCTGTGATTCTAACGAAATTACAACAAAAATTAGGTTAGGAGTAATTTAATGACACAGCTACTAGACAAAAAGTTATTTTTTTTAAATTTTGACAACAAAAAATGGCAAGGTTCATTCTCAAAGCAAACCCTCAAATAGAAGCTGATAGAAGACTTCTACAATTTGAATGTTACGAGGATTATTTAGATTCGTTGAGTACTAACCAGGACCACAGAACTATGCTCTAGTTCTGTGATTCTAACGAAATGCCAACAAAAATTAGGTTAGGAGTAATTTAATGACACAGCTACAAGACAAAATGTCATTTTTTCAAATTTTGACCGTTATTTTGACAACAAAAAATGGCAAGGTTCGTTCTCAAAGCAAACCCTCAAATAGAAGCTGATAGAAGACTTCTACAATTCGAATGTTACGAAGATTATTTAGATTCGTTGAGTACTAACCAGGACGAGTGTTATTTGCAAAGTATTGCAGTTAGTAGAACCATAGCAGAGTTAGGTTAGAAACTTTTACGCTCTGGCCCAGAGAAGAAGGTCCTTGTACAATATATATATTTATTTTGAAGGTTATAGAAGTTCAGGAGAAACTTTGAGTAAAAAACAATTCGAAAAAAGGTTAGCTGCCGTTTTGGCTTATCTGTTTCCTCCATATAAACCCTACGAATTATCCAGCGATGGTTTAGTAGGAGGAGATCCTTTACAAACGAATCTAGCGCTAAGGGAACGACCAAATCGTGTAGGGATACTTTCGACCATTATATTTTTGAAGTATATGACCAAATCGGGATTTGAAGTTTCCGGGTATATGGATTATGCTGAAAAGTTAGTCAATGAAGATTGGAAACCGTTCTTTAAAGGTTAGTCATATATAGATGCAAAGTGTCTTATTTCCTGGAGTAATTTTAGTCTTCACTTTGAGTAAGTGTCTATCCAGAAGCCGTTCTTGACTGAGGGAGTAGAGCTTCCCAAGAGAACACATATTTTGTCTTTATTTTATTCTCGGGAAGCTCCACTTCCTCAGTCAAAAATACACCCCCAGGTGTTGTTCCCTAGGATTTTGTAGTATGTGAATGGAGGAATTCTTCTTTTTGCTCTAATTTCCCAGTAGTGTCGGGATCCCATTTCTTCTTGTAACAATCCACTTTCTTGAAGGTAGGAATTTTTGTTAACTAAAGTATTTGTTTTAGGTAAAAAGCGAGTGGTTCCGAAACCGACCGATCTCGGTTACTATCACTGGAAATCGGGAAAAGTTGTTTGCAACGATTCACTAAACTATAAAGTTCTACAAGATCCACACAAAGGTCTTATTTTCCAGAATAGATTCGATAGGAAAATAATTAATCCCGCTCCCGGTGTCGATCCTGGAGCAAATACGATGAGAAAACGAGTTTACACGGATATGTACGAACTGGTTATTATTTTCGATCATTTGGTTAGACAAAGAATTTGATTTTTGATTGGAATATTTTTTAATAAAGGCCCTTTTCACTTATGTATGTAAAATTTTTCCCTGAATCGATTCTAACTGTTGAATTGTAGGAGTTACTCGTTGTTTTTTATTCGACTTTTTCGGTATTTTCAATGATTATATTTGAATCTAAAATAAAAGTAATATATGTGACTTTCTACATATTACAAAACAGTACAACAAAAAAATTAAATATATTAAGATATATCATGTTTCACATTCATTCACCACAAATATCATATTCCCTTTCATCAACTTCTCCTATATATAATCCGTTAGTGATAGCGATAAGTATTCAGTTTTTCAATTAACTCAGCTGAAGTAACCAAACGAATTTTCAAAAATGTACAAATTTTTGATCGTCACCGCCTTGTTCGCTCTGTGCAACGCTAGACCTGGCAACATCGGCTACGGTTTAAACGCAGGAAGTTATTCCGCTATTGCTGCTCCAATAGTAAGTGTAGCTCCAGCAGTTTCTGTCAATTCTGGTATCAGCACCCAATCACGAGTCGACTACAGGACACCTAATGTGATTTCTGCTCCAGCTTATGCTTCTTCTTTGGCAGTACCAGCTATTGCTACTAGTTCTCTTGGATTAGGATATGGAGGAATTGGTGGATATGGAGGTAACGTAGGATATGGTGTTAATGGTATTGGTTATGGAATAGGCCTTGGACATTAAGTAATCGTGATTTAAAAAATGTAAGATTTGGAAATATATGATTGTCAATAGATATTATTTTTAGTTTGATTTATCCGTTAACTCCGGAATTCCTTCAGGTTAAGGTATCGTGAATTTTTTCCCTATTAGACTGACATTTTGAGAATACCCTCATTAAATTCCAATTTACAAGAGTTTTTATGTCGAAAATGTGTTAAGAGCGTTCATTCATTCCTTTTTGGATGTGCTCACTGAATCTTTGTACCATTTCCCAAGTTATCTACTTCCATTCCAGAAGCTTCGTGTCTTCTATAAAGGCCAAGAGTTTCACTGGAGGGATTTTCAGTAGTTGTAATGGTTGTATTAATTTCTCTCTACAGTGCTTCCGTCTGAGTCCTAGTAAGTTCTCGCAGAAGCAGAGTATATGAGTAGGTTTTCACTAACTTTGCTTATTTTGTGCAGATGTTTCCTCAGGGTGCAATGTCCAATCACCAGGTCGGTAACTGTCTTCAAATGTCTCTTACTCAGTTTCATTAGCCTGGTTGAGAGTTCCTTGTTCAGTAAACCCTTTGTATGGAGGTTGTTACATTTGACTGAAATAACAGATATATTTATGAGAAAGTATTGTAAGAAGAGTATTTTGTCATACCTACTGAGGAACTTAGTTTCCTGGTGTCTTTACCCTCTGTTGAGGACAACTTGTAGATTTTTTTAGTAACAAATAGCACAATCACTAGATTTTGTAAACCAGCGTATGCATACAAAAGGTAGTTAATTAATATAATTCTGTATCCAACCACCCCTAAGGTAAGATTGGGTAGTGTAAAACTTTTCATTATAGTTATAATTTTGTGCATGCCTTTTTGATAACCTAAAATAATTGTGGAAAGCTAACTATAGTGTCGTACAGCGGTGTTTTTGGCGTTACAATTAGTAGGCAAGGCCTTGTTTGTTTTCTGTACATTCATATATTAACCAATTTTATTTTATTATATTAAACCAACATTACACCTGAATCGGTTTTTTTATTCCGAATCCCACCCTGAGATTAACAGGACCTTTTAATCAAGGTAACAACCTCCATTTCAGTTTTGTTCCCTATCTAACTAGTTCCCGATTTCTCCTCTTAAGCAATCTTTTGTGATTCCATAAAACGGTTCCGGGCCTATGAAGTCTTCTTTTAGCTAACTAGTCCGCCATTTCATTACCTACAATACCTTCATGTGCCAGAATCCATATTAAAGACACTTTGTTGTCTCTTGCCAGCATGTTAAGGGGTTCTTTGCAGTTTTTTACTAGTGTTGGATTACTGATAGCTTTAAGCAGAGCCTGGCTGTCAGTGAATGCAATAAATTTGTTCCTATTTCCTTTAGCACTCCCTAAATCTTATTAACTTGCAACCAACATTATTTTTCTTTAAGGTTATGACACTATAGTTTCATTAAAAAACGTAGGTCTAGAGCTGATTATGATTATAATGATTCACTGATTTTTACATATTTTTCCAAACAATGGGCAATATTGAACTTATATAACATTTTACCTAATATTGTTACATGTTCCTACTTATATTTTATAGGTTATGTTCAAATTTAATAGAAAAAGCACACAATATAATTTAGTACGGTCAAGAGGTAATGAAAATAGTTCAATTTGGTCATTTTTTCGAAAAATGTCAACGAACATCGTAATTCATATAAGGGACGAACAAATTTCCAAAATATAAACCTTGTGCTCTTCAAGTAATTTTCGAAATTTACGCACTCTATCAGTTTTCGGTCATTAATAACATATTATTATTGTCTTTCATGTACCGTATTGTTTTATTCATGTCAATGGAATAGTTAATTTTGAAATATGTAACTTACGCAATATATTACCCATTTAATTTGTCGCTAATTAAATAATAATAATTTTCGTTGTTTACTTATTATCACTAATCATTCAACGACTATATAACTAGAGAATAATTCAAATTTATGGTTCCTTTTTAAGTTTTATGAATGAAGTAATAAATGTTTGCAGAAACAAAGGTGTTAAGATAAATATAAATATATAATTATTATACTATATTTTCTATATATAGGAGCACAAGAAAGGGTCGATAGCCATAAAGCGGCAATAAACCATTGGCCTTGCCATTGCCACCGGCTTATCATATTAATGAATCATTAACCGTTGTGCCGAATTTTACGACCCTATTGTATTTGAGGCGATACAGGACGTGTCGATTTAATGTAGGTTCAAGGATGGATTTTAAGAATGTGTCAGAATATATATTCAAGTGTATCTAATGCGGTAATTTCACAAAAAGCATTGTCACATAATCCCAATTATTTCCGCAGTTCCCCCCTATTTGAAGTCTTTCTTTTTTAAATATATTGTAGAAATTGTCGAAGAAATGCAGTCTCTTCTTACACCTCACACACCACACAATAGGTACCCATCGACCTGGTTTTCGTCGAAAGACCCTATTATTTTACAATCGAATTCAGTTTATAGTAGACAAGTGAGAGCGCTTCTTTTAAAATACGCTCTGATTGCTGGTTACAAAGACGACATTAAATTTCAAGTGTACCAGGAGTTGTTAAATTTTTTTATTTTTTTTATGTGATGTATCTACAAACGTGGATGTTGTTTTTGTGGGCGTTGAGTTTTACGGATTTCATTGGAGTTAGATGCACTTTAGAAGAAGGCGATACTACTATTTTGGATGATATATCGAGTAAGCTAGTCAATTTTAATTAATTTAATTCTTTAAACAAATTTAGAGACCCGTCGAACAATATTTTACAGTTCTACCAGCCTTCGCATGAAAATAAAGTCAAGGGTATATCTTGGCGAACATGATACTTTCAGCATAAGTATAAAAAAAATTATATAGTTATTGATTTTTTTATGTACTTATGAAGAAAAAGCGTTTACGAGTGAATAAGAAAAAAGAAAACGAATCTATTTGTCATTTTCTTCTTCTAGATTGATACCTTATAATAAATTTCAATTTTTTCTTGTATGCTTTGATGTTTATCAGTCTGTTGACTTGAAAAATTGTTTATCTTAATCGTAGTAGAAAGTGAAGGAATACAAAAAGATTATAGACCAATTTTAGTGAAATCGTATAATTCCTTTGAAAAAAAAGAAGAAGAACAAAAGAATATATCATTCGTAATCAAAGGTAAAAAGTGTAATGTATACAAGTAGTCAAAATGATGATTAAATAAAATCAATAAATAACAAAAGTGATGGAGCTACAAATATTTACTTTTTTTTGGTCCTATCCAGGACCCAAACAGTATTGGACTCATCCCCAAGGGGATGCCCACCAACCAAACCCACCTCAAACTCGCCGTTACTCCCGCCTCGCTATCACTACACTAGCAAACTTCGAGACGGGCGGCAGTCCCTCGCACACTCTCCGCACAAGTCCTTTTCTCGCCCTAATCATGCTCTCCACTACGCCACTTACCTCCATCCATTCCTCCTCCCCCCTCAACATTATCTCTACCATGTTCTCCCAATACACCGCCTCCCCTAGTTCCCTTTCCACCTTCTTCAGCACTTCCTCGTTCCTCCATCATCTAAACACACGTCCCACATCATCCTCCATTTGGCACCTCTCGCTCTCTTCAGTCTCTTTTCCCAATCTTGTTGAGGTTCCTTTCTCTCGACCCATGTCCACTGAGTACCTGTGTCTGTCAAGAAGTAGTTCACCTCCTCGATTTTCCGGTCCATCCAATTTCTCCTAGTCCCAATCGCTTCTTATAGCACGCCCACATATTCCTCTCACCTTCTCTCCATTTCCTCATCCATCCATTCCTGTATTTCTTCTCTGGTCGCACCCCTCCAGCGTTTATTCTTGGCTCTGGCCATCACGTCCAATGAGTAGGACCTTGCCAAGTCCGCTGCTGCCAGTCCACCCACTGTCCTGCACCATCCTCAGTATTATCCCTCTCTGCATCCTCAAGAGTGGCCTAACCCCCGCTCTTTCACCCCACACCTCCGCACCGTAAAGCATACTATGCTCTACCGTCCTACCAATTACCCTCCTCTTCCACTCTCCCGGCCCTTTCACATTACACATCAATCTCCCCAGCCATGTGGCCCTCATTTTCCTCTTCTCTACCCTCTTTAACATGTGCGTTCTGAAGGATAATTGACTATTAAACCACACCCGTAGGTATTTCTCAGACTCCTACATACGAATTCTCCTTCCCTTCATCATCACCCCCACTTCCCTCGTCTTGATTCTTCCCTTCACTAGCAACCCCAGCACTTCCAGTCCGCACCGTTCTATCTTCTCCTCAATCTTCCTACACATCCCCTCCAAATTTCTTTCTTTCTTCGCCTCTCCCTTTGCCGTACATACCAGACACACATCGTCCGCATACACCGTAATCTCACATCTCTCACAAACCTCATCAAACACAAACTTCCAGAGCGTCGGTCCCAGAACCGAGCCCTGGGGTACTCCAGCCTCCGTCTCATACCTCTTCCCTCTAGAGTCTACTATCACACGTCCTATTCGGTAGTCCTCTACCAGGTTAACCAACCGCTCCCCCACGCCAAACATTTACTTAGATTTACTCACCTTTTAAATGAGGTGACGGTTGGGCGGTACCAAATATCACACATCTCGGCTGAAGAAGTTTTCACTTGAATAAATCGCAATTCAAACAATGCACAGTATACACAAATTATACTTTCCACCTTTTTGTTGTATAATCCTTGTGAGAGAAGGAAAGTTGTTGATTTTAACTAGTCAAGTTTAGTTGGAGATATTCGATTGCCTACAGCAAGACTATAATAGTATAAGTTGGGCAAATTATCCTCTGGTATATTACTGAATAAAGAAAAAAGAAGAACCCAACTTAACCTCACTTACAATACTTTGACAGTGACAAATGACGCGATAACGGTGACGGGTGTTGGTTGAGCGATGACAGGTGATGGTTACATCACTAGTTTATAATTTTTACTCCTACCAAAAATTGCTCAAAGTAGTTGGACAAGTTCGCATTTCAAATGATTGAAATTTAAGCCTAGCTTTGCAATTTATCGTTTTGAAAGTAGACTGCTATTAAATTTGAAATATTTTGCGGAAGAAATTTCTATCTCTGTGTACCTTATCGAAGTGACTTTATTTTGTATTTAATTGATTTTGTCATGCAATAAACGAAAACACAACACAATTAGGATGTAATTAGTCGTGGCATTTAGTTAAAGTCAGTGAACTTTATTTCGTTCGGTGTTATAAAGCAATTTCATTGTGTCTATATTATAGGAACGAGTTGGTCAAAGAAAAAAAAGTAATCGATTCCGTAGGGTTGTTTCAATTTCAAAATATCTTCAAGGCCACTGGTATATTTTGAACAATGAACGTATTAAAGTGGAAAATTTTATTGGAAAAAAAGTCAAGGCCGTAGAAAAAATTAAGATAGACAGAGGAGAAGAGATAGAGAGACATACTATACAATGCGGTTAAAAATGGTTGCCTTACTATCCCTCTATTAGTTTCGCCCTTCTTGTCTGCTTAAGATAAATTTCCTTTTCCTTTTCCTTTTCCTTTTCCTTTTCCTTTTCCTTTTCCTTTTCCTTTTCCTTTTCCTTTTCCTTTTCCTTTTCCTTTTCCTTTTCCTTTTCCTTTTCCTTTTCCTTTTCCTTTTCCTTTTCCTTTTCCTTTTCCTTTTCCTTTTCCTTTTCCTTTTCCTTTTCCTTTTCCTTTTCCTTTTCCTTTTCCTTTTCCTTTTCCTTTTCCTTTTCCTTTCCCTTTCCTTTCCTTTTCCTTTTCCTTTTCTTTTCCTTTTCCTTTTCCTTTTCCTTTTCCTTTTCCTTTTCCTTTTCCTTTTCCTTTTCCTTTTCCTTTTCCTTTTCCTCTTCCTTTTCCTCTTCCTTTTTCTTTTCCTTTTCTTTTCCTTTTCCTTTACCTTTTCCTTTTCCTTTTCCTTTTCCTTTTCCTTTTCCTTTTCCTTTTCCTTTTCCTTTTCCTTTTCCTTTTCCTTTTCCTTTTCCTTTTCCTTTTCCTTTTCCTTTTCCTTTTCCTTTTCCTTTTCCTTTTCCTTTTCCTTTTCCTTTTCCTTTTCCTTTTCCTTTTCCTTTTCCTTTTCCTTTTCCTTTTCCTATTCCTTTTCCTTTTCCTTTTCCTTTTCCTTTTCCTTTTCCTTTTCCTTTTCCTTTTCCTTTTCCTTTTCCTTTTCCTTTTCCTTTTCCTTTTCCTTTTCCTTTTCCTTTTCCTTTTCCTTTTCCTTTTCCTTTTCCTTTTCCTTTTCCTTTTCCTTTTCCTTTTCCTTTTCCTTTTCCTTTTCCTTTTCCTAGATGTCGAAGATACTATTATAAGGCCTCAGAAAGTTTTTGAAAAATATTTATCAAAGAACAGAGACCGTTCAACTAAGAAGCAACAACTACTTCTCGGGCTATATGTCTCGAAAGACACTTCTAAGTTAAAAGGGTAGAAATTGCATTAAATCATCAAATAAAACAGTGATTTATAATTTCGAAATCATTTTTAAGAAAAACTAGAGAAACTGTGTGAAATAATATAGACAATTAAACATTGTTAAGTTATAAACAAAAGATACGTGTACACACACTTCACGAACCAACCATGGTATTTATGCTAATTTTTTTCTAATTATATTAAAAGAAACAAAATGATTAATATCTTAAATATTTTGACCTAGGTAGATAATTTCAATAGCTATTTAATACGTATAAATTTTCTGTTTCTTTTCCATCCACCATTACTCCTGAATATTGAGAATTATTCACTAACTCAAAACATTTGTGTTGTAGTAGAGAAGCCCTCAAGACCAAACGACAAATATTCAAACGATGCCTATCCTTATTTAGATGAAAATACTGACATAAACAACATATATCAAGAAGACAGAGAAAGATTCGTTAACAGATGCTCAGAAAGATTAGAAAACGCTTTAGATCAAGTACGAAGAAGACAGATATCGAGGAGAAAAACTCTTGAACTAGATGGATACTCCCTTCATCAATCCCTTCGCACTGCTCCTTTGGATATGTACGTCACTAATATGAAGATTAGACTACCACCATCCGGTGGATGGGTAAATTAAATAAATCCGGCTCGAAGGACCATAATGTGTGAAGTATTTTTTTTTATATTTTAGGTAAGAGTGGATCGATGCAGATACAACCCTAGAAATTCTAGTCTAGAAACGCGACTTCTTTTCAACGATCTCACTATAATGGGTAAAGTAAATTTATTCAATGATGCCGAGCTTCAAAGAGAACCAGTAGATCCTTCGCCGGAAGATACTTGCAGTATGATTTTGAGGTTAAGAAAAGCAGGAATCGGGTAGGCAAACATTATTTGAAAAGTTTGAAAATAGGTCAACGATATTTTTTTCAGATTCCATACCGAACCAATCAGACGTGAGAAGGGACAATTTAATGTTCGAACGAATTCGCATTTTGTCGAACCCGGTTTTATATCGGTGTATGCTTATGGTTGTGAGCCGAAACTTAGAGAACACAAACGTCAATTCAGGGACGAGTTTGACGAAGAAACAGACGAAGGATTATCCAGAGAAATGGAAGATATATTTTTAAAAGGTAAATTGAGGAAATACAACAGCAAAATGTCTAGTACAGGAACAGTATTCGTAACTTTTGGAGGATCATCTTGAAGACATGGATGACTTTTCTTCATCTTGTTTACCAGTCTGGGTGGGGAGATTGATGTGTAAAGTGAAAGAGCCGGGAGAGTAGAAGAGGTATTGGTAGGACGGTAGAGCGGAGTATGCTGTGCGATGCGGAGGTGTGGGGTGAATGCAAGGGTTAGGCTACTCCTGCGGGTACAGAGAGGGATACTCTTGAAGGAGGTACAGGGGTACAGGACAGTGAGTGGACTGGTGCTGTCAAGGTCCTACCCATTAGGCGTGATGGTTAGAGCCAAGAGCAAACACTGGAGGGGTACGTACAGGAAAGGATGTAGGAGGAGAAATGGGAAGAAGGTGAGATGAGTCTGAGGGCTCGCTAAAAGGAGCGATAGGGAGTAGGAGAGATTGAATGGACCAAAAATTCGGGGAGGTGAACTACTTCTTGACACAGGTGCTCACTGGACATGGGTCGAAAGTAGGGTATCTCCACAAGATTGGGAGAAGAGAGACTGGGGTGTGCGAGAGGTGTGAAGTGGAGGATGATGTGGAGCATAAAGAACGAGGATGTGCTGAAGAAGTTGGAGAGGAAACTAGGGGAGGTGGTGTATTGGGCGAACATGTTGGAGATAATGTTGAGGGTGGAGGAAGAATGGATGGAGGTAAGTGGCGTAGTGGAAAGCATGATTGGGGAGAGAGAAGGACTCGATATGGCATGAGAGGTAGGAGAGATAGGCAGGGAGAAGACGACGGTGTGAGCGGAGAGTGTGCGAGGGACCACCGACCGTCTCGAAGTATACTAGGGTAGTGACTTCGAGGCGAAGTTGAGGTGGGTTTGGTTGGTAGGCTACCCCTTGGGGATGAGTCCAACATTGTTTGGGTCCTGGATAGGACCCATTCGAACAGGAGTTTCCCATCTTGATCGGAAAAAAAAAGTTTGCCAATCTAGTATTTCACAAAGTTGCTAATAATACCAAGAGATCCCAGGTTGAAGGTGTTGACAGTAACTACTGATTATTTGTCTTTTAGGATTTCGGTTCTGGTGAGGCACACTAATATACGAGTACATGTTCCTTGCTTATCCTTTTTATCAGTAAAGTCACCGACAAACTCAAACGTGATATTATTTTTTTTAGGAATCAGATCTTTGTTAACATCTTACATGCAGAAAGAATTACAGCCAGCTATCAAAGAAACGCTGATGAGAAACATGGGTTATACAGTGTCGTACGGTTAGTGATGGAAGTAGTGTTTTCATAAATTGTATATTTTTTTAATTATGTATTTAATATAACTACCTACTAGGATTGCATATTATTTCTCTAATCCTTGACCCACCATCTTCGTGGGTCAAAATATCATCATTGACAAATTTAAAGTTTTTGGCTACCAGAATACAACAAGACTATGGCGTCTGTATCTGAAAGATGAAAAAACATCTTGGGAATATCCCCCCACCAAAAAGCTGCCTTCATTTGAGTCGCAACCGAACAGACCAACCAACTTTAACTACTTCTATTTTCAATAAAACTACTAATACCATAAAAAATATTTATTTATTACTTAAAAAAATCAAATATTTACTATCTTGACTAGCATTCCAACTGTTCAGAAACACACGATGCCTTCCTTAATCTCTCTTGTTTATGTTCTTCCCACTTGGACATTCTCCTTTCCAACAATTTTCCTTCAGCATCTTCAATTACATTTACTGAATCACTATCTAAGTCCATTCTATCTACGTATTTATCCAGATCTGAAAATTTAAAATGTACGCATGCTCACACTCCCCCAATAATGGTTTGTAACTATACATTGTCACATCTTTGGAATACATGAATAATTTGTCAAGGATTTTGAACAGAGTATAGATATTGGATTATAGTTACTCACCAATAAAACCATATATGGCAGGACTTAGCAGCTCCCGAGCTACTGGTGGCTTCTGCTCTTTGCTTAAATAACTTATTATCAAACCCAGGCCAATACAAATTCCAGCACCGATAAACGAAAACCAGTAAAATGATATTTTAAATATATCCAGACCCCATGGTGTGGAATAGATCGTTCTAAAAATAGTTAATAACAAATAAATATTGGTTCACCGACATTTATACAATACTTACGAAGGATTGGAATAATTTGAAAATGAAGTTGATATATTTTGTAGACACCCTGCTACTGAAATCGGCTTGTAAGCGGCTTGTATCACATGCTGCGCTTTGAGATAATTCGATCCAAGAAACAAGGTAGTTACAGATAGTGTACTAACTAGTGACCCATAAAAAGCTCCCTAAGAAAATTTTACAGGAATAGAATTTATTAAATTGAATAGCAAAAAGTTAATTTACCTGTGAGTTGGCCCTAGGGAATAACAGTCCTAGCGTGAACACTCCTAAAAGTGGTCCTAGAGCTATTCCAGGAGCTCCAATACCTACAGATAACAATCCTCCTAAATGCTCTACGCCGTATACCATCGCTGTACCAATTATACCAACAATTACAACTAGTATTTTAAGGATTATGGCAGGATTTTTTTGATATTTTGGACTTAGTCTAGACTTGATAAAGTCTTCATATAAAGTACCAGCTAGACTGTTTAAATTACACGATAGGGTACTAAAAAATATATTCATTATAAATAATCTAGAGCCGCAGACAGAAGGCAGATAAAAGACAGAAAGGGATAGACAAAAGACAGCAAATGGACAGACAAAAGATAGAGAGGTGGCGGTAAGACAAAATACAGTCAAAAGATAGTCAAAAGACAGAGATAAGTCAGACCAAAGACAGAGAGAACCCATAGACAAAAGACAACAAAGGACAGACAAAATGCAAATAACAGTCAAAAAAGGACAGAAATAAACAGCAAAGAGCAGACAATAGATAGACTAAGGATAGACAAAGGATAGACAAAGGATAGACAAAGGATAGACAAAGGATAGACAAAGGATAGACAAAGGATAGACAAAAGTCAGGTGGAAGATAGATGGAAGAAGAGAGAAGACAGGCAGACTAAAGATAAAAGATAGACAAAAGATAAATCAAAGGCAGACAAAAGTCAACAAAGGACAGACAAAATGCTGACAAAAGCCAGACAAAGGACAGAAAAAAGACAGAAAAAATGCAAACAAAAGACAAATAAAAGGCAGACAAAAGAAAGATGAAAGACAAACAAAAGACAGACAGAAGTCAGTCCAAAGGCAGAGAGAAGACATACAGACAAAAGACAACAAACGACAGACAAAATGCAAATTAAAGACAAAAAAGGACAGAAAGGAACAGCAAAGAGCGGACAAAAGGTAGTAAAAGGATAGACAAAAGTCAGGAGGAAGATAGAAAGAAGACAGACAGACTAAAGAAGATAAAATATAGACAAAAAATAAATCATGGGCAGACAAAAGTCAACAAAGAACTGACAAAATGCAAACGAAAGGCAAATTGAAGACAAAAAATGGCAGAAAGAAACAGCAAAGAGCAGACAAAAGATAGTCAAGGGATAAACAAAAGACTGACAAAAGTCGGGCAGAAGATAAAGAGAAGACAGATAGACAAAAGATGAACAAAAGATAGACAACAGATAGACAAAAGATAGACAAAAGATAGACAAAAGATAGACAAAAGATAGACAAAAGATAGACAAAAGATAGACAAAAGATAGACAAAAGATAGACAAAAGATAGACAAAAGATAGACAAAAGATAGACAAAAGATAGACAAAAGATAGAAAAAAAGATAGGCAAAAGATAGACAAAAGATAGACAAGAGATAGACAAGAGATAGACAAAAGATAGCCAACAGAAAAATAAAATACAGACAAAAGACAACAAAGGTCAGACAAAATGCTAACAAAAGTCGAATAAAAGGCAGACAAAAGACAGAAGACAGACAAACAAAAGATAGACAAAAGACAGACAGAAAACAGACAAAACAAAGGCTGAAGACAAACAAAAGACAGACATAAGTCAGACCAAAGACAGAGAGAAGACACACAAACAAAAGACAACAAAGGACTGAAAAATGCAAACAAAAGGCAAATTAAAGACATAAAAGGACAGAAGGAAACAGCAAAGAGCAGATAAAAGATAGGCAAAGACAGACAGAAGGCAGATAAAGACAGAAATGGGACAGACAAAAGATAGAGAGAAGACAGACAGACAAAAGATACTCAAAAGATAGACAAAAGACAGACCAAAGACATAGAGAAGTCACACAGACAAAAGACAATAAAGGACAGACAAAATGCAAACAAAATACAAATTAAAGTCAAAAAAGGACAGAAAGAAACAACAAAGAGCAGACAAAAGTTAGTCAAGGGATAGACAAAAGACTGACAAAAGTCAGGCAGAAGATAGAGAGAATGCCGACAGACTAAATAGGATAAAGGATAGACAAAAGTCAACAAAGGACAGACAAAATGATAACAATAGTCAAATAAATGGCAGACAAAGGACAGAAAAAAGACAGACGAAAGATAGACGAAAAAAACAGACAGAAGACAGACAAAACAAAAGCTGAAGACAAACAAAAGACATACAGAAGTCAGACCAAAGACAAAGAGAAGACACTCAGACAAAAGACAACAAAGAACTGAAAAATGCAAACAAAAGGCAAATTAAAAACATAAGAGGAGAGGAAGAAACAGCAAAGAGCAGATAAAAGATAGTCAAAGACAAAGAGAAGGCAGGTAGGAGGCAGATAAAGACAGAAATGGGACAGACAAAAGATAGAGAGAAGACAGATATACGAATTACAGACAAAAGATAGTCAAAAGAAAGACAAAAGACAGACCAAAGACAGAGCAAAAACACATAGACAAAAGACAACAAAGGACAGACAAAATGCAAATTAAAGACATAAAAGGACAGAAAGAAACAGCAAAGAGCAGGCAAAAGATAGACAAGGAATAGATGAAAAACTGACAAAAGTCAGGTAGAAGATAGAGAGAAGACATACTGACTGATGAAGATAAAATATAGACATAAGAAAAATAAAAGACAAACAAAAGTCAACAAAGGACAGACAAAATGATAACAAAAGTCAAATAAAAGGCAGACGGAGGAGAGAAAAAAGACAGAAGAAAGATAGACAAAAAAAAGGCTGAAGACAAACAAAAGACATATAGAAGTCAGACCAAAGACAGAGAGAAGACACTCAGAAAAAAGACAACAAAGGACTGAAAAATGCAAACAAAAGGCAAATTAAAGACATAAAAGGACAGAAGGAAACAGCAAAGAGCAGATGAAAGATAGGCAAAGACAGACAGAAGACAGACAGAAAGCAGGTAGAAGGCAGATAAAGACAGAAATGGGACAGACAAAAGACAGTCAAAAGATAGAGAGAAGACAGACAGACAAAAGATATTCAAAAGATAGGCAAAAGACAGACCAAAGACATATAGAAGACACACAGACAAAAGACAATAAAGGACAGACAAAATGCAAACAAAAGACAAATTAAAGACAAAAATGACGAAAAGAAACAGCAAAGAGTAGACAAAAGATAGTCAAGGGATAGACAAAAGACTGACAAAAGTCAGGCAGAAGATAGAGAGAAGACAGATAGACTAAATAGGATAAAAGTCAAATAAAAGGCAGTCAAAGGGCAGAAAAAAGACAGACGTAAGACAAACAAAAGATAGACAAAAAACAGACAAAACAAAGACTGAAGACAAACAAAAGACAGACAAAGGTCAGACCAGAGACAGAGAGAAGACACACAGACAAAAGACAACAAAGGACAGACAAAATGCAAACAAAAGGCAAATTAAAAACAAAAAATGACAGAAAGAAACAGCAAAGAGCAGACAAAAGATAGTCAAGGGATAGACAAAAGATAGACAAAAGACAAACAAAAGATAGAGTGAAGTCAGACCAAAGACAAAGAGAAGACACACAAACAAAAGACAACAAAGGACAGACAACTGATAAAAAAAGTCAAGTAAAAGGCAGACAAAGGACAGAAAAAAGACAGACGAAAGACAAACAAAAGATAGACAAAAGACAGACGGAAAACAGACAGACAATGACATCTGCATAGAAACTACTCGTACCTTAAAGATGCACAAAAAACTCCGGCTATGAACAATCCCGATAATCCAGGAACTTTTCCTGCTACGTCCAGGACAAAATGAGGAAGCATTTCGTTACTGTGCCTCACTTGACGTGTCGTCAATGGATCACATTCTGCATATTTCGCGTACATAGTTAAACCAGTTATAACGCAGATAGATTTTACTAATACAGTACCGAAACAGCAATACAGGAAAACTACCCTAAAAATGTTAACAAGCATTTAAAATATTTTTTTTGCTATTACATTTATTGAATCATGTCTCTACTGGGTTTTCAGTCTTCGTCCGGCTCTCCGGCACCTTAAGCTGGCCTTACACGTTCCGATCCACCTAAAATTGATGTCTGCGCAGGTATTTACATTCTGCTGAGGCTGATTACACATTTTCTCTTGAATATACGGAGCTACAGTACAGCTATAAAGGCTGTATGGCTTTTTGTATTGAAAAGGTACTTACATTTTGGATTCCTTGATTGTTCCAACGGCTAAAAATTTTTGTGAACATCCTTGATTTATAGCAGTATTAGCTAACCAATGCATAGTAAAACCAACTACTATTGTCCAGAACGAGTCTCTTTTTGTTACATCTAACTGAAAGCTTGAATAAAAATAAATATTTGTTATTGACAATTTCATTAATATATAAAAGATCGCTTAAGCCAGAGTGCGCTAAAATGCTACTACAAAGTAGCACTGACGTACAGTTTAATTCATCACGAGCTGCACTATGCTTACTTGAAAAGTTTTTGGAAAGCGAGGCACTTCTATGATATTGGAGAGACTGTTACTTCCTTCTGGGAGACGAGTAATTCTAAAGGTTGGTCAATGAATTTGACAGTTTTTCTCATCTAATTGTTGACAGTTTCTCATTAAACCACCCAATATGGAAAAAAATACTTACTCTAGTAAATCCAATCGGTCACTTTCATACGCTTTTTTAAAAACTGAAGATATTCCTCCGACTTTAGTCAAACCTAATCCCAAAATAGCTAGAAGAGCGCCTGTAGTTAGTGAAAACTGAAGAGTATCTGACCAAATCAAAGCTTTTAACCCTCCTATAGCTGTATAGAAAATACAAAGTCCACATACAACTGGTGTTACAATATGGATGTTCAAACCCGTAGCTGAAACAAAATCATATTTTAAATAATTTAATTCCATAAAATAACAATTATGGTTATGGTTACCTGAAGAAAACGCCATTGAAGGTATATAAGTAACAATAGGCACTACGGTGAATACTGCTAAAGTGAACATAATCGACGCTAACTTTCTAGTTCTTTTATCAAATCTTATACCTAAATATTCGTAAGTACTGGTCAGCTGCAATTTATAAAATACCGGAAGGTAGACATATACAGTGATAAATGCTGTTATCCATAAGCTGATTACAGTCAACCAATAAGCTCCACCAAAGCTGTAGACTTCTGCTGGTAGGGCTAGTAACGTTATTCCTGAAGTATGACTGTAAAAATCGTATTTTTCAATATGGGACGAAAACAGATAAAAAACAATCAGAAGAGAAACAAACATAGATTAAATGCAGATAGAAGATAGATAGGAGACAGACAAAATACAAACAAAACACAGGTGAAAGACAGACAAAAGAGAGTCAAAAGACAGACAACAGTCAGACAATGGATAGAAAAAAGATAGATAAAATACAAACAAAAGAGAGTCGAAAGAAAGTCAAAAGAGAGTCAAAATACAGACAAAATAGAGTCAAACGACAGACAAAAGAATAATGAAAAACAGATAAAGGGCAGATAATATACAAACAAAATATAGACAGAAGTCAGACCATAGATAGAGAAAAGGTAGATAAAATACAAACTGAGAGTCAAAAGAGAGTCAAAGGAGAGTCAAAAGAGAGTCAAAAGAGAGTCAAAATAAAGACAAAAGAGTCAAACGACAGACAAATGAATAATGAAAAACAGATAAAGGGCAGATAAAATACAAACAAAAGATAGACAGAAGTCAGACAATAGATAGAGAAAAGATAGATAAAATACAAACAAAAGAGAGTCAAAGGAGAGTAAAAAAAGAATCAACCGACAGACAAAAGAATGATGAAAGACAGATAAAATACAAACAAAAGATAGGTAGAAGACAGACATAAGTCAGACAATAAACAGAGAAAAGATAGATAAAATACAAACAAAAGAGAGTCAAAAGAGAGTCAAAAGAGAGTCAAAAGAGAGTCAAAAGAGAGTCAAAAGAGAGTCAAAAGAGAGTCAAAAGAGAGTCAAAAGAGAGTCAAAAGAGAGTCAAAAGAGAGTCAAAAGAGAGTCAAAAGAGAGTCAAAAGAGAGTCAAAAGAGAGTCAAAAGAGAGTCAAAAGAGAGTCAAAAGAGAGTCAAAAGAGAGTCAAAAGAGAGTCAAAAGAGAGTCAAAAGAGAGTCAAAAGAGAGTCAAAAGAGAGTCAAAAGAGAGTCAAAAGAGAGTCAAAAGAGAGTCAAAAGAGAGTCAAAAGAGAGTCAAAATACAGACAAAAGAGAGTCAAAAAAGAGTCAAACGACAGACAAAAGAATGATGAGAGGCAGATAAAGGGCAGTTAAAATACAAACAAAAGATAGGTAGAAGACAGACATAAGTCAGACAATAGACAGAGGAAAGATAGTCAAAATACAAAAAAAGACAGGTGAAAGACAGACAAAAGAGAGTCAAAAGACAGACAAAAGAATAATGAAAAACAGATAAAGGGCAGATAAAATACAAACAAAAGATAGACAGAAAACAGACAGAAGTCAGACAATGGTTAGAGAAAAGATAGATAAAATACAAACAAAAGAGAGTCGAAAGAAAGTCAAAAGAGAGTCAAAATACAGTCAAAATAGAGTCAAACGGCAGACAAAAGAATAATGAAAAACAGATAAAGGGCAGATAATATACAAACAAAAGATAGACAGAAGTCAGACAATAGATAGAGAAATGATAGATAAAACACAAACAAAAAAGAGTCAAAAGAGAGTCAAAAGAGAGTCAAAAGAGAGTCAAAAGAGAGTCAAAAGAGAGTCAAAAGAGAGTCAAAAGAGAGTCAAAAGAGAGTCAAAAGATAGATAAAATACAAACAAAAGAGAGTCAAAAGAGAGTCAAAAGAGAGTCAAAAGAGAGTCAAAAGAGAGTCAAAAGAGAGTCAAAAGAGAGTCAAAAGAGAGTCAAAAGAGAGTCAAAAGAGAGTCAAAAGAGAGTCAAAAGAGAGTCAAAAGAGAGTCAAAAGAGAGTCAAAAGAGAGTCAAAAGAGAGTCAAAAGAGAGTCAAAAGAGAGTCAAAAGAGAGTCAAAAGAGAGTCAAAAGAGAGTCAAAAGAGAGTCAAAAGAGAGTCAAAAGAGAGTCAAAAGAGAGTCAAAAGAGAGTCAAAAGAGAGTCAAAAGAGAGTCAAAAGAGAGTCAAAAGAGAGTCAAAAGAGAGTCAAAAGAGAGTCAAAAGAGAGTCAAAAGAGAGTCAAAAGAGAGTCAAAAGAGAGTCAAAAGAGAGTCAAAGGAGAGTCAAAAGAGAGTCAAAAGAGAGTCAAAAGAGAGTCAAAAGAGAGTCAAAAGAGAGTCAAAAGAGAGTCAAAAGAGAGTCAAAAGAGAGTCAAAAGAGAGTCAAAAGAGAGTCAAAAGAGAGTCAAAAGAGAGTCAAAAGAGAGTCAAAAGAGAGTCAAAAGAGAGTCAAAAGAGAGTCAAAAGAGAGTCAAAAGAGAGTCAAAGAGAGTCAAAAGAGAGTCAAAAGAGAGTCAAAAGAGAGTCAAAAGAGAGTCAAAAGAGAGTCAAAAGAGAGTCAAAAGAGAGTCAAAAGAGAGTCAAAAGAGAGTCAAAAGAGAGTCAAAAAAGAGTAAAAAGAGAGTCAAAAGAGAGTCAAAAGAGAGCCAAAAGAGAGTCAAAAGAGAGTCAAAAGAGAGTCAAAAGAGAGTCAAAAGAGAGTCAAAAGAGAGTCAAAAGAGAGTCAAAAGAGAGTCAAAAGAGAGTCAAAAGAGAGTCAAAAGAGAGTCAAAAGAGAGTCAAAAGAGAGTCAAAAGAGAGTCAAAAGAGAGTCAAAAGAGAGTCAAAAGAGAGTCAAAAGAGAGTCAAAAGAGAGTCAAAAGAGAGTCAAAAGAGAGTCAAAAGAGAGTCAAAAGAGAGTCAAAAGAGAGTCAAAAGAGAGTCAAAAGAGAGTCAAAAGAGAGTCAAAAGAGAGTCAAAAGAGAGTCAAAAGAGAGTCAAAAGAGAGTCAAAAGAGAGTCAAAAGAGAGTCAAAAGAGAGACAAAAGAGAGTCAAAAGAGAGTCAAAAGAGAGTCCAAAGAGAGTCAAAAGAGAGTCAAAAGAGAGTCAAAAGAGAGTCAAAAGAGAGTCAAAAGAGAGTCAAAAGAGAGTCAAAAGAGAGTCAAAAGAGAGTCAAAAGAGAGTCAAAAGAGAGTCAAAAGAGAGTCAAAAGAGAGTCAAAAGAGAGTCAAAAGAGAGTCAAAAGAGAGTCAAAAGAGAGTCAAAAGAGAGTCAAAAGAGAGTCAAAAGAGAGTCAAAAGAGAGTCAAAAGAGAGTCAAAAGAGAGTCAAAAGAGAGTCAAAAGAGAGTCAAAAGAGAGTCAAAAGAGAGTCAAAAGAGAGTCAAAAGAGAGTCAAAAGAGAGTCAAAAGAGAGTCAAAAGAGAGTCAAAAGAGAGTCAAAAGAGAGTCAAAAGAGAGTCAAAAGAGAATCAAAAGAGAGTCAAAGAGAGTCAAAAGGGAGTCAAAAGAGAGTCAAACGACAGACAAAAGAATAATGAAAAACAGATAAAATACAAACAAAAGAGAGTCAAAGGAGAGT